>JAPFRF010000006.1:105065809-106464559 GCA_029282475.1 Phrynocephalus forsythii | reverse complement strand
GTGCAGTCCACGAACACCTGGGCACCGAAGACTGGGGACTGCTGTCTTAAAAGCACCAGAAAATACCTCCTAAGAGGCATGATCCTCCCCACAAGAACCTAATAAGATTTAACCCATGACTTTACTTGATAAAGTCATATAAATACCTAGAGTTTTTGGGTAACAGATAAAACCTCTGCAGGTCCTTCACCACCACGAAGCTTTCTTCTTAAGAGCCTGTGCACACTTACACACAGAAAAAGAAATGGTATAAGTCGTTCTGTGGCATCTTATTTTCGGGTGACAGCTCTCTAAATATTGCAGTTTGGCCTTACTTTCTCTTCTTTCATTTTCTTTTCCAAAGGCAAACCACACTGACTAACCCTTAACAGGCCCATAAATGTGCATACATCTTGAACTGCATAAAAAGGGCGGAGAATGTAGGACCCTCCAAATGGTAGCAAAGTAAAGCTTCCCATCATCTCCTGCACGAGCCAGGCTGCCTGGGATTGCTGGAAATTAGGAGCGCCCTCACATCTGGAGAGCCACAAATGCCGACCTCTCAGCAAAACTCTAGATGGGATTACCTTGCAAGCAGTCCTATTTGTTAACCAAGCCACCCTTTTCTTTTTTTAATTCCCCAACCTCCGGGGGATTTGTGTGTCTGCTTGGCATAGCCAAGATCAGTTCTTTTTGTATGACAAAGAGAGAGAGAGAAATCAAACCCGGTCTTCCACGAGAAAGGAATCTGTTACTACTCTGCACCATTGGGGAACCTTGATCAGAAATGGGCCCTACGGAAGGGTCTCTGCCGTCACTCCAGCTTCTTCTCCTCTTTCTTCTTTTGCTTCTGGTCCGTGGGAAGTCCCAGGTTGTTCCACACCTCTGTGTACATCAGAGTCCCCACGAAAACCAAGATGGTGCCGATCCAGTGCCAGGCGGTGAAGGGGTTCCGGAAATACAGGATGGAGAAGATGAGGCTGATGAATTTCCGCAGGGTCACCACCAGCGTGACGGTGAGGGAGGTGCACTCGGTGGTCAAGATGAACACTCCCCGGATGCAAACGTATCTGAGGAAGGGGGCAGAGTTAAGGGGGAAAAAAGAGGCCAAGGCGGGTAGAACCAGGGATGCGTGATACATGTGTCAATGATGCACACCGAGGGGTCAGCAGTAGGCAGGAAAGCAAACGAAGTTGGTACAGCTCAGTGGGTGGAAATACCCAGAAGAGGAATCAGCCAATACCATTGCATTGGTTTCCCCACCACCACCACCAAAGGTGGGACTACAGCTGCTGAAAATCCTGGCCAGCGGCTCATGATGAAGGTCTCTGGGAGTCTAAGAACACCTAGGAGCCCAAGGTTGGGAACCACAGGCCTAGAGAGAGTTGTGTGTGCAGCTGATGGGTGACATTGTCTGCCATTTGATTGGGGAACCTGCAAAGTGCTCCCAGACCCCACTACCACCACCACCACCACCACCACCACCATTGCACTTCTGAGCACTTCATTCATATAAAACAAGGAAAAGGAACATTAGGAAGAACTTCGTGACGGTTACATCTGTTCGGCAGTGGAATCTGCTGCCACAAAGGGTGGTGGTGGAGTCTCCTTCTTTGGAGGTTTTTAAGCAGAGGCTGGATGGCCATCTGTCGGAAGTCTTGTGATGGGGTTCCTGCATGGCAGGGGGTTGGGCTAGATGGCCCTTGAGGTCTCTTCCAACTCTATGATTCTATGATTCTATGGGCCTTTTCACAAGACCCCTAAGATCCGCTGGCCACTTAAATTCGGACCAGAGATCTTAGGGGTTTGTCGCTGTTCCTGCATTCCCACCCCCTCTGCACTCCTGGCTGCTGGCTGCATGAGGGAAGGGAGAAAAAACAGGAAGAAAAGAGACATGGCTCACCTCCGTTCTGCCCTCGCTCTTGCCGCGGCAAAAATTCCAGTCTCTTAAGTAGCTCTTAAAGGGGCAGGAGCCAAAAAACAACAAACAGAAGCGAGGAGAGCCCCGCACTCACTATCGTTACACCGCACCAAAGAATTTTCACCTCCAGAGAACAGGTACTTGAAAGGTGCGCTGGGACACGCTAAAGTGGGCAGGGTCGCACTTAATTTCCTGTAAACTCCGGAGCTGGTGGGGAAACATTTTTAAAGCTCCGGAGCTGGGAGCCATTTGCCCCGGAGTTTAGGGGCCGTGTATAAATGCCCTATGAAAACCCCTGCAGGACTGGGAAAGGGGAGGAACTGGGGGACACATGTTTTCTTATGAAAACAAACAAGATAAACACCATTATGTATGCTCACTTAGGAAGATTTAACACAACACCCACTGCCTGTAAAACACTGGGGTTTGTTTCAAGATTATTGGGGTGTTGAGGGAACCCAGTAGCAAAGGGTAAAGGCACAAATATCAACCAAGTTGCAATCCTACCTATTGGATTTTCCAGGTGGCATAAACTAGGATGAAGTTCTGGATTGATTGATTGATTGATTGATTGATTGATTGATTATATTTGTATCCCACCCAACAAGTTCTAAAAGTCCAAAAACCACTGCAAAACATTGTCACAAGAAACCCCAGGTCATTCCTGCCAAAAGTGCAACTGAAACTAATGCAAAAACACAAAAGAAAGCAAGGAAGCATCGGCTCCCTACCGTTCCAAGTTCAGAAAGTCCAAAATGTGCTGCAAAAAAATATGTCCAGAATGGCTCCAAAAAGTGATGAAAAAACTGCTCCAACTCTTCCCACCCCATCACAAACCATGGGGGGGATGCATCCAGGGTACAATTTTTGCAAAACATAATGGAAAAAAAGTTACCCGAGGCATTCTGTGGGAAAATTGTGTTAACTGAAACATCCCTATTCCTGGAAATTTCATTACATTATCTGATTTTTTTTTTGTTAACAGCAGCATTTGTTATCTGAGGTATTGCCGTATAAAAATACAATAAACTAGTAACAAAACAAGACAACAGATAAAAAGAGAGAAAAAGAAATGTAATCAACACAACAGTAGCCAAGTCATAAAACAAGAAAAGAAAAAAATTGATAATATTATTATTATTATTTTGGAAAACAATGTTTCCTGCTTGATGCTCTAGTTGTTTGTACAGCTAGCTATTTAAGCAACAACATGTTACCAAGTAATCAATAAATCAGAGTTTTAGAGAATACTCGGAGGTGGTTTCCCTTTGCCTTCTTCTGGGAGGTGGGGGTTGCCCTGGGACTATGCAGCTTTCCCCAGGCCACCCAGGCTGGCTCTTCTCCCAACAGGCCCAGTGGGGAATCGAACTCGCAACCTCTGGAGCTCCACAGCCAAAAGCCTAAACTTCTGAGCTATGCAGCCAGATGCCTGGTAAATGCTTAATACAAATAAAAAGGCGAAAAAGCAGATGTGAACTTTTCAAGAGTATAAGGCGAGGCAGGGGGGTGTTCAGCCGGCCCCAGAGAACATCTTCCACTCTCATTCCCAGACTGGGTTTCAGGAAGGATACTGAGTTATGACATTCATGAGGAGGTAGAACCACATGACGGGCATGTTGAGTCCAAGGACAGGAACGTGGAGGGGCTCTGGGGGGGAAGCAAGAGACAGAGAGGTGAGGGACACTTGGACAACTCTCTCTCTATCTTTGTCTATACCAGAAAAGCAAGGAGTCCAGCACCTTCCCTCCCTGTTCAAACCAGGCTTAGGGCCATAAAAGGGTTCCATCCGCAAACGCTTGGCTGTTGCACCCAAATTCCAAGACGGAAAGAAGGTCACTCTCAATCTACTGGTACAACTCTGAGCGAACCATATTTATTTTGTGTCTCACTTCCATTTATGCCCTGATTTTCTTCCAGCAAGCTCAGGGTGGGTCATTTCTCTTCTCCCCCGTTCGATCAAAACAGCCACCCTGTGAGGTAGGACATGCTAAAAGTGGGCCAAAGGGACTCTGCAGACGCCAATATTCAAGTGAGGTTAACAATGTTATTTTAAGTTATTGTCACTATTGTAAAACCGCCCAGAGTAACTATTACTACTCAAAGCACTCTCTGGGCAGTGTACACCTTAATAATGCATGTAATTATAATTTAATTATGCAATTTAATTATAACTTAATTTATTATTACATGTTGCCCCCCCCCACACCCAAGCAAGCTGGGAATTCAGTTTAATGACCTTGGAAAGCTGGAAGGCTGAGGCAAACTTGAGCCAGGTTCCATCAGCCTGTCAGGATCAAACTCAGGTTGTGAGCCCAGCCTTGACTTCAGGATAGCAGGGATCAAGGGGGAAGATAAGTTTTAAAAGTGTGCTCTTCCCCCCCCCATGGGGTGGGGTGGGGAAGAACAGGCTTTTGGTGCCCATCAGCTGTTTGGTGCTGGCTTCAGGCCAGCGCAGATCAGCTGCTAGGTGCTTGAAATATTTCCCATAGAAATGCATTGCTAATGCATTCCTATGGGGAAACGCGGAACAAGCGGAAATTTCCGCTCCATTTCGTTTCGTTTCTCTGCGATGGGTCAGTTTGTTATTCGTTTTGTTCCCTAATGAAACAAATAACGAATAACGAAATGAATAATAAATTCATTTCGTGCCCATCTCTAATGTGGATTAGAACAAATGCCAGTTTAATAATGGGACACTATGTTGGCCCCTAGCTCCCTCTAGTGGCCATCTCTAGCAATTCCATCTACATAAATTGATATTCCTGGGATTTTTCTTTCAATATTTTTTAATTTTTTCAGACCACGCGTAAGTAAATCAGCACCTAATGCTCCCCAGCCAAACGGCTTTTTGCTTGCCTTGTCCTCCTTTGCCCGTTCATTTCAGCCTGTCAAGCTGTTCTGCTGGCAGATTCCTCGTCAGCAGATCACTGAGATCACCCGGGGTTTGGAGGGGTTATGTTATGTCTTAATCCTGCCCTCCTACAGAGGGCAGTTTTCTGAGCAAAGATTGCCACGTTCATCACTTCCTATGTGTTCTGCTGCTCCTTGAGGTTCCCCATCGGCTTTCAGGGAAAACAGAAGCGCCAACTTACCAGACTGGTTGAAGAGCAATGCCTGCCTGTAGATGTCCGGAGCCAAGAGGAGGAATCCCGGGAGGGGGAGTGCGTGCTATCAGGAAAACGGGAGGCAAGGACTTTAGAAAGGGATCCCACGTGGAGAATCTGCACGGGGCCAAGGAACAGCCTGCATCTCCCGTCCCTGTCAACCTAATAACCTTGCAAAGGCTGCTCACAGGGCTGAGACTCAGTTAAATACTGGCTGCAGAATCCTAGAAGACATCTCACAGGCCTTTAGCTCACCTACGCCTAAGCCATCCAGAAACCCCACCTGGTTGCCTCTGACTCGCAGCTACCCTGCGAGTGAGTGATCACCAACACGTCCTGCCCTCAACGGCCCTGCCCAGCAATTTTAAACTCAGGCCTCTGGCTTCCTTTAGGGAAGAGAGTCCACCTCGCATGTGGTCTTCCTCTTCTCCTCCTCCCTCTCCCTGCCTTGTGGTCTTTTCCAGAGAACCCTGTCTTTTCGTGATGTGCCCCTAGTAGGACAGTTTCAACATTTTGTTGGAACTAGATTAAAGAATCATGGCATTGGAAGGATGTGGAGTCTGTTGCCCTGCTCAAAGGAGCAGTCCAGAATCCAAGCAGATCGGAGAGTTGTTTGTCCAGTTTCCTCTTAAATGCCTCCAGTGTTGGAGCCCTCGCCACCTCCCAAGGCCACTGGTTCAATTGTCATACTGCTCTAACAGTTAAGAAGTGTTTCCTGATATTCAGCCAACGTCTGGCTTCCTGTCACTTCAACCCATGCATTATCCTTCTTTCGCTCCTAACAGCTGTTTCAACAAGTTAGTTCCCTCCCATTTCGATCTCACACACAGATTTAAAAAAATCAACAGCATCCAAAGAACCCTCGGAAATGGACCAATGATGGCATCTAGCCTGGATGCCTTCAAAGGGGGATTGGACAGATTCCTGGAGAAGTCGATCACAGGTGACAAACCATGATGGAGATGGGTCATCTCCAGGCTTAAAACCAGGGTATTTCAAGGACCAGAGACAGGGGAGTGGTATCAGGAGACAGAGATCTAGTCTCGTGCACTCCTAGACACTTTTGGTGGGGCCACTATGAGATAGAGGAAGCTGGACTAGATGGGCCTTTGGCCTGATCCAGCATGGCTCTTCTTATGTTCTTATGTACCACTCATATTGCCCTGGTATTAGACAGGATGTTCTATATATATCTGATATGTATTTAATTGATTTAAAGATGGAGTCTGTAAAAGTGCAAAGTCACAGTGACTCAATGTATAGTTTTTTCAAATGGAGTACAGATGTTAAGAATGAGCATAATGAATTTTGGCTGATGCAAGGGATTGCAATAGCAATGAGGGAATGTCATTCATGATTGGACAGACATGTGTATAAAAATGTTCTGTAAATCATTGTTCATTGGGCCTTCCGTGAGTAAGACACGCACTTTGTTTCTCTGCCATATATTCTGTCATATGTACTGAATGCTGTTATGCTGTTGAACTTTCTATAAGTTCTGTGATGCTGTGATATATTTTTGTTCATATGTAATATAGCTGTTTGGTTTTAAGAAAACTCTGTCTCTGGCTAACTATTTCTTCAATAAGTATTGCTTCCGCTGGCTGATTAAATAGCACAAAACTCTGACAGGGACTTTGAGCTGTTCTCTACCCCCTTCGACGGAACAGACTCACAGCTGTAAAGCTATTTGGAGTGCATGCTCTACCCCAAATAGATTAATGGATCGAAACTCTGGACAAAGCCCTTGAGGTGGGAGGGGACACAGCTTACGTTGTAGTAGAGGGCTTCCTTGGAGTGTTTACCAAACTTCTTATAGAGGGTCTCCTGGAAGATCCCCATCCGAGCCGACATGAGCAGAGCGAAGGTCAGTGCGGCCAGACCTGTGAGACACAAAGGGTTACATGGGTGTGCTTCGCTCAGCCTCAGGTGTTCTGTGATGAGGTGTGTCAGACTGCAAAGAGAGGAGCCTTCTTCCCCAGGGCTAGAAAAACAGAATAAGCGCCCATACTGTCGCTGTTGTGATGCTGATGAGAAGCTCAAGGAGGTCTCGATTTGGCCTCACTTCACTCCCACAACAACCCCAAGAATCATAGCTCCCAAGGCCATTGGAAGAGACCTCAAGGGCCATCCAGTCCAACCCCCTGCCATGCAGGAACTCCCATCACAGGATTTCCGACAGATGGCCATCCCGCCTCTGCTTAAAAAACTCCAAAGGAGGAGACTCCACCACCCTCCTTTGGGGCAGCATATTCCACTGCCAAACAGCTCTAACCCTCATGAATTTCTTCCTAATGTTTAAATTGAATCTCTTTTCCTTTAGTTTGAAACCATTGCCCTGAGTCCTAGTCTCTGAAGCCATGGAAAACAAACCAGTCCCTTCTTCAATGTGACATCCTTTCAAATATTTAAACATAGCTATCATATCCCCTCTCAGTCTTCTTTTTGTAAGGCTAAACTTTCCCAGCTCCCTAAGCCGCTCCACGTAAGACATTTCCTCCAGACCCTCAATCATCTTGGTTGTCCTCCTCTGGACTCGTTCAAGATTGTCAACATCCTTCTTAAATTGAGGTGTGCAGAACTGGACACAGGACTCCAGGTGAGATCTGACCAGAGCAGAATAGAGTGGTACTATCACTTTCCTTGATCTAGACACGATGCTTCTGTTGATGCAACCAAGAATCGCATTGGCTTTCTTGGCTGCTGTATCACAAGAGGTAGAGAGGAAAAAGCAACTAGTTGGAGAAATCTCAGGAAGTTTCATTGGAACTGGAATCCAGTTCTCCCAAGTTCAGTCCTCCGAGTGCTACACTAAACAGCTCTCACTTTTAAAGTTGTGAGACATTATGGCATCACGTTCACTATCTTCCATACAACATACAATTCCTGGAACAGAATCACACACAGGAAGTGACGGGAAGACTACGTTTCCCTTCTGTTGCACCAGAAGTAGGCTGTGCACAGCACTCACTGGCTGGCACCAGTGACGTCACAAACCCACTGGCCTCTCCAGCTCCTTAATGACCGGGAACCTCTTAAAAACACCTTTCCTTAAACAAAGGAATGTGCCAAGATTCTCATGAGTAAGTGTCGGAGCTCAACTTTTTAAAAAGGGAGGTCCTTCACACAGACATTAGGAACTAAGACAACAGGCAGCAGGTAAGTCAATACAATCTCTCTGAGCCTTTCTGAAAAAGAACAAGGAAGAGTTGTCCTGTTTGAGAACAGCACCACTTAGCTTTGAGGGCACAAGAATCCAACCGGTTTGCAGGATTCATCCTCTAGGTAAACCACTTAATCCAGGCACATTTGCATCTGCCCTGCCTTAGGCAACCTTTAAAATCTAGCTATCAAAGCAATTCAGGTTACTGAGTTTTCTGCAGAATTTGAATGTCATGTTGGTACAGGCTACAGGCAAAGACTCTTAGTCCAACAGTCTGAGAATCCATTTAAGCTTGAAGATGGCTGCACAAAAGATACCTGTCCACAAGACACCAGTCCCACTCTGTTCTGCTCTGGTCAGACCCCACCTGGAGTCCTGTGTCCAGTTCTGTGCGCCTCAATTTAAAAAGGATGTTTAAAACCTCGAGCGGGTGCAGAGGAGGACAACCAGGACGGTTGAAGGTCTGGAAGAAATTTCTTACAAGGAACAGCTTAGGGAAGTGGGAATGTTTAGCCTTTCAAAAAGAAGGCTGAGAGGGGATATGATAGCTATGTTTAAATATCTGAAAGGATGTCAGAATGAAGAGGGAACAGGTTTGTTTTCCATGGCTTCAGCGACTAGGACTCGGGGCAATGGTCTCAAACTACAGGAAAAGAGATTCAATTTAAAAATTAGGAAGAATTTCATGACAGTTAGAGCTGTTTGGCAATGGAATCTGCTGCCACAAAGGAGGGTGGTGGAGTCTCCTTCTTTGGAGGCTTTTAAGCAGAGGCTGGATGGCTATCTGTTGGAAATACTGTGATGGGGATTCCTGCATGGCAGGGGGTTGGACTGGATGGCCCCTGAGGTCTTTTTCCAACTCTATGATTCTATGATTCTAAGAAGTGTCACGACCCCTTGTCAATGCATTCACACCCGTGGTTCGTGGTGCAAGGCAAAAATATGCTTTTTGTACCCTTCTAGCAGCTCAGCCACTGGCAGAGATTTTTGCTCACCTCGAAGGGCTAGGCAAGGGCCAACTGCTGGTTTGTTCCCAGTTTTTAAAAAGATCTATTTTTTAAAAACCAGTGACAGAGGAAAAGATGGTGTATGGAAAGATAAGCAGGTTGGCATCATCACAAACACAGGACAATCAATACCATCCATACATTGTACAGCTGCAAAAATATAGCATTGGCTTGTCTTTCGGCAAGGGGAACTGTTCCTAAAGGAATTAGCGTAGTGGAGAAGTTACAGACCCAACAGCCACCAGAGGAAGGCTGAGATGTTCTCTTCCCCTTCTTTGCCGGCGTGGGTCATGGAACTCTAAAGAGGAAAGGGAAAAAAGACAAGGAGACGATCAGCCACTATGGGTTTCATACCCTAAAAAATCTGGAAGTTGTGCCATGACAACTGGGCTTCTTTTCTTGAGAGATCAAAACTTTTCGCTACTCGTCCAAGCAGCTTCGTCAGTCTGAGGAACAGAAGTAGGAGGGATACTCCAACACAATCTGTCTGGGATTTAACATGCTGCACCTTTCATCAACTCCCCCCCCCCAAAAAAAAATCAGAAGTACTTCACACCTACACCAACAAGGCCACAGCTAACGACCCATACTTAATGGGTGTTGGGAAGAATTGCATAGGTGGGACTTTCATGCATCCCAGGCCATTGTCCACCTAACGAGCCTATTCAGACCAGGATGATGGGAAACTTTTCTCAGAAGAAAGTTTCTTGGACGAAGCTGCTTGAATTAGTAGCAAAACGTTTTGATCTCTCAAGAAAAAGAAGTCCAGTTGCCATGGCTCAACTCCCAGATAAACTCACCTGGATGAGAATTTGCACAGACACCCCAGAAAATCCCATTTTAATAAGGCCAATCTTCCTATCAATAGGTCAGAGACACACACAGAGAGAGAAAAGGACAGAAAGAGAAACAGAACTGCATCTTCTGGACCTGAGTCAGCCAATTTCTGCTTTTTCAGCCAGGTGGGACTCTCAACAATGACTCATGAGAATAATCTGGGTTCTGGAAGTGCACCTCACCACGGCTGACGTGTTCCTCCATGATTCCCACTCCACAAATACAGTGAATACTTTTAGAGGTTGACAGCCATGGAATGTGCATTCTGAGCAGTGCTCAATTCTTTTGCACCCTAAAGACAGCTGGCTGTAACCCTCCATCATCATCCCCAGACATCACTCTCCAAGATGAGGAAGTGGGAAATTGAAGATTTAGAATGACAGTTCTCGAGAACAGCTGGAACAGAAGAGTGTTTTCTTTAATGATTTACAATTAATTAATTAACTTTAATGCCCGTTTTTCTCCTTTAAAAGGACCCAATTCTTCACCTTAAAATTCTCCTTTAAGAGGACCCAATTCTCCACCTTAAAACCGGGCAATATTTTTAATGACATGTGTCAAAGGAGCAGGGGAACGTAACACGTTTAAAAGAAGAGGTGGAAAACACTCTTCAGATTAATGGGGGAAGGGGCATGATACTTCCTACACCCACACTATCCAATGTGGGTTGTGTAAAAAGTCATCAAGGAGCAGTGGGGACCAGATCAAACTGGTTTGGTGCCTTCTTTCATTCCTGCAGGCCACCAGTTTCTCATCCCAGCCATAAAGCATTGGTTGGGAGTTTTTAGAACCTTGCATGCTGCCTGTAGTTTGTTTGCCTGGGAGGGATCTTTCTCGGCTAGGGTGACTGTCAATCTATGGACCACCAGCCAATCACCCCCTCCTGCCTCTCCTTCAAAGAAGGTCCCACCTCTCTGCTGAGAGTTCTATTTCCTCTCTCTTTTGCCTACTGAATGAAGTCAGTCAGGAAGTTTGTTGCTCATTTAGTTTGCTGTTACATGTTGCAAATTGTAAGTTATTTATTTATTTGGGCTTTATAGAGCCCTTGTAGCTCTGCTATGCATCAAAAAGGAAGATGAACCAAGATTTCATAAACTCTGCAAAAGGTATCAGGGGAGGGCCTCTTTTGGGGGACTTCTCCCCTTGGAACTGGGTGCTAATTCTGGCTCTGGTTACAGGCAGGGAAGAAAGGGGTCACACAGTAACTGATACCCGAGGAAGGGGAGAAGGGAAGGAGGCGGTCCTTACCACTTGTTTTGCAGACATGAAGGTGCACGTGAAGATCCCCAGGGATACCAAAGCAATGGAGGTATATTTGTAGACAGTATACCTGTGTCACAGGAGGAGAAAGAGGCTTTCAGCAGGACCAGGGCAAACCAAGAACACCCAGCACGCCCACTGGGGCCCTGCCTTGAAAGAACCCATGCCAGTAACCATTACTGCCTGAACACCAGGGCCATCTCGACTGTTAGGAAGTGAAACGGATGCCACGGATGTCACATTTGTGATGGCATGCAAGAAGAGCAATGAGTTAGCTCTTGGGTGTATTGCCGTAGTACAGTAACCCCCCGCCATTTCGCGGTTCATGTACTGCGGTCCCGCAGTACATGCTGGGGCTCCAGCTGATTAGCGCTGGGGTGAGGGGAAAACCTATACTTCCCCACCCCAGCGACAATCAGTTGGAGCGTGCCCCTTTTAAAATGCCTTCCAGTCACAGGGGATCCGGAGAAGCGGCACACCCCTTTTTAAATCCTTTCCAGTCACGGAAGGAAGACTGCCTCCGTGACTGGAAGGGATTTTAAAAAGAGCATGAGCCTCCCCCCCCCACGGGGGCTCTGGAGAAGTGGCGCGCCCCTTTTAAAATCTCTTCCAGTCCCGGGCCATCTCCACTGAAATGCACTGGCTCAATGCATTTCAATTTTTCCCCTTTAGAATGCATTGAGCCAATGCATTCCAATGGGGAAAAATTCTCCATTGAAATGCATCGAGCCAATGCATTTCAAAGGAGATTGTGGGGGAGTGCTGGCCCCAAGCCAGCGCCGAGCAGCTGATTGGTGCTGGCTGGGGGAAGAATGGTGCCTGCAGCAAGTGCGGTGGATCAGATCATCCACCGCCCTTGCATGGCTGCTGGAAGGCTTTTTAAAAAGTCTTCCAGCAGCCCAGGGAAGCAGCGGTGGCACGCCGCCCCCCCCGCCCCACCTGTCAATACTGATGGGGCTCCACCACGTGAGCTGCACAAGCCAGCCTCAGAACTAGATGGGGCCACTCTGCCAACGCCTTGAGAATCTCAGCGTAAATAGAGGAAGCAGGACAAGGGGAGCCCAAGAACTGAAGCGGATCAAGAACGTCAGCAAAAATCAGTACTTGAAATATTATAGAACAACTTAAAAGTAAAGAAAAAGCAAAAGTATGCTGCATATATACTACCCCATAGCACTGTTAGGATCAAACTCAGTTTATGAGAAGAGTCTTAACTGCACTACTGCAGTTTAACCATAAGGGGTTAAAGGAGCCCGAAATACCTCACTTGCATTATCTCAGAACAATCCTAATCTGAAACCTAGACCTGCTGTGCTATCCCCATATTACAGATGGGCACACGGAGGCCAGAACATGGCTTGTCTGCAGTGCATTTTTGCCTCTCTGTAGCGGGGACATCCTGGTTTGTAGACCGGTCTCTTAGAAATGTTTAGAGGCAGGGTAGTGGCTAATGTGAACTATTACTGACGGCAAGCCTGATCATCAGGTGTCCTCCGCTGTCTACTTACATAACACTAGATTGGAGGCCACTGCAGCACGACAAAAAGAGAAAGTGCAATGATCAGCAACTAGAAACGCTTAGACTTAAGCCGGAGTACTAGATGTCCTAAGCACATCCGATCTCACCTGATTTCAGAAGCTAAGCAGGGTCGGCCCTGGTTAGTACTTGGATGGGAGACCACCAGGGAATACCAGGTGCTGTAGGCGCCTGGAGTAGGAACTGGCAAACCACTCCAGTATTCCTGCAAGAAAACTCCATGGACATGGGGTCACGAAGGGTCGGTCACAACTGTAACAATGCAACACACACACACACACACACACACACACACACACACACACCTGGTCCACTTTGTTCTCAGCATCTTTTAAGCAGCTAAGGAAAGCTCCTGAAGCCACAAATAATTTCCCATTTGGAGGGAAGGGAGGCAATTTTTCTTCCACCGCTGGCTGGGTTATTTTTTGGACTACGTCTCCCAGCATCCCCAAGCCAGCACAATTGTAGGTTAACTGTAGATTAAACAAGGTTATTTCTGCCCTCTGCCTCTCCTTGCCAGGTATGTAAATCCTACATTAATGAATCAGCCGGCAGGGGGAGACAAGGCGCATGGTGGGCGCAGGGCACGTGACCTTGACTCACGACAATATTCCCCTATGGCGAGCTAAAGCCGAACTCACCTTTTCTTCAGAATGATGATGCCCAGTGCCATGTTGGCTATCAGGGAGCCCTGAAAAGGGAATTGGATCCGTCAGAGGGGAAGGAGAAAGAAGCAAACAACAAGGGCTTTCTAATAAAAAAAACTAACAAAATGTCAGAAATGGGACATGTCCAATGGGAAAAAAAGGGCCAAGAATGAACATGCATGTTGAAGAACCTGGCCGTGTGGTGCATCAATCCAAGGGGGGGGGCACATTGCACCCCTCTGGGAGATCCCCACTGGCTGTGGGTGGAGCACCCCAATTTTGAGTTCAGGATTTTAACCTCACCGAGGAGAACTTTCCCTGGAGGGTTGGTGGAGTCTCAAGCTGAGGCTGGATGGCCATCTGTCGGAAATCCTGTGATGGGGGTTCCTGCATGGCAGGGGGTTGGACTGGATGGCCCTTGAGGTCTCTTCCAACTCTAGGATTCTATGATTCTATGGCTCTCCATACAAGAATGAATGGCAAATCTTATTTCATTAATGGCTTCCATTTTTAGGCTGCCCTTCTCCCAATAAGAGAAGTCAAGGTGGCTTGTCCCTACTGTGAGAGGGAGTTCCAAAGGCTTGGAGCACCAACAAAGAAGGCCCTCTCCTGTATCCCCACCAGGCGCACCTGGGAAGGTGGTGGGACCAAGAGAAAGGCCTCCCAGGGTGATCTTAACGCCTGGGCAAACTCCTAGAGGGAGAGACGGTCCTTGAGAAGGCTGGATCCAAGGCATTTAGGGCTTTATAGGACAGTACCAGCAAAAACATTTAAACTATAATACAGTAATCCTGTTTATCGCGGGGGTTTAGGGACCCGACCCGACCCGCGATAAAGGGAAATCCACATTATGAGGATGCTGGGTTGGGTCAGGACTGGGAGGGCCAGTTTGGGGCCACCTACACTTCCCCCCAGGCCTGGCACTGCCCCGAATGGTTTGCACACCATGTTCCACACGATTGTTTTCTTAGAACAGCATATTTGAAAAAAAAAAGCCTAGAATGATATGGGTGCCAGATAGTTAGTGGCCTGAGACAGCAAATCAGTCAGACTAAAAAGTATCCCCACAATACTTAGTGTTGACTATCATGCATACTGTTTCAGCATTCTAAGTGTTAAATATGCATTTGATTATTAATGCTTCTGTTTGTTGTTCATATAAAATTCTCTGACTCTATGTCTTTTAAATGCCCCCCCCTTTTTTATAGTGAAACTGCCCCGAATGGGCCTCCGACAAGGTTCTCGGGCCTGCCGGAGGCTCCAGAAGTGGTTTCCAGCAAACTGGAAGTCACGTCTGTTTTTTTCAGAAGCAACGTCCAGTTTGCCAGAAACCATTTCTGGGGCCTCTGACAGACCCAGGAAGCCCGTCAGAGGCCGGTTTGGGGGCAGTGCCAGGCCTGGGGTAGCGCCAGCTTGCTCCAGGAGCCCTTGCCTTCATATACTGAGGTCCTGGGATATACAGGGACAGAAGTATACGAATCACAATGTAGCAGGGGACAACTGGAATAGTTAAAGACACATCAACCAATTTAAAAAACATTAAAAGGAAACTTTTATGAGGGAGTAGATAGTGGGATCTACAGGTGACTTGTTCTCGGGGGCTCAAGACAATGAGTCACACTCACTTCTAAAAAACACCGTCTTGTGGTGTGTCTCCCCCCGAGCAGACTGGTACATGAGGGATTACAGGCTGGCAGAGGCTCTCACACACATTGAAGGCAGGACTCACCGATCTAAATATCATGTGCAAAGGCATGGCTATGTTCAGGTTGAGGGCATAGTTGTTCACCACACTGACCATGAAGAACATGGCCACCATGATGAGGTAATACCTGGAAAAAGAACCACACACTGTTGGCCCGCAGAGGCAACATCTCATTTCAGAACTGGGTGTTTGTTTGTTTGTTTCCCTAAAGCAACTGAAATTAGATTTGGTTTATTCATTTTACATTTATTGACAGGAAAAGCATATCAAGCACCGGTGAAGATATCAGGTTTTTTTTTAATCTGCTTTGTTGTACCTTTTATTGTTGTAAACCACATGGAAGAAGATCCAATAACTCACTCAACCAACCAACTGACCAATCAATCAATACGTTATTTTGGGCAATAAATCCTAGCATGTCCACTTTAGCACAACTAGAAGCCATGTTGGTTTGCAGGTTCTAGGAGGTTACAACCCCCCAAAAGTTAACTTTTGTAAGTTCTGAGAGACCTGCATTCTGGGAATTGAAGCCCAAAAGCTACATTTTCAGGCTGTATCCTCCAAAATGTATCCTGTGTTCATTCATTCATTCATTCATTCATTCATTCATTCATTCATTGTTTGTTTGTTTTTATTATTATTATTATTATTTAACCACACAGCTATCTACGCTGGATTTTATATTACCAAACACTAGTCGAACGCTTCCCAAGCGTTTAGGACTCGGCGAATACATCACTGAGTCCTAAACACTTTTTTATTATTATTATTATTATTATTATTATTATTATTATTATTATTATTATTATTATTATTATTATTATTATTATTCCCTCTTGTTGGATATTTGTTGTCTTGTTGTTCCATTGTGGTTTTTGCATTATTGGGTTTTTCTTCCTTTTTCTTTCTAGTTTATTACTATTATTATTATGTTTTGGGTTGTTTGATAAGTTATTGTTGTTAACTGCCCAGAGTTTCCATTTGAAGAAAATTGGATTCCAGTATACAAACAAACAAACGAACAAAAGCAAGTTCCTTCTGGAACTTAGGAGTTAAATGATCCTCTAACTCTGACCCATGGCTCACAGGAAGATGTGAGTAACAAGAGGGATAAAGTTTGTTTATTTCTAGATGTCCAGGGGCAGAGGGATAATCTGGAGAAAAAGAACGTTTTCCTGATTTTTTATCATTTTTAATCCCCCATGAGGAAAATGGATTATGGAATATTTTTTCCAGAATGATGAAAACTTCTAAACCAGGGAGAAGAATGTTTTTTGTTCATGGTTTCAACATTTCTGGGAATTTCTCGTCTGCTTCTGACAAGATTTTACAAACTATTTTTGCTTCTCTTTATGTTTATATTTGTGAACGTGGGGGGAAATCAAATTGGAAGATTTTTTCCCCTGCCTCTGCTTTCTGATTCCCACTTGCCATGGTGGCCAGGAGGATGAAGGCAAGGCAACAAGGGAGCAAAACTGAACAAGGAACAGACCTGGATGGAGGCAGGGGAACCCCTTTTTCCCTCCCACCAAATTCAGCAGGTCCCCATTTTGGAGGCGGCATACTTGATTGGGATGGCAGGCTGTTTCCGTCCAAACTTGGCCTCGAAGACGAACCCCTCCATGGCTATGAAAAAGAACTGGGCAAACGTAACTAAATTCCCACATCCTGGAAATTCCCTGTGTTTGAGAGAGGAGATAAAAACAAGAAGAAGAATGTAAAGAGAACTCTTGATTCAGGATAATAGAACCAGGAACCTGTAAGTTCGAGTCCAAACCACTCCTCGGCTCAGGGCATGAATGCAAATCAGAGCAGACTAAACAGATAGAGGTCCAATTTTCTCTCCAATGCCTCCAGCTCTGGAGTCCTCTCCACCTGTCATGGTCATTGGTTCTGGTGCTGTACTGCTCTAAAAGTTTATAAGTCCCCCACCCCAAAATGATATTCAACCTAAATCTGTCTTCTTTTAATTTAAGACTATTATAATGTGTCATGCACTCCAGGATGATTCAAATATTCAAAAAGTGCTCTCCTGTCTCCCCTCAGCCTTCTTTTTTAAGGCTAAACATGGCCACAGACTACCAGCTGCCACCTCAACCATGTCCACCATCTCACACACACACACACACACACACACACACACACACACACACACACACACACACACACACACACACACACACACACACACACACACACAAGAATATAAGAAGAGCCCTGCTGGATCAGGCCAAAGGCCCATCTAGTCCAGCTTCCTGGATCTCACTGTGGCCCCACCAGATGCCTCTGGGAGCCCACGAGACTAGATCTCTGTCTCCTGATCCCACTCCCCTGCATCTGGCCCTTGAAGGACCCTGGTTTTAAGTCTGGAGATGGCATATCTCCCCATCATGGTTTGTCACCTGTGATGGACTTTTCCTCCAGGAATCTGTCCAATCCCCTTTTGAAGGCATCCAGGCCAGATGCCATTACCATCTCCTGGGAGTTCCACAGACTTACAACACACACACACACACACACACACACACACACACACACACACACACACACACACACACCCTTCCCTTTCCTGCCACACCTGGGCACCCTCACCTGACCATGGGCACATCTAATGATGGACTACCTATTATGTGCCTTTTACAGTGGTACCTTGTATAAAAGAATTAATTTGTTCCAAATGAAATTCTGTTAAGTAAATTTCTAGGAATGATGGAATACCATTTTTATGTTATACAGTGCGATTCTGTTAAGCAAATGTCCCCTATCTCCAGAATTTTTTATGTTGTACCGATTTTATGTTATACAATCCGTTTGTTGTACGAGGGTCCACTGTATATGAATCTACCATACATGATCACATACTTTGTGTTTATGACCACTTATAACCTTGTGTGATTTGCATCGACAGTATGTTTTCAATGTTAGTTTCCATCCCTCATAACTTTTACATGGGATTTTTACTCTCTTTAACTGCTTGCGTTCTCTTGTAGCATTAATGTTGTCTTTTAATGTTGTAAGATATCCCTCAGTTCCCTGGAAATATGTCTTAGAGATGTTGTACTGGACTGTACATTGTCCCTAGTTACTGTAAGCCGCCTTGGGTCCTTTTCTAAGGAGAAAGGTGGGGTAAAAAATACAGTGGTACCTTGTATAAAGGAACTAATTCGTTCCAAATGAAATTATGTGAAGCAAATTTTCCTTTATGCAAATTTCCCATAGGAATGCATTGAAAACAGAGTGGTCCCATTTTTATGTTGTACGGATTCGCCCCACAGGCGCTTCTGTTAAGCAAATTTCCCCCTATCTCCGGAATTTTTTTATGTTGTACAAATTTTATGTTATACAAACCGTTTGCTATACAAGGGTGCACTGTACTCTAAATAAATAAATATCTTCCCCTCCCACCAGCTTGCTTGCTGCCTGCCTGCCTGGCTCTATCAGAGCATGGCAACGTTATCTGTGCTGGGACTACATGGCCCAGAATCCCCCAGCCACTTGGGCACGGCACCCTCACGATCCCAAGGGCGTATCTCCCCTCCCACCAACGTCTGGCTCTCAAAGTCCTGAAAGCTTGCCTCCCAGCTTTTTTTTCCCCCCTTGGACTATAACGCCCAGCTGCGCTGGCTGGGGGATTCTGGGATTTGTAGTCCCCCCTTCCAAAAAAAAAAAATAGCAAAAATTGCAAAAAAAAAAAAATAGAGAGAGAAAAAAAAATCCAAAATGCTTTCCCTGTGTGCTTGAAGCAGATGCTGGCTCAGCCCCTTATGCAACTATAACTCTCCTCCGCCCCCAGCAGCCCACCCCACCCCCCATCATCCTCTCCCCTCCTTCACCTGACCAGAAGCTCCAGGAAAACCACGTTGCTGCAGCAGCCGCCGAACACCAGCCCGACCGCCAACCCGGGATGCATCCCGACGGGACGAACCGGCGGGGAAACCCGTGTCTGTCTATCTCCTCCTCCTCCTCCTCCTCCTCCTCCCGCCGCTGCCCACCATCCAAACTCCGGGGCCAAAGCCGGCTCCAAGGGTCGCCTTCCGCCCCTTCCCGGCTTCGGGCTGGTAGTTCCCGCGGGCCTCTCCCTTCTCTTGCCACCCGACGGCTTCCCCGGGGCGGGAGCGCGAGGACTACGACTCCCAGAAACCCCCGCGCCGGGACCGGGGCCTTGGACAACGTGTCCGCCTCTCCCTGCCGCCCCGGAGCGAGCGACTTCTCTCCAAGGGCCTTCTGGGAGTTGTAGTTTAGTGGGTGAGCGGAGGGTGAGGCGTTGCTATAGCCACGGGCCGCAAACGAGCCCGGGCAGGGAGTGACGTTGCAAAGGCTCCCATCTGAGGAAGGGGTTCTCTAAATGCAGTGATTCTCAACCTGTGGGTCTCCAGATGTTCCTGGACTGCAACTCCCAGAAGCCTCCACCACTCGCTGTGCTGGAAAAGGTTTCTGGGAGTTGCAGTCCAGGAACATCTGGGGGCCCACAGGTTGAGAACCACTGCTCTAATGGCTTTTCCTCTGAATTCGGCTTACTATTGAGCCATCCCTGACTTACCGCCTGGATTTCATGCCTGCAAAAAAAAAAATCCAGGCAAAAACAAACAAACAAAAACACAAACAAATAAATAAATAAAAACAAAAGATACAAAAGACACAAAACATGTGGCACCTTAAAGACTAACTTTCACATTTTAATGTAACATTTCATGGACATGGCCACTTCTTTCAGACATAGCAGCAGAATGAGTTGTGTAGTATAATATGAATGGGATATATGTTCCATACCAAATATTCATTGGCTGAAACTTAGGCACTCAAAAGAAAGCCATTCCAAGATTACACAGCACTAACCTCCTTTGGGTCCTTTTAAGGAGAAGGATGGGGTAAAAACATTAAATATTTATTTATTTATTTATTTATTTATTTATTTATTTATTTATTTCTATACCACCCGTCTTCCCAAAGGAACTCCAGGAGGTTAACAGTGTAAGGGATTTAAAAAAAACAAATGCATAACAACAAATACACACATTTTGAAATAAAAAAATAATAAATCCCACCTTTTGCAGTCACAGGTTACACTGCTTGTAAATGTCTGCAGCCTGCGTTTCTGGGAATTGCAGTCCAAAAACACCTAGGTGACCACTGGGAACCACTGCTCTATAGGTTTATCTATTTACTGCATTTATATGCTGGTTTTCCTCAAAATCACAGGTGTGGCTTTAATTCTTTTCAGTTTTATGCTCATTCACTTCATAAAATTTCTAGCTTATGAATCTTGTGCTTCTCCATGATTGAAAAATCCAGGAATTGTCCTAATATTGCTGCACAATGATTATGTTCATGTTGCCAGTAGGAAAAAGGATCCCGAGTGTTGCATAGCAAAAGGTAGCCTGAAAGACAACAACATTAATGGCAGCAGTTAAGAAGGTCTACTCGGCGTCATCAGGAGGCTAGACTCCCTTACGAGCCAGGACTCTTAGCAAAAGCAGAATGGCCATATGTTTGGACACCAAACTGAGATTGATGCATCCACCCTGATCAAGAAATAATGGTGACATATATGGTTGTATAAGTTTTAGACCACAGAAGAGCTGGAAAAGCTTGTTTCCAAGTCCATCCCCTGTTAAGGAGGCCCAGGGGGGAATCGAACACCCAACCTCTGGTCCAGCAGCCAGAAGCCTAAACCACTGAGCTATCCAGCAGTTGTTTCCAGTGGGGATGGAGGAGGAGAAACTTCTGAAGGCCAGAAGCAGCAGGATGAAGATCTTTCATGGACAACAGCAGCAACACTAAAGCTTCTGTTAGTACTGTGCAGAAGGTAATAGTAAACCACTGCTGAACTCTGTTATCTTAAAAGCCCTATGAGGAGACAGTCCAAAATGGAACAAGAGATAGTGCTGGAAGATGAAACTCCCAGGTAAGGAAAAGTGATCAAGAAGGAAGAGGAGGAGGAGGAGGAAGAAGACCAGAAAAATATATGAAGCTCCCTAGCCAGAAAAGTTCCTTTTTAAGACTGCAGCTCCCACAAGCCCCCACATCCCTACTTATTATTTATTATTTATTACATTTGTACCCCGCCTTTCCATTAAAAGGGAGCACTTCAGGCAGTTTACAACATTTTTAAAAAGAAAGAAAGAAGAACAGATGAAAACAACATGCAGCTAAAATCATAATAAAATAAAACACTTTAATCCACTGCCCCATAATATATCAGATTATTTTTCCATTTAGCTAGCATTGTGCCTGGTTTACTTCCATCATGTGCTTCTTGGTGTCTTTTAAAACCTGCTGTGCCTGGGATTGAACCTGGGACATTCCAAGTACACAACACAGGTCCGGCCACCGAGCGGGGGGCCTTCCCTTTGAAGCCCATTGAGTCAGCTAGGATATGGAAGGCAGAACAGTGTACTGGAAGGAATTCTGGTCAGATCTGGTCTATGGACTTTAGGGTTTGCTTTTATTAAAGCATCTCACAGTCCATTGGCAGATGGAAAACAAAGGCCAATGAACCGAGTTATGCTTGGAGTTGGAAGCATTCAGGCGCACCCAGCACTTCTTAAAAACCAATCTTGGAGGTCAGAATGATGGATCTCTCCCGTCACCTCGGCGCTAACAACCTGGACAACTGCCCTTGCTTGCCTCCCCCCATCTCATAATAAATGGGCCGCCCCAAAGCCATGGAACTAATAACTTCTTTTGAACTGCTCTGAATTAAACGCAAGAGGAATCGAAAGGAGGAGAACGGATTTGGTCTCATCAGCACCATTTAACTACATACTTCAATGGACATTAAGGCCACATGTTGGTACTGAGGGAACTTGGACTCAGCGCTGACAAATTGGAACAAGTTCAGAGGAGGGCAACAAGGATTATTGATGGTATGGAAACCAAGCCCTAAGAGGCTGAAAGAACTAGGCATGTATACAGTCATCTTGCATAAAGAAGACTGAGGACAGATGGACCACTTTTTGAATACTTGAAAGGCTGTCCTATAGAGGAGGGGCAGGATGTGGTCCTGGGACAAGACAAGTGACATTGGGCTCCAATTACAGGAAGCCAGACCTAGGCTGAATGTCAGGAAAAACTTCTTAACTGTTAGAGCAGTACAGTACAACACCGTGCAATGAATGTCAGGTGGATGCATGCTGGTATGTAAGGTATATGCATGCTTGGCCTGGAATGAGGTGAACAGCCTGTGTGTGTGTGTATGAGAGAGAGAGAGCTGAAGATGAATTGACAAAACAAAGGCATGATGGGACTTTGGGGGACCTGGCTAAAACTCTTAAGTCTTCACTAAGGGTGTTTATACACGACCCCTAACCTCCGCCACAAATGGCTGCAAGGTCCGGACCTTAAAAATGTTTACCCACCAGCTCCGGAGTTTGCAGACAATTAAGTGCGACCCCGCCCACTTTAGCGCGACCAAACAGCAGTTTTCTTGTACCTGCTTTTTGGATGTGACAAATATTTGATCCGGTGTAAGGATAGTGAGTGCGGGGCTCTCCTGGCTTCCGTTTGTTCTTTTTTTGCGCCCCGCCCCTTTAAGAGATCTGAATACTGCCGGGGGAAAAACGGAGGTAAACCGGCATTCTTTTCTTTCTTTTTTCTCCCTCCCTCAGGCAGCCAGCAACCAGGAAGTGCGGAGGGGGGTGGGGACAGAGGAAGAGCGACGAACCCCTAAGATCTCTGGTCCAAATTTAAGTGGCCAGCGGATCTTAGGGGTCGTGTAAAAAGGCCCTAGGATGAGCTCAACTCTTGAGCCTTGATCTCTTGAACTAAGCTTGACAGACTTTATCTAGTATGGGAAGTGAAAGGGTGTTCAAAGAAGAAAGGTCCTGGTCAAGGAGTCTTCCCAACTTCAGGAGGCTTGCACACTTGTCTGCCAGTGACAAGGACACAAAAATGGCAACTGAAAGCATTCCATGGGTGATGGGGGCCCCCGTCAACCCAGAAAAAAGACAGAAAAATGCCCAGTGGGCATGTTCACCTGACAAGCTGCCCAGAAAGGATATAAAAGGAGAACCCAGACAATTGGTACTTTGTATTCTGAGACCAAAGCATTGGGATCAGTTGCCCTCTTCCTCAGAGCCTGCTACCAGCAGTCTCTCAGTCCTCTTCTGGCAGAGCAGCAGAGAGGAAGGAGCTGGTCAGAGGAGCACAGAACAAAGGGCAGAGCTAACTTCTTCTTTTTGCAGGAGCAAGGGGCGGAGTTTTAGCTTTAAATAGCTGCTACCAGCAGTCTCTCAGTCCTCTTCTGGCAGAGCAGCAGAGAGGAAGGAGCTGGTCAGAGGAGCACAGAACAAAGGGCAGAGCTAACTTCTTCTTTTTGCAGGAGCAAGGGGCGGAGTTTTAGCTTTAAATAGCTGCTACCAGCAGTCTCTCAGTCCTCTTCTGGCAGAGCAGCAGAGAGGAAGGAGCTGGTCAGAGGAGCACAGAACAAAGGGCAGAGCTAACTTCTTCTTTTTGCAGGAGCAAGGGGCGGAGTTTTAGCTTTAAATAGCTGCTACCAGCAGTCTCTCAGTCCTCTTCTGGCAGAGCAGCAGAGAGGAAGGAGCTGGTCAGAGGAGCACACGGCCAAAGGGCAGAGCTAACTTAGTCTTTTTGCAGGAGCAAGGGGCGGAGTTTTAGCTTTAAATAGCTGCTACCAGCAGCACGCGCCTTACGGCGCGTGCAAACTAAAAAAAAAAAAAACTGGGTTTAATTGAGTTCCCAAGCCAAGCAACTCCTCAGGAGGTCCTACACTTCCTGACGTGCTTGTAGTTGGAGTAGAGGTGCTTTAGATTTTGACTAAACAATAAAACTGTTAGATTTTGACTATGTTAGATTTTGACACTGTTAGATTTTGACTAAACAATAAAAGAAGTAAAGAGTCTTAATAGATTTAAAAAAAAAGTGCAAGTTTACATTTTTGAGACCTTGAATACATTTTATTGTAATAGTTAAAATGGAGTTGCAGGGAGCAGCTGTAGTTACCTGCAGTACTTGTGCCATGTTTGTTATCTTGACAGAGCGTGTGCAGAACTACATCTGCTGCAAGTGCAAGCTGGTAGCGCTATTGGAAGAGAAGGTCCAGCAGCTAGAGGCTCGCATAGTGGACCAGCAACATATTAAGGAGCTTGAGCAGTTCCTGGACAGAGCGGAAGAGACTATCCAGGTCCAAGAAGAGACAGGGCACACTTCAGAGGAGGAAGTCACTCCCCCAACTCAGGAGGTGGATGGGTGGAGGAATGTGACTCAAAGGAGTAGAAGGCCAAGGCATCGCTCAGAGAGTCTCATCTTGCACAATCAATTTGAAGCTCTTTCCCTCAGCACACCTCATGAGGCACACATAGAGGAAGAAGTGGTTCCGCCGGAGGATCTCTCCCTCATCACTATTGATGAGATACAAGATCAGGTACGTGTTGATGAGCAGGCTGCAGGAGAGAAGCTCATTGTGCTAGGGGATTCTATCATTAGAAATACGGAGGGATGGATTTGTGAGGAGCATGATAGCCGGATGGTCACTTGCCTGCCGGGTGCAAAGGTTGCAGACATCACCAGAAATATAGATAGCTTGTTAGAGAGAACTGGGAAGGAGCCAGTGGTCATGGTACACGTCGGTACCAATGATGTCGGGAAGGCCAAGCGGTCAGTCTTGGAAGCCAAATTCAGGTTGCTAGGTAGAAGATTGAAGTCCCGGGCTTCCAAGGTAGCATTTTCAGAAGTGCTACCTGTTCCTCGTGCAGGTCCCGCCAGGCAGGCAGAACTCAGAAGCCTCAATGCGTGGATGAGGCGATGGTGTCGAGAGGAGGGCTTTAGATTTGTCAGGAACTGGAGAACATTTTGGGACAAGCCAAACCTCTTCAGGAGGGATGGGTTGCACTTGAATCATGATGGGACCAGATTGCTGGCACTCAACCTCAAAAAGGCAGCAGAGCAGCTTTTAAACTGATAACTGGGGCAAAGCCGACAGGAGCTGTGTGGCACCCGGTTCGGAACACCTCATCCTCGGGGAATGAGGTTGGAGAGGGTAGAGAATCACATAGAGATGACATAGCAAGTATTAACACTGGCAGAATAGTGGAATGTGACAGTTCGTCTACTGAAAATAAAAGCTGTGGGGGGAGAAGAACAAGGCAGCAGCTGTTGTGGGACCCACTGTACAAGTGCTTCTACGCCAATGCTCGAAGCCTCCAAGCAAAGATGGGAGAACTTGAACATCTGGCAGCTAGGGATAACATTGATATAATAGCCATAACAGAAACCTGGTGGAATGTGGAGAACCAGTGGGACACAGCAATCCCAGGCTATAAACTCTATAGAAGGGATAGAGAGGGGCGGGTTGGAGGAGGAGTGGCCATCTATGTCAAAGAAGGCGTAAAATCCAGCAGAATGGAGATTGACAGAGGGTCTGACTCCGCCATAGAATCACTGTGGGTTAAACTACCAGGTCCAAAGAGTGATATGATAGTTGGAGTATTCTATCGTCCACCAGATCAAAAACTTGAGGGGGACCTTGAAATGAGGAGAGAAATCATGGAGGTGGCTAAGAGGGATAGGATAGTAATCATGGGGGACTTTAATTATCCCCACATTGACTGGGCCAATGCGAGCTCCGGGCAAGAAGAGAAACTGGGTTTCTCGACTTGCTGAATGACTGTGCCTTAGAGCAACTTGTCATGTCAGCCCACCCGAGAACAGGCAACTCTAGATCTAATATTGTGTGATACTCAGGACCTCGTCAGGGATGTGAATGTCACTGAGCCTCTGGGGAACAGTGACCATGCTGCAATTACCTTTGCCATGCATGTCGGAGGAAGAGTGTCAACCAAATCAGACATAAAAACCCTTGATTTTCGAAGGGCAAACTTCCCTCAGATGAGGAAACTAGTTAGAGAGAAACTGAAGGGGAGGGTTAGAAGAATCCAATCTCTTCAGAGTGCATGGAGCCTGTTTAAAACAACAATAATAGAGGCCCAGCACAAGTGCATACCACAAAGAAAGAAGAGCTCATTTAAGTCCAAGAGGACACCGGCATGGTTAACGAGTGGAGTTAGAGAGGCTCTAAAGCACAAGGAGAGGTCCTTCTGTAAATGGAAATCCTCCCCAAATGAGGAAAATAAAAAGGAACACAAACTCTGGCAAAAGAAATGTAAAAAGATGATAAGGAGGCAAAGAAAACTTTGAGGAACGCATGGCTAGCAATATAAAGGGTAATAATAAAAGCTTCTTTAAATATGTTAGAAGTAGAAAACCTGCCAGAGAACCAATTGGGCCTCTGGATGGTGAGAGAGGAAAAGGGGAGGTTAAGGAGGACTTGGACATTGCAGAGAAATTGAACGAGTTCTTTGCGTCTGTCTTCACGACAGAGGACCTTGAGCGGATTCCGCTGCCTGAGCCGCCCCTCTTGACTAAAGAATTAAATCAAATACAGGTTAAAAGAGAGGAGGTTTTAGGACTAATTGATAAATTGAGGATTAACAAGTCACCGGGCCCAGATGGCATCCACCCAAGGGTTATTAGGGAACTGAGAAATGAAATTGCAGATCTCTTAACGGTTATATGCAACTTGTCTCTTCAAACGGCCACAGTGCCAGAGGACTGGAGGATAGCGGATGTCACACCAATTTTTAAAAAAGGAAGGAGGGGGACCCAGGAAACTACAGGCAGTTAGCCTTACATCTGTCCCAGGGAAGATGGTGGAAGGCCTCATCCAAGAGAAAATCTTAAAACACATAAAAGAACAAACCTTGCTGAGAGAAAATCAGCATGGCTTCTGTAAGGGTAAATCTTGTCTTACAAACCTTTTAGAATTTTTTGAAAAGGTCAACAGGCACGTGGATTTGGGTGAACCGGTGGATATAGTCTATCTGGATTTTCAAAAGGCTTTTGACACAGTCCCTCACCAAAGGCTGCTGAGAAAATTGCATAGTCAGGGGATAAGAGGGCAGGTCCTCTTATGGATTGAGAACTGGTTGAGATCCCGGAAACAAAGAGTAGGTGTCAATGGGAAATTTTCACAATGGAGAGAAGTGAAAAGCGGTGTGCCCCAGGGCTCGGTCCTGGGACCGGTGCTTTTTCAATCTGTTCATAAATGACCTGGAGACAGGGATAAACAGTGTGGTGGCCAAGTTTGCAGATGACACAAAACTTTTCCATGTGGTAAAAACCAGAGAAGATTGTGAAGAGCTCCAGAAGGATCTCTCCAAACTGGGGAGTGGGCTGAGAAATGGCAAATGCGTTTTAATGTAACCAAATGTAAAGTAATGCATATTGGGGCAAAAAATCCAAACTTCATCTATCAACTCATGGGCTCTGAGTTATCCGTGATGGATCAGGAAAGAGATCTTGGTGTGTTGGTGGACAGCTCCATGAAGGTGTCTCCCCAATGTGTGGCAGCAGTGAAGAAGGCCAATTCCATGCTAGGGATTATCAAAAGGGGATTGAAAATAAAACAGCCAACATTATAATGCCGTTATACAAAACAATAGTAAGGCCCCACCTGGAGTATTGTGTACAATTCTGGTCACCGCATCTCAAGAAAGACATAGTGGAACTGGAAAAGGTGCAGAAGAGAGCGACTAAAATGATTACTGGGCTGGGGCACCTCCCTTATGAAGAAAGGCTAAAACAATTGGGCCTCTTCAGTCTGGAAAAAAAGGCGCTTGAGGGGGATATGATTGAGACATACAAAATAATGCAGGGTATGAGTAAAGTGGATAGAGGGAAGCTCTTCTCCCTCTCTCAAAATACCAGAACTAGGGGACATATACTCAAATTGAGTGCTGGGAGAGTAAGAACTGACAAAAGAAAATATTTTTCACCCCAGCGTTGTAAGTCTATGGAACTCCCTGCCACAGGATGTGGTGATGGCATCTGGCCTGGATGCCTTCAAAAGGGGATTGGACAGATTCCTAGAGGAAAAGTCCATCACGGGTTACAAACCATGATGGAGATGTGTAATCTCTAGGCTTTAAACCAGGGTACTTCAAGGGCCAGATGCAGGGGAGTGGTATCAGGAGACAGATATCTAGTCTCATGCGCTCCCAAATGCATCTGGTGGGGCCGCTGTGAGATACAGGAAGCTGGACTAGATGGGCCTTTGGCCTGATCCAGCATGGCTCTTCTTATGTTCTTATGTTCTTATGACAACACTGATCAAGAATATGAATGGGGCATGTGAAATGGGACGTATGAATGCTGAATGCATTGTGTGAATGAAACCCCAAGTGTTAACTCTATTATTTTAACCAATGCATAATAAAGTACAGTGAACCCTCATATAACAAACGGTTTGTATACCATAAAATCTGTGCAACATAAAAAATTCCAGAGAGAGGGGAAATTTGCTTAACAGAATCGTCTATGGGACAAATCCGTACAACATAAAAATGGTTGTGATTAGGGATTACTCTGTTTTCAATGCCTTCCTATGGGGAATTTGTATAAAGGAGAATTTGCTGAACATAATTTCATTTTGAACGAATTAATTCCTTTATACAAGGTACCACTGTATAAACATTTGCACCTAGTATTATGTCTTATGGGATCTTTTGCTAGCCATAGTATTACTCTCCTTGGGATCCGACAGAACAATTGATCACTTACAACTGGAATGAATGACCTTGGGAGTTTGTGAGTGCTCCAACCCTGGAGGCCTTCAAGAGAAATCTAGACAACCACCTGGCATGTCTTCCTTGGTTTGTATTCCTGCCTTCAGCAGGGGGTTGCGCTTGATGTCCTTCGATGTCCCTTCCATCTCCATGATTCCCTAGAAGAAAAAGTGACCCAAGCTATATTTTGATTCTCTTTTCTTTCCTCCCCCTTCTGTCCTTCCCCCACCTCCTTGTTCATTCCTCGGGATCGTTAAACTTGACATCTCTTTAAACGAACTGGAAGAGCTCCCACCTGAAGCGCTGTTCCCTTCCGAGCACCTCCGCTGAATTAGGCGCCTGGCTGAACACTTTAGGCAGGTGAGTGTGACTTGATAGATGGGTGGGTTTTTGTTTTGTTTTTTTTGCAGGCCCAAGGGGAGGGGGCAGAGGGGAGGAGAGAATGAAAAGCTTGTAAAGAGAGAAGGGATTCCTCCTTGATGTGCCCTTCAGCGAGACTGATTGTTCCCACACCCGGACAACTGGAAGATTTATGCACTTCGCTTGTAACTCATAAAGTCGCCTTTGGCTCAGCCACTGGCCGACGGCCAGGTGTTTTCTATCCTGGGTCCCTAAAATGTCACACTAAATCCTGGATTCTTAACCGGCCTGGCTAGAGGTGGAATTTGGGTTTCCGTGCATGCTCGTCAGTCCCCCACAATTTCACAACACACAAAAAGCCCAGATCAGGGCAAGGTTTACTCAAGCCCAGCATTCTGTTGATACAGCAGCCAACTTGTCACCCCCTGCACTGCCCACTAGCAGGAAAAGAAGAGAACCAGCATTTCCCTCTCTTCGCAACAGATCGACAGAGGCACGTTGTCATTGGTACATGTGGGAATAGAACCATCCTGAGTCATAGCTGGTGAGAAACCCACCCTCCACAAATTTCTCCAGACCCTTTCTAAAGCTGTCAGGCTTGGCAGCCATTTTTACATTTTTGGGGGTAGTAATTTCCAGAATTTAGAATCATAAAATCATAGAGTTGGAGGAGACCTCAAGGGTCATCCAGTCCAATCCCCTGCCATGCAGGAACCCCCATCACAGGATTTCCGACAGATGGCCATGCAGCCTGTGCTTAAAAACCTCCAAAGAAGGAGACTCCACCACCCTCCTTTGGGGCAGCATCTTCCACTGCCAAACAGCTCTAACTGTCCTGAAGTTCTTCCTAATGTTCAAATGGAAACTCTGTAGTTTGATTTTGAATGTGTTGGACCCATTCACAGTGCATAAAACCCCTGGAAATGGTAATTGGTAATTTTTGCTGGAGTCAAAATCAAACATGGCGGCATCCTTAACAGGCCTGCACAACATGTCAACTGTGGGCAACCAATCGCCGGCAGTGCCCATCAGAGGTCACCCACCAGGTCCCAGTGTTGGGGGGGGGATTCCCCCTCTCTCCAGCAGCAGCTGCAGTGGCAGCTCCAGCAGCGGCAGTGGCCCCAGGCCGGCTTGCTGGGTCCGCTTGGTGTCTCCAATGACGAACGGGCCCAGAAAGCCGGCCTGGGGCCACCTCCATGGCCGCTGCGCGCGCCACTGAACCCACCACTGGAGAAAACGAGCGAGCCCAGCAGGCTGGCCTAGGCCAGCCATTGCCGCTGGAGCCGCTGTGACAGAACCCCTGGAAAAAGATTCATGAATATTCTAATAGTAGACCAATCCCAGAATGTGGGCGGGGTTAGGTGCTATAAAAAGAGTGAATGTCGAACTGTTGGGGAGTTAGTCAGAGGGGGAACTGAGAACTGAAGAGAAAGAGCAGGAGCTCATTCCGTGTTAGTCCCTTTGTACACGACCCCTAAACTCCGCTGCAAATGGCTCCCAGCTCCGGAGCTTAAAATTGTTTCCCCACCAGCTCCGGAGTTTACAGATAATTAAGTGCGACCATGCCCACCTAAGCGCGTCCCAGTGCACTTTTCAGGTACCTGCTCTCTGGAGGTGAAAATTCCTGATGCGGATATAACGTAATGACTGCCCGGCTCTCCTTGCTTCTGTTTGTTCTTTTTTTGCCCCCCGCCCCTTTAAGAGATCTGAATGCAGTGCCGGGACGGCAGAACGGAGGTGAGCGGCATTCTTTTCTTCCTTTTTTTCTCCCTCCCCTCACGCAGCCAGCAGCCAGGAGTGCGGAGGGGGTGGGAACGCAGGAACAGCGACAAACCCCTAAGATCTCTGGTCCGAATTTAAGCGGCCAGCGGATCTTAGGGGTCGTGTGAAAAGGCCCATAGTTGGCAACAGGGAGCAGTAACTGATAGAGTTAGGGACTGGACAAGGTCTTGCTAGGATCTGTTTAGGGACTTGTTTTAAGTTACATCTTAAGAACAATTCAAACTGAAAGTTATTAAAACACGCTATTAGTTATTTATGTTGTGAAACTAAATAAACTACATCTTTATGCTGAAAAGTTAACACACGTGTCAAGTCCCAATTCTTCATAACAGAAATAAGTACAGGCTTTAGTAAATGGTGGCAGCCAAAGTAAAAACAGTTTCAACACACTTTTAAAGCGCGGCCAGGTTGTAAAATACAGGGTCCATTACAGCCGCCACTGCTGCAATTGCTGCCACCACTGCCCCCACCCCCGCCACCGACGCCATTGGCGCCCCCATCCCCAACACCAACACTGTCATCAGCAGCATCATCATCTTCCTTCCTTCCTTCCTTCCTTCCTTCCTTCCTTCCTTCCTTCCTTCCTTCCTTCCATCCTTCCTTTCTTTCTTTCTTTCTTCCTTCCTTCCTTTTTGTGACATGTTGGATAAGAACTCATCTGCTTCTCTTGGGAGCTCTTCACCCAAAGTTACATGACAAATGTATGTGTTTGGTATGTGATGTGGAAGAAATTTACCATAACATTAAGCGCTATTGAGCAGATAGTTTTTATTGCATAGAAGTCCAAGGAAAAGCAATGAAGGTCTTGAATGGCACCAATTTGGTCCCTCTTGTATAAGCAAGTAGGCAATAAATAGAGATGGGCACGAAACAGAAAAAGGGCGTTTTGGTTTTTTGTTTGTCGTCGTTGAGAGGTCTGTTTCGGTTCGTTTCCGTTTGTCGGGAATTTTTTGAAAATTTTCGTTACCGTTTTTCGTTTTTTCGTTTGTCGTTTCTACCCGCTTTTTGCGCGATTTTTAAAGCATTTCCGTGCACAGGCATCCCCCAACGCCCCAGACCAGAGGGAAAACACTAAAAAAATGGATGCTGGCAGAGACACAGTATAGACTAGGTATGCAGGGAGGCTGCAAAGGCAGCGGCGGGCGTTGCCCAGGGTGCAAGGCAGCCGCAGAGTGACTGCACTGCGGGGCAAGGGAGGGTACTCACCGAGAAGTACGCAGCACGCACGCACACAGGGAGGCTGCAGGACTGAAGCTAGAGTCGCAGAGACAGCAATCCCACCCTAACTCCCACCAGAGACTGCAAGGAGGACGGGGGCTGCCAGAGCTTTTTATGCCCTCTGTGGCTGCCAGACCTGCCCGCCTAGTCTGCAACCTGGGCATGCTATTGGTTGAACATGATCCCACATCACATGGCTTGCCTCCATTTTGTGGCTGGTGGCGACATCCATTTTAAAGGGAAAAGAAAAATACATCGCGATGGGAGAAGACAAAAACAAACATTTTAAGGACCCCAACCCCCCTGGTAGGTATTATCAGACAATATAAATAATTATTGCTGCGTTTTTACGGATGTCCAGGGCGTTTTTTAATATTTAAAACAGCTCATTTCATTGCGCGTCGCCATTAATGGAAACGAAACGAAACGACCACAATTTTTGTGGTTCTGTTCGTTTCGTTTCATTTTCATCACAATTTTCGTTTGTCATTTCGTTATGTAACGGAAATGACAAACGGTAACGGAAACGAAAAAATGTTCGTTCCGTGCCCATCTCTAGTGATAAATATGTTGCTAGTCCCTCAGAGACTGGAGATAACGGGATATAATTTATTGCAGGAAGTGGGAATTTGGAAGAAGTTGAGAATCAGAGCATCACTGGAATGTATTCCTTTCTGTGCTGAGCTGGATCAGGCCCTCGGCCATCAGATCCCCACCCTGAAATGTAGTGTAAGACCTGGGTATGATATTTGCTCCCCAACTGTTGAGTCCACAAAGCTAATCTCTGTGGCTATAACACCAGACCAATTCTTACCCAATAAATGTTCTGACAGAGAGAGTTCTACATCTACATGTTTATTGAATCCAATAAAGTAAGCAGAGAGGTTCTGACCACAAAGAGAGGAGCAAAACCCACCCAAAAACAGTGTTGGGGTTCTTTATAGGTTCAGAATGGCTTGAGGGGAAGAGGATTCAATGAAACAATGGGTGAGACAAAAACCCTTCCTGGCTGAGACTGGGTTGGGCCATCAAGAGACAATGAGGTGAGCTAGGAGAGTCAGGGGATCACAAGCAGAGATGGGCTTAGGGGGACACCCATTATGAGAACCAAAAGTGTGTGAGACATCTTGAATGGGAGGGCTGGCTGACTGATGGGTTTTAATTATCAGGTCTTTGCCTGGATAATGTAGCTGCAGTCTTTACACAATGGGGCACTCAAAGGGGTAAGACCCGGGATTCGGACCAGAGAGGGGTTCGTCGCTCTTCCTCTGTCTTCCTCTGGATGCTTGCCTGAGGGAGGGAGAAAAAGAAATAAAAGACTGCCGGTTTACTTCCATTTTGTTCCGGGCAGCATTCAGATCTCTTGGTGCAAAAAAAGAACAAACAGAAGCCAGGAAGCACTCACTAACACCGGATCAAAATTTGTCACCATCAAGACCAGGTACAAGAAAACTGCTGTTTGGTCTCGCTAAAGTGAGCGGGGTCACACTTAATTGTCTGCAAAGTCCGGAGCTGGTGGGTAAACATTTTTAAGGTCCGGACCTTGCAGCCATTTGCGGCGGAGCTTAGGGGTCGTGTATAAACGCCCAAAGTGGGGAACAGAGGGATTTTTAAAATACAAATATTTGGTACACAAAGAAAGGGAAATACAATGTGTGGGCTGGATTCCAGTTGGTTTCTCTATGGGAGAAACTAAGGTTGGCTTATCCATAGTGGGATGGTCCCCTTTTATTTATTTATTTATTTATTTATTTATTTATTTATTTATTTATTTATTTATTTATTTTTCTTTCTTTCTTTGGTGCTTAGTGACAGTAGGCAAGTGCAAGTTCAAGGCAATGTTTTTCATTTTATTCTTGTCGCCCCCAACCTTACAAGGGACCGTGAGAAAACTGAAGAGAAGGGAGAAGTGAAGGCCAGGGGCCCTTATTTAATATCTCGAATGAGTTCCCCTATGAAGCAACTAAGGGAGAGAACCAGCATATCTCACGGGTAGATTGCAAGTTGAAGAGTCCTAGTCTGAATAATGTTTGTGCTTCTTAATTGTATGCCCTCAGAGAAGGAATGTCAGACTCAAAGCATTATTACTACCCTTTACAGCATACTGTATTTCTATGCGTGTGTATACATGCACAGAATTTATATGCTTACTCTCACTGCAATCCTGGACTCCTTCTTGTGAAAAGGATGGGATAATGTGACTGGAGATAGGCCAACGATAATTAGAACATGAATGAATTTTAGCATCCTTTCATTTGTTATTAACCAGAGCAAAGAGAAAAAGGCTTCCTTGCAGCGTCTGTTGAACCTGGCTTTGCAGGTGAGATCCCCCATTGAGCTCAGAAAATTTTGAAACAACCTTCCTAAGGGATTATTCTGGGGCCATGGGTTCTAATCCTGGGTTTCTTTCCTCTTTAGCTGGTGGAATGATGTGGACACAAACCTTTCTCATGAGCAACAGCAAAAAGAAAGCAAAACGGAAAGAGCGCTGCGTGGCACCCTCAAGGCTAGCTTATTTATTTCAGTGTGAGCTTTTGTAGGTAAGTCATAGATGCCCTAAGCACATCCGATCTTGCCTGATTTCAGAAGCTAAACAGGGTCGGCCCTGGTTAGTACTTGGATGGGTGACCACCAGGGAATACCAGGTGCTGTAGGCGCCTGGAGTGAACTGGCAAGCCACTCCAGTACTCCTGCCAAGAAAACTCCATGGACATGGAGTCATGTAGAGTTGGTCACGAATGTAACGACACAACACACACGCACACACACACACACATGTTTTTGAATGCAGAACAATTCTTTTGGATCCCAAGAAGCAAACTGTAATCAATGAAAGTTCAACCTGGAGATGAAATTTGTTCATTTTCTAAGTGCTACAGTACTCTGGATTTCACTTGGGTAGTTGCTGAATCAGAGTAATTCTCAGCCTCTCTGAAACTTTTCCAACACCAATGTGACTGAGACTGAAATTAATTATCGATCCAGGGTTGGGAGAGAATTTTATTTGACACTGTTGCTGATTCTCACTGCATGGTCAAGTAAAGGGTCACAACTGCTTGTCTGCAGTTTTGTGCCTGTAAATGTGGGTGTCAGTTCCCCTGAACAGAGATATGTAGGGTCTCTCTGTTAAAGCAAAACAACTTTTCCTGCTTATATACTGTTCCATCACACTTAAAGCACTCTCTGGGTGGTTTACAGTTTATTTGTGTAGGCTACACACTGTGACACCCACCCACCCACCCACGCAGCGATCTAGGTACTCATTTTACCGACCTCGGAAGGATGGAAGGTTGAATGAACCTTGAGATGGCTACCTGGGATTGAACCCCAGGTCGTGAGCAGTTACAGCTGCAATACAGCAGTTTAACCACTGTACCACGAGGCTCTTACTCTTACTCTGTTACTTTAGTTTTTACTTTGTTTACAATTTATGTACCGCCAACTTGTATAATTATAATTTTGCATTCTGGTTATGCTGCTGCTGCTGCTGCTGCTGCTGCTGCTGTTGTTGTTGTTGTTGTTGTTGTTGTTACACTGGTTAAAATACGAAACTTTGAGAAAAAGCTTAACACTACCAGGTAATCAGATGGTTCTGAAACAAGAAATAAATGCCACTTGTGAATTTACAGGAAACAGTTATTTCACATAAATTCCAAAATATATACAAATAATAATAAATTATTTGAAGCCAGCCATTTTTCTGGATAATGGGAAGAGAGAAAGAAAAATCTAGCTGATTTAGAAGCTCTAAATGAGATTATTTGGAGAAGGAGAGCATTCTAGACCAAAACCCGAAGCTGATTTGATATGGGTAGACTGGAAACATCATGCTTTTGGTTAAGGCGTTTAAATGTGGATCATTCATTGCCACAGACGTAAAATTTCATGTGACATGCTTTTATTATTTTTAATATAAAGTTTAATATACCTCATGTCCAATGAGGAGCAAAAGAAGAAAAGAACCCAGAGGTTTCCATGACAATTGCGAATAAAAACCGGTTTATGTACATAAGAGCTGAAGATCATAATCCTCTCCATATCAGAGAAAGGAACACCTGCATCCATTTTAAAAATATTTTCCATCATTTTCTCTCTCTCTGTGTCTAGAATTTATAGCATGAAAGGGACTATGGTCCCTCCTGTTAGACTAGAGTATGCAGATCGATAGTCCCAGAATACAGTATGTCAATCACCCTGATCTGACTTGCTATTGGTCTGTCTATACTAACATTCTTGTGGGCCCCTCTTTTCTGAAAGGTCTGTTGGTTAAACAGACAAGAAATGACAGTTTTAATCTCTCCTCATGGCTGTTGAGATGGAGAGTCTTACCTTCATGTGTACCATCCAGCTTTAGGGGAGGGTGTAACAAGTTTTCTGTGCTATACACAGTGGAGCAGAATGGCACTGCAGAAAGAAAGAACAGATCAATTATGGAAATGGTCAGGTGTATGCTCATTGAATCAAAACTACCTAACAAATACTGGGCAGATGCAGTTTATCTGCAGAACAGATTGCCATCCAAAGCAGTCAACAAAACACCATTTGAACTATGGCATCAACGCAAGCCAAGTGTTAAACATCTGAGAGTGTTTTGACACAAAGCATTTGCATACATACCAAAAGAGAAAAGGTCCAAACCATAATAATATTGCTATTAAGCAGATAGTTTATTGCATAGAAGTCCAAGGAAAAGCAATGAAGGCCTTGAATGGCACCAATTTGGTCCCTCTTGTAAAAGCAAGTAGGTAGTAATATGTTGCTAGTCACTCAAAGACTGGCGATAACAGAGAGATTATTTCCTGCAGGAAGTGGGAATTTCTAAGACGGAGAGATTCAGAGCATCACCGGAACAGATTCCATGCTGAGTTGGATCAGGCCCTCGGCCACTCTGAAATGTAGCATAAGACCTTGGTATGATATTTGCTACCCAACCTTACAAGGGACAGTGAGAAAACTGAAGAGAAGGGAGAAGTGAAGGCCAGGTGCCCTATTTAATATCTTGATCCAGTCAAAGGAGCCTGCATCATGGGATGAAGTCCAGCAGCTATCCACAGCAGAAGCAAACAGATGAAAAGCAGCAGCACAGGAGGAAATTAGTGCACTGCAAAAGAACAAAATATGGACCCTGCAAAATTACCAGTAGGTAAGAAGGCCATAGGCTATAAATGGGTCTTTAAAGCCAAGCAAGATGAAAATGGACCTGTACAAAGATACAAAGCTAGGCTTGTAGTAAAAGGTTATTCACAGAAGTATGGAGAAGACTATCATGAAACTTTTGCTCCAGTTGTCAAGCACACAACAGTTAGGGTACTTCTAAGTCTAGCTGCTTCCAAGAAAATGCATGTTGAACATTTAGATGTGAAAACTGCATTTTTGCATGGATAAATTGAGGAGGAATTATACATGCAACAACCTCCTGGATTCACAGATCCCAACAAGAAGGATCTAGTCACTGTGTAAACTTCAGAAGGGGATCTATGGAGAAAGTTGCTGTAAGAGCTTGGAATGAAAAACTTAACAAAATGTTATTAAATCAAGGATTTATCAAAAGGAAAGTGGATCCCTGTGTCTACAGAAGAAACAAAGACGACAGACTTGTGTACATCCTAACATATGTGGACGATCTGATGCTTTGTTGTGAAGATCAGAGAGACATCAAAAGATCACTTCCAATCTCAAGAAAGACGTGGAAATAAAGCAACTTGAACAAGTCAGCTATTATTTGGGAATACAAATAGACAGAGAAGAAGATGGAAGTTTTCTTCTGAGTCAAAAGCAAAAGATTCTAGACGGTTGAGAGTCTCGGAATGCAGGATGCTAATCCTGTACATACTTCTATGGAAACTGGTTTTCATAAACAGAAAGAACTGAGTGAACTCTTGCCCAACAACCATGGATACAGAGAAGTTATAGGGAAACTATTATATCTGGCTACAACGACAAGACCAGATATTGCAGCAGCATTGGGCATTTTTTGCCGAAGGACGAGTTCACCTACTCAAAGAGGCTGGAATGGGATTAAGAGGGTGGCAAAATATTTAAAGTGTACTGCACAGTTTAAACTTAAATTACCATCAACAGAAAATCCTATACTAGTGCAGTTTACTGATGCAGATTGGGCAGAAGACATATCTGATCATAAATCTACTAGTGGATATGTATTTTTCTATGGGGGTGATCCTATAATCTGGATTAGCCACAAGCAAGGTAGTATAGGTCGCAAATCTATAGAGGCAGAGTACATCTCAGCTGCAGCAGCTTGTGATGAAATTGCTTTTGCTTGCAGACCTCAAAGTAGATGAGCCTACTCCAATTACACTATATGAGGATAATCAAAGTTGCATCAGACTATCATTATCAGAAAAGACAGGTGGGCATATAAAGCATGTTCATGTCAAATATCATATTATAAAAGAGATGCAAACTGATGGATTGGTACAATTGAGGTATTGTCCTACTAAGGACATGATTGCTGATATATTGATGAAACCTCTGGCTAAAGATAGATTTTAGTATTTGAGGAGAAAATTGAGTCTACTTGATTCTGAAACACATTGATATGAGAAGAGGTGTTAGACTGCAGTATGCAGATCAATAGTCTCAGAATATGGTATGTCAATCACCCTGATCTGACTTACTATTGGTCTGTCTATATTATTCTTTTATGCACCTCCTTTCTAAAAGGGTCTCTTAGTTAACAGACAAGAAATGACTGTTTTAATGCCTCCTCGTGGGTGTTGAGATAGAGAGTCTTACCTTCATGCATATCATCCATCTTTAGGGGATGGTGTAACAAGTATAGGGACATTCTTCAATACAGACTGTTTAATGTGGAATTTAAAGTTTAATAAACCTTTTTTGACTTTAATGTGACTCATTATTTTCTCTATGGGGAGTAATTGAACTAAGCAATAGTAAGGCCTCTAACACTTCCCAGCTGAGTGGTGCTCAATGCACTGAGTAATTGTCCCCAGTTGTCAATACTGTGCATGTCCCACAACTAGCTAAGGACAGGCCTGCCCCTCTCAACAACTTGACCAGGCTTCATTTGTCTTCAAAGAAATGAATTTTCCCCCTGCATTTTTATACTGCAACCTTTTTCCATACAGGAACTCAGAGTGGTTTCCAATAAAAACAGCTAAAACATGAAATGTATTCTCTCCCCCCGTGTACCACTGGGGACCTCACATCTATGTGGACATTTCCACCTCCTCGGGCTGCAAAGATCATAGAATCATAGAATCACAGAGTTGGAGGAGACCTCAAGGGCCATCCAATCCAACCCCCTGCAATGCAGGAACCCCCATCACAATACTCCAGACAGATGGCTATCCAGCCTCTACTTAAAAACCTCCAAAGAAGGAGACTCTACCACCCTCCGTGGCAGCATATTCCACTGCCAGACAGCTCTAAACGTCACAAAGTTCTTCCGAATGTTCAAATGGAATCTCTCTTCCTGTCGTTTGAAACCATTGCCCAGAGTCCTAGTCTCTGAAGTCATGGAAAACAAGCCAGCCCCCTCTTCGATATGACATCCTGTCAAATATGTAAACCTGGCTGTTATATCCCCTCTCAGCCTTCTTTTTGTAAGGCTAAACATTCCCAGATCCCTAAGCTGCTCCTCGTAAGTCCTGTTGAATATGATTAATAATAAACAAGGAAGCAAGGAAGAAAGAGAGTTGAGAATTATTTATGGTGACCATAGCAAGAGTAATTATGAAAAAAATGTGAGTTATTAGTCAACTTAATATAGAAGATTGGCATAAAGAAGTGTAGAACATGGCTATCAATGACAAATTAACTTGTGTGCATCCCAAAAGCTGTGTGGTTGGAGATTAAGATGGGGCTCCAAAGGAGCCCATAAACTGCTGCCTCCCCTTCGCTCGGCTCTCTGCATGGAGCAAGCAAGCAGCCCTTTTTCTATGAAATGACCCCTGGGTTGCAGTATATAGAAAAGTTTTATAAGACTTTAGAAATAATTATATTCCATAGCACCGTTGTGGTATTTTATCTTAAAATTTTAAAATATAATTTTTCAGTTGCATTTCCCCCCAAGAAACTAGTCTGGATAAAACTGTACCTCTCTCAGGTCACTTCTGTACTCCTCTGAGTTCAGTTCTGTGCTTCTCAGGTCAGTTCTGAGACCCTCTGAGGTCAGTTTTCCGCCCCTCTGAGTTCTGCGCTCTCGGGTGGTTGCTTAGTTTGCCTAGTGGTAGCGCCGACCCTGATTATGGGGATTGGGAGACGTTGAGTTCCCCACCCCATTCCAGAGAACTCTTGTCAAATTCCAGGTCTCAGGTCTCCAGGCTCTGTGCTGGAAGAATTAGGAGCACCTCAACAGTTAAACTAATTCCAGCAAGTAGCTTTGGAGATCGGGTTCAAAGAATCGGTAACACAGAATAAGGCAGGAGGAAGTAGACTTTTTGTCTCTAGGTGCATACAGACTCTTCCACTGGGACATTTCCAGAATTTGAATAAGCCTTAGGAGATCGCTGAAGCCATGGACAAGTATCTGCTCACCAAATGCAACGGGGAAGAAGGAAGCCAACCAGCCTCCCTTGCAAGGAGCCCAGCAAGACGGAAAAAGTAAGATTTGGCAATTATGTACCCCTTTTAGCTTTTACTTCTATGGATTAAATATTCCCATACTCCCCTGTCAAGGTCAAAAGCATGACACTCAAACAACAACCTCAGAGCTGTTATAGAGCTGTTTGGTAGTTTGACTCTATGGTGGTCCCTCACAGCAGCCATTTATCCCTGGAAGGTTTTAATTCCAGTGTGAACCAGATAACCTTTTTTCCTATCTTATCAGTCCATTTAAGTATCAAGGTATGCAGATAAGTCTTGAAAACTATTTTATATTTGACGGCACCAGTACAGGGAAGTACTATGAAGCACCACGCTATCTTGGCATTTGCTTGAGATGTTTATCCTACCTTTTGACTTTTATTGTTTGGTTTCTTGTCCGTCTGCTATTTAGTCTGTTCACCACCCAGTGCCTTGCACGAATGGAGCAGTATATAAGTGAACAACTAAGCAAGCAAGCAAGCTAGCTAGCTAGCAAGTAAAATTAATTAAAATTAATTAAAATGCTTCAATAGTAAACAACCCCAAAGAGCTACCCAAGAGAATCCCGATCTTCTGAAAGCACTGTCTTTGCAACAAATAAATCAGATCTGAACATTTGGTACAGCCAAGGCCTTAATCCATCCTCAGGCACTGATTCTCTTCTGCACTTTCTCGATCCTCCAATTTTGCCTTCAGAGCCTGCCAGAATTTCTGGATATTAATGTGTTTCTCTAGCGTTCCCTGCCAAAGGTAACACGGCACCCATTAATCACTTTCCCTTTTATGGTTCCTTGCAAGCAGCCCCATCCAGGTGCAGGTGTGCGTTGGTGGGTGGGATGCAAATACCAGCACAGGCAAAAGGCAAGGATGGTCTCCTGACGTGCAACATGTTGAGCTCACGCAGCTATGCTAGGAATCCGGAGGGCTTCTGTGTTGGCTTGACAGCTGCGGAGGGTACGTGGCTCCGTTGGAGAAGAGGCCTCCAGGTGCAGGCTGGACCCCCCGTGGACCTCCAGCAGCACTCTTAATAGGGTCCTTTGCCTGCTGTTTCTGTATAGTATCATTTCTGAAATACCACTTTCTATAATGCCATTGCTTCTAGGACGACAGCTTCCCAGGTCCAGTATTATTTCCATGTATAAGACTATACGTTTGTCTAAAATTCTTAGGCTGAAAATTGAAGGTCATCTTGTGCACGGAATTGAGCTGAGGACAGAACTACATGGTTGTGGAATTGTAATTTTGTGTTGGAAAAGTGGGTGTCATCTTACAGACGAAACAATACAGTGTTATCAGCACTTGTGAGCCAAGGTTGGCTTTAACGCCACCACAGCCCCACTGCCTATTTATGAGGAAAATACTATTTCTACAGCACCTGGCTGGATAGTACAGTGGTCTAGGTATTTAGCTGTGGAGCCAGAGGTTGAAAGTTCAATTCCCCTCTGTGCCTCTTGGGTGTAGAGCCAGCCTGGGTGACCTTGGGTGAGCTGCACAGTCCTGGGGGTGCCCCCATGAAAACCATGGCTGTGCCTTCTCTACTTGGAAAACTCTGGAAAAGGGTTGCCATATATCAGGATTTACAGAATATTAGAATAATAGAGTTCAAAGGGGGCTATAAGATTACAGTGTATTGAGTCCGATGCATTAAGCCAGTGGTGTCCAAACTTTTTGCAAGGAGGGCCAGATTTGGTGAAGTGAAAATGTGTGGGGGCCGACCATTCAGCCGCATTTGGCCCCTGGGCCAGACTTTGGAGAAGCCTCTATAACATGCAAGGACGTGGGGAGGATGCTGCAGCCACAGAGCTGGGGGTGGGTAGGCTGGGGGGATGGACAGAGGCAGGGAGGGCAGGCAAACCATAAAACTGCAAGCTAACACCTCCATCCGGTATGGGGAGGGCCAGCTGGTGGGGATGCATGACAGGCTGAGCCAGTGGGGAGAAGAAGCTGCAGGCCGCTCAGAATTTGAAAATGGGCCGCATTTGGGCCCCAAGCCTGACTTTGGACATGCCTGCATTAAGCATTGATTCCTGGACAAATGCAGTAATCCAGATCGAAACAGATTGGACAAACGGTGGCCCAGTTTTCTTTTTAATGTCCAAAGCGTTGGAGCACTTACTGTCTCCTGAGGACGTTGGTTCCATTGTCATACTGCTCTAACAGTTGAGAGCTTTTTCCTAGTATTTAACTGAAATCTGTCTTCCTGTACATTGAGATCCATTTTTATATGTCCTGCACTCTGGGAGGATGGAGAATGTCCTGCTCCTCCTTTCTAGGGCTGCCTTTCAAGGATTTGAAAAGGGCCATCCCATCTCCCCTCATTCTTCTTTTCCTAAGGCTAAATATGCTTCGCTTTTCCAGTCTTTCCTCATAGGGCTCTGAGGGAATTAACTGGACAGTGCCTGCTTATTTAGGATAGCTTCCTGTTTTAGGTGTCTGGCTGAGGAGCCAGAGGTTGGGAGTTTGATTTCTCACTGGGCCTCTAAAGGTGGTTACTTGTCCTTCTTCGTTCCACAACTAGTTTTGTACCGTGACAGCATTGGTCGCGATCATGTGGTTTTGTCCCTGTTTCCCTGTTTCCATGATTACTTGTCTCGTGACAAGAGTTACCTCACGGTCTTGTACCGTGACAAACACTGAATTTGTCTAGCTTCCTTTTTCCTTTTTGGGGGGCTTAAAAATCTTTTTCAATATTTCACTTCTGAAAAGTCAAAACAAAAAACAAAAACAGAACATCCGGACACAATTTTTTGAGAGAAATGAATGTTTTGTTGCGTGACAATCGTTACTTCACGGTCTCTTGTCTGGGAACAGAAAGTGGGAACAAAGAGTGACGAGGGAAAACCCAACCCCAGCACCAGGTACAGGATTGTCGCGCTTAGCACCCGTTCAGGGGCGTGGTCGAGACAAATTTCAGTAGTTGCGCGAGGGACGTGAAGTAACATTTTTTTGTACCACTCCAAATGCAACACTAACAGAGATAAAATGGACGTGAAGTAACCGCCTTTGACAGGGGACCGACTTGATGATCCATTGGGTCCCTTCTGCCTCTGCAGTTCAAAGGTTGTTGTTGTTGTTGTTGTTGTAAAAGTGTAAGGCAGAGGTGTAACTAGCACAGAGCAACCAGGGCTTAGACCCACAACGCCAAAAGGAGCCGCAAGCTTTTCCTATGAAAGTCTGCAGACCTTCCCTATAGCAGTTTTTGGCTCCAGCCATTTCTCCCCAGCCAGAAGGAAGGACAAAGCAGGAAGGGCTCAGAGCAAGACACACAATATTTGCTGTCCGTTCCAAACAGGTTCATTCTCCCATTCCTCCGTTGTGGTCCTCTCCCTGCGTACGTGAATCTTGTGCTGCCCACGCTTGGTCTCCAGGCTAGGGAAGCATGCTGCACCAATCTGGCTGGTCACATCTCAACTCTTTTAGGACGTAACTCATAAGAACAGGCTGTGGAAAGAGAAGAATCTCCTATATATTGTTTATTGTGGTTTTTAATCTTTCCAGCAGCCACGCTGGAAACCTGGGCAGAGCTGAGAGCAACCTTCCACAGCTCTCCGAGTCAGGCTCTGGGAGTCATCCTTATAGGTATCTAGGGCATTCAAGATCAGAGGAGATAGCTGAATAGCCCCAGTGGCTTGGAGCATCACCCTGTGGAGCCAGAGGTTGAGAGTTCATTCCCCCTCTGTGCCTATTAGGAGAACATTAGCCTGTCTGGGTGGCCCTGGGCCAGCTGCACAGTCTGAGGACACCTCCCAGACATAGGCAATGGGAAACCACTTCTGAGTATCTTCTCCCTGGGCAACTCTGAAAAGGACTTGTTATCAGTCAGAATTGCCTTGACGGCACATGGTTGTTATTATTGTCAGGAAATGACATAGTCAACAACACTAGAGAATAAGTCAGAAACGATGTCAAGCCCCCAACCTGTAGTAGGAGGCTGGGTTCAGACCATTGCATTGGCCATGAAATCCATTCAGCCTGCTTTGGCAGTGCTCATAACCAATGTTGTTACCAATCCGGGCTGGAGCCCACCAGATCACCCAGGAATTCCAGGCGCCCATATCAGCAGAGCCTAAAGCTCCATGGGATGCAACTTCTCTATCCCTAAACCTACCTCTCCCAGGTGGAAGCTGTTATGTCATTCAAGTTGGAGACTATAAAGATCATAAGTCTCTCTCAACCAAAGACTTGCCCTCTTAAAAGTCTGTGTCCCAACAAAGACAAGATTGAAGGAGCCATCTGGAGATCAAGCCACAAAGACGGTTGGGTTAGAATCATAGAATCATAGAATCATAGAGTTGGAAGAGACCTCAAGGGCCATCTAGTCCAACCCCCTGCCATGCAGGAACCCCCATCACAATATTTCCGACAGATGGCCATCCAGCCTCTGCTTAAAAACCTCCAAAGAAGGAGACTCCTAGGTTGCATCCTAGATGTTGTGAGAAGATAGATCCCCTGGAGCTGCCCTTGTCAGGACCTGATAAACATCATTAACTAATGTGTTATCAAGTCAAACTGTTGGTTTATCTAGCCCAGAATTGTGAATTGGCAGCAAGGGCTGTGTAGGGCTTGTGGCCAGATTCTTTCCCAGGGCCTTCCTTTTACTCCTTGAATGACTGATCCTCTTCTTGAACCAGTCAACTCCATGGACCAAGATGGCTGCCCTTCCGCCAACCTCCAGGCTTCTGGTTCTGGTCACCCTCCCCGCTCTGCTTGTTGTTAATTGGGAGGCCTTTCTTCTGGGGAAACGAACTGGAACAACTCGGCCAAAAGTCTTGTGCCAAGGAATTCTGCCGGGTTGCCAAAAGAGAATGGGAGCTTTCGTTTACTAGACGTCACGATTGGAGTGGGAACCAATGACCTGGGGATGATATATATGGTGTCTAAGCCAAGGCTGGCTTTGTGTGGGCAAAGCCTCCTTTGAATACCCTGAGCCTATGGTGAGCAGCCTGTCAAGAAGAATGCACTTGCTAATGTGGGGCCATTGCAGATGTGACTTTCTGGATAATTTATTACCTGTCAAAGTTTTAAGCTGACTGGTTGGGTTCACTGGTTTTAAACAATGCTCCGGAGGGTTGATCTCCCGATGTGTCTCAAGAAAGACATAGTGGAACTGGAAAAGGTGCAGAAGAGAGAGACTAAAATGATTACTGGGCTGGGGCACCTCCCTTATGAGGAAAGGCTAAAACATTTGGGGCTCTTTAGTCTAGAAAAAAGGCGCCTGAGGGGGGATATGGTTGAGATGTACAAAATAATACAGGGCATGAGTAAAGTGGATAGAGGGATGCTCTTCTCCCTCTCACAAAATACCAGAACTAGGGGACATCCACTTAAATTGAGGGCTAGGAGAGTGAGAACAGGCAAAAGAAAATATTTTTTCACCCAGCGCGTTGTTAGTCTTTGGAACTCCCTGCCACAGGAGGTGGTGATGGCATCTGGCCTGGATGCCTTCCAAAGGGGATTGGACAGATTCCTGGAGGAAAAGTCCATCACAGGTGACAAACCATGATGGGGAGATGTGTCATCTCCAGGCTTAAAACCAGGGTCCTTCAAGGGCCTGATGCAGGGGAGGGGAGTGGGGTCAGGAGACAGATACCTAGTCTCGTACGCTCCCAGACGCATCTGGTGGGGCCACTGTGAGATACAGGAAGCTAGACTAGATGGGCCTTTGGCCTGATCCAGCATGGCTCTTCTTATGTTCTTATGTGTCAATTTCCAAACTTGGCTATCATTCCCATTTGCTGTTTTCAGGGGCACTGCATTGTCGTGTCCTAAAACAGTGGGAGGAACCTGCAGCCCTCCAGATGTGGCTGGACGTTCTTGCTGTTATGTGCCATCAAGTTGCGCTCGACTTGTCCATGAGTGAGCAAACTGCAAAAAGATCTGATTCTGCTCAGCTGTTGTAAACTCTAGCCTGTGGTTTCCTTTGGGGGTGAGGGGGTCAATCCAACTCATTTGCGGTCTTCCTCTTTTCCTGTTGCCTTCTGCTGTTCCCAGCATGATTATCTTTTCCAGAGAATCCTGCCAGTTCATAATATGCCCAAAGTAAGACAGTTTCCAGAGGGTCTTCCGGACCAGAGATCTTTCCTGTTCGGCCTTCCCACCTCCTGCACTTCCTGGCCGTGAGGGGAGGGAGAAAAAGAGAAAGAAAAGCATGCCGCTCACCTGGTTCTGCATGTCTCTGTAAAATTATCTCTTAAAGGGGCGGGAGCCAAAAACAACAAACAAGCAGAGAATCACTCCCACTGGATCAAATAATTTTCACTGTCCCAGAACAGGTACAAGAAAAGTGCGCTCATAATTTCCTGTTGCGGAGCTGGTGGGTAAACATTTTTAAGCTACGGAGCTGGGAGCCATTTGCCCCGGAGTTTTCCAGAGACAGTTCAGGCATGGTTTGATTCAGGACCCACAGTCCAGGGTATCAATAAAGCTCTCTACCAGCACCACATACCAAATGAATCACTTATTTTTTCACTTGTCGGCTTTCTATTGGGTCCAGCTTTCACACCGACACCTAGGAATGGGAAATACAAGAGTGTGGATGAACTTGTTGGTCTTGGCCTGCAGTGACATATTCTTACATTGGATTGGACTTTAGGCCCCATCAGAACCTGACTCTTGGCCACACAGGCAGGGGCTGCTGGGTGTTGGAGTGCTGAAAGCCAATGCGATTCTTGGTTGCATCAGCAGAAGCATAATTTCTAGATCAAGGGAGGTGATGGTACCGCTTTATTCTGCTCCGGTCAAACCCCACCTGGAGTCCTGTGTCCAGTTCTGCACCCCTCAAATTAAAAAGGATGTTGACAACCTTGAGTGGGTCCAGAGGAGGGCGACCAAGATGACCGAAGGTCTGGAAGTAGTGTCTTAACAAGGAACGGCTTAGGGAGCTGGGAATATTTAGCCTTACAAAAAGAAGACTGAGAGGGGATATGCTTGCCATGGTTAAATATTGTATTTGAAAGGATGTCATATCAAAGAGCACACCGATTTGCTTTCTATGGCTTCAGAGACTAGAACTCGCGGCAAAGGTTTCAAACTACAGGAAAAGAGATTCCATTTGAACATTAGGAAGAACTTCATGATGGTTACATCTGTTTGGCAGTGGAATATGCTGCCCCAAAGGAGGGTGGTGGCGTCTCCTTCTTTGGAGGTTTTTAAGCAGTGGCTGGATGGCCATCTGTCGGGGGTACGTTGATGGGGGTTCCTGCATGGCAGGGGGTTGGACTAAATGGCCCTTGAGGTCTCTTCCAACTCTATGATTCTAAGCATATGGAGGGAGGCCGCAGGTCTGCATTTATTATCAGTAGGGAAAGAGGAAGACTGAACAAGAGATGGATTAACTCAGGGTGTTTATACACGACCCCTAAGCTCCGCCGCAAATGGCTGCAAGGTCCGGACCTTAAAAATGTTTACCCACCAGCTCCGGACTTTGCAGACAATTAAGTGCGACCCCGCCCACTTTAGCGCGACTAAACAGCAGTTTTCTTGTACCTGGTCTTTGATGGTGACTAATATTTGATCCAGTGTAAGGATAGTGAGCGCGGGGCTCTCCTGGCTTCCGTTTGTTCTTTTTTTGCGCCCCACCCCTTTAAGAGATCTGAATGCTGCCGGGAACAAAAGGGAGGTAAACCTGCAGTCTTTTCTTTCTTTTTTCTCCCTCCCTCAGGCAGCCAGCAACCAGGAAGTGCAGAGGGGGGTGGGGACAGAGGAAGAGCGACGAACCCCTAAGATCTCTGGTCCGAATTTAAGTGACCAGCGGATCTTAGGGGTTGTGTAAAAAGGCCCTCAGTAATCATGGGCTTGCATCTGCAGGACAGAGCGGGACTGTTAACAACAATGCCTTTGAAAGGTTACTCCTTCATAGGGTCACCCCAAGCTGGATGATAACAACAATAAAAGCCTGGGAGTAGAAGCAGACAGTTATAGAAAACCTGAGATTAGAACGGACGGCAGATTTGTGTTGGACAGAAATTATTAAAGCTGCCTGCCTGTGTCTGAGAAATCAGATTCAAATGCCTTGGGTAAGTCCTGAAGACCTTTGCAAAGCAAGTTCATTGTCAAATTATCTCAAGTGAGAAAGAACTCCTGCTGTGCACTCAGTCAGCGGTCAGCAGTCAAGGAATTCCTTTTTTAAAATTAAAAAACAACAACAGGTTTTCTGTAATGTATGGTTCTGTACTGAGAGACAGGATTACAAGGTCACATAGCTGAAACAAAGCATGGAAAATGCCAGATTGAATAAAATGTCATGCTTATAAAACCAGATGACCAGTTGATGGAAGACTGATTCTAAATACAACACCAGCATCTTGTCTGTTTGAGGTCTTGGTTGCAATAATGCTATATTTGTTTTCTAAGCCTGATTGTACTCAATGGGTACTCTACTTTTACATTGACAGGGATATAGAATTGTAGAGTAAGGCAGCATTCCTTTCACCCTCTGTAAGTAAAACCCACAAAACTTCATTGCGCTTACTTATAAGTACACAGGTATGCTCTGCACTTGCAATGTGCAAAAAAAAAAAAATATTACATGTACTGTCTTGGAACCCTGGAAATGACAAAAGCCTGCAAATGACAAAAGTTAAAGATAAAAAAATAAAGAACCCTGTCCAGACCGATTCCTCCCTTTGCCTCCATACTAGCAAGTCTGTGCTGTTTGGGGAATTTTCTAATAACTTGTCCAGAAAGTAAGTTTCCCAAGCTGTACATCTTTTGTGTTCAGTCTGCACAAGCACAAGTCGGGAGTCAAAGAACTTGTCTTTTGTTCAGAAGAGGGATTGCCAAGTGTTGGATGCCATCCAGAGCAGAATCTACCTTTTTTTTTGTTATGTTTAAAATAAAAATGTGGCAAGTACATTTTTCCTGGCATTTAAGTTATGGTAACTGTTCCTTCTAAATCTGTAATATTCATAGTCACCTGGATTTATATCTTTACTCAAGGTAATAAAACCCACTGCTTGCTTGTTGTTGAATCCACCTCTGGGGCTCTCAACTACTCCCTGATGCTGTTTTCACAGAAAATTCTTTTCCTTCCTTCCTTCCTTCCTTCCTTCCTTCCTTCCTTCCTTCCTTCCATTTGTTTTTTAATTCATTTTCTTCCTTTTGTTTGTCCTTTCTTCCTTTCTTTTGTTCACTTGTCCTTCCTCCCTCCCTCCCTCCCTCCTTCCCTTCCTTCCTTCCTTCCTTTCATTTGTTTGTTCATTTCCTTCATTTCGTTTGTCCTTTCTTCCTTTCTTTTGTTCATTTGGCCTTCTCCCCCCTCCCTCCTTCCCTTCTCTTCCTTCTTCCTTTCATTTGTTTGTTTGTTCATTTCCCTCCTTTTGTTTGTCCTTTCTTCCTTTCTTTTGTTCATTTGTCCTCCCTCCCTCCCTCCCTCCCTCCTTCCCTTCCTTCCTCCCCCCTTCCTTCCTTCCTTCCTTCGTTTGTTTGTTTATTCATTTTCTTACTTTTGTTTGTCCTTTCTTCCTTTCTTTTGTTCATTTGTCCTTCCTTCCTTCCTTCCTTCGTTTGTTTGTTTATTCATTTTCTTCCTTTTGTTTGTCCTTTCTTCCTTTCTTTTGTTCATTTGTCCTTCCTTCCTTCCTTCCTTCCTTCCTTTGTTTGTTTATTCATTTTCTACCTTTTGTTTGTCCTTTCTTTCTTTCTTTTGTTCATTTGATCTTCCTTCCTTCCTTCCTTCCTTCCTTCGTTTGTTTATTCATTTTCTTCCTTTTGTTTGTCCTTTCTTCCTTTCTTTTGTTCATTTGTCCTTCCTTCCTTCCTTCTTCCTTCCTTCCTTCCTTCCTTCCTTCCTTGTTTCCTTTATTCATTTTCCTTCCATTTGTTTTTCCTTTCATTTTCTTTATTTTGATTGTCCTTTCTTCCTTTCTTTTGTTCACTTGTCCTTCCTCCTCCCTCCCTCCCTCCTTCCTTCCTTCCTTCCTTCCTTTCATTTGTTTGTTCATTTCCTTCCTTTCGTTTGTCCTTTCTTCCTTTCTTTTGTTCATTTGGCCTTCTCCCCCCCTCCCTCCTTCCCTTCTCTTCCTTCTTCCTTTCATTTGTTTGTTTGTTCATTTCCCTCCTTTTGTTTGTCCTTTCTTCCTTTCTTTTGTTCATTTGTCCTCCCTCCCTTCCTCCCTCCCTCCTTCCTTCCTTCCTTCATTTGTTTGTTTATTCATTTTCTTCCTTTTGTTTGTCCTTTCTTCCTTTCTTTTGTTCATTTGTCCTTCCTTCCTTCCTTCCTTCGTTTGTTTGTTTATTCATTTTCTTCCTTTTGTTTGTCCTTTCTTCCTTTCTTTTGTTCATTTGTCCTTCCTTCCTTCCTTCCTTCCTTCCTTTGTTTGTTTATTCATTTTCTACCTTTTGTTTGTCCTTTCTTTCTTTCTTTTGTTCATTTGTCCTTCCTTCCTTCCTTCCTTCCTTCCTTCGTTTGTTTGTTTATTCATTTTCTTCCTTTTGTTTGTCCTTTCTTCCTTTCTTTTGTTCATTTGTCCTTCCTTCCTTCCTTCTTCCTTCCTTCCTTCCTTCCTTCCTTCCTTCCTTCATTTGTTTGTTTATTCATTTTCTTCCTTTTGTTTGTCCTTTCTTCCTTTATTTTTTTCACTTGTCCTTCCTTCTTCCTTCCTTCCTTCCTTCCTTCCTTCATTGGTTTGTTTATTCATTTTCTTCCTTTTGTTTGTCGTTTCTTCCTTTCTTTTGTTCATTTGTCCTTTCTTCCTTTCTTTTGTTCATTTTCCTTCCTCCCCCTCCTTCCTTCCTTCCTTCCTTCCTTCCTTCATTTGTTTTTTTATTCATTTTCTTCCTTTTGTTTGTCCTTTCTTCCTTTATTTTGTTCATTTGTCCTTCCTTCCTTCCTTCCTTCCTTCCTTCCTTCCTTCCTTCCTTCCTTCATTTGTTTGTTTGTTTATTCATTTTCTTCCTTTTGTTTGTCCTTTCTTCCTTTATTTTGTTCATTTGTCCTTCCTTCCTTCCTTCCTTCCTTCCTTCCTTCCTTCCTTCCTTCCTTCCTTCCTTCCTTTCCTTTGTTTGTTTATTCATTTTCTTCCTTTTGTTTGTCCTTCCTTTCTTTTGTTCATTTGTCCTTCCTTCCTTCCTTCCTTCCTCCTCCTCCTCCTCCTCCTCTCTCTCTCTCTCTCTCTCTCTCTCTCTCTCTCTGGCTAGACCCCAAATTCCTTCGGAGGAGGGCCCCTGTCTCTCTGACTTGGTGACAACTTCCTTTGAATGTGTTTGTTGGCTGACCTCTCCTCGTTCTGTTTTCCTTTTCCCCCCCTCAGTGACTTTCAAAGATGGCCGACGCTCGCTCTCCCCGTTGAAACATGCGCCCCTTGGAAGCCGACCAAGAATGTTTCAGCTCTGCTTAATTTCACATCTCCTCCGTCTTCAGTTTTCCTTTGACAATCATCCTTTGACAAGTTTAGGTTTGGGCTTTTAAAAAAAAAAAAACACCTTCCTTGTCACGAGAGTGATGGAGAGGAAGGAGAGAGGGCAGGTTGCCAAGCCAAATCAGGTTTTCATTAAATAAATAATTAAAGGAATGATGTGTGCATTTTTTTTCCGAAAGGGCCCAAGTGGAGAAACTTTACTCATTTGGACTACAGGGCCCAGCATCCACCACCACCCCAGTCAGGACAGCCAATAGCCCCGCTGCCTGGAGGGTTATGGGAGCCAGAGTCCACACAAGTAACTTCTCCGAGCTCTGCCTGTTCTCTTCACAGGTCCAAAATTCAGAAAAGGGGTTTAAATGAGGAATTAGGATTTCAGAAGACCTTGTGCCTGGCCATCATCTACCTCTGAGCACCTATTTCCACGCCCTCCTGAAAAGTAACAGCGAGAGCTTACAGAAGCTTCTTTTGGGGGGGATTTTGCAAAGGTATAATATATAAGGAACTTTTTGCAGGACTTTTTTGGAATCCAGAGGAGGAACCTTTGCAAGGAATCCTGAGAATTGAAATCCGAGAGACAGAAAAAGCTTTTCAAAAGAATTCTGAAAGCTGCAGTCTAAAAAAAATTACAGCCTTATTTAAAATATTTATTTTAAAGGACCGAAGGCTGCTCATTTAAAGATGGTATGAAAGCTAATAACACCGTATATTCAAATACTGTACTAAAAAGGATCACACAGTTACCATTCACAAAACATAAGTAACACAACACCAAAACACAGTCAAGGCAGTAAGGTATAACAATCCATTTAAACACTCACAATCAGGCAAGCAATCTCTGAGAGGAAACTTGCCTGAAGAGAAATTTATTTTTATTTATTTATTTTAGAGTATTTTTACCCCGTCTTTCTCCTTGGAAAAGGACCCAAGGTGGCTTACAGCAAAGACCTTTCTCTTCAGGCAAGCTTTCCCTGAATGATGGACTACCATGTGTATTTTATATGAATCTATGGGTTCACATAGACTTTGTTTATGACTACTTATAACCGTGTTGCTTTAATGAAATGTTGTCTATTAATGCTGTAAGAGGTCCCTCAATTCCTTGTTCTCAAATACTTGAACATGTCTTAATTGTACTGGATAGAGATGGGCATGAATAAAAAAAATTGCATTTCGTTTGTCATTTGTCGTTTGGAGGGTCCATTTTGGTTCGTTTCCGTTTTTCGCGATTTTTTGAAAAAAAATAATTTTCGTTTATTTCGTTACCATTTTGTTACCATTATTTCATTTTTTTGTGATTTTTAAAAGGATTTTAAGCAATTCACTCATATTGCAGTAACGGAAACGAAACGCACGACAAAATTTCCGGTGTTTCTGTTCGTTTCGTTACATTTCAGAGCCAAAACTCGTTTGTCATTTCATTACGTAACGAAATGAAAAATTGTTCATTTCGTGCCCATCTCTAGTACTGGACTGTTTATTATCCCTCATTACTGTAAGCTGCCTTGGGTCCTTTTCCAAGGAGAAAGGCAGAATAAAAATACTTTAGAATAAATAAATAAATAAATAAATAGACAATACATTAAAGCTACACGGTTATAAGTAGTTATAAACACAAAGTATATGTGAACCTATAGATTCAAATGAAAGGCATATAATGGTCATCTCCTGCATCACAGTGAATTTCACCGTGGTGCTTAATGCCTGTATAAATAACCAGGAAGGATTGGGACCGATACATCACACCCAGCAGGGAAGACTGTGGTTGCTACCGTGGCACCTGATTCTGCTGCTCTGGGGCAAACCGTGGACAGACAACATCAAGGTTTCTCAATCAAGTGACCTGGTCCTTTGTCTTTACACCAACCTGGGCCAAGAGATCCCTTCATACATCAGGTGACTTCCAAAACATTGGCACTTCTTCCTCCAAGTGCCCCCTTGGCCATCAGCGGGATGAAATAGTGTTATGAATTTCAGAGGAAAACAAATCTGAATTTTTCTGGCCTTCCGTTCACAACCTTACTTTTCTTCCTTGCACATTAAAATAATATATAAATGATATAAAATATAAAAAAGAAATAAATACAATCAAATGCTACACTACACCCATATCAACCCTGAAAAATAAAATAAAAAGAAGAGGAAAGGGAATAAGGGGAATATTATTGCCTCTGTTCAGTCTGCTGCCATTTGAGCCTCCAAGAAAATTCTTGTTAAAAAATCTGAGAAAACACATATTTACATGTTTTAAGCACTGGTCATCAACTTGATAAGTATAATCAGGTATGAATATTAACTTTGTCATTGTTTTTAAGTCTTTTTAAGAACGATTTATAAGGTAAAAAAACACTTTTTTCGCTGATTGCTGCTATTAATGAAATGAAACAAAACGAAATGAATTTTCCCGGTTCGTTTTGTATCGTTTCTATTTTGCAGTTAGAGTCGTTATTCATTTCATTCCATAAGGAAATGAATAACAACAAATAACAAAACAAATTAAAAAATCGTTTCGTGCCCATCTCTATTCACAAGAAGCATCTCCTGGAAGCCGCAAAAGACATGTGGCTTCCTTTATGGAAATTTGCCTCTGGATTACTAGCGCCTGTGTAGTTTCTCACCCATCTTCTACATCTGTAGAGGGGGGGAAGCTAGGTCATAAATCACCAGCCCCCCCCCCCTTGCACAAGGGGGCACCTTATTTCCATGCCTGTTCCTCCCTGCCCCATAGGTGTTCACGTCGCCTGCTTTTGACTATTTGAGGCTGTTTTCACTGAGAAATTCCTAACCTGTGCTCTTACAGATCAGGATTTGGTGGGAGGGGTGGCCCATGGGGTAAAAGGGGGGGCCCTTCCGCCCTGTTTTCCTTCCCTCCCTCCCACATTCCACAATCCAAGCCTTGCAGAGAGAAACAAGACCCCCTGTAAAAAGCCAGCCTGAACAGATTTCATTCGTCCCAGGAATAAAAGAATGAACTCCATCTCGGAGAGGGGCTTGAAACGGTCCCTCCTCCTCTGGCTCTGCTACTTTCCTGAACTCCAGACGGAGTTCTTTTTTCTTCCTGCTTTCTGCTGTCACTTTCGGAACCGAAGCAGCACACCGGTCTGGCGGAGATTCCTCAAGGAACAGCTTTCTTTGTTTGCCTCTTTTTGGCAGGCTTGGGTCCAGTTCGGTTGTGTTTGGTTTCTGAATTAAATGGACGTTGGGCCCTGACGGTGATAGAGTCGGAAGCCTTGACCTCAAGGGCAGATGAAACATCTGTAGAAATTTTCATGGGATTCCAACACTATCCTTCTGGAACAACTTTGTTTATGTGCCAGCCCATGGCAGGTAAGTGGTCCTAATATTACATTTAGCAACCCTCCTGAGAAAGAGCTTTTGGCGATTATATGTTTCCCAGAATCCTCTGGCCTGCTAGGATGATGACCAGCACGCCAGCTGAGAGATTCTGAGATCTGTAGTCTTGGCAAGTGTCTTTTCCAAGCTGTTTTCTGTAGGAACTCTTTGCCACTCAGAAATTATTGTGAAATCACTAGGCACAGGGGCATGATCCAGCCAATGGATCCACTCTTTATTACAATGTATTTCAAAGGAATGGTCAGGGTTAGCTAACTTGTGGGAAAACACTGAGATTCAACCAGTGGGACCCTCAGACACTGGAAGCCTGTGTTTCAAGAGTGTGAACTAGAAACTGGGGGAAAAGAGTACACTTGGGCAGCAGTCAACTTGGATATAAAATCCATAGCATTCAATGGTCCTCCTTTCTCAGGTGCGTGAGGCTATAGGGCTGCAGCCTAAAAGTATACTTAACTTAGGCTGGGTGGTGACCCATGAACGGTAAAATGTTTTAAATGACCAATGTTTAGGGATGATATGTTATTTCTTAACTGTCTTTTCCCCTGTTTATTTATTTGATGATGATGATGATGATGATGATGAATGGCCGCTAAGTCAGTTCTGACTTATTGCAAACATATTCAGGGTTTTCCAGGTAGAGAGAATAATCAGAAGATCTTCATCTGGAGATGCCCTGGGACTACGTAACTCACCCAAGGCCACCCAGACTGGCTCAGTGGGGGAGTCGAACTCCCAACCTCTGGCTCTGCAACTAGAGACCTCAACCACTGAGCCACCCAGGCAGCCCATTTATTTCAAAGGGAAGGTAATTTGGTGCATGTATATACCAACCTCCCCCTACCTGGTACCCTCCACGTGTACTGGAATACAACACCGTTCCCTGGCAGTATGCTGTGGGAGAGGGTGGTGGGGGTCACACCCAAATACATCTGGATGGTACCATGTCTAGGAAAACCTCAGCGTCTGGAAAGAGTCTGGCCGTTGCAATCCATAAGTGTTCTTAATTTCCCCAAGCCCTGGCATCATCCCACCTCCCAATGGTTGCCTGTTTTAGAACTTTGCACAGGACACAAAAGAGAGCTGTTGGTGTGCAGGAGACGCCAAGCCAGGCTGCGCCTGTTTAAACCACCTCGGCCAGCCCAGAAGCTTGGTATAGGATGCCAATGTTGTGGTCCCCTGTTTGGTTCTGCACATGAAGGAGAACACGTCGGGTGGGAGAGGCTGTCTCTCAAAGCAGCATTCTGCACACACAGTGTGCAGCACAATAACATCTTGAGCAATGTTTAATAACAATTGAGCTCACCCCTGTTCCCCTTGGGGGAGGGGGACGTTATGATTGTTGGAACAGGGTCGGCCCTGTTGTTGGGCAAAGTGATCTGGACACCTAAGGCAGCAAGATCTGAATGATGCAAAAGGGACAGGAGCTTGCTACTTATTTACTGTCCAATTGCCATCATCTCCATAATCGTTTGCTGCGAGCACCAATTCGCTCCTGACGCATGGTGACCCTACAAATGAGTGGCCTTCAAAATGTCCTGTCATTAAGTCTTGCAAACCCATATCTGTGACTTCCTCTAGTGAGTAAGCGCATCTCATGTTTATTCTTCCTCTTCTCCTACTGCTTTCCGTTTTTGCTTCTCCATCATCCCTGCCTTTTCAAGTGACTTGGGTCTTCTCCTGGTTTCTCTCCCCAATTTTAGTCATTTCTGCTTGGAGAGAGACTTCCGGCTTGATTTGCAATCCACTGAGCCGTCTTTCTGCCAGATGTGTAGAGCTCTCCTCCAGCACCACATTGAACAAACTGGATTTTCACTCGCATGCTTCTTGCTCGGTTCCTGTTGTTTTGGGTGGGTTGTGGTGTTGGATGGGCTCATTAGTTCATCTGCTTCAGACCCTCCTGTGTATTGGAAAGCATGCTAGGTTGGCAACGTCAAATACTGTAAATCAAAAATTTAGACTGTACAAGTCCTGTTGTTTAGAGATCTGGTAGGAGCAGCTTAGAGCTGCCTTGATGCCCTAAGGACATCCAATCTCACCTGATTTCGGAAGCTAAGCAGGGTCAGCCCTGGTTAGTACTTGGATGGGAGACCACCAGGGAATACCAGGTGCTTTAGGTGCCTAGGTGCCTGGAGTAGGAACTGGCAAGCCACTCCAGTATCCCTGCCAAGAAAACTCCATGGACATGGAGTCACGGAGAGTCGGTCACGACTGTAACGACACACACACACACACACACACACACACACACACACACACACAGAGAGAGAGAGAGAGAGAGAGAGAGAGAGAGAGAGAGAGCCAGAGCCAGAAACAGAGAGAGAAAATTAGTGTGTGTGTGTGTGTGTGTGTGTGTGTGTGTGTGTGTGTGTGTGTGTGTGTGTGTGAGTGAGAGAGAGAGAGAGAGAGAGAGAGAGAGAGAGAGAGGAGCAGTTTAGGGTTTTATATCCAGGCTCATCTGGACCTGACCTGTAAATGGCCAACAGATACGCTTCCTACTCATCTCAAAGGACTCCAGTATCTCTGCTTAGACAAAGTACGATCATTTAATTAGGGAACTCTGTTTCCATCGTTGCTCCCAGAGCCACATGCACGTACAAAACTGAACCACGATATAAAACTGCAGCACCTCTACCATTTTATTTTACTTCCCACTGAAGTTTGATCAGAAGAGGAAGGCATCATCTCACAAAAGACATAGGCCAAATACAGACGTCTTGGTCTCAAAGGTGCTGGAGGATTCTTGGAGGTTTTTGCTGTTAAAGGCTAGCACTAGCAAGAAAAAAAAAACAAAGGAACAAGTTCTCAGCTGCAGTCCCGTTGGTGGTCATTTAAGGTTTGTACTACGTGGCACAGCTCACTGACAAAGGGCCACAGAACCTTTCAGTTCTCCAACTGGGCTCCTGGCCAAACACGCACTTAAGGCAGCACCCCCAGCAGCTTGGCAATTAGCTGTTATTAGCTTGAGCAAGTGTATGCAACTCCAGGAGGATTGTGGGCAGTGAGCTCAAGATAGTCTCATTGTAGAGTTTTAAATTTCCAGTTAAATTCCCCTAGACGTTCAGGGATTCACAAATCAGAGTAACGTCAAGCCCCCAGCCCCAGATTAGTCGTCCCCTGATTCCCAGCAACTGGCACTTACAGTCTCAATCTGGCCTGGATGCCTTCAAAAGGGGACTAGACAGATTCCTGGAGGAAAAGTCCATCACAGGTTACAAACCATGATGGAGATGTGTCATCTCCAGGCTTAACACCAGGGTCCTTTGAGGGCCAGATGCAAGGGAGTGGTATGAGGAGACAGATATATAGTCTTATGTGCTCCCAGATGCATCTGGTGGGGCCACTGTGAGATACAGGAAGCTGGACAAGATGGGCCTTTGACCTGATCCAGCATGGCTCTTCTTATGTTCTTATGTTACTTTGAAAGAAGACACGGAGCAGAAAGGCGGGGCTGTCTTTGAATTCCAGAGGCAGGGAAAGAATGATTAGCTCGTGCTGAATAGATTGGCAGCCCCCAGCTCAGAAAGGTCTCGCCCAGCCAAGCCTATGACAGGTAGCATGCAAGGTTGTAAAAACACCAGCAGCTTTCTCAGTGAGTATCCTGAGGATACTCACTGAGGGGGTGGGTGGAGGGGTGGAATGTGTACAAACACACACACATCCATCTGTTTGGTGTCTTGTCTACTTCAGCGCACTGTCATCAACTTCCCTCCAGCTTTGGTTTCCTGGCAGGGCTCTCCCCCCTTTGTTCCAGCTGTTTAGCTTGGGAAACTGCCAACAGCTCTTCCTTGCCAAGCAAAAAAGCCTTTGCAACATTTCAACAACCGTTTGGACACCCTGCCTGGAAACATGTTGAGCACCCTTTGGGGCTTAAATTTTATTATTTATTATTTTAATTTTTGACTCGCAATCTGCAAAGGAAGAAATCCAGGAATGAAATGGCTGCATGGGTTATCTGTACCACCCTGTCTTTTGCTCAGCTTCAACAGCTGAGCCTATAAGGATAAATTAAATATATTGCATGGATACAGGTGGACAACTGCAGCTTCAGAATGTACTTGCTGACCTGTAGAGCTGGGAGCCTGGTTGAATGGAATATTTCTGGATTTCTTGAGTCAGAAACAAATGCAGAAATCAGAACATAAGAACATAAGAAGAGCCATGCTGGATCAGGCCAAAGGCCCATCTAGTCCAGCTTCCTGTATCTCACAGTGGCCCCACCAGATGCGTTTGGGAGCGCATGAGACTAGATATCTGTCTCCTGATCCCACTCCCCTGCATCTGGCCCTTGAAGCAACCTGGTTTTAAGCCTGGAAATGACACATCTCCATCATGGTTTGTAACCTGTGATGGACTTTTCCTCCAGGAATCTGTCCAATCCCCTTTTGAAGGCATCCAGGCCAGATGCCATCACCACATCCTGTGGCAGGGAATTCCATAGACTAACAACGTGCTGGGTGAAAAAATATTTTCTTTTGTCTGTTCTTACTCTCCCAGCCCTCAATTTGAGTGTCTGTCCCCTAGTTCAGCATCAGCATCATCTTACTTGTGGATGAAACATGCTTCAGTGGTCCCTATAGTCATGGAATCATAAAACAGTAAAGTTGGAAGGGGCCTGCGAGGACATCAAGTCCCACCCACCCCCTACTCTAGGCAGGAATACAGCTCAAAGGATATCTTTTCAGGGGGTTGCCCCAATTTCTCTCATATGCCTCCAGGGGTGGAGCGCTCACCCCCCCTCGAGGTCATGTAGTGTTTTGAACTACTCAACGCAGGATTGGGTGTTGCATCTCTGAGTCCCAGGTGTGTTCTGGGTCTCTCCCTGTGTGTCTCTCGTCAGGGACTCAAGGCTTTTATGAGTTACAGTAAACAAAGATCACAAGGGGTGGAGAGAGAAGCATCGACATAGAAGAGGAAACTCTTGCCTGAAGGGCAGATATGAATGAGACGTACAAAACAATGCAGGGAATGAGTAGAGTGGATAGAGGGACGCTCTTCTCCCTCCCACAAAATACTAGAACCAAGGGGACATCCACTGAGGTTGGGAGAGTGAGAACCGATAAAATATTTTTTTTTTTTAACCCAGCGTGTTGTTAGTCTGTGGAACTCCCTGCCACAGGATGTGGTGATGGCATCTGGCCTGGATGCCTTCAAAAGGGGATTGGACAGATTCCTGGAGGAGGAGTCCATCACAGGTTACAAACCATGATGGAGATGTGTATAATCTCCAGGCTTAAAACCAGGGTACTTCAAGGGCCAGATGCAGGGGAGTGGTATCAGGAGACAGATATCTAGTCTTGTGCGCTCCCAGACACACCTGGTGGGGCCACTGTGAGATACAGGAAGCTGGACTAGATGGGCCTTTGGCCCGATCCAGCATGGCTCTTCTTATGTTCTTATGTTCTTAACTCTGGAGGTCACATAGATGGGGTAGGGAAGCCTTATCTAAGTGGGGAATCCTTGACAGGAGAGAGGAAGGGGCTTTAGGCTGGTCAGTCACATATGCTTCCAGACCAGATGTCACCTGATCAGTTCTGAAATCTTGAGTGGACATCTGTTTCCTCTGGCCTCCTGAGCCATGCCTGTTGGGGGCTGACTTCTGCCCAGTTCAGGGTTATCTCGAATCTACTTCCAGCTTGGTTTATCCACACTGGGTTTCCTGCTCTGCTCTCTGGACATGCTTGTCCAGGGCTTATGGCTGCCTCAGTGCTGCCAGGTTATTTTGGGGTTCAGAGTCTCCATGTGGGCTCCCTACCAGGTCATAGTGAAAAGGGAACAGGTTTGTTTTCCATGGCTTCAGAGACTAGGACTAGGGGCAATGGTTTCAGGAAAAGAGATTCCATTTGAACATTAGGACGAACTTCCTGATGGTTAGAGCTGTTTGGAAGTGGAAGATGCTGCCACAAAGGAGGGTGGTGGAGTCTCCTCCTTTGGAGGTTTTTAAGCAGAGGCTGGATGGCCATCTGTCGGGAGTCTTGTGATGGGGGTTCCTGCATGGCAGGGGGTTGGACTGGATGGCCCTTGAGGTGTCTTCCAACTCTATGATTTTATGTTTCTATTCTGTTGTCATACAGCTCTAACAGTTAGGAAGTTTTCCCTGATATTCAGCCGAGATCTGTCTTTCTGTAGCTCGAGCCCATTATTAGGTCTTCTGAACTCTGAGATGATCAAAACAAGATACTACCCGTTATCATATTGCCCCTCACTCACATTTTCCTCCAGGCTAAACACGTCCAATTCCCAACTCATAAGGGCTTTAGGAATAATGTCAAGACATTTCGCCCAGTATTATAAGCAGTTGCAGATCTCAGAAATAACACCATCAGAACGACAAAGAAACAGCAATATTAGGAACAGCACACACATTGCACTGATACTTAACAAACACTTAGGTTTTTGGTTGAAACTTCTATCTAATATATAATACCACTTAAGATTTTTATAATTTGGTATTTGGTATTTCTGAGCCACCACCACCACCACCACTACCTTAGAGCTGTAGATCTGAAAGGGACCTTCTGGTCATCGAGGCCAGCCCCTCCCAAGGAAGCCCAGTGGGGGATTGAACTCCCAATTTCTGCTTGGGAGTGTAAGCATTATGGGGCGGTATATAAGCAGAACACTTTTACTATTGTTCTGGTTCTAACTGGTGCAGTATATGAATGTTGTAGATAGATAGATAGATAGATAGATAGATAGATAGATAGATAGATAGATAGATAGATAGATAGATAGATAGATAGATAGATAGATAGATAGAGGGGTAATCGTTCCAAATGTTCTGTTAAGCAAATTTTCCTTTGTACACATTTCCCATAAGAGTGCATTGAAAACGGATTAATACCTAATCGTGACCGTTTTTCTGTTGTATGGATTCGACCCATAGGCCATTCTGTTAAGAAATTTCCCCCTATCTCCAGAAATCTTTTCCTTTAAACAGATATATCAGAGCATTTTGAAAGTGTAAATGCAGCCTTGGTTCCTTTTCAAGGAGAAAGTTGGGATAAATAAATAAATAAATAAATAAATAAATAAATTTTCCCCTATCTCCAGAATTTTTTTCCTTTAAGCGGATTTTCTATTAAACAAACCGCTTGTTATACGAGGGTCCACTGTAGGTAGGTAGGTAGATAGATAGATAGATAGATAGATAGATAGAAAGAAAGAAAGAAAGAAAGAAAGAAAGAAAGAAAGAAAGAAAGAAACTATTATAGAATCAGAGGAGGGTCAGGATCTGTTCTTGATCATCTGAATGCAGGACACATAATAATGGGCTCAAGCTACAGAAAGCCAGATGTTGGCTGAATATCTGGAAAGAAGTCTTAACTGTTAGAGCAGTATGACAATGGAAGCAATGGCCTTGGAAGGGTGTGAGTGCTCCAATCTTGGAGGCATTGAAGAGAAAAATGGACAACCATTTGTCCAATCCCCTTTGGTTAGGATTCCTGCCTTGAGCAGGGGGTTGGACACAATGACCCTAGATGCCCCTTCCATCTCCATTTCTCTGTGATCCTGTGGCTCTAATTTTCAGAGGTCCAGCTGCCAGCTCAGTGGGTTATTGTGCATTGAATGGGAGCAGGTGCTGTCATCTTAGGCCCCTATCCCACGTCCCTTTAAATGCAGATTAAATTTGTAGATAAGCCGTGTCCAAAAATGCCATTCCCACGGCCACCAGGCTTTTTGAAAAAGGGAAAAAAAAGAAAAAAAGAAAACCCCCTTAAGGGAGGTTTCCAAGACTTACCGGAGAGGTCGGGAATTTTTTGCCTCACTTAAAAAATCCACCTTTTAAAGAGGCAGACATAGATGATCCAGTTTTCTCTCTTTTTTTCTCATAGTGCAACCTGCTGTTCCTGGGGCCGATTGGTGCTGTTTTTTATTTGTTAAAAAAATCCCCCCACCCTCCGAGCACCAGGAAGCTGGGTTGGGTGCTGTTTTTTTTTTTTTTTACTTCCCCAAGCTCTACCACCAACCAGCTGGTCCTTTAAAAGATCCTAGTGCCACCTGCTGGCCATGGGGCTGAACTGCGCTTTTAAAAAAACAGCATTGTACATGGGAACTGCTATCCCACATCTTCAGTCATGTGATGGGAGGAAGAGGAAAAGCTGGACCATCTTCCCCAGGTGAGATAGCGATAGAAGCTGTGAGAGACAGAAAGGCATGGAGAACATTGATCCACCAAGTTGGACATGACAGATCAGCTACGAGGCGAGCCACCTTATTTTTTTCCCTTAAGTCAGCAAGATATTTGGAGTTAGACAAAGCCCTTCAAAAATACAAGTTGCTTTGGGGCAAGAGAACAACTCTTAGTCCTCCAACCTGTGTCGGTGATCCTCATTCCTTTCCAGAGTTTGGAAACCACCACCATTTAAAAATGACCGAGCATGCTGATGGGTTCTGTGGGTTTTAGGCCCCAAAATGGAAGTTCTCCAGAAGCTGCCTCACCTTGTGCCTCACCAGTTGCCCTTCTCTTCCATTTTCTGCGGGTGTGGGCTCCTCTCCAGCAGCTGAGAAATCCGTTGGAGGTGTTTTCGCCATGAGAGCATCCTCTCATGAAGCTCTCCTGTCAACTTGAATGACTAGGAATGCCATTTTAAAAAGATGACCCTACAGCCACAGCTCAAGCAGGAATTATTAATAATTTAATTTAAAATGTTTAGGGGTTTCTTTTTGTTCTCACCTGCCAAGGCGAAAGACTCATCCGTTCCGGAGGATTCATTAAGTGTGAGGTGTTATATCTCAGCTCAAATACTAGGAGGGAATTTTCTGACAGGTCTTTTCACTGCCTCACCTTTTGCTTTTCTTCCCCGGGCGAAAAATGAACGGATCCTCCAGTTTGCAAAGTCTAACACCTGGTTTGCTAAGAGGAAGCCTGCCTGTCACAACTTAATCGCCAGTTTTGCCTTTTGCAGGACTCAGAAAAGTTGCTTTTACGGGTCGCCGTGTTCAGAGTTGTAGCTGTGTTCAATCTGTGGAAGCACTTCAGCAAGAAATACCAAGGAGGGGAGGGGGACAAGGGAAGGCAAGGAAGTTATTGTGGTACTTTAAACACTAACCAGAAACTGCAACGCATTAAAGGAAATAACAGAGGAACGCCATGTGGTAACGCAGAGAATGATACACTTGACTTTTGAGCCTTGTTCTGAAAGGATGGATTATGAGGGGAAATAACATCATAATGACTTAAGAAACACCTTGGCTGATATTTAATCCTTTAATAGAAGTGGTCAGCATATATTTTATATATCCAGTGGCACTTCAGATGTTGAATTATTTTAGTTTATTTTGCATCCCTTTCCTTTATCTTTTTTTTACCACTTTTATGCAAAGGATCTTGAATAGACTGCTGTCTATTGTGTGTTTTCACACTGTGTCCATTTCAGTATTTTTCCATGTATAACACTATTTTTTTGTCTAAAATGGTTCGACTAAAACTTGAGGGTCATCTTATACAGGGGAGTAAGCCAAGGAGAGAACCATGTGGTTGTGAAACTGTAATTATGGGTTGGAAAAGTGTGTGTGGGGGGGTTGTCTTATACATGGGGGCATCTTATAGATGGAAAAATATGGATGCTATTCTGAGTCTTCCTGAAAAGAACACAATTATAAGAAAGCAAAACGTATATAGAGATGTGCATCTCTTCACACAAGCAGACAAACAAGATGAATTCTACGGTCAAGGAACACGAGAATTCTTGCACTGTCCCTAAACAATCCCAGCATTGCTCTTGGTCTCTTTAGTTCCCGGACAGATAACGAGGTTTAAGGGAGAGTTTCCTATCTGAGTTCATTAATGCACAACCAGCTTCCTCTTGGGAGCACATTGTTCCCTAGCCACAACATCCTATCGTATAAGATCAGAGCCGTAACATTAAATAGGGTGCCAGGGTGACTCTTAAATGGCCCTGCAAGAAACAATGGGAAAGCTGGTCCCAGTAACCTTAAAAATCAAGGCCATTCCTTCGGAAGCCCTTTTGCCGGTTGAAATGGCTCCTATTGTCGATGGATTTTATTTTATTTTATTGTAACTCCAAGAGGTCCTTTCCTGTTCCCGTTTGATCAGCCGATGATGGAAACCGACCCATTAAGAGGTCTTGCAGCACCTCTTAAAGCATTTATAGTGGCATAAGCTTCAGAGAGGCATGTTTCAGATATATGAGGCGATCACCTCAAGTCGGCAGCAATATGTTCTCTGCTGTAGCACCCAGAGAAGAAGAAAGAACAAAAAGGTTGTATAATGGGAATGCAACCTTTTGCAACCAGAATGCAACCAGAACTGCAGAGCTGGAAGTGACCCAGTGGATCGCTGAGTCCAGCTCCTGTCAAGGAGACACAATACAGTAGGATCCCCGTATCCACTGATTCATTATCCACTGATTCAGTTATCCATGGTTGGCAGGGAAAAAATTAAATAAATAATTCAGCAGCCGCAAAGCAAGCTACTGCCACAAACAGCAGCTGTAAAGCAAGCTACTATCATAAAACAGCAGCCATAAAGCAAGCTACTGTCACAAAACAGAAATGTTGGGGCTTTTTGGTGTTCTCTCTTATCCACGGTTTTCATTATCCACGGGAAGGCCTGGAACCAATCCCCAGTGGATACCAGGGTTCTGTGTGTGTTGTGTCGTTACAGTCATGACCGACTCTTCGTGACTCCATGTCCATGGAGTTTTCTTGGCAGTGGTTTGCCAGTTCCTACTCCAGGCGCCAACAGCACCTGGTATTCCCTGGTGGTCTCCCATCCAAGTACTAACCCGGGCTGACCCTGCTTAGCTTCTGAAATCAGGAGAGATCGGATGTGCTTAGGGCATCTAGGCAGCTACTGTACAGTTTTACTGTACCCTAAACCGCTGAGCTGTCCAGTAGCAGTTGTGCTTCTGTCCTGGTACTATTCGGCGCCCCCTCCCCCCAAAAAAAGATAATATTCAGTCAAATGAACGCAAGATCCAGTCAACCAGCACTAAAAAGTTTGATAGACTAAATCAGAGATGAAGAACGTGTGATGCCCCCCGAAGTTGTTGGATTCCAGCCCCCAACATCCCCTGTGATTGTCTGTGCTAGCAAGGGAGGCTGGGAGTCCAAGGCCCAAACACCTAAAAATTCATCTGGTGTGCACAATAACTTCAGGACACAATCCAGCCCATATGGATACAGTTGAATCCAAGGAAAGGAGGTACTGTAATAGTGTCAGAGTATTTTGCAAATTTGTTCTGCCAACAGAAGCAAATACATGTTGAGCAATTGCATAGACAGAAGCAGAAGCAGACAAAGTCAGAGTTTACTTAAAACATCAAACAGCTATATTAGAGATATACACAGATAGGTTGCATGAAGACAAATCAACAGCATAACAGCATTTCATCATACATGGAATACATAATTAGCACATGGCATAGAGAGACAAGAATGCATGCCTTACTCACAAAGGCCCATCGAACACTGATAACAGAGCACTTATATACATGGATGGCCATATATCAGGAGCACTGTGATGGAGTTTCCTGCATGGCAGGGGATTGGATTTGATGGCCCTTGAAGTCTCTTCCAACTCTATGATTCTTGCATTTATCTTGCACACTGTACTGTACAGTCCTGATCTTGTTGAGTATATCATCGGTATAGCGCTATGTAGCTGTTGAGTGCCATTTCTCCCACATAACTCCATAGAATGGCATAGTGTCCCCCCCCCCCAGGCCTTACAGTTTTGCACCATCTTGGTTGGTGACGCCAAAGTTGAGTCAATTCCGGGCCTTACTCCTTCTTTGGAGGTTTTTAAGCAGAGGCTGGTTGGCCATCTGTCGAGAGTCCTGTGATGGGGGTTCTTGCATGGCAGGCGGTTGGACCGGATGGCCCTTGAGGTCTCTTCCAACTCTAATTCTATGATTCTATGATTTGTCTCTCCAATCAGGTAATGCATTGCATCATGGCTATTGCAGCACCTTGCATCAGCCAAACCCATTTACGCACATTCTTTACACCTGCAGTCTAATAGAAAAAACGTTTAGACTGAATCACTGTGACTCAGATGAGTGTGTGGCTTGTATTCTGAATGGGTAGAATATGTAAGGCAAGAAAAGTGGGTTGGAGAAGACAGAAATGCCCATCGGTGCTATACACCGAGCAGAGCATTTATCTGGCGCACTGGACTGTACAGTCCTGATCTTGTTGAGTATATCACTGGTATAGCGCTATGTAGCTGTTGAGCGCCATTTCTCTCACATAACCCCATAGAATGGCAAAGTGATTTCCCCTCCCCCTTAGGCCTTACAGTTTTGCACCATCTTGGTTGGTGATGCCAATGTTGAGTCCACTCCAGGCCTTACTCCAACCATTAAACTGTTGGCCTTATTTTGGGGATAATTTCAGCACCTCGGAGAGTTCCTATCAAGTTCATACTGAAATCTGGGGGGGGGGATTTGCCAACCCCATGACATCTCATTCATCATCCTCTCCCATCTGCACCGGTCCATGTTGTGTGACTGTGGATTAGGATTACGTGACAGAGCAGGGCCATTCAATTGCTTTTTTTACACCCCTGGAGAATATAACTGGGAGAAGACTTTTTCTCCATCCCATCATCTTCACAAGTGCATTTGATGGGGAAACAGAAGAGGGCCTTCTCTGTGGGTGCTCTTAGGCTTTGGAACTCCTTCCCACTGGAGGCCAGGCTGTCCTTCTGTAAGCAGGCAAAGACGTTTCTCTTCATGCAAGCTTTTCCTTAATGAGCGGGATTTTTATGTTTATTTTTCATTTTTTGCTTTTGAAAGGACGTTTGTGCCCCATTGCTTTGCATGTCCTTTTGGTGCTGTAATTTTTTAAATGTTTTATTGTTTTTAAATGTATTTGTTTGCTTGTTTTTAGTGTTTGTATATATGCATTTTTCAGCTTTAAGTGTTGTCTTATTTATTGATGGGTCATTTTTAAAAGAAGGAAGGTAGGCTTAATACACTTTATTTATTTATTTATTTTATACAACGTATATGCCACCCACTACCCAAAGGTCTCTGGGAGGCTTACAATTAAAATGAACAGTTAAAACAGTTAAAATGTTAAAAAGGCAATGGACAATTAAAACAATAAAAACATGCAAACACAAAGCACTAAAATTGCCACCAGAACCCACAATCTATGTTATGTCAGTTTAAAAACTTCAGAAACAGGAAGGTTTTTACCTGGCGCCAAAATGTCATCAGTGTTGGCGCCAGGTGGATGTCAATTGGGAGGGCATTCCATAATCTGGGGGCAGCTGCCGAAAAGGCCCTGTTCCTACAAGCCATCCCTTTCACCTCCTTGAGGGATGGCTCTTTCAAGAGGGCCCCCTGGCTTGATCTTAATTGCCGGGTAAGTTCATATGGAAGGAGACGTTCCTTCCGATATCTAGGAATAAAATGCAGTATTTTTCCATGTATATGACTATATTTTTGCCTAAATTGTTAGACTAAAAATTGAGGGTTGTCTTATACACGGAAGTAAGCCCATCATCATCATCATCATCATCATCATCATCATCATCATCATCATCATCATCATCATCATCATCATCATCATCATCATCATCATCATCATCTCTAGTTCCCATTCCCTCCGTTTTTAACATATGAATAGAAATTCTGTTTGTTGAGGGAACTTCTAAGCGCTAAATTTAAACCCTGCCTTCTCATCTGTTGCAGAAAACTGATTTTCCAGGCTGTTCAATGGTGCCCTGACCCAGGAGGAGATTGGCATAGGAAGATGATGTCATCATACACCAAAATACTGCTCTCTCTGGCAGCTTTCCTGTCCTGGTACGAAGCACGGGCTTCCTATGAAGGTAGGTATGCCCGCTGCAGAGGATGGGAAAAGCAAGCTCAGGATTTTGAGAGGCAGAGTGCAAAAATGTCATACTGCCAAGCTCTGATGATCTGTGTGATGAGTTCTGGGTACCTCATAACCTCAAGATAGAGCATGTATGGGGCTAACAGCCGTTGCAGAGTTTTCAATTTTCAGTTAAATTATCCAAGCTGTTTGGCAGAAGTGCAGGGAATCACACAGCAGAATAGCTCCACAGATCAATCCAACCCCTTTTTTTTTCCTCCTCCACTGGCACTTACAGTCTCAGTAAGAGAAAGAATGGAATGTGTCATTACTTACAATTGGGACAGATCAAACAGCCGACAAACACTTCAATAGAGTCTACAGAGGGAAACGGGAGACAGAACAGACACATGAGGCTCTCTTTGAATTCAGAGTTAAGGGAGAAATGGTTGGTTGGTGCTGGATCAATTTGACAGTCACTTTAGCCCCAAAAAGGTCCACCCCAGCCACAACTACCAAAGGCATCATGTGAGGGTGCAAAAACTCCTACAACTTTGCAAATGATAACAAATTGGGTAGGGTTGCTAATTCCCTAGAGGATAGGATGAAAATCCAAAAGGACCTTGACAGATTAGAGTCCTGGGCCAAAGCTAACGGAATGGGGTTCGACAGAGGGAAATGTAGGGTGGTGCATCTAGGTGAAAAAAATGAATTCCACAAATATAGGATGAGAGACACCTGGCTGGAAAATAATACCTGTGAAAGGGATCTGGGAGTCGTGATGGACCACAAATTGAACATGAGTCAGCAGTGTGATGCGGTAGCCAGGAAAGCCAATGCGATTCTTGGTTGCATCAACTGAAGCATCGTGTCTAGATCAAGGGAAGTGATAGTACCACTCTATTCTACTCCGGTCAGACCCCACCTGGAGTACTGTGTCCAGTTCTGTGCATCTCAATTTTAAAAGGATGTTGACAATCTTGAACAAGTCCAGAGGAGGGCGACCGGGATGATTGAGGGTCTGGAGGAAATGTCTTATGAGGAGTGGCTTAGGGGGCTGGGAATGTTTAGCCTTACAAAAAGAAGGCTGAGAGGGGATATGATAGCTATGTTTAAATATTTGAAAGGATGTTACATTGAAGAAAGGACTGGTTTGTTTTCTGTGGCTTCAGGGACTAGAACGTGGGACAATGGTCTCAAACTACAGGAAAAGAAATTCAATTTAAACATTAGGAAGAACTGCATGACAGTTAGAGTAGAGCTGTTCGGCAGTAGAATATGCTGCCACAAAGGGTGGTGGAGTCTCCTTCTTTGGAGGTTTTTAAGCAGAGGATGGATGGCCATCTGTCGGAAATACTGTGATGGGGGTTCCTGCATGGCAGGGGGTTGGACTAGATGGCCCTTGAGGTCTCTTCCAACTCTAGGATTCTATGATTCTAGGAACTACAAGGACCCTGTGAGCAGAAGATGGCAAGAATGGAACCCAGCACCTCCTATTTGTGACTTGATTTCTGAATGGGGATTGAATGTCCCTCACAGGGCTTTGTCCAAATTTCTGAGTGGGCAGTGCCCACCTTAGGTGGGAGAGTGTCAGGTGAGGTGATTTATACATAACTCATGTTCCCTCCGAAGCTCAAAATGGCTGGCAAGGAACAATCCAGAGCTAGTCATGAATATTTGACCTTGAAGCATCTGTCCCTCAGAAGCAGGCTTAGTAGATGGAGTGCCCAGGGTGCAGCCCCACAGAATATTTAATTTTGTTTTATCGATTGGCAAGGCAAGATGCTGCCTTAATTTAATTGTTGCCAAATGTTCCCTTTCTAAAATATATATAAATAAAAGAGTAAATATAAGAATAAAACTTTAAAATAAGAAAACAGCCAAGAGGGTCATTATTTTATTTGGCTAAATTGATTAGATCTGTATCCTGAGAAAATACAGCAGACCATATCCTTGAAATTTTATTTGAACCGAGGGTGGCTTTAAATTTCGGGAAACCCGCTGAAGGGTTAAAAGAGAAGCTTTAGCCCCGGTTACTGATTTTATTCACATTAACTTCCCAGCTGTCAATTAAGCCAGAATAGTTGACTGTAATGCTGTTTAATTCGAGCCCAGGAACGGTGCCATAAATCAGTGCCTGTAAGTGTCCCTGGCAACCTTTTGATTTATGAAACTAAGTATCTGGGAGGCTCAGGGAAATTCTCAAATAAAATCATATCCCCTTATGATTAATATAGCTGTCTGCGGCTGATATTTTGTCGCAGAAGGATAGTGGGCGGAATGGGTGGGGGTGGGGACACAGAACAGGGTAGGGGAGGTTATGGGTCATCTGGAAAGGAGGAAAAGTTTGAAGAAGGAATAATGAACTTGTCCATCTGTTTGTTGCCCCCCCCCGGGGCTATCTCCAAAATTAACTTCAGCCATAAATTACTTAAATTCTGTAGCAGAATTAATAATAAAAATGCAGCCCCGGGTTTGAGAGCCCCCTTGGTGACTGAGGGCTGGCTGTGCCGTTCATCTGAGGGGAAGGGCTGCCTCAGGCGGCAGGCATCGGGTGTCACGAAGGGGCCGCATGGGGTGATTTGATTTGTTGCGTGTTGTTAGTCTGTGGAACTCCCTGCCACTGGATGTGGTCACAGCATCCGGCCTGGATGCCATCAAAAGGGGATTGGACAGATTCCTGGAGGAAAAGTCCATCGCAGGTGACAAACCATGAGGGAGATGTGTCATCTCCAGGCTTAAAACCAGGGTCCTTCAAGGACCAGATGCAGGGGAGTGGTATCAGGAGACAGAGATCTAGTCTCGTGCGCTCCCGGACGCATCTGGTGGGGCCACTGTGAGATACAGGAAGCTGGACTAGATGGGCCTTTGGCTTGATCCAGCACAGCATTCCTTATCTCCTTATGTTCTTATGTTCTTATGATAATATTGGGGAAAGAGAGGAGAGTCTTCAGGGTTTTATGCCTCAAGACATGCCCGGCGTGTCTTTGGGGATGGTGTCCCTTCACCTGGGTGAGATAGGAACTCGGGGCGGTGAACAATAAAAACAAGAAAAGAAACGAGGATAAAAATAAGTAAAAAGCAATAAAAACAGGAGGGGGCCATATCCCCCCACAACAGATGGCAATGGCGGCAAAGAAGAAAGAAGAAAAGAAAAAAAAGGAAAGAAATTAACTAATTATGAGGAAAGAAAAAAAAAAGGAAAAAATTAACTAATTATGAGGAAAGAAATTAACTTGTATGAAGACTCCAGCAACTCTTGGGATCCAGAGTCCCATGTCTGAGGCCGGGTCTCTGGTGCCAAGTCCAGGTCTGAGTCTTTGGCACCAGGTCCTAAGCACATCCCCATCTCGCCGGATTTTGAAAGCTAAGCAGGGTCGGTCCTGGCTAGTACTTGGATGGGAGACCACCAGGGAAGACCAGGTGCTGTAGGCGCCTGGAGTAGGAACTGGCAAGCCACTCCAGTATTCCTGCCAAGAAAACCCCATGGACATGGGGTCACGAAGTGTCGGTCATGACTGTAACGATACAACACACACACACACACTGATGCGCCAGCCCGAAGTCTCTATTAAAAACAAACAAATGGGTATTTTATTGTACCCATTTGTGTGTTGTGAACCGCCCGGAGTTCCTTTGGGAAGACGGGCGGTATATAAGCCTTACTAAATAAATAAATAAATAAATAAATAAAAGGGTGGGCGAGTCCTGAGTTGAGAGTCAAAACCAAGCCATGGAGTAGGGGTGGGGGAGTGAGTCATGTGTAAAATGAGTCACTGGTCCGACATAATTCCGAATCGACAGCAAATCCCACCACACAAGTCTGCATCCTCGGTCTTGTGGTGTCAGGCAGCAAAATATCTTGGGTCAGCCCTGACAAGATGTCAGCCATACTTGCCTAATAGGAAGGTGGCAGTTGGGTGGAGGGGCAAGCAGGGAGAGGCACGGAAGGGGAGCGAATTTCACGCCACTTCCTCAGTGCAAAAACCAGGTTTAGCTGGCTGGATACTTCAGTGGGTTGGAGCATGCGTTTATGGAGCTGGAAGTCAGGCATTGTCAGACTAGGACGCGGGGCAATGGTTTAAAAAAATGACAGGAAAAGAGATTCCATTTGAACATTAGGAAGACCTTCATGACAGTTAGAGCTGTTCGCCAGTGGAATATGCTGCCACAAAGGAGGGCGGTGGAGTCTCATTTCGAGGTTTTTAAGCAGAGGCTGGACGGCCATCTGTCGGGAGTCCTGTGATGGGGGTTCCTGCATGGCAGGGGGTTGGACTAGATGGCCCTTGAGGTCTCTTCCGACTCTATGATTCTATGAACTTATTAATATTGTATTTCCTAGGTTGCAGTAAATTCAGTTGTAGCACCCCAGCTGCAATCCAGAGCAGCAATGGGACACAAACGTAATTTTGGAGGAGAAGCTCGTAGCCATATTGCCAGAGCTTAGAAAACTTATGGGTTTGGGGGAACTAGAAAAGCTGTTTAGAAGTCACAGCATTTTCTGGTTGTGTTGTGTTAAACACTGCCCTCCTCAAGAACGGAAAGGGCCCATCTTTGGTCAGCTGCTGATCTGAGATAAGAGCTTATCTTGGCCTGAGAAAAGAGGTGAATTATTGTATGAATTGTTTGAATTTGTTAATTGTTGTAAACCAACCAGAGTGACCCCGCTGCCAGATGGGCGGGATAAAAATCCAATAAATAAATGAAAATAAATAAATAAATAAATAAATAAATAAATAAATAATCTGAGGGGGCCACGGTGGGCTCTACCCAACCTGAAGTCCAGATGTTTACCACATCTGCATAAGACCTCTGCTGGTGAGTCTCCCATTGGACCACTGGCAGGAAACAGCATGAGATACTTCATAGAGTAGACTACCCTTTCAACCATCAAGGATGCTCTTCTCTTCTTATCCGTTATGTTTGTTCTTTCGTTTCCCCCCTCAGCCTGCAGCAAGGCCGAGACGGCGGACATTTTGTTTCTCGTAGATGAGTCCCGGAGCCTCAGAGGGAGCGACGTCCAAAGGATGAAAGACTTTATCTACAACGTTGTCCAAACATTTGAAAAAGTTAAGATGGGCGAAAGTGGGATTCATCTGGGTGTGGTGCTTTATGGAGATACACCAAGGTGAGTAACTGGAGATGCGCGTCAGTCCCATCCCTTGGCTCCTGTTGAACTTTGCTTTCCAAATCCATTTAAGGTCTATTCAAAAGCGAATTTCCCTGCATCCTTCGTGTGGCTTTTTGGTGGGGTCTCCTTCTTTGGAAGTTATTAAGCAATTTAGGGAAAGCTTTAGGTGATACTGAGTACACGGTGATTTGTTGTTAGTTGTTTGTTTGTTTGTTTGTCCCAGCCCTTTCTTGCCAGAGTCCGCCTTGTTGTATGGTTGTGGGTGTTATTTTTATTTTTTTATTTTTATTGATTTAGTACAGTGATGGCGAACCTTTTAGAGACCAAGTGCCCAAACTGCAATTCAAAACCCACTATTTTTTTTTTTTTGCAAATTGCCAATACAGTAATTTAACCTGTATGCAGGTGGCTATGAAGGGGTGATGTCGGGTGCCCACAGAAAGGGCTCCGAGTGCCACCTTTGGCACCTGTGCCATAGGTTCGCCATCACTGATTTAGTATGTTTGGGGTTTTCTGTTTGGGGCAAGTTGTTTACTTGTAATTTGTTGGACACCACCCAGATTTCCCAAGGGAAAGGTGGGTGGTCAACAAGTAAATAAATAAATAAATAATAAATAGAGGCTGGATGGCCGTCCGACGGGAGTACCTTGATGGGGGTTCCTGCATGGCAGGGGGTTGGACTGGACGACCCTGGAGGTCTCTTCCCCCTCTATGAGTCTATTTGTAACATGCAGTAATCTTGGAACTGCCAAGCTGGAAGGGACCTTATGGGTCATCTAGTCTAGCCCCGGTCAAGGACGTCCAGTGAGGAATCGAACTCCCAACCTCTGGTTCCACATCGGCATACCTAAACTCCCAAACTCTGGTCCCACAGACACATAGAATCATAGAATCATGGAGTTGGAAGGGCCATCCAGTCCAACCCCCTGCCATGGAGGAACCCCCATCACAGTATTTCTGACTGTATTTCCGCCATTCTCGTGGGTCAGGCCCATGAGAATGGTGCAGGCGCGCTCACTTAGGGTGGCCACACCCTGGGAGGCACAGAAATCTCTCACGCGTAACCGCGCCTTCTCTGTGGTGAGCCCCACGTTGTGGAATCATCTCCCTAGTGAGCTGCACCTAGCACAGTCCCTGCCCGCCTTTAAAAAGGCCTTGAAAACCTTCCTTTTTAAAGAGGCGTATGGCAACCTTTTTACTTAATTTCCTTTTTTTCCCCCTCCGTCCGCGTCACCTCTTGTGGAGGACCTTGTTCCTCCTCATTTTATTAGCCGCCACTTGCTCAGGATTTTTTTTTTATCCTGTTGGTTTTGTTTTAATTGTAAACTGTCCAGAGTTCCGTCTGGAAGATGGGCGGTATAGAAATATAACAAATAAATAAATAATAAATAGATGCCCATCCAGCCTCTGCTTAAAAACCTCCAGAGAAGGAGACTCCACCACCCTCCTTTGTGGCAGCAGATTCCACTACCTAATTAATCCAGCATTTGGACTCATCATTTTCACAGTTTGTTTCCACAATTCAAATGGGACCATATCTGACTGCTCATGACAACTAGCAGGACATAATCATGTGCCATCAAGTCAATTCTGACTTACAGCAATCCTTTTTCCCCCTGGGGTTTCCAAGATAGGATAGTCAAAAATTGTTTCTCATTTCCTTCATCTGGGGGTGATCCCAGGGTCTGTGAAGCTTGCCCAAGGCCCCCCAGGCTGGCTCTTCCCCCAGGAGTCCCAGTGGGGAATCAAACTCCCAACCTCTGGGTCCAAGGCCAGATCTCTAAACCACTGAGCCAGCTCCTACCACCCTTGGAAGCAATCCGTTTCCTTTTCTTAAGAACATAAGAAGAGCCATGCTGGATCAGGCCAACGGCCCATCTAGTCCAGCTTCCTGTATCTCACTGTGGCCCCACCAGATGCATTTGGGAGCGCACGAGACTAGATATATGTCTCCTGAAACCACTCCCCTGCATCTGGCCCTTGAAGGACCCCGGTTTTAAGCTCGGAGATTACACATCTCCATCGTGGTTTATAACCCGGGATGGACTTTCCCTCCAGGGATCTGTCCAATCCCCTTTTGAAGGCAATCCAGGCCAGATGCCATCCCCACCTCCTGTGGCAGGGAGTTCCACAGACTAACAACACGCTGGGTGAAAAAATATTTTCTTTTGACTGTTCTTACTCTCCCAGCCCTCAATTTGAGGGGATGTCCCCCTAGTTTTGCTATTTTGTATTTTCTCTATTACCACCAGAGTGGCCATCGGCCTGACAGACTACATCATGATGGAAGAGGTGCTTCTGGCGGTCCAGGACTTGACCTTCAAAGGAGGCAACGCAAAGACAGGCGATGCGCTCTCCTTCGTAGCCAACACGATGCTGATCGGCGTTGGAGCATTGAGAGACGATGTAGCAAAGGTGAGCAAGCGTGCAAGCCTTGACAAGGAAACCATCCAACAGCACCTGCTGTACTGCGATCCTCCTTTTCTTCAACCAGTATAAACCTTAACATGGAAATAGGCAGAGCCATATCGCCATCTGCTGATAGCTACAGAAATTAGGTACTCCGTGAACCTGAGGGTGAGGAAAAGAACGGAAAGGTTGACATTTAAACTCTTTTTTAACTTCCCCTCGCCTTTTCCTTGCAGATCGTAATTTTGATTACAGGCGGGAAATCGTCTGATTCTGTGGAGGATCCAGCGGGAGCCCTTAAGGATGCAGGAGTGACCCTGTTCGCAGTGGGTACGTGTGACAGAAATCAAGGCGTGCCCCACATCACCAGTATAACTGCTCTGGCGCAGGATTCCCTCGTGTTTTGGGGGCTACCGGGCACATTCAGAAAAGATTGTGGCTCCGACCTGAGAACGGTCGCAAATGGAGTGTTTGGCCACAAAATGTGTGAGGGTTTTTGTGTGTGCATGTAGACTGATTGTGCATTTTGTGTCTCTCTTTTTAGTTGCTCTCTGTCTCTCTCTTTCTCATGCACACACACACAAATGCACGTGCACACACGCACACGCATGCACACACACACACACACACACACACACACACACACACACACACACACACACACACACACACACACACACACACACACACACACAGTCAGAGCCTCCACTTCTTTGCTCAGGAAGGATTATGTGAAGAGACACTGAAAAGGCAAGGAGGGTGGACCATGAGCCCCAGCTCCACAGGTCCTGCGTGTGAACGCTGTGCCTTATTGCGTGCCCTCCATGAGATTAAACACATCCAAATAGGTGAAATGCAAAAGAGGTATTGCCAGACACTCAATGACAGGATCTAGAATCTAGGTAGAGTCAGAGCAGGCTACAATTCAAGACCCAGTTCTGAGACAGTAAACAAACAAACAAATGTCTGTGAAGATTCTCAGTCATCCAGGTGAGTTTATCTGGAGGTTGAGTCATGGCTACTGGACTTCTTTTTGAGAGAGAGAAACGTTTTGCTGTTCATCCAAACAGCTTCATGCAACTGAAGAAAAAGACTCCAAAGGAATTCAGATCCTGGTGGTATTTTGGAGTACTGTAGTAGCAGTTCCTGGACTGACTACTACAATGTGCTCTCCATGGGGCTTCCCTTGGTGGTGACATCAAGACAATAACAGGTCTTGAATGTGGCGGAGAGACTGAGAGGCTGGTATGAGTACTCTCACAGTTCTGGTGCATCTCCACTGCTTACCTGTTGCATCCCAGATCAGGTTCAAGGTTCTAACACTTACAAATAAATCTTTTCTTGGTTTGGGACCACTCTGTCTATTGGGGAGGTCTGCCCCCGATGCCACCTGCCCAGTCTACCAGATCTTCCCAGGCCATGCTGCTCTGGGTACCTACCCCAAAATAGACCCAGAGGTCCTCCCACAAGAGGTCGGACCTCCTTCATTTTTGCTCCAACATTGTGGAACCAGCTCCTGGTGGAGTTGCACCTACCTTCCTTCATTTCAGAAGACAACTACAATTGTTGCTTTTTATGGGGGGTTTCTCAGATTTTATGCTTCCTTTCTTGCTGCCATGCATAAAATTGTCCTTTGTGCCTCTTATTCTACCAATGTTTGTCTCTCTCTCTCTCTCTCTCTCTCTCTCTCTCTCTCTCTCTCTCTCTCTCTCTGTGTGTGTGTGTGTGTGTGTGTGTGTGTGTGTGTGTGTTTGACTTTTCTACCCCCCCATCCGGCTGCCAAGGCCACTGGGTGGTTTTCAACACAGTAACATAACAGTTAGCAATTGACAAACATAAAGATAAACAATAACGGAAAATCCAAATTAACATCAATGCAGGTACACGCAACAACATAACATTACCTTAAAACCATTACGAGTAATTATTGTACTTTATCATTGCATGGGGTTTTGTTTCATGGGGTTTACAGCGGGAGCTCACTCCACTGCCTGGCACCCAGGATTCGAACCACTGAACTGCCAACTTTGCAGCCAACAGTTTCAGCATTCTAGTCAACTGATCCACCATGCCATTTCCCCCTACTTAGTATAGGTTTAGCTAGAAACCAGTTCAGGCTACTGATTGCCAATGTTCTATGAGGACATGGCACTTGAAGAAAAAGAAGATGATGATGGATGGCAGCTGTTGGCAACGTGGCCCATTTTTCTCTCACACATAGGCCCCTCCGTCCCCCTGCTTGCTCCTTAGGAATAAAAAACGCCGATAAGAAAGAGTTGAGCCAAATTGCGTCCCAGCCTCTGGAAGAACACCTACTGTACGTGGAGGGTTTCCCCTCCCTCGCCAACCTCGGGCGGAAACTTTCGCGAAGGCTCTGCCTCACTGCCTCCGAGCCACCCCTGCCAGCCAAGCAAAGAGTGAACGGTGAGTGTCCGGGTGGTCCTTATTCCGGGTCTGAAAAAAAAATCACAAAAAAGCTCCCTGAAGTGTCCTTCCGTCCTCTAAGGCTGGTTTGAGAGGACTGGGAGCTGCTCGCTGTTTTTTTCGGGCCGTTACAACTATCCTAACGATTAGCGGTGCTCACTGGATGCCGGAAGGTAATCCGATTCAGGAAAATCAAAAGGTTAGGAGAGTGGACCCTCGTATAACAAATGGTTCTGTACAACATAAAAAATTCCGGAGAAAGGGGAAATTAGCTTAACAGAATCGCCCATGGGGCGAATCCGTACAACATAAAAATGGTTGCGATTAGGGATTACAGTACTCGGTTTTCAATGCATTCATATGGGAAATTTGTATAAAGGAAAATCTGCTTAACAGAATTTCATTTGGAACGAATTAATTATTTATACAAGGTATCACTGTACAATGAAATAAAAACAATATCAAAACAAAATAATATACAGTGGACCCTCATGTAAAAAACAGTTTGTATAACAAAATACCTGTACAACATAAAAAATTCTGGAGAAAGGGGAAATTAGCTTAACAGAATTGCCTATGGGGCGAATCCGTACAACGTAAACATGGTCGCGATTAGGGATTACTCTGTTTTCAATGCATTCCTATGGGAAATTTGTTTAAAGGAAAATCTGCTTAACAGAATTTCATTTGGAGCGAATTAATTCCTTTATACAATGTGCCACTATATTTATTCTGAGAATCATAGCTAGCATCCTGCCGCCTAAATGCCAAGGAGAAAGAAGGTGGCCCGACCCTCTTCTCCTCAATCTGGCGAGCTTCCGTTTCAGGATCAGTTATGTGATGAGGCTCTTAACCAACATGAATCAGAGAATCATAGAGTTGGAAGGGACCTCAAGGGCCATCCAGTCCAACCCCCTGCCATGCAGGAACCCCATCACAATATTTCCGACAGATGGGCATCCAGCCTCTGCTTAAAAACCTCCAAAGAAGGAGACTCCACCATCCTCCTTTGGGGCAGCATCTTCCACTGCTGAACAGCTCTAACCGTCATGAAGGCCTTCCTAACGTTCTGATGGAATCTCTTTTCCTGTCGTTTGAAACCATTGCCCCGAGTCCTAGTCTCTGAAGCCATGGAAAACAAGCCCCCTCTTCCATAAGACATCCTTTCAAATAGCGGGTAGCCCGCAAAAGGTTGAAAAGTAGCCCCCCGGCTGGCCAAAGCATAATCCCCCACTCCCTCCCCCGCTGGCCAGGCACTTTGGGCCGGAAAAAGTAGACCTTGGCCTGTTCAAAGTTGGACAGCACTGTAATAAAGAATTGTATGTATTATCAGATGGAACTGATGGACAGGCCAGCAGTTTAGGTCTCTTGAAGGCAGAGGGTGGGAGTTTGATTCCCCACTGGGCCTCCTTGCCTGGGGCTGGTGGGTCATCCAGTCCATCCCATGTCAAGGAGGCAACAGTTGGCGCCACGCCCAGGAACCTCAACCACTAATTGGGGACAATTGGCAAAAATTTCCTTAGTGCCCCCTAGATGTTATAAGGGACATTTTTAATTAAAAACAAAACAAACCAATTAAGGATGTTGGGAGAAACAGGCAACTTTGGAGATGATCAATGGGTAGAGGTGTAAAATTCCAAGAAATCTGGCAGCTATGGGAAAAAACAAAATATGGAAAAATGGGGGGAAACAAGTTCCCGGTTTCTGGAAATTTTACATCTCTATCAGTGGGTATGAATGCAGCCAACAGTTTTCGCTCTGTCTTTCCCTGTTCTGTGGGGGATTTTGTTTTGGTGGTGGTGGGGAGAGTCTCAGGGAACAGACAAAAATCAATTATTTTATTGTACCTCTCCATGCAAAGAAAATATGATTCCCTCTCTTGATTATGCTACCAGCCTCCGCAGCTTTTGACATTCTGTGAGCACTGGGGCTTAGTATGACCCATTCCAATCCCACGTTGCTTCCTCTGGGCCTTCACCGCCCAAGGGCCTCTTTGCTTTGAAGCCTCAACGTTCTTCTCCCGTTCTTCTTGCAGTTGAGAAGACGGTTGGGCCTCGGGACCTCGTGGTCAGCGAGCCAAGCTACAACTCTTTGAGACTCACTTGGTCACCAGCCACGGGGAAAGTGAACGGATACCATGTCCTGGTGGATTCACTCTCATCTGCGGGACAGGCAGTCCAGGGGATCAACAGCAGGTAAGTGTTCCCATTGGAGGCTCGGGGGGGGGGAATCTGTGTTTTGGTGTACAATTCCCATAAACCCCAAGAGGCAGACTGAAAAAAATAAGGATCCCCCAAATGAGGGCCAGTGCTCTGCTGAAGGAAGGTTCAACAAGCCGCCCAGACAGTTCCTGTACATGAAGCAGAAGTGGACAGTGCTGTACACTTTGCTTCAGGCATCAGAAAGTGTTGGGCTAGTCCTGCCAGCTACCTTTTTGGAGAGGGGACCCATTAACCTCTTTGGCCCCAGATCATACTTGTGTTCTACACCAGGACAGTCGAGAGAATCCAAGTCATTGTTTGCTGCCTATTTAGGTTTACATACAGTAGGACCCCTGAATCCACTGTTTCCCTTATCACATCCGTGGTCTGAAGATATTAAAAATATTAAAAGAGAAAAAATTCCAGGAAAAGCTATTTTCACTTGTATCACCAGAATTGGCCTCAAGAGGGAGCCAGAGACTGCTAGTGAACCACACATAGTATGATCTCTTGTGCCATCTAGTGGCCAGTTCTGGTCATGCATGTGAAAGCAATTTTTCTGTCTCCCCCAACACACTTTTTCCATGCTATGCTATCTATGTTATTGACTATTGATTAATGTCTGATTTCTATCCTGCTTTCTACCATATGTGGCATTTATATCTACCTATTTATCTATCATACACACACACACACACACACACACACACACACACACACACAGAGAGAGAGAGAGAGAGAGAGAGAGAGAGAGAGAGACTCTAACTTACGACCACCCTGACAACCGAGAATTCCGACTTATGAGCGGGCTTCCTGTATTGTTTTTTTCCCTGCTACTTTACGAACGACAGATGGGTTTCCCTGACTTGCATTTTTTAACAAATTTGTTCTCCCATGTCATTTTGCGCCCGATTGGAGGAAGGAGAAGCGGCGTGTTTTCCCCCAAACTTTTTTTCTCTCCCAATGCAAGCACCGATGTCTCCCATCGGCGCTTGCTTCAGGAGAGAAAAAATGGGTTAAAAACCCTCTGCTTCTCCTCTTCCTCCATCAGGCTCGTAGAAGAAGAAGAAGGTTTTTAACCCATTTTTTTCTCTCCTGAAGCAAGTGCTGACAGCAGACATAAGCACTTGATTCAGGAGAGAAAAATAAGTTTGAAAGAACCGTCGCTTCTCCCTCTACCCACACGATGGTGGGGAGGGAGAAGCAGCTTTTTTTTAAAAAAATGTAGTTAAGCAACCGAGCCAAGTGCTTGACTCAGTTGCTTAAAGACATTTTAAATGACCCGTGGCTCCCCCCCCAACATGCCCAATCTATCTATCTATCTATCTATCTATCTATCTATCTATCTATCTATCTATCTATCTATCTGTCTGTCTGTCATTCATTCATTCATTCATTCATTCATTCATTCATTCATTTATTCACTCACTCACTCACTATTATCCATGGTTATCAGTATACGCAGACAGGATTGGGACTCATCCGCAACAGATGTAGGGAGTCCAAATGTATTTTTCTTCTTCTTCCTCTCTTTGTACGTGTGTGTCATGGCAGATTGTTCTGGCAGCCAATGAAAGCTCTGTGAGGGTGACAGACCTACAACCGAACACGAAATATTTCTTCACCGTCTTGGCCGTCTATCCGGATGTTTTTGGAGAGCCGGTCACGATCAAAGGGAAAACGAGTGAGTCTCCCATTTTCAAAGACTCCCTCCTGGGTAGTTTCTCTCCACTGTCATCCCTACCTCGACACAGATCCCTCTTCATAGGACTGGGAAAGCAGACCATGAAAAAGCAGAATTTAGGAATTGGGGATCTCTGGACTCATCTCTTATCGGGCAAGTTTCACACAAATTGATTGATAGTGCCTGTGTGATGAATAGGCAGTGGGGCTGTGGTGGAGTTCGACAGCCTTGACTCATAAGTGCTGCTAATATTGTGTTGTTTTGGCTATAAGACACCCCCATGTATAAGATGACTCCCATTTTTCCAATCCACAATTACATTTTCGCAACCTCACAGTTCTCTCCTTGGTTTACTTCCACGCATAAGACGGCCCTCAATTTTTTTACTCTAACAATTTTTGACAAAAATATAGTCTTATACACAGAAAAAATACTTGCATGCCTGTTTTTAGGGCTGCCTTTGGAATGTTCTTGGAAGCTTCCATGGGTCCAAAGCACCGCGAGCAGATTGTTAACTGAGGCTGGTTACAAGGCTCCCATAATCCCCCCTGTTACAACATCTCTACCTGGCACAATTAAAAGCGCTGTTTTTAACCTATAAAGCCTGAGCTTTCTCAAGGACCACATCTCCCTTTTTGAGACTGCCCAGGTGTTAAGACCATCTTTCTAATGGTCCTACCACCTTCACAGGCGTGTATTTGGTGGGGACATAGAAAAGGGCCTTCTCTGTTCCTGCTCCCAAACTATGGAACTCCCTCCCACTGGAGGCCAGCCTGGCCCCGTCTTTGCTGCCCTTCTGCAAGCAGGCCTGAAGACTTTTCTCTTCAGGCAGGCTTGCCCTCAGTGACTGACTCTCCGAGAGCGCTTTATAAATGGAGGCTGTGACTATTTACTTTGAATCTGGTTTTGGTAGTCTCTTTTTTGCCACTTTTAGTGTGGCATTTGTTTGGCCCTTTTAAATATTTGGATACTTACTGTTTTTAGATTTTAAATGTTGCCTTTTAGCAAGCTACCCCAGGTCTTTTTTAAGGAGAAAGAAAGAAAGAAAGAAAGAAAGAAAGAAAGAAAGAAAGAAAGAAAGAAAGAAAGAAAGAAAGAAAGATTTAAAAAGGATGTTGACGACCTTGAGCGGGTGCAGAGGAAGGCGACCAGGATGGTTGAGGGTCTGGAGGAAATGTCTTATAAGGAACGGCTTAGGGAACTGGGAATGTTTAGCCTTTCAAAAAGAAGACTGAGAGTGGATATGATAGCTAGCTATGTTTAAATATTTGAAAGGATGTCATATTGAAGAGGGAACAGGTTTGTTTCCCATGGCTTCAGAGACTAGGACTCGGGGCAATGGTTTCAAACCACAGGAAAAGAGATTCCATTTGAACATTAGGAAGAACTGCATGACAGTTAGAGCTGTTCGGCGGTAGAATAATATGCTGCCCCAAAGGAGGGTGGTGGAGTCTCCTCTCTTTGGAGGTTTTTCAGCAGAGGCTGGATGGTCATCTGTCGGAAATATTGTGATGGGGGTTCCTGCATGGCAGGGGGTTGGACTAGATGGCCCTTGAGGTCTCTTCCAACTCTATGATTCCATGGTTCTAAAGAAAGAAATGTCCCCTCCCTCCTCATCCATTCGCTTTTCACTCTGACATTTCCGGTGTGTGTGTTTCTTCTTTTAAAGCGTCCATACCCCCTGTGACGAATTTCAGGGTCATAGAAGAAGGACTTTCCAGCCTCAAGGTTGCCTGGACTCCTCCTTTGGAGAAACTGGAAGGCTACAAGATCTACATTCCGAAATGTGAGTCAGGCTACTGAGATTTTTTCCAGATTTCCTTATTGCAAACATTAATCCAGGGAGCTGGAGTCATAACTGTCTAGAACAGGGCTGTCCAGCTTTGAACAGGCCAAGATCTACTTTTTCCAGCCCAAAGTGCCTGAGAGCTACTACACTAAAATCTCTACTTACAGATTTTATCCGTTTTGAGCACATGCTCATAAGTAGAGATGGGCACGAAACGAGCGATTTTTCGTTTTTGTTTTCATTTTTTCATTTCATTAGGCAACAAAAACGAAATGAATTTTTTAAAAAACAAAATGAAAACAAAAACGAAACGACCCAATTTGCTGTGTTTTTCGTTTTTGTTGCAGCAGATGCATTGAACTAAAAAGAATGCTAACGAAACAGCAATTTTTCATTTTCGTTTTAGTTTTTTCATTTTGTTACCTAACGAAACGAAAATGAAATTTTTTGCAAAAAACGTCACGAAAACGAAAATGAACCAAAACGGACCCCTAAAGGACCAAACGACAAACGAAACACCATTTTTCTGAGTCGTGCCCATCTCTACTCATAAGTAAAAACTCTTGTAAGTAGAGCAGTGGTTTCCCATAAGGATGCATTGAAAACCAATTAATCTGTTCTGGAGGGAACAGATTTCAATGTGCCATGGCCCTTGAACTGCCCTGCTCAGCTGAGACAGTGGGCTGGCAGACCCAGAACTTTTCTGGGACAGTGGTGGTCTTTGGGATGGGGGAGGGAGGGGTGGAGAACTTATCCCCTCACTTTTTTATTGATGGCCAGCGGGCTACTTTTGAACCCTTCACGGGCTACTGGTAGCCCACAGTCTACCTGTTGGGCAGGCCTGGCCTAGAAGACATTATTCCAGATCCCTACTTTTTCTTCTGGGAAGGCAATTCATTTGCAAAGTATGCAGACTCAGTTCCAGGAAGCATGTCTCCCTTTGTGTGATCCTCAGTTTGAAGAACTGATTTTATTTTCCTTCATGGTGAGGTGGTTAAATTGCAATACTGCATCTAAGAATCTACTCACAACCTGGGGTTCAATCCCAGGTAGCCAGCTCATGGTTGACTCAGCCTTCCATCCTTCCAAGGTCGGTAAAATGAGTACTCAGCTTGCTGGGTGTGGGACAATGTGTAGCCTGCATAATTAAACTGTAAACTATCCAGAGAATGATTTAAGTGTTATGGGACAGTATATACCGTAAATAGAACTTTTTGCTTTTTTGCTTCCTTATTTCTGTTCCACACCATGTTTATGTCCTGTTGGCAAGTCCTGATGACTTCAATAAAGCCAACGTTCCAGAGTTAAAGAGGTTTACATCTTTGGGTTATTCAAGCAAAGTCAGTGCCGGGTGTTTATTTCTGGTGTTGTTGCAGTACCATGTTAAAATCTAAAACCAACAGGATGCTGAAACTTTCTTTTTCAAACAAACATGATTCAGCAAACAAATCCGGGATTCCCTCAGAGAAGATTCTGGGCAGCCATGTTTTCTCGCACGTCCTTGAAAACTTGCACGAGGATAAAGAGTATACAGTCAGCATTTACGCCGTGTATCCCGAAGGGCCAAGTCAACCTGTCTCAGCAACTGGGAGAACTTGTAAGTGGTGTGTGTGTGTGTGTGTGTGTGTGTGTGTGTGTGTGTGTGTGTGTGTGTGTGTGTGTGTGTGTGTGTGTGTGTGTGTGTGTGTTTGCTTCTGGGTGTTCTAGAAATGGATTCCAGTGACAGAGCTTATTCTTTCAAATCACTGTGCTATTGGCCATGTTGGCTTGGGAATTCTGAGAGTCTGTAGTCCCGAAAGTTTAATTCTACCCCTTCTCTGACAGATGATTGCAGGGGTCCTCAACCTAAGGCCCCGGGGCCAGATGCCGCCCCCCCAAGGCCCTGAATCCGGGCCCCGGGACCAATTGCAACCTCCCCACCTACCCCTCCTTTGCGAGCAAGCCAGCCTCCACAGCTGCTTCTGTAGCTGAGGCAGATCAAAGCAATGGGCTATGTCGCTTCTCCCACCCACCCCCAACTACTGCCCAGATGATCGGCATGCTGGCTAGTGGGGCATTCAGAGTGGGAGGGCTACGTCAAGGTCCCCTGCTCCCCCCACCCACTGTGGTCCGGCCCCCAGTGGTGCCTGGGGCGTGGTGGACCGGCCCCCTGTTTGAAAACTTTGAGGACCCCTGATCTATAGGGTCCCATCTAGTTATGCAGTTCTGCAATTATTATTCTCAGAAACATAGAGATCCATACACACAGGTGCACGGTAAATCAAAAGTGAGTTAGCACTGGGCGAGTTCAAAAGGAAAGAGAATTCCTTTTCTTTGAGGCAAAACATTCCAAAACATCTCCACCTTCTGATTTACTCTGGGTTCTTTTCAAAACAAGAGGCCACGTTACTTTCCAAAAATAATGTTTTATTTTCTATTTGTAAGATACAAAAATAAGAATTCAAAAAGTATCAAAAATATCAAAACCTTAATAAATCTCAATTATTATTACCCTAAAAATAATAACAATAACAAATTACAAAATTACAAAATTACAAAATCTAAGTCATCCTGGCTAACTGATTACATTCAAGATTTCTTCTAAACTAATCCTAAACTCATCCTAATCCTAAATCATCCTGACTAACTGATTACATTCAAGATTTCTTCTAACATATCCTAAACTTATCAGCAGCATAATAATGGGTATACAGTATATAATAATGGCTTCTCTCTCTCTCTTCTCATATTCTTCTCACAGCTTCCAGATGTCACATGACATAATTGACCAATGGTAGCTAACCATTTTCTGTGCTGCTAGTTTGCTATATGTCTCTTCCTCTGCATTCTTCAGATAAGGTCGAATGCAACCGAAATGTACTCTTAATATTCAGCTTAAAAATTCACACTATGTCCCATCATGTTTATTTCTGTACAGAAGCACTAGCTGATTGCTAAGAAAGAGGCAAAGAACCTATCCAGTGCATCAAATTCTTAAACATGGCAGCACTCACGCTAGCTCTGGTTCGCTTGCACAATCTGCATAACTACTCAGACTATACAATTTAATTCAGAAGGAAGATGTTTTTGTTGTTTTTTTAAAAAAAACTTTGGGCAGGTGTTTTTTCCATGTATAAGACTATATTTTTAAAAAATCTAAAATTGTTAGATTAAAAATTAAGGGTTGCCTAATACACAGAAGTAAGCAGAGGAGAGAACTTCAGAGTTGCAAAACTCTACCTTGCGTTCAAAAGGTAGAAGTAGTCTTATACATGGGAGTGTCTTATAGGTGGGAAAATACAGTACATTGCTGACAGAACACTTTACTATGTGCTAGGTACAGTAGGACCCCCGTATCCACTGATTCATTATCCACCGATTCAGTTATCCACGGTTGGCAGAGGAAAAAATAATAATTCAGCAGCCACAAAGCAAACTGTTGTCACAAATAGCATCTGTAAAGCAAGCTACTGTCACAAACAACAGGCATAAAGCAAGCTACTGTCTCAAAATAGCAGTCATAAAGTAAGCTACTGTCAGGAATCAGCAGTTTGGGGTGGGTGGGCAGGCGTTCTCTCTTATCCACAGTTTTCCTTATCCACGGGAAAGCCTGGAACCAATCCCCAGCGGATACCAGGGTCCTACTGTATAGGGTTTGCTATTATCTATAGGTTTTAGGCAACCACGGGGGAGGCTTAGAACTGATCCCCCCATATATGGGTGTACTATTGTATTGGATAGCGCTCTGAAGTATTTGGCTTCATATTCAGTCTTCAACATTACGTACATATGTCTTTTTTTCTTGCAGTAAAGCTGTTGCCCGTGAAAAACATATTTCTCCAGAACGAGACCACCAACACCATCCAAGTCAAGTGGACCCAGGTCCGTGGGGCTTCCGGCTACAGACTCACATGGGTGTCTTCAGGTACAGTGCCTCTCTTTCTTAAGTGGCGAAGCCAATATTTGACCCAGCGTGAAGGAAGTTCACCAGCATCAACCTGTTGAAGAATGTGGCTTTGTCCCTTACCATTGAGTTTGGCAGCCAGCCTCTGTGGCCAAACACCGTGAGGAAGGACGAGATTCTGCGCTTGAGAACTAATGCCACAATAGATGTGGCAACCTTCAGGTTAGAGGCTGTTAAAAAACAGTGGCATAGAATCATAGAATCATAGAATCCTAGAGCTGGAAGGGACCTCAAGGGCCTTTCCATTTTGCTACTACTATTTTTCCTCTTCTTCTTTTCTTTAATTACTGTAAACCACCCAGAGTTCCCTTTAGAAGACTGGCAGTATACAGTTGTGTTAGTTAGTAAGTAAGTAAGTAAGTAAGTAAGTAAGTAAGTAAGTAAGTAAGGACCTCTGCGTTATTTCTCTCATGGTTCCAGAAGGCAGTGTTCAGAACGTGAACTTGGGGGATTCTTACAGCTATTACATGATCCAAGGGTTACAACCTGGTACCGAATATACCGTAACCATCAATCCTATCTTCGGAGTCGTTGAGGGGCCGGTCGTGACCGCAAAGGCTACTACTTGTGAGTAACTGTATTCTGAACCTTCTCCCTCCATGAAGCAGCTCTGAGAGACCATGTGGGGTGGGTGGGTGGGTGAAAAAAGAGTTTCTCTTTCCTGCTCATTCACTCTTCATTTCTTGAAAATAATAATAATAATAATAATAATAATAATAATAATAATAATAATAAGAAGAAGAAGAAGAAGAAGAAGAAGAAGAAGAAGAAGAAGAAGAAGAAGAAGAAGAAGAAGAAGACAAAAACATTGTGGCCACTAATTGCTATATGTTAACGTGAGTTTTTGTGACCCAGCCCACTTCTTCAAACTTAAGAGACTGCAATATTTTAATGGGAGCTTTCGAGTTTTCAAGTCCACTTCTTCAGACGTGAGAGACTGAAGTATTTTAATGGGAGCTTTCCAGAATCAATGCCACTTCTTCAGACATAAGGAAAAGGGAAGCTATTGTGACATTTTTTGAGGCTTAAACATCTATTTCTGTGTGAGTGTTCATGGATTGCAATCCAGTTCATCACCTGCGTGGGACACATATAAGATAAGAAGAGTTTATGCTGAATAAAAAGACTGTGTCTCAGGAAAGAAACAAGGTAGGCTTCAAGATACCATCTTGTTTTTGTTTTTATAATTTTCCATTTCCTCATGGGGCTGGCATTTTAAAAATCACTGTTAATCATCACCATCAGATCAGAATACAGTGGTACCTCGACTTATGAATTCAATCCATTTCGAATGCATGCTCTTAAGTCGAACTACTCTTAAGTCGGGGTACCTATCTAAAAAAATAATGAAAAAAATACATTACAAATAAGAAATGGGAAAAAAAAGTAAGCTGAGCAGACCATATCTAAAACTTGTAAGGTGGTGGTTAAAACACCAACAGTTTTCCGCTCTTAAGTTGAATCGCTCCTAAGTCGAGCTGCTCTTAAGTCGGGGTACCACTGTGTAACGTTTGAGCACAAACCGGTGGTTTCCCCCCCAGAAAATGTTCTCTGCGTATTTTTCACAAAAATTTTGATAAAATGCAATAATTTTAAAAGGAACTTAATAATCTCACCCAGCAAAGCAAATTCTTTTGAAACTTTTCGCTCTCAGTTGTAAAAACAAAAGGAGAAAAGAATTATGTCCCTAACGCATACCCTGGGCAGCCATTCCATCCGCCTAGCCCGGTGGAAATGCAACAGTCTGATAGGAGGTTTTTCTTTTTGCTATTAAAATATCTCTCCTTCACAGTATCATCGAGTGCGGTGCAGATTCTGAAAGCCACTGACATCACGATCAATTCTGCCCTGGTCTTCTGGAATTCCGTGCCAGGGGCAACTGGCTACCGAGTGACGTGGGGACCCACTCCAGGTAACAGCTCCATCATAGTAAGCGGAATACAAGAATATAAGAACCTAAGAAGAGCCATCATGCTGGATCAGGCTAAAGGCCCATCTCGTCCAGCTTGCTTCCTGTATTTCACAGTGGCCCCGCCAGATCCCTCTGGGAGTGCACAAGACTAGATCTCTGTCTCCTGATACCACTCCCCTGCATCTGGTCCTTGAAGTACCCTGGTTTTTAGGCCTGGAGATGACACATCTCCCCATCATGCTTTGTAGCCTGTGATGGACTTTTCCTCCAGGAATCTGTCCAATCCCTTTTTGAAGGCATCCATGCCTGATGCCTTCACCACCTCCTCTGTGGTTATATTTGTTGTACTTTTGTCATATTGGTGTGTTAGAAACGGGTTCAAAATTTCACCGTGCTCCCTTGGGGTTTAGGAAGAAGAATTCCTCCAAGGCTTTTAGAAGCAGAGAAAAGTTTATTTTTACAAAGGCTCACCTGTCCTCAGCCAATCATTCGGAAAGTCTCCAATAGGAACAGAAACTTTTATCAATTTCCATTCTGCTCTTGATGTAAAAAGATTAAGCATATTCTAACAAGGAGAAACAGTTCTGACACAGGATACTTGCTAGTTAGAAACAATCTTGTAGAACAGTCCCCAATCATAGTCATCAAGATGCTCTCGCCTTTACAGAGATTCACCTGAAAGATACAATCTGATTGCTATTTCAGTATACATGGGAATGGAATTTCAGGCAAGCTGTGCCTGCCTTTTACTTTTGGGAGTTGGGGGAGAGAAAGACAGAGACTGAAATGCTTTTCTTGAACCAAACTCCAGCCATTTTCTTATGCTCTGTGGCTTATTAAAAGAAATACATATGTGTATATATATATGTTTAAGTAATTAGTAACCAGTCACTTTTATCTATAATGACTGTATTGATTATACTTTTGCCATTCTAACAATGACTTTCTTTTGAGTGTTAAAGCAGAATATATAGTGTAATTGAATATATTGTTTTATTGCAATGGCTATTTTTATTTGAATACAATACTTATCAGGTGTGTGTTTTGATTAATATTTTTCTTTCCTTTATAATAGTTTGCTGTTTTATGTGTTTTTTGTATTGTAGTTTTATAATCCTTAATTTTAAAAAAACAAAGGCATCCAGACCAGTGCCGTCACCGCATTCAGTGGCAGGGAGTTCCACATACTAACAACACACTGGGTTATAAAAAATCTGGGAGGTCAAGAAACCCTGCCTTGTTGATACGGCTGATGGCTGTACATTAATAGCTTCATGTTCTCCTCTTCCCCTAAACTGCTTATGGGCACAGCAATAGTCCATAAATGCATGGGGTAGCAGGATGATTTCTTTCTCTGTCAACTAGAATAATAGAATAATTGGGTTGGAATGGCCTGTAAGGCTGTTGAGTCCAGAGCTCCCTGCTCCGTACAGGAATACAAATCAAAGCAGATTTTTTTTCTCCAGTGCTGGGGTGCTCACCACTTATTGAGGTCACGAATTCCATTGCTGTACTGCTCTACTAGTCGAGAAGTTTTTCCTGATATCCAGACGAAATCTGGCTTCTTTTAGCTCAAGTCCATTGTGATGTGGCCTGTACTCTGGGATACTCGAGAACAAATCCTGCCACTTCTCTGTATACTTGCCCTTCCTCTATAACAGCCTTTCAAGTATTGCTAGTATATCTCCATGCAGTCTTCTTTTCTCAAAGCAAAGCAAAGCAAAGAGTTCTGCTTATATACTGCCACATACCACTTCAAGTAGTCTCTGGGTGGTTTTACAGTTTTAATGCAGGCTACACATTGCCCCCACAGCAAGCTGGGTATTCATTTTACTGACCTCAGAAGGATGGAAGGCTGAGTCAACCATGAGCCAGCGACCTGGGATTGAACCCCAGGTCATGAGCACAGTTTTACCTGCGGTACAGGCATTTAACCACTGTGCCACGGGGCTAAACATGCCCAGTTCCCCAATCATCTTTGTTGCCTTCCCCTCAACTGGCTCCAATTTGTTGGCTCCCTTCTGAAAACTTCTTAAACTCTTAGACTCGTGGTTTCAAAGACTGGAGGCTCATATCTCCTCACACCCATACGTCCCGGAATCCCTTAACGATTGGCTGTGTTAGCTAGGATTTCTGGATGTTGTCGTTCCCAAATATTTTCTTTGTGATAATGCCATGCCCAGAGCAGCCTTAGGATTTCCCTCAGTGTCAGCCTTCCCCTTCTTCTATGCTCTCAAGAGTTCTTTGGGAGAGACCGTCCACAGCAGCTTTCACTGAACAGCTCCACCACGGCTCACCGTCTCCGGAACTTGGCCCACGACACGGAATATGTCATTTCGCTCTACGTCCTCTTTGGCTCCGTGGAAGGTCCTGGGATCACCATCACTGCAAGGACGTGTAAGTACGACCGTCCCCCAGAAAGACACCGGGAGAGGTTTGTTGCGTTACGAACCACACAACACATGGAGGTGTGTTGCAAGCATGCTCAGCGACGTCCCAGGTGTGTCTCTGTGCCTGTATGACTCTCCCCTGGGGCCCAAGGCTTTTATTGGTTACAGTAAACAAGCATAACACATACAACACAACATAGGCCCTTTGTACACGAGCCCTAAACTCCGCCGCAAATGGCTCCCAGCTCCGGAGCTTAAAATTGTTTCCCCACCAGCTCCGGAGTTTACAGATAATTAAGTGCGACCACGCCCACCTAAGCGCATCCCAGCGCACTTTTCAGGTACCTACTCTCCGGAGGTGAAAATTCCTGAGGCGGATATAACAGTAGTGACTGCCGGGCTCTCCTTGCTTCTGTTTGTTCTTTTTTTGCCCCCCCCGCCCCTTTAAGAGATCTGAATGCAGTGCCGGGACGGCAGAACGGAGGTGAGCCGGCATTCTTTTCTTCCTTTTTTTCTCCCTCCCCTCACGCAGCCAGCAGCCAGGAGTGCGGAGGGGGGTGGGAACGCAGGAACAGCGACAAACCCCTAAGATTTCTGGTCCAAATTTAAGTGGCCAGCGGATCTTAGGGGTCGTGTGAAAAGGCCCATAGAAGAGGCTACCTGACGGTGGTTACGTAACCTGAATTCCATGGGTGGGGGAGAGCTTATCTGAGGGTCACAGGCAGCAGTTTGTCCTGCAAACCCTTCTCACAGTCTTCCTGGCTGATAAGAGAGGAGATACAGACCAAGGTGGCTTCCTGAATATATATGGGCTTAGCGATGGAATTCATGGCCTTCCATCCGGGGCCTTCCCGCTCAGATGGAGAGGTTAATGATTCCCAAAGGCCTTACCCATGCATTCTTCCCAGGGGGATTTCTCTACAGAGGTTAGTCGGTTGGACTACAGCCCCCAGAGTTCCCTCAGCGAGAGTGGATGTATTGACAAGGGGGGGGGAGTAGATTTTTTTTTAAAAAGGAACTTGTCTAATCTCTGCCTTTTCTCCTTCTTTCTTGTATAATTTTTTTTTTAAAAAGATTGAACCAAATGTTGGCATCCTGGTGGTTTCCAGAACTGGGGCATACATTTCATAAACTCTTAGGCGGTTACATCACGTCCTTCTTTGTTCCGCGACAAGTTTTGTACCATGACAGCGTTGGTCGCAATCACGTGGTTTTGTCCCTGTTTCAGTGTCCCCATGGTCGTGATAACTTGTCTCGTGACAAGTGTTACCTCACGGTCTTGTACCGTGACAAACAATGAATTTGTCTAGCTTCCTTTTTCCTTTTTTTTGGGGGGGGGAGCTTAAAAAATTCTTTTTCGATATTTAGCTTCTGAAAAGCCAACATTAAAAAAAAAAAAAAACACCCGGGCACAGTTTTCTGAGAGAAATGAATGTTTTGTTGCATGACAGTTATTACTACACGGTGTCTTGTCTCAGAACAGAAAGCGGGAACAAAGAGTGACAAGGGAAAACCCTACCCAAGCACTAGGTACAGGACTGTCGCGCTTAGCACCCGTTCAGGGGACGTGGTCGAGACAAATTTCAGTAGCCTCTTCTATGTTGTGTTGTATGTGTTATGCTTGCGTGACGGACAAGAAGTAACTTTTTTGTATCACTCCTAAGTGCAACATTAACAGAGACAAAACGGTTGTGAAGTAACTGCCTTAGTGAAATTTTTGGTTGTTCTGGTTTTTTTAGTCACCTTTCTCAGTAAGGATGGGATCCCACCATTCTTCTACTCTTGTATTAAGTACAGGAGCTCCTCAGGGTTGTGTGCTAAGCCCCTTCCTCTACTCCTTGTACACACATGATTGCACCCCACTGTATAACTCCAACACAATCATCAAATTTGCAGATGATACAACAGTGGTGGGGCTCATTAGTAAGAACGATGAGTCTGCTTATAGGAAAGAAGTACAAGGGTTGACTCAGTGGTGTAAAGAAAACAATATTGTACTTAACACCAAAAAAACTAAAGAACTTATAATTGATTTCAGGAGGAAGAAAGATGTACATTTACCATTGTACATAAATGGTGAGGAGGTGGAGAGGGTTGGTAGCTTTAAATATCTGGGCACTTACATCTCAGAGGACCTCTCATGGACTGCAAACACCAATATGGTTGTGAAGAAGGCACAGAAGAGGCTGTATTTCCTGAGAATGCTCAGGAAGATGAATTTATCTCAGCATCTACTTCTGTCTTACTATCACAGCACCATTGAGAGTGTCCTAACTTATGGCATGCTATCATGGTATGGGAGCAGCTCTGTAGCGGACAAAAAAGCTCTACAGAGAATAATTAAAATTGCCCAGAATGTTACCGGGCTCCAGCTACCAACCCTGGATGACATCTTCACATCTCGCTGTTTGAGGAAGTCACACAACATTCTGAGGGACTCTACGCATCCTGCTCACAATTTCTTTGAACTGTTGCCTTCTGGCAGAAGATACAGAACAATTAAAACTCGGACCACACGTCTTCTGAACAGTTTTTATCCCAGAGCTATAATTGCACTTAATAATGAACTCAAGAACCACCAGTAGTGAGCACTTGGACAGAATTACCTAGCCTGTTGTGTAGATGCTTGTGTTTTTAAGGGGGGGTTTGGTGTTTTTAAGGGGGGGTTGGTGGGTGGGGGAGTGTTCAGGGATTTTTATGTGTGTGTGTTGAAGGGTTTTTTGTTTTTTGTTTTTAATGTGTGTGAGAGTGTTTGGAGATTTGTGTGTGTGCGTGTTGAATCTGGTCTCTGGGTGTCTGAATTTCATTGTATGTGTATACTGTGTATATACACACAATGACAATAAATTAAATTATTATTAATTATTATTATTATTTCTGGATGGGCGTGTGCGTTTTACCTGCAACTCCACAAAAGGATGCCTTCCACCATTTTCAGCTGATTACCTGATCACACCACCAAGGGTCACTTTAAAGGGAGCTATCCTGCTTAAACTGATCCTTCTGCCTGCTGGGGAATTACTCCAGCCTTCCCCCCGCCCCCATCCCCAAAGTAGTAACCCTAAAGCCAGACTGAAAGGTCCAGATTGCGCATGGATCCGTGTCTGTCTGGAGAAGAATTCCTTCTGCTTTGTGTTGTGGTTGGGAGACCTCGGGTCACTCCGTGAGCTGTCCAAGACCACTTAAAGACAAATCGCCTTAAAAATCACTGTCCGCTTTTCAAATCATTTTTTCTGAAGAGCCCCCTTGGCCATGCCCATTTTTGACTGCTATGTCGTTTTTTCTTCCAACGACAAATGGGGGTGGTGGTTTTTTAAATCGGTTCCTGCACCCCCTTTTAAAGCCATCTGGTTGTATTTGCAGACATACTACGCCACCTTTTTCAGCCCCCCCCCCCGTTCCTGCTGTTTCCCTGTTGTAGGACTTGGTCCCAAGTCCCTTTAAAAGCAGTTTAAATTACTAGATAACCCGTGTCTAAAAATAACATCCCCACGGCCACCGGGCTTTTTGAAAAAAAAGAAAAAAGAAAACCCAGTAATGCTCCTTTAAGCGAGGTTTTTGTGACTCACCCAAGAGGTAGGGAATTTTTTGCCTCGCTTTAAAAGTCCACCTTTTAAGAAGGCAGACGTCGTGGGACCACGCAGATGATCCAGCTTTCTTCTTCTTTTTAACTCATAGCTCCGCCTGGCTGTCCCTGGGGCCTATTGGCACTGTTGTTTTTTTTTTCACCTTTGGAGAAACAGGAAGCTCCAGCAGTGCCCTAAATTTTAATTTTCCCCAGCCAAGTGGTCCGTTTTTTCCCAAATGCTAGTGCCACCTGCTGGCCAAGGGGGCTGAATTGCACTTTAAAATAAAAAAACAGCTTTTGATGTGGGAACTCCTGTCCCACTTATTCAATCACGTGATGGGACAGAGAGGAAAAGCCGGACCTTCAGAAGATCAGGATTGAAACCCAGGTGAGGTTGCAGCCATAGTTTAAAGCGGTTCAGCCAAGTGGAAATGGGGAAGCCGATTGCAAAGCAACCACTGAAGTGTGGACTGCCGAATCGCTGTGGCAACCACCTGACTGCGGGAGGAGATAAGGCAATGCAAAATAAAAAGCGACTGCTCAAGGAAGTGCGGTAGCGGCCCAAGACACAACCTACTTCCTTGTGTGATCACACCCTGAGCTTTTCCAAAATGTCTGGCAGCACAACGATCTCAGACAGCGGGTCTGTGGGAGGAGGTGACCTATAGCACTGGAGTATCTCAACCCATTGTCACTTGGAACGATGGGAGCTGCATCAGGAAGCGCCAGGGGTTTGCCGAGGAACTGCAGAGGTTCAGCCCTTGTCTTTCTCTTTCCAGCTCCCCTGGGCTATGTATCCGAATTCAAGGTGACCTCTTTCACGACCACATCCATCACTGTGTCTTGGAGCGCTGTTCCCGCTGCCACCAAGTACAAGATCATCTGGAAGTCAGCTGGGGCAGGACAAGGTAGGCGGTGGATGGTGGCTGCCACTTGAGAGTGTAGCTAACTTGGCAAAGAATGCTCAACAGAACCCTCCTTATCCATTGGGGATCGGTTCCATGTGGATTATAATTCTGTTTTAATAGTAAATGCTACCCATAGCATGGTCTCTAGCTCCCTCTAATGGCCAGTTCTGGTAATGTCGCCTTTGGAAATAGATGTTTCCCAGATTCTATTTTTAATCATTACAGCCCAAGAATATGTTGACGGCATGATATCTCAGTCAATGCGAATCTGGCCAGAATTTCCGCTCTAAAATCTGTCGGGTTTTTGTCTGTCTGCTTGTTTGTGTTGGTTTGGTTTGGTTTTGCATCCTGGTTACATCATCAGCTAAACCGGTGCGGCAGTGCTGTGTTTTCCGTTTCAGAGTCAGAGGTGGCCAAGAGTCGGGTCCTCAAGAGCCACGTCCGTCAACATCGCTTGGAGGACCTTCTTCCAAACACCCAGTACACCGTGGGCATCGGTGCCATTTTTGGCACATCGGAGGGGAAAGTTGTCACTCTCCACCAAGGCACCGGTGAGTTTTCAACAAGAACATCTCTCATCTATGAACAAATATACTATAGTGACATAAGAACATAAGAACATAAGAAGAGCCATGCTGGATCAGGCCAAAGGCCCATCTAGTCCAGCTTCCTGTATCTCACAGCGGCCCCACCAGATGCGTTTGGGAGCGCATGAGACTAGATATCTGTCTCCTGATACCACTCCCCTGCATCTGGCCCTTGAAGGACCCTGGTGTTAAGCCTGGAGAAGATGACACATCTCCCTCATGGTTTGTAACCTGTGATGGACTTTTCCTCCAGGAATCTGTCCGATCCCCTTTTGAAGGCATCCAAGCCAGACGCCATCACCACCTCCTGTGGCAGGGAGTTCCACAGACTAACAACGCACTGGGTGAAAAAAATATTTTCTTTTGTCTGTTCTTACTCTCCCAGCCCTCAGTTTGAGTGTATGTCCATAAGAACATAGGAAGAGCCATGCGGGATCAGCCCAACGGCCCATCTAGTCCAGCTTCCTGTATCTCACAGTGGCCCCACCAGATGCCTCCGGGAGTGCATGAGACTAGATCCGTGTCTCCTGATCCCACTCCCCTGCATCTGGTCCTTGAAGTACCCTGGTTTTAAGCCTGGAGATTACACATCTCCATCATGGTTTGTAACCCGTGATGGACTTTTCCTCTAGGAATCTGTCCAATCCCCTTTTGAAGGCATCCAGGCCAGATGCCATCACCACATCCTGTGGCAGGGAGTTCCATAGACTTACAACGCGCTGGGTGAAAAAATATTTTCTTTTGTCAGTTCTTACTCTCCCAGCACTCAATTTGAGTGTATGTCCCCTAGTTCTGGTATTTTGAGAGAGGGAGAAGAGCTTCCCTCTATCCACTTTACTCATACCCTGCATTATTTTGTATGTCTCAATCATATCCCCCCTCAAGCGCCTTTTTTCCAGACTAAAGAGGCCCAATTGTTTTAGCCTTTCTTCATAAGGGAGGTGCCCCAGCCCAGTAATCATTTTAGTCGCTCTCTTCTGCACCTTTTCCAGTTCCACTATGTCTTTCTTGAGATGCGGTGACCAGAATTGTACACAATACTCCAGGTGGGGCCTTACTATTGTTTTGTATAACGGCATTATAATGTTGGCTGTTTTATTTTCCATCCCCTTTTTGATAATCCCTAGCATGGAATTGGCCTTCTTCACTGCTGCCACACATTGGGGAGACACCTTCATGGAGCTGTCCACCAACACCCCAAGATCTCTTTCCTGATCCGTCACGGATAACTCAGAGCCCATGAGTTGATAGATGAAGTTTGGATTTTTTGCCCCAATATGCATTACTTTACATTTGGTTACATTAAAACACATTTGCCATTTCTCAGCCCACTCCCCGAGTTTGGAGAGATCCTTCTGGAGCACTTCACAATCTTCTCTGGTTTTTACCACACGGAAAAGTTTTGTGTCATCTGCAAACTTGGCCACCTCACTGTTTATCCCTGTCTCCAGGTCATTTATGAACAGATTGAAAAGCACCGGTCCCAGGACCGAGCCCTGGGGCACACCGCTTTTCACTTCTCTCCATTGTGAAAATTTCCCATTGACACCTACTCTTTGTTTCCGGGATCTCAACCAGTTCTCAATCCATAAGAGGACCTGCCCTCTTATCCCCTGACTATGCAATTTTCTCAGCAGCCTTTGGTGAGGGACTGTGTCAAAAGCCTAACCCTAAGCAGAACACTTTTGAAAATCCAGATAGACTATATCCACCGGTTCACCCAAATCCACGTGCCTGTTGACCTTTTCAAAAAATTCTAAAAGGTTTGTAAGACAAGATTTACCCTTACAGAAGCCATGCTGATTTTCTCTCAGCAAGGTTTGTTCTTTTATGTGTTTTAAGATTTTCTCTTGGATGAGGCCTTCCACCATCTTCCCTGGGACAGATGTAAGGCTAACCGGCCTGTAGTTTCCTGGGTCCCCCCTCCTTCCTTTTTTAAAAATTGGTGTGACATCTGCTATCCTCCAGTCCTCCGGCACTGTGGCCGTTTTAAGAGACAAGTTGCATATAACCGTTAAGAGATCTACAATTTCATTTCTCAGTTCCCTAATAACCCTTGGGTGGATGCCATCTGGGCCCGGTGACTTGTTAATCCTCAATTTATCAATTAGTCCTAAAACCTCCTCTCTTTTAATCTGTATTTGATTTAATTCTTTAGTCAAGCGGGGTGGCTCAGGCAGCGGAATCCGCTCAAGGTCCTCTGTCGTGAAGACAGACGCAAAGAACTCGTTCAATTTCTCTGCAATGTCCAAGTCCTCCTTAACCTCCCCTTTTCCTCCCTCACCATCCAGAGGCCCAATTGGTTCTCTGGCAGGTTTTCTACTTCTAACATATTTAAAGAAGCTTTTATTATTACCCTTTATATTGCTAGCCGCGTTCCTCAAAGTCTTTCTTTGCCTCCTTATCATCTTTTTACATTTCTTTTGCCAGAGTTTGTGTTCCTTTTTATTTTCCTCGTTTGGGAGGATTTCCATTTACAGAAGGACCTCTCCTTGTGCTTTAGAGCCTCTCTAACTCCACTCGTTAACCATGCCGGTGTCCTCTTGGACTTAAATGAGCTCTTCTTTCTTTGTGGTATGCACTTGTGCTGGGCCTCTATTATTGTTGTTTTAAACAGACTCCATGCACTCTGAAGAGATTGGATTCTTCTAACCCTCCCCTTCAGTTTCTCTCTAACTAGTTTCCTCATCTGAGGGAAGTTTGCCCTTCGAAAATCAAGGGTTTTTATGTCTGATTTGGTTGACACTCTTCCTCCGACATGCATGGCAAAGGTAATTGCAGCATGGTCACTGTTCCCCAGAGGCTCAGTGACATTCACATCCCTGACGAGGTCCTGAGTATCACACAATATTAGATCTAGAGTTGCCTGTTCTCGGGTGGGCTCCATGACAAGTTGCTCTAAGGCACAGTCATTCAGCAAGTCGAGAAACCCAGTTTCTCTTTCTTGCCCAGAGCTCGCATTGGCCCAGTCAATGTGGGGATAATTAAAGTCCCCCATGATTACTATCCTATCCCTCTTAGCCACCTCCATGATTTCTCTCCTCATTTCAAGGTCCCCCTCAAGTTTTTGATCTGGTGGACGATAGAATACTCCAACTATCACATCACTCTTTGGACCTGGTAGTTTAACCCACAGTGATTCTATGGTGGAGTCAGACCCTCTGTCAATCTCCATTCTGCTGGATTTTACGCCTTCTTTGACATAGATGGCCACTCCTCCTCCAACCCGCCCCTCTCTATCCCTTCTATAGAGTTTATAGCCTGGGATTGCTGTGTCCCACTGGTTCTCCACATTCCACCAGGTTTCTGTTATGGCTATTATATCAATGTTATCCCTAGCTGCCAGATGTTCAAGTTCTCCCATCTTTGCTCGGAGGCTTCGAGCATTGGCGTAGAAGCACCTGTACAGTGGGTCCCGCAACAGCTGCTGCCTTGTTCTTCTCCCCCACAGCTTTTATTTTCAGTAGACGAACTGTCACATTCCGCTATTCTGCCAGTGTTAATACTTGCTATGTCATCTCTATGTGATTCTCTACCCTCTCCAACCTCATTCCCGAGGATGAGGTGTTCAACCGGATGCCACACAGCTCCTGTCGGCTTTCCCCAGTTATCAGTTTAAAAGCTGCTCTGCTGCCTTTTTGAGGTTGAGTGCCAGCAATCTGGTCCCATCATGATTCAAGTGCAACCCATCCCTCCTGAACAGGTTTGGCTTGTCCCAAAATGTTCTCCAGTTCCTGACAAATCTAAAGCCCTCCTCTCGACACCATCGCCTCATCCACGCATTGAGGCTTCTGAGTTCTGCCTGCCTGGCGGGACCTGCACGAGGAACAGGTAGCACTTCTGAAAATGCTACCTTGGAAGCCCGGGACTTCAATCTTCTACCTAGCAACCTGAATTTGGCTTCCAAGACTGACCGCTTGGCCTTCCCGACATCATTGGTACCGGCGTGTACCATGACCACTGGCTCCTTCCCAGTTCTCTCTAACAAGCTATCTATATTTCTGGTGATGTCTGCAACCTTTGCACCCGGCAGGCAAGTGACCATCCGGTTATCATGCTCCTCACAAATCCATCCCTCCATATTTCTAATGATAGAATCCCCTAGCACAATGAGCTTCTCTCCTGCAGCCTGCTCATCAACATGTACCTGATCTTGTATCTCATCAATAGTGATGAGGGAGAGATCCTCCGGTGGAACCACTTCTTCCTCTATGTGTGCCTCATGAGGTGTGCTGAGGGAAAGAGCTTCAAATTGATTGTGCAAGATAAGACTCTCTGAGCGATGCCTTGGCCTTCTACTCCTTTGAGTCACATTCCTCCACCCATCCACCTCCTGAGTTGGGGGAGTGACTTCCTCCTCTGAAGTGTGCCCTGTCTCTTCTTGGACCTGGATAGTCTCTTCCGCTCTGTCCAGGAACTGCTCAAGCTCCTTAATATGTTGCTGGTCCACTATGCGAGCCTCTAGCTGCTGGACCTTCTCTTCCAATAGCGCTACCAGCTTGCACTTGCAGCAGATGTAGTTCTGCACACGCTCTGTCAAGATAACAAACATGGCACAAGTACTGCAGGTAACTACAGCTGCTCCCTGCAACTCCATTTTAACTATTATAATAAAATGTATTCAAGGTCTCAAAAATGTAAACTTGCACTTTTTTTTTTAATCTAGTAAGACTCTTTACTTCTTTTATTGTTTATTCAAAATCTAACAGTGTAGGGGCCGCTAAAGCACCTCTACTCCAACTACAAGCACGTCAGGAAGTGTAGGACCTCCTGAGGAGTTGCTTGGCTTGGGAACTCAATTAAACCCAGAATTTTTTTTTTTTTTTTTTAGTTTGCACGCGCCGTAAGGCGCGTGCTGCTGGTAGCAGCTATTTAAAGCTAAAACTCCGCCCCTTGCTCCTGCAAAAAGAAGAAGTTAGCTCTGCCCTTTGGCCGTGTGCTCCTCTGATCACCTCCTTCCTCTCTGCTACTCTGCTCTCTGCTGCTCTGACATTTGAAGCACGAGCCTCTAAAGCAGGGGTTCCCAACTCTGGGTCCCCAGATGTTCTTGGACCAAAACTCCCAGAATTCCCAGCCAGCACAGCCATGGCAAAGGCTTCTGGGAGTTTTAGTCCAAGAACATCTGGGGGTTTAAGGTTAGACACGACTGCTGTCAACCAGTGGCAGGAAAGTCTTTGACAGTGGCTGAAGCCATCAAAAGCAAGGTGCAGATTGCTCTTAAACCTGTGATCTAATCTCCCTATTTGTTTTCAGTCAAAAGGCCACGATTCTGTTGCTTGGAGTAGTCAATCTCGATAGAATAGGCAGCACTAGCTTGCAGGCAAGAAGTGGTACCCTAATCTTTAAATATACAGCAGGACCCCCCGTATTCACTGATTCAGTTATCCACTCTTGACAGAGGGAAATAAATAAATAAATAATCCAGCAGCTGCAAGGCAAACTACAGTACGGTTGTCACAAAAGCAGCTGTAAACCAAGCTACTGTCATAAAACAGCAGTCGTAAAGCAAGCTGCTGTCATAAAACAGTAGTCTTGGGGTTTTGGCATTCTCTGTTATCCACAGTTTCCAGGTGAGGCCTGGAACTGATCTCCAGAGGCTACTGGGGTCCTACTGTACATATGTATGTATGTATGTATGTATGTATGTATGTATGTATGTATGTATGTATGTATGTATGTATGTATGTATGTATGTATATGCGCAAATATATGTGCATTGGGACTGGGGTTATAGTCATAATGATTGTCTCAAGAAATTTGTCTCCCTGGGGGTCAGCTGTGTTCAATGCATGTTATACTTGTATCTGTTGGGTTGATGTTGTTGTTGTTGTTGTTATGTGGTTTTGTTGCTGATCTACGTTGTTTGTTTCTGATCTGCTGATTATATTAAATTTATTAATTGGGCCTATTGGAATCAACGGGGATTTAGAGAGTCAGCTCCTCCTTGAATCCCGTTGATTCAAATGGGCCTGAGGCTTCCTTGAACCTGGCAAGTCGCAACCGTGATTGTGGTCAGGTAGAACTCCCGGAATGAAGAACTGTAGTCCAAACCTTCCACAAACCCCATCCCGGTGGGGAGGGGCGGCTTCTTCCTGAAGCAGAGGAAATAGGACCGTGAGAGCATAAGCAGAGAGCACAAAGTGAACGGGTAGGGGGGGCAAATGAGCTGGGAAAGAGAGGGTGAACTTTATAACGGCAACGGGAAATCGTCCCCAACCCTCACTCGAAAGGGAGAGTCCTGCCAAGAAATCAGAAGAAGATTCAATTTAGGATGGACAACGCACAGGGGGAGTTTAGAAAACATCAACAAATGTCATTCGGTGTCACTAGAGACCAAGGCTAAGGTCACCCACACGCTTTCTGATCACTAGGTAGAAGGCGTGGCTGCCGAGAAGGCGGGATTCTCTGGGAAAGACCACCATGCTGGTAAAAGTTGGGGTGACAGCAGTAAAAGAGGAGCACCCAACACGAGATGGACTGACTCCTTAAAGGAAGCCCGGGGGTTGGGTTTGCAAGAGCCAAGCAGGGCAGCTGAGGGCAGAACATTTTGGAGGTCACCGATTCAGAGGGTCTCCATAAGCCGGAGGCTTGTGTTGTATCCAATGTAGGGCCGCCTCTGTTTCAACATTTTTGCTACCAGAGAGAATCCAGGCTTGATTCAATCTCGGATCCCCCCCCTTTTGCCTTTCTGGCAGACCAGGGTGTCCACAGAGCTCTCCGTCAGCCCCACATTTCAAACGAATCAATTCATTCCCTGTCCCCTTTCTTAGGTGGTTACTTCACGTCCGTTTTCTCTCTGTTAGTGTTGCGCTTAGGAGCAGTACAAAAAATGTTTCTTCACATCCGTCGTGCAACTACTGAAATTTGTCTCGACCACACACCAGGAACAGGTGCTAAGCGTGACAATACTGTACCTGGTGCTGGGGTAGGGTTTTCTCTTGTCACTCTTGGTTCCCGCTTTCTGTTCCTAGACAAGATACCTTGTAGTGACGACTGTCACGCAACAAAACATTTGTTTCTCTCAGAAAACTGTGTCCGGGTTTTTGTTTTTGTTTTTACTTTTCAGAGCGAAATATCGAAAAAGAATATTTTAAGCCCCCACCCCCACCCCAAAAGGAAAAAGGAAGCTAGATAAATAAAGTGTTTGTCACGGTACAAGACCGTGAGGTAACACTCATCACGAGACAAGTTATCACAACTATGGGAACATTGAAACAGGGACAAAACCATGTGATCGCGACCAACGCTGTCACGCTATAAAACTAGTTGCGGAACAAAGAAGGACGTGAAGTAACCACCATAATTACTGTCCCATTTTCACACCTGTGCATGATGAACTTGAAAAATATGCCAGTGTGGATTATCTTGGTCCCGGTCTCCTGTGACACACCTTTACACTTGATGGCCTTTTCTAGTTCCTTGCCTGTAATACAGCCTGTTATTGCCGGGGGAAATAAACCCCCTACATCCATTTGTTGCTGTGTTTCTGTGCAGCGGGATCTCGGGACAACCTCCCCACTCCTCCTTCAACGGTTCCTTCAGCAAAAATTGCGGCAGTAAGACTTCAGCCCGTGAACCCCACTCAGCTCGCTCGGCCGTCGGCCACTTCCCAACGGCCCAGAACCACTTTATCTCCCCCGGCGACTACCTCCGACCCAGGTATGTCTGTTCAGTCCCGACAAGAGCAGGGCGTTCACATCAGAATGCGTGAATATGTCCACCAAATGGTGATTCTCCTCACTGATTTATCTCAGGGGAGGGGTGTTGAATGGCCCTAAACATGGATGATGGAACTTGTAGTATGACTGGATGGGGAACACACCAGGTGTTCCCCATCTCTGATTAAAGGTATAAAGAAATGGCTACTTGCCACAAACTGCTCCGAGAGGCCTACAATGCAATGGCCTTCTTGTCCCCTCAGGCACTGGTAGACATAAAGATGTGGCCAACACCCAAAAGACCCGGTAGGTGGCCCAAGGGCAACCTGGGAAGTCTCTCCTGTGTAAACGTTGCAGCACATCTGTTGCGGAGGAGCACAAAGGGAGATGTTGTTGATTCTTTACTCCAATTTTATTTTATTTTATTTTATTTATGAGTATTTTTACCCCACCTTTCTCCTTGGAAAAGGACCCAAGGTGGCTTCTAGCAAGGAGGGACAATATACAGTCCAGTACAATGAAGACATATTCGAGTTTGAGAACAGGGAATTGAGGGGTATCTTACTGCATTAGAAGGCAACATTAAAGCTAAAAGAGAATGTGAGCAGTTCAGAAAAGCATATAAAATTCCGTGTAATCATGTATGGTAGGCCATCTAAAAGTTATGAGGGATGGGAACTAACAATTGATAACATACTGTAGTGTCAATCCCACAAGGAGAGATACAGGCACAACGCTATAATGGAGAGGATGTGTGTGTAAAGGCGGAAAATTGTGCATTTGAGAGAGTGAGAGAGAGAGAGAGAGAGAGAGAGAGAGAGAGAGAGAGAGAGAGAGAGAGAGAGATCCCCATTTTTCTCTCCCCACCCAGTTTGCAGCAAATTCAAGGCGGATATAGCCTTCCTGGTGGATGAGTCCTCAAGTATCGGCCAAAGCAACTTTCTCAAAATAAAGGACTTCCTCTTCCGGATCGTTTCTTATTTCCCCAAAATTGGACCTGAAGGCACACAGGTAAAAACGTTTCTTCTTCTTCTTCTTCTTCTTCTTCTTCTTCTTCTTCTTCTTCTTCTTCTTCTTCTTCTTCTTCTTCTGGGCAAAAGCTCTATCCATGGACAGATCCATTGTTTGATGTGACTTTGGATAGATCATCCAGCTGGTCACAGGGGCCTATCACCTACTGTATTTGGTCTGAGTTCAGCTCACCCTGTTTGGGGCAGGGACCTTCCATTGGCACCACAAGGAGGGTCGGACCTCACCACCAAGTGGGACAAACACTAAGGTAAAAGTTTATCTGATGCCTAGATTTGTATCGGTGGCTGTCCGAAAGGATTTTCAGTTCTTTTCAGGTTCACTAGCACTTTACGTTGAGGTGAGAGAGTTATTATTGAGGGTCACATGATATTACATATACCATGAAATTGTTTATGATAAGGTATTATATAACACAGTATGTCTCTTCAAATGATTAAAGGTCTCTGTTATGCTTTTCCTCACCTGTGTATCTCACATTTAACGTGGTTTTTTTGTGACTGGTCATTACAAAAACTACTGGGTCTTATTTTCACATCTGGTTATTGAAGCACATATTTCTGTGGAAATTCTGTTGTGGAAAAGGGAAAATGTTAATTTTGGGGGAGTACACATTTCTGTTAAAATCTTGCTTGTCTCCAATAAACTCTTATTCTTTTAGAAAAGATTAAAACATATATATGTCCTTGCATCCTCTCTGATCACCACATCTTTTATGTCCCATACAAAGGCAAGGGTGGGGTGGGGAAATAGCCAGCATGTCAAAATTAGCAGTAAAATGAAGGTGCAACCATCAAATAATTCAGAACGTCAGGGGAAAATAAAGATAAATGATCCCTCTGAACTTGGTTTGAAAATCATTCCACTAAGGACATGACCAGCCAGATGTTTCTCCTTCTCTTTATTTGGGGAAGGGGGAGGTACAAGAATGAGGTGCAAAAGGCTGAGAGGTGCTGAGGGGTATGAGAAAAACGGTCACTAAAGAGGCGCTTAAAAAGATGAACCACTGTGTAAATCATCCACCCTTTATGGGTTCATGCTCTGCACACTTTTCTCTCTCTTGCGGATTCTTTTTAACTCCTTCAAAGTCATTCCAAGGTCCCTTCCAATAGTGGCAACCCAGCGAGTCCTTGGGCGGCCCCTTCTATTATTAAGTTAGTTAGTTAGTTAGTTAGTTATGTTTCTATACATCGGGCATGCCCAACAGGTAGACCATGGGCTACTGGTAGCCTGTGAAGGGTTCAAAAGTAGCCTGCCAGCCATCAGTAAAACTGAAGGGATAAGCTCTCCACCCCTCCCTCCCCCATCCCAAGGACCACCACTTCCCAGCAAGGTTCTGTGTCTGCCAGCCCACTAGCTCAGCTGAGTGGGGCAGTTCAAGGCCATGGCGCAGTCCCCTGTTCTCCCCCACCGGCCAGATGATTGGTGTGACCAGCTGAGTCGCTGATGCGGAGTGGAGGGAGGAGAGGGGTGAGAGGTGGGGTTGCAGGTGTGCCCATCTCCTTTGTGCAGTGACATCTCCCTTCTTCCCCCCTGGAGAATTCCCTCCATAACAGATTAATTGATTCTCAATGCATTCCTATGGGAAACTGCTGCTCTACTTACAATTTTTTTACCTATTACCATGTGCTTGGAAGGAATGGATAAAATTCATAAGTAGAGGTTTTAGTGTAGTAGCCCTCAGGTACTTTGGGCCGAAAAAGGTAGACTTCAGCCTGTTCAAAGTTGGACAGCCCTGATATACCTAAATGATATGTACAGAATATCATTTTGACGCGGACTCATCCCAACGTCGTCATCTTCTTGAGTGAGTCAGCTCACAGAACATGACCGAAGAGCGACCGTTTCTCTTTGGTGAAGCTGGCTTCCCGAGATATTTGTGGTTTGACACTGTCCAGGACTTATTTATTTATTTATTTAGAAGAATTTTTTTTTTTTGGCCCCACCTTTCCCCATTGGAAAGGACCTAAGGCTGCTGACAACAGTGAAGGGCAATGTGTAAATTTCGGAGACAAATGAGTATACGCAACACTTGCCAAGAAACCTTAAAGACAGCCAGCCTTCAAAGCTACGAACAACGAGTGTGGAGAGGTATCTTACATAATTAAAAAGGCAACATGGCAGTGACAAACAATAAGTGAACTCCATCGTTATAAATTAAAAAATGGCACTTGGAGAGATGGAAAACTAAAATGGAAAATCATACGTAGGACTGCAAACTCAGCCCAAACACTGGTCTAACAGGAGATTTTTAGAACATAAGAAGTTCATATTCAGCCTAAATCCTGTAGTTTGTGCCCATTATTACGTGTTCTGCACTCAGGGGTGGGGGTGGGGGTGGGGAATTAAGAACAGATCTTGCCTCTCCTCTCCGCTTAAGAGGTGACCTGATTGAAGTTTATAAAATCATACACGGTGTGGACAAAGTAGATAAGGAAAAACTGTTTCCCTATCACAGAAGACTAGAACTAGGGGGCACTCCATGAAACTTTTGGGTGCTAGATCTCAAACAAATAAGAGAAAGTCCTTTTCCACCCAGAGGATCCCTGGTCTGTGGAACTCCCTGCCAGAAGAAGTGGTGAAAGCTGTCAGCCTTGACAGCTTTAAGGAAGGATTGGACAAGTTCATGGAGAACAAGGACATCCATGGCTATCATGACAGATGCCTAAGGACAACCTCCGGGTTGGAGAGAGAGGCAGGATCCCTCTCAATAATGTCATTTGCGGGGAATCGTAAGCAGACGAAGACATCTGCTTGGGAATGCCCTGAAGCAAATGTTGAGCCGCTGTGTGAGATGGAATGCTGGACTGCATGGGCTGTGGCCTGTTCCAGCAAGGCTGCTCTTCTGTCCTTCTGTTCTTATGTTCTCTAGGACTAACTTCCAAGTCTTTGAAATATGTTCTCCTGTCTCCCCTAATTCTCCTCTTCTCAAGGCTAAACACACCCACTTCTTTCAATATTTCCTCCTGGGGCTCAGTTTCCAGCCCACTGTTCATTCTTGTTGCCCTCCTCTGAACTTGCCCCAGCTCTATCAACATCTTCCTTGAAACGTGGTGTCCAGAACTAGACACAAGACTCTCCTAGATGTGGCCTAACCAGTGCTGAACGGGGGTGGGGGTGGGGAGAGAGACACAGTCACACCCCATTTCCATCGCAAAATGGGTTCGTAATGGATTGGGAGACGGAACGCCGGCCATCCCATTCCACGGCTTCTTCCAAAAGCCAATCTTTTCTCCTTTGCCAGATTGCTGTCGTTCAGTACAGCGAAGAGCCCCGAGTGGAATTCCATTTCAACAGGTACAAAGATCGGAACAGCGTTTTAAAAGCCCTCAAGGGACTCCGCTATGTCGGTGGAAATACAAAGACTGGTGAGTGTGACTTGTGCCCATAACTGCATCGACTACTATTCATATTCCTTTTATGGGTGGTTGAATCATAGAATCCTAGAGCTGGAAGAGACCTCAAGGGCCATCCAGTCCAACCCCCTGCCATGCAGGTACCCCCATCACAGTATTTCCGAGAGATGGCCATCCAGCCTCTGCTTAAAAACTTCCAACGAAGGAGACTCCACCACCCTCCTTTGGGGCAGCAGATTCCACTGCCAAACAGCTCTAACCGTCAGGAAGTTCTTCCTAATGTTCAAATGGAATCTCTTTTCCTGTTGTTTGAGACCGTTGCCCCGAGTCCTAGTCTCTGAAGCCATGGAGAACAAACCTGCTCCCTCTTCGATGTGACATCCTTTCAGATATTTAAACATAGCTATCATATCCCCCCTCAGCCTTCTTTTTGAAAGGCTAAACATTCCCAGTTCCCTAAGCCGACGTAACCAGTTCTGAATCGTGAACATGCTGGAGCTGATTCCGTTTCCCAGTTAGGAGGGGCTTGCTGAGTTCCTTTACAGTTACACTTGAGTGAGGCATAGAAGATCAGATCCATCTCCATCCTCTTATGTTCTTCAGGCTGTAGCTGTGACGTAAATCCCACTTGAAATGAAAAAAAAATTGGGGTCATTTTCCCCATTTGTGAACAATAGGTAGAGCATGAATTTTGAATGTGAACTTGAGTTGAGTAGAGTTGCGTTTGCACATAAACTAATATTTTCTCCCTTTTAAAACTTGCTTTTTTCACACAAAACATTATTTTGAACAAAATATGAGGGTTTCTACAAAATTATTTATTGTTGCAGAATGTGACCTATCTCCTCCCTCCCTCCCCCTCTTTCTTTCCTTTCTTTCCTTTCCTCTTTCTTTCTTTCTTTCTTTCTTTCTTTCTTTCTTTCTTTCTTTCTTTCTTTCTTTCTTTCTTTCTTTCTTTCTTTCTTTCTTTCTTCTAATGCTCTGTTAATCCTTTAAAAGTGCTTGTCTTTTTGCTCTTGTGACGTTCCCCTTTCCCAGACTGTGGTTTTCAGAGGCACAACCGGGTTTATTTCGACATCCCACTGCTGTGCCACTAAAAAATATCTGTGATGGAAATGGTACCGCTGCCACCTTTTATTCACTTAATAATGCTGCAGCTGTTGATCCTATTTTTCAATAGAAAAGATACGATATATTTGTTTGTTTGTTTATACTATTCATATCATTTATATCACCCATTTCTCCTCACTGGGGAGATCCAAGGCAGATTAAAACAATTAAAATTACAATTGAACATTCGTCAAGATTAAACCCAAGAGTTAAGCCAAATTGAAAAACATTTTTTTTTAAATACCTGTACTGCAGGTAAAACTGTGCTCATGACCTGCGGTTCAATCCCAGGGAGCAGGCTCATGGTTGACTCAGCCTTCCATCCTTCCGAGGTCGGTAAAATGAGTACCCAGCTTGTTGGGGGGGGCAATGTGGAGCCTGCATGCTGTAATTAAAACTGTAAACTGCCCAGAGACTACTTGAAGTGGTATGGGGCGGTATATAAGCAGAACACTTTGCTTTGCTTTTGGTTGAGATGAGAAAATTGATGAGTGTTTGTTACATATTTAGGTTGTAATTAGAGAGATATAAGAACCAGAAAACCGGTGGTTCAGGATTCATGGCTATCTCTGAACTATGAAACATCATGACCCCCACTCCCCCCCACCAATAAAACCCACAATCGATTCATAGTTTTCTTATGGGGTTTGAAGTGCCCACTCACTTTTCCCCTTTTGCAGTGGCAGAGGAGGGGGGTTAGGACCAGGTAGGGAAGGCGACAGGGGGCGTGGGTAGGGAGAGGGTGGGCATCGGTTTTGCACAAGCAAAATGAAACCCTGAGGGTGGAAAAGGGTGGGCACTTTGATCTACATTGGCAAAAAAGCATTCCCAAACCAGTCCGATTTTTTTGTTGTTGTTGTTGTTGTTGTTGTTGCTGCTGCTGCTGCTGCTGCTGCTCTGGTTCATGGTTCAATTCATGTCTATTTCTAGTTGTAATTATGTGGTCTACTGTTCTTTTCCTTTCTCTTTAAAAGCCAAAGAAAGGAAGCATCAGGATTCTGGGCCGGATTCTGCATTCAGTCACCACGTCTTCCATTAAAGCTTTTTTCCCTCTTGAGTCTCTCTCTCTCTCTCTCTCTCTCTCTCTCTCTCTCTCACACACACACACACACACACACACACACACACTTGTCATGCTTCTCTGCTTCCTCCTAGGCAAAGCCATGGGCTACATGCTGAAGGAGGTATTCCAGGCCTCTAAGGGGATGAGGCCCTCGGTGCCCCACACGCTGGTTTTGCTGACGGACGGCCGCTCTCAGGATGATGTCTTGCCCCCAGCCAGAGTGGCCCACCTGATAGGTGAGCCTGCGCCAGGACGGCCCTCTGGGTTCTGCCCCCATAAAATTAGTCTTGTCCCTCCAAGGAAGGGGACGGGTGGGTGGAAAGAAGTGGGAAATTAATAACACAAGCTCTCTTCCTTGGTTGCATCGTTGTGTTCTAGCTTAGTATAGCGTGCTTGCAGTGGACTGCAACTTTGCCGTGCCATCCAGCTGTATGGGACTCCGAGTCCCATCTCTCATTGGAGGTAGCCATGCCAGCTCGAGGGCATTTGGGTGGAGTTTCTACATGATAATGACTTACCTGCAAATATGTCCCCATAAATTAAATAAAGCATCCCTTGGCTCAATAGGCACAGTGCTAATTCAGTGTTTGGCGTCCCGCTGCCCTTTGCACAAACGCTCTGTAATTGTGCCTAATTGATAAGGATCTCTGGCACACAACAAGCTTCATCCCCGAGCGGCAATTAGCTACACACCAGCCTTACACAAACACCAAGAAGGTTCTGGCCACAAATGGTGGAAGAAAGCTCTTCAAGCTATGGATAGTTTCATTTCTAACAACAGCTCCTTAAAGCATCCCATTGTCATGCTATACATTATTACACTGTGGCTTCATTGCATGAAAACATTTATACAGTGGGACCTCCTTATCTACAGAATCAGTATCTACTGATTCACTTAGCCACACCCTGAGAATATTAAAAATAGGAAAAGAAAAATCCTGGAAATATATATATATATTTAGAGATTGGCATGAAACGGAAAAACAGTGGTTTGTTTCGTTCCGTTTCATCCCCACCCCGCATTTTTTTGTTCCGTTTCATATGAATTTTTGCATTAAAATGCGTACGAAACTAAACAATAATGAAATGTTTCATTTCTCACCAGCCAATGACAGGTCGGCAGGAGAATGAATATGGTCAGGACAGGGCGAGGAGAGCTCCAAACTGGCGTCCCGACCATTTTCAGATGTCTTCTGCCGACCTGTCATCGGCTGCACCCCTTTAAAAATGGCCCAGTCGGCACCAGGGGGTGCCGACTGGGCCATTTTTAAAGGGGTCCAGCCGATGACAGATGGGCGCCTGGAAAGCAGGCTTTTAATATTCCTCCCCCTGCCAGCTGATCGGCGGTGGCATTGGTGGTGGGGGGGAACCCGACCTTTCCTGGTGCCGATGGGGTGGTTGGGAGATCCGCCAGCTTTTCCCCATAGGAGTGCATTGCTTCAATGCATTCCTATGGGAAAACGAACAATGAAGTGAACGAAATGGAAATTTTGTTTCATTTCATTTCGTTTTTCTTTGATGGGTCCCTTCGTTATTTGTTTCGTTGCCTAACAAAACAAATAACGAAGAACAAAATGAATAAAAAACGTGTTTCGTGCCCATCTCCAATATATTTCTAACAATAAACTTTAGCAGAACTGGCCACCAGAGGGAGCCCAGAGACCATGCTATGGATAGCCTTTACTATTAAAATAGTGTTTGCTATAATCCATGTTTTTCGGTATCTGTGGGGGAAAGCTGTACTCCATTTTTTTTTTTTTTAGCCAAACTGACTCAGAGAGCAGCTTTAAAATTAAGTTGCATTATAGCCTTGTCCTTGGGTGAAGACTCTAAATTTCTGAATCCTCAAGACACGAAATGCAAGGAATAAGAGAGGAACCCTAACCGTCTGCCGCCATCTTGCCCTCCGCTGCCCTTGCTTGGTGGCCTGCTATTTTTTAGCTTTTATCTTTTTAGCTTTCATATAATCAGAGTTCCCCTTGGGAAGATGGAGCGGGATATAAGTATTTAAATAAATAAATAAATAAATAAATAAATAAAGGGGGACTTTAGTTTGCACTTCATATAATCAGCGAGACGACGGATATAGTTCAGTTTCTCTAGGCCACCACGGAGGGCTGTGTGTACCTCTCAGCAGGTCGACAAACTGATTTTAAAAGCTTTTTACACGTTGAGCTGTTTCTCCGCCAGGCATCCGCCCAATTGCTGTGGGCATCGCAGGGGCTGATCCTGAAGAACTGAAAAAGGTTTTGTTATACCGGAACATGCACAACTTATTCTACATCGCCAGCTTCGACGATTTCCCCCAGATCATCCGGGAGCTAATCGAAGCTATTTGCTTTGTTTCCCCGCAAGCAGGCGTCACACTGCAGCATGGCGGGGTAAGTGTCTAACTGCCCATGCAACAACATGGCAATCAGTTTGTTTGGAATTTATTTATTTATTATTTATTTATTGAATTTATATACCGCTCCATCTAGCGGCACGGCTACTCTGGGCGGTTTACAAAGTTGAACAAATATCAATCAAGACACACAATAAATAAACAATCCAATAATAAAAAAATAAGAAATAAAACAATATCTATCTGAGCATCAAGCAGGCGCAAGATGGCCTAAAAACAAACAAACAAACAAAAAATAAAGTGCATAAACAGCGAATCCTTCATAGCATATATTAATACCCAGGGGAAGCCGTTTTTAAATAGCTATGTCTTTAAAGACTGGAGGGAAGATGCCAAACAAACTTCAGGGGGAAGTAGATTCCAGAGGCTAGGTGCTGCCACTGAGAACGCCCGATTTCTTGTCAAAGATTTACAGGCCTCCTTCAGCGATGGCACCCCCAGATGCCCTGCCTGAGATGATCAGGTGTTATGGGCAGTATTTTGCGGCAGGAGCCGTTCCGTCAGATTCTGAAAGTACCTTTCAGAATTCCCTGACAGGAATTCTGTCAGGGAGATCAATGACGGCAAAAATGAGAACATACAGAAGAAAACGGGGGTGGTGGTGGCTGTACTGTGAATGGTTATACAAAGGATGGGATTGGGCAAATATTTTGTGTGGGAAAAGGATGTTTGGTACGGAGATGTGAAATGTCAGATTTAAGCGGGGAGGTTCAACTCCTGGAATATTCCTTATTTAGGGTTTTTTTTTTTTTGTGGCAAGGGATTACCAAGTATAGGAGTAAATGCTGGCCAGGGAAGAAAGCTAGCAGGAAATAAAATTGATTCATCTCAAATGGAACTCCTTGAGAGGGCATCTGGCGTAGAAGCCTTTAAAGGGTGATTGGAGAGATTCCTGGAGGAAAAGTCCATCGCAGGTGGCTAAGCCATGATGAGGATACATGTTCTCTCCAGGGTTTAAAAGTGTTGGGATTTTTCTGTCTCTCTCTCAGTGGCATGAAAATGCCCATTCCCTTTAATAGCCTGCTTCTTCTAGAAGCCTGTCTTTAGGCTATTTAGTCATCAACTTTCACCTGTCCATCCTCTCCTGTTAGTATAAGGGAAGGTTCTACCTGAGCCACACCTCGCTAGCCAGAGACCTGCCTCTCCTAACAGAATGCTGTTGCTGCCTTTTCTCTCTCTGCACATGTTACAGTAAGCTAAGTATTTTTGTCTTCTAGGGACTGTCTGTTGTTATTTTGACTTGCCCGTCTTTTATAGTGTTAAATTATGTTAAGCAAATTTTCCTTTATACAAATTTCCCATAGGAATGCATTGAAAAAAGAGTAATCCCTAATTGTGAACATTTTTATGCTGTATGGATTCACCCCATAGGTGATTCTTTTAAGCGAAATTTCCCCTATCTCTGGAATTTTTTATGTTGTACAGATTTTATGTTATACAAACAGTTTGTTATACGAAGGTCCACTGTACCTGTCTCCCGAGGAGGCCTGAATCTGGGACTTTGAGGGACCCTCCTTTTTGTTGAAATTTAATCCTTCTCAAGAGCTATTCAGCAGAGTCCTTGGGAAGTAAATCTTCAGAGTATCCAGGTGTCAGCCAGAAAAGGGGGACTGTAACCCAAATCCCCGTTTAAAGGCTTCTACGACAGATGCCGTCACTACATCCTGCGACAAGGAGTTCCATCTGAGATGAATGAATTTTATTTCCTGCTTGCTTTCTTCCCTGGCCAGCATTCACTCCAATACTTGGTAATCCCTTTACCAAAACCACTAAAACCATTTAATAAGACACTTCAGGCAACCTAAATAGGAAATATTCTAGGAGTTGAACCTCCCATCTTAAATCTGTTATATTTTTCTACATAAGCTTGTTTTGTTCTCCTTATTAAGCCATGCATAGCACCTGGGTGTGTATGTGAGTTTGTTTGATACTGAGAGGCAGATATACATTTGGGTTACAGTCCCCCTTTTCTGGCTGACACCTATTCATCCCGTTTCTGTTTCTGGTGAGTACTCCTATGTAACCGTGGATACTCTGAAGATTTACTTCCCAAGGACGCTGCTGAATAGCTCTTGACAAGGATTAAATTCCAACAAAAAGGAGGGTCCCTCAAAGTGCCAGATCCAGGGGAACGGCCTCGGGGGACAGGTACAGTGGACCTTCATATAACAAATGGTTTGTATAACATAAAATCTGTACAACATAAAAAATTCCAGAGATAGGGGAAATTTGCTTAACAGAATCGCTTATGGGGCGAATCCGTACAACATAAAAATGGTCGGGATTAGGGATGACTCTGTTTTCAATGCATTCCTATGGGAAATTTGTATAAAGGAAAATTTACTTGACAGAATTTCATTTGGAACAAATTAATTCCTTTATACATGTTACCACTGTATCTGGTTGTCTCATGCGCTCTCAGAGGCATATGGCAGGGCCACTGTGAGACACAGCAAACTGGACTAGATGGGCCTTTGACCTGATCCAGTGGGGTTCTTCTTAGGTTCTTATGTTAAGCTATGATGGAGATTTGTGTGACTTCCAGGCTGAAAAGGAGAGTCTCTCATAAGAAGTGCCAGAAGCAAGGGAGTGGCATCAGGGGACAGAGATCTAGTTGTCTCATGTGCTCCGTCTTTCCCACTGCACATCTGGAAGGCTGGTGGAAAATTGTAACAGGAAATGGTAAAGGCCCACAACTGAGAATGTGGGGCAATTTAATGCACTCAGGTGAGGTTGTATTCCATACAAGTTATGCAAATCCTCATTTGTCTCACGTGCATTTCATGTGCAGATGAGAAAGTGCAGGGTTTTCCCTTTTGCCCACAAGAGGGGAAGCTGCTTTCAGATACTGTCAGTCAAAGGTCTGATGAGAAGAACATTTGCACTGAATGTACAAATAGGCAAAAGCTGCTGTTTCCTTCCAGAGATTTTTACAAATGAGCATTTGTGTATTTTTCTTTATTTTTTAACCATTCCTTTCTCCTTAAAAAGGTGTCTTACATAATTAAAAAGGCAATATTTAGAAGCTTAAAAATACACAAATGGGATCAATCAAATAACATGGAAAAAGTGATAATCGAAATCCACACTAAAAACACTATCAAAGCAGTAACGTACCACGATCCATTTCAAGACCTCCACTCAGGCAGCCAGTCATTAAAGGAAAGCCTGTCTGAAGAGAAAGGTCTTTGCCCACTTTGGAAGGAGAGCAACGACAGGGCCAGTCTGGCCTCTAGTGGGAGGGAGTTCCACAGTCTAGGACAGTGGTGGCAAACCTTCAGCGCTCCAGATGTTTTGGACCACAGCTCCCACAGTCCTTTGCTATTGGCAATCTAGGCTTGGAATTCTGGGAGTTGTGGCCCAAAACATCTGGAGTGCCAAAGGTTCACCACCACTGGTCTAGGAGAACATAAGAACATAAGAAGAGCCCTGCTGGATCAGGCCAAAGGCTCATCTAGTCCAACTTCCTGTATCTCACAGTGGCCCCACCACAGGAGCTGCGACAGAGAAGGCCCTCTCTTGTGTCCCCCACAAAAATGCACTGGTGAGGCATCGGATGGGTTGTTCTCATCTTTTGCAACAATCAAGGTCCTTCTGTGCTTGCTCTCTTCATGAATGTTTCTGATAGAAGTGTCTTGTCATGTCAAAGATGCCTAAATCGATAAGAATGACAGGTATTCTGAGCATCTGAATTGCCCATTTCTCTTTTCTTTTGGATGGGCATATGCAAGTTGAGTGTTTGTTTGTTTGTTTGTTTGCTGCTATATTATTATCACACATATGTGGCTGTTGATACGCTTGATTTCCAAACAAGTATCGGTAGGCAAAATGTATATCAGACTTCCCATTTGTAATTCTTCCAACATTGTCTTCCCAACTTGCTGCCAAGGAGAAAGAAATGGTCCAGCTGGAGCTGCTGTTGAATGAAAAGGGGAAGGCATCTCCATCTGCCCCGTCAGCCGTCCGGCCACCACCAAGGCAGTGTGATCCCAAGTGTTCAAAGGTAAGCCAGGCCTTAAGGAACAGTGGAAGTGGGTTGAGGGGTGAGCGGGCTGCATCATGCATGGATGGACTGCCTGGCTCCTGGCTGGACCACTCAAGACTCAGCCCCTCCCCTGACCATCTGCCTACTTCATCCTTTCTGTTTTGCCTGGAAGGTTGCCCCATCATCCTTGCTTTCATCACCTCCGACCTGGTTCCAAGTCAGGCTTCCTCTTTGGCTGCTATCTCACTTGGGGGAAGATCTGGATATTGTGAAAGTCTGACTTCTCTTCTTTCTTGGTCACGTGACTGAAGATGTGGGATCTCCCTTCCAACGTACAACAAATTAAAAAAAAAAAAACCACCGACCAGCCCCAGGGCCAGCAGGTGGCACTAGGGGGAAAAAAACAGCGCTGACGGCCCAAAGGTCAGCTGCTCAGCGCTGGGGGGGGGATTTTTAATTTTTTTTTAAAAAAAGCACCAACCAGACCCAGGATGAGCTGGTCAGCGCGAGGGGGAACAGTGCTGACAGCCTGAAGGCCAGCTGCTCAGCGCTGGGGGGGGGATTTTTTTTTAAAAAAGCACTGTCCAGCCTCAGGCTGAGCTAATCGGCATTAGGAAAAAAATGAAAAAACAAAACAAAAACAAACAACAGTGCTGACAGCCTGAAGGCCATCTGCTCAGCACTGGGAGTGGGGTGAATTTAATTTTTTTAAAAGTGCCAACCAGCCCCGAGATAAGCTGGTCGGCACTAGGGGGAAAAAAGCAGAAAACCGGATCATATGCGAGCTCCCACAGACTTATGGCTCACATTTTTTACTGGAGCAAAAAATTCCCAACGTCTCCAGTTGGTCTTGGAAAACGCGCTAAAGGGGTCAAGACCGTTGTTGTTTTTCAAAAGCCCGGTGGCCGTGGGGACAAGTTTTTTGGAAATGCTTTATCTTGAAATTTATTCAGAATTTTAAAGAACGTGTGATAGAGCCCTTTGTAAATACAACAGCCTGTTTCAAACCCTTGAAACATTGTCCTCCAGAAGAGGGGCAGGACTCGATCATCCCAGAGAGCAGGACTCGGAATAATGAGCCCAAAAAACAGGAAGCCAGATTTCAGCAGAATCTTGGAAAAAACTTCCCAACTGTTAGAGCAGTATGACAATGGAACCCATGATCGCAGGAGGTGGTGAGTGTGCCAACGCTGGAGGCGTTCAAGAGACAGCTAGACCGCCATCTTTGTCCGGTCTGCTTTGACTTGGATTCATGTCTAGAACTGGGGGTTGGAATCAACGGTCTTAGAGGCTCCTTCCAACTCATTGATTCTAGGATTCTATAATTCTGTGATTTGTACGGGCTTCACCAGCATATCTTTGCAAATTGAGCAATATTCTAATCGTTGTGTCATGAATAAGATTCAAGGTCCTGGTTTTGATTTACAAAGCCTTCCGCTGCTTGGGACCTGAACACCTGGCAGAGCGAATTTCCCAGAGGTCAATCTGGAAGTTGAGTCATGGCTACTGGACTTCTTTTTGAGAGAAGATTGATGACGCTGTTTGGATGAGCAGCGAAACGTTTCTATCTCTCAAAAAGAAGTCCAGTAGACATGACTCAACTTCCAGATAAACTCACCTGGATGACTGAGAATCTTCACAGACATATTCCCAGAGGTCAACTGCGGCCCGACCTTCCAGAATGTCGCAGGTGCTCTCACTTTGGGTGGCCACACCCAGGGAGGCCAGGAAATCGGTAACCTGAAACCGAGCCTTCTCTGTGGCTGACCCCTCGCTCTGGAATCATCTGCCAAGTGAGCTGCGCCTGGCACAGTCCCTGCCTGCCTTCAACAAAAGCAAAGTGTTCTGCTTATATACCGCCCCATACCACTACAAGTAGTCTCTGGGCGGTTTACAATTTTAATTACAGTGTGCAGGCTACACATTGCCCCCCCCCCAGCAAGCTGGGTACTCATTTCACTGACCTTGGAAGGATGGAAGGCAGAGTGAACCTTGAGCCTGCTACCAGGGATTGAACCCAGGTCGTGAGCACAGTTTTACCTGCAGTACAGGCATTTAACCACTGCGCCACAAAGCTCTTGAGACCTTGTTTTTTAGAGAGGCATTTGGCGACCTTTAGTCACCCCCCCTATTGTTCTGCCATCTTGCCGAGTACTCTTATTTTTATTATTGTTATATGTTCTATTACATGTTTGATTCTGTTTTTTGTTTTTCTGTTGTTATTAACCGCCCAGAGTTCCTTTGGGAAGATGGGTAGTATAATAATAATAATAATAATAATAATAATAATAATAATAATAATAATAATAATAATAAAACCATCAACAACAGTGGCCCTTGTATTCCTATTCCCTGTATCACGGGTGGCTTTCTGCCAACCTGGTCTCCAGGGTGATGGCATCCCTGGAATTCAGAGCCTGTGACCCAATGAGCAATCAATCACAAGGACCTTTATTGGCATACATTAATATAAAACAGATGCAACAAAATGTAAGATAAGAGGTAGAAAATAAATAAATAGGTTAAAAATGATTAAAAGATTGGGTTAATAGCAGGCCTTGGCCCCAGACTATTTACTAATATGTAAAACAGTGGCCAAGTATTCAGCCACTGAGGCTGTTAATTCCGGAAGTTTGTCCTCAAGAAGACGCTTTGTTATACTCTCCGGGGAACCAGAGAAATTAGAAATGTAAGGGGTCAGAAGGCGAAGGCAAAGCTTGTTGTGGGAGGGGCAGGAGAGAAGGATTTGAGAGGTTGAGTCAGGTTCCAGTAAACATAGTTTACAGAGTCTCTTCTCAAATGGAACGTTGTAGTATCTTCCTGAAAGAACTGCTGAGGGAAGGATGTTCAATATAGCAAGCATAAAAGCATGACGCAGGCAAGGATTAATGAGATGTTTCATATAATTTGCTCCTAGTCCTGGAGTTGGAATCAAGCCATAAAAGTGAGGAGAACACGTTGGATTGAGCCCTGATGAAATGGTTTGACACTCTATATCCCAGAATCTTTGATGGATGATTTTGAGGATTTGGGATTCTTTGCAGTTGATTAGGGAGTCTAGGTCGATTCCAATGCGATGAATTTTGGACTGGATAAATTGATACCATTTTGAGACATAAGGGTCTCTTAATAGTTCCTATACAAGGGAGTTGGAGTCAGGGTGAAAATGAATACGTAGCCAAAACTTAATAGTGACTGTCCAAGCAAAAGTTGATGGCAAATGGAGTCCCAGTTCGTTAGCAATGGTATAAAGATTGATCATATTTGGAACACCTAAGATGCGACGAAAGAAGGTGGCAGCAGTCCGGTTGATTTCGGAGTCGACAGCTGAAATCCAGATCGGGATCCCATATAAAAGCTGGTTTATAATTTTTGCCTGAAAAATGATTCAACTGCAATGATTCAACTGCAATATTGCTGTCAAATTTCAGAAATGAAAGGCTAGAGGCTGGAACTGAGTGGGCAGGGTTGGTTTACATAGTGGGAAGCTTTTAACGGCTGCATTTGATCCCAATAGGCTCAGGTAGTTGGATAAAGGCTGACTCAGCCTTCCATTCTTCCATAAAGGTCTGTAAAATGAGTACAGTAGGATCCCTGTATCTGTTGGGGATTGGTTCCAGACCTTCCCATGGATAATAAATCTGGATAAAAGAGAACGCCCTAAAGTCCCCAAAACTGCTGTTTTCTGACAGTAGTTTGCTTTACAGCTGCTGTTTGAGACAGTAGCTTGCTTTACAGCTGCTGAATTATTTATTTAATTTTTATTATGCCAGCTGTGCATAACTATATCAGTGGATAATGAATCAGTGTATACATGGGTCCTACTGTATTATTTATTTATTTGTTTGTTTGTTTTATTTCTATACCTCTCCATCTTCCAGCAGGAACTCTGGGCGGTTTACAACTAGTTAAAAACAGCAAGATAAGCAAAAAAGAGGGTGAAAAACCCTCTGCAAGAGGCGTCAAGGGGTGAAAAAAAGATTAAATTAAATTAGATTAAATTAAATTAAATTAAAGTACCCAGATCACTGGGGTGGGTGTGGGAGCCAAAGCCAAATCTTGTGTCCCATCAGAAGTTACAACCCAGGCACAGAACTACATCCTCTATGACCAGCATTCCATGGTTGTTGTGAAAACAGGAGTGCTAGTCTCAAAAGAACTAGCGGGTCAAATGAAATATTTGGGACAAAGACTTGTTATTCAAAAAGACCTAATGATTGCATTAGCATATAGTAATTTTCTGGTTTTTGTTCACAGGCTCAGAAAGGAGAGAAGGTATGTATTCAAAGATGTTCAGAAGCAGGTGGTTTTGTTTTTTTGTATTTTTGTCCTGAACTGACAGTCATGGGAGACCCCCAAAGAGGCCAAATATAAACTTATTCTGGCCACCACAATGAAAACAAGACACAGAGGTCCTAGAAAAAGCGCAGAGAAGAGCCACAAAGATGATAAGGGAACTGGAGGCTAAATCATATGGAGAATGACTAAAAGCACTAGGCATGTTTAACCTGACCAAGGCCGTTACTTCACGAACCGCTCGCTTCGCGGCAAGCCCTCATTTCTGTGCGAATCGATCGTTTCAGTCCACACGCTCCTCCTTTTTGGCTGCGATGCCACCCCGACCACGCCCCCTTTACCGTGCTCCAAGCGGGGTGAGTGGTTCCCCTGCCAGCGGCCGGGAATCTTTTCGCAGCATCTCGCCGCTCCCAACGTGACGTGTGGTCTCGGTTTTTGTCTTTTATTTCAAGTTTTTTTAAAAATATTCAAACAGGGATATCGATGCAATCGTTTCATCGCTTTGCGCTGTTACTTCCTCGCTCGAGTAGCGGCGGCGGCGGGGGCGGGGGCGGCGGGAGCAGGAGGAGCCGCTGCCGCCTCGCCCGGCCAGAGCAGGGCACCCGGGGCAGGCAGCGTGCAAGCGGCGGAGGGCGGGCGGCTGTGCCATGCGGGGCTCCCCCCGAGTAGTGGCGGCGGCGGCGGGGGGGCTGCCAATGATGCCAGGAAACAGTTGAAATCAGTAGAGCCATTGCAACTGACAGTCCAGCATCAGTGCATCGATACGCTGTCGGTAGGTATTTTTTTAAAGGACGGATGGGAAATAACGAACGTTGAAAAGTGGCATGCGAATGCGAAGGGAGCACGTGAGGTTGTGCTCGAATCGGTCCTAAAACTGCAGCTCGTGAGTACTGAGAAACGGGCGGGAGCGAAGCGAGAACACGTGACCGCCTCCGAATTCACAGCGAAGGCAAGGTCGGTTCGAAGCGAGGCACTTCGTGAAGTAACGGCCCAAGAGAAGACTGAGGGGAGACATGACAGCCGTCTTCCAATACCTGAAGGGTTGCCACAGGGAGGAGGGCATGGATTTATTCTCAATTGCTCCTGAGGGTATGACAAGAACCAATGGGTGGAAACTCATCAGGGGAAGAGCCAACCTGGAAATAAGGAGAATTTTCCTGCTGATGAGAGCCATTCAACAGTGGAACAGCTTGACTCCCATTCTTGTGGGTGCCCCATCGCTGGAGGCTTTCAAGAAAAGATGGGACATCCATCTGTCCAGGATGGTATGAGGTCTCCTGCTTTGGGCAGGGGGTTAGGCTAGAAGACCTCAAAGGTCCCTTCCAACCCTATGATGATTCTATGGTTGTATGAATTAAGGTTACAAACTCAGCCTAGGGGGTCTACCCAGTTCATTTCCAGTTGATCAGGAGAGCATAGGAACAATGAAAAATGCAAACGACGCAGAACCTTCTTAGAAGTGTGTGTCACACAGTGAAGAGGCAAGCAGAGCTGCTTTCAATATCAGTTTTGTCAAGTGGCTCATCTCTTCAGCAGAGTGACAAATTGCAGAGGAAAAATCTCAGAAAATGAAAGGCCAGAGGCTGGAACTGAGTGGGCCGAATTAGTTTCCACAGCAGGAAGCTTTTAACTGAGCAACCACGAAGCCTGCAGGATAATTTCTCATGCTGTGGCATGTTACGGCAATAGGTTATCAAGATAAGATAGGATCCTGTTGATACAGTCAGGTTTCTAGGTGGAAAGCAGTGGTCCTGTTCGGTCATCATAAAGTGATCTCCCCTCTCCCCCCACAAGAGAATCACTCTAACATGATACCTGTTACAATTTTCATTAACAAGCATTGGGTTTTATAGTCCTTGATAGATCGCCAAATTGGTAAGGGTACTTCTTCATAACCAATGCTGGGTAGCCTTGATGTGTACCTAAGTTAAAGACACATGTAACGTAATTCAAAGGAAAGGTTTTTCTAACTTCCGTTGTAGATCTTCTCTCTTGAAGGAATGTAAGCAAAATATGTGGAACCCAGTATGTGGACTCTGATTGGCTTTGGAATACCATGTGATTCTCTTTTCCAAGGGCAGCACATAATTGTTCCTGAGATGTGGAACTCCCTGCCAGTGCATGTATGTCTGTTGGTTTTCTGATTCCAGGGAGTAAGACAAAAGTAATATCAAACATGATAGCCTTACCATACAGGGAACTGTATGTTGCATAAAACAGGCCACTCCAGATTAGTGGCATCTGTTATATCTGGAAGTTGATTTATGGCAACTGGACTTTTTTTTCTTGAGAGATAGACACTAGATTTCTTCAGACTGATGAAGCTGTTTGGATGAGCAGCAAAACGTTTCTATATCTCAAGAAAAAGAAGTCCAGTTGCCATGACTCAACTTCCAGATAAACTCATCTGGATGACTCAGAATCTTCACAGACATATGGCATCTGTTATAATTGTTCAATCCTTCTTCATACCACCAGTTGATTGTGCATTGTTATGGGGAAGATCTTACTACAAAAGGCCACCCACTCCCACCTGAGTCCACTCTCTTCCTTTGCAAGATAGGAACTAAATGTTGAGGTTCCAGAAGAAGCAATGGTCAGTAAAGAATCATCATACGAGGTGGCCAACATGGGTGGTTTATCACATACCAGGGGCTTGAACTGAAGGTCCTAAGAAGAGGTATCTGCATCCAAATGGAAGTCTCCTGAAAGTAAGACCTGCGATCCTGGTCTCTGCTACACCACAGTGCCTCCACTTTGGAGATGGCCAGACAGTGGTATTGCAGTTATCCACCTCTGTTGACTCATGGCCCATTGGTTGCTCACAAATATTAGCATATTTCCCCCTCAGCTCAGCTGAGCTTTGCTAGAGTTGTCTGTTCTTGTTTTGTCGCCTCTTTCGTGAAATGATGATGCAGTTGAATTGATTTCTCTCATTAAAAATGACTCTCATTCCTAATGACCATTTCCTTTTTCTTTGTTCAGGGAGACCAAGGCCCACCCGGAGATGTGGTAAGTAGAGATGGGCACGAAATGAGCAATTTTTCGTTTTCATTTTCGTTTTTTCATTTCGTTACGTAATGAAATGAAAAACAAATTTTGTCTCCAAAATGAAACAAAACGAAACGAAACAACAGAAATTTTGTCGTGCTTTTTGTTTTCGTTGCGGCAAATACATTGAACTGTAATGAATGCTAACGAAACAGCAATTTTTCATTTTCGTTTTTGTTTTTTGTTTCGTTACATAACGAAAGAAAATGAATTTTTTTGCAAAAAAAATCATGAAAAACGAAAATGAACCGAAACGGACCCCCTAAATGACAAATGACAAACGAAACACCATTTTTTTGAGTCGTGCCCATCTCTAGTGGTAAGTGATGGTTACACACTTCCTTTTTGTGATAGGTCATGTTCTGTGGGATGGACAGGCAGGGGAACTTTTTTTAAAATGGCCCACACAGAAAAAATTCCCTCCCTAACAAAATTAAGGAACAATACATTCCTTAATGGCCTTGCAGACAATTTCGTGGTCCAGAAGGTAGAGGAGGCAACAAGAGGAACAGCTATTTTAGATCTGATCTCAATCAATAGGGAAGACCTTGTAAATGGGGTCAAAGTGGTTGGATCTATGTTGCCAATATGTATAAAAGGCAACATTGAAATCCATTTCCTTTGGGACTGCTTTTGGTGGGGTAGCAGTTTCCCCACTACTCTGTATATATGCTGTATGTCTTGTCTTGATGTATATTTTGTAAATATGTAATATAGGCTCGTATGCAAAGTTTCTATGTCCCGGCTCCAATCTGTATTTTGCAATTATCTTTCCACACCACTGTGCAACTCTGCAAGTTTTATAAACCATATTTAAACCTCATTCATTTATTGTAACAATTGCCTGTGAACTTAATAATTGCAGATGATACAGAATCATATGTGTACAATGAATGCAGGTAGGGACTAAGCACACAGCCCAGTGGAGAGCCCATGGTAAGCTTCAGGGAGGTAGATGTAACAGGCCCAACCCGCACTCATTGTGACTAGTCCTTCAGAAAGTCTTTGATCCAGTCACAGATGGTAGAAAAAAGGTTCAAGTCAGCCAGTCAAGTCTTTTTAATAAGGGTGTTTGGTAGGATGGTGTTAAAAGCTAAACTGTAGTCAATGAAAAGTCATCCTAAGATAGTTTCCAGGTTTCTCCAAATGGCTCACCGCAAGATTATAGGCAGTAGCTATGGTGGCATCTGTCAGCCAATTTCTCCTGTAGCAAACTAATGTTGATAGAATCATAGAATCCTAGAGTTGGAAAGAGACCTCAAGGGCCATCCAGTCCAACCCCCTGCCATGCAGGAACCCCTATCACAGTATTTCTGACAGATGGCCATCCAGCGTCTGCTTAAAAACCTCCAAAGAAGGAGGCTCCGCCACCACCCTTTGTGGCAGCATCTTCCACTGCTGAACAGCTCTAACTGTCATGAAGTTCTTCCTAATGTTCAAATGGAATCTCTGTTTGTCAAAGTCTGGTGGAAACCATGTCCAGGAGAACCAATCTTTCAAAGCATTTCATCACTATGGACATTAATGCAATAGGTCTGTAGTCATTTAGGCACTTAATTGTTGTTTTCTCTGGGACTGGGACAATGGTAGGTGCTTTCAAACCTGATGGAACACAAGCCGTTTGCAGGGGGATGTGAAAAATCTTTGTCAGGACCCTTGCTAATTGATCAGCACTATTTTAACCACTACCCCCAGCACCCCATCTTGACCTGCAGCTTTATTGGGATTCAAAGCCCTCAATGCAGCTCTCACTTGGTGGTCATCGAGAATGAGTGGCTGGAGGTTTGCAGGCTGGCAAGCAGGAACCATGGGACCTCGTCTTTTATCCTCATAGCAGGCGAAGTTAACATCTTCAACATCTTTATTAATGACCTGGACAAAGGAATAAAGAGTAGACTGATTTAAATTTGCAAATGATACCAAATTGGGAGGGGTGGCTAATTCCCTAGAGGATAGGATGAAAAATGAATTGCATTTAAAAGAATGAATTTCATAGATATAGGATGGGAGACACCTGGCTGGAGAATAGTACAGTAACCCCCCGCCTATCGCGGGGGTTAGGGACCCAACCAACCCACAATACATGAAAATCCGCAATATGCGGAAGTGGGTCGGGTGGGGGCAGGGGCGATCAGAGGGGTGGGGGGAGGCAGGGAGCAATTGCTCCCCGCCCCGCCCCCACGCGGCTCCAAGGCCTCCAGGAGGGGCCTGGGGGGACAGCGAGGAGCTATGCGAATGCTCCCCGCCCCCCCCCCCAGGTACTGCGATCCCGCAATATAGTGGGACTGCAGTACCTGAACTGCGAAATGGCCCGGGGTGACTGTACATGTGAAAGGAATCTGAGAGTCAGGGTGGAGCACAAATTGAACATGAGTTAGTAGTGTGATGTGGCAGCCAAGAAAGCCAATGCGAATCTTGGTTGCATCAAGAGAACCATAGTTTCTAGAGCAAGGGAGGTGATAATACCACTCTATTCTGCTCTGGTCAGACCCCATCTGGAGTACAGTGTCCAGTTATGTGCGCATTAATTTAAAAAAGATGCTGACAACCTTGAATGGGTCCAGAGGAGGGTGACCAGGATGGTTAAAGGTCTGGAAGAGATAAGAACATAAGAACATAAGAACATAAGAAGAGCCATGCTGGATCAGGCCAAAGGCCCATCTAGTCCAGCTTCCTGTATCTCACAGTGGCCCCACCAGATGCTTTTGGAAGCCATGAGATGTCTTGCAAGGAACGGCTTAGGGATCTGGGAATGTTTAGTCTTACAAAAAGAAGGTTGAGAGGGGATATATTAGCCATGTTTAAATATTTGAAAGGATGTCATATTGAAGAGGGAACAGGTTTGCTTTCCATGGCTTCAGAGACTAGGACTTGGAGCAATGGTTTAAAGTTACAGGAAAAGAGATTCCATCTGAACTTTAGGAAGAACGTTCTGATCATTAGAGCTGTTTGGCAGTGGAATATGCTGCCATAAAGGAGGGTAGTGGAGTCTGGTTTTTAAGCAGAGGCTGGATGGCCATCTGTCGGTAATACTATAATGGGGGTTCCTGCATGTCAGGATTGGATGGCCCTTAGAACATAAGAACATAAGAAGAGCCATGCTGGATCGGGCCAAAGGCCCATCTAGTCCAGTTTTCTGTATCTCACAGTGGCCCCGCTGTGGTCCCTTTCAACTCTATGATTCTATGATTCTATGAAATGACAGCTTCTGCCTTCCATTTTCAACATATCTTTGGAATAGTCAAGGTTGGGCAGAGAATCATTCACTGATAAGATCCTAGGATGAACGCTGGAATTCTTGTGCCAACCTCTGCTTGCACCTGGCAGCCTCTGAATGAGTTGGACTCCAGCTTCCATCCTCCCCAATCAGTGCACGAGCTGTAGCATCCAACATGCGGAGGGATGGTTCTGAGGGGGGAAATAGGAAAATATTTCAAGCAGTTTGACTGCCATGGGGATGGGTCAATTTGGGCCGGGGAGTGAGAAAGACACAACGTTTTCTCATTGAATGGCTTTCCTTGTCTCCTCTTGTCACTTGACTCTCCAGAACGTTGTGGGCCTACAAACCGGTGGAGGTTATGACCCGTTCAGTTTTGCCACCAAAGGAGAGAAAGGAGAACGGGTAAGCGGCTTGGTTCTCTGCAACACGTCTGCTGCCTTTCCGAAAAGATTCACCAGAATCTGAGCCTGGCTCTTTCTCTCCACGGTTTAGGGTCTCCCCGGGAAAGACGGTGTTCCTGGATTACCTGGAAGACCCGGACGAGCAGGCCCGCCTGGGTCCCCTGGAGTGATGGTAGTTATCTGGGAGCTGATCTGAAAGCAGTCTTCTAAAGTTCACTTTATTATATCCTGCCTTTGTAACACCTGCTTTTTTTTTTTTTTTTTTTGCTTTCTATGGATTGGCAGGGGCTTCCCGGAATCCAAGGAGATCATGTGAGTTCATAACGTACCATTTCCCCCTCTCTAACCCGTATCCCATTTCCCCCTGCCTTCTCAGTCTAGGTTTAGATCAGGGGTCCTCAACCTAAGGCCCCGGGGCTGGATGCGGCCCCCCAAGGTCCTGAATCCGGCTCCTGGGACCAATTGCAACCCTCTCCACCTACCCCCTGTTTTGTGAACAAGCAAGCCTCCGCAGCTGCTTTTGGACTGTGATCCGGCCCCCAGTGGTGTCTGGGTGGTGGTGGACCGGCCCGCTGTTTGAAAACTTTGAGGACCCCTGGTTTAGATAGTTGACACCATCCCTTGAGTCCTTCAAAGGCAAGAGCAGGTGATACATTTATAAATTACCGTACAATATGCGAGCTTTCGTGGGGCAAGACAACTTTGTCGGGCTTGTACCAGTGCTACGAACGGAGAATCCAAATGGTTTGTGGCAAGCTGGATTTAGCCAGGAAAGTTACTCGTACATGTAAAGTCCCAAAAGCTCTTGGCGAGATCGAGTTTGCCAGGCACAGCTGTCTCAGATGTAAGTCAGGAAAGAGGCATTTGATTTGTTGTTTGAATGTTATAGCTGAAGCAGCTATGAGTTGGATATCACACCCCAATTCTTCAAACGAAGAGGCACTGGCTGCACCTTTTCACCTGGCCTTTGTTTTAAAGAGACGTCTCTGCTTGGCCAGGGAAGGGAGTGTGTGACACAGAAATCCCAAATCCTCCCTCTGGGAATTGGAGTGATAATTTAGACAACTCACTAGGCTTGGCCAGAGTAAAGTCCAGATAATATTGGCCTAGTGGTTATTGCATTCTTCCATTGAGTGCTCCAATTCTCCTGGAACAGTGGCGAAAGGATAAAAAAATCTAGTGTTGTTTGTATACGGTTTGTGGCATTTTTTACCCAGCGCGTTGTTAGTCTGTGGAACTCCCTGCCATAAGAGGTGGTGATGGCATCTAGCCTGGATGCCTTCAAAAGAGGATTGGACAGATTCCTGGAGGAAAAGCTCATCACAGTTTACAAACCATGATGGAGATGCATCATCTCCAGTCTTAAAACCGAGGTAATTCAAGGGCCAGATGTAGGGGAGTAGTTGCAGGAGACAATATCTAGTCTCATGCGCTCCCAGAGGCATCTGGTGGGGCCATAGTGAGATATAGGAAGCTGGACCAGATGGGCCTTTGGCCTGATCCAGCAGGGCTCTTCTTATGTTCTTATGTTCTTGGGGTTTGAACTAACAGGTGGGGATGATTGACCTCTGAGATGCTGTTGGATTCCCACTTCCATAATCCTCAGCCAGAGAGACTGATGATGAGGAGGAGGAGGATGGGAGGGGTGGGGTTTCTAATAAAGCATGCTGCTTATATACTGCTCCATAGCAATTATAGCACTCTTTGGGTGGTTTCCAATTTAATTATGCAGGCTACACGTTCCCTAGCCTTGGCGGGCTGGATACTCAATCTAGTGTCCTCAGAAGGATGGAAGGCTGAGTCGGCCCTGAGCCAGCCACCTGGGATTGAACCCCAGGTTTCAAGCAGAAGTTGGGCTGCAGTACTGCTCTTTAACCACTATTTCACGAGGCTTTTCAAATCCAACAGCATCAGGCACAACTCATGGGAAACATAAGCACTTGCACGTGGTTTTTGATGTTGAGCTTTTCATGGTTGACTGTCTAATTTCCCCACTTCAGCCGCCATCTAAATCTCCCTTCATTATTTGACACTTTAGGGGCCTCCCGGATACCCAGGACCTCCAGGGCCTAAAGGAGATAGGGTGAGTATCTCTTGTGTATTAAAATATTAGTAATGGGCTGGTGTAAATGAAACCTATGTACACGCCTTCCATTACTCTACGCCAGTGGTTCCTGGCCTTGGCTCACCCAGGTGTCCTTGGACTGCAACTCCCAGAAGCCTTCACCAGTAGCTGTGCTGGCCAGGATTTCTGGGAGCTGTAGTCCAAGAACATCTGGGTGATCCCAGGCTGGGAACCACCGGTTTAAGGCATTCATAACAAGCTTTAGCTACATTTAACAAAGTTAATGTTCATAAGATACCTGCTCCTCCCCCACCCCCACATTTGATACTCCATCACATCATCCCAGGCCTTTCTAAGCATTTGCACAAAGGGGGGTTTCCGTGAACCTAAAAGCATTAAGTAGTTTAATGACATCATAATAAATGGGGAAAGATGAAGACCAAAGAAAAGTTGGACTGACTGCATCAAAGGAGCCACAGCTTTGCAAGTGATGAGTGGGGCTGTTGATGATAGGAAATTGCTCATTTGTGTCACCAACAACTTGACGCATCCAACAATGACAATAGCAACACTTGCATTTTTAAAAAAACAGCCTGAGTGCATATGTTCTGTATGCCAGAGGTGTTAGGTTCCATTTGCCATAAACAGATGTTTTGGGGTCAGGTCTTGCCTAGGTCTTCTCTGAGGACATAAAGCAAAGTGATCTGCTTATATACTGCCCTGTAGTCCCTGGGCGGTTTACAATTTAATTGTGCAGGCTACACGTTAAACCCTCCCCCCCCCCCCCAGCAAGCTGAGTACTCCTTTTAGTGACCTCGGAAGGATGGAAGGCTGAGTCAACCATGAGCCGGCTACCCCTGGGATTGAACCCCAAGTCATGAGCACAGTTACAGCTGCAGTACAGGCATTTAACCACTGTGCCACGAGGCACCACAAAGAGAATTGTAAAAGCAAGGTTGGTGGTTTAACATAATGGGAGGTGATTTATAGTGCCTTCTTTCTATGGTTATGAAATGTGGACTTTGAGGAAGACAGGTAGGGAAAAGATAGAAGTATCAAAATTGTGGTGGTGCTAGAGATGACGACTTTGCATCCCATGGACAGTGAGGATGGCCAACAAGGAAGACGTAGACCGAGTCAAACCAAACATATCTCTGGAAGCCAAGGTCAACGAACCAAAGCCATCATACTTTGGTCACGTTCTGTGACCCAGATCACTGGAACCAAGAATGATGCTGAGATGGGTCAGAGGCCAAAGGAGAAGGGGCCACCCAAGGACTCGCTGGCTTGACACCATCAGGAAGGACACACAAATGACTTTGACGGAACTCAAAGAAGCTATAAGAAAAAGAAAGGCATGGAGAGCGCCAAACCCTAGAGGCTGGCATGACTGAACAGAGAGACGGGATGAGGAGGAGGCAAAACATTATTAAGGGCTGGAGGGCTGGGACACAGCAGGTTAAGAGCTGATCAAATTTCAGCAGGTTGGCCTGAGCCAAGCATGAGTCATCTGGTTTCAGGACCATGGACAGTGTCCTTGCTATTTTCCTGAAAGGCAAGGTATCCCAGCACTGGGCTGCAGGGACTCGTTTCCAATCCCATTGAGTCATCTTGGCGGCTGTATGCCCTTGAGTGACTCATGATTAATTAATTAATGATTAATGATTAATTGATTAAGGTTTTTCATGTTCAAAAAGTCTAAAATTTGAGAAAACAATTAAATCAGACTCAATAATTTATCTGTTGCAAAATGTCGGTGAAAGTGCTTTCTGAGGCTATTTAACTGTTTTTATAAGCACTGGTTTTCATTTTAACAAAATGAAAAGTACATACTAGGAGATTTTTTTTAAAAAAAATTTGAAAAAAGACCATGGAGAGCAAATTGATTACAATAGGCAGTATGTTTAAAGAAGGTAGCGGAAAACCTGAGAAAGAATCACCACCAAGTCAGAAATGACTTGATGTTACTGTTTTGTTAAACTGTTCTGCTTCATTGTACTGGATTGTTTAGTTATGGTACTGTATGTTGTTACGTTATGTATTTGCTTAATTTTTGTAAACCGCCCAGAGTAGCCGTGTAGCTAGATGGAATGGTAAATAAATAAATAAATAAATAAATAAATAAATAAATAACCCAGAGTTGTCTCATTGCCAGATGGGCAGTCTAGAAATCCAGTAAAGGTGCCCTTGTTTGCACTTATGTTTATGGTCACGTGATTGGAGGAAGAAGCATTTGCTTGATACACACTTCTAGAACCTTCTGGCTCATTAAAGAGCCCAGAGGGATACCTGAGATGGCACATTTGGGACAGAATGAGACCTCCCCAAACTGTCATGGAGCTGGGATGTCCAGTTTCCAAAGGGAGGTGAAACTTACCTGAGATGCTCTAATCCTTGAAAGTCTGTCCTACAGAGGAGGGGGCAGGATTTGCTAGATCGTTCCAGAGTTCAGGACATTGCAACAATGGGCTCGAGTGACCAAAAGCAAGATTCCAGCTGAATATCCGGAAAAACTTAATGGTTAGAGCAGTACGACAATGGAACAAATGACCTCGGGAGAGGGGGCTGGGTGCTTCAGCGCTGGGGGCATTCAATTGAAAAATAAGACATCCATCTGGCAGATGTACTTTAATCTGTATTCCTGCCCCTTCCAGCTCCATCAATTCCATGATCTCATGATTCTTCACTAAAGCTGCTGCAAGGGTACCACCTGGTCTTGGGTCACAACAAAGTGGGGGAGGACCTCTTTCAACCTGAAACAGATTCATTTCCAGGTGAGGTCCTGGTCTCCACCTTGTAGTGGCCAAAGGTAAAATGGTAAGAGAAAAAACTACTGGTGTGTTTTAGCTTCAGGCTTTTATCTAGGTCAGGCATGTCCAAACTTCAGCCCTCCTGATGTTTTGGACCACAACGCCCAGAATTCTAAGCTTAGATTGCCAATGGCAAAGGACTGTTGGAGTTGCAGTCCAAAACATCTGGAGGGCTGAAGTTTGGACATGCTGATCTAGGACATTAGGGAAAGATGCCAATTCCCGTGTTTTCAAATGAAGTTATTCAGTCAAATGTGAAAAAAACCGCACCATTATATGATGGAGGATGAGTCACGGACAACTAATGAATCCCAGATAGCTGGATTTGGCTGCGAGGAGGGCCAGATTCGGCCACACCATTTTTGGCTCTCAGTGTCTGGGTTAGGGGAACTATCCATTGTTTTAGTTCTAGAATAGATTAAATGAGAAGAGACTTCACTTGCACCCCCAAGGTGGCAATCTCGAAATGTCCTATAGTGGATGTGTTTTTTGGGACTTAGGCTGGAGGTTGAGACGACCAGCTATCCTTTTATTCACCTGGCATTGAGAAGCCAACAGGTCGCTATCCCGTGCTGGGGAGCTCAGTGGTCGATGATGGACTACTGGTTGGCCTCCTTGACAGGGGTCGTACTCAGTGATCCCTACGGTCCCTTCCAGCCCTGCAATGATGATGATTATGATGATGATGATGATGATGATGATGATGATGATGAACTACTGGTTGGCCTCCTTGAGAGGGGCCGGACTCGGTGATCCATAGGGTCCCTTCCAGCCCTGCGATGATGATGATGATGATGATGATGATGATGATGATGATGATGATGATGAACTACTGGTTGGCCTCCTTGAGAGGGGCCGGACTCAGTGATCCATAGGGTCCCTTCCAGCCCTGCGATGATGATGATGATGATGATGATGATGATGATGATGAACTACTGGTTGGCCTCCTTGAGAGGGGCCGGACTCGGTGATCCATAGGGTCCCTTCCAGCCCTGCGATGATGATGATGATGATGATGATGATGATGATGATGATGATGATGATGAACTACTGGTTGGCCTCCTTGAGAGGGGCCGGACTCGGTGATCCATAGGGTCCCTTCCAGCCCTGCGATGATGATGATGATGATGATGATGATGATGATGATGATGATGATGATGATGATGATGATGATGATGATGAACTACTGGTTGGCCTCCTTGAGAGGGGCTGGACTCAGTGATCTATAGGGTCCCTTCCAGTTTTGCAGCTCTAGATCCTGTCCCTGCTCTAGATAAACGGTGCTTTTCTGATGTCCTTGTAGAACAGCTCTCGTCACCCCTGGCTACTGGCCATGCTGGAAGGGGCTGATGGGGACGGTAGTACAGTCCCATTTGGAAAGCACAGCCCTGTCCTTTGTGCACTTTATGAAATCGTGGTCACACAATAAACCCCTGCTGTTTGTCATGGGGATTTGGGGATTTAAATTTTATTTTTCCAAGGAAACAGACAAGTGACCTGTCAGATTTTGGGTTCCTAAATACCATTTTCCTGTCTGATCCATAGGGTCCCTTCCAGCCCTGCGATGATGATGATGATGGGGAACCAGGATATGTGCTGGTTGGCCTAGGGGGGTGTGATCCATAGGGTCCCTTCCAGAAGTCTTTGATGATGATGACAAAATGGACAACCTGGAGGGGCCGCCACTCGGTGATCCATAGGGTCCCTTCCAGCCCTGAATGATGAGATGAAGCTAATGTTAAATTCCGTTTGGCCTTCTCCAATGATGATGATGATGATGATGATGATGATGATGATGATGATGATGAACACCAACATCAAAATCCAGTTCTTAATCCAATAGAGGATTGATAGCCTGGGAAATAAACACGTATCTACATAAGAACATAAGAACAGTCTTGCTGGAACAAGTCTCTCCAGTTCTGCATTCTGTCTCACGCAATGGCTCACCCTTTGCTTCAGGGTATTCCCAAGCAGATGCTTAAAATTCCCTGCAAATGGCATTATTGAGAGATATCCTACCTATCTCTCCCACCCGGAGGTTGTCCTGAGGCATCCATCATGATGGCCATGGATAACCTTGTTCTCCGTGAACTTGTCCAATCCTTTTTAAAAGCTGTCAAAACTGACAGCTGTCATCACTTCTTCTGGCAGGGAGTTCCACAGACCAGGGATCCTCTCTGGGTGAAAAAAGGACTTTCTCTTATTTCTCTGAGCTCTAGCTAGATAAAGTGCCTTTTCTGAAAGTTTCATATGATACTGGCCATGCTGGAAGGGGCGTTTGGAAAGCACAGCCCTTATCTACTTAATCCACAGATCTCCATAGATTTATGGTTCTGAGGCTGCTGGGGTGGGAGACTGGAGTCTTTTTACGCCGTGAAAGTGTAATGTTAAAGTTTGGCCTTCTCTCCGGCACCAACATCAAAATCCAGTTCTTAATCCAATAGAGGATTTTGCCCAGATTCCAAACGGAACAAAATTGTACTGATATTGAAATAAATCAAACCAAATGATCAAATAAAACGTGAACTTGTCCAACTTTTTAAAAGCTGCCACAGCTGTCATCACTTCTTTTTAAGGTTTAAAGTATTAGTACCCAAAAGTTTCATATGAGGGATAGATAGATAGATGGATGATAGATAGATAGATAGATAGATAGAAATAGATAAATCAAAGATAGATAGATGATTGCTTTGTATTGATAGATGATTGATTGATTGATTGATTGATTGATTGATTGATTGATTGATTGATTGATTGATTGATTTAAAAGCAAGGAAGAGAGACAGACAGACAGACAGACAGACAGACAGACAAAAATGTATTGCTCTAATGTTTGGGCTGAACCATTTCAGGGTTACAAGGGGCAACCAGGCGTTCCCGGAGTGCCTGGCCCACCAGGTTTACCTGGACTACCTGGACCACAAGGACCACCCGGTTTGTCCATTAAGGTGTGTACGCACAGCCCTGTGAGCAGAGAGGAGGACATGAGCCCCAAGTTGTTTTCCCGGATTCACAGAAGAAGCCGGGCGTAGAGGGGGCCGTGGAGGGAGGTCTACCACTTCTTTAAAGGGATTTCCAGATTCCATACGTGGATGGTCTTTGCCTGGTTGTAGAAGAACAAGGATAGCCTGCCTAGATGCCCTGAGCACATCAGATCTTGCCTGATTTCGGAAGCTAAGCAGGGTCTGCCCTGGTTAGTGCTTGGATGGGTGACCACCAGGGAATACCAGGTGCTTGTAGGCGCCTGGAGTAGGAACTGGCAAGCCACTCCAGTATTCCTGCCAAGAAAACTCCATGGACATGGGGTCATGGAGAGTCAGTCATGACTGTAACAGCACAATACAGAAGAACAAGGATGGGTCCAGCCTAGTCTCCTGTGGGAGGGAAGTTTTATAAATTTATATAAACATTGTCCATTATTTTTAAATCAGTTTGGCTTCCTATAATCACATGTTCTCTGTCTTCCAGGGTGAACCAGGAGATCCAGGGATGAGGGTAAGCAGTTATTTTACTGCCAGTTTCACCTATTGTATCTTCCCATGTCTCACAATCTAGCTCAGGGGTGTCCAAACATTTTGTAAGGAGGGCCAGATTTGGCGAAATGAAAAGGTGTGGGGGCCGACCATTCAGACGCATTTGGCCCCCAGGCCGGACTTTGGACAAGTCTCTATAACATGCAAGGAGGAAGGGAGGATGCCACAGCAATGGAGCCGGGGGCGGGTAGGCTGGGAAGGTGGCTGGGTGGTGGTGGACGGAGGCATGGACATAAAACTGCAATCTGATGCCTCCATCTGGTAGGGGGAAGGGCCAGCTGGTGGGGATGCATGACAGGCTGAGCCAGTGAGGAGAAGAGGCCGCGGGCCACTTGAAATTTGTAAACGGGCCACATTTGGCCCCCGGGCCTGACTTTGGACATACCTGATCTAGCTGATCCACTGTTAGATCTGAACAGGTTTGTATGAAACCCAAGAGAGGAAATATGTGAGAGCTGCTGCAGCAATCTGAATTTCTGTTAAAATTATTTTGCTATGCAGTAGAAATACAGAGACTCATCAAAGAGACTAGCTACGAACTCCTCTGTCCCCTTTTCTTTAACTGGCACTTACAGTCTCGATACCTTACTCTGAGAAATTTGTAGAAGAGAGAAAACACAATGTTCATTCCTTACGGTTGTGAGCAGACCAAGAGCAAACTAACACATCACATCTGTAATTGCACCATAATAATGATGCCTGGATAGGCCTTGGGTCTAATCCAATAAAGCTGTTCACAAAGGATCTCTGATGATTATTTTGTACGCAAGCCACTCGGAACAACGTTAGAAGGTGTTGCCGGCACCGAGGCCATGAGGTGTCCTTTTGTGTTCTGCAGGGACCTCGGGGGAAGAGCGGGATGAAAGGAGAGAAAGGAGAAAGCGGAGAACCTGTGAGTGTGACCTTCTTTTCCTCTTGATGGGGACGAGAATAGGTGGAGCCCTTTTGATGGAAATCCAATGGGTTTTGGCGATTGTCTAGTGTGTTACATTCATTGGCTACAGCCAAGAGCTTTGCAGCCCCTGTTCAGGCCCGTTTGTCAAGGTCGGAAAAACCCAAAGGTGCTGCCAGCCACTTCTGTGACCCGGAGCCCAGCCCAGCAATTGAAGTCAGATCAAATGGATATACAATAGGACCCCTGTATCCACTGATTCATTATCCACTGATTCAGTTATCCACAGTTGGCAGAGGAAAAAATTAAATAATTCAGCAGCCACAAAGCAAGCTGTAAAGCACACTGTTGTCACAAACAGCAGCTGTAAAGCAAGCTATTGTCACAAATAGCATCTGTAAATTATTTATTATTATTTATTTCTTACACGTATTAACCGCCCGGTTTTCCCATAGGGAACTCTGGGCAGTGTACAGACGTCACCCAACAGTGACTACACAAATACAAACAAACCCCAACGATCATAAACAATCAAAACCTAACAAATACAATAATATATAAATACAATATAAAACACACACACAAAAATGACCCCCCCCCCCAAAAAAAACCATTACGCCACTAACCAAGAGAGAATCAAAGCCAAGGTTGAATCCGGCAAGAAAACTAATGTCCACAGGAGGACAAAAAAAAAAAAGCTAACAAAAATAACAAGAAAAAACGTGGCAGTGGCAGAGGGGAGCGTCCTCCGCCCGCCATCTTACCGGACCACAAACACTGGCCATAAAGCAAGCTACTGTCTCAAACCAGCAGTCATAAAGCAAGCAACTGTCAGGAAACAGCAGTTTGGGGGTGGTGGTGGTCAGGCATTCTCTCTTATCCACAGTTTTCATTATCCACGGGAAGGCCTGGAACCAATCCCCAGCAGATACCGGGGTCCTACTGTACAAGTGGTAGCTTGTATAAAGGAATTAATTCGCTCCAAATGAAATTCTGTTAAGCAAATTTTCCTTTATACAAATTTCCCATAGGAATGCATTAAAAACGGAGTAATCCCTAATCGCAACCATTTTTCTGTTGTACAGATTTGCCCCATAGGCGAATCTGTTAAGCAAATTTCCCCTATCTCCGTAGTTTTTTATGTTGTACAGATTTTATGTTATACAAGCCGTTTGTTACACGAGGGTCCACTGTACTCGATCACCCGAAAAGATACTGGAAATTTTTTTAATATCCAACCACCTCTGGAAACAATTGTTAAAATAATTAAAGGGGCCCTGAAATCTAACCCAAGGAACCCCTCTGATGACCCCACCCTCTGTACCATAACGAGACAGTCTCTCCTGTGTCTATTTCCAACAGAAAAGGAGGGCCATGTGGTAAACAAGAATCCATAATAATTCAGGAACTGGCAACATTAAATAAAGATTGGCAGGAAGATATCTCCTTGCTCTCCTGGAATATTGCAGGGTGGAACTCCAAATATAGATATATTCCAAACTTTGGCTCCTTGAGCGATTCAGCGGCCTTGCAGAATGACAGCTGATATAACGCCAACTTTTCTTACCCCGGGGGTGGAGGGTGGCTGTGAGTGTGGCCTGAAGGTGGTTATTTCTCCTCCCGAGTTGTGCAAATGCAGAGACAACTGCCAATGTTATTTATTGATTGCTTACAAAATGCTGCAGTGGGGACAATTTTGCCATGAGGTGAGGGAGGGACTCTCAGCACCCCTGTCTTGCCGACACTGCAACGAGAGCGGGGGGGGTTTTATTATCCAAAAAAATAAATGCAGTGGGGGTGGCAGTCTAGGCCTGATCCCGTGCAGCTCTGAGAGATCAGGGCTGCCACCCATGTTCTAGTGCAGTGATGGCGAACCTATGGCACGGGTGCCAAAGGTGGCACTCAGAGTCCTTTCTGTGGGCACCCGACATCGCCCCTTCATAGCCACCTGTATACAGGTTAAATTACTGTATTGGCACTTTGCAAAAAAAAAAATAGTGGGTTTTGAATTGCAGTTTGGGCACTCGGTCTCTAAAAGGTTCGCCATCACTGTTCTAGTGGATCCTTTTAGGGCAGTGGTTCTCCACCGGTGGGTCCCCAGATGTTCCTGGACTGCAACTCCCAGAAGTCTTCATCACTAGCTGAGATGGCCAGGATTTCTGGGAGTTGCAGTCCAGGAACATCTGGGGACCCACAGGTGGAGAACCACTGCTCTAGCAGAAGGAGACTGCAGCAGATTGAATGTAAAGGTCTCCTAAAGTCAGGCGTAGGCCCCTTCTCAGAACGAGGCTCTGCTTGTCTCTTTTAGGGCAAAGCCGGCCTGCCTGGACCTTTAGGACTGGATGGAGCCCCTGGGACGTCCGGGGCCAAAGGCGAAAAGGTACTGCTTTGACCCTGCGCCAGGTGGAGGCATTAAAAATATGAGTGGGTCTTAATTGTTTCCAGGGAGGGTGCTTCGCTTGGGACACGGACCATGTTGCCTTGAATCCAAAGCGCAAAAAATGGGAGGGGGGGAGTCAAAATGCAACACTAGACACGATATTTATCCTTTTGGCAGGCTTATAAGCCATCTCACGGAGTGTCTGATGATCTCTATGGGCCGAATCTGCTGGATAAGTGAGCCTGAAGCTGGTTGGGAAGCTTGACGTCCTTGGGTGTGATCCTTGGCCTTGAGATCAGCCACTGGATTGGAATGTCTTTCTCATAGCAGGCGTCTGCAAACAAAGGAGTGTTCTCCACAAAAGAGGGCAGAAGGCCACCCTAACTGCCAGAGCCTCCTTCCTTCCTTCCTTCCTTCCTTCCTTCCTTCCTTCCTTCCTTCCTTCCTTCCTTCCTTCCTTTCAACTTACTGATTTCTCTCTCTTTCTCTCAGGGTGAAACTGGAGAAGGACTGCCTGGGCTTCCGGGCTTAAAAGGAGCAGAAGGAGACAAGGTGAGCCTCCCACGCTTCACAAACAGGTTGGCTCAGCAAGCTGTTGGGTGTGTTGGATCCAATGGAAGGTCTGTCCACGGATCCACCTTTTCAAAGCTGGTATTGGTGGCCCTGAAGAAGTCTACCGTATTGATGGGCTGAAGATGGAAGCTTATTGATTAATATTACATTTCTATCCTGCTTTTCCCTTCATGAGCTCTATGTGAAGTATGTGGTTTTCTACTCTCTATCTATCTATCTATCTATCTATCTATCTATCTATCTATCTATCTATCTATCTATCTATCTATCTATCTATCTCTTCTTATCTCTCTCCATTTCTATCTATCTATCTATCTATCTATCTATCTATCTATCTATCTATCTATCTATCTATCTATCTATCTATCTATCTATCTCTTCTTATCTCTCTCCATTTCTCCCTATCTATCTATCTATCTATCTATCTATCTATCTATCTATCTATCTATCTATCTATCTATCTATCTATCTATCTATCTATCTATCTATCTCTTCTTATCTCTCTCCGTTTCTATCTATCTATCTATCTATCTATCTATCTATCCCTTCCTTCCTTCCTTCCTTCTCTTTCTCTCTCTCTCTCTCTAGCTACCCATCACCTTTCTCTTTGAAAAAGGAGGTAAGATGGCTTAATTAAAAAGACAATATTTACAAGCTTAAAACAGTAAGTATATGAATATACAGTGATACCCTCATTTACAAGCATCCCAATTCACGTAATGTCCAGATTATGAAGCATTCCGGGAACCAAACCGCAAACCAAGGTACCACTGTATTTTTTTAAAAAGGTTAAGCTGTTATGTTAAAAATGGTAAATGGAATCAAGCCATTTAAAATGAGAAAGCACAGAAACACGTTTTTAAAATCCTTCTCAAACCACCGGTCATGAAGCAAAAGCCTGCCAGAAGAGAAAGGTCTTGGCCTGCTCCCAGAAAGACAGCAAAAATGGGGCCAGACTGGCCTCCAGTGGGAGGGAGTTCCAAAGTCCAAAGGGTGTTTCACCGGACACCAGGTCTGAGACCACCCACACTTTTGTATTTCTAATCACCATGTATTGGGCGAAAGCTGGACAGTGAAGCAAGCTGAGAGGAGAAAACAATTGGTTTGAAATGTCGTTATGGAGGAAAGCTTTGTGGATCCCTTGGAGAGCCAGAGAAAGCAAAAAAGTGGGTCCTAGGTTGAATCAAGCCTGAACTATCTCTGAAGGGAAAGATGATTAAATTTAGGTTGTCCTGCTTTGGGCACCTCATGAGAAGACAGGAGTAACTAGAAAAGACAATACCGATAAGAAAGGAGGAAGGCAACAGGAAAAGAGGAAGACGCAATACGAGACAGGTTGACTCCCTGAAGGAAGCCACAGGCTTCAGTCTGCAAGATCTGAGTGGGGCTGTTGAGCGCAGGGCATCTTGAAGAGGGCTCCTTCATGGGCTCACCATAAGTTAGGGGCAATTGAATGGAACATATTGATAACAACAGTGCAGCAAAGTTCTTGTGATCAAGGCAGATCTTAGAATCATAGAGTCCTAGAATCATAGAGTTAGAAGAGACCTCAAGGGCCATCCAGTCCAACCCCCTGCCGTGCAGGAACCCCCATCTCAGGACTCCTGATATATGGCCATCCAGCCTCCAAAAAGGAGAGTCCATCACCCTCCTTGGCAGCATATTCCACTCCAGAACAGCTCTAACTGTCATGAAGTTCTTCCTAATGTTCAAATGGAATCTCTTTTCCTGTAGTTTGAAACCATTGCCCCGAGTCCTAGTCTCTGAAGGCATAGAAAACAAACCAGTCCTTTCTTCAATGTGACATCCTTTCAAATATTTAAACATAGCTATCATATCCCCTCTCAGCCTTCTTTTAGAGAGGCTAAACATTCCCAGTTCCCTAAGCTGTTCCTCATAAGACATTTCTTCCAGACCCCAAAACATCTTGGATGCCCTTCTCTGCACCCGCTCGAGGTTGTCAACATCCTTTTCAAATTGAGGCACACAGAACTGGACACAGGACTCCAATAACTTCAATATCTTGTCATATTGAAAAATATTTCTTTTGTGATCGTTGTCTATTTCTTTTGTAGGGGGCCGTGGGATCCCCTGGACCCCAAGGAGAGAAGGTGGGTTGGAAATGAATGGCATTTGCTCAACTCAAGGTCAAAGGATTCTCCTTTTTTGTGATGGTAACTTGAAATGGGCACAAACCGAGTTCATGCCGGTTCGTTTCCTAGCCAAACAGGTGCTCAGGGATTCTCAGCCCCACCTCATCCAGTCGATAGCAACTCAGAGCCAGCCCCCCCCCCCGACTTCCTTATTCCACCTGCTCCACGTGCCTCTGAGTGGACACGCACTGGGGGAGGTGGGGCTGGGAACTTCCAAACACCTGTTTGGCCACTAAATGAGTGGGCACGAACCAACAAACCAGTGTTATGTGCCCATCTCTAATAGTAACCCTTCATTACACACTAGAGACACGGTTGTTTTGGGAACACAAGCTGAAAGTTGTTGTCTTACATCAGTTCTCTATCTTCCTGTTGCTACTGAGTAGTTGGTCAGACATCTTCAGGAAGTCAACAGCCAGGCATGACCAAACTTCACCCCTCCAGATGTTTTGGATGGCAACTCCCACAGTCCTTTGCCATTGCCAATCTAAGGTTAGAATTCTGGGAGTTGTGGTCCAAAACATCAGGAGGGCCGAAGTTTGGGCAGGCCTGTCTGTTGACTTTGCTTGCTGTTACCTGAATCAGCTGGTAGTCAGAGTCTGGTGTATAAGTCTCGTAACAAGCAGCCTCAGTTATCCATCATGAGTTTGTAGAATTCTTTCAATCCTCTGAGCCGGCAGAGGTCAACAATTCTTGTAGCAGGCAGTTTCGCTGATTCATAATATATTAATAAAGGATTCTTTGTCTGTCTTGAATCTCCAGCAAAACTACACAGCCTAGAGTCCCAATGTTATGACAGGAGAGAGAAAAATGCATTTCCACAATTAATTAATTGATTGATTAACATGCCATCCTTTCCACAGGATTGAGATCCTAGGCAGCTTCTAATGCAGTTTGAACAACAATTTAAAAAATTAAAATGTAATGATGTCGCATAACCCCAAAATGAATTAAATTCAGGGTGTTATTAAAATACAATGAAAATTAAAGCCTTTTAGAATCTCTTGATTAAAATTCTAATACTCATTCTGGGCTAAATCCAATTTTAATCCTTCCTAGAGGGGGCCAATTAAAATGAGTAAAACATACATTAACGTCGACTAATTCCTCTTACATCAGTGGGTCCTGTGTGATTTGGAATGAGCCCAGATTTGGCCCACTGTGTACAACTCCTGCAAAACATTCCCAGCAGGGGTGTCTTGAGACAGCCTGAACGGAATATGTGTGCAGATAATTCCAACCATTGATGTTGGGTTTTTTTAATCAACTCATTTTTTAAAACAAACTAAGGAAATTGATACCATAAACTAATTTAAAAAAAATAAACTAAGTAAATTGGTGCCATGAATCGTAGTGTGATTGGACACCAGGAAAAATGTGGGCCTGATCACACTTGGAAGAGGCTGTTTGAACAGAATGAGGCAGCCATTCTTTCCTGGAGGATCCGGGCTCCAGTGGCATAGCATGGGTAGGGGTTGCAGGGGCAACTAACCCAGGGTGCAATATTTTAGGAGGTGCAGACTAAAGGCATCAAAAGTTGCCTTCTGGGTGCACCTTGCCTGCCTGCCTGTTTGCTTCCTCTTTTCCCCTCCTGTTGGCTCAGCCATGGCTCAGAAACTCATCACCGAGGGGCATTGCATAGGGGAGGCATGGGGGTGGTAGCAGAGGTTTTGTGACAGTGAGAGTTGGCTCAGGCTATACCCAGTGCCAGAGCCAGGGTGGCTGCTGGCTCAGAAAGCGGCTGACCCGCGGGTGAGGCAGGGAGGGGTCTGGAGGGTCTCAACCCCAGAGCCTGGGGTGTGTTGGGGGGGGTATCAGAATTGGCCACTACTTTGCCCTTCTCTATCTTGTAATTATGCAATGCGTAGCCTACGTAATGAAACTGTAAGCCACCGAGAGACTACTTGAAGTGGTATGGGGTGGTATATAAGCAGAACACTTTGCTTGTGTGTGTGTTGTCCTTTACCCACCTGCCTCCAGAGCCTCCAGCTTGGGGGGCCAGACAGGCATTCTGGGGGTGGGCAACCAGAGAATTCTGCCGCTTGTGCCCCTCACCCACCCACCCTGCACACACCCAGGGTGCTGGCAACCCATATGGTGCCACTACCTGGCAGATCTGAAGGAGGCCTGGAGACACTCCTTCGCCCACCACCCGATAAGACCCATTGCGTGACGTATACCAGGCCTGCCCAACAGGTAGACCGCGGGCTACTGGTAGCCCGTGAAGGGTTCAAAAGTAGCCAGCCGACCATCAATTTAAAAAGTGAAGGGACAAGTTCTCCACCCTCCCTCCCCCATCCCAAGGAGCACCACTGCCCCAGCAAAGTTCTGGGTCTGCCAGCCCACTGCCTTGGCCAAGCAGGGCAGTTCAAGGCCCATGGTGCATTGAAATCTGTTCCCTCCAGAACAGATTAATTGGTGTTCAATGCATTCCTATGGGAAACCACTGCTCTACTTACAAAAGTTTTAACTTACAAGCATGTGCTCAGAACGGATAAAATTTGTAAGTAGGGGTTTTAGTGTAGTAGCCCTCAGGAACTTTGGGCTGGAAAAAGTAGACCTTGGCCTGTTCAAAGTTGAACAGCCCTGACGTATACAATCCTGATCCGGCTGAACGTTTCTTTCCTCTTGTGTGGCTGGCTGTGGCCAAAGAGACTTTGAAAACGGCTGATGGGGAATCGCTTCAACCGAGTCCCAAAAGGAGGGGATCAGAGAGGTCCCGCTCAGGCTTGGATTGGAGTCAAGATGGGGAGCGATTCACATGTCATGTGATCGCTGGGGTGACTACCGAATTTGATCTGTTTCTCCGTGTGACAAATCCCAGCGTTCAGTCTGTTTCTCCCGCCCTTTTCTTCAGCATTTGCCTTGAGACTGACCCTTCCGTTTTCCATGTAGGGTGAACAAGGAATACCCGGGGTCGAAGGGCCTCCTGGCTTGAGGGTAAGCATTGGTGTGATAGTGCTGTTTGGCACCTTGAAAAGAAGAATGTGGTTCACACTAGTAGTTCCAGCTTTCATAGACCCGTATCGATCAGAGAAGGATGTCGTTGGAGGGGTCCTCTAAGGCCACCACATCCAAAGCAGGGATCCAGTGATCAACGCAGGTATAAGAAAGATGGCTGTCCAGTTTTCTCTTGAATGCTTCCAGAGTTGGAATGTTCACCACCTCCCAGTGTCATTGATTCTGTTGTCATATATAGATGCTATCCCACATCCAGAAAATCCAGATCAAAGTAAAATGCGGATTTTCCCCTGGAATGGTCTCAATGGGCCTTTATACACGACCCCTAAACTCCGCAGCAAATGGCTGCAAACTCCGGACCTTACAAGTGTTTTCCCACCAGCTCCGGAGTTTGCAGGAAATTAAGTGCGACCCCGCCCACCTAAGCACGACCCAGCTGCACTTTCTTGTACCTGCTTGAGGTGGGTGAAAATCCCCAGGTCCGGATTTAATCTGGTCAGTGCGGGGCTCTCCTGGCTTCTGCTTGTGTTTTTTTTGCCTCCCGCCCCTTTAAGGGAAGAGGTGGGAGGAAAAAAAGCAAGCAGAAGAGAAACCGAAGAGAAACAGTTCCGGGAAGCTCCTCCAGGTGAGCTGCATTTTTTCCTCTCTTTCTCTGGTGGGGAGGAAGGAAGAGCAAAGAACCCCTAAGATCTTTGGTCCGAATTTAAGGGGCCAGCGGATCTTAGGGGTCGTGTGAAAAGGCCCAATGTTGAAAATGCTGTTCCTGTGTCCCCACTGGCACAGTTTAAAGAACCGCACCTTTTGTGTTTCCACGAGCGGGAACTGTAACACAGCGGGACAAAAAGTTTTTGATGCAGATTTTCCGAGTCCCCACGGACTCAAGTACCAGTTAAAAATCCGCATCGGAACTGAGACAAGCTTTGTACCACCTCGAGACCAGGTACTTGCAAAACTTTCTGCATCACGCTTAAATGGGCGTGGTCTCATCCACCCCCTTTAAAGTCTGCTGGTCATGGGGACACAATTTTATTAACCGCACCTTCAAGCAGTTTGAAGCGGTTTTTAGTGGTCGTGGGATAGCCATGCTTATCTAACAGTTAGCAGGTCCCCCGATATTCAGTTAAAACTTAGCTTCCTGTCACTCCAGTGGAAAAGTGCTGTCCTACCTTTTCCCCCAAAAGTAAGACATCCCCCGAAAATAAGACCTACTTACAGCTTTGCCTCTCGCTGAAATATAAGGCATCCCCCGAATATAAGACCTCCCTGATAATAAGGCCTCCCCCAAACATAAGGCCTACTTAAAGTTTTGCCTCTTGCTGAAATATAAGGTATCCCCTGAAAATAAGACCTAGCGCATCTTTGGGAGCAAAATTAATATAAGACACTGTCTTGTTTTCGGGGAAACAGGGTATCTCCCCTCAATCTTTTCTCTCTCTCGAGTCTAAACCTTGAGAAATTGTGAGGTTGTTACTAGTTCCTTCTGTATTCAGCACTGATTGGGCCTCATCTTGAATCCTGTATCCAGTTCTGGACTTCAAGAAGGGGACAAGTCAACGGGAGGGCATCAAGGAGGATTCGGGGGCTGGACCCCGAGTCTTACGAGGAAGGACTAAAAGAACAAGACATGTCTTGCTTTGAATGCCAATATTTTATTTTTGTGTTGTTTCCTAAATTATAGGGTAAAAAAGGCCCCGATGGCAACAAAGGAGAAAAGGTAAGGTGTCTCTCGATAACATTTTAATCTTGCTTCCCTTTCAAGTAAGGGAGGGCTTACAAACAGGGTCCTGGATTCCCTTCTTCTGGGTTTTATAATTCTCACAACAACTCTGCAATTTAGACTTGGCTGGGACAGAATGACAAGCCTACCGTGAAACGCAGTGCTTCACATTTCAGGGGAAATCTGTGCTCCGTTTCCTCCAGTCCCAACCCTTTGTTATAACAGTTGCAGGCTCTCGAATATGCACCACATGGTTGAGCATGGCTGTGATGGTAAATTAACATTGGATTATGGAAAACGAGGCAAGCCTACTTAATTAACCCTCCAGATCTGACCGTTTATCGCCTTGATCTGATGTCCTCCTTACTCTGGAAATAAATATGCAGTGGTACCTTGTATAAAGGAATTAATTCGTTCCAAATGAAATTATGTTAAGCAAATTTTCCTATATACAAATTTCCCATAGGAATGCATTGAGAACAGAGTAATCCCTAAACGCGACTATTTTTATGTTGTACGGATTTGCTCCATAGGCGATTCTGTTAAGCAAATTTCCCCTATCTCTGGAATTTTTTATGTTGTACAGATTTTATGTTATACAAACCGTTTGTTATACGAGGGCCCACTGTACTGTAATACATTGAGCTAGTGCAGAATTGGTGCAACCCTATACTGCTGGCTGGCATGTCCAAAGTCAGGCCCGGGAGCCAAATGTGGCCCCTTTTCAAATTCTAAGCAGCCTGCGGCTGCTTCTCCCCACCAGCTCAGCCTGTCACACATCCCCGCCAGCTGGCCTGTCTCCATACTGGATGGAGGCATTAGCTTACAGTTTTATGGTTTGCCTGCCTTCCCTGCCTCTGTCCATCCCCCCAGCCACTTGCCCAGCCTACCTGCTTCCGCCTCTGTGGCTGCAGCATCCTCCCTGCCTCCTTCCATGTTATAGAGACTTGTCCAAAGTCCGGCCCGGAGCCAAATGTGGCCAAATGTTCAGGCCCCACACATTTTCACCTCACCCAATCTGGCCCTCCTTGCAAAAAGTTTGGATACCCCTGCTATACTGAGACTACTCCATTTTCCTGACTTGTCCACAGTTCCACTGCACGTAGCTTCTGATTCCGCTCTTCCGGAGCATAAGATGCTGCAGGGTTTTCTGGACTGACTCATATAATTATGAGGTTTTACTGTTCTGGTCCAGTACACGTCCACTGGGCTGCCGAGAACATCCCTCTTTGCAGAGTTTAAAAATCATGCACAGCGGAAGAGTTGCAATCGCATATTTCAGTTCTTCAAAAAACATGCTAGGGTTTATTTGAAGTCAGTTCCAAAAACAAACGTAGAGCTCTCTTAGGGCCTTTTCACACGACCCCTAAACTCCGCGGAAAATGGCTCCCAGCTCCAGAGCTTAAAATTATTTCCCCACCAGCTCCGGAGTTTACAGATAATTAAGTGCGACCATGCCCACCTAAGCGTGTCCCAGCGCACTTTTCATGTACCTGCTCTCTGAGGGTGAAAATTCCTGATGCGGATATAACAGTAGTGACTGCCGGGCTCTCCTTGCTTCTGTTTGTTCTTTTTTTGCCGCCCGCCCCTTTAAGAGATCTGAATGCAGTGCCAGGAGCAAAGCGAGATGGCAGAATGGAGGTGAGCGGCATTCTTTTCTTCCTTTTTTTCTCCCCACCCCTCACGCAGCCAGCAGCCAGGAGTGCGGAGGGGGTGGGAACGCAGGAACGGCGACAAACCCCTAAGATCTCTGGTCCGAATTTAAGTGGCCAGCGGATCTTAGGGGTTGTGTGAAAAGGCCCTTACAAACGCCGACATCACCCAGCAGAGTATCAGAAAAAAGGAAAGAGGAGGAGGAGGAGGAGGAGGAGGAGGAGGATAAAACATTCCTCCATAAATACAAAACACAATTCATGTGATTATTCCCCATTGAGATAATTCTTTTCAGAATTCTTTCAGTTGCAGCCTGTCAGTGTCTCAGGCTTCAGAAAACCTAACAATCATGCAATGCAATAACCTTAGAAATGTGGAGCTGAAAGGGATTTTTCAACCGATCCTCTTAAGGAGGCCCCGTGGAGAATGTCAATCAGGACCTTTATTGGCATCAAACAAAGCATACAATACAACGGGTAATAACACATGTACAGACAAGGAGTATGGGCCCAATTAAAATTACACAGGTGCTAAAATACAGAACAAGACATGGCATGGCAAAACACGGAATAACATGATGGAGAATCAAACTAGAATCATAGAAGCATAGAATCATAGAGTTGGAAGAGAACTCCCAGCCTCTGGCTCCACAGCCAACATCACGGAGCTATCCAGCAGTTTTGGGTCATGAATCGCAGAGCTTTATGGTAAGTGGTTAAACTGCAATACTGCAGTCAAGACTTTGCTCACGATCCGAGTTTGATCCAGATGGCTCAGGTAGTTGGCTGTTGTGTGTCTCAGCCTTCCGTCCTTCTGGGGTCAGTAAATTGAGCCTCCAGTGGTCTGGCTGGCTGGGCGTGAATGCATGACCTGCACAATTAAATTGTAGAATCATAGAACCCTTGAGTTGGAAGAGACCTCAAGGGCCATCTAGTCCAACCCCCTGCCATGCAGGAACCCCCAACAAAGAATTCCTGACAGATGGCCATCCAGCCTCTGCTTAAAAACCTCCAAAGAAGGAGACTCCACCACCCTCCTCCGTGGCAGCATATTCCACTGCCGAATAGCTCTCTCATGAAGTTCTTCCTAATGTTCTCTTTTCCTGTAGTTTGAAACCATGGCCCCGAGTCCTAGTCTATGAAGCCATGGAAAACAAACCTGTTCCCTCTTCAATATGACATCCTTTCAAATATTTAAACATAGCTATCCTATCCCCTCTCAGCCTTCTTTTTGAAAGGCTAAACATTCCCAGTCCCCTAAGCCATTCCTCATAAGACATTTCTTCCAGACCTTCAACCATCCTGGTCACTCTCCTTTGGACCCGCTCGAGGTTGTCAGCATCCTTTTTAAATTGAGGCTCGCAGAACTGGACATAGTACTCGAGGTGGGGTCTGACCAGAGCAGAATAGAGTGGTACTAGACCGTCTAGAGAGTGGTTGCAGCGCTACGGGGACGCCTAAGAGCAGCGGACGTTGTCTTCCTTTTCCTTTGAACGGTGTGGATTTTTGCTCGCTCTCATGCTTCATCATCATGCCAACGTTCCACCCTTCCTCTCCTGCTGCTCTTCTGCTTTCGGCTCCTGACATCAGCCTGTTTCACGAAAGGCCTGGATCTATAAAGGCAGAGTCTGCTAGACTCCGGACACTCTGGACGGGGCAGACTGCAACAGATTCAGATGCATGCTGGCAGCATGAAATCGTGATTCCTGTTCTCTCCCTTGCAGGGAGAGCGAGGAGAAGCAGGTCCGAAGGGTCTCCACGGAATTGCAGTAAGCCAGTTTTTTGGGTTTTTTTTTTTTAACCTGGTGCATCCTTTGTATGAGGTTTAATGCACAGCCTGGGAAAGTTGCTTCTGTGGACTAATATGCTTGGAGTTTAAGGCCGCGGTCATACCTGCGTTTTCTCCATAGTTTCCCTTCGGCGAACTGCGCATAAAAAGATCGCGTCCTAACTGCGAAGAGAAGTAAATTCTGGTCCTGGCTGACCACGCCCCTTGAACAGCAGTTTCAGTGAAGTTTCCTAAACCACCGCCAGGGGCCGGATTTAGAAACTTCCCTTGAAAATGCTTACTTATTTGCTTCTGTAACCATGAGAGGACACAGAAAATACGCAGTAAAATCAGTTGTTCCCCTTTTTCGACAGCTTAAACACCACGGAGGCTTGGAAAGTAGATCTGGAAAGAAGGGGGAAATGCGAAGTAGACAGGTAGAGACGGAACCAGAATAGGAAAATATGATGCAGAAAAGAGGACACTAACTGCATATTAAAAACCACGTGATTGCCCCCCCCCAAAAAAAATACACATGAAATTTATATACACAGAGAACGCTGGTGTAACTGCGGCTTAAGTTTCTAGTCTGCTCATCAAGGTTAACAACTTTCTAACATTCACCAAAACCCCATTAGCATCCCTCCTTCCCACATCTATTAAACATTTCATGCAGTGTCAAATTTTCCAGCTTTGAAAATTTGGGTGTTTCCCCAAACAACTTTGACCTTGTTGTGACAGTTTCCGCAACAACAAAAAAGCAACTTTTCCAGGCTCTGTGCTCGATTCCGAATGACACAGGGAGCTTTCAAAAGCAATGCTGTGGCTCTAAAGTACATTCTTTGTGAGGGCAAATTATATGCTTCCTTCAAGATCCAGAAACAGATAAATTAATATATTGCAAGTGTTGTTGTTTCTAAAAAAAAAAATCAGTATTTATTAGGGATGGGCACAAAACACCAAAATGGCGTTTTGTTCTGTTCTTTGTTTCGCCCCCTCCCATTTCGTTTCATTTATTACAAAATGATTTTTTTTAAAAAATTCGTTTCTTCTTTCATTTTGCTTTTTTTCTCCTCGCGCTGACCAGCTGGGCAGTGGGCCAGGTTGGTGTGGTTTTTTAATTTTTTAATTTTTAATTTTTCTTTTCTCATGTCGACCAGCTGGCCCGTGGGCGGGTAGGGTAGGTTTTTTTTTTTTTTTTTAATTATCTTTTCTTGCGCCGACCAGCTAGCCCGCGGGCTGGGTCAGTGCTTTTTTTTAACACGTGGTGGGCTAGCGGCATTTTACAGAGGAAATGAAACAGTTCCTTTTAACGGGGGGGGGATGACCATTTTGTTTAGTCTGTACCAAAATGCTGCTTCATTGCTTCATTTCTTTACGTAGCAAAACGATGAAAGAGCATTTAATTTTTTTGTTTTGTGCACATCCCTAGTTTTTAATCTTAATTTTTCTTTCCTTTTAGGGTCTTCCAGGCCCTTTAGGACCGAAAGGGGACCAAGTAAGTGAAAATAGTCCAGAGGGGCACTGGATCCCTGGGGTGAGGGGGGGCAAATAATGATTTCATGGATTTACTAGTATTGGGACCAAATCCTCAATCCCTGAACCCCCAAATCCAGTGTTTTCACAGCCAGGTTCAAATTACAGTGGTACCTTGTAGAAAGGAATTAATTCGTTCCAAATGAAGTTATGTTAAGCAAATTTTCCTTTATACAAATTTCCCAAAGTAATGCACTGAAAACAGAGTGATCCCATTTTTATGTTGTATGGATTCTCCCCATAGGCGATTATGTTATGCAAATTTCCCCTCGCTCTGGAATTTTTTATGTTGTACAGATTTTATGTTATACGAAGTGTTTGTTATACAAGGGTCCACTGCATTGGCAAATTGAAATGCGATTCCTTGCATTTCAAAGCTAGGCACTGCAAATCTCCCAAATGTCTCTCACTGCATACATGTTTACTCAGAAGTCAGTGATTGTCCTCCCCTGATATGCATACACGTGACTGCATCCTAAATGACAATAATTGCGGCTGTCAAGTCAATTCTGACTTATGTGGACCCTTTTCAGGGTTTTCCAGGTAGAGAATACAGTAGGACCCCCGTATCCACTGATTCATTATCCACTGATTCAGTTATCCACGGGTGGCAGCGGAAAAAATCAAATAAATAATTCAGCAGCCACAAAGCAAGCTACTGTCTAGAGATGGGCACGACTTGAAAAAAATTTTTTCGAGTTGTCGTTAGTCGGGCCGGTTCCGTTTCGGGTCGTTTCCGTTTTTCGTGAAAATTCGCAAAAATTAGTCGGTTCGTTTTTTTGTTTTTTCGTTTTCGTTAGTACTGGTTTTTTGGGGGGGTAGCGGGCTCCTGGAGGCACCTCTGTGGGGTGGGTGCCTCCTCTGGCCCGCTATAAAGGGAAAGTGGGCTCCTGGAGGCACCCGTGGGTGCCTCCTTTCCTCACCCACTAGGAAGGGGAAGCAGGCTCCAAGAGACCCCTCAACATGGGGGTCTCCCCTCCTCACCTGCTGCTGCAAAATGCATGCATAGCCATATGGATATGCATACCAGTTGCAGACAGTGAGACTAGTGATGGCAGTGAACCCAGAGCCATAGGGTGATGCCTAAGGCTCTCGCACCACCATGTCTCACAAAGAAGGGAATTGTACTTGCGTGTAGTGCAATGCAAGTAGACCTGGCTTAGGGTTAAGGTGGGTTAGTGCAAGGGCTAGGGTTAGGCTAGTGACGGGTAAGGTTACGGTGGGCTAGTGGGTTGCACCTCTGGGTGCCTCTCTGACCCACTAAGAAGACAGTCTGTGACGTATGGGTAAGGAGTCAAGGATTAGGGTTAGGGTTAGGGGGCTAGGGCAGGTTTTAGGGGGCTTTTTGGCACATCCCAGAAGTATCTCTCCATGGCCAAGTGGCCATGCGATTGGTGGGATGGCTCCAAAAATTTGCATGGTCGTCCACTCCCACATGGCTGGCCACTCGGCCAGCCCATCATTGCGCAGGTGTAAAATAAATAAATAAATAAAATCAATGGAGGACAGAGGAGGAGAGGAGAGACATTTTGTTGCAAGAAAAAACCCACTGCTACTGTGAAAAATCTGGCAGTTTATAAATTTTCCCGTGTTTCTGTTGTGCTTGTGTGTTTTTGGACCACGATTTCAAAAACAATATTGCGTTCGCCGCCCCATTTTGGATCCCCCGCCCGCACCGCATGGCATGGCGAGTCCGGCTGCCCAGGACGGGGGGGAGGCGGGACCCCCCCTCCAGAAACCACCCCTCCGGTAGGTGCCCTGCGCCCTTAGTCAAGCAGGCATTTTTCCGCCTGCTTTTTTGGCCCGGGAATGGGTGGGGGGAGAGTTTAAAAGTTTTTTCCTGTGCCGTCCGTGCCGCTTGCTTGCCCTTTAATTGCGGCGGCCGGCAGTGAGACTGGGCTTTTTGCTGGCTGCGAGCCTGCGGCGAGTCCCACCAGAGCAGCCCAGGATGGGGGATGGGGGGGAGGCTGGGGACCTCCAGAAACAACCCCTCTGGTAGATGCCCTGAGGCACGGCAGGCATTTTTCCGCCTGCTTTTTGGCCGGGAACCGGGTTTTTTTAACTTTTAAAAACTTTTTTCTGTGCCGCGTGGCATCGCGCGATTGCGCAGTGCAAGGAACAAGCACAACAAATCAGACCAAAATTGTTCGTTCGTCGGTTCGAGCTCGAAGTCTGGCAGAGTAATTCCTGTTACCGTTTCCGTAGAGTAATGGATACGAGTAACGGAAACGGAAACGGGAATACCGCTAAGTCGTGCCCATCTCTACTACTGTCGTAAACAGAGCAAGGTACTGTCACAAATAGCAGCCGTAAAGCAAACTGCTGTCATAAAAGAGCAGCTGTAAAGCATGCTACTGTCACAAAAGAGGGGTTTGGGGGATTTTTGTGTTCTCTCTTATCCACGGTTTTCATTATCCACAGGAAGGTCTGGAACCAATCCCCAGCGGATACCGGGGTCCTACTGTACTCAAAAGTGGTTCCCTCTTCCCTCCTTCCTGGGGTGCCCTGAGACTAGTGTGCAGCTTGCCCAAGGCCACCCAGGCGGGCTCTTCTCCCAAGAGGCACAGTGGGGATTCAAACACCCAAGCTCTGGATCTGGGATTTATTTTGTGCTAATTCTGCCATTCCTCCTCTCCTCCTCCTCTCCAGGGCATCCAAGGATTCCCAGGAGCTCCAGCGATGGGGGTAAGAATCAGATTATTCAGGGTAAAAGGCAAGGTTTTCCCAGCCCAAAGCAGATCAGCTTGCAAACAAGCTGAGCCAGGTTCCCCCAAAGTCAAAGCAGCGCTGCTCGTGTTTGAGATGGACCTAACTTCAGAATGTGTCAGCTGCCTCTCTCTCTCTCTCTCTCTCTCTCTCCCAGTCTCTGATCTTCCCCGTCCATCCTCCCTGCTTCTCTTTGCTCATTTATACTTCTGGGACATGGTGGCAGCAGCGGGATTTCGCCAATGTCACCCTTCACCAATGTCAATCAATATAAGACTTTACCAATGTCAACCTTGAACTGATTGCATCTCTCAGAAGAGACCAGTCTCTTTTGGCTGGTGTGCTTGCATACAAGCCTCTCGATGGGAAGATTTGATCTCCCACCTTCTTGGTCTTCTTCTCGTAACACTCCCAGTCAGCCTGGCCCTGACAGGTGGGAAGATGCAGCTGAAAGCCAAAAGCATTTTGGGTACAGCCGTGTACCTTCGCTTGAAGGACAAAGGATGCCCATTCAAAGACGAGGAGGTACACGCATATTAGGCAAGCTTCTTTCCTCTATTAATCTGGAAGTTGAGTCATGGCAACTGGTCTTCTTGTTTTGAGAGATTGAAATGTTTTGCAACTTAATGGCTCTTTTGTTTCTCCAGTGTAGAGGTCTGCACACTCCTCACTGCATTGGACCACATGTACCAGTGACGGCAAACCTTTTAGAGACCGAGTGCCCAAACTGCGATTCAAAACCCAATAATTTTCCACCATGTGCCAATACAGCCATTTAACCTGAATACAGGTGGCTGTGAAGGGGCGATGTCGGAGGCCCACAAATAGGGCTCCGAGTGCCACCTTTGGCACCTGTGCCATAGGTTTGCCAAAACTGACATATACTATATTGCACCTCTTGTGTTTTGGTGCCATGTCCTTTGGGTGCAGGAGTCTCTGCTTAGTGTGTTTGTGGGTCTGAAGTAAGTGAGGAGTGTGCAGACCTCTACCTTGGAGAAACTAAACAGCCATTATGCAAGAGGATGGCCCAATACAGGAGGGGCTGGCAGCTCAGGACCAGAATCAGCAGTGTACCTCCATTTGAAAGACAAAGGGCACTCATTCAAAAATGAGGATGTATGCATAATAAACAGAGAAGACAGATAGTATGAAAGAGGGTCAAGGAAGCCATTCAGATGTGTATTGAAAACCCCTCTCTCAACAGAAGTGGAGAATTCAGGCACAATCTGTCTGCCACTTATCATCATGTGTGTGTGTGTGTGTGTGTGTGTTGTGTCGTTACAGTCATGACTGAATCTTCGTGACCCCATGTCCATCAGACAAATCAGAAGCAATTCACACCTCCACCAGTAAAGCCATAGCTCAGGCATGACCAAACTTCAGCCCTCCAGATGTTTTGGACCACAACTCCCACAGTCCTTTGCCATTAGTAATCTAAGCTTAGAATTCTGGGAGTTGTGGTCCAAAACATCAGGAGGGCTGAAGTTTGGACATGCCTGCCATAGCTAATGACCCATACTTAATGGGTGTTGGGAAGGGTTGCGTAGGTGTGACTTTCACACAACCCAGGCCATTGTCCATCTAAAGAGCTTATTTAGGCCATTGTCCACCTAATGAGCCTATTCAGGCCATTTTTCAACTTATGAGCCTATTCAGGACATTGTTCAACTTATGAGCCTATCAGACTAGGGTGGAGTGAAACCAAGGTGAGCTATAAATTGGAGGCCTCCCACTGACTTTTGTCAGACTGAAGAAGCTACTTGGGCTGAGTAGTGAAATGTTTCGCTGTCACAAGAAAAGAAGTCCAGTTGCCCTGACTCAGCTCTCAGTCAGCATTAATATGCTTTAAAAATTTACTTGTTTCTGGCTTTTAAATAGTCTTCTTTTAATGGTGTAAGCCACCTTGGGTCCTTTTAAGGAGAAAGGTGGGCTTAAAATATAATGAATAAATATATAGACAATAAAGAATTTCAGAGTAAGTGCTCCTTTGCTGACCTTGGCTGGTAGTTCTTAGATGTGCTCCTTCTATCCATGTAGGGCAATGGGCACACCAAACAGCAAGCGTTACGTTGGTCAAGCATGGCTTTTACCAATTGATGTATATTGCAGGTTTTCTTTATCTTATTATCTCTAGACTTCTGAAATGAAGACCGGAGGTCCTAATTTGCATGAAAGAAACTCCTGCTCTGAAGTCAGTCTTACTGATGTGTGTGTGTGTGTGTGTGTGTGTGTGTGTGTGTGTGTGTGTGTGTGTGTGTGTGTGTGTGTGTGTGTGTGTGTGTGTGTGTAATTTTACAAGGGTTTTATGTGGCCTCTTCATCTACAGGTGGTGGGTCCTTCAGGCAAGAAAGGTGCAAGGGTAAGTAAGTGGTGAAGGGAATCAAAGGAGTTATGTGAAGAAGGGGCGGTTGTGTGACTCTTATAGCAAGATGTCTGTGAAGATTCTCAGTCATCCAGGAGAGTTTATCTGGAAGTTGAGTCATGGCTACTGGACTTCTTTTTTCTTGAGTGATAGAAACGTTTCGCTGCTCATCCAAACAGCTTCATCAGCCTGAATACAGCTAGTGGTCAAAGCTGACTATGAGATGGAGGACTCGCACTAGCTGTATTCAGACTGATGAAGCTGTTTGGATGAGCAGTGAAATGTTTCTATCTCTCAAGGGAAAAAAAGATGTCCAGTAGCCATGACTCATCTTCTAGACTTATAGCGAGTGGCTTCTTTGGACTACATCTCCCAGTATCCATTCCTCCTGAGGAATGGTTGGCCTTGTGAAGGGAAAAGTAATTTCCCCAAGAACTGCCTAGAACACATCCAGACCTCTTGTGTGGTAGTTGCTCAGATGGAGGGGTAATCAAGGACGGCCATTTTGAGGGGGTCAGGACGTCCTGCGGATCCTGGGAAGGCCTTAGGAGAAATGGTTTCTTGGGACATGGCTTTAAAAATGATTGCGCTCAATTCTCCTTTTTGTTCCTGCAAACAGGGAGATAGTGGGCCAGCCGGTCCTCCAGGCCCAAAGGGAGAGTCAGGACATCAAGGTGAAAAGGGAGAAAAGGTATAACCAATTTTTTATACCATGCTTTGACCTTCTGTCTTTCCTTTGTGTTACCCATCCATCGCATGCGGGCTCTTGTCCTTTACCAGATCAACTACTGCAGTGCTCTCTACATGGGGCTTCCCTTGAGGCTGATCCAGGAACTACAGTGGGTACAGAAATTGGCAAGCAGACTGGTGATTTGGTGTGAGCAAGTTTGAGCACAGCACTCCACTTGTGGCCGCTCCCCATTGGTGTACATATGTTGCATCCCAGATCAGGTTCCAGGTTCTGATGCTTACCTATAAAGCCCTACATGGTTTGGGACCACGGTAACTGTCAGGATACCCCCCCCCAAAAAAAAATAGCCTCTGCCCAACCCACCAGATCTTCTCGGGCTAAGCTGCTCTTGAGTAGTCACTATAAAGGAGGCCCGGATGTCCTCCACAAAGAGATCAGGCCTTGTTTTAAAATCTCCATAAAATGTCCCTTTCTGCTACCCCCAAAATCTTTTTTGAGTGCAAAAAGAAAAAAAAAGGAAAAAAGAAAAAAAAAAAAAGAAAAACACAGTATACATAATGTTTTGTTATGTTTAGGAATTCGAAAATATGGATCACAGCCATGTTTCGCATGGAAATGGCAGGGTAGGTTCCTTAAGTGATTCCAGGCAACCCCCTGAAATTTGGAGAGGTTTGAGGCTCAGGGGACTGAGCTATTAAGGTCCAAAGGGGGGTGCCCCTAGGAAAAAAATCTTTCTAATTGAATCAGATTCAGAAGCAAAGTTGCTAATCTCTCACCCGCGGATGTGCTATTGTGGCTTCCTGATTCAATTAGAATGATATTTCTCATAGGGGCACCCCCTTTGAAGCTTAATAGCTCAGTCCCATCACCCCCAAACCTTTCCAAATTTCGGGGGCTTACAGGGAAGAGCTTGAGGAAGCTCCCCTGCCATTTCCTCTAGGATGAATTGTTTCATTTCTAGAGAAAAAATGGCATTTCTTTTCATTTTGTGATGAAACGTGTCGTACTGTTTCGTTATGTTCGTTCGGTAATGATATGACGAAATAGCGTTTCATGTTTTGTTTTGTGCCCGTCTCTAGTATTCACTATTTAGCATTGGATGTTTTATCTAATTGTTGTAAACTGCCCAGAATAGTGCGTCACATCCATGGGGTGCTGCATCAATCAATTGATCAATCAATCAATCAATCAATCAATCAAATAAACAAATGTTTGTTCATTTTTTTACTGGGAAATGTTGAGCTTGCTTCCCTATGATATAAGCTCAAGATGCAAAGGGGAAACTGCTATGAAACTTAATTTTGCCTTGATTTTGACAGGGAAGTCCGGGGTTCGGCATTCCGGGTCAACTGGGATTGAAAGGAGAGCCAGGAGAAAGGGTGAGCCGTAAAGCCGACCGTGATCTGTCCGTAAAGAAAAGTGTGTGAGAGTGAAAGGATGTAGAAATGGTGTGACTGTATGGGAATGAAACAGAGACGGAAGTTTAGATGCTGCTTTTTAAAAAGAAAAACCTTGGAGTAAGCTTTAATGATACGCTTTTCAGTCTGTTTTTTTTTTTCTTAATGGTTTTTCATGCATTTATATCTTCCTGGTCAAGTTAATGTGCATGGTATATTGTGTGTTGTGTCATTACAGTCCCGACCGACTCTTCATGACCCCATGTCCATGGAGTTTTCTTGGCAGGAATGCTGGGGTAGTTTGCTAGTTCCTACTCCAGCATGGTATATCAATGGCTGTATATTTAACTTCTAATTGGTTGATTTAATTTAATTCAACAGGGAAATGTTGGCTTATCTGGAAAGCCAGGGCAAAAGGTAAAAGCACACGGGTGACTAGCCCAAATGTGTTAAAATCTTGTGGTCATTCTCTGTATGTCAGGGTGGGGTTTTGTTTTTGTTTTTAGATTTTTTTAGAACTTCTCCTTCTCTGGATTCGGTTATTCTGATTGCATGCATGTGGATTCTTTGTTTTCATAGTAGAGAAATTAAGGTGCTGCGTCTTGCCCTGGCCACATAGTGAGATCATGGAAAAGTAGATTATGTTATGTTTCTGCTGTTAGTCATGCAAAAGAAGCCATTTTATATTTCAGAGATAATTTTGATGTCACACACACTTTTAGTGTGTTTTCACAAGTATACCTTTTTTGCCACTTGAGGAGCACTCCTTACAGATACAGAATAATTGTCTCTTCTACTGAGACCCTAGGGTAAGATTTGAACTCGCAGTTTATTTCTCCCATGTTCATCCAGTACAATAGAGGTGGAAAACTTTAGGTTCCAAGCAGAATGTGGGGAAATTCATCCCCCCCCCCCCAGTTACAGATCTCCAAACTCCTCTCTGCCCAAACCAGCATGGCAGTCATTGAAGAAAAGCATATCCTACCCTGTAATTCTTGCCCTGCTATTAATCCTGCTGATGCATTTTGCATTGGCTCAACCTTAACTCTGCGTGTCTCTTGCGTATTAAGATAAATCTTTCTGCCGTGTCAGTTTGTGGGTATATCTTCACATCCACATTTCTTACATGCCCAAGTTTAATATTGCTGAATTTTAAAACTGGATTGAAAAGCAAACAGCTGCCAAAAGAATTGTCCATGAAACCAAGCCCCAAGAAACAAGCTTGCATCGACGCTATCATAAAACCATCCATCGTGATAAGTTCCCTTTGGGAAAGTTGGTGCGGTTAACAAGTATACAAATAAATAAATAAATAAATAAAGGTGCCTACTGCCAATAGAGAAACTAGGTTTCGAAAGGCACACGGCATGCCCTTTTCTTTACAGGGTGAAATTGGTCCCAAAGGTGAGAAAGGTGACCCTGGACTAACCGGACAACCTGGAGAGCCCGGCCTAAGAGGTAAAGATGTAAGTAGAAACTAACGGGGCAGCACATCTGGGGAGCTGAACTCTGCCGTTGCTAAAGCAGACGATCTTAAAATACTGTACAATGCTTTCCCCTAGAGGATAGGGTGAAAATCCTAAATGACCTTGACAGATTAGAGTGCTGGGCCAAAGCTAATGGAATGGGTTTCATCAGAGGGAAATGTAGGGTGCTGCATCTAGATAAAAAAAAAATGAATTGCATAGATATAGGATGGGGAGACATCTGGCTGGAGAATAGTACCTGTGAAAGGGATCTGGGAATCTTGGTGGACCACAAGTTGAACATGAATCAGCAGTGTGATGCGGCGGCCAAGAAAGCTAATGCAATTCTTGGTTGCATCAACAGAACCATCGTGTCGAGATCAAGGGACGTGATAGTACCACCTGGAATACTGTGTCCAGTTCTGCGCACCTCAATTTTAAAAGGATGTTGACAATCTTGAGTGGGTCTAGAGGTGGGTGGCCAGGATAGTTGAAGGTCTGGAAGAGATATCATACGAAGGACAGCTTAGGGAGCTGGGAATGTTTAGCCTTACGAAACGATTTGTAAGGATGTCACACTGAAGAGGGAACAGGTTTGTTTTCCATGGCTTCAGATATTAGGACACGGGGCAATGGTCTCAAACTACAGGAAAAGAGATTCCATTTGAACATTAGGAAGAATTTCATGACAGTTAGAGCTGTTCAGCAGTGGAATACGGTGCCACACAAGGTGGTGGCATCTCCTTCTTTGGAGGTTTTCAAGCAGAGGCTGGATGGCCATCTGTCGGGGGTACGATGATGGGGGTTCCTGCATGGCAGGGGGTTGGGCTGGATGGCCCTTGAGGTCTCTTCCAACACCAGGATTCTCTGATTCTATGATTTCCCTGGTCCAAGAATTTTCGTTTGACGTAGAACAGCGATGGGCAACTTGTAGTCTTCTGGTTCTTGCCGGACTGTGGCTCCCGTCTCTTGGGCCTAATCCAGGCATGTCCAAACTTCAGCCCTCCAGACGTTTTGGACCACAACTCCCACAGTCATTTGCCATTGGAAATACAGGCTTGGAATTCTGGGAGTTGTGGTCCAAAACATCAGGAGGGCCGAAGTTTGGGTATGCCTGGCCTAATCCAATTAGGGGTGAGGGACGGAAGGAAATGTAGGCCGGTAACATCTGGAGGGTGATGCTTTCCCCACCCTGACGCAGAATGGAACAAGACTAGGAGGAGGAAGGGAGAGAAAATGGAAAGCTCCAAAATGACAATAACGCACCACGGAGGTCTTGGGCCTGCTGAGAAAAGCTCTCTCCCTCAGCTGTGTTAGTAAATTCAATGTACCTGTGAGCTTTGGGCTGCTTTTGCCTTTTTTAAAAGGCAGGGCGGGTGGCAGACTACAACACAGGCAGTCCAGCCTGTTTTTCTACCTTTCATTTCAGCCCGTGAATCTTTCCTAAAACGGGAATCCACATGATCGACCATGTTGGATCAGGCTAAGGGCCCATCTAGTCCAGCTTCCTGTCTCTCACAGTGGCCCCACCAGATGCGTTTGGGAAGCCCATGAGACTAGATATCTGTCTCCGGATACCACTCCCCTGCATCTGGCCCTTGAACTACCCTGGTTTTAAGCCTGGAGATGACACATTTCCATCATGGTTTGTAACCTGTGATGGACTTTTCCTCCAGGAATCTGTCCAATCTCCTTTTGAAGGCATCCAGGCCAGATGCCATCACCACATCCTGTGGCAGGGAGTTCCACAGACTAACAACGCGCTGGGTAAAAAAAATATTTTCTTTTGTCTGTTCGCACTCTCCCAGCCCTCGATTTGTCTACTGATAGGTTGCTAAGGATGTGTGGAAGAGCAACTTATAAAAATGGTGCGTGGAGCAGCAAGTGTATACAAAGAAAATTCAGAGCACTGAGATTTCTCTGTAAAAATGGGCTCTTTGGTTTCATTTTAGGGGGATCGTGGAAGGAAAGGAGAGCCCGGAATCCAGGTAAGGTTGAGAAAAACCTTGCAGAATTCCTTCTAACCCCATGCAAAATTGCCAGTTGCATCCTTAAGCATATGGACATGTTTCCTGCAGTTCCATTCCCGGGGATTTTCGTGACATGCTCACGGACAATCTTGCCGCTGCATCAGCTGCCTCAAATGAGCATCCTCTTCCCTGTAACCAGGCAAGGATTCTGGAATCTTGACTGGCAATCAAGCTGCTCCAATAATCCTGAAATCAAAACCGATCTTTCCATTCTTCTAGGGCGAAGGAGGCACGCCTGGGGATCAAGGAGAGAGAGGAATACGGGTAAAGGAAGGGGGTGTCCCCGTGGGATGCATGTTCCCGGGGTCAGTGGTGGACAATGTGGGTTTGGGCCTGCCCACAGTGTCACATAGAGACGTCACATGGATCATTGAGGGCACATTTGGATTGTGGGGAGGAGTCCATATCCACTTGTGCTTCCACTTAGATGAAGCCATCCTTCTCCTTTAAGAGCTGTGGCGCACCTTTTTGGTCCATCACTAGGGTGTGCCCTCTTTTTTGGCCTGCTTCTTGTTTAGCCTAGATTTAGTGTAATCCCAAACTAAACAAAAAGTACCGTATATCGAAATATAGTCCCCAAATTCCAAGGGGAACTAGTTTGCTTTTATTCGTCCTTCCTTAGGCCACGTTGAGACTACTGTGTCCATTTCTGGACACCAGAATAAGAAGGATGCCTTTCTCATCTCAGGAGGAAAAGGCCAGAGTGGCTGATCTCCTCCTTCTATCTCTCTGCAGGGCCCTTTGGGTCTCCCGGGACGTCCCGGAGAACGGGGGATGAAAGGAGACACGGGAGAACCTGGCAGAGATGTGAGTTGAATGTGGAGGGCACCAGAAAAGCATGGGAGCTGGTGGTGGTAGTGCTGGTGGTGGTGTCGGTGATGCTGCCCAATTATTGAAGGAAATTGGTTCTTATCCAGAAATGTGTTGGAGTGGCAGAATTTGGTGTGAAGAAAACTGAGTGTGAGATTAAGTAAGGGCGTTTATACACAACCCCTAAACTCCAGGGCAAATGGCTCCCAGCTCCGGAGCTTAAAAATATTTCCCCACCAGATCCGGAGTTTACAGGAAATTAAGTGCGACCACTCCCACTTTAGCGCGTCCCAGCGCACCTTTCAAGTACCTGCTCTCTGGAGGTGAAAATTCTTTGATGCGGTGTAACGATAGTGAGTGCGGGGCTCTCCTCGCTTCTGTTTGTTGTTTTTTGGCTCCCGCCCCTTTAAGAGCTACTTTTACAGAGACTGAAATGTTGCCGGCAGAACGGAGGTGAGCCACGTCTCTTTTCTTCCTGTTTTTTCTCCCTCCCTTCACGCAGCCAGCAGCCAGGAGTGCGGAGGGGGTGGGAACGCAGGAACAGCGACAAACCCCTAAGATCTCTGGTCCGAATTTAAGTGGCCAGCGGATCTTAGGGGTCGTGTGAAAAGGCCCTAAGTTAACAACAACAACAACAACAACAACAACAACAACAATATATTATGCAGCAGATAAAAATAGTTTAACCAAGAACATACAGAGCAAATTGAGCTACAGCCTACTTCAGCAGACCCCTCCTTATTTGTTAGTTTACCTCAACTGGCACTTCTTGCCTCAATACATTCATAAGAGCATAAGAAGAGCCCTGCGGGATCAGGCCAAGGCCCATCTAGTCCATCCTCTCGTATCCCACAGTAGCCTCACCAGATTGAGGAGCACTCCTTTTATGCCTAGAGATCACACATATTCCCATCATGGCTTGTAAGCTGTGATGGATTTTTCCTCCAGAAATCTGTCCCGTCCCCTTTTTAAAGGCATCAAGGCCAGATGCCATTAACACATCCTGTGGCAATGATTCACTCAGAGATTCTGGTAATGAGAAAGAACTAAATGTCTGTGAAGATTCTCGGTCATCCAGGTGAGTTTATCTGGAAGTTGTTAAGTCATGGCAACTGGACTTATTTTTCTTGAGAGATAGAAACATTTCTATTTCTCAAGAATGAGAAGTCCAGTTGCCACGACTCAACTTCCAAAGAACTAGATGATTCATTTACTCACATTTCTTCATATATAAAAAACAGCATGATATTGTGTAAAGTTGTTAACATTATATAATTGAGCTTAACTGGTTGATCAGCTTCATTATCAAATAACTAGTTTCACAGATGGCAAAACACTACACTCTGTCTTCAGGCTCCATAAGCAATGCCGATAAAACAACAACTGAGCCCTGGCTGGGAAAAGGCAGGGGGGGAAAAGACTCCGAAGAAACAATGGGCTTCTACTGAGTTGACTGCCTGGAACCCTAGTCCAGAAAAGTCCTCCTAAGAGTTGCAGTGCCAGGGAGATCTCCAAGCACTTGAACTCTCACCCAGCATCTTCTCACAAGGGTGAGAGTTCAACAGAAGCCTTCTAAGCCTCTGACTTTGGTCCACCTCTTCCCTCCTTTGTTAGAGAACTGCAAGGCTCTTCTTATGTTCTTATGAATGTATTGAGGCAATAAGTGCCAGTTGAGGTAAACTAACAACTAAGGAGGGCCGACTGGTGGACTGAATTTTAGGAGGTTCCTGGCTCTCCTACTAAAACATAAATTCAGTCTATTACAGGAGTCCAGTAGATTGCTGGCTTCTTTCTCATAATAAACATACAGAGGTCTCCAAAATTCTCTTGCCTTCTGTAAATCTTTCTAAATCCTTCTCTCTCAGCAGTTCTGACAAAATGTCCATCTCTTCCGTCTCTAGGGATTTGTCCATTAGTTCTTGATGCTCCAGAATCTCTCTTATTTCCCAATATTTAGCTAGAGAGATCCCAGCTATAGTTAACATATACAGTAGTAAATGTTTCTTTTTAACGTCTTTGATTTCCGGCATAATAACCCTAGATGCCCTAAGCACATCTGATCTCGCCTGATTTCGGAAGCTAAGCAGGGTCGGCCCTGGTTAGTACTTGGATGGGTGACCACCAGGGAATACCAGGTGCTGTAGGCGCCTGGAGTAGGAACTGGCAAAGCCACTCCAGTATTCCTGCCAAGAAAACTCCATGGACATGGAGCCACGAAGAGTCGGTCACAACTGTAACAACGCAACACACACACATAATATAAAAAGATTTCTGGTTTAAATGCGATCGTAAAATTCACCATTTTTGTAACATCTCATATACCCTTTCCCAACAACTGCGAATCTTCGCACATGTCCACCTCAGACGATAAAAAGTCCCTTCTTTCTCCTTACATTTCAAGCATCTACCCGACATATTTCCATACATTTTTACTAAATGTTGTGTTGTCAGAGACTCTGTAGTTTCTATGTTTCTTCTTTGGCCCTCCTTCCACATGTCAGTGAGCGGAAGGGCGGGTTTCTGGACACTTCTCATTAAGCAATTGTCCAATAGTCTGTGAAGGAATTGGAAGTGATTGTTCTTAAGAAGCCCCCTGAGGGATCGAGTCAAATACGGTGGACGCTTGTATAACAAACAGCTTGTGTAACATAAAATCCGTACAACATAAAAAATTCCGGAGATAGGGGAAATTTGCTTAAAATAATCACCTATGGGGAGAATCCGTACAACATAAAAATGGGATTACTCCGTTTTCAATGCATTCCTATGGGAAATTTGTATAAAGGAAAATTTGCTTAACATAATTTCATTTGGAACAAATTAATTCCTTTATACAAGGTACCACTGTACTTGTAGTTTTATGCATCCAGCACTCCAGGTGACTTGTTCCTTTTTACGCCTCTCCTTGTTCTCCTGACCTAGGGACTTGCCGGAGGGAAAGGAAACAAGGGTGACTCCACCACAGGTTTCCACATTCTCCTTCCGAGCCTTGCATGAGAGATCCCAGTGAGGCGTCTTTAAAGCTCACCCTTTTTTTCTGCATTCCTCTCATGGTCTGTTTTGTGTGTCTCTCTCTGTGTGGGGGTTATATTTCTGCAGGGACAACCTGGACCTCCAGGAACGCCTGGGCAGACTGTGAGTAAAGCTGGGTTATCCTGATCCCTCTGGGGAAAATATCATAGGAAGAGAGAGTGGCCTTCATCCATACAAATGGAGTTAGCAGCCATAAGAAGTACAGTAGGACCCCCGTATCCACGGATTCATTAACCACTGATTCAGTTATCCACCGTTGGCCGAGGAAAAAAATTAAATAACTAATTCAGCAGCCACAAAGCAAGCTACTGTCACAAAACAGCAGCTGTAAAGCAAGCTACTGTCACAGAACAGCAGTTGAGGTTTTTTTGGGTTTTCTTTTATCTGCAGTTTTTGTTATCCATGGGAAGGGCTGGAACTGATCCGCAGCGGATACCAGGGTCCTACTGTACCTCCTTGACAGGGGCTGGAGGATCCTTTTCAGTTCTGCAGTTCTAAGAGTACTCTATTATTTACCCGCTGGATAGCTCTGAGGCTTAGGTCTTTGGCTGCAGAGCCAGAGGTTGGGAGTTCAATTCCCCCACTCGGCCTCCTTAATGGGGGCTGAACTGGATGATCCAGGAGGTCCCTTCCAGCCCCGCAGTTCTAAGACCAACAGCTCAAAGGGCGGCCTTGTGTGGCCGTTGGACCTCTGGAGTTTTGGCTGTCCTGTTCCAGAACGTTTTCTCTTCATCCTTCATGTTCATTGCTTCCCTCTGACCATTGCAGGCTCCTTCTTCGGAAAAATACATCACCCTCAAAGGAGAGAAGGTACAGTTTCTTCCCTTGTGAGCAAATCCATGATACGATGTCGGCTGACTCCTTCATAAGAACATAAGAATTGCAGTGCTGGATCAGGCCAAAGGCGCATCTAGTCCAGCTTCCTGTATCTCACAGTGCCCCCATCAAATGCCTCTGGGAGCGCATAAAACTAGATCTCTGTCTCCTGATAGCACTCCCCTGCATCTGGCCCTTGAAGTACCCCAGTTTTAAGCCTGGAGATGACACATCTCCATCATGGTTTGTAACCCGTGATGGACTTTTCCTCCAGGAATCTGTCCAATCCCCTTTTGAAGGCATGCAGGCCAGATGCCATCACCACCTCCTGTGACAGGGAGTTCCACAGACTAACAACACACAGGGTTAAAAAAAATTCTTTTGTCTGTTCTCACTCTCCCAGCCCTCAATTTGAGTGGATGTCCCTTAGTTCTGGTATTTTGTGAGAGGGAGAAGATTGCCCCTCTATCCACTTGACTCATGCCTTGCATAATTTTGTACGTCTCAGTCATATCCCCCCTCGGGTGCCTTTTTTTCTGGACTAAAGAGCCCCAAATGTTTTAGCCTTTCCTCATAAGGGAGGTGCCCCAGCCCAGGAATCATTTTAGTTGCTCTCTTCTGTACCTTTTCCCGTTCCACTATGTCTTTCTTGAGATGCGGTGACCAGAATTGTACACAATACTCCGGGGATAATTTATGCATTCATGGAGGGCAAGGTCTTGGTTGCCCAACTCCACTTAGCGATGACCTGGGAATGGAACCCTACGGATCCTAGTAACTGTTTGGCACCATTCGTTATATGAGGAGCTAGGGACAAAACCTCCATCACCTGTCGGGAACCTTCGAGGCATCCAACTCTGAGGGTGAAGGTGAAGGACCAGCATCTTGGAGGACATTCACATGACAGCACAAGCTTCACAGAGAAGAAGGAAAAGTCCAGCCCACTGGGAAAATAAAAAATCCGTGGCTTGGGTGTCCTTCATTCCACCGGAATCTGTAGAGGCCGACAACAGATTTCTGTGCAATGAAGCCCACCAGGCGTGGAATCGCTCTTCTTCCGTTTGGGTCCGCTTCTCAGAGAGCCCATGATTTTTACGAGTTCTGTGATCCCCTCTTGGTGGCACGGTGGTTTCTGCAGGAGTCGAGAGAGGTAGGAAAGCTCGGTGTCTGGAGACAGCCCGGACAGCTAGTCCAATCTGGAACAGATGCCAGCTCCATATCTAATCAGGGAGGCTCTCCCCGAGATGCTAGTCCTCAAGACCACACTGCTCCACAAGGACCCGGTGGCTTACTTTACAAACCAAACATACAGAGAGGAGAACGCTGGTAGAAACAAAGGAAACTGCATTATCTTGAGCCCTATATTCTCAACTTTGGTTGGTAGCATGAGATGTCCAGGGTTTGAGATATCTATTCTATCTGGGATTTATTTGTTTGCTTGCTTGCAATATTTTGTAAGGTTAACAACATAATAAAAACACCCAGGTTAGAAATTAATCATCTCTCTCTCTCTCTCTCTCTCTCTCTCTCTCTCTCTCTGTGTATATATATATATATATTTGTTTTCGTAGATTTTCACGGGTGTAGGTATGCATGTTAGGGTGGATTCGGGTTTCTTCCCGTGTAGAAATCTGGTTGTTTTGGCGACGTTTCGACGAGGTCTCACTCATCATCTTCAGGCTGGTGTTCTGGCTTCTTTCTTCTTGAAGCAAAGCATGGTCTCAGTTGAAGTCCTTCTATAAATACTGCTGGGGGTGTGTGGTTTGCTTGCTTTGTTGCTGATTGCAGGTTCCTTTGTTCCTTTGTTCTTTTGTGATCTGCTGTGTGGCTGAGGCGATCGTTAAGGGATTAACTGCTGGTGGCTGTTTAGATGGCTGTTTGGATGCTGGTGGGTTAGATGGCTGGTGGGTTCTGGCAGTATCCTGGGCTTTGGTGGAGTGGGGTCCTGTGTCTTGTGAATTCATTTTGGTCTGGCTACGTGTCTGTGGTCTCCCAATGTTTTTGGGGGTGTGTGAGTGTGCTCCATGTGGTGACTGGAGTGGGGTGCCGCAGTAGATGGTGCAGTCGTGGTTTTGTTATTGGATGGTGGTTTCGTTTCATCTGTGGGAAGGGTCTGGGTTTGTGTTTGGTGTGGATGGAAGGTGGTGGCATCTTGTGTCCTTTTGGACCTGGTGTCAGTCTTTGTGACAGAGGCTCGTCTGTTGACCAGGGCTAGTTTCCAGATGTCAGGCAAGCGGGAGGTGTCATCACGTTTATTCATGTTGTTTGGGTGTTTCTCTATTTCAATGGCTTCCATGATTATTCGACTGTTGAAGTGTTCAGTTTTGGAGATGAGTTTGGTTCTTTCAAAGTCAATTTCATGACCTGTTGTTTTTATGTGCTGGAAGAGAGAGGAAGATTTTTCTTCTTTTTGACTGCGTTCTTGTGTTCTGCGATGCGTGCGCTTATTCTCCTGTTTGTCTGTCCGATGTATGTGGCTGGACAGACTTTGCATGGTATTTCGTAGACTCCTTGGTTTTCTAGCTCAATCTTGTCTTTGGGGTTTCTTAAAATGTTGGCTATTTTTTGGTCGGTGCAAAAGGCTGTCTTGATATTGTGTTTGTGGAGAATTTTGCTGATTTTGTCTGTGGTGCCTTTGATGTAAGGGAGGAGGGCGGTGCCGTTGTTCTCTTCTGTTTCTTGGTTCTTGGGGGTGTTTCGTTTTGGATTAGTTTGGTGATGGTGTTTTTTTGGAATCCGTTCGCAATTAAAACATTCGAGAGAGTGTGTAATTCAGTTTTTAGGTGGTCTTTGTGAGTGAGGCGTTTGGTTCTGGAGATGAGGGTTTTTGCTACGGAGTTGATCTGTGCAGGGTGGTGGTGTGATTGTGCATTTAAGTAGCGGTTTGTATGTGTTTTTTTCTGGTAGATGGTATGTCCTAAGGAGCCGTCGGGTTTTTGTAGATTAGGACGTCCAGGAAGGGAAGTTGGTTGTTGGCTTCTATTTCCATAGTGAATTGTATTTTGGGGTGTAGGCTGTTGAGATGTGTGAGGAAGTTGTTCAGTTTATCTTTCCCGTGTGGCCAGATAACAAAGGTGTCGTCAACATATCTGAGCCAGAGTTTGGGTTTATGTTCGGACTTCTGTAACGCGTTGGTTTCAAAGTGTTCCATATATAGGTTTGCGATGACCGGTGAGAGGGTGATCCCATGGGTGCTCCTTCTATCTGTTTGTATCTTTGTCCATTGTGGATGAAGTATGTGTTGGTTAGGCAGTGGTTGGTCAGATCTAGGATGTGCTGGGGGGGGTTGTATTTGTTGTGGATAGCTGTCAAGGCTTCTTGAATGGGCACTTGTGTGAAGAGCGAAACAACATCGAAGCTCACGAGTAGGTCATTGGGTTGTAGGTCTTGTTTCTTTATAATTTCTATGAAGTGGAACGAGTTTTGTACGTATGAAGTGATGGATTCTGCATAGGGCTGGAGTTGTTTGGCAAGAAATTTGGCGAGGTTTTGTAGAGGTGAGCCTATGGAGCTGACTATGGGTCTGAGAGGTGTTCCTTCTTTGTGAATCTTGGGGAGGCCGTAGAGCTTGGGGCATCTGGATGATTTCTCTCTGGGGATGATGCTTGGCTTGATTTCTTCACTTAAGGGAGAGGCTTTTATTTTGGCTTTGGTGGTTTTTTCCAGGTAGGTGGTGGGGTCTGTGTTCAAGGTATGTAAGCAGGGTCTTGTAGTAGGTTGGATAGTTTGGCTTAGTAGTCGGATGTGTTCATCACCACTGTGGCATTGCCTTTGTCTGCTGGGAGAATGATTATGTTGTTGTCTTTCCTCAGGTTGGTGAGGGCTTTTGTTCTTCTTTGTGTAAATTGCTTCTGGGTGGTTTGCTGGAGCAGAGGACATTGGTGACTTCGAGTCTGATTTTGTTGGCTTCATCTGGGTTGATTTTGGTTAGGCTGGCTTCCACTCCGCATATGATGTTTTCAGTGGGGATGTGTCTGGGGGCGACTGCAAAGTTGAATCCTTTGGAAAGGACTTTGGTCTCTGTGATGGTGAGTGTCCTGTCTGATATGTTGTGAACTGTTTGTTTCATGGGCTGTTGTGGGGGGGTTGGGCTTCTGGCGTTTTTCCAGTTTGTGGAGTTTGTTGGTGTGTGTGTCTGTCTTGTGGGAGGTCTCTGTTTCAGCTCTCCAGGCGGCGAGTTGCTTGGATTTGTTCCAGAGTGTTGGGTGGATTTTGTTGCTGAGTTTGAGGTGGAGAGTGAGTAGGTCTCTGTTGGTTTGATCTAGTAGGTATCTTTTCCTGTGTAGTTCGCTTCTGATTAGGGCTAGTTCTGTTCTTTTCAGGATCCTTTCGCTGGATGGGGTTTTTGAGTGGAATTTCAGTTGGAAGCTTGTGGGGATCACATTTTTGTCTCGGCAGTTGCGTAGGAATGCAATGTCTCATAAGATGGTGGCTCTTCGGACTTCTAGTTTCTCGTAGGTTCTGGTCAGCTGGAAGGTTTCCTCCCCGTAGAGGTCGGATATTTGTTTTCGTAGATTTTCACGGGTATAGGTATGCATGTTGGGGTGGATTCGGGTTTCTTCCCGTGTAGAAATCTGGTTGTTTTGGCGACGTTTCGACGAGGTCTCACTCGTCATCTTCAGGCTGGTGTTCTGGCTTCTTTCTTCTTGAAGCAAAGCGTGATCTCAGTTGAAGTCCTTCTATAAATACTGCTGGGGGTGTGTGGTTTGCTTGCTCTGTTGCTGATTGTAGGTTCCTTTGTTCTTTTGTGATCTGCTGTGTGGCTGAGGCGATCGTTAAGGGATTAACTGCTGGTGGGTTAGATGGCTGTTTAGAGATATCCTGTGTGGGTGAGGTGCTGGATGTGTGTCTATCAGCCTTTTGTTTCTTAACGACCTTGGTGGTGGGCGTTCTGGCAGCATCCTGGGCTTTGGTGGAGTGGGGTCCTGTGTCTTGTGAATATATATATAGGCGTATTCCCTGGTACTTCCTGCTAGTCTCCCATCAGAGTGTTAGTCATGCCTGACCCAGTCAAAAGTCCAAAAATATGACACTATCAGGAGGGGTTTGAAGCACTGTGAAGGTTTTTAACATGTCCAACTGTCTCTCAACTTTAAGATGGTTTGGTTGCAGCGTCTTCCTCTTTAGAGAGAAACGAGTTCTGCTAGCGTCTTTTGCTTCGTCTAAGAACAAAACAACTCTGACCATATCTAATTTATTCACGCCTGGCATCCTTGCGTACATTCTTCCACACCCTCACGTATCCACCGAACAAAAGATTACAAACAGAACGTTGTCGGAAGCAGGGTTCGTTAAATGCTGAAAACTGCTCGCAACAGCTTGCGAGTTCTTACCTGCTGTGTCTTGCAAATTGTGTGCTGCGGTTGGTCAGCACTGGGTCTTCTTTGCAAAATTTGACTTGCTAAGCATGTCTGCTCTTAACATCTAACATCCTGTTACCTAGGTTGTTCCTTTGTGGTCTTCTTCTCTGCTCCCCTTCCCTGCCTCCTCTGCCTCAGCCAGCCACTCACCGGGCCCAGCGTGCTAGCTTCCTGTACCTCCTCGGCTGATCTTCCACTCCCGGCAACAGCTCAGGCTTTCCTGCCCCACCCTCTCGGCTGATCTGCCGATTAAAAGGTTGGGCAAAGACATCTGTGCTCTTCCTCATGACTGGGAGATTAGCCGAGGAGGTGAAAACATGCAGGCAAACCGGGGGCTGGTGAGTAGCTGAACGGCTGAGGAGGCAGGGAGGGAGCAGCAGTTCCTGTTCTGCTACCTCGATGAACTGGGATGAACTGGTCCGTGCCCATCTCTAATTCCCAACCTTCGGTACCCATAAGAACCTAAGAAGCGCCCTGCTGGATCAGGCCAAGGGTTCGTTTAGTCCAGTTTCCTGTATCTCACTGTGGTCCCACTAGATACGTCTGGGAGCACAGGAGACAACTAGATATCTGTCCCCCAGAGTCTGGCTCTTTGAAGAACCTTCCTTTTAAGCTTAGGAATCACACATATCCCCATCGTGGTTTGTCACCTGCGATGGACTTTTCCTCCAGAAATCTGTCCAATCCCCTTTTAACAGCACCTAGGCCAAATGCCACCCCCACATCCTGTGATAAGGAGTTCCACAGATATTCTCGGGCTAAAGCTCTCAGAAGCCTTCATCACCAGCGACGCTGGCCAGAATTTCTAGGAGTTGCCATGCAAGAACATCTGGGAACACAAGGTTGGGAACCGCTACCCTACATGAAAAAAGAACCAAAACCCAGAATCCTTTGTTTGAAAAGAGACGAGAGCCCTTCGATCATTTGGTCTGCTCTTCTCACCTTGGCCCCTGACTTTGGTGACCTGCTGTTCTCTTTCAACACCTGTCCCTGAACCGATGGATAGATTGACATGCTGCTTCTTTTTACTTCTTCTTCCAAGGGAGAGCCGGGACCTCCTGGAAAAGCGATCGATATCAAGGTAAATCCAGAAAAGAAGCTTGATGAGTTTATATTTTCTGAACTAATTTTTATGTGTCTTGCCGAATATCTAATTGTACTGGACTATATATTGTCCCTCATCACTGTAAGCCGCCTTAGGTCCTTTTCCTAGGAGAAAGGTGGAGTAAAAATACTCTAAAATAAATAAATAATAAATATTAATCAGTAAGATGAAGAATGCATATTCGACTGGGAAGGCAGGCTGTGCTGCAATTCAGGATGATTTGGTAGCAAATTCCAAAGGGGGCAGGGAGCTCTATTCCTTTCACAGGTGGAAATAAGGGGGTGATTTTTAAAAAGCGGAATATGTGCATATATGCAAATGTGTACGTGAAGCCAGAGGTTCGGAGTTCGAATCTCCACCGTGTTTTCCTGACAGCGGCTGGACTTGATTATCTATACAGTGGTCCCCCACTCTTTCGCAGTTCATAAACTGCAGTCCCGCTATATTGCGGGACCGCAGTACCCCAAAAGGGCTTCAGGGAGATAGGGAAGGTTTTAAAAGCTGGGGCTTTTTAAACCTTCCCCCCTCTTCCCCAAGCCCTGGACTCCAGCTGATTGGTGCTGGGGTGGGGAAACAAAAGGTTTTTCTCCTCCATCCCAGCGCCAATCAGCTGAAGCCCGGGGCTTGCAATCAAGGAGGCATCGTGCACCGCTCCCCCTGCACCTGGGGGTGGTCGGGAGAAGCGGCGTGCAATATTTAAAATGCTTTCAGCAATGGAGCCAAGTGCTTGCCTCTGTTGCTGAAAGACATTTTAAACATTGCGCCCCCCCCCAATGGCCTGACCTGACTTGCATCCACATATCATGGATTTTCAATGATCGCGAGTCGGGTTTGTCCCTAACCCCCGCGGTAGACGGGGAGGGGGGTTACTGTACAGTGATGGCAAGCCTTATAGAGACCGAGTGCCCAAAGTGCAATTCAAAACCCACTAATTTTCCGCAAAGTGCCAATACAGCAATTTAACCTGAGTACAGTACAGGTGGCTGTGAAGGGGTGGTGTTGGGTGCCCACAGAAGGGGCTCCAAGTGCTATAGGTTCGCCAACACTGATCTATAGGGTGCCTTCAAGCTCTGCAGTTGGAGAGGGAGGAGGATTATTAAGTGTTGACGTAACATTCAACAATTGATATAGCGAGTCTGCTGTTGTTACCACCAGCAGCTGGATTTAGGACAACAATGGTGTTCTTCAACTTTTGCGTGACTGCTAAAATCTGCTGCAAAGTGCTCGCAAATGCGGAACATAAAATTGTTTTTCCATGAGCAGCGGACTTTAAAAAAAAATACAGTGCGACCACGCCCACTTAAGCGCTACCGAGCGCATTTTACAATTACATGGTCTCGAGGTACCACTGGTGGGAAATCGGGCTGTTAGCTCTAGTCAGTGATCGGATGCAACAGGAGAGTTCTCTAATGCACTTCTTGCCTTTTCTTTTGGAAAGCTAGCAGCACCTGTGAAAATCTCCTATATTCCAGGAGGCGGGAGGAAAATACTGTATCCTCTCCAGGCCGTATACGGACTCTCTGCAAGGACCACCTCTCCCCCCCCCCACTTTGGTATCAAACTGGAGGTTCATCAGGAGAATCTCTAAATGCAAGAGTATCAATATTGTCCACACCTTTTGGAAATGGGTAGAATACAAGCACGATGCATAAGCGGAAGCAGAAATGGGAAGGTTTCATGTTTTAAAGCCTTACAAACCATTTCAGGTTTGCAAGGATGGAATGCAACTTTTGATTATCTCAAGATAAAGCCTTCTCTGTTTAAGCCAGGTGTGTCCAAACTTCGGCCCTCCAGATGTTTTGGACCACAACTCCCAGAACTCCGAGCCCAGATTGCCAATGACAAAGGATTGTGGGAGTTTGGGTCAAATACATCTGGAGGGCTGAAGTTTGGACACCACTGGTTTAAGCACTCTTAGGTTATCCTGTAATTTCAGCCTTTGGAGGTGAACCCAGTGGGCACCACCGGTTGTTAAATGTTAGTATGATCTGTCTCCTGTTTAGGATTTGGAAACCGTTTTGGAAGCTTATGGGATCAAGGTAGGTGCTTGTGGCCATTCCTATAATTTTGGGTTGGAAAAGTGGAGGGGGGTCGTCATATGCATGGGGGCATCTTATAGGCGGAAAAACATGGCACATTATCAATTTTCAGCTTCTGGAAATAAACTGTCCAAGTGATGGGTATGTAAACATCCCAGAAACGGCATATCTGTAAACATCTGTACGGTTGATACACAGGTCTTAGGGCGCAACCGTGTTCATCCTGTTGTTGTCAACTTACAGCTGGCTCTGTTGAAAGAGCTGACGGACCTTCTCGTCCAGGGTGGGGTTGACCTGGTAACCCAACAAATCGCTGGCCCCAGAAAGGGGAAAGGGAAAGCAGCCCGGAAGAAGCAAGGGTCTAAACAAGCCATGGAGCATGTGGTGAGTAGCCGAAGGGAATACCAATGTGCCCTGTTACGGAAGTGGTCTTTAACAGAGTGAAAAAAAGAACTGATTCCCATTCATGTTGCAATTGTTGTTAACTTGTGTGTGTGTTGTGTTGTTACAGTCGTGACCCACCCTTCGTGACTCTACATCCATGGAGTTTTCTTGGCAGGAATACTGAAGTGGTTTGTCAATTCCTACTCCAGGCGCCTACAGCACCTGGTATTCCCTGGTGGTCTCCCATCCAAGTACTAGCCAGGGCCGACCCTGCTTAGCTTCCGAAATCAAGCGAGATCAGATTTGCTTAGGGCTTCTAGGCAACTTGTTGTTAACTTATTGGTATTTATTTGATTTATTGGTTTGCTTTATATATATGCTGGCATTTTTTGGAAAAGGGGACATTAGAGACTATTGTAGAATAATGGCCATGCAATCCAACCTCCTCCTCAATCAGAAATCCAAATCAAAGGATATTTGCCTGGTGGTTGTCCAGTTTTCTCTTGAATGCCTCCATCCCTGGAACACTTCCCACTTTCCAAGGTCGCAGGTTCCATTGTCATACTGCTCTAAAACTGAGGATGTTTTTCCTGATATTCAGCCTAAATGAATATGGCATGTAGGAACAGGGCCTATTTGGCAGCTGCCCTCAGATTATGGAATGCCCTCCCAAGTGAGACCCGCCTGGCGCCAACGTTGATGACATTTCGGCGCCAGGTAAAAACATTCCTGTTCCAGAGGTTTTTTAACTGACTATTGTGGGTCCTGATGGCGATTTTAGTGTAGTGTTTTAATATATTATATTTATATGTTTTTATTGTTTTAATTTTATTGCAATTTTGGTGCTTTAATTGTTCGAATTGTTTATTTTAATTGTGAGCCGCCCAGAGACCTTTGGGTAGTGGGCGGCATACAAGCTAAATAAATAAATAAATAAATAAATAAATAAATAAATAAATCTAGCTTCTGGAGCTTGAGCCCATTATTATGCGTCCTGCACTCAGGAACAGATCCTGCCCCATCTCTGTGTGACCGCCTTTCAAGAATAGAGTATCTCGCCCCAGTCTTCATTTCTCAGGGCTAAACATGCCCAGTTCTTTCAGCCCTTCCTCATAATACTTGGTTTCCAGCCCCTGAATCATCCTGGTTGCCCTCCTCTGAACTTGTTCCAATTTGTCGGCGTCCTTCTTGAAATGTGGTGTCCAGAACTGGACACAGGACTCTAGATGAGGCCTAACCAATAGAGAACTAGCCTCTGTCAGGATTTGGAGACTACCCTTGTATCAAAATGCAACCTAAAACAACATTTAGAACCAGTTTTCCATTCTGTTATGTGGTCTATGTTATGCTGCTGGATTTCAGCCTTTGAAAGGAAGACCGCATATTTATTGCAACACATTTTTTGCACATTGTCCCTAACATATACGTGTTGGTCTATACCAGTGGTTCTCAACCTGTGGGTCCCCAGATGTTCCTGGATGGCAACTACCAGACGTCTTCATCACTATCTGAGCTGGCCAGGATTTCTGGGAGTTGCAGTCCAGGAACATCTGGGGACCCACAGGTTGAGAACCACTGGCCTATACCATTCCCCCTGTCCAACTGTGGTGGACCTCTGGCTTTTTCAACGTGCAGGATTCACGTCATCGAGCAAGCACCACAGAAGTTACAAGAGTCGTCCCAAGCCAACATCTGGAATACTCAGGACCAGAAACGGAAGAATCCTCCTTCTCTCCTCCTACTTTCCCCCCTACTATAATAAATAAGGTAATTTGTTTTTAGTTATTTGCTTATTATTTATAGGCCACCTTTCTCCCAATAAGGGGAGCCAACCCAGCTCAAACATATTAAAAGGAATAAAATTGACCAAGAGAAAGGGTCTCCTCTGATGATCTTAAGTGCCAGGGAGGCTCATATGAGGAGATATAGTCCTTCAGATGAAGTTAATCTACATCAGTTGTTCTCCACCTGTGTGTCCCCAGATGTTCCTGGACTGCAACTCCCAGAAATCCTGACCAGCTCAGCTACTGATGAAGACTTCTGGGAGGTGCAGTCCTGTTCTCACTGTCCCAGCCCTCAATTTGAGTGGATGTCCCTTAGTTCTGGTATTTTGTGAGAGGGAGAAGAGCTTCCCTCTATCCACTTTACTCATGCCCTGCATTATTTTGTACGTCTCAATCATATCCCCCCTCGGGTGCCTTTTTTTCTGGACTAAAGAGCCCCAAATGTTTTAGCCTTTCCTCATAAGGGAGGTGCCCCAGGCCAGTAATCATTTTAGTCGCTCTCTTCTGTACCTTTTCCCGTTCCACTATGTCTTTCTTGAGATGCGGTGACCAGAATTGTACACAATACTCCGGGGATAATTTATGCATTCATGGAGAGCAAGGTCTTGGTTGCCCAACTCCACTTAGCGATGACCTGGGAATGGAACCCTACGGATCCTAGTAACTGTTTGGCACCATTCGTTATATGAGGAGCTAGGGACAAAACCTCCATCACCTGTCGGGAACCTTCGAGGCATCCAACTCTGAGGGTGAAGGTGAAGGACCAGCATCTTGGAGGACATTCACATGACAGCACAAGCTTCACAGAGAAGAAGGAAAAGTCCAGCCCACTGGGAAAATAAAAAATCCGTGGCTTGGGTGTCCTTCATTCCACCGGAATCTGTAGAGGCTGACAACAGATTTCTGTGCAATGAAGCCCACCAGGCGTGGAATCGCTCTTCTTCCGTTTGGGTCCGGTTCTCAGAGAGCCCATGATTTTTACGAGTTCTGTGATCCCCTCTTGGTGGCACGGTGGTTTCTGCAGGAGTTGAGAGAGGTAGGAAAGCTCGGTGTCTGGAGACAGCCCGTACAGCTAGTCCAATCTAGAACAGATGCCAGCTCCATGTCTAATCAGGGAGGCTCTCCCCGAGATGCTAGTCCTCAAGACCACTCTGCTCCACAAGGACCCGGTGGCTTACTTTACAAACCAAACATACAGAGAGGAGAACTGGTAGAAACAAAGGAAACTGCATTATCTTGAGCCCTATATTCTCAACTTTGGTTGGTAGCATGAGATGTCCAGGGTTTGAGATATCTATTCTATCTGGGATTTATTTGTTTGCTTGCTTGCAATATTTTGTAAGGTTAACAACATAATAAAAACACCCAGGTTAGAAATTAATCATCTCTCTCTCTCTCTCTCTCTCTCTCTCTCTCTCTCTGTGTATATATATATATATATTTGTTTTCGTAGATTTTCACGGGTGTAGGTATGCATGTTAGGGTGGATTCGGGTTTCTTCCCGTGTAGAAATCTGGTTGTTTTGGCGACGTTTCGACGAGGTCTCACTCATCATCTTCAGGCTGGTGTTCTGGCTTCTTTCTTCTTGAAGCAAAGCATGGTCTCAGTTGAAGTCCTTCTATAAATACTGCTGGGGGTGTGTGGTTTGCTTGCTTTGTTGCTGATTGCAGGTTCCTTTGTTCCTTTGTTCTTTTGTGATCTGCTGTGTGGCTGAGGCGATCGTTAAGGGATTAACTGCTGGTGGCTGTTTAGATGGCTGTTTGGATGCTGGTGGGTTAGATGGCTGGTGGGTTCTGGCAGTATCCTGGGCTTTGGTGGAGTGGGGTCCTGTGTCTTGTGAATTCATTTTGGTCTGGCTACGTGTCTGTGGTCTCCCAATGTTTTTTGGGGGTGTGTGAGTGTGCTCCATGTGGTGACTGGAGTGGGGTGCCGCAGTAGATGGTGCAGTCGTGGTTTTGTTATTGGATGGTGGTTTCGTTTCATCTGTGGGAAGGGTCTGGGTTTGTGTTTGGTGTGGATGGAAGGTGGTGGCATCTTGTGTCCTTTGGACCTGGTGTCAGTCTTTGTGACAGAGGCTCGTCTGTTGACCAGGGCTAGTTTCCAGATGTCAGGCAAGCGGGAGGTGTCATCACGTTTATTCATGTTGTTTGGGTGTTTCTCTATTTCAATGGCTTCCATGATTATTCGACTGTTGAAGTGTTCAGTTTTGGAGATGAGTTTGGTTCTTTCAAAGTCAATTTCATGACCTGTTGTTTTTATGTGCTGGAAAGAGAGGAAGATTTTTCTTCTTTTTGACTGCGTTCTTGTGTTCTGCGATGCGTGCGCTTATTCTCCTGTTTGTCTGTCCGATGTATGTGGCTGGACAGACTTTGCATGGTATTTCGTAGACTCCTTGGTTTTCTAGCTCAATCTTGTCTTTGGGGTTTCTTAAAATGTTGGCTATTTTTGGTCGGTGCAAAAGGCTGTCTTGATATTGTGTTTGTGGAGAATTTTGCTGATTTTGTCTGTGGTGCCTTTGATGTAAGGGAGGAGGGCGGTGCCGTTGTTCTCTTCTGTTTCTTGGTTCTTGGGGGTGTTTCCTTTTGGATTAGTTTGGTGATGGTGTTTTTGGAATCCGTTCGCAATTAAAACATTCGAGAGAGTGTGTAATTCAGTTTTTAGGTGGTCTTTGTGAGTGAGGCGTTTGGTTCTGGAGATGAGGGTTTTTGCTACGGAGTTGATCTGTGCAGGGTGGTGGTGTGATTGTGCATTTAAGTAGCGGTTTGTATGTGTTTTTTTCTGGTAGATGGTATGTCCTAAGGAGCCGTCGGGTTTTTTGTAGATTAGGACGTCCAGGAAGGGAAGTTGGTTGTTGGCTTCTATTTCCATAGTGAATTGTATTTTGGGGTGTAGGCTGTTGAGATGTGTGAGGAAGTTGTTCAGTTTATCTTTCCCGTGTGGCCAGATAACAAAGGTGTCGTCAACATATCTGAGCCAGAGTTTGGGTTTATGTTCGGACTTCTGTAACGCGTTGGTTTCAAAGTGTTCCATATATAGGTTTGCGATGACCGGTGAGAGGGGTGATCCCATGGGTGCTCCTTCTATCTGTTTGTATCTTTGTCCATTGTGGATGAAGTATGTGTTGGTTAGGCAGTGGTTGGTCAGATCTAGGATGTGCTGGGGGGGGTTGTATTTGTTGTGGATAGCTGTCAAGGCTTCTTGAATGGGCACTTGTGTGAAGAGCGAAACAACATCGAAGCTCACGAGTAGGTCATTGGGTTGTAGGTCTTGTTTCTTTATAATTTCTATGAAGTGGAACGAGTTTTGTACGTATGAAGTGATGGATTCTGCATAGGGCTGGAGTTGTTTGGCAAGAAATTTGGCGAGGTTTTGTAGAGGTGAGCCTATGGAGCTGACTATGGGTCTGAGAGGTGTTCCTTCTTTGTGAATCTTGGGGAGGCCGTAGAGCTTGGGGCATCTGGATGATTTCTCTCTGGGGATGATGCTTGGCTTGATTTCTTCACTTAAGGGAGAGGCTTTTATTTTGGCTTTGGTGGTTTTTTCCAGGTAGGTGGTGGGGTCTGTGTTCAAAGGTATGTAAGCAGGGTCTTGTAGTAGGTTGGATAGTTTGGCTTAGTAGTCGGATGTGTTCATCACCACTGTGGCATTGCCTTTGTCTGCTGGGAGAATGATTATGTTGTTGTCTTTCCTCAGGTTGGTGAGGGCTTTTTGTTCTTCTTTGTGTAAATTGCTTCTGGGTGGTTTGCTGGAGCAGAGGACATTGGTGACTTTGAGTCTGATTTTGTTGGCTTCATCTGGGTTGATTTTGGTTAGGCTGGCTTCCACTCCGCATATGATGTTTTCAGTGGGGATGTGTCTGGGGGCGACTGCAAAGTTGAATCCTTTGGAAAGGACTTTGGTCTCTGTGATGGTGAGTGTCCTGTCTGATATGTTGTGAACTGTTTGTTTCATGGGCTGTTGTGGGGGGGGGTTGGGCTTCTGGCGTTTTTCCAGTTTGTGGAGTTTGTTGGTGTGTGTGTCTGTCTTGTGGGAGGTCTCTGTTTCAGCTCTCCAGGCGGCGAGTTGCTTGGATTTGTTCCAGAGTGTTGGGTGGATTTTGTTGCTGAGTTTGAGGTGGAGAGTGAGTAGGTCTCTGTTGGTTTGATCTAGTAGGTATCTTTTCCTGTGTAGTTCGCTTCTGATTAGGGCTAGTTCTGTTCTTTTCAGGATCCTTTCGCTGGATGGGGTTTTGAGTGGAATTTCAGTTGGAAGCTTGTGGGGATCACATTTTTGTCTCGGCAGTTGCGTAGGAATGCAATGTCTCATAAGATGGTGGCTCTTCGGACTTCTAGTTTCTCGTAGGTTCTGGTCAGCTGGAAGGTTTCCTCCCGTAGAGGTCGGATATTTGTTTTTCGTAGATTTTCACGGGTATAGGTATGCATGTTGGGGTGGATTCGGTTTCTTCCGTGTAGAAATCTGGTTGTTTTTTTGACGTTTGACGAGGTCTCACTCGTCATCTTCAGGCTGGTGTTCTGGCTTCTTTCTTCTTGAAGCAAAGCGTGATCTCAGTTGAAGTCCTTCTATAAATACTGCTGGGGGTGTGTGGTTTGCTTGCTCTGTTGCTGATTGTAGGTTCCTTTGTTCTTTTGTGATCTGCTGTGTGGCTGAGGCGATCGTTAAGGGATTAACTGCTGGTGGGTTAGATGGCTGTTTAGAGATATCCTGTGTGGGTGAGGTGCTGGATGTGTGTCTATCAGCCTTTTGTTTCTTAACGACCTTGGTGGTGGGCGTTCTGGCAGCATCCTGGGCTTTGGTGGAGTGGGGTCCTGTGTCTTGTGAATATATATATAGGCGTATTCCCTGGTACTTCCTGCTAGTCTCCCATCAGAGTGTTAGTCATGCCTGACCCAATCAAAAGTCCAAAAATATGACACTATCAGGAGGGGTTGAAGCACTGTGAAGGTTTTTAACATGACCAACTGTCTCTCAACTTTAAGATGGTTTGGTTGCAGCGTCTTCCTCTTCAGAGAGAAACGAGTTCTGCTAGCGTCTTTTGCTTCGTCTAAGAACAAAACAACTCTGACCATATCTAATTCATTCACACCTGGCATCCTTGCGTACATTCTTCCACACCCTCACGTATCCACCGAACAAAAGATTACAAACGGAACGTTGTCGGAAGCAGGGTTCGTTAAATGCTGAAAACTGCTCGCAACAGCTTGCGAGTTCTTACCTGCTGTGTCTTGCAAATTGTGTGCTGTGGTTGGTCAGCACTGGGTCTTCTTTGCAAAATTTGACTTGCTAAGCATGTCTGCTCTTAACATCTAACATCCTGTTACCTAGGTTGTTCCTTTGTGGTCTTCTTCTCTGCTCCCCTTCCCTGCCTCCTCTGCCTCAGCCAGCCACTCACCGGGCCCAGCGTGCTAGCTTCCTGTACCTCCTCGGCTGATCTTCCACTCCCGGCAACAGCTCAGGCTTTCCTGCCCCACCCTCTCGGCTGATCTGCCGATTAAAAGGTTGGGCAAAGACATCTGTGCTCTTCCTCATGACTGGGAGATTAGCCGAGGAGGTGAAAACATGCAGGCAAACCGGGGGCTGGTGAGTAGCTGAACGGCTGAGGAGGCAGGGAGGGAGCAGCAGTTCCTGTTCTGCTACCTCGATGAACTGGGATGAACTGGGATGAACTGGTCCGTGCCCATCTCTAATTCCCAACCTTCGGTACCCATAAGAACCTAAGAAGGGCCCTGCTGGATCAGGCCAAGGGTTCGTTTAGTCCAGTTTCCTGTATTTCACTGTGGTCCCACTAGATACGTCTGGGAGCACAGGAGACAACTAGGTATCTGTCCCCCAGAGTCTGGCTCTTTGAAGAACCTTCCTTTTAAGCTTAGGAATCACACATATCCCCATCGTGGTTTGTCACCTGCGATGGACTTTTCCTCCAGAAATCTGTCCAATCCCCTTTTAACAGCACCTAGGCCAAATGCCACCCCCACATCCTGTGACAAGGAGTTCCACAGATATTCTCGGGCTAAAGCTCTCAGAAGCCTTCACCACCAGCGATGCTGGCCAGAATTTCTAGGAGTTGCCATGCAAGAACATCTGGGGACACAAGGTTGGGAACCGCTACCCTACATGAAAAAAGAACCAAAACCCAGAATCCTTTGTTTGGAAAGAGATGAGAGCCCTTCGATCATTTGGTCTGCTCTTCTCACCTTGGCCCCTGACTTTGGTGACCTGCTGTTCTCTTTCAACACCTGTCCCTGAACCGATGGATAGATTGACATGCTGCTTCTTTTTACTTCTTCCAAGGGAGAGCCGGGACCTCCTGGAAAAGCGATCGATATCAAGGTAAATCCAGAAAAGAAGCTTGATGAGTTTATATTTTCTGAACTAATTTTTATGTGTCTTGCCGAATATCTAATTGTACTGGACTATATATTGTCCCTCATCACTGTAAGCCGCCTTAGGTCCTTTTCCTAGGAGAAAGGCGGGGTAAAAATACTCTAAAATAAAATAAATAATAATTATTAATCAATATGATGAAGAATGCATATTCGACTGGGAAGGCAGGCTGTGCTGCAATTCAGGAGGATTTGGTAGCAAATTCCAAAGGGGGCAGGGAGCTCTATTCCTTTCACAGGTGGAATTAGGGGTGATTTTTAAAAAGCGGAATATGTGCATATATGCAAATGTGTACATGAAGCCAGAGGTTGGGAGTTCGAATCTCCACCGTGTTTTCCTGACAGCGGCTGGACTTGATTATCTATACAGTGGTCCCCCGCTCTTTCGCGGTTCATAAACTGCAGTCCCGCTATATTGCGGGACCGCAGTACCCCAAAAGGGCTTCAGGGAGATGGGGAAGTTTTTAAACCTTCCCCCCTCTTCCCCAAGCCCTGGACTCCAGCTGATTGGCGCTGGGGTGGGGAAACAAAAGGTTTTTCTCCTCCACCCCAGTGCCAATCAGCTGAAGCCTGGGGCTTGCATTCAAGGAGGCATCGTGCGCCGCTCCCCCTGCACCTGGGGGTGGTTGGGAGAAGTGGCGTGCAATGTTTAAAATGCTTTCAGCAACGGAGCCAAGTGCTTGGCTCTGTTGCTGAAAGACATTTTAAACATTGCGCCCCCCCCCATGGCCTGACCTGACTTGCATCCACATATCATGGATTTTCAATGATCACGAGTCGGGTTGGTCCCTAACGCCCGCAGTAGACGGGGAGGGGGTTACTGTACAGTGATGGCGAACCTCTTAGAGACCAAGTGCCCAAACTGCAATTCAAAACCCACTAATTTTCCGCAAAGTGCCAATACAGCAATTTAACCTGAATACAGTACAGGTGGCTGTGAAGGGGTGATGTTGGGTGCCCACAGAAGGGGCTCCAAGTGCTATAGGTTCGCCAACACTGATCTATAGGGTGCCTTCAAGCTCTGCAGTTGGAGAGGGAGGAGGAGTATTAAGTGTTGACGTAACATTCAACAATTGATATAGCGGGTCTGCTGTTGTTACCACCAGCTGCTGGATTTAGGACAACAATGGTGTTCTTAACTTTCACGCGACTGCTAAAATCTGCCGCAAAGTGCTCGCAAATGCGGAGCATAACATTGTTTTTCCATAAGCAGCGGACTTTTAAAAAAATACAGTGCGACCACGCGCACTTAAGCGCTACCCAGCGCATTTTACAATTACATGGTCTCGAGGTACCACTGGTGGGAAATCGGGCTGTTAGCTCTGGTCAGTGATCGGATGCAGTGGGAGAATTCTCTAATGCACCTCTTGCCTTTTCTTTTGGAAAGCTAGCAGCACCTGTGAAAATCTCCTATATTCCAGGAGGCGGGAGGAAAATACTGTATCCTCTCCAGGCCGTATATGGACTCTCTGCAAGGACCACCTCTCCCCCCCCCCACTTTGGTATCAAACTGGAGGTTCATCAGGGAATCTCTAAATGCAAGAGTATCAATATTGTCCACACCTTTTGGAAATGGGTAGAATACAAGCACGATGCATAAGCGGAAGCAGAAATGGGAAGGTTTCATGTTTTAAAGCCTTACAAACCATTTCAGGTTTGCAAGGGTGGAATGCAACTTTTGATTATCTCAAGATAAAGCCTTCTCTGTTTAAGCCAGGTGTGTCCAAACTTCGGCCCTCCAGATGTTTTGGACCACAGCTCCCAGAACTCCGAGCCCAGATTGCCAATGACAAAGGATTGTGGGAGTTTGGGTCAAAAACATCTGGAGGGCTGAAGTTTGGACACCACTGGTTTAAGCACTCTTAGGTTATCCTGTAATTTCAGCCTTGGAGGTGAACCCAGTGGGCACCACCGGTTGTTAAATGTTAGTATGATCTGTCTCCTGTTTAGGATTTGGAAACCGTTTTGGAAGCTTATGGGATCAAGGTAGGTGCTTGTGGCCATTCCTATAATTTCGGGTTGGAAAAGTGGAGGGGGGTCGTCATATGCATGGGGGCATCTTATAGGCGGAAAAACATGGCACATTATCAATTTTCAGCTTCTGGAAATAAACTGTCCACGTGATGGGTATGTAAACATCCCAGAAACGGCATATCTGTAAACATCTGTACGGTTGATACACAGGTCTTAGGGCGCAACCGTGTTGATCCTGTTGTTGTCAACTTACAGCTGGCTCTGTTGAAAGAGCTGACGGACCTTCTCGTCCAGGGTGGGGTTGACCTGGTAACCCAACAAATCGCTGGCCCCAGAAAGGGGAAAGGGAAAGCAGCCCGGAAGAAGCAAGGGTCTAAACAAGCCACGGAGCATGTGGTGAGTAGCCGAAGGGAATACCAATGTGCCCTGTTACGGAAGTGGTCTTTAACAGAGTGAAAAAAAGAACTGATTCCCATTCATGTTGCAATTGTTGTTAACTTGTGTGTGTGTTGTGTTGTTACAGTCGTGACCGACCCTTCGTGACTCTACATCCATGGAGTTTTCTTGGCAGGAATACTGAAGTGGTTTGTCAATTCCTACTCCAGGCGCCTACAGCACCTGGTATTCCCTGGTGGTCTCCCATCCAAGTACTAGCCAGGGCCGACCCTGCTTAGCTTCCGAAATCAGGCGAGATCAGATTTGCTTAGGGCGTCTAGGCAACTTGTTGTTAACTTATTGGTATTTATTTAATTTATTGGTTTGCTTTATATATATGCTGACATTTTTTGGAAAAGGGGACATTAGAGACTATCGTAGAATAATGACCATGCAATCCAACCTCCTCCTCAATCAGAAATCCAAATCAAAGGATATTTGCCTGGTGGTTGTCCAGTTTTCTCTTGAATGCCTCCATCCCTGGAACACTTCCCACTTTCCAAGGTCGCAGGTTCCATTGTCATACTGCTCTAAAACTGAGGATGTTTTTCCTGATATTCAGCCTAAATGAATATGGCATGTAGGAACAGGGCCTATTTGGCAGCTGCCCTCAGATTATGGAATGCCCTCCCAAGTGAGACCCGCCTGGCGCCAATGTTGGTGACATTTCGGCGCCAGGTAAAAACATTCCTGTTCCAGAAGTTTTTAAACTGACTATTGTGGGTCCTGATGGCGATTTTAGTGTAGTGTTTTAATATATTATATTTATATGTTTTTATTGTTTTAATTTTATTGCAATTTTGGTGTTTTAATTGTTCGAATTGTTTATTTTAATTGTGAGCCGCCCAGAGACCTTTGGGTAGTGGGCGGCATACAAGCTAAATAAATAAATAAATAAATAAATAAATAAATAAATAAATAAATCTAGCTTCTGGAGCTTGAGCCCATTATTATGCGTCCTGCACTCAGGAACAGATCCTGCCCCATCTCTGTGTGACCGCCTTTCAAGAATAGAGTATCTCGCCCCAGTCTTCATTTCTCAGGGCTAAACATGCCCAGTTCTTTCAGCCCTTCCTCATAATACTTGGTTTCCAGCCCCTGAATCATCCTGGTTGCCCTCCTCTGAACTTTTTCCAATTTGTCGGCGTCCTTCTTGAAATGTGGTGTCCAGAACTGGACACAGGACTCTAGATGAGGCCTAACCAATGGAGAACTAGCATCTGTCAGGATTTGGAGACTACCCTTGTATCAAAATGCAACCTAAAACAACATTTAGAACCAGTTTTCCATTCTGTTATGTGGTCTATGTTATGCTGCTGGATTTCAGCCTTTGAAAGGAAGACCGCATATTTATTCCAACAGATTTTTTGCACATTGTCCCTAACATATACGTGTTGGTCTATACCAGTGGTTCTCAGCCTGTGGATTCCCAGATGTTCCAGGACTGCAACTCCCAGAAGTCTTCATCACTATGTGAGCTGGCCAGGATTTCTGGGAGTTGCAGTCCAGGAACATCTGGGAACCCACAGGTTGAGAACCACTGGCCTATACCATTCCCCCTGTCCAACTGTGATGGACCTCTGGCTTTTTCAACATGCAGGATTCACGTCATCGAGCAAGCACCACAGAAGTTACAAGAGTCGTCCCAAGCCAACATCTGGAATACTCAGGACCAGAAACGGAAGAATCCTCCTTCTCTCCTCCTACTTTCCCCCCTACTATAATAAATAAGGTAATTTGTTTTTAGTTATTTGCTTATTATTTATAGGCCACCTTTCTCCCAATAAGGGGAGCCAACCCAGCTCAAACATATTAAAAGGAATAAAATTGACCAAGAGAAAGGGTCTCCTCTGATGATCTTAAGTGCCAGGGAGGCTCATATGAGGAGATATAGTCCTTCAGATGAAGTTAATCTACATCAGTTGTTCTCCACCTGTGTGTCCCCAGATGTTCCTGGACTGCAACTCCCAGAAATCCTGACCAGCTCAGCTACTGATGAAGACTTCTGGGAGGTGCAGTCCAGGAACATCTGGGGACACACAGGTTGACAACCATTGTTCTACATACGGAGCTACAACAGCATTGCAACCTTCCTTCGTTCGGGTGGCCACTCCGAAGGAGGCCCATAGATCTTCTACCCAGAACTCGGCATTCTAGGTGGCTGGCCCGGCCCTTTGGAATCAGCTTCCCAGTAAGATAAGGCTTGCTGAGTCCCTTCCAACATTTCAAAAACCATCTTAAAACCTGGATGTTTAAAGCTGCTTTTGGCAACTGCTGAGGTGATTGTTTTGTTTATTTGTAGTCTATTCGTTCCCGCTGCCATTCTTCTGTGCTGGTCTTAACATTACTTAGAACATAAGAACATAAGAACATAAGAAGAGCCATGCTGGATCAGGCCAAAGGCCCATCTAGTCCAGCTTCCTGTATCTCACAGCGGCCCCACCAGATGCGTTTGGGAGCGCATGAGACTAGATATCTGTCTCCTGATACCACTCCACTGCATCTGGCCCTTGAAGTACCCTGGTTTAAAGCCTAGAGATTACACATCTCCATCATGGTTTGTAACCCGTGATGGACTTTTCCTCTAGGAATCTGTCCAATCCCCTTTTGAAGGCATCCAGGCCAGATGCCATCACCACATCCTGTGGCAGGGAGTTCCATAGACTTACAACGCGCTGGGTGAAAAAATATTTTCTTTTGTCAGTTCTTACTCTCCCAGCACTCAATTTGAGTGTATGTCCCCTAGTTCTGGTATTTTGAGAGAGGGAGAAGAGCTTCCCTCTATCCACTTTACTCATACCCTGCATTATTTTGTATGTCTCAATCATATCCCCCTCAAGCGCCTTTTTCCAGACTAAAGAGGCCCAATTGTTTTAGCCTTTCTTCTAAGGGAGGTGCCCCAGCCCAGTAATCATTTTAGTCGCTCTCTTCTGCACCTTTTCCAGTTCCACTATGTCTTTCTTGAGATGCGGTGACCAGAATTGTACACAATACTCCAGGTGGGGCCTTACTATTGTTTTGTATAACGGCATTATAATGTTGGCTGTTTTATTTTCAATCCCCTTTTGATAATCCCTAGCATGGAATTGGCCTTCTTCACTGCTGCCACACATTGGGGAGACACCTTCATGGAGCTGTCCACCAACACACCAAGATCTCTTTCCTGATCCGTCACGGATAACTCAGAGCCCATGAGTTGATAGATGAAGTTTGGATTTTTTTGCCCCAATATGCATTACTTTACATTTGGTTACATTAAAACGCATTTGCCATTTCTCAGCCCACTCCCCCAGTTTGGAGAGATCCTTCTGGAGCTCTTCACAATCTTCTCTGGTTTTTACCACATGGAAAAGTTTTGTGTCATCTGCAAACTTGGCCACCTCACTGTTTATCCCTGTCTCCAGGTCATTTATGAACAGATTGAAAAGCACCGGTCCCAGGACCGAGCCCTGGGGCACACCGCTTTTCCTTCTCTCCATTGTGAAAATTTCCCATTGACTCGTTGTTTCCGGGATCTCAACCAGTTCTCAATCCATAAGAGGACCTGCCCTCTTATCCCCTGACTATGCAATTTTCTCAGCAGCCTTTGGTGAGGGACTGTGTCAAAAGCCTTTTGAAAATCCAGATAGACTATATCCACCGGTTCACCCAAAAAACGTGCCTGTTGACCTTTTCAAAAATTCTAAAAGGTTTGTAAGACAAGATTTACCTTGAAGCCATGCTGATTTTTCTCAGCAAGGTTTGTTCTTTTATGTGTTTTAAGATTTTCTCTTGGATGAGGCCTTCCACCATCTTCCCTGGGACAGATGTAAGGCCTGAGTTTCCTGGGTCCCCCCTCCTTTTTTTATTTGTGACATCCGCTATCCTCCAGTCCTCCGGCACTTCATTTAAGAGACAAGTTGCATATTACCGTTAAGAGATCTGCAATTTCATTTCTCAGTTCCCTAATCTTGGGTGGATGCCATCTGGTGACTTGTTAATCCTCAATTTATCAATTAGTCCTAAAACCTCCTCTCTATTAACCTGTATTTGATTTAATTCTTTAGTCAAGAGGGGCGGCTCAGGCAGCGGAATCCGCTCAAGGTCCTCTGTCGTGAAGACAGACGCAAAGAACTCGTTCAATTTCTCTGCAATGTCCAAGTCCTCCTTAACCTCCCCTTTTCCTCCCTCACCATCCAGAGGCCCAATTGGTTCTCTGGCAGGTTTTCTACTTCTAACATATTTAAAGAAGCTTTTATTATTACCCTTTATATTGCTAGCCATGCATTCCTCAAAGTCTTTCTTTGCCTCCCTTATCATCTTTTTACATTTCTTTTGCCAGAGTTTAAAGTCCCCCATGATTACTATCCTATCCCTCTTAGCCACCTCCATGATTTCTCTCCTCATTTCAAGGTCCCCCTCAAGTTTTTGATCTGGTGGACGATAGAATACTCCAACTATCACATCACTCTTTGGACCTGGTAGTTTAACCCACAGTGATTCTATGGCGGAGTCAGACCCTCTGTCAATCTCCATTCTGCTGGATTTTATGCCTTCTTTGACATAGATGGCCACTCCTCCTCCAACCCGCCCCTCTCTATCCCTTCTATAGAGTTTATAGCCTGGGATTGCTGTGTCCCACTGGTTCTCCACATTCCACCAGGTTTCTGTTATGGCTATTATATCAATGTTATCCCTAGCTGCCAGATGTTCAAGTTCTCCCATCTTTGCTCGGAGGCTTCGAGCATTGGCGTAGAAGCACTTGTACAGTGGGTCCCGCAACAGCTGCTGCCTTGTTCTTCTCCCCCACAGCTTTTATTTTCAGTAGACGAACTGTCACATTCCGCTATTCTGCCAGTGTTAATACTTGCTATGTCATCTCTATGTGATTTCACCCTCTCCAACCTCATTCCCGAGGATGAGGTGTTCCCGGATTGGGCTTTCCCCAGTTATCAGTTTAAAAGCTGCTCTGCTGCCTTTTTGAGGTATAGTGCCAGCAATCTGGTCCCATCATGATTCAAGTGCAAATCCCTCCTGAAGAGGTTTGGCTTGTCCCAAAATGTTCTCCAGTTCCTGACAAATCTAAAACACACCATTGCCTGTTCTGCCTGCCTGGCGGGACCTGCACGAGGAACAGGTAGCACTTCTGAAAATGCTACCTTGGAAGCCAGGACTTCAATCTTCTACCTAGCAACCTGAATTTGGCTTCCAAGACTGACCGCTTGGCCTTCCCGACATCATTGGTACCGACGTGTACCATGACCACTGGCTCCTTCCCAGTTCTCTCTAACAAGCTATCTATATTTCTGGTGATGTCTGCAACCTTTGCACCCGGCAGGCAAGTGACCATCCGGTTATCATGCTCCTCACAAATCCATCCCTCCGTATTTCTAATGATAGAATCCCCTAGCACAATGAGCTTCTCTCCTGCAGCCTGCTCATCAACATGTACCTGATATCTCATCAATAGTGATGAGGAGAGAGGGAACCACTTCTTCCTCTATATGTGCCTCATGAGGTGTGCTGAGGGAAAGAGCTTCAAATTGATTGTGCAAGATGAGACTCTCTGAGCGATGCCTTGGCCTTCTACTCCTTTGAGTCACATTCCTCCACCCATCCACCTCCTGAGTTGGGGGAGTGACTTCCTCCTCTGAAGTGTGCCCTGTCTCTTCTTGGACCTGGATAGTCTCTTCCGCTCTGTCCAGGAACTGCTCAAGCTCCTTAATATGTTGCTGGTCCACTATGCACTATGCGAGCCTCTAGCTGCTGGACCTTCTCTTCCAATAGCGCTACCAGCTTGCACTTGCAGCAGATGTAGTTCTGCACACTATTTGTTATTCTTTTTTATTTCTGCTTTAACATAAGAACATGAGAACATAAGAAGAGCCATGCTGGATCAGGCCAAAGGCCCATCTAGTCCACCTTCCTGTATCTCACAGTGGCCCCACCAGATGCCTCTGGGAGCGCAGGAGACTAGATCTCTGTCTCCTGATACCACTCCCCTGCATCTGGCCCGTGAGGTACCCCGGTTTTAACCATGGAGATTACACACCCCCATCATGATTTGTAACCTGTGATGGACTTCTATTGGTTTTGGTTGTTCACCACTCAGAGTTCCCTTTGGGAAAGTTGGGCAGTATATACAGTAAATGGAAATAATAAATATAAATAAATAAACACTCTGTGTGCACGCATATGTACAGGATCTCATGTACTTCTTGAACATTTTGGTGTTGCACAAAGGAGCATACTGTACCTGCTTTCATCCTGCAGTTGTTGATAATCTAGGATGAAAGGGCATCGTGACAGGTTGATGTTGGTATGGGCACCCAAGCTGCGACCCCACTTCCACGCCTCTCTCAGCTTTGAAATCTGCTCACTAGCTTAGATGCCTAAACCACTGAGCTATTCTTCTAGTCTCGCCGGCAGTGCAGACCTGGGACGGTTCAAGATCGACATGAGGCACCGTGGCCTCCAGAGATACAGCATCTGGCTTAGCTCTTAACCATTTGGTTCTTTGGTGTTTCCCTCTTCCCTTAGGCCACTGCGGGAGAGAGGTTTGTGACAGCCACTGACAGCAGCACCTTGGCATCAGGCGTAACCCTTGATCTAAGCCTAAGTGAGACAGAAGCCAAAGAAGTCACAGCTGGCCCAGAAGCAAAGGACACGACACAGACGCCATGGATTGAGAACGCCTCGGAGGAGGGAGAAGCAGCTGAAAATGCCACTTTGAAGGAAGAGCCCTCTTTGGAAGAACCGTCGGTAAGGAAGGCGCTGAATGGAGAGGTACAGCCAACAGCAGGATTCTAAACCAGTGGTTCCTAAACCACAGAGCTAGGGGAAGAGGATTCAGGCTGCTGTGCAAATGAAGGATGGTCCACAACTGAATCCTAGATCCTATGCACAGTGTGTAGAAGGTTCCATGTTTGCTGTTTGTTGTCTCCAAAAAAGGATCCGAAAGCAGCATGAGGTAAAACCTTTGCCCTTCCCTCCCATCATCCCTAAAACTTCCCCATTCCCTTAACCTCAGATGAGCCCCCCGTACTTAAGAACATAAGAACACAAGAACATAAGACCAGCCTTGCAGGAACAGGCCACAGCCCATCCAGCCCAGCATTCTGTTTCACAGCAGTGGCTCACCCTTTGCTTCAGGATATTCCCAAGCAGATGTCTTCATCTGATTACGATTCCCTGCAAATGGCATTGAGAGATATCCTGCCTATCTCTCCAACCCAGAGGTTTTCCTTAGGTACCCATCATGATAGCCATGGATCCCCTTGTTCTCCATGAATTTGTCCAGTCCTTTCTTGATGCTGTCAAGGCTGACAGCTGTCACCACTTCTTCTGGCAGGGAGTTCCACAGACCAGGGATCCACTGGGTGAAAAAGGACTTTCTCTTATTTCTCTGAGATCTAGCACACACAAATTTCCTGGAGTCTCCCCCTAGTTCTAGTATTGTGCAATAGGGAAAACAGTTTTTCCTTATCTACTTTGTCCACACCGTGTTTGATTTTATAAACTTCCATCAGGTCACCTCTCAGGCGCCATCATTCAAGAGTGAAGAGGCCCAGCCGTTGCAGCCTCAGATGGTAAGGAAGGTGTTCCAGTCCCTGAATCATTCTGGTTGCCCTCCTCTGCTCTTTTTCCATTTCCATAATATCCTTCTGGAGAGATGGTGACCAGAACTGTACACAGAACTCCAGATGGGGCCCTCACCATAGATTTATAAAGAGGCAAATTCTTCCCCCTCACCTACCCACCGTCACCCAGATCTGGTTTCTGTCTCTTTAGGAATTTTTACAACAGAGCTTGCATGCAAATATACCTACATACAACATAATACTTGAATTATGAATATATGTTTCAATATATGAAATGTATATTCCATTCCATATTGCACTGCACACCTCATTCTGCTGCATTATGTCTGAAGAAGTGGACATGTCCACGAAATGTTACATTAAAATATGAAAGTTAGTCTTTATTAAGGTGCCACATGTTTTGTGTCTTTTCTTTTGTTTTATTTTTCTTTGATTTTCTCCAAGAAGACATACTGTGTGTGATGAACTAATAGACTAATTTCTCACTGGAGGCCTTTGTTCCGGGCTGTCAGAGGCCCCAAATCACCAATCAGGTATCCATATAAAGCAATTATTCCAGCAATTGACCCATCAGCAAGAAGCACGTCTGACGTGTACAAAAACGTGAGCAAAGGCAAATCTGTCCGTTCAAGCTCAACGCGGTTAGCTAGTAAAATAACTCATCTTTGCGGAATATATGTCTTGGTTGATAATGCAAATGAACTTTGCTAACCATAGAGTGATGGTGGGGGTAGGGAATGCTGTCAGCAAATGAACAAGATCATACTTTTTATTTATTTATTTATTTATTTATTTATTTACCTTATAAAATCCCCAAAGGGGACTACAATACCATAGCAAATAAAACCTAAATAAATACCTAAAATGTACCACTAAATTGACCACTATCAAAATGCAGATGATTAATTCCCTCCTGGAATCTCAGCAAAATTTGCAGGAGCAAATTTCCTCAGACCATCAAGGTCAGTGGTCCATTCATGATGGGACATCAGCTGAACCTTTTCACCAGGAGGTTAGAAGGCTGCATGTTCACAGGTGCCAATGACACTCAATCACCATACTTGCAGAATTTGGAGTTTCATTGGTCCCCCAAAGTCCCAAACACATAAGAGATGCCAAAATGAGCAGAAGGCTTCTCGTGGGGTCATAAAATAAATCCAAATCTATGCAAATCTGACTGATGGCTGTCCAATTTTCTCTTGAAGGCCACCATCATAAGAACATAAGAACATACATAAGAACATAAGAAGAGCCCTGCTGGATCAGGCCAAAGGCCCATCTAGTCCACCTTCCTGTATCTCACAGTGGGCCCACCAGATGCCTCTGGGAGCGCACGAGACTAGATCTCTGTCTCCTGATACCACTCCCCTGCATCTGGCCCTTGAAGTACCCTGGTTTTAAGCCTGGAGATGACACATTTCCATCATGGTTTGTAACCTGTGATGGACTTTTCCTCCAGGAATCTGTCCAATCCCCTTTTGAAGGCATCGGGGCCAGATGCCATCACCACTGGTCACCTTGGGTGGTCACCTCTCAAGTTCACGCGTCCAGTTGTCATACTGCTCTAACAGTGAAGAAGATTTTTGTGATGTTGAGCCCAACTGAGGCTTCCTGTCGCTTGATCCCATTCGATGAGAAGCATGGCTCAACAGTGTGACATGCTATTTTCCCAATAAATATAGTGTCTCATTCCATTAATATGGAGACTGTTGAGTCATTCAGACTCATTCACTCCCTCAAAACGGTCAGATGCATTATTGCCTTTGCTACATGATTCTTTCTATTATCAGAAAGGCAGAAGCTCACAGAGAAAAGGTTACAAGCCAAGATGTGCTGACTATCCCCACATTCAAAAACGGTGGAAAGGAAGATCTGAGAAACAACAAACCAGTCAGCCTTGTCTTATTGTTAGGCAAAGTGTGTGTGTGTGTGTGTGTGTGTGTGTGTGTGTGTGTGTGTGTGTGTGTGTGTGTGTGTGTGTGTGTGTGTCCCCTTACAGTAGTGACCGACTCTTTGTGACTCCATGTCCATGGAGTTCAGTGGATTAAATGGTTTGTCTGTAAACAAAGAATCATTGAATGATGGAATTGGAAGAGGGTTAGAGTTAGGGTTAGGGTTAGGGTTAGAGTTAGGGTTAGGGTTAGGGTTAGAGTTAACCCTCACCCTAACCCTAACCCTAACCCTAACCCTAACCTCATGATAATGTAACTGACAATTGTGGATAGAGTTAACTGGATACAGGGAGCTGTGGCCATTCAGCAGAGCTCAGTTGTTGCCATGAAGGTTTGATTGGTCAAGGGGAAACAAACTCCAGGGTCAGTCTATCACGAGACTCCCTGCAGGTCCATCACAAGACTCTGAGGTAGCCAGTCAGTCTGTTTGTCCTCCCTCATGATGTGAAGATCTGTCCGGTAGCAGTTACAGTTGCTGTGTTGCTGTAAAGTCATGTTGATGTTAAAGTATAAACCTGCTGCTGTTCATGGAAACATCTGTAAGTGAAGTTATTTGGAAGAAACCTTTTAAAACTCTGCTAATGGGTGTTACCAGCCACACCCATCGTCCTAACACTTCTAAGGCTGTTGTGTGTTCCCCCTCCCAAGTCAAAGGATACCTGCCAGGTGGTTGTCCAATTTTCTCTTGAAGGTGTTCGCAGTGGTGGTGAACCTTCAACCCTCCAGATGTTTTGGGCCACAACTCCCACTGTCCTTTGTCATTGGCCATCTAGGCTCAGAATTCTGGAAGTTGTGGTCCAAAACATCTGGAGTGCTGAAGGTTTGCCGTCACTGGCCTACAGCATGGGAGCGCTCATTCTCTCCTGGGGTAATCGGCTCCATCATTGTACTGTTCTTAACAGTTAAGATATTTTTCCTGATATTCAACCTAGATATTGCTTCATGTTGCCTGGGTGCATTATTATGTGTCCTGCAGTCTCTTTATCACATCTGTAGCTTTTATTTCACAAATCCTTTCCCACTTGGCAACAGCCTTCCTAGCTACAACACACAGGGCACTCCTGAAAAGGCCAGGCCATCACTCATCCAAGTGCTCTTCCTGTTTTCAGAATTCTTTAAAGGATGTGTTCATTTATAGAACCTGAACAGCATTGGCTGTATCTGCCGCAGTGTCACATGGCTGGCTCATATTCCCTTTAATAGATATTGTGGCTTTTTAAAAAAAGAGAGATTATTCTGTTTCTCTAGTTGGAAAACAGGTCTACCCACCTGGAACTGGAGGCAAGATTCTACTCACTAGAGAATACATCCTATCTGATGACAGAGACCTCAGAAAAGAGGAGGATGGATGAAAGTATATTCAAGGTAAGCGCTACCTCTAGAGTTTAAGGAAATTGTCTCTTCCCTTGTCCGTCAGCTCTTCCTTCTCTGCCAGAAAAATTGCCATCTTCTTCAAATACCCCCTCATCCCAGACTGGACTGCCATCATCATCATCATCATCATCATCATCATCATCATCATCATCATCATCATCATCATCATCATCATCATCATCATCAAACTGCCAAGCTGGAAGGGACCCTAGGGATGATCAAGTACAGCCCCTGTTAAGGAGTCCCAGTGGGGAATCGAACTCCCAACTTCTGGCTCCACAGCCGGATATCTAAGCCACTGACCTCTCCAGCAGTTCACCTGGTTCCCCATTTCCTATTGAAGTATAAATTTGAGAGCCTTAAGGCATAGCCCCCTGAAAACAACCTATCTCCCCTGGGCCTTGGAGAGACAATGCATGCAACTTAATAAGGTCTTCAACTGCATACAATATTTTCCCATCCAAAACTGAAATGATAGTATTGGTCTGATCTGCTCTACCTTGATTCAATGGTATTTGCATACAATATGTGTTGACTTACTGTCCAATGAGTCTGATTTGCATGGGAACACCAACTGCATGTGGAGTAGGGAAACACCCATCTGTGGGAATGATATCTGCTGATTCAGTTACCTGCTGCCTGCAAATAGTAAAATTAAAAAACCAACCAGAAATACTGTACATATTTTTATGTATATACAGGCAGTATTTACACAAAGTGGCCACTAGAGGGAGCCAAAGACCATGCAAATGGATTACATTCCCTATTTGCACATTTTGCTGCATCCTTGGAGGGACCTGGAATTGATCATGGAACCTCCTGTAGTTGATTGTTAAGCTGAGGTTGCAGATTGTAGGTCCCTTCAAACAGTTCTTGCCACTGTCTGATGCCCTTCCTGGATTTAGCAACTTCCCTTTGGGTTCGTTGAGTTGGGAAAGATGTTGGTGGGTTGGCCCAACTTGCCGGATGCAGGATTGCCTCATGCCTCTGAAGAATGAGGTGGCAACTGCTCTCTTTCCCAGGAGTAAAAGCCAACTTGGCTGAACATTGAACCTTCCTCCTACCTGACAGCATCTTCCGTGCGAGGCCACAGCCTCACCCTGCCTCTTATTAGGGCCGGCCCTGGCTGGTTCACAACAGAGCACAGTGTGAGCAGTCAGGCAGCATCCCAAAATAGATACTCTCCTTCTCCCTGCCCCTAGATGAAGCCAAAGATTCACGGGCCCAATCCAACATTGGCGTCTTGCAAAATGGGGTTGTTCAGAGCTGTTGTCTTTGCCCTCATTTCCTTGTTTCCATTTCTGAAGATGCCGTTTAGTCCTGACCTGGAGGTGGATGCTAATTCTTCGGAGGATGCATCCAAAGAGCTGCTGGGGATGCCGAAGAAAAGGCGTGGAGAGCGCAAGAAAGAAAAGCAAGACAGACGTGTAAGTAAAAGGAGGGGAAGACTCCCGGAAAGACCCTTGAGGTTCCCTCCTTTTCATCTTGGGGTTTCAATGGACGTCCCTTTGGAATTTGGGGGGTTTCAGCAGAGGAGCGTCTGCATAAATTCCCTCTTTGAGCATTGATTGAGGTTGACTAAAGGTGGATCCTAGATTTTGGTTGTGTGCTCAATGTGCTTTGATTTATAATTCCAGAAGAAGGACCAGTGAGACGGTAAGATGTGAAAACACATGGAAACAACCTATTTTTCTCTTTTAAAAAGGTATAAGAAAACAAATTTTAGGTACTATATTCTAAGACACAATAGTTTTTTTTTTTGTAAAAAAATTAATTTTAAAGGGCCCAAGGTGTCTTACATCGTTAAAAATACAACATAGCAGGATCTATCTATCTATCTATCTATCTATCTATCTATCTATCTATCTATCTATCTATCTATCTATCTATCTATCTATCTATCTAAAAATTTAAACTGCATCCTCTGGGTGCTGGGTGTCTTCCCCCCCCCCCGCCAGTTCTACAGCCATATTTGATTAGTCTTCACAAGAACATAAGCCTTGCTGGAGCATGCTACAGCCCCAGCATTCTGTCTCTCACAGTGGCTCACCATTTGCTTCAGGGGATTCCCAAGCAGATGTCTTCACCTGCTTAAGATTCCCTGCAAATGGCATTGAGAGATATCCTGCCTATCTCTCCAACCCAGGGTTGTCCTTAGGCACCCATCATGATAGCCATGGGTACCCTTGTTCTCCATGAACTTGTCCAATCCTTTCTTAATGCTGTCAAGGCTGACAGCTGTCACCACTTCTTCTGGCAGTTGTCATTAGAAGAATCTTTTTTCATAAGCTGAGCATTTGGTGTCCACTTTCCTGGGCTTGGCAGCAGCCTACATTTCAATACAGTGGTACCTTGTATAAAAGAATTAATTCATTCCAAATGAAATTATGTTAAGCAAATTTTCCTTTATACAAATTTCCCATAGGAATGCAGGAAAACAGAGTGATCCCATTTTATGTTGTACAGATTCACCCCATAGGCAATTATGTTAAGCAAATTTCCCCTATCTCTGGAATTTTTTATGCTGTACAAATTTTGTGTTATACAAACTGTTTGTTATACAAGGATCCACTGTATTTTGCTAGTAAAAGCCATTTGGTAATCAAGAAATACACTATTTTAGGTTTGGGAACTTTCAGCCATCCAGATGTTTTGGATCACAAGTCCTACAGTCTTTAATCATTGGCCGTGTAGGCTCAGAATTCAGTCCAAAACATCTGGAGGGGCTGAAGAATTTCACGCTCCTGATTTATTGCAATTACTATACAACCAGCTTGCTGCCAGTAGAAACTCATCACCTCTTCAGCTATTATTGCAGCATCCACTAGAGGGCAGCCAACCCTCACAACTCACACTTAGATGAGCTTGGCATCATTATTGTTGTTATTATTTTAAACTTGCAGTTATAACATTTTAGACACATCTGTGAAGTAACTCCAGCGCTTGAAAAGTTACTTTTTTGAAATGTAAAAAAGTTGCCCTCAAAAGCAACTGAGGTCTGCGATAACTTGGGGTTTCCTAGGGCGTTTATACACGACCCCTAAACTCCGGGGCAAATGGCTCCCAGCTCCGGAGCTTTAAAAATGTTTCCCCACCAGCTCCGGAGTTTACAGGAAATTAAGTGCGACCACGCCCACTTTAGCACGTCCCAGCGCACCTTTCAAGTACCTGCTCTCTGGAGGTGAAAATTCTTTGATGCGGTGTAACGATAGTGAGTGCGGGGCTCTCCTCGCTTCTGTTTGTTGTTTTTTGGCACTTTAAGAGCTACTTAAGAGACTGGAATGTTGCCGCGGCAAGAGCGAGAGGCAGAACGGAGGTGAGCCACGTCTCTTTTCTTTCTGTTTTTTCTCCCTCCCCTCACGCAGCCAGCAGCCAGGAGTGCGGAGGGGGTGGGAACACAGGAACAGCGACAAACCCCTAAGATCTCTGGTCCGAATTTAAGTGGCCAGCGGATCTTAGGGTTCGTGTGAAAAGGCCCCTAGTGCCACTTTCAAAAGTAAACTTGAGTGACATGTATCAGAGTTTGGAAACCCATTTGTTTGTTTGTTTGTTTGTTTGAGTTAGAAGATGACTTTCTCCCTGGCAGTTGCTGACCCATCCCGCGGGGAGCTTGGCCCTGCTGTTTGGGCCTGTCCTGTTCGGATTTCAGAGGCCTTTGGGGTTTTTCCAGACGGTTGGAGCAACGATCTGATCAATGCTTTGGTGGATAGATGGTACGGGGATGCCACCGGGGCAGTTGACCGGACCGCCCCAAGTGCCTCATCCATTGCCCAGCCCACCCCTCGCCGTGGTTTACAGCTGAGTTGCGGGTGATGAAGCAAGAAAGGAGGAGGCTGGAGAGCAGATGGAGGAAGGATCGGATGGAAAGTACTGTAATAGGGCTGCGATTAAATTGCTGAACAGGCGCTATGTCTGCTCTGCTCAGCAAGGCATCGGAGCCTTCTCCCATGGGAACCACGAGACTGGTCAAGACATCTGGAGACAATGAAAGCTCCTGTGTTTGGCAGGTCCAGAAGAAGGAAATGATAAACTACTACAGTCACCCCCCGCCGATCGCGGGGGTTAGGGACTCACCCCACCCTCGATGCATGAAAATCCGCAATATGCGGAAGTGGGTGGGGTGGGGCCTGGGGGCGGGGGGGGCAATCACGCGCCTGTCCGAGGCTTCTCAAAGAAGCGGGGGGGGTGGCGCGGAGTGCCCCCCCCCACCCACCACCCCCGGCTCTGAGGCCCCCGGAGTGACCCGCGGCTGCCGCCACCCCCCGCGTGGCTCAAGGTGCAGGTACTGCAATCCCGCGATGTAGTGGGGTTGCAGTACCTGAACCGTCAAATGGTGGGGGTAACTGTACATTTTTATTGCAGTTTTATTATTATGTTTATTATTACGATTTTTTCTTCCTTTATTTTTATTATTATTGGGGGTTTTTCAGTATTATTTTGTTTCCTATTATTGTTGTTGTTGTAAACTGCCTGGAGTTCCTCTGAAAGACGTGGGCAGTATATAAATAAATAAATAAATAAATAAATAAATAAAAAAAAACAATCATTGACTCAATGAATCATGGAGTTGGAGGGGCCTCTAAGGCCATTGAGTTCAAACCCCCACCCCCCGCACAAGGCAGGAATCCAAGTCAAAATAGATCTGCCTGGTGGGGGTCCAATTTCCTCTCAAATGCCTCCAAGCATTAGAGCGCTCTTCACCTCCCAAACGCATTGGTTCCATTGTCCTACTGCTCTAACAGTTAAGAGTTTTTTTTTTCACCTTGATATTCAGCCCAAAACCCTGGGAAGGGTAACCATACATTGGATCTGACTTGTCAGCACATAATTGGTGATCCATCAAGGTGGCTTCCTCAAACTTGGACATGTCCTTGGGCATGAAGGCTGTCTCCTGGGAGCTGTCCGCTGTTCTGATTCTGAGAGGCCAGCCAACTGAAACACCCCCTCAGGCTCAAACTGTCATGGCTGATAACCCCTTCAGGCTCAAACTGGGCTTTCTGTATTTTTCTGTATTTTTCATCTGCTGAAAATGCATCAGTGAGAATTCAAGGGACTCTAGCCACCCCTGGAAAAAGAAAAGCCCCCTCATGCATTTGGTATAACTTACAGCAGGTGCATGAATGAGAATAAAATGACTCTAATTCTGAGTTTTGTAGAAGAGGGACTCGCTGAGTGAAGCTAAGGTTTATGGCATGGCAAGGAATGAGGGGTATTAGAGTCTCCCTGTCTCCTTATCATCCATGAAGGCTGCCTCTCAGGAAACTGCAGTACTCCTAATGCTTTCAAGGGCCAAAAAATTTAGCCGTTGCCCTGGAACCCAGAAACTGGGGGATTTTTGAGTCATTTACTGTATACACCTGCCATAAGTCATATCAAAAACACCTGAAAGGGATTTGAGCTGTGGGTCTGCTAAATCCCCCAGAATTTTGACTAGGGCAATTCCAACAGATGCCTTGGGTGCTGAGGTAATGAAACAAAATATTAAAATCCCATCCCTAGGCAATCAATTGAGCACTGTCAATTTGCCAGCCTACTTTCTGGAGTGCTAAAATGGCCTCCAGTTGGCGAGGTGTTTCATATGACTCAGCTCATTCTCTGGCATTCTAATGAGTGGTGTTTTGTCATTGGTCATGGGGAAGATAAACCCAGGCTTCATTTGCATAGCGTGGCTGCCCAGGCACTAATCTCTACTGGAATCTCAATGCCAGTGAAAGTAGTTCTACAGGCTCAAGGATTCTGGGCTCTGTAGTCCAGAAATGTCCACCCCCACACAAACACAAAAACCACCCACAACTTTATCTTTTGCAGAGTTTCAGTTTCTAGTGGCTTTATAAAAGGGCTGTTTTGCTCGGGTGGTCAGTGAGAACAATTTTGAAAGTCCAGGGCAAAAATTTAATATCCGTTCCAGACTTTTCCCCTGCCAGCCATCCATGGTTATAAATCTCCCCTAGCATTCAGGTGGGAACAGTAGATCAGAATTGATTGTCGGCTACTTGAACCCTTTGCTTCTCCCTCATCTCTTCTTTGGTTCTCATTCTGAAGCCATTTCAATAAACCTCAACAGCCACTGGCGGGCCATGACAACAGTGAAATGTTAGAGCTGGGTGCTGGACTTTAATTCATGAACCCTTATAATTACACCATGGGGCGATGGGTTTGTCCATAATAAGAGCAGTAATAAGAGATGGCAAAAATAGACTGGGCATTCCCCTCTGGTGGACCACTTTTTCCTCGGTCAGCATCTGTGTCATGTGCTCATCGCCCCTGTTTGCAAAAGAAGGACCTGGAAGCTGAGTGAGGGGTGGGGGGTGGGGGCAAATGTTGTACACCTTGGAGTCCCCTTTTGCAAGGCTCTAGAGATGTTCAGCCTGGAAGACCATAGGAAGTGGAGGACACAAAGGCTGTTACTTCACGTCCATTTTGTCTCTGTAAGTGTTGCACTTCGGACTGGTACACAAAAAAAATCTTACTTCACGCCCGTCGCACAACAGCTGAAATTTGTCTCGACCATGCCCCCGGAGCGGGATCAGAGTGTGACAATACTGTACCTTGTGCTGGGTTGGGGTATTCTCTTGTCACGGTTTGTTCGTGGTTCCTGTTCCGAGACAAGGGACCGTGTGGTAACAACGGTCACGCAACAACTAGTGTCCACCTAGTGGTCAGCGGCTGAAGCAGCATTCAACATTAGTTTTCCTATGGGAAACACCATGCAGCGCAAATGTTTATTAAAGAAAGTACTGACAATTCTGTAGCATTGACGTGTAAATCCCGGAAGTCCAGTAAATCGAAATATCGCAAAAGTTTTATTTACTATATTTAAAAAAGGGTTAAGAAAGCAAGACAAATTCAGAATTTGTCACGGAACAAGACCGTGAAGTAACAGTTGTCACGAGACAAGTTATCACGACCGTGAGAAAACAGAAACAGGGACTAAACAGGGACAAAACCACGTGATCGCGACCAACGCTGTCATGGTACAAACTAGTCGCGGAACAAGGAAGGACGTGAAGTAACCATCAAAGAAATTGACTCATTGGAAATGGGGTGCCGGGGGAGAGCTTTACAAACACCCTGGACAGCCAGAAAGGCGAACCAGTGAATCCTGGACCAAGTCAAATCTGAACTCTATCTCCGAAGGAAATATTTTTAAAATGAAGGCTATCCTACTTCAGGCACATCCTGAGAAGGCAGGACTCCCTCTGGAAAAGACCATCATGGAGGGCAAATGAGGACAAGACATTTTGGAGATGACTTATTCATTGGCTCACCATAAGTCAGAGGCAAATTGAAATCACGTTAACAGAACTTCTGATTCAAACAATGCATGGTGTTAATCCTCTTTCATCCTGCTTTGTGTTACCCCCTAAATGCCACCCTTCCCTGCCTAAATCAGCCGTCCCATCTGCTGAAATTAAACTCGCATCTTCTCTTCCTTTCAGCTATTATGAGTGAATGGGAGCTTTCTCGCCAAACATCCGGAAGGACCAGTGTTCTCCGTTCCTGATCTTGAAGCCAAGTTGGGGTGGCCAAGTGGCGGGCAAGTGGGTCATCTTAACCCTTTGGTTTCTCCTGCTGCTGTTGGGGGGGTCCCCACCCCCTCCCAGCAACATCCAAACTGCTCTCCCCAGGTGGCTTTTACAGGGATGGAAGGAAACATTATGGATGCTTATCTATTTTTCCCGTTCGGTCTAAAAGCTCATTGGGGGGGGGAGCCTTTTGCCGGTGGAAGAACAGCAGAGAAAAAAGTTCAGTTCCTTTGTTAGCTGGGACTGTTGTTGTTCCAGACAGTCTTTTTCATTTCATTTCATTTCATTCTTTATTATGCGGTCATAGACTCGATATAAGAACACAGAAGGAAAATTGGTAAAAAACAAATAAATAAAACCAATTTGTAATACAAAATGTTAAAATACAAGCTAAAACCAGAACGTGTTACAAATGCAGAGAACCGTAAGACCCAGTGCTAAGGGAAATCAGTAGCATAATTGAGACGTTGCATATTTTTAAACTTGACCACGGAAGCAAAAAATTTAGCCACAGATTCTGTATTTAGTTGATTTTTGCCCACCCATAATTGAGACAAATGCTCTGTTTTTGATCTTCTAGGACACTTCTTCAAAATTGGCACAATAAATCTGTTACGTTCTTCTAGGTAAAAACTGCATTCCAACAAAACATGATCCAAAGACTCAACTACGTTATCACCACAAGCACATAATTGCTTAGCATAGGGAATATTACAACAGCGACCTTCTAAAACAGCTGAGGGGAGACAATTAAACCTGGCTTTGGGAAACGCATAACAATATTTTGGGATAGTAAGTTTGTCCAAGTATCCTGCATACTTAGGAAACTCCCAATTTAATCCAAAGAAATTAGGTGAGCAAGGACCTTGAGCCCTTGATAAGGAATACTGGAGATCAATATCTCTAATTCTTTGCTCTATAATTGATTTAATTTTATGAAAAGTCTTCTTCAATGTTTGGCCCCCCACTGATGATGAACAAACAACATATATTGTAACTTCGGTTTCACTCTGCAGGATCTTCCTTAACTTCTTTCTCCTACTCCTTCTCCCTGTTCTTTTCCTTAACACCTTTAATGTTCTGCATTTCCTGTCCCCACCACCATTACCATCTAGCCTCAAATCCTGCCCTGAAGAACACTGATTCCCCATGACGGGCTTTGTATGGGGATTGTGGCAGGGGTGTGTCACACAGGCAACCCAAGAGATCACCCCTCTGTTGTAGAAATGTTTGAAGGTTCTTTTTTTTTCCTCTGGCAGGTTCTAGGAGTAGAGGAGAAAGCTGAGACAACACAGATACTGTATATACTCGAATATAAGCCTAGTTTTTCAGCCCTAATTTTGGGCTGAAAAAAGGGGCCCTCAACTTATATGCAGGTCAATACTTTTAGCCACTGAGGCAAGTGCTTGGGTCGGTGGTTAAAAGTCATTTTAAACATTGTGTGCTGCTTCTCCTGACCCCCTGCATCGCGGGAGAGTGGTGCGCGATGTTTAAAATGACTTTTAGCCACTGACCCAAGCACTTGCATCAGGGGCTAAAAGTCATTTTAAACATCACACACCGCTCCCCCGGCTCACAAAGGAGGAGCTGCCAGGCCCTGCTGCATTTCCCACCCTAGACTTATACTTGAGTCAATACATTTCCTCAGTTTTGGGGGGTTAAATTAGGGGCCTCGACTTATACTCGGGTCGACTTATACTTGAGTATATACGGTAATTGTTTTTCCTTTATTGAAGAAATAAAAGAGTCATGCAAAACTTGGAACCTTTGGCTCAGATCAAAGTACCTCGAAGCATACAGGACATGCATGCTTTTAGAGGAATTAATCCACAAGGGGGATCAATATATTTTCCTAACACCACCAGGCATTTCTTTAAACACACACACACACACACACACACAGAATTTCTGGAGGGGTAGCCAATTTTCATCTGTCACGGCAAAACTGACAAAGGGCCTTGTGATACTTTCAGGACTACCAAGTTTTAGCTCTTGGCTAAACAACCTGAAAAACTCACAACAGCTATCAGATCCGGGCTGTGAAAGCCTTCGAGAATGCTGCCAAGTTTTCTTTGGGAAAAACATCTGGGAACTGTAGGCCATTCCACCTGAAGAAGCAGGGTCCCCTCTGGGTAACCTCATGTCCCATTAAAGCAAAGCAAAGTGTTCTGCTTATATACCATCCCCATACCACTTCAAGTAGTCTCTGAGCAGTTTACAGTTTAATTACAGTAATGCAGGCTACACATTGCTCCCCCCTCCCCCAGCAAGCTGGGTACTCATTTTACCGACCTCGGAAGGATGGAAGGCTGAGTCAACCTTGAGCCTGCTACCTGGGATTGAACCCCAGGTCGTGAGCACAGTTTTACCTGCCGGAAAGATATTTAACCACTGCACCACGAGGGTCCTTGTGACATATTTTGCTTTTTCTGAATGAGGTTTTACTACTTAACTTACCTGAAGTGTAGAACTGGGCAGGAGGAACAGACAACAGACGCTGAGAAATGGCTGAGAACAAATCCTTCAGATTTTGGTAGGCTTGAGCACTGGTCTAGAAAGAACAGGATGATATTTAACAACGGCGAGAGCAATATTCCACACCTGGGAGGAACACCCCCCGCCAATGCACAGTTATAAGATGTTATACTATGTGTGAGAACAATCTTGGCATTGTTGTAAATAGAAATTACTGTATAAATAAATAAATAAATAAATAAATAAATAAATAAATAAATAAATAAATAAATAAATAAATAAATAAATTTATGTTATCATGGCTCATGTTTCTCAGCTATATGGATATTATTGGAGTTGTTTGCATTATTATTACTCTGTTTGTTTGTTGCCTTGGGTAGTGGCTCTGCTGTTAATTGGACAGGATGGATGGACGGACAGACAGAGAGACAGGATAGATAGAAAAGAAAAGGGTAGATAGATAGATAGATAGATAGATAGATAGATAGATAGATAGATAGATAGATAGATAGATAGATAGATAGATAGATAGCTTCTCTCCTTTGGAATGGGTGTCAGAGTTGGGGGCCCCTTGGTTGAAGCTCCGATACCAGGCTCTTGCCAATGCAGCAGCTTCTGAATGGATCCCCCACCAGGATCTGCTCATCCAGGCCTTTGTCTTCCTTCATGCAGGAGAATGCTGGTTCCATCTCTCATCCCGAACAAAACGGCAACGTCCGAGTCCGAAGGACGGTGGAGGACCACAGCCTGACGGTAAATGCCCCACACCTTCCTGCCTCCCTGTCTGCCAGCCCTGGTGCACAACTTGATGTGCCCCGTGCTGTGGTTGTTGCAGGTTCGTGGCCCTGGGGCTCTCGGATTTGGGGCACCCCTGGTGGGACACCCTCTAAACATTGGGGTGAGTACATGGCGGCATTACACAGAGAATGGGAGAGGGCCGCGGTTTGGGTGGAGAACACCTCCTTTAAATGCACAGCATCCTGAGTTGTGCTTCAGGGTAAGGCTGGTGGGAGAGAAACACTAGAGCAGTGTTTTTCAACCTTTTTTGGGCAAAGGCACACTTGTTTCATGAAAAAAATCACGAGGCACACCACCATTAGAAAATGATAAAAAAATTAACTCTGTGCCTATATTGACTATATATAAAGTAATTCTCTTGAATAGGAATCAAATAAACACAAAGAAAGTATTTTATAATTACTTTATTATGAAATAGTAAGTAAACAGAAATATGAAAAAATTATAAAATACTTTATTCAGTGCGCAACCTGGGCCTGTTTGGCTGAACACAAAGCTGATATTCTTTAGCTTTTCCAACGGCACACCAGGCAACATCTCGCGGCACACTAGTGTGCCACGGAACAGTGGTTGAAAAACACTGCACTAGAGAGAGAGACTCCCGTTCACTGTTACCCGGTGCTCTTCCTGGAAAAGTTACCTTTTTTGGTAGGTAACTGCTAGAATTCCACAACCACTCTGGACCCCTGGGTGTGGTGGCTGGGGCATTACTTTATTTTCAAGGGAAGGGACATAACTGCATGGCACAGCTTTGCCTGCAAAATACTCCAGAATCAGACCTTTTTGGAGTTTTGCTGCAGGTACTCAGAAGTGGTTTACTCTTCCCTTCTTCTGGGGGCATCCCAGGAGGTGCCGAAACCCAAACCCTGGCTTAAGAACATAAGAAGAGCCATGCTGGATCAGGCCAAAGGCCCATCTAGTCCAGCTTCCTGTATCTCACCGTGGCCCCACCAGATGCCTCTGGGAGCGCATGAGACTAGATCTCTGTCTCCTGATACCACTCCCCTGCATCTGGTTTTAAGCCTGGTTTGTAACCTGTGATGGACTTTTCCTCCAGGAATCTGTCCAATCCCCTTTTGAAGGCATCCAGGCCAGATGCCATCACCACCTCCTATGGCAGGGAGTTCCACAGACTAACAACACACTGGGTAAAAAAAATTCTTTTGTCGGTTTTCACTCTCCCAAGCCTCAGTTTGAGTGGATGTCCCCTAGTTCTGGAATTTTGTGAGAGGGAGAAGAGCGTCCCTCTATCCTCCTTATTCATGACCTGCATTATTTTGTACGTCTCAATCATATCCCCCCCAGGTGCCTTTTTCTCAGACTAAAGAGCCCCAAATGTTTTAGCCTTTCCTCATAAGGGAGGTGTCCCAGCCCAGTAATCATTTTAGTCACTCTCTTTTGCACCTTTTCCAGTTCCACTGTGTCTTTTTTGAGGTGCGGTGACCAGAATTGTAGACAATACTCCAGGTGCGGCCTTACTATTGTCTTGTACAATGGCATTATAATGTTGGCTGTTTTATTTTCAATCCCCTTTTTGATCATCCCTAGCATGGAATTGGCCTTCGTCACTGCTGCCACACATTGGGTAGACACCTTCATGGAGCTCTCCACCAGCACACCAAGATCTCTTTCCTGATTCATCATAACTCAGGCGCTTCATCCGTCTGAAAAGTCTAGCCACTTCATAAACAACTGAATTTCAATTATTAAATTGTTCTGTGGTTACTGCCGCAGCCATATAAGTCCGGGATAGTCCAAAAAGCTAAAATAGCCTTAATCCTCAGCAAATACCAGGAAGATATCAAAAGCAGTGTCACGGACAGAGTTAGATCACTGGTCCTCCTCATTCCGCATTGTCCGTCCTCTGTGGCAGCCTCTCTTTAGGATGGACCCCATTTGTAGCACTGGTTTCTCACCGTTCTTGCCTTCAGATATCTACACTTGGTCATTCATTCATTCATTCATTGAACATGCTAAGAATTCATTCCAGAAAATGAGGAAAGTCTTGACAACCGGGACTTGCCTATCAGACTTCATACTCAAATACTTCGATCCTATGTATTCAGTATTCAGTCCTTCTCTATAGTGTTGAAATTCGGACCCTTACAGACAAATTATGCTGAAAGATGGAAGCTTTCAAAATGTGGACATACAGACAAATTCTGAAGATACCTTGGACAGCTAGAGTCACTCATGTGGCCGTATTACAGCACGTGAATAGAAAGCTAGAAATTCTCAATACTGTAAAGAGAAGAAAACTGCAATATTTTGGTCACATAATGGGTAATTAGAAATACCATCTGCTGCAGGTCATCCTCCAAGGAAATATAAATGGGAAGCATGGCCTGGGGTGTTGATGATTCATTCCGGCTTAAGAATTTAAGCCAATGGTTTTCAGTGGACACAGCTTCTCTATTTAGAATAGCTTTCGATAGAAACCAGTTCGGGCTACTGATCGCCAACATTCTACGAGGATATGGCACTTAAAGAAGAAGTTCATTCCTTCGTTGGTTTGTTTTTTAGTTTGTTTATTCAAATATTTTTATCCTCCCTTTTTCCTTATATGGTGCCAAGGGGGCTTATGTCATTAAATGGACAATATTTAAAAGCTTTAAAAAATAAGCATTCAAATATCTGGAAGTTGAGTCATGGCTACTGGACTTCTTTATGAGAGATACCGGTAGATAGCTGTTTGGATGAGCAGCGAAACGTCTCTATCTCTCAAAAAGAAGTCCAGTAGCCATGACTCAACTTCCAGATAAACTCACCTGGATGACTGAGAATCTTCACAGACAAGCATTCAAATACTAAAAAGATTAGATTTAAATGGTAAATAAAATCAATACTAAAAAGAGATTTAAAAGCAACAGAGCACAGCAATCCAATTTGAAAAAAAAAATCCTCTCCCAGACAGCCAGTCACCAAGGGGGGGAAAGCTTGCTTGGAGAGAAAGAGCTCTGTCTGCTGGCAGAAGGGCTAGCGAGATGGGGCCAGCCTGGCCCTCCAGTGGGAGGGAGTTCCAGAGTCTGAGAGCGGCCAAACAGAGAAAGATGTATCCCAGGGACCCACCAAACACACTTGCAAAGGTGCTAGGAGAGGAACACCCATTTTATATGCACAACAGGAGGTAATTTTGAAGAGTGGGTGTGTTGCTGCCTGTGATCACTTCATCTACACATGATTAAGCAACAAAGCAAAGCAAAAGCAAAGTGTTCTGCTTATATACCGCCCCTTACCACTTTTAAGTAGTCTCTGGGCGGTTTACAATTTTAATTACAGTGTGCAGGCTACACATTGCCCCCCCCCCAGCAAGCTGGGTGTTTCCTTATTCCGACATGCTCTCGCTTCTCTCCGCATTCGGCCAATCGGTATCTTTTGCAATTGGGGCTGCGTGGCCTTGTTTGCAAGTTTGACGTCTCGGCCATGTGAGGCTGAAATATATGCATGCCTGGAGGGATAACGTTTTAAGTGGAGGAAGCAGCAGGGGAGCTGACCCTCAGTAGATCACACTAAGTAATGCTTGAGGATCTCAGGCACCTGGTGCTTTTGCCTAATGTTTCGAAGAAGCAGGAAGCGCATCATCGGCATTGCGGCGGGGGCCAAAGCCACGTGGAACCGAAAGGGCTTGGGTGCGTAGGCGTGACCTTATTACCCAGACTTATTTTATTCGTTTCAGGGTTTGGGCCACAGGCGGCCCATGTCCTGGTTTAAAAATGTCTCCGCACGCCATCAATTTAGAGAGGCAAAAGCAATTTATTCTGACAGCCTGGAGAAAGAGCGAGGAAGAGAGGGAGGGAGAGTCCAAAGTCTGTATCGGAAACAAGAGGCGGAGGTGTGTTATCACGTTGCCTCACGTGGACCACCAAGGAACGTGGACCTCCACAGAAAAATAAATAAATGATTCCCACATTCTGATTTTAATTTAAAACAATATACAGTGCATTATTCTTCCGGACAACCACAAATAGAGCTAAGGCAACATCCCTGGTCCTGAAAGTCAATGAAAAGACATAGTGGAACTGGAAAAGGTGCAGAAGAGAGCGACTAAAATGATTACTGGGCTGGGGCACCTCCCTTATGAAGAAAGGCTAAAACAATTGGGCCTCTTCAGTCTGGAAAAAAGGCGCTTGAGGGGGGATATGATTGAGACATACAAAATAATGCAGGGTATGAGTAAAGTGGATAGAGGGAAGCTCTTCTCCCTCTCTCAAAATACCAGAACTAGGGGACATACACTCAAATTGAGTGCTGGGAGAGTAAGAACTGACAAAAGAAAATATTTTTTCACCCAGCGCGTTGTAAGTCTATGGAACTCCCTGCCACAGGATGTGGTGATGGCATCTGGCCTGGATGCCTTCAAAAGGGGATTGGACAGTTTCCTAGAGGAAAAGTCCATCACGGGTTACAAACCATGATGGAGATGTGTAATCTCTAGGCTTTAAACCAGGGTACTTCAAGGGCCAGATGCAGGGGAGTGGTATCAGGAGACAGATATCTAGTCTCATGCGCTCCCAAACGCATCTGGTGGGGCCGCTGTGAGATACAGGAAGCTGGACTAGATGGGCCTTTGGCCTGATCCAGCATGGCTCTTCTTATGTTCTTATGTTATGTTCTTATGTAAAGTCTCGTCAGTTTGCTATTTTCAGCGACATAGACGTCAATTCTTAGTAGATCCAAAGAACTGGTTCTTGTGGCAGAGTTTCTGGTTAAATTCCTTTTCCTGCAGAACAATAGTGCAGGGATCCAGAGAGCAGAATAGCTCCAAGTTCTTCCCCCCAAAGAGTCCACCCTTTTTTTTCTCATCAACTGGCACTTATAGTCTCAATGGCTCAGCCAGCGTCATTTGTACAATAAAAAGAATAGAAGGCTTCATTACTTGCAGCGGAACGGATCAAACAACAAACTGACAGACACGGCTATTTTCCTCAAACAGAGTCCTTGCTTCCAACGGCCTTTTGTGAAATGATTGGTGTATGGCAGTGGTGCTCACCCCAGCAGCCATTTTGTGAGATAACTCTCAGCACTCTTCAAATCTGTAACAGGCCTGCCCGTCTAAAAATGGTGGGGACACCTCTGGCAGGGTGCGTTCATTGGCCATAGAATTTAATTCTTAATTTATGGCATTGTTGTTGTTGTTGTTGCTGCTGCTGCTGCTGCTGCTGCTGTTGTTGTTGTTGTTGTTGTTGTTGTTATTATTATTATTATTATTATTATTATTATTATTATTATTATTATTATTATTATTATTATTATTATTATTTTCCAGGCTTATCCCGGACCTCATGGAGCAAGGAGAGTCAAGGTAAAGCTATGTACTTCCAGTTTCTTTATCAATATAAGACGAATACTGGTAAGGTATTTGAGGTTCTTGTTTTGGTGCAATGGAAGCAGGAGAAATGAGGGTTGAAAGAATTCCACCAACTGCAGCACTTTCAGGAACTGCAGAAGCACTGGAAAAATTAGATCTGGCCCAAGTGAGTACAGAGAGATCCTGTTTTCTGCAATTGGTGTCCCTGTCCCAGCCAGTGGTGACTTCAGTTTTATTTCACCAACAAAAGAAGGCGGACATTTCATGCACGTCGTAAACTGCCCAGAGTGGCCATAGTTGAGGGATGGGCGGTATAAAAGCACAATAAATAAATAAATATGGAGAACATTTCATTAGTTATGGAAATTTGGGGGGGGGGTTCCTGCATAAAACCATTTCTATTCACATGTGCAGAAACGATTTTGCTTTTGCTAATTTTCCTTTTGACGGGAAGTAGTCTCGGTAGTGTTTTCAGTCTGGATAAAAACATAAGAAGAGCCATGCTGGATCAGGACAGAGGCCCATCTAGTCCAGCTTCCTGTATCTCACAGTGTATCCCAACAAATGCCTCTGGGAGCACATGCGACTAGATCTCTGTCTCCTGATACCACTTCCCTGCATCTGGCCCTTGAAGTACCCTGGTTTTAAGCCTGGAGATGACATATCTCCATCATGGTTTGTAACCTGTGATGGACTTTTCATTCAGGGATCTGTCCAATCCCCTTTTGAAGGTATCCAGGTCAGATGCCACCACCACCTCCTGTGGCAAGGAGTTCCACAGACTAACAACACGCTGGGTGAAAAAATATTTTCTTTTGCCTGTTCTTATTCTCCCAGCCCTCAGTTTGAGTGTATGTCCCCTAGTTCTGATATTTTGTGAGAGGGAGAAGATTGCCCCTCTATCCACTTGACTCATGCCCTGCATAATTTTGAACGTCTCAATCATATCCCCCCTCAGGCGCCTTTTTTCCGGACTAAAGAGCCCCAAATGTTTAGCCTTTCCTCATAAGGGAAGATTTATTTATTTTATTTATTTATTATTAAACTTGTATACTGCCCGTCTTCCCAGAGGAACTCCGGGCGGTTCACAACAAAGGAATATAAACAAAGGCAAAAACAATTAAATATAGCAATTAAAAGAAAAAAACACTTAAACAATCACTAAACAAGCAAATGGCGGATGGCAGATGGCGGGGGGGGGGAATTCAGTCACCAAACGCCTCTCGGAATAGCATGGTCTTTAATGCTTTCCTAAAGGCTGGCAGGGGCTGTGCAAGGCGCACTTCACTGGGAAGGTGGTTCCACAGAGTAGGGCCAGCCACAGAGAAGACTCGGTTTCGGGTGGATGCTTTATGAGCCTCCCTGGGCGTGGCCGCCCACGACATCGTGTTAGGTCGGGCCGAAGTTGACCGCTGGGAGATCCACTCTGCCAGGCAATCAGGGCCTGGGCCATGGAGGGTTTTATAAACTAAAACCAGGACCTTGAATCTGATTCGGGATGCAACGGGTAACCAATGCAGACGAGCCAGAACTAGGGTGATGTGGTCGAACCGGCGTACACCCGCCAGCAGTCTGGCCGCCGCATTTTGAACCCGCTGCAGTCGCCGAAGGAGAGTCAAGGGCAACCCCATGTAGAGCGTGTTGCAATAGTCTAGCCTCGAGATCACCAGTGCTTGCACCACAGTCCTGAGGGAGTCCCCATCTAGGTAGGGACGAATCTGGGCTATTTGACGGAGGTGAAAAAAGGCAATTCTGGACACAGCGGCCACCTGGGCCTCCATAGTGAGCGCTGGGTCCAGGACTATGCCCAGATTCCGGACACTTTCCGACGGCCGGAGGGAAACGCTCACGAAGGTGGCAAAAGGGCCTCCATAGCCAGATGGGGAAGTCCCAAAGAACATAACCTCAGTCTTCCCGGGGTTGAGTTTGAGTCTGTTGGCCCTGGTCCATTCCATAACTGTGTCCAGGCATTGGTCAAGGGCCTGGACAGCCTCACAACACAGCAGATAAGTGAATCAGTGGATACTGATCCTGCAGATACAGGGGTCTTACTGTATTTTTTAAAGAGCCTTACTATCTCCTTCACACGTCCACACCCATGCCACAATCCTGGGTAGATCCCAGAATGGAGAGGCAATTGGTTCTACAGAGTGCGGCCACGATGGGCTGCTTCTGGTTTCCAGGTAGAAAAAATATATATATTTTATGATGCAATGGACAATAGAAAAGGAAAAACTTTAACCTGAGTAATGTGGTGTCTCTTTAGAAGCAAGAATCTCAGAGGATCCGTCTGGATTATATACCCACCGATATTCAAAAGGTATGTAAGTGTGGTCTAGAAGTGTAAAACACCCGGTGTGGTCTCAGACACTGCATGCAGGAACGTACAAGGTGAATGAAGGGAAGGGCATAAAGTTTTTCTATGCCGTCCATACAAAGTCCCTTCTGTCCCACTTGGGGTATCCAAACTGGCCTCCAAAACCCAGGCCTCTACTACACACACACACACTAAATGCGCATGTTGATTTGATGCATACTTTCTCCAAGACTGGTCACGTGACATTTGATGCGCACTTTCCGTCCCCACGGTAGCATTTTTTGATGCTCTATTCACACATCCCCATGGGCTGAAAATGCAGATCAAAAAATTACTACCGGAGGGGCAAGGATCAGGAAAATGTGGTGGGTCGCCCGTCAGAAGGCGTGGCAGAGGCATGGATTTTTTTGAAGCACATCTCGGTGGCGACCAGTACGCCAGATGCGAATTTAAAAAAAATAAAAAAATGTGCTTTTTACGTGCAGTGTGATGGAGGTTTACATCTTCAGTGTTTCTCTGCCTGTTTTGCAGCCCCCACTGTCACTCATTTTTGGGTAGCGTGCCAGCGGCAACCACTTTAAGCCATTTTCTTTGTCCAGGGGGAAGGCAGGGAGCGTGCCTCTTGGTCTGAAGCAGAATCTTGCTCTCAAATGCACGACTCTGCTTTAAGCGAAGCCACGGACGTTGGTTTTTTTTTTCAAAGGAAACAGTGGCTTTTTAATATCATGTTGCAGAAGTACAGCAGAGAGCTCACGGGCACGGTAGAATGCGCTCCGTGGAGGGGGTGGTGGTGCAGGGAAGCTTCCCTGGGGAGGCCAGCAAAGTCTTGGCCAAGTTTATGAGGTCTGCTCGGCCATGAACACAGTGGCATAAATGCTGAATCTGATTCTTAGATTGCAATTCCCCAGCACCTTAAGTTGCCTGTGATAAGTTAGCCAGCTTTCTGTGCCCTAAACATTAGTATGGATGGATAGGTGGGTGAGTAGTTGGATGGATGGATGGATGGATGGATGGATGAATTTTTTAACCCAATTATCTAGTGGCTAGGCCACTAAATAGTGGACAAATTGCAATAACCTATTTTATTTTATTTTATTTTATTTTATTTTATTTTATTTTATTTTATTTATAGACGTCACATTAGATTTCCACACTCTACTGGGTTCTAACAATGTCCTCTGGGTATCCGCCTTGAGTTCCCATTTGGGAAAATCTGGTGGTATATAAATATAAAAATAAAAAAACAAACAAACAAACAAATATCCTTCAATATACTGTATGTTTACTGTTTGTGATGGGGGTTCCTGCATGGCAGGGGTTGGACTACTAGATGGCCCTTGAGATCTCTTCCAACTCTATGATTCTATGGTTCTATGATTCTATGATTCTTGTGCCAATAAAAGCTCTGAATCTGAATCTTTATTTATAGGCCACCTTTCACCCAACAGCATATAATAAACAAATAATAAAACTATGGGTGTGTGTGTGTGTGTTGCATCGTTACAGTCGTGACCGACTCTCCGTGACCCGATGTGGTAGCAAACCAATAAAACATTGCACCAAAGCAACTCTTAAGGCCGTGGTCTCACTAAAGTTTTCTGGGCATCTTAATTTGATGCATAGGTTTTTTGGGGGAGGTCACGTGGTGTTTGATGCGCAGTTAGTGTCCTGTCGACAGGGTAGTATTTTACTGCTGTGTGCCCATCTCTACTTGCTTACTGCGCATCTTTTCCCTTTTTTTCTGGGTCGATTTTCTGCAGTCAAATGAAGAATCGACAAGCCAGACCCACAGGAAATGGCAGGAAATGGGGTACAAAGCCAAATACTGCCTATTTTCTGGGGTCGCACCTCGCTAGAGCAGCAAAGAACTGCGCATCTTTAAGGGAAGTTTTTTAAACCAACCCCTAGCGGTGGTTTAAAAAACTTCTGTGAAAGTGCACTTCCGGGGGCATGGTCGGTCGGGGCAACAAATTAGTTCCCTTCACGGTTAGGATGTGATCTTTTACTGCGCAGTTTGCTGCAGCAAAAATGCACAGAAAACCCTGGTGAGACCGTGGCCCAAGACTAAAATAACCGAGTGCTGTGGTTCTCAGAGCAGAGAACTCCAAACCACAGCCTGTTCTCAAAAGCAGGACACAAAATACCGAGGCTTTGGGGTTTCTCTTTTGCCATTCAGTGTCGGGAAAATTGAGGATTTCAAAGCTGGACAGGGAGCGTCTGCTATTGAGATGGCCACAGTGATGCCTGGGAGAGGCCACTGTAGTGTCGAGTAGTAGAACTACTGGAGAGCTCAGTGGTTTACGTCTCTGTTTGTGGAGCCACAGGCTGGGTGTTCGATTCCCCCCTGAGCCTCCATGACAGTGGCTGAGATTATTATAGAATGCCCATTGCCTCCATTTCACAGAAATGTCAATTCCCCTCCTCCTTTTTCTTTGCAGGGGGAAAAGGGGTCTCCTGGAACCCAAGGCAGCAAAGGAGAAAAGGTATGTTTCCGCCTCTTTGGACAAATTATAGCCTAGACATTTGGGTCTTGTTAGCACCAATTGCTTTTTACAGCTATATAAGTACAATAGGACCCCCGTATCCACCGATTCATTATCCACTGATTCAATTATCCACGGATGGCAGAGGAAAACTTCAAATAAATAATTCAGCAGCCACAAACCAAGCTACTGTTGTAAACAAAACAAGCTACTGTCATAAAACAGCAGCTGTAAAGCAAGCTACTGTCACAAAACAGCAGTGTTGGGGATTTTTGGTGTTCTCTCTTATCCACGGTTTTCATTATCCATGGGAAGGTCTGGAACCAATCCCCAGCAGATACTGGGGTCCTACTGTAATTACATATTCTATATCAATGTGGAAGTGTGGCAGGGGGTTGCACTGGATGGCCCTCAAGGTCTCTTCCAACTCTATGATTCTATGACTCTCATCCTACAAGTAGCTTCCAAACTACGAATCCTGAATCCAGGTCAGATCACGCGTTACGGGAAATGCCCATGTCCTGCTCTTACAGTATTTTCCTTCTAAGTGTGCACTTCCTTCAAAGCCTTATGCCAATGAAAACAGGCAGGCCAACAAAGCCCATCACATCTGTCCTGTTGGCCAATGTAACAGAATTAGGATGATGGGACATAGTGTGATTTATAAGGCTCAGTATTAACTGCACATTTTCAGCTTTTCGCTGGACACTTATCTAAGGAATGCAATAGCCTAGCCATAATAAGCCAAGTTGCAGAAAACTGGACAGCTACCATTGGACAATTGTTTCACGTGACCTCTGAAAACTGCTCGGAGCTGGGGGAAATAAAAGTTTATACAGAAGGCTATAAGAAAAAGATTTGCTTATAATTCTGCTTCAAGATGTAGTCAGCTAAAGCTAGTCCTAGCCAGCCTAGGCATTGTAATTTTCATAGTATTAAGCTAGTGAGAATATCATAGACTTTATTATTTTCAGGCAATATTATATGATTGTATCTAATAAGCATTTTTATATTTTCCATTAATTTCCATTGATTTTTATGAGTTTTTTTTTAATTTTTGTAACAGTGAATAAAGGGATTTCATTAATTTGATGCTCTCAGGCCATTTGTTTTCTTTAAAGAACCCACAGGAACTCAGGTAATTCTCGTCCAGAGACGCTCCTACTCCTGAGTTTCGTTATAGCCAACTACAAAACAAAGAAGGAAGCTCATTGGCAAAGCACAGATCATGGCAGGTTTATTTTGGGATAAATCCATCTTTTACCTTTTAGCAGGCCTCTGCTTCTAATGATGTGCTAACTGTACTGCCTATTTTGAATCTGAAGGCCCTGTGTTCCTTTGTTTACTTCCTGTTGATGTTGTTTTCTAACACAGGGGCAACTTGGAGAGCCTGGGGATCCCGGGGAGAAGGTAAGCCGCAAAAAAACAGCCTCACTAGACCGTTATATTTTGCATAACAGTCTCACTGGTCCTAGTTAGTAAAAAAAAAATGTTCCATATAGGTGACCACTGAGAGTTGCAGGAAAAAAAAGGCAACTTTTCTGACCTCTTCATGAAGCTAGGAGCAATTTTGCGTGTTCTCCCCTTACATGTTTTGCTTTGCTCTGATCTGGATGTGCTCTACCCAGAGTTTTCGTCCTGCGAAAGGAAGGGCGATGCAGCTTCCAAGTCTCAGGGATACTGTATTCCGTAGAAATAAAAAGGGAGCAGTGTGGTCCAAGGAAGGGGAAACCCAAATGCAAAAATGAAGTGATGCTTTTAGAGACCACTTAAAAATTGTTGTACAAAATGTGAGTGTTGGTAGGTCAAAACGCCACTCTGTGGGGCTGTACCAGTCTGAAGACTTATTTGGGAAGATGGATTTTGTATGATGATGATTTTTCAGCGGCCTATAAAGGTATCTCCTATTGCATCAGGAATATTCATAACTTATCTTTTGTTTGCATTTCCACCAGGGTGCCAGAGGTGATAAAGGCGATGCTGGTCAAAAGGTAAAGGATTGGGTTTTGTTTTGACCAAAAGCTGGGGTAGGGTAAATCCTAAATGGCCGATCACTGGTCTGTGGAACTCCCTGCCAGAAGAAGTGGTGGCAGCTGTCAGCCTTGACAGCTTTAAGAAAGGATTGGAGAAGTTCATGAAGAACAAAAGTATACATAAGAAGAGCCATGCTGGATCGGGCCAAAGGCCCATCTAGTCCAGCTTCCTGTATCTCACAGTGGCCCCACCAGATGCTTTTGGAAGTGCATGAGACTAGATATCTGTCACCTGATCCCACTCCCCTGCATCTGGCCCTTCAAGTACCCTGGTTTTAAGCCTGGAGATTACACATCTCCATCATGGTTTGTAACCTGTGATGGACTTTTCCTCCAGGAATCTGTCCAATCCCCTTTTGAAGGCATCCAAGCCAGATGCCATCACCACATCCTGTGGCAGGGAGTTCCATAGACTAACAACGCGCTGGGTGAAAAAATATTTTCTTTTGTCTGTTCTTACTCTCCCAGCCCTCAATTTGAGTGCATGTCCCCTAGTTCTGGTATTTTGTGAGAGGGAAAAGAGCATATCAATGGCTATGATTATGCATGCCTAAGGGCAACCTCTGGGTTGGAGAGAGAGGCAGGAGATCTCTCAATGCCATTTGCAGATGATCGAAAGCAGGTGAAGACATCTGCTTGGGAATACTCTGAAGCAAATGGTGAGCCAGCTGTGGCCTGTTCCAGCAAGGCTGTTCTTATGCTCTTATGATCCTCATTAAACCTGGAGCCAGCCCTAAGTAAGGCATGAGGGAGGGTTCAGCTTCATAAAATTTGTGGTGACTGGTGTGGTTCCAGCTCAGCCATATATAAATCATGCTTCTTCTTACTGTGGAGAGATTGGTTCAGTTCAGAAGCAATTATACCGCACTAATTGCAAATTGCCATTTCCGACAAGGCAGAAGGGGGATTCTTTGCGAAATGGCAAAAGAGCCAAAAATATTTCTCACAGGATGGAGTAATTAGGTTTGGAGGATGATTACCTTGATGACACAGCCTGGTTTTTAGAAGGGCAAGCCGTGACTATTATACTGAAGGGCCTTATCTTCCCATATGAGCTTCCGTGGCCTTTAAGATCTTCAGGGGAGGCCTTCCTCTCAGTCCCATTAGCATCACAGGCTTCTCCGATGGGGACACGAGACAGGGCCTTCTCTGTGGCTGCCCCCTCTTCTCCTTCCGCCAATAGTTGAAAACCAAGCTTCTCGGGGAGGGCTTTTAATAACCAGGGCTGAATCTCTGGACACTGTTTTTTAGCTGAGCAAGTTTGTTTTGAAAGTTTTAAATGGCTTTAAGCATTCAGTGTATTTTAATTGCTGCTATTAAGTCAACTTTTTTAAAAAATATGTAATTTGGTATGTTTTTAATGTTTACTTGTTTTAACCTTGGGTTTCCTTGTCGGGGAAAGGTGGCTTCCAAATTGTGGACAGACAGACAGACAGACAGACAGACAGACAGACAGACAGACAGACAGACAGATAGATAGATAGATAGATAGATAGATAGATAGATAGATAGATAGATAGATAGATAGATAGATAGATAGACCCCCCCCCAATTTTTGGTTTCAGGCAGCATATTATTTTGGACCAGACCTGTTGTTACAAAAGATAGTGAAGGATGAGACCACTGCAAAGTAAGGGAAATTGAGTATTTGTCATTATAGTAGGGGCGTGGTGGCTCAGTGGACTAAGGCTCCGAAAACTGTTGACTCCAAAGTCAGCAGCTCAGCTGTTTGAATCCCGGGTGCCACGCAGTGGAGTAAGCTCCCGCTGTTCACCCCAGCTCCTGCCAACCTAGCAGTTCGAAAGCATGTAAAATGCAAGTAGATAAATAGGTACCACCGTAAAAAGGTGGGAAGGTAAAAACAGTGTTTCCTTGCAGCCATGCCGGCCACATGGCCATGGACTTGCACAACACTGGCTCTTCCGGCTTGAATACGGAGATGAGCACCACCCCTAGAGTTGGACACGACTAGCACGCATGTGCAGGGGGAACCTTTACCTTTACCTTTTACATTATAGAGTGACACCTTGTATAAAGGAATTAATTCGTTCCAAATGAAATTCTGTTAAGCAAATTTGCCTTTATACAAATTTCACATAGGAATGCATTCCATTGAAATCAGAATAATCCCTAATCGCGACCATGTTTATATTGTACGGATTCGCCCCATAGATGATTCTGTTAAGCAAATTTCCCCTATCTCCGGAATGTTTTATGTCGTACAGATTTTATGTTATACAAACCGTTTGTTATACGAGGGTCCACTGTAATTCCTCAGATCTAGCCTCCTTGCCCCAGCATAGACCGGGCCGATACTGACAGGAGAATACATCAGGTTATAATCTGAAAAAAGGTTACATTTCCAGAAGGAAAATGATTATAGCAAATTCTCTTAATGCCACCAATGTTTTAGAGACTTTGGTTACCTCTAATCCTTCTTCTGGTGAGAACCAGTGCATACCATAAATCTGAACCATTTTCTTTTGTCTGCATTTAAAGGGAGAGCCAGGGATTGGATACCGGGGACCTCCTGGCCAGGCTGGACCTCCTGGCCACAAGGTCAGTGCGGCTGCCATCTTGCTTGCCTCTTTCTGTTCTCCCTTACTGAGGTCCCCTTTATTTATTCGCTGGCTGAAAGCAGACTTTATGTGGGATAGGGCTTGCTGCCCCGTAAGACCTCTGCCGTTCCTCTTCTCATGTTGTAATAAGGTTTATTCCCACTAGGGGGAGCCTGGGGCACCAGGAGCTCCTGGAGCGCAAGGGATCCAGGGTATCCGTGGCAACCCAGGGATCTCTGGATCCCAAGGAAAGAGGGGACCTCCAGGACCGCAAGGAATTCCAGGTCAAAAGGTAGGCAATAATCTTGGGATAACGCCCAGTCACCCAGTGATGCAGGAAACGGCATCTCAGTTGAAGATCTGGGCCATCTAGGTGAATTGCTGTATTTTTCCATGTATAAGTCTATCTATTTTTTTATCTAAAATTGTTAGAATAAAAATTGAGGGTCGTTTTATACACAGAAGTAAGCTGAGGAGAGAACGGTATGGTTGCAAAATGGCCCTTGCCTTGTTTTGGCCAACAGTTGTCTTATACGCAGGAATATCTCATACAGTGGTACCTTGAGATATGAAATGAATTTGTTCCTCAGGACACTTCGTATTATGAAAAATTTGTACCTCAGAGTGCAGTATCCCATAGGAAGGCATAGGAAATGAATCAATCCATTCCGGAGGTCAGAAAAAAGTTTTTAAAAGGCTTTCCCCCCAAAACGCTTTATAAAGTGCACTTTAAAGGCATAAATACTGGACAAGAACACGATTAATCAAACAATGACATTTCAACCAGAAAAGTCACTTTTGGGGAGGGGGGGTGCAGCTCCCATAATCCCCCGGGCGGCTAGTACAGCCAAGTGCACTGCAGAAGGATGCTGGGAGTCGTAGTTTAGAGAGAGAGAACTTTTCCCCGATCCAGTACAATAAGGTAGGAAGGCTCTGTGTGATCATCCTAACACGACAGCAATCTCTCCAGAAACAGAGCAATCTGTAAATTTCCTTTCACCCCCTGTTGTTTTCCTCAGCAACCTGGCAGAGATTTTTTTTTCCCCATTCCAAACTAAAGAACTCGCATAAATGTTTTGTGTCACCGTGATCGGGACTCAGCGTCCAGAGAATTATCCTTTCACAGGCAATTAGGTCACTGGCTCTTACTGGATGACGTGGAAGGATAATCGTTGGCCCGAGATTGCTTTATTCATTGCCTTGGCCACCGCAGCTTCCTGATAAACCAAGGGATGTTAGCATTTGATCGGTGTGTCCGTCTCTGCTTGTACCCTATGGTCCTGGGTGCCTTTGGGCTGCTGCCTTTGGGCTGCAAGAGGGCACATAAAGGGAGCAGGAAAAGAGGCAGATGACCAGATGGACTGGATATCTAAAGGAACGCGTAGGTTTCAGTTTATGAGAGCAAAGCAGAGCAGTTGAAGGGTTAGGGTTAGGGTTAGGGTTGGGTTATTTTGGAGTCGCTTTAAGTCAGAGGCACCTTGATGGCACCTAACAACCACAATCACCACCACCACATCTTTTTTCTCTCTCTCTCTCTCTCATTCTCTCTCTCTGGTTTTATTACAAACCCCCATAATCCCCCGCTAGCACTCAAGCAGATGCTGGTGGGCAACCTCTAGTTTATCCTGGTTCTCCAAATCTCTTTCTTTTAGGCCAGATCTTTCCCACTACCGTCTTGCTTTCTCAAACTACAGTAGCCAACCCAGACTAGGCTGTTTTCTTGTTGCCCCATGTAAACAGTCCTCTGTTTTGTTTGGGAAATCATTTTCAACACTTCTTTTTCTTTGTAGGGGGAACGTGGCAAGAGAGGCAGGAACGGATCGCCTGGACCAACCGGATCCCCTGGGCAGCCTGGACAAGAGGTAGTGGAAACGTAATCTCTTGTGGATGGGGTAAAAAACATCAGAAGCCAGTCCTAGGTTGGGGATGGAGGGAGGCGTATCTCTGCGTAGGGCTCAGTTTCTTAGTTAGGACCAGTCTTTGAGTTCAAGTCCTAAGTTTGAATCCAAGCCTTTGGTACCAAATTCTGAGTTTGAGCTTTTGGTGCCAAGTTCCAAGTCCAAGCCCAAGTCTTTGGTCCCAAGTCCCAAGTCCTCACCTTTGGTCCCAAGTCCAAGTCTGAGACTTTGGTACAAAGTCATGAGTCCAAAACCTAGTCTTTGGTTCCGAGTCCAAGTCTGCATCTTTTGTCCAAAGTCCAAGTCTGAGGCTTTGGTACCAGGTCCTGAGTCCAACTCTCTTGGGTCAAGTCCCAAGTCCAAGTCTTTGATACCAAGTCCCAAGTCTAAGTCTGAAGCTTTGGTGCCAAGTCGCAGGTCCAAGTCTCTGGTGCCAGGTCACAATCGCCATGCCTGAGTTCTTATTAAAAACAAGTGTTTCCCCCCAGAAAAAAAAAGGATGGGTGGGTGGATTCTGAATTGCATGTTGTGTTCAAGTCATTGTGGGGGAGAAATCTGAGCTGAGTCACCAATGTGACTTAAGTCTGACTTGACAACGAATCCTATGACTCAAGTCCCCACCCCTGATTAAGACTGGAAATGCCTCTTCTTGAGGCTCTGGACAGCTGCTGCCAGGTCTTGCATACAATCTGTATTTGAAATATTTTTACCTCCCCTTTCTCCTTAAAAGGACCCTGGGTGGCTTACACTATTAAAAGACAGTAAGTACATAAATATTAATAAAGAATTAAACAAGGATTATATTAACCATGCTAAATAAAATCATAGAATCATAGACTCCTAGAGTTGGAGGAGACCTCAAGGGCCATCCAGTCCAACCCCCTGCTGTGCAGGAACCTCCATCACAGTATTTCCGACAGATGTCCATCCAGCCTCTGCTTAAAAACCTCCAAAGAAGGAGACTCCACCACCCTCCTTTGTGGTAGCATATTCCACTGTCGGACAGTTCTAACCCTCATGGAGTTCTTCCTAATGTTGAAATGGAATCTCTTTTCTTTTAGTTTGAAATCATTGCCCCTAGTCCTAGTCTCTGAAGCCATGGAAAACAAACATGTTCCCTCTTCTATGTGACATCCTTTCAGATATTTAAACATTAGCTATCATATCCCTCCTCAGCCTTCTTTTTGTAAGGCTAAAGAGATGAGAACAATAGGGAAAACCACACTTAAAAAACAACAAAGCACAACAATCCATTTAAAATGCTCCTTTCAGGCAGCCAGTCGTTCATGGAAAGCTTGTCTGGAGAGAAAGGTCTTTGCCTGCTGGTGGAAGGACAGCAAAGATGGAGCCAGGCTAACCTCCAGTGGGAGGGAGCTCCAACGTTTGGGAGCAACCATGGAGAAGACCCTCTCCTTTGTTCTCATCAGATATACCTATGAGGGTGGTGGGACCGAGAGAAAGGCCATTGTGGTTGTAAGAGCAGGGATGTGAATCCTCCGGGCATCATATGGCCCCCAAGTCAGTTCCTCCAATACTAAAAGGCCAGCAGCCATGCCAAAAAAAAAAAAAAAACCCCAGGCTGGGTTGCCTCCAGATGCTGTTTCTTATAATCTTCTGATACCAAGCCAGACCATAATCATAGACGAACAGCCCGTGCTCTGTTTTCCGAAAGGAGCTGGTGTGGACTTTGTTTGGTTCAGCAAGGGATGGGAAATTCCCTCTAGATCCTCCCAGGTTGTCCACCCAAGATTTATGGCCTCCTTTGTTATAACTAGAGATGGACATGAAACGAACGTTTAGTTCATTTCGTTACGCAACAAAACGAATAACGAACCTCAGAGTGGATTTAGGACGAACCGAACTGAAACAAAAAAAAAAATTGGTTCGGTTTGGCTCGTTTCGTTAACGGGAGGGAGGAGATGTCTCTTACCTGGTGTGGGTCTGGAGGTCCAGTCTTCCTGGCTTCAGGGACGGCACCACCAGCCAACAGCTGCACTACAGTTGTAGCGCGGCCATGTGGTCGGCAGGAAAAAAAAACAATAAAAGGAGCCGCGTGGACGGTGCTTGAAGAAAAAGAAAAAGCCACGTGCTACAGCTGTAGCCTGGGCCAGGAACCCAGAGGTAAAAAAACAACAATAAAAATCAAAATAATAAAAATGGAGCACTGACCTGGTCCCAGGGGTGGCTGGGTTGGCACCCTAAAATCAAGAAGAACTAAATAAAGCCAGTGCCGATCCAGCCACAGGGGCCGTGCAGTTGGCGCTTGAAAATGAAACAAAATAAACCTGGTCTGACGCACGGGCCATGAAACCAGCTTGTGGGACATGGAACGGCCTGTGGGCAAAACAAAGAAAGAAAGAAAGAAAGCCAACCAGCGCAGGCCATGTGGTCAGAGTTAAAAAAAACCAATCAAAATAAAATCAAAATAAATTTAAAAATAAAAAAAGGAGTGCCAACCCGACCCCAGGTGTGGCCGGGTTGGCACTCTGAAATCAAGAAAATCAAACAAACAAAAAACAGCGCCGACCCGGCCCCAGGGGCCACGTGGTTGACACTTGGAAAAAAATAAAAATTAAAAAAAAGGAGCACCGACCAGGCCCCGTGGGTGATCAGGTCGGTGCGCTAAAATCAAGAAAAAATAAAATAAAAATAAAATAAGCGCCCACCTAGCCCCAGGGGCCGCACGGTGGGCGCTTGGGGAAAAAAAAGAGGCACTGGCCCCATGCCAGAGCCTCAAAAAGCCCCTGCCACATGGGCCAGGATCCGCCGCCACCACCGAGCCGCTGCTGCCGATTTTTTTAAAAAAATTGTACGAACCTGAACCCGAACCGAACCAAGGGAGGGCCCAAACCAGACGAACCCGAACCATGGGTTTTCTGGTTCATGCCCACCTCTAGTTATAATGTCAAGGTTGGGTCCTCAGATGTTCTTGGACTACAACTCCCAGAAATCCTGGCCAGCTCTGCTAGTGTTAAAGGCTTCTGGGACTTTGAGTCCAAGAACATCTCTGGACCCAAGGCTGGGAACCACTGGTTTAAGGAAGATGTCTATGAACTTATACACAGGATGGGGCTGTAGGTGGATGAGGAGAAGATAAGAGGAGACCTAAAGTTGGTTCAGGCTTAAGATCCATGGGTGCCAGCGTTGTGTTCACCATTGCCAGCTAGATGCCCATGTGAAAACCCCCCCAAACACACACACACACACACACACACACACACACACACACACACACCACAGAGGCAACACTTTGAGGGGGGGGGTTGAACCCACAAAAACCTGATAGACAGGGACAAAGAAAATTATACAGCCATCCTGAATTGTATTTATTAATTATTTAATTATATGAAATATTGCCCCTTCAGTGCTGGCCATGTCAAGGATGCGCTGATGCTCTGATCACATCCCAATAATGTATAAATAAATGCTCAGTGTTATCTCAGGAGAGGCATCTCATTATGCTCTGCATCATTTATGTTCATTGCCCAGGAAGACATGGTAGAGCGATGTGTCTCACATCGCATATTGACCTTGATATTGTAAGGAAGAAGGGGAAACAGTTGAGATATGGAGGAGCGACAGCCACATCTGCATCTATGTCAGTGTGCCTACCTGGGCTTACAGGTGCTTTCTTGTCTTTGTGGAAAACAAAGTTTTGTCTTTTTGCTCCTCAGGGGATGCCGGGCGTTCCTGGAATGAAGGGCAGCAAGGTGAGTTACACACGACCCACCCAGTTGGCTAGTCATGGCTCAGGACCTACAAAAGAAAATACACCAAACACAAAATTCACTCCTGTTAGATCTGGTGATACCTCTTTAAAACAAAGGGGGTGGATTTTATTGCCATATAAAAGGATAAGAACATAGGAACATAAGAAGAGCCATGCTGGATCAGGCCAAAGGCCCATCTAGTCCAGCTTCCTGTATCTCACAGTGGCCCCACCAAATGCATCTGGGAGCACATGAGACTCGATCTCTGTCTCCTGGTACCACTCCCCTGCATCTGGCCCTTGAAGCACCCCGGTTTTAAGCCTGGAGATGACACATCTCCATCGTGGTTTGTAACCTGTGATGGACTTTTCCTCCAGGAATCGGTCCAATCCCCTTTTGAAGGCATCCAGGCCAGATGCCATCACCACCTCCTGTGGCAGGAGTAAAAAAAATTTTTTTCCCGTTCTTACTCTCCCAGCCCTCAATTTGAGTGGATGTCCCCTGGTTCTGGTATTTTGTGTGTGAGAGAAGAGCTTCCCTCTATCCACTTGACTCATGCCCTGCATTATTTTGTACATCTCAATCATATCCCCCCTCAGGCACCTTTTTTCCAGACTAAAGAGCCCCAAATATTTTAGCCTTTCCTCATAATGGAAGTACCCCAGCCCAGTAATCATTTTAGTTGCTCTCTTTTTGCATGGAGTGAACTAGACAGGACATAATTATTTATTAGAAGGAGTAACAGATGAAAAGAAATTTCATGCTTAGCCCTTGAGGCAATCTCAGGGTCTTTGAGAACAAGAAAAGAAAAGGATGATGTTAGGATTTGATATGGTGATTGCCCTGCTTTAGCACCAGCAGTGAGAATTTCAGAGATCTCAAGCACAAACAAATGACTAGACTTATATTTGAAGTCCTTTTGTGCAGCCCTGTTTACAATATTTACAGGTGTACAGATTGACACAGTTCCTAGCCTTGTGAACATTATATACACTGAGAAAGTTACTACATACTGATAGCTCTTGGGACATATAGTGGTACCTCAGATAACGACTGCCCCGGATAACGAATCTTTCAGATAACAACTGTAAATATCCGGGTATGGGACTGCCTCTGATAACGAATTTTCCCATGGGTTGCCTCGGATAAGGAATTGCAATTTCTAGGTATAGATCTGCCTCGGATAACGAATTGTCTCTATGGGCTGCCTCAGATAAAGAATTTTCCTATGGGATGCCTCAGATAACGAATTTTCCCTATGGGCTGCCTGGGATAACAAATTTCCAGTATACATCAGTAAAAAAGAGTTATCCTGGGTGGCATTGCATCTGTACCTTTAAAGTGCACTTTATAAAGTTTTGAGCAAAAAAACAGGTGTCTGTGCCTTTTTCCTAGGCTCTGGAACGGATTAATCAGTTTCCCATTCATTCCTATGGGAAACTGTGTTTCGGATAACAACATGTTTCGGATAATGACTAACCTCGGAGAACGAATTAAAGTCATTATCTGAGGTACCACTGTATATAGTCACATCCACAAATCATGTTCCACTTATATGTTTCCTTAAACATATAAACAGATCCTAGCCTCAGAGCCATAAAACTATACAGCTGTATAGACCCTAATCATCTCACCATTTCTACTAATCAACTCTCCCTCCTCTCCCTCCCCCCCCTCCTCCTCTCCCCCTCCCCTATCCACCCCCCAACTCTATATACTACAGCCAATGAATATTTGATATGAAATGGATATCCCATCCCATATTATACTGCACACTGCATTCTACTGCTATATGTCTGAAGAAGTGGATGTGTAGTCCACAAAATGTTACATTAAAATATGAAAGTTAATCTTTAAGACACATGTTTGTGTCTTTTGTTTTGTTTTTATTTGATTTTTGCCTGAAATTAAATAATTTCATTGAGCTTATATGAACATGGTATACTGTACAATCCTGTGTATTTCTGTACAGAAGAAATTTAACACTTTACAGATACCAAGAGACGCTCTGCAACCAGTGGACGCATCCCTGGGTAACGTTCTGGTTTCTTTCTCTTTGGCAGGGCAAAGGTGGTCTTGGCAAAGTGGGCCCACGTGGAGCGCGTGGCCCCCCTGGCCTCCGGGTAGGGTGTCCTGCTAGTACAGCCCCTGTTCGTGCGGTTCACACCAGCCTTTGCTCTAAGTATCCATATCAACTGATGATGATGGGATATTTCCAGGCGTCTTTATTTTGGACCCCAGCGCCCAGAAAATCTGGCCATCACAGCTAGTGGCAAAGACTTCTGGGAGTTGTGGTCCAAAAACATTTGGTCATCCAAGGTTGAGACTCAGTGGCTTGGAGTAATAAGAAGTCACGTTAACAGGCATGTCCAAACTTCGGCCCTCCTGATGTTTTGGACCACAACTCCAGAATTCTAAGCTTAGATTGCCAATGACAAAGGACTATGGGAGTTGTGGTCTAAAACATCTGGAGGGCCAAAGTTTGGATGTGCCTCAGTAGACCCACTGAATGAGCAGGGAGCTAGTCAGTGAACTCCACTGCATGTTCCATTGACTCAAATGGGCATACTCCAGTTGTGACTTTAAGTTGCAGCTAGAGAAGGCCTTTGTCACCACCATTAGAACCAATGAAACAGAAGGGTTGACTTGCTAGACCCCCAATCATTCAAGGGATTTCACAGCCTTTTTGACTCCTAAGTCTTATAAAGGAGGTTTTGAATCCCATTGTTTTGAAGCAAATGAACACTAAACAAGGTTTGCTAATTCTGGAAAAAGATTTATTCACTTGCTTATTTAGACAGACTCATTAAACACTTACTCAGCATGTGCCCGGCCTAATCCTATGGGATCAATGTTCTTTTCCCATTTTTCATTTTAAAAAAATAAAAAATAAAAAAATGGACATCCATCTCTCCAGGATGGCATGAGGGCTCCTGCCTCGGACAAGGTGTTGAGCTAAAAGACCTCCAAGGTCCCTTCCAACCCTACAATGATTCTCTATGATTCTATGCTGCTGTTTTTCCTTCCTGGGATCATCTAGGTTTCCCTTTTTCTGTCTGGCATTTATTCGGAAGGGCTGATTTCAGTCCTACAGCACTTCCAAGAGCGGGTACATTTTCACCTCGGAGCCTCCCAGCTGGAAGGCTTTAATTAGCTCTTAAACATTAGGTTTTAAAATAGGCAGGGAGGTGGTGGAATTGAGAGTAGAGCACTGTTGAGGCAAAGCTGCAGCTGGGGAAGTGGATTTCATAAGGATTCCCACCACCAAGATTCTCAAAGAGAAACATTTTACAGCATCCGGTATCAGCTGGGGATTGGTTCCAGACCTTCCCGTGGATAATGAAAACTGTGGATAAGAGAGAACACCCAAAACCCCCAAAACTGCTGTTTTGTGACAGTAGCTTGCTTTACAGCTGCTGTTTTATGACAGTAGCGTGCTTTACAGCTGCTGTTTGTGACAGTAGCTTGCTTTGTTTACAACAGTAGCTTGCTTTGTGGCTGCTGAATTATTTATTTGATTTTTTCCCCTCTGCCATCTGTGGATAACTGTATCAGTGGATAATGAATCGGTGGACACGGGGGTCCTACTGTATAAAATTGGTGGGGAGTGCAGATGCAAGTGTTGGTGAAGTCTAGGTATCTTTTGGGACAACCCATCTCTGTCTCCTCCTTCATCTTCCTCATGGCCTGGGATCTCATGCCCACTTCCCAGCAGAAAACCTTGCTTTTTATAGGGTCTTGGCTTTGTTTTTCAGAAAATCATGCAAGAGTTTCTCTTACTTCTTGGTGTCATTTAGAAACACCTGATGGTTGCCGTCTATGCCGTGCAGCTCTCCAGGACCTTGCTAATGTCAGCAGTTAGAATAAAATACTTCTTCTGCATTGGCCTTTTTTTTTTTGAATAACCCAGTTGGGTAGCAGAAGGCCTGTTCACATTTCAGGTGCACCTTGGAGACAGAAATAATGTCAACATCTGTTTAAATTCCAGGTGGTGTTTCTGTGCTGGGGGGGGGGGTTATATAGTGGGATGAGGGCAAAGAGGAGGAGGAGAGGAGAGGAGATTTTGGTTTCCTCTACTGACTTAAGAGTAGATTTGTTTTTTAAGAAATGGCAGAGAATAGGTTGGTGCTGTCAGTGTTAAGCAGCTAAGAACCCAATTATTTCTCATGCCTTTTCTAAAATTGTTATGAAACGATTCACTTTTACAATGAAGAAACGGGGGGGGGGTCATAGATGGAAAGGGTTGCAAATGTTGTCTGCCAATATTTGTCCCATTATTCTCTGAATGGTTTAGGTCTAGAGGGTGGGGGTTTGATTCCCCACTTGGTCTCCCAAGAAAAGAGCCAGCCTGGGTGTCCTTGGGCAAGCTGCACAGTCCCAGAGGGGCCCTGGAAGAAGAGAATGATAAACCATTTATGAATATTCTCAGTTTGGAAAAAGGGTTGCATAAGTCAGAATTGACTTGATGCCACGTGATTATGGAATACTGTATTTCTATCTTCGATTGTAAAGAGATGTTTCCAGTTCAAGCCATTGCATGGCCAAATATGGTTGGATTTCATGCATGCATGCAAGTATCTGCCCCTCTGTCCATCCATTCATGGAATTCTAGGCTGCATCAACAGAATGATGTAGTGCCCAGATCAAGGAAAATAATTTTCTGTTCTGCCATGGTATGACCTCACTGATGGTGCTGCACACAGTTCTGGTCAACACTCATTAAAGGATGATTTTACCAGGCATGGAGGCGAAATGCTGTCCTGTCACTACAGGCACTGGGGCTCAGATGCTGCATTATACCACACCTAGTGCAGACAGTATCATTAGAAATGGTGTTTCCTTGAAAGGTGGGAGGCATCTGTTCTAGAATGACAGTTCTGTCTTTTGAGTCCTATGACTCAGGCACTGAGCTTGGAAGGAATTGCATGCCAAAGGGGGGGGGGAGCTGTAAGAGTAGGAAATGGTAATAGGAAGGAAGGAAGGAATCTACCATATTTTTTGCCCTATAAGACGCACCAGGCCATAAGACGCACATAGTTTTTAGAGGAGAAAAACAAGAAAAAATGTTTAGCCTAAGGTTTTTTGGCGGCGAAAGGGGAGGCTTGCAAACGAGGTAACTGGAGCTCTGGAATCCAAGCTGCAAAAAGGGAGGGTTGCAAATGAAGTAACTGGGGCTGTGGAATCCAAGTTGAAAAAGGGGAGGTTTGTAAACCAGTCAATTGGAGCTGTGGGATCCAAACTGCAAAAAGGGTGGCTTGCATATGAGGTAATTGGAGCTGTGGAATCCAACTGCAAAAGGGGAGGTTTGCAAAAACCCAGGCAATTAGAGCTGTAGGATCCAAACTGCAAAAGGGGAGGCTTGCAAATGAGGTACTGCAATTGGAGCTGTGGAATCCAAGCTGCAAAAGGGGAGGTTTGCAAATGAGGTAATCGGGGCTGTGGAATCCATGCTGCAAAAGGGGAGGTTTGCAAACGAGGTAATGGGGCTGTGGAATCCAAGGTGCAAAAGGGGAGGTTTGCAAATGATGTAATTGGAGCTGTGGGGTCCAGACTGCAAAAGAGGAGGCTTGCAAAGGCTCAGTGGAGACCTCTTTGAAAACAAGGTGATTTTTGACTGGGGAAATCTTGGCTGCAGAAAGGGAGGGGTGGGGAAAGGGTCCCTGGAGGAAGCCTCTTTGTAAACCTGGTGATTGGAACTGCCAGCTGCAGCAGGAGATGGGAGAGGCTCCATGAAGGTATGTTATCTCTAAATGAAAATCTGTGATATATATGTAGCGCGACTGCTGTATTCGCTCTATAAGACGTACAGACATTTCCCCTTACTTTTGAGGGTGGAAAAAGTGCATCTTATAGGGCCAAAAATACAGTCGCTTTATATAGGGCCTTGACATTTTTGCAAGGCTGTGTTTTGGGAGACGTATGTCAGAGTTATGTCCTAATCTCTGGACAAAGACATATTTGCAGGGTTTTCCTCCTGTTGTTTTTGCCAAACTTTTCTAATCAGACATTGGCTGATAAAAGAAAGGAAAAATAAACTAGGTCCAGCATGGGAAACAATCCAGCTACCGTACAAGTTTTCTCTTTCTGAAAAGCTTTTGCTGGTCTGTCTCCTGCCTTATTTGTCCTGAACCAGATTCGCTCACGCCTCTTTCCCATAAATGAAAATCCATTGAAATACCCATGACTTTAGAAAAACGGAGGGAAGCAAAGGTCTTGACTTAGAAACCTGGCTGCTAAGCAAACAACACAAAGCCAAGCCCAAGGGTTCCAAAATTAAGAAGCAAACAACTGCCCCCTCTTGATACTTGAAATACAGTGGCTGGTAAATGGCACATAAAAGTCTAATGGGTAAAGGCAGATGGACCAGGTGGATGCCAGGAAGTGTTTACGGCCACTTCACAGCAACCTCAGGGGAAAAATTATAAATGTGCAAAATGGAAGATGGGGAATCAGAGGATAGAGAAGATACTGCCATTGGACTACAAATCCCAGAATGTTACTCTAATGGATCCACTTCAGGAGGTACATATGGAAGATTCTATGAAAGGCCTGAACTGGAAGATTTTGAGGCCTTGCTAGGTGTAATTGTGCTCTAGCCACCTGTTCATAGAATAATAAGAACATAAGAAGAACCATGCTGGATCAGGCCAAAGGCCCATCTAGTCCAGCTTCCTGTATCTCACAGTGGCCCCACCAGATGCGTCTGGGAGTGCACGAGACTAGATATATGTCTCCTGAAACCACTCCCCTGCATCTGGCCCTTGAAGTACCCGGTTTTAAGCCTGGAGATTACACATCTCCATCATGGTTTGTAACCTGTGATGGACTTTTCCTCCAGGAATCTGTCCAATCCCCTTTGGAAGGCATCCAGGCCAGATGCCATCACCACATCCTGTGGCAGGGAGTTCCACAGACTAACAACGCGCTGGGTGAAAAAAATATTTTCTTTTGTCTGTTCTTACATAAGAACATAAGAACATAAGAACATAAGAAGAGCCATGCTGGATCAGGCCAAGGGCTCATCTAGTCCAGCTTCCTGTAGCCCTACCAGATGTGTTTGGGAGCGCATGAGACTAGATATCTGTCTCCTGATACCACTCCCCTGCATCTGGCCCTTAAAGTACCCTGGTTTAAAGCCTAGAGATTACACATCTCCATCATGGTTTGTAACCCGTGATGGACTTTTCCTCCAGGAATCTGTCCAATCCCCTTTGGAAGGCATCCAGGCCAGATGCCATCACCACATCCTGTGGCAGGGAGTTCCACAGACTAACAACGCGCTGGGTGAAAAAAATATTTTCTTTTGTCTGTTCTTACTCTCCCAGCCCTCAATTTAATTGGAGGCCCCCCGTTCTGGTATTTTGTGAGAGGGAGAAGAGCTTCCCTCTATCCGCTTTACTCATGCCCTGCATTATTTTGGATGTCTCAATCATATCCCCCCTCAGACGCCTTTTTTCCAGACTAAAGAGGCCCAAATGTTTTAGCCTTTCCTCATAAGGGAGGTGCCCCAGCCCAGGAATCATTTTAGTCACTCTCTTCTGCACCTTTTCCAGTTCCACTATGTCTTTCTTGAGATGCGGTGACCAGAATTATACACAATACTCCAGGTGGGGCCTTACTATTGTTTTGTATAATGGCATTATAATGTTGACTGTTTTATTTTCAATCCCCTTTTTGATAATCCCTAGCATGGAATTGGCCTTCTTCACCGCTGCCATACACTGGGTAGACACCTTCATGGAGCTGTCCACCAACACACCATGACTTGTTTTCCATGACTTCATAGATTCATAGAATTGGAAGAGACCTCAAGGGCCATCCAGTCCACCCCCTGCCATGCAGGAACCCCCATCACAGGACGCCCGACAGATGGCCATCCAGCCTCTGCTTAAAAACCTCCAAAGAAGGAGACTCCACCACCCTCCGTGGCAGCATATTCCACTGCCAGACAGCTCTAACTGTCAGGAAGTTCTTCCTAATCTTCAAATGGAATCTCTTTTCCTGTAGTTTGAATCTCTTTTCCTGTTACTGGGATTTTTTTTCCTAAACAGGAAGCTAGGCAGAGCTAGTCTTCAGAACCTTCCAGTTCAGGCCCGTCTCCCAGGTGAGCCATATTAACTCAACTAGAAGGTGTCTGTCAGACAGAATACCAAGAATGGAGAATTATACAATTGATTTGTTGTTGTTCAGTCGTGTCTGACTCTTCGTCACCCCATGGAACAGAGCATGCCAGGCCCTCCTATCTTCCACTGCCTCCCAGAGTTTGGTCAAATCCATGTTAGTTGCATCGATGACGCCGTCAAACCATCTCATTCTCTGCCATCCCCTTTTCCTTTTGCCTTCCATCTTTCCCAGCATCAGGGACTTTTCCAAGGACTCCTCTCTCCTCACGAGGTGGCCAAAGTACTGGAGCCTCAGCTTCGAAATCTGTCCTTCCAGTGAACATTTGGGGTTGATTTCTTTCAGGATGGATAGGTTTGATCTCCTTGCAGTCCGGGGGACTCTCAAGAGTCTCCTGCAGCCCCAGAATTGATAGTAAAAAGTAAAAGGGGGAAAAATCTCACCCTTTGTAGTTTTAAGATCTAGGTCTCTAGCTTCAGACCAGAAGTTGGGTGTTCAATTCCCCGCTGTGTCTCCTGAGAGAAAAATGAGCCTGGGTGGCTTTGGGTGAGCAGCACAGTGGTCCCAGGGCACCCCTGGAGGGAGGGAATGGGAAGGCACTTCTGTGTATTCCGTAGCTGGAAAGCCCTGAAAAGTGTCACCATAAATCAGAATTTACTTGACAGCACCGAGATCCGTGGTTCTCGAAGGTTGTAGTGACGCAGGGATCACGCTTGCAAATCAAGCCCATGTTTAGATCAGTCACAAAGCAGTGCAAACTGATTTGCGCATTCTGGGAGGTGTAAAAATCTCATTTTTGGACAATCACACACCTTCCAGAAGTTGAGGAATTTCCTCTCCTAATGAAAGGTTGACAGAAACATGCCCTTTCAAAGAACAAATGATGCAAATGTTCCCTTGTTTTTAAAACAGGGTGAAGAAGGAATTGTCGGAGTCCGCGGCCCTGTTGGTATGATGGTAAGCATACGTTAAACCAAGCAGAATGCAAGTGGCAGATATGAATTATTTTGTTCCAAATGAAATTTTCTGTTAAGCAAATTTTCCTTTCTACAAATTTCCCATAGGAACACATTGAAAACAGAGTAATCCCTAATCGCGACCATTTTTATGTTTTACAGATTCACCCCATAGACAATTCTGTTAAGCAAATTTCCCCTGTCGCCGGAAATTTTATGTTGGACAGATTTTATGTTATACAAACCGTTTGTTATACGAGGGCCCAATGTACTTTTTACTCACAAGTAAAGATCTCTTGCATTGTCTTTGCAATCTATTTTTCTAGGGTTGCAACTTGCAACCCTCATATTCTGAGGAACAACAAGGAAAAACCACACTCTCTCCCTTGAACAGCAATTCCTCACCCCTCCCATGCCCCTTTCTAGAAATTTCTCCGGCAAATTGGATCTTTTTAACATAGGCTGTGGAAGCAAGAGGGAGAACTGCCAGCCTATGGGGCCAAAGGGTGGTATGTGCAAGGGACACTATCTACTCTCCCTTGAAACTATCGTGAGATGCAATTCATCCTTCATAGTTCTCATGTGCATGGCCTAAGCAGAGCTGCTGCTGTTTATATTCCCTGCTGTGTCATGTCCTTTCTTCTAATTTTTTTAAAAGTTGCAGTTGGGAAAACCAACAGGAACACATCATTTGATGGTGGTGGTGATGATGGTGGAGGGCTTGCTAATTCCCTAGAGGATAGGATGAAAATCCAAAAAGACCTTGACAGATTAGAGTGCTGGGCCAAAGCTAACGGAATGGATTTCAACAGAGGGAAATGTAGGGTGGTGCATCTACGTGAAAAAAATGAATTCCACAAATATAGGATGAGAGACACCTGGCTGGAAAATAATACCTGTGAAAGGGATCTGGGAGTCGTGATGGACCACAAATTGAACATGAGTCAGCAGTGTGATGCGGTAGCCAGAAAAGCCAATGCGATTCTTGGTTACATCAACAGAACCATACTGTCTAGATCAAGGAAAGTGATAGTACCACTCTATTCTGCTCTGGTCAGACTCCACCTGGAGTCCTGTGTCCAGTTCTGTGCGCCTCAATTTAAAAGATCTTGACAACCTCGAACGGGTGCAGAGGAGGGTGACCAGGATGGTTGAGGGTCTGGAGGAAATGTTTTATGAGGAACGGCTTAGGGAACTGGGAACGTTTAGCCTTTCAAAAAGAAGACTGAGAGGGGATATGATAGCTATGTTTAAATATTTGAAAGGATGTCATATTGAAGAGGGAACAGGTTTGTTTTCCATGACTTCAGAGACTAGGACTCAGGGCAATGGTTTCAAACTACAGGAAAAGAGATTCCATTTGAACATTAGGAAGAACTTCATGACAGTTAGAGCGGTTCGGCAGTGGAATATGCTGCCACCAAGGAGGGTGGTGGAGCCTTCTTCTTTGGAGGTTTTTAAGCAGAGGCTGGATGGCCATCTGTCGGAAATATTGTGATGGGGGTTCCTGCATGGCAGGGGTTGGACTAGATGGCCCTTGAGGTCTCTTCCAACTCTATGATTCTATGATATTCCTTTAAAATGTATGGTACCGACTGGGCCAGGTTTAAAGGGATCCAGCCATTGACAGCTGGGCAGGAGCCCTCTGAAAACGGTTGGGTAGGCAGTTCCGCAGGATCGCGCTCCCTAACCGACTGTTTTCTGATGGCTCCTGCCGAGGTCTCAATGGCTGGACCCCTTTAAACCTGGCCCAGTCGGTACCACAGGGTCCCCATGGTACCGACTGGGCCAGGTTTAAAGTGGTCCAGCCATTGACAGCTCAGCAGGAGCCCGAAAACGATGGAACAAAATGGTTTGTTTCAATGCAAAAATGACCATTTTGTTTCATCTATAATGGAATGCTGCTTCCTCGTTTTGTTTTGTTTCATTTCATTACGTAACAAAATGAAAAAACAGCATTTTGTTTTTCATTTCCTCCCCATCCCTACTCATCTCTGTCGGAAGTGGAGGCCTTCTCTAAGACTGTAAAGGTCAGCAGGTCTGAAAACCCCATCTGGCCTTGGCGGCTCTCTCACTCTGCCCTGGGCAATTACCAGCAGAACTTGGAGAAGTCATAATTTTGGACAGAGACTTCCAGAATATCCCCAGTGGCCCGGCTGGCTGGGAGATTCTAGGTGCCGTTGTCCAAAAGAGTTATTTTTCTAAGATATAATGCAAGTGGCGATTCACTGATGGAAACATTCACATCCTTCTTTTCTTCCCAACACTTTCAGGGTCCGATTGGCCTTCCAGGGCCTAAAGGGGAAAAGGTAAGTAAGTCACTGACTTAGGCGGTTACTTCACGTCCTACTTTGTTCAGCAATTATGTTTGTACTGTGACCGCGTTGTTCACGGTCACGTGGTTTTGTCCCTGTTCAGTCCCTGTTTCCGTTTACTCATGGGTGTGATTACTTGTCTCATGACAACTGTTACTTCATGGTCTTGTTCCGTGACAAATTCTGAATTTGTCTTGCTTTCTTAACCCTTTTTTAAAATATCGTAAATAAAACTTTTTTGATATTTTGATTTACTGGTCTTCCGGGATTTACACGTCAATGCTGCAGAATTTTCAGTACTTTCTTTAATAAACATTTGCACTGCATGGTGTTTCCTGTAGGGAAACTAATGTTGAATGCTGCTTCAGCCGCTGACCACTAGGTGGACACTGGTTGTTGCATGACAGTTGTTACCACACGGTCCCTTGTCTCAGAACAGAAACCGGGAACCAACCGTGACAAGAGAATTCCCCAGCCCAGGGGCAGGTATGGCTTGTCATGCTCTGTTCCTGGTTCCAGGGGCATGGTCGAGAAAACTTTTTGCAGTCATAGTATGGACGTGAAGTAAGGTTTTTTTGTACCAGTCCCCATCGGGACAGCGAGGAGGGACGAACAGGACGTGAAGTAACCGCCTTATTAGCACAAAGCTTGAGATGCCGACTGCAGGCCACACGGAACCGATTCAATTTGTCCAACCTCCTGGAGCTCAACAAACTGAGTCCCCTTCTTTGAAGGCATGACGGAAGGGTGGGGATCTGAACACGTCTTCTCTTTTGTAACATGCATGCAGATCAATGGGCTTAAATTATCAAGGGAACATCCTTTCCAGATGAGGTCGAAACTCTGTCAAATTCAGCACCTGGCATATATGTGGTTGGGAATCATCTCTCAATTTGAGAGAATTCTAAATCCAATATGACTCCCAATTACATCTCCTGGTTTGGGAAAACTGGGTTCTAATCCAACAGGACTCCCAAATACAACTCCCGGTTTTGGAGAAATGGGTTTTTAATCCCGTATCTCTCCCAACTACAACTCCCAACTTGGGATCACTGTGTTCTAATCCCATATGACTCCTAAATACAACTGCTGGGCAGCTCAGGGGTTGAGGTCTCTGGCTACAGAGCCAGAGGTTGGATGTTCGAGCCCCCCATGGGGCTTCCTTCAGAGGGGTTGGACTCTACAATCCAGCCCCTGATGATTTAAGATTATTATTTTTTAAAACTTCCCTGGATTTATGGTGGAAATTTATTTCTTACTTTACCTTTCTTTTACGTAATCACTTATTAAGTGTAGTTTACTCTTTTGGTTTATATTTACCATTGCAGTTTTGTGTCATAACTGTCTTATTTGTCTTGATTATAGAATGATCTCTTTAATGAGTCTATTGATTTCCTGGAATGTAACTTTCGCTCACTGGAGACTTTTATTTCATTCTACAAATCTTGATGCCTTAAAACAGTTTGGGCATAGGGGAGTCGCAGTTCTGTGCTTCTCTGATGCCTTTCTGCTATAAGCTTCTCGTTCAGAGCTTGGCATCTTCCATTGCGATTCTTGGTTGCATCAACAGAAACATCATGACTAGATCAAGGGAAGTGATAGCACCACTCTATTCTGCTCTGATCAGACCCCACCTGGAGACCTATGTCCAGTTCTGTGCACCTCAATTTTAAAAAGATGTTGACAACCTCAAGCAGGTGCAGAGGAGGGTGACCAGGATGGTTGAAGGTCTGGAAGAAATGTCTTATGAGGAACGGCTTAGGGATCTGGGAATGTTTAACCTTTCAAAAAGAAGGCTTGGGGGGGGATATGATAGCTATGTTTAAATATTTGAAAGTTTGTCAAATTGAAGAGGGAGCAGGTTCCATGGCTTCAGAGACTAGGACTAAGGGCAATGGTTTCAAACTACAGGAAAAGAGATTCCATTTGAACATTGGGAAGAACTTGATGAGAGTTAGAGCTGTTTGGCAGAGGAAGATGCTGCCACAAAGGAGGGTGGTGGAGAGGTTTTAAAGCAAAGGCTGGGTGGCCATCTGGCAGCGTATCCTGTGATGGGGGTTCCTGCATGGCAGGGGGTTTGGATTGGATGGCCCTTGAGGTCTCTTCCAACTCCAGGATTCTATGATTCTATGCTGTTATTTGATCCCCTGTCACCTACAGTCATCTTCCTTGTCCATGACCACCAGTAGAATGAGTGGGAATCCACCTGAGCCTGTAACAAACCTCTTAAAGCTCTCCTTATAGCACGGCCCCTGTCTTCTTGTGTTAGAACTATACGGCTGGAAAGGACCCCCATGGAACACCGTGCATCAAGAAGGCACCGTGGGGGATTGAACTCTCAAACTCTGGTTCTGAGGCCTAAGACCTAACTGTTGGATTATTTAGCTCTTGCCTTTCACTGAGATCGCCGTTGCCTACCCTATCTTCCCTTCCCTTCCCTTCATTGGGGTCACAATAGGGCTTGAGCGCCGTAAAAGGAAAGTGGGTCATACAACTGGATAAAATGAAGGAACACCTTTATAAATAAAATGAAATTCATATTTAAGAATGGCTCCCAGAGGTCAGCGGATGGGAGAATATTAAAACAAATGCATTCGTTTTTTAATTTTATACATGCTTTTCTTAGGGCGATGTTGGATTTCCTGGCCCTAAAGGAGAACGGGTAAGCAGCCTTTAAAGGGTTAACCATGTGGGGCGAGTGAAGGATGGGTGAAGATCTCCTGTTGAGGGTGATTCTGAAGGCACAAGAGGTATAATAACATTTCCTAAGCTGTTAGTGCAACTGGTTGTTGAGAAAGCGTCATGTCTAAGGTTGCTTCGCTTGGTGCCATCTGCCTTCATTTGAAAGGATGTCATACTGAAGAAGAAACAGGTTTGTTTTCCATGGCTTCAGAGACTAGGACTCGGGGCAGTGTTTTCAAACTACAGGAAAAGAGATTCCATTTGAACATTTGGAAGAACTTCATGATGGTTAGAGCTGTTCAGCAGTGGAATATGCTGCCACAAAAGGTGGTGGAGTCTCCTTCTTTGGATGTTTTTAAGCAAAGGCTGGATGGCCATCTGTTGGGGGTACTTTGATGGGGGTTCCGGCATGGCAGAGGGGTTGGACTGGATGGCCCTTGAGGTCTCTTCCAACTCTATGATTCTATGACCCTTCTGTATACTGGACAGTTGGTCCGCCCTGGTTCTCCAAAGTAGTAGTCCTACTGCTGGACCACCAAGGTTCAGCTTGGGCATGGATCAAAGTTGGACTGGAACACAAGTCCCAATTTACCATGAGACATCGAAAATACGAGTTATACACCTGTATAAATATGCCCTGTGTTAAAATTTTGATTTAAATCATGTTTTCAGTGCTTTGTTTCTGAAGCTTTCTAGGCATTTCCTCTCCTGGAATATGCATTTCAAACTTTTTTTAAAAAAATTGGCCAACACACCAGAACTTTATGATTCTAGGATAATAAGAGGGGGAAAGCCACCCAATCTCTCTATTGAAACCCCAGCAACGATCCCACCATTCTGCCATGTGGCTCATTCCACTCTTGAATGCCCCTGACCATTATTCTTTATTATTTCCATCTATATACTGCCCGATTTTCACAAGGGAACTCTAAGGAGGTTCTGGCCATGCAGAAGCTCTGATCTTACAGCTGCTTAGGGAAGCCTGATGGAGCTGTATTCCATCACATTTTTAAAAAAATCAAATCACACTTCTAGGGAACAGTATCTGTCGTGTATAACAGTGGTCCCCAACCCCCGGGCCGCGGACCGGTGCCGGTCCGTGGACCGGTCGGCACCGGGCCGCCTGGGGAGGCCGGGGAGGCTCCTCCCCTTTTCCTCCGCCGCCCTCCTCCTCCTCCTCTTCTCTCCCGCGGGCGGCCGGTGGAGGAGGAAGGCTGGAGGAGCGCAGGAGGAGCCGCCGCCGCCGCCTTTGCCTCCCTCCTCTGCCCGCCGGCGGCAGCGGCGCGTCCTCCTCCTCCTCCTCCGCCCTCCTTCTCCTCGCCCTCCACCACCAGCAGCAGCAGCAGCAGGAAGCTGGGGGCCGGGCACGCAGGGGCCGGCGGGGAGGAGGGGGCGCGCGCGGGAGGCGCTGACGAGCCCCCCCACGCGCGTGCACCGCCACCGCAGCGTGGGGGCCCCCTCGGTCGGAAGAGGAGGTGGGTGCACCTCCTCATCCTCCTCCTCCCCTGGGCCGCACGCCCTTTGGCCCCTCCCTGCGGCCGCGCTCCAGGGCGGAGCCCCCCCGCTGCCTCCGCCGCCGGACCGCGCCTGTGTTGGGGGCGGGCGGGGCCGTCGCGGGCCAGCCCGGGTGTTTTCGCCGCCGCCGCGACCCCCCCCACCGCAATCGCCCCAGCTGCTGCTGCTGCTCCTCCGGTGGCGGCGGTGGGAGGAGGAGGAGGAGGAGGAGGAGGCGCTACCGCCCTCGTTGCAGCCCCTTCAGAGCGGGGCGGGTTCCGCCAGTCCCCAGCGGCCGCCTCGCCACCTCCCCGGGAGAGCGGACAAGTTCCAGCAGCAGGTGAGAGAGGCGGCGGCGGCGGCGGCAGGCGCTCGGGCTCCCCCTTCTCGGCCCGGAGACCCGGCGGGAGGGGGGGCAAGTCTTGGTGGCGGGGGAGGGCGCGCGCGGCGCGGGGTGAGCTTTGCCCGCCTCCCTGGGAGGTGGCCAGGTGTGTGTGTGTGTGTGTGTGTGTGTGTGTGTGTGTGTGTGTGTCGGGGGAGGGCTGAGGAAAGGACACTGGCGTCTCTGGGGGGCACGCGGGGACGCCACCCCCCACCGGCCTCCCTCCCCTCCCCCTCCCGCTCGTCCGCCCGAAGGCCGCAGCCGGAGGCGGGCGGCGGCGGCGGCCGAACCCGGGCGGCTGCCGTGGCCGCCGCAGCCGCCGACAGGAGGAGGAGGCGGGGGGCCGCCCGCCCAGGAGCCCCAGGCTCCCCACCCCGCCCGTGCGTGTGGGGGGCGAGCGGCACGCCCGATGCCCCCAGCCGGCGAGCGCCGCCGCCGCCGCTGCCGCTCCTGTGGCCCCCGCAAGGCACACGCTCCAAGCCCCCCGCACCCCCGCCTCCCCTCCTCCCTCCCCCATCCCCTGCCTCCCACACACCCTCCCCTTCCCCCACCCAACCCCCCGCGCCCCCCATCTCCCCCCCTCCCCACCCCCAGCCCCGGGCCACGGAAAATCATCGAACATTTACCGGTCCGTGGGGACAAAAAGGTTGGGGAGCACTGGTGTATAATACGCATTTTACTCTTCAGGTTCTGGCTCCAAAGAAATCAGAGGGGTGGGAAACGGAGGTTGAATCTCCTTGGCTTCTTTTGGGTGTTGTGGGAACCACTAAGTAGGCCAGGTCGATGTTTCAGGGACAGATTGGACTTATTATACATTATTCATCCTACAACCATGTTGTGACGCTGCAGTGGACATTTTACTGGTTAAAAATCAGTCCTAAATGCATCGTTCCCAACAGCTTATCCTGCTGTTATCTGAATAGAAGTTCCATCTTTAGATCCTAGGAACAATGCCGAGACCCTCCTATCATTTCCTTGTATCACAGGGAGACCCCATGACGATATTTGGACCTCAGGGGTTTAAAGGCAACAAAGGCGATTCAGTAAGTAGCTCAGATGTTTTCTCTCTATCTCCATAACTGTCTAATATGGGTGGGGAATTTATTATTATTATTAACTGCACAGCTAACTACGCTGGATTTTGTATTACAAATCACTAGTCGAACGCTTCCCAAGTGTTTAGGACTATGAGATGTATCGGCGAATTATGCGAGCAGATCCCAGTAAGGCGGCTTTCTGCAGCTGACTGATAGTGACTTTGTCAACTCCAATTTCTTCTAAATACTTGCTTAGCTCTTTAGGCACTGCACCCAGCGTGCCCATTACCACTGGGACCACATGTACCGGTTTATGTCAGAGTCTATTATTATTATTATTATTATTATTATTATTATTATTATTATTATTATTATTATTATTATTATTATTATTGATGGGAATGATATTTTAATAAAGCTTATAACTGCCATTGACAAATTAAAATGGCAGCGCTTATGTTCTCTTTGGCTATTTCCCTTTTCATTCTCCCCCTTAGCGTGTTATCCTAGCCTGCATTTCACCCTGAGATTCCTTCCCCGCTATCTAAGGTTATAAATTAGTGGTTGTATAAACACTTAAGCTCCATGAGAAGACAGTTAGCCGAGGTATTCCATGAGGAGATAAACCAGATATCCTTGAAGTCGTTATCGATCTTCGGCTGTCAAAGAACTCCCGTCTTGGAGCGGCGCGGAGTTCCGGGAAGTGCAAGCCAGATGGCGCCAGAGTGCAAGATGAATGTCTTCCTCCTTCAATATCCCTTCAAAATTGATTTGTAACCTTGTATGAACTTTGTATCCGTTGTATTTTCTCATTGTTCTATGCTCGATTTACAACCCACAGCTGCATCCTTATCAATTTAGATAAGGGAGCGGCTGTCGGGGAGTGTGAATTCTTATAAAAAGTGTGGAGTTTCTTCGTTCGATGCCCCAGACTTTCCGAACTGATTCGGCTGGGTGCCTGCTGCAGCGTTCAATAAAGTTTTTCTCCGTTCTTCGGAACTTTGGCTCGCTTTGATCTCTCGGCTCCCCGAAACCGCGGCAAAGAACCCTGAAACGTGGCTTACATCTGGGGGCTCATCCGGGACAGCCCCTTTTCGGGACGAGGGGCCAAGCCAAGCGGTGTCGAACAGCCAGTGTTGGACGAAGAGCTCTGGTGCACACCTTTCCATTTGAAAAGGGGAACTGCTTCGTTCAGCGTCGTGGCGGAGACGGCATCGCTCGGGGAGAAAAAGTAAAAATGAGCCAGCTGGGGGGAAGACTTCGTGGGATATTTGGTAAGATATGGGACCGGTCCAGTGTGGGAGGAGAAGAGCTTGTCTCTAACATCCCATATAAGGGGTTTTTGGCCCCCGGTGTGTAAAAGGGGAAAAGAACGGTGGTTCTGTTTCCAGAGGGAGGAGAGGAGCAGTGCTCTAACATCCCGTGAAAGATAGTGGGCAGGAACCCACGGGGCATGGACAGGGGAACGAAGATTTCAGCTGTCAAGTAGACTAGGTTAAAAAGGTTCTTGATAGGTAGGGGATCCAGACTAGGTTGGGAGGAGGTATTGAACTGTGGTAATTTGTGTTGTCACTTTGATCCAATGAGTGTGTGTGAGCGTGGAATGGTCGGGGTTTAGAATTCCCCTTGGCCGAGCGAAGTCTGGGTTGTGCATTTTCTGGCCGAGCGATCGCGTCCAGATCACAACTGGAAGTGAGTCCTGTGTGTGTGATAAATTTCAAAAAGCATAGGTGCGGATTAAGTGACATTTGTGTGGGAGAAATAGGAACATTGTTTAAGAGTCATTTAAAACATGGGAGGAAATACCAGTAGACCAACGACCCCATTGGATTGTTTCACCTCAAATTGGAATACTGCCATCAAAAACTATGATTTTGGCATCAAAATGAAAATGGAACGAATGCAAACTTTATGTCAATTGGAATGGCCAATTGTGCAACCAGATTGGCCGGCAGAGGGAACGTTAAATGAAAGTATAATTAGGCAGTTGTGGTTTAAAATTCTCAAAAATTATCCAGAGCATGTCCCATATATAGAAGTGTGGCGAGGAAATGTTAAAAGGAATCCTTCGTGGATACAAGCTTGTAGGAAGTTGCCGCCACAAGCCAAGTTATTTGCTTTAAAGAAACAGAAGGAGGTTTTAGACAGCCGCCTGGAGGACTATGATACACTTACTCCGCCACCCCCATATGCCGTGGCCATCCCTTTGGGAAATCCGGCAGCACCACCAGTTCTCCCTCCAGGGAATCCAGCACCATTACCCGCTCCCCTTCCGGGAGCACCCCCTGCGAATGATGCCCTCCCTAAACCAGAAGATCTCCTGCAGCCCGCAGCCCCTGTCTAGCCACCCGAAGGTGAGCTTGGGGCCAGAGGAGGAATTCCAAAACCAGATGAGGAAGATGAGGGGGATGATGAAAGGAAAAAGGAAAGTGAGGAGGAGTTCCGGCACAGAGTACAAGGAAATTTTGAATGGGGTGTAGCGGACCACCAAAGAGTGACTGACTTAGTTAAAAAGTATGACTCCATACTGGAAGTCGGAAATCATGCCATAGAAGCCGCAGGGGAGCGAAATTGGGTAAAGAGGCAACGGTATATTTTAATGGCATATGATGCAGCAAAGAGGCATGAGAAATTCCTTGAACAAATGAAAGCTGATGAGCAGGCAAAACTCTTGCCCCTCAGACAAGTATACGACCCCCTGCCCCCAAATCAACAGGGTCCCCGTACGTATTCGATGCAGCATGTGCCATTCACGAGCAGTGACATTATTAATTGGAAAAATACCTTGCCAAGCTTAGAAGATGATCCTGATAAAGTTTATGAAACTATGGCCAGTATTTTTAATGTGTATATGACCACTTATGAGGATTTGCAACATGTCATACGTGGCCTTTTTAATTCAGAAGAAACCCGAAATTTTTTTGAGGAGGCTAGGAAATCCCGTATTGCCCTAGGAGACACCCAAGCGCAAGCGGAAGCCGCTGTTCCAACGGTCACCCCACCAAATTGGGATTATAATGTAGATGGAGGTCTTGGTGCCTTGAGAATATGCCATACTGCAATACTTCAAGGCATAAGAGCAGCAGGAAGGAAGAAAATCAATATGTCAAAAGTAAATGACGTGGTTCAGAAACAGGATGAGTCCCCTGGAGCCTATTTGGAACGCTTGTTTCAAGCATTTAGGAAGTTTACTCCCATTAACCCTGAAGACCCGGGAATGGAAAATATAGTAAAAACAGCCTTTGTAGCTCAATCTGCCTCGGATATTCGTAAAAAGATTCAAAAGGACACTAATTTCATGGGACAGACCCTTCAATGGAAGCTGCAGCTGGCGCAGACCACTTACAATAATAGGGAGGTTGTGGTGGTGGAATCAAGTGATCCCATCACGGTGCTTAGCCCCTGACGACATCCAGTCTGTGCGAGACTTTATACCTGGGGCTGTTTGCTTATTTTCTCATGCGAGTCCTCAACACCCCCCTGGTCACATTGGGACATATTTGTTGGTTATGATGCCGATCGATATCACCCTTTAATTTGGTCTCAGCAGTTGGTGTGACAGCTTGCTCGAAAACACTCTGCAGCTGTCAGAGCGCTCCAAAGAAACTTGGATGAACATGTGGGTTGAAATTCCGGGGTGGGTTTGGCTCGCTGTATCACCCTTATTTGTTTTGAGTATGGTTTTAATTTGTTGTCATTGGAAACGCAAGTTTTGTGGGATACCAAAGTCAATGGAAATTGTTGTCTTTTTATCCTTGTTGCCTATATGCCTAGCTGTCAAATCTGAAAATGTGGAGCCGTGCACTCCCTGCATTGTTGCTGCCCGTCAAGGAAGTAGGGTGACAAACACTCTGATTTACTATACACAACAGCCATTGGAATGTAAACATGCTGTGGCAACATGCTTGAATCAGGATCTGATGTATCATATATGCATGGGCACATCAGGCAAATATTTTTGTTTTAAGCCTGAGGTCCCAATTAGATATAATTATACCGTGTGGGCTGGAATGGCGAAGACCAAAGAACCCCGAAGGGATAATCCAACCGGAGGTGGTCTTTTGTATTTTCTAAATTCCACTGTTGTTTTAAGCCAGGGCACAAGCCCCGCGGTACTGTGGTTTGATGCATGTATTGCTTTGGGAAAGATTAGGGGATCTGCTTGTGGATCCCAGGGGCGAGTAAACGCCTATAAAAAGAATCATAAATATTTATGTTATCCTCATGAAGGTTGGCATGCAGGTAACCCAGAAAGGTGGGCACCTTGCGCAAGTACTTATTTGTGTTCTGGATGGGGTTGTGTGTGTGCTTTTACAGGTGGAGGATACAAAGGATGTCCTCACATAACACACTTCAAAAAGCAAATGGGAAATTTTGTTAGTATGGAGATAAGCAGAACCCATCCTTTGATTCAGGTTTATGGGTTTGGAATTGATGGTGGTGGAAAAGACCCCTTGACTTATATTACAATTACTCGCACTGAAATTCGAGATGGGGAAAGAAAAAGTCATACCTGGTCTGTTGAGAATATTGTTGACAGGTTGCAGGACAACCCCTTTAAAGTCCCCGAACGTGCCAAGAATTTGTTTATTGAAATAGCCCAATCAAAAGCAACTGAGTTAGGAGTTGCAAATTGTTATGTATGTGGGGGAACGAATATGGGTGAAGATTGGCCATGGGAAGCAATGGAAGTAACCCCAGAGCTTTTCAATAATATGTCAAGAATTGGAAATATCACAAAGAGAACTCACTCTAAAAATTTGACATGGGCCATTACGTCTCAGTTGGTTGGTCGTGTCTGTTTCTCTCAGAATGGCACCATTCCCGTGGGTGATTTAACCTGTATTGGAATGTGGGAAAATGGTGTATGGCTTTCACCTTCCAATGCCTCCGAGCCAGAGAAATTTGACATTGCTTTGTTGCCTTATATATATTCTGCAACTTCAAAGGTATGGGAAGCACCTTTGCATATGTACTGGGTTTGTGGGAATATGGCTTATGAGTTTTTGCCCCCCTCATGGTCAGGGTCCTGTGTCCTTGGATTCATCAAACCATCATTTTTCCTTATCCCAATCGAAACCCAGCAGTACCTCGCTGCCCCGGTGTATGGCCCTTTAAACCGGAGGAAGCGCGATGATACCCCGTTTGCAGGTTTTCCATGTAAAAATCCTGAAGAATATGTAGGAGACATATGGGACTTTCAAAGAATTGTTTGTGTTTATGGCCCAGCCACTTGGGCTCAAGATGGTTCATGGGGATATAGAACTCCCATTTATTTACTCAATAGGATTATTCGATTACAAGCAGTCCTGGATTTGGCAGGTCAGCGCATCACTACCGCACTTACCACTATAGTGGAAGTGACAGATCAATTAAGAACAGCTGTTTATCAAAACAGGCTCGCGCTGGACTATTTATTAGCGTCCGAAAATGGCGTGTGTGGAAAATTTAATTTGACAAACTGCTGTCTAAAAATTGATCCCGTAGGTAAGGTTGTAAATCAGCTTGCCACGGAGATCAATCAATCCGATGCAAGAATGGAAAGGGATGCAATGGCAGTGGTAAAATGATCTGATGCCCCAAGCTTGGATGAAAACTTTGGCGGCCATGCTAATTGCTCCTTTATGTATTATTTTGTTTCTTTTATTATGCGTTCCTTGCCTGATGTGGTTTCTGCAATCCTCACTTCAAAGGATCGTAGAACAGACGGCCGCACCGAAGTTAATTGCCTTATTGCAGGATTATGAGTCCCTACCCGTGGACGACTCAAGATGAGTGTCCACTAGAAGAGGAGGGAATGATGGGAATGATATTTTAATAAAGCTTATAACTGCCATTGACAAAATAAAATGGCAGCGCTTATGTTCTCTTTGGCTATTTCCCTTTTCATTCTCCCCCTTAGCGTGTTATCCTAGCCTGCATTTCACCCTGAGATTCCTTCCCCGCTATGTAAGGTTATAAATTAGTGGTTGTATAAACACTTAAGCTCCATGAGAAGACAGTTAGCCGAGGTATTCCATGAGGAGATAAACCAGATATCCTTGAAGTCGTTATCGATCTTCGGCTGTCAAAGAACTCCCGTCTTGGAGCGGCGCGGAGTTCCGGGAAGTGCAAGCCAGATGGCACCAGAGTGCAAGATGAATGTCTTCCTCCTTCAATATCCCTTCAAAATTGATTTGTAACCTTGTATGAACTTTGTATCCGTTGTATTTTCTCATTGTTCTATGCTCGATTTACAACCCACAGCTGCATCCTTATCAATTTAGATAAGGGAGCGGCTGTCGGGGAGTGTGAATTCTTATAAAAAGTGTGGAGTTTCTTTGTTCGATGCCCCAGACTTTCCGAACTGATTCGGCTGGGTGCCCGCTGCGGCGTTCAATAAAGTTTTTCTCCGTTCTTCAGAACTTTGGCTCGCTTTGATCTCTCGGCTCCCCGAAACCGCGGCAAAGAATCCTGAAACGTGGCTTACATTATTATTATTATTATTATTATTATTATTATTATTATTATTATTATTATTATTATTATTATTATTATTATTATTATTATTATTATCATCATCATCAACAACAACAACAAAAACAACAACAACAACAACAACTGAGGTTGTTCCGTGTGTTGCTTCTCATACCTCTGCTGTATTGGTCTCGCTGTCAAAGCTGGAATCTTTCTACGAATATAGAATGGCGCCTTGAAAGAAAGAACAGGGCTCCTGCGCCTTTAATAGCTGGGTGGAAGACGGAATTTCTGTAGGGGAATTTTTGTAAGCAACCTGAAATGGAGGAGAGGGCTCCTGTACCTTTAATAGGGAGGTGAAAATGGGAACTTGAGCAACTGTGTCCTGCAAGCAGCTGAAATATTCTCTTCTGTTCACTTTATTAAAGGTACTGGAGCCCTCCCTTTCATTTTGTAAGGCTGCTCTACACGCATCACTTGGTCTCTCGAAGAGGCAGAAAAACATGCACCAGTACAGTGGTACCGTGTATAAAGGAATTTATTCGTTCCAAATGAAATTCTGTTATGCAAATTTTCCTTTATACACATTTCCCATAGGAATGCATTGAAAACAGAGTAATCCCTAATCGCGACCAATTTTATGTTGTATGGATTTGCCCCATAGATGATTCTGTTAAGCAAATTTTCCCCTATCTCTGGAACTTTTTATGTGATACAGAATCTGGTCTCTGGGTGTCTGAATTTCATTTATGTATATACTGTGTATATACACACAATGACAATAAATTGTTGTTGTTGTTGTTGTTGTTGTTATTTTTGTGTTATACAAACCGTTTGTTATACACGAGTCCACTGTACTTAAATGCGACTGCCTGAGGTGGCTGTCTACCCTGTCCGCTGGTAGGGCCAGTTGTGATGCAAAACACACTGTTTAGACACCTTCTCTCACAGACGGTTACTTCACGTCCTTCCTCGAGCCGAGGTGAACTTGTCTCCGTGTTGAAATCGGTTTTAGTCACGTGACCTAATGCCGGTCCTGCCCCTGTTTCGCTGTACTCACGGGCATGCTGATTGAAACCGGCAGTACTTTACCCGCACGTCCTCGAGCCTTACCTGGAGGTAAGGAACAAACACAAACCAGGGTGAACTGTTCGAGGAAGAATCTTGGTCGATAAGCGGGGCAAATGGATTCATAAGAAGGAGTTATAATTCTTGTTGTTCGATACATCGAAATACCGATGTTCCTCCCCCCTTCTCAACAACAAAAAAAGTAATCGCACTAAGTATTTTCTCGATGTGGGTTAAGAGGAACCGCACGTCCCCTGGGGAGCGGATGGAGAAGCGGATTGAAAAGATTCCCAAGCTCCAGGACGGGAATCTCTCACCCCGCTTGGAGCGCAGTTCAGGCGGCGTGGCCGGGGTAGACTCGGATTGACCCCACAAGGACGTGAGGTTCCGTTCCTTTGAACTCGGATTGACCCCACAAGGACGTGAGATTCCGTTCCTTCGAACTCGGATTGACCCCACAAGGACGTGAGGTTCCGTTCCTTTGAACTCGGATTGACCCCACAAGAACGTGAGGTTCCGTTCCTTCGAACTCGGATTGACCCCACAAGGACGTGAGGTAACGTTCCTTCGAACCGGTCTCCAGCGGGGCCGCGAACTTCAGCGAGAGGGACGTGAAGTATCAGCCACAGTCAAGTTGTTCTGCCTGAAGAACAAGACTCAGCCAACTCAGAGTTGTAATCCCATAGACACAACATTTCCACTCTCCTTGGTTCTAGAACAGTGGTTCCCAACCTGGGGTCCCCAGATGTTCTTGGACTACAATTCCCAGAAACCCCGGGCAGCGCAGTTGAATGGTGAAGGTTTCTGGGAGTTTTAGTCCAGGGATACCGGGGCCCCAAGGTTGAGGGCCAGGGATCCAGTGGCCTCCCTGTATTTTTCTTTCAGAAATAAAAAAAGGTAATGGTGAAAAATGTGACTTAAAGAAATGTTCTGTGTTTTCTGCTTAGGGTGAACAGGGCCCTGCGGGGTTTGACGGAGACAAAGGCGAGAAAGGGGAAGATGGACCTGCAGGAGAAAAGGTACCCACGATTCTATTACATGGCAGTCTTGGAAGGAGAATTGGATTATTATTTAATATTTATTGATTACAGTAGGAATTAATACCACCAGAGCCGCTTCAAAGTCCTTCCATGGAGGCTAAAACTCATGGATTACTGTACTATCATAATAGTGCAGTATTATAATAGTGAATACTATATAAAAATGGTCCCTGGGCCCCTCTAGTGGCCAGTTTTGGTAACCCCATAATTAGAATTATATATACAGTAGGACCTCCATATCTACTGACTCATTAATCACTGATTCATTTATCCCCGGTTGGCAGAGGAAAAAATTAAATAAATAATTCAGCACCTGTAAAGCAAGCTGCGGTCACAAAATAGCAGGATTGGGTGGGGGGTGGGGGCGTTCTCTCTTATCCACGGTTTTCATTATCTACAGGAAGGCCTGGAACCGATCCCCAGGGAATAAGAGGGTCCCATTGTATTTGGGATTTTTCTTTTAGTATTTTCAGACTGAGGATACATGAATCAGCAGATACTGGTCCTATAAATAAGGGGATCTTACTGTAGTGGCATTTATATTCCCCATTGAGCTGGAGGCAGAATACACAAGTCCCTTTTATCCTCACAATAATCCTGTGAGGCAAATGAGGTTGAGCTATATTTATTGGGTCTTATGGAAATGTAAAACTCAAATATCTGTTTCCTCATTACTTTCCCCACACGTGGAATGAGAGGGAGGAGCAAAGCCAGCTACTGAATCGAGAAACCAACTAAATGTATTCCAGCTCTTTGGCAGAATCTGTGGCTGCTGGTGACTCCAATTTCAGACGAGTGTGAATCCATTATGGGTTTTGCCCTGCATTTTGCATGAAGTCTCCTAGGCACTGAACTTTGTCCCACAAGTGTTATGTTAACCACCTCTGAAGTGCTAACTAAAACCTGGAGTGGATTTGTTTTACTTGTAAAGTTGGAGTTGTCAGCCACTTGCAGGAAGCATGATATGTTGGGCTAGTGAGGAACATCCAACCTATCACCTTACAAGGGAAATTGGTCAAAGCCACTCCATGCCATAGGCTAAAGACTTATTTTCCTGATCTATGCCCTTTATGTCTGTATCTCAGGGACTGCTCAATTTCCTGGAAACTTGTGAACCAACTTTTCATGCTCTATATCAATGTTGACTTTGATGGGAAAAGAAGCAGACCAGCTAGGATTTCTGTGCAGTTTGCTTGCTTGTTTAATGAAATGTTCTTTGTTAGATTCCCACTTAGAAACACAAGCCCTTGATACCAAAAATCAAAAAGAGAGAAAGGAAATCATCCTTGTTTGCACTCCTTGAGTCTTCCCCAGTTGACATTTGCCTGGTTGACCATGGGGCAAAAGGTCAGTCCACTGATCTTCAGGTAACCCTGTTTTCAAATCCCACTAAGGCCAGGCCTCACAGTGATACAATCCATCCAAAATGCCCAAGGCAGAAGATTAAAAATTTTCTTAAGGCTGTATTTTTCCATGTATGAGCTAAATCTGTTAGACTAAAAATTTAGGGTTGTCTTATACATGGAAGTAAGCTAATGAGAGATCCACACTGTTATTTCAGGCTGGAAAATTGGGGGTGTCTTATAGATGAGGGTGTCTTATAGACCGAAAAATACAGTAACTGTGGGCAGCTTTTTACATCTAGGATGTAAAATCAACACCCCTCTCTTTCTTCATGTCTACCTTTCTGCGGTACAGACGTACAGTTCCATATGAGTTAGAGCAAGTATTAAATCTTAATTCCCAAATTTCCATGAGAACACTCAAATAAGTTAACATCACGGGTGTCTTCTAGGAACATCTTCTACCAGCTGATGCTCACAGTCTAGTCAACGTTCTTTTAATTGGACTTCAATTAAAACAGTATGCCTATAAATAGATTTATATTCCACCTCCTTAAGGAATTCCAAATCAAGTGCAAGACTGTCCTTCTCACTACTTTACCCTCACAAATACCCTGTGAAGCAAAGAATGACCAATTCAAACTTGGACAATAGACACTATCTATTTCTGTACCATTTATTTATTTCATTGATTTATATTGATTAAGAGAGAAGTTAACAGTCAATGAAATCAAAGGTCTGCAAAAGGTGGCAGGTGGGCTGTTCCAGTGTTGGAGTGGCTCAAGAGGACCAGTGGGGCTGAAAAAGGTCAGTCCAATGGCAAAACCTGTGAAGATCTTGCAGTCATTCAAGGTTGTAAGAGCCCTGCAACCTTTTGGGATGATGGACACAGCATCCAGGAACCACTTCCAAAGCAGTGTTGCCACCACCAAGAAGGCCTAACCTCTGGTTGGTCTTTTCCTGGTCTCCTTCAGCGTAGTCACCCAGGAAAGCATCACCTATGAGGCTTTGGTGATATGGGTAGATGATCTACAGTACTTCAAGGAAGTGATCAAGGGAAGTGATAGTACCACTCTATTCTGCTCTGGTCAGACCCCACCTGAGTCCTTGTCCACCAAAGTGGGCAGAAGATAACATTCAAAAAGAAGGCTGAGGGGGATATGATAGCTATGTTTAAATATTTGAAAGGAAAACGGAAGCCCAAAGCTCAAAAAGGAAAAGAGATTTTTCTTAAGATTTGACAGTGGAAATGCTACAAGGGGAGGGTGGTGGAGTCTCCTTCTTTAGGTTTTTTTCATCATGTGTGATAAGACTATGAGGTCTCTTACTAAATACTTTGTGGGAAAACCAAATCCACAGTTAAGTAATACAACTGGTGAGAAGGAAATTTAGGCTGTTGTGCAAAAAAAACCACACATATGCTGTTTTAGAAATTCTTAATGGAAGTATAGTCTCTAAATGAAATAGAGATCCTCTGCACTGTTATTCATCTTGAGAAAAGGCTGGAAAATTGAGGGTGTCTTATGAGGAAAGATGAGCCTTGGGAAAAGGTGTCTTATAGACCAGAGGAAATACAGTAACTGTCTTGGCAGCTTTTTTACATCTAGGATATAAAATCAACACAACCTCCGGGCTGGAGAGATAGGCAGGATATCTCTCAATAATGCCATTTTCATGTCTACCTGAAGCAAATGGTGACAGTGAGAGAGAATGCTGGTGGATCCTGTGGCCTGTGAGCAAGGAGTTCTTATGTTCATATGTTAAATCTTAATTCCCAAATTTCCAACTAGGGGCTGAGAACACTCATAAATAAGTTAACATCAGCAAGCTGGGTATTCATTTTCCGACCTCAGAAGGACATCTTCTACCAGCTGAGGTCGTGAGCACAGTTTTGCTAGGCATTTATTTTTTCAATTTTTATTGGATTTTTAAGGGGGGAACAAGGGGAAGGAGTATGGGTGAGAGGAAAAAAGAAAGGGGGATACAGTTTTTAAGATTTACATTGAGTATATCTTAGAAATAGTAAAACATAGCTAAAATTGCCAGATGTTATCACAAACTAATAAATTTGTTAGCCATCTTTCCCGAAAGATATTCCACCTCCTTACAGGAATTGGTTGTTTCCAAATCAGTATTCTTGCAAGACTGTACATATCTTCTGATCATAGGAAATATTTATATCTACCAAGAATAGTTCTGGTCTAAACTCATTTTCAAAGATCTTTCTAAGAAAAGTTTTACCATGTTCCAATACACCTAACTTCTTTACAAGTCCACCACATATGATAAAAGGTTCCACAGTCATAATTACATTTCCAAAGGAGGAACTGCGAAGAAAAGAATGGAACCCCTTTTCACTGTGAGGTGATGAGCGCTCCCACCTTGGAGGCATTCAAGAAAAAATTGGATTACCCATTGGTCAGATCTGCTTTGATCTAGACTTTGACTATCTCCATGATCCTGTGATTTCTGTCCCAAACCATTTATTTATTTCATTAAAATAACATTCCTCTCCAAACGGCTGTTATGAAGGAGGATCCGAAATCACCCGACCAGATAATAAGATCAGAGTCTCTCATACAACCTACCTGACAATCCGGTTTTCTCTAGGGCTCAGCATCATTTTCAGGTCATTCAGTTTATTCTTGGGTTTTCTTGCAGGGTGAACTTGGAGAACCAGGACTGCCCGGATTTGCTGTGAGTTGGAATGAATCGCTGTAGCACTTTGATATTTCCTTTCCCTAGCAAAATCAACGCTCCCTTTAATTTTAATAAACCCAGTAACATTGAGACATGGAGCTTTTTCAAGTGAGGGACGTGGCAGCTCTTCCTTTCACTTCTCTTTCCTGTCACCTATTCCTGGGATTTACTGGGACTCATGTTGTACCAGTGAGTGGTCTAGCACTCAGCTGCCTTTCTACTTCAGGTCTTTCCTTTTCGATTATTTGCACACTTGGCCCTGTCCAGCAAGCATCGCCTCTATTTCCTGGTGCCATTCTGGATGATGCTTCCATGCCCTGATCATGCATGACTGCTGAAAAGCTTTGGAAGTGCTATAGTGCTAAAAGTTCTTTGTGTATATAAATTTCCTGCATATTTATTTTTGGGCGGTCACGTGTTTTTTTTAATGTGCAGTTAGTGTCCTCTCTTCTGCGTCGTATTTTCGTATTCTGGTTCGGTCTCTGCCTGTCTACTTTGCATTTTGTCCTTCTTTCCGGCTCTAGTTTCCAAGCCTCCGTGGTGTTAAAGGGGAACAACTGATTTTACTGCTCATTTTCAGGGTCCTGTCGTGGTTACAGAAGCAAATAAGGGCCTTTTTACACGACCCCTAAGATCCGCTGGCCACTTAAATTCGGACCAGAGATCTTAGGGGTTCGTTGCTCTTCCTGCGTTCCCACCCCCTCCGCACTTCCTGGCTGCTGGCTGCTTGAGGGGAGGGAGAAAAAGAGAAAGAAAAGCATGCCGCTCACCTCCGTTGTCTCTGTAAAAGTAGCTCTTAAAGGGGCGGGAGCCAAAAAACAACAAACAGAAGCAAGGAGAGCCCCGCACTCACTATTGTTACACCGGATCAAATAATTTTCACCTCCAAAGAGCAGGTACTTGAAAGGCGCGCTGGGACGCGCTAAAGTGGGCATGGTCGCACTTAATTTCCTGTTAACTCCGGAGCTGGTGGGTAAACATTTTTAAGCTCCGGAGCTGGGAGCCATTTGCCCCGGAGTTTAGGGGTCGTGTATAAACGCCCTAAGTAAACCTTTTCGAAAGAAGTTTTTAAATCCAGCCCCTGGTGGTGGTTTAGGAAACTTCCTGAAACTGCTGTTCCAGGGGCGTGGTCGGCTGGGACCAGAATTTATTTCTCTTCCTGGTTAGCACGCAATCTTTTACTACGCAGTTCGCTGCCAGGAAACTAGGCAGAAAACGCTGGTAGGACTGCGGCCGTCAAAAAAATAAACCAGTATTTTCAACATGGAGTGGTGGTGGTGCTGGGGGAACTCTGGGAACCTTAAGGGTAAAACCAAAGCAAGATGGGGTGACTGTACATCTTGAAACGGTCCAGAAAAACCAAGGCAAAATCCAGAAACAAACATCCTTTAAGAGGCAGATCAAACAACAGTCATAGAACTCTCTAGTCTTGGTGACTGCCACATTTATTTTCAGTTTAGAAATTGTAGCACTTCAGTCTTTGGGGAGGTTGGACTACAATTTCCATAACCTCCCAGCTAGCATAAAACTGAGAAACAGCTCCAAGCTCTGAAACACCCTCACTAAAACATTGGTTTCTCGGCTGCTTTTAAGAAGGGTGGGCCCTTCGTTTTCTGCCCACGTCAGTTTCTCATGTTCATTCTGTAAGACCTCCTTTCCCCTGCATTAGTTTGCTCCCCCCCCCCAAAAAAAAAGCCTGCTTGTAAATTTGTATGTATATACACAGGGCACATGATCTGATCTTGCCTGACCTTGGAAGCTAAGTATTTGTCTGGCTAGTACTTGGATGGGAGACCACCAGGGAATACCAGTGGCTGTAGGCACCTGGAGTAGGAACTGGCAAGCCACTCCAGTATTCCTGCCAAGAAAACTCCATGGACATGGGGTCACGAAGAGTCAGTCACAACTGCAAAGACACAACAACAGGTGTTCCTGGACTGCAACTCCCAGAAGTCTTCATTACTAGCTGAGCTGGCCAGGATTTCTGGGAGTTGCACTCCAGGAACATCTGGGGACCCACAGGTTGAAAACCACTGGTTTAGCCTTTCAAAAAGAAGGCTGAGAGGGGATATGATGTTGTTGCTGTTGTTCAGTCGTTCAGTCATGTTTGACTTTTCATTATCCCATGGACCAGAGCTCGCCAGGACTTCCTGTCTTCCACTGCCTCCCAGAGTTTGGTCAAATCCATATTGGTTGCATCGATGATACCGTCCAACCATCTCATTCTCCGCCATCCTCTTTTCCTTTTGCCATCAATCTTTCCCAACATCAGGGACTTTTCCAAGAACTCCTCTCTCCTCGTGAGGTGGCCAAAGTACTGGAGCCTCAGCTTCAAAATCTGTCCTTCCAGTGAACATTCGGGGTTGATTTCTTTCACGATGGATAGATTTGATCTTTGAAAGGATGTCACATTGAAGAAGAGACTGTTTTGTTTTCCATGGCTTCACATACTAGGACATGGGTCAATGGTCTCAAACTACAGGAAAAGAGATTCCATTTAAAAATTAAGAACTTCATGACAGTTAGAGCTGTTCGGCAGTGGAATATGGGTGGTGTAGTCTTCCTTCTTTGGAGGTTTTTAAGTAGAGGCTGGATGGCCATCTGTCGGGAGTCCTGTGATGGGGATTCCTGCATGGCATGGGGTTGGACTGGATGGCCCTTGAGGTCTCTTCCAACTCTAGGATTCTATAGGACAATAGTTCCTCCATATTATTTCTGGAGGAAGCAGATCAGTTCCACTTTCTTCAAAACATCCACTTTCAGTGTTTTGATCTTATGGACAACGCTACCATGTTTGAGGTGGGAGACTTTATGACTAGCTTTATCACAGCGTAATTCCTGTGAATCGCCTATGTTTTCTTTTCTCTATCAATATCCCAAGGGCCATTTCAGCTTCATTTATCACTTTCCATTATCCATCCACTTCCAACCCTGGATCAATAATCTATTTTTGAAATGACCATTAAAGAAGCTTTTCTTGTCCTGTTTCTGTTTGCTTGAGGGTGATTTCAGATGCAAATCCCTGTGAATAAACGCCAACAGCTGTTCCCCGTATCATGACATACAGCTTTGGAGGTGTGGGTGGGTAGGCTCTATTGTGTTTTTTTCCTGCAACATGAAACTATTTCTTCTTATGAGATCTTTTTCATCATTTTACCAGTTTTAGGAATTGGTACGCAGACCAGTGCTGTGGTGCAGTGACTCACAGCCTTGGACTCCCAGCCATTGGTTGTCAGATGTTCTTAGGCGATTACTTCACGTCCCTTTTGTCTCTGTTAGTGTTGCACTTAGGAGTGGTACAAAAATTTTTTTACTTCACGTCCGTCACGCAACTACAGAAATTTGTCTCGGCATGCCCCTGGAATGGGTGCTAAGGGGGACAATCCTGTACTTGGTGCTGGAACAGGGTTTTCCCTTGTCACTCTTTGTTTCCGCTTTCTGTTCCGAGACAAGGCACCGTGTAGTAACAACTGTCACACAACCATACATTTGTTTCTCTCAGAAAACTGTGTCTGGGTGGTTTTTTAAAATCTGACTCTTCTGCATTGGTATATGAAACCCTGATCACCAGTAATTTGGTGTTTTTTTAAGCCAAAAAGGGGAAAAAAGGAAAAAGGAAGCTAGACAAATGCTGTGTTTGTCACGGTACAAGACCGTGAGGCAACACTTGTCACGAGACAAGTTATCACGACCATGGGAACACTGAAACAGGGACAAAACCACGTGATCGCGACCAACATTGTCACGGTACAACACTAGTCGCGGAACAAAGAAGGACATGAAGTAACTGCCTTAGACTACAACCCCCAGAAATCTTGGCCAGCACAGTGTGTGGTGAAGGCTTCTGGGTGCTGCAGTCCAAGAATGTCTGAGGACGCATTGATGTAGTGGAACCATGCCTCACAGGGCCAAAGACACGAGAGGTTTTGATTGAGGCTGGTGGCATACAACCGTATACTTCTTTTTCCACCTTCACAATAGTTGGTGTGTACTATATTTTCCCTGGAACAGTATTTTGTAAAAATGTAGTTTATTGAATAGATTTGATATGATTTGATTCCATTCAACTTGTATACCAATGCTCTGACTAACAAAGCCACTTTGGGTGGTTCGTCGCGCGCGCACGCACACACGCACACACGCACACGCGCGCACACACACACACACACACACACACACACACACACACACACACACACACACACACACACAAACCAAACATTCTAATTATAAACTTATAGAGACTAAACAAGCAAGCATGATGAAACTCAGAAAATGGTCAAGAATGGAACGTTTTGCAAGTAACTTTTCACATCTCTATTTCAGAGAGTCCCTTTGCTTCTGAGTTTATAAAATCAATTAACTGTGTTAGCCTTTAAGGTGTCACTAGATTTTTGGCTGTTCCACCCACACCCATACATCTGTTAATTTTAAAGATGTTCATCATCTACATGTGCTGTCACATCAGTTCTTATATACAACCACCCTTTATCACGGTTTTCCAGGTAGAGAATACTCACTTCTCTCTTCCGGGGCTGTGCTGCTTGCCTAAGGACACCCAGGCTGTCTCTACATATAGGAGAATCAAATTCCCAACCTCTGGCTCTGCAGCCAGATTCCTAGACCACTGAGCTATCCAGCCATCATAGATGATATAAGACTGCCATTTTGCTGCAGCAGGCTAACCTGGCTAACCCCTTTGAAATTTCCCAGCGGACCACAAGACCCTGGCAAGTATCTTGTTGCAGAGACATCACAATCAGAACATAGCAGCGCCCAGGCAGCCCCCCCCTCTCTCTCTGTGTGTGTGTGTTGTGTGTGTGTGTGTGTGTGTGTGTGTCAGGATCAGGGCCACATGATTCTGCAAATGTGGAGCCTCTTGGCAGAATCAAGGCCTCACTCAGGCTGAGGCAGTCAGGGAGTGCAGCTGGTGGGCTTGCTACTGGCATAAAACTAGCAGCCGGCACTCCCTGTTCCTGGCCTCAACAACTTGAGACTTTGGACTCTTGAAGCTTCGGCCCTGCTACCTTGATCCTTTCCAGGACCCTGCGACCCCATGTGTCTTCCTGTTTGTGTCCCCCCTCCCCATTGAACTGCATTTGTGTGCTTCTTGATGTTGGACTGGCTGACTACACTTTCTGTGTCTGTCAAACCCGGACTGGCCTGACCATGCTCTTGGCTGCTGAAAACACGCTGGTCCTGGCCTCCCTTGCAGATTTCCTGGTTGCCAATCACACCCCAGCTGTTACAAGAACCTCCTGGTCCTCAAAGGTGAACTCTTTGGCTTAAGAACATAAGAATATAAGAGGAGCCATGCTGGATCACACCAAAGGCCCATCTAGTCCAGCTTCCTGTATCTCATAGTGACCCCACAAAATGTGTCTGGGAGTGCACAAGACTAGATATCTGTCTCCTGATATCCCTCCCCTGCATCTGGCCCTTGAACTACCCTGGTTTTAAGCCTGGAGATTACACATTTCCCTCATGGTTTGTAACCTGTGATGGACTTTTCCTCCAGGAATCTGTCCAATCCCCTTTTGAAGGCATCCAGGCCAGATGCCATCACCACCTCCTGTGGCAGGAAGATCCACAGACTTAACATCACACTGGGTGAAAAAAATATTTTCTTTTGTCCTCATTCTCCCAGCCCTCAATTTGAATGGATGTCCCCTAGTTCTGGTATTTTGTGAGAGGTAGAAGAGCGTCCCTCTATCACCACTTTACTCATGCCCTGCATTATTTTGTACCTCTCAATCATATCCCCCCTCAGGCACCATTTTCCGGAGTAAAGAGCCCCAAATGCTTTAGCCTTTCCTCATAAGGGAGGTCCCCCAGCCCAGCAATCATTTTAGTCACTCTCTTTTGCACTTTTTCCAGTTCCACGACATCTTTTTTGACTTGTACAACTGCCATTTTGAGTTCACCAGTGCATGTGTAGAGAGCAGTCTTCTCTCAGCGTTGGGGTCTACCGACAGGACTCAGAGAGCCCTTGAGCTGTTCCTGTGAATGCATGATGGAGAAGCAAGGAATATTGCCAGATCCGTTGAGAGGGCTTCTTGGCCATTGGGATGATCCATAGGGAACTACAGAGGTTCTACATGCTTTAGCATTGTTCCTTTTAGGCCCATTAGTTGGTTTTTTTGTAGACTGTTGCCACCCATGGAATGCTCCAAATAGGCAGAGAATATGTATTCTCAAAGGCTTCCACGGCCGGGATCTGATAGCTGTTGCTCCTGCCCTCTGAAGATACCAGCCAAAGAGTCTGGCGAAATGTCAGGAAGAAAAACTTCCAGAAAGCGGTGAAACAGCCCAAAAACTCCACAACAGCCAGACAGAAAAAAACCTAAACAAAGTGGGTATCTTCAGTAGTTTGGCTCCCATCTCTAAGGGAGTCTGTGGAACTCCCTGCCACAGGAGGTGGTGATGGCATCTTGCCTGGATGCCTTCAATAGGGGGTTGGACAGATTCCTGGAGGAAAGTCCATCCCAGGTTACAAACCACGATGGAGATGTGTCATCTCCAGGCTTAAAACCAGGGTCCTTCAAGGGTCAGATGCAAGGGAGTGGTATCAGGAGACAGAGATCTAGTCTCATGCGCTCCCAGAGGCATCTGGTGGGGCCACTGTGAGATACAGGAAGCTGGACTAGATGGGCCTTTGGCCTGATCCAGCATGGCTCCTCTTATGTTCTTATCTAAGGCGGTGGTGGCATCAGTGGCAATGTGCAAACAAGGGTGAATGCGGCCTGGTTGCGATGGCAAGAACTCACCAGTGTGCTTTGTGACAGACAAATGGTAATCTGTCTCAAATCCAAGATTTAGAAGACAATTGCCCGCCCGGTTGTACTGTATGGCATGGAGTGCTAGGCAGCAACAATGGGTGTAGAGAGCCACTTCCATGCCCTGGAAATGTGTATGCTCCGTTGGATATCAGGTATCTCCCTACCCAACCATGTCACAAAAGATACTATGCAACAGCAACTAGGTATCATATCAGTTACAGAGAAGATGAGGGAAAACCTGCTTGGTTGGTACAGACAGACGTGTCCTCAGAGCAGCACCTTCCCCGGTCGCCCAAACTGTGTACCACCTGAAAACTGATGGCCCGTGGCCACCTGGGCAACCAAAACAAAGATGGCAGGACACTGTCAACAAGGACATGTGAATCATCAGCCTGCACGCTGAAGACACAGACCATCCGACAAAGACGGTTACTTCACGTCCATTCTTGTTCCTGGAAGAAGTTCGTTGCATGTTGATGTCAGTCGCGGTCATGTGGTCTTCTCCCGTTTCTGTCCCTGTCCCCGTGTACCCACGGGCGTGATTGATGATACCAGGACAACTGTTACCGCACGTCCTCGTTCCGCGATGAGATGTGAAATTCTATGACTTCGTTCTCTTTTTATTTTTTGGTCCAACCTTCCGTTTTTCGATGTTTCGATTCTCCGAAGCCTTGCCTTCAATGCGTTATGGAGCAAACTTTGAAGCATTTGTCTTTTAAAATCTCAGCACTGCATTGCTAACTCCATAGGGAATTTACTGGCGAATGTCATTTCGCACTCCTGCCACTAGATGGCAACAAGCTACAATCGGCACTCGTTCCGCGACGAGGCTTACTTCACGGGCTCTCATCTTGGGATGAGAAGCGAGACGAGCAGATTTCTGAGGCCAGGGAGAGGAATCGCTCATCCTGCTTAAATCGCAGTTCAGGGGGCATGGTCGGGACGAACTCCCGTCATCACACAATGGACGTGTGGTAAGATTACTTCGTACCGGTACCAAGCAGGACCACAAACCGCGATGAAAGGGACGTGAAGTAACGACCAAAGTGGCTTATCAGGATTCAAACAGCAGACCCTGCAGTTTTGGGAAGATGCTAAGAAGAGGTCCCCCCCCCCCGTTACTAATCCATTTGGATAGAGTGACACACAAGATCACTTTCTTCTGAAACTGCTAGGCATGATGTAGCTTTGAAACAAAATTTTTGTGACTTGTTCTTGGTTGCGGGGGGGGGGGAGAGAAGAAAAAGACAAATCCCCTATATTTCTCATCCAACAAATGACTGCAAATTGATCTGAGCCATTAAGTGTTGTTGAATCATAGAGCAAATCTGTCTCGGGGAGGTGGTGCCGTTCATTCCGGGCAAACTCCTTTTCCGTCATTACCTCCGAAGCAGATGTAATAGAATTTTTTTAATACCAAAGAGAAGAGATGAGTGGGCTAAGAGAAAAGCGTGTTTCTTACAAGTTTGCTGGGTTTCAGATTCACTTTGTACCCCCCCCTTGTCAATCAAACCTATTTCCTTCACATTCGCTTCTCATGATTTTGTGTGGGTCCGTTGGCCTAGCTAGGAACCTCATACGATGGCAGAAGGAAATGTATAGGGTTCCCCTTGGCTGCGGGTCCATATCCTGTCAGCCAATCGACAAGCAAAGACCTAAATCCAACTGTGAGTTTCTAAGTGGACAAGTTGGGTGGCATTCATTTGAAAATGTAACTTTTGGGAATGATAACACTCCGAATCCCCACCCTCAGTAGGGCCTTGATGACGCAAAGGATTCTGGGCAGGCGGGAGGAGGGGTAGAGTCATCCAAATGTTAATTGCTACTTTCAACAAAACCATACTTTAATGCTTTTAATGGGGAAATGTTTTATTGTATGAAAAATAATGTAGAAGAATGTGTAATATCTGTTGCACGTTTTATATGCATGCTTTCTTGTTAAATACATTTTAGAGAAGAAGATTTTTATTTTGTACTTCTGAGTAAAAACTTTTATAGTTGAATTAATGCAAGAGAGGGTGCTAATTCTTCTGAAGCTACAAATAAATTCCTTGCCTGTTGTGTGTAAAGTCTCTCCCAGGGAGTCTACACAAGACAGGACCCCTGTGGAGACATTCCGATATTGCTCCATGGAATGTGCAGAAAGAATTGTTTGGGTCAGATTTGGTTGGCGTGTGATGGAATGATGGGGGAAAGGAGCAGAAAGCCAGCATCTCCATCTCTTCGGGCCATGAAAGCTGTCCGTCATTTTCCGGAATATGAAAAAGTGAATTGGTTTCATTACAGGGAACAGCAGGACTTGATGGGAAGAATGGTGCAAAAGGGGCGAAGGGAGACCGAGGGCTCCAGGGCCGGAAAGGGGAACCAGTGAGTATATCTCTCACCAACTCTCACTGTCTTTTCTCATTATTAACAGAAGAACATAAGAAGAGCCGTGCTGGATCAGGCCAAAGGTCCATCTAGTCCAGCTTCCTGGATCTCACAGTGGCCCCACCAGATGCCTCTGGGAGTGCACGAGACTAGATATCTGTCTCCTGATACCACTCCCCTGCATCTGGCCCCTGAAGTACCCTGGTTTTAAGCCTGGAGATGACACATCTCCATCATGGTTTGTAACCTGTGATGGACTTTTCCTCCAGGAATCTGTCCAATCCCCTTTGGAAGGCATCCAGGCCAGATGCCATCACCACCTCCTGTGGCAGGCAGTTCCACAGACTAACAAGACGCTGGGTGAAATAATATTTTCTTTTGTCTGTTCTCACTCTCCCAGCCCTCAATTTAAGTGGATGTCCCCTAGTTCTGGTATTTTGTGAGAGGGAGAAGAGCTTCCCTCTATCCACTTTACTCATGCCCTGCATTATTTTGTACATCTCAGTCATATCCCCTCTCAGGTGCCTTTTTTCCAGACTTAAGAGCCCCAAATGTTTTAGCCTTTCCTCATAAGGGAGGTGTCCCAGCCCAGTCATCATTTTTGTCGCTCTTATTCTAACTTAATGGATGGTTAATGCGAAGGTCCTGTGGTTGCAAGGCAGCTTTTTACTGCATGGAAAACTATCACTTTTTAAATGCTTGAAAGGCTCTCAGGAGCTGTTCCTGATCCTCCCAGAATCCAGGACAGGCAAAATTGGACATAAGTTACAGGAAGCCAGATTTCAGCTGAATACCAAAAGTTCCTAACTGTTAGAGCAGTACGACAATGGAGCCCATGATGTCAAGAGGTGGTCAGTGCTCCAACAGTGGAGGCAGTCACAAAATCTAGAGTGCCACCTGGCAGATAGCCTATGATTTGGATTCCTGCCTTGAGGGAAGGGGCCTTAGGGTCCCCTTCTAACTTCATGATTCTATAACATGGATAAAGGTTGTAATTGAATCCTAGGAGGATGAACTTTCATGCCACTTGGTGTTGCTGACAGGATGTACAGAACTGGATTTATTGCTGTCAGAGTGCCTCTTCCTCAGATTTATCACCCATCCCACCCACTCGTCCCAAATTGTGTTGTTACAAGTGGACACACTGAGGGATGCCTGGACACCTACAACCAGGTGTCCAGTTATCCGTGACGGATCAGGAAAGAGATCTTGGTGTGTTGGTGGACAGCTCCATGAAGGTGTCTCCCCAATGTGTGGCAGCGGTGAAGAAGGCCAATTCCATGCTAGGGATGATCAAAAACGGGATTGAAAATAAAACAGCCAACATTATAATGCCATTATACAAGACGATAGTAAGGCCGCACCTGGAGTATTGTGTACAATTCTGGTCACCACATCTCAAGAAAGACATAATGGAACTGGAAAAGGTGCAAAAGAGAGTGACTAAAATGATTCCTGGGCTGGGACACCTCACTTATGAGGAAAGGCTAAAACATTTGGGGCTCTTTAGTCTGGAAAAAAGGTGCCTGAGGGGAGATATGATTGAGACGTACAAAATAATGCAGGGCATGAGTAAAGTGGTGATAGAGGGAAGCTCTTCTCCCTCTCACAAAATACCAGAACTAGGGGACATCCACTCAAATTGTGGGCTGGGAGAGTGAGAACAGACAAAAGAAAAACAAATTACCCAGCATGTTTTTAGTTTGTGGAACTCCCTGCCACAGGAGGTGGTGACGGCATCTGACCTGGATGCCTTCCAAAGGGGTTTGGACAGATTCCTGGAGGAAAAGTCCATCACAGGTCACAAACCATGATGGAGATGTGTCATCTCCAGTCTTAAAACCGGGGTACTGTACTTCCAGGGCCAGATGCAGGGGAGTGGTATCAGGAGACAGATATCTAGTCTCGTGCACTCCCAGAGGCATCTGGTGGGGCCACTGTGAGATCCAGGAAGCTGGACTAGATGGGCCATTGGCCTGATCCAGCATGGCTCTTCTTATGTTCTTATGTTCAGGAGCGGGACCTTCTCAGTGGTGGCTACCTTTTATGGAACACATTACTAGTGGAGTTGTATTAGGTTCTCACCTTCCTAACAATAAAAGGCAAATAAAAACATTGTTCTTTGGCTAAGCTTTTGAGAATCTTCTCCCTATTTAATTAGTTGATTGTTTATTCATTAATTGTGGTTTACTCTATATTGCTGTCAATGGCATCTTGGGATCTGTGCATATTTGTTTTTAGAAGTGGATGGGTTTGGGGGGAGAGGTTTTCCTTTGTGTTCATGTTATGTTCGTGTTATGTTGTAAGCCGTCCTGAGTACAGATGTGCTGCTAGATGGGCAGGGTACAGATTTAACAAACAAATACATAAAATAAATATTCTCTCCTACCAGGGAGGAAAAGGTGATCCTGGTGCAACTGGTGATGTTGGGCGGAAAGGTTCAAAGGTAGAATAAAAACACTTCCTCAAAATATCATGCATAGCCCAGTTGAGCTGAGAGCTCAGCAATATGAGAGGCAACTTCATAATCTATCTATCTATCTATCTATCTATCTATCTATCTATCTATCTATCTATATCTATCTATCTATCTATCTATCTATCTATCTATTTTAACAAGTTCAAAACACTTCCTCAAAATATCATGCATAGCCCAGTTAAGCTGAAAGCTCAGCAATATGAGAGGATCTAACAACTTCATAATCTATCTATCTATCTATCTATCTATCTATCTATCTATCTATCTATCTATCTATCTATCTATCAAAATAGCCCAGTTCTCCGCAATATGAGAGGCAACTTCATAATATCTATCTATCTATCTATCTATCTATCTATCTATCTATCTATCTGTCTGTCTGTCTGTCTGTCTGTCTGTCTGTCTGTCATATTTTAACAAGTTCAAAATCCTAAAGGACTTGACAGATTAGAGTCCTGAGCCAAAGCTAATGGAATGGGGTTCAACAGAGGGAAATGTAGGTTGGTGCATCTAGGTAAAAAGAATGAATTGCACAGATATAGGATGGGAGACACCTGGCTGGAAAATAGTATCTGTGAAAGGGATCTGGGAGTCTTGATGGAATATGCTGCCACAGAGGGGGGGGTGGAGTCTCCTTCTTTTGAGGTTTTTAAGCAGAGGCTGGATAGCCATCTGTTGGGAGTCCTGTGATGAGGGGTTCCTGCATGGGAGGGGGTTGGACTGGATGGCCCTTGAGGTCTCTTCCAACTCTATGATTCTATGATTCCGATTCTATGTTAAACCAATGTCTGGTTTAATATGACTTGTGGCTATTTGTCAGCAAGTGCTACCACAGGGGAAAAGGTGGGGTAGAAATTAAAAAAATAGAACTTTAAGGTTTCAGCCATTGTTTCATCAGGGTGAATTGAACTGTTTATGGATATGTTTTTTAAATTTATTTTTTATTTTTTTGTTTTCATGGTTGTCGCACTTCAGTGTGCTTCTATTTAACCATAATGCTTTTATGGCTGAATCTGCTTTTACTGTTGTTTTTATCATGTTTTATGGTTATTAGCCACCTGGAAAGGCAGAATGAATAAGTAGAATCAATAAATTGTTCACCAAGTGGAGATTTTCTGTTCTTTCCTTGGTCATGTTTCCTTCTCAGGGTTTGCGTGGGCTGCCGGGACGGACAGGACCCCCCGGAACAGATGGGATCAAGGTACGTAAAATGATCTCACCCTTTCCTCTTCTTTCCAGCTTTGCATTTCTAGAGCTTGGAAGGTGACTGTTTTTGACTGAGGTACTCTGGAGTTCAAAATAGTAACTTGTCCAAGTGCTGATATACTCAGAAGGCCAACTTTTTCTTTGTAGACCCATTAGACCATTTAAGGTATCTGAGGAAAACATGTGTTCAGCAATGAGAACATGTTGTTGTGTTGTTGTTCAGTCGTTCAGTCATGTCCGACTCTTCGTGACCCCATGGACCAGAGCTCACCAGGCCTTCCTATCCTCCACTGCCTCCCGGAGTTTTGTCAAATTCATTTTGGTTGCATCGATAACAACATCCATCCAACCATCTCATTCTCTGCCATCCTCTTTTCCTTTTGCCTTCCATCTTTCCCAACATCAGGGACTTTTCCAAGGAGTCCTCTCTCCACATGAGGTGGCCAAAGTACTGGAGCCTCAGCTTCCAAATCTGTCCTTCCAGTGAACATTCGGGGTTGATTTCTTTCAGGATGGATAGGTTTGATCTCCTTGCAGTCCAGGGGACTCTCAAGACTCTCCTCCAGCACCACAGCTCAAAAGCATCGATTCTGCAGCGATCAGCCTTCTTTATAGTCCAGCTCTCACTTTCATACATCACTATTGGAAAAACCATAGCTTTGACTATCCTGACCTTAGTTGGCAAAGTGATGTCTCTGCTCTTTAGGATGCATATACATACATACATATGCATACACCCAGCAATAGTAAAACCAAAAAAGTGAGCCCTTTTCTCTCAATTTGCATCCAATGTAAAACCCTCTTCCCACTCTCTGTATGGTTTTTTAGAATTCTCGCTTTTTGATTTTTAGCTGGCATGTTATACAATTCTTGGTTGCTTGGTTGGTTTGTTGGTTGATTGATTTAAAATATTTTAGCCTGCCTTCCTACCTTCACAGTGGTTCTCAACCTGTGGGTCCCCAGATGTTCCTGGACTGCAACTCCCAGAAATCCTGGCCAGCTCAGCTAGTGATCAAGACTTCTGGGAGTTGCAGTCCAGGAACATCTGGAGACCCACCAGTTGAGAACCACTGCTTCAGGAGGACCCACGGCAGCTTATGTCATGAAAAACGAATCTTTGAAGCTTTGTCTAGTAGGTAAACGAATACTGAAGAGGCATCAAACAAATACCACACTAAAAAAACATGAAACTTACAAAAATCCCATTCAAAGCATTCAAGCACAACAGTCCATCTCAAAGTCCCTCTCAGGCAGCCAGTCACTTAAGGCAGGCATGTCCAAACTTTGGCCCTCCAGATGTTTTGGACCACAACTTCCACAGTCCTTTGCCGTTGGAAAAACAGGCTTGGAATTTTGGGAGTTGTGGTCCAAACATCAGAAGGGGCGAAGTTTGGACATGCCTGACTTAAGGAAAGCTTGCCTGAAGAGAAAGATATTTGCCCGGCTGTGGAAGAACAGAAAAGATGGGGCCAGCCTGGCCTCCAGTGGGAGGGAGTTCCAAAGTCTGGGAGCAGCAACAGAGTAGGCCCTCTCCTGTGGAGGTTTACGGGACCAAGAGAAAGACCTCCCCTGGTTACAAACACCCAACCAGGCTCCAAAAGGGAGAGGTAGTCCTTGAGATAGCTTGAGCCAAGCCATGTAGGACTTTATAGCTTAGCACGCTGAATTGATCCCAGAAATTGGTCCCAGCCCACAGAATCCAAAACCATAGCTTTTCCAAGCTGCAGGTGCCTCATTGTTTCACAGTGCTTACCCACTTCTACCATAGGTAATCTAGAAATTATGCACAACAAATGAGTAAAAGGTAAAAAGGTAAAGGTTCCCCCCGCACATGTGTGCTAGTCGTGCCCGACTCTAGGGGCGGTGCTCATCTCCATATTCAAACCGAAGAACCAGTGTGCAAGCCTATGGCCACGTGGCCGGCATGGCTGCAAGGAAACACCGTTTTACCTTCCCGCTTTTTTACGGCGGTACCTATTTATCTACTTGCATTGACATGCTTTCGAAAGGCTAGGTGGGCAGGAGCTGGGGTGAACAGCGGGAGCTCGCTCCGCTGCGTGGCACCTGGGATTCGAACCGCCGAGCTGCCGACTTTGCAGCCAACAGTTTTCAGAGCCTTAGTCTGCCGAGCCACCTCGCCCCTTTTGTAATGCTCAGGCTTGCAAGTAATTCTTGAAGTGGGAGCCAGGTTTTTCCCCAAAGAATAAGGAAGGGATATCTATGGCTCCTTTATTTACTTATCCACCTTACCCTGCCATGTCTTTGATTGTGAAGTTGACACTGGGAGGTGTGGATGACGTTGTCCGGCACAAATCTGGGGGTCCAGCAAAATGTCCAATAGGCTTTGGGGGGGTACAATGTTCTCCTCCCCACCTTCCTTCACCCTCAGATTGCCACGGGGGTCATGAGACATGGGACAAGAGACCGGGAACATGTTTCCTTTTTGGCTGCCTGAAAACTGATGGGCAAGGAAGCAACACTGGGAAAAACCCAGCCATTGACAGATGCAGGGGGGATATGATTGAGACGTACAAAATAATGCAGGGCATGAGTAAAGTGGATAGAGGGAAGCTCTTTTCCCTCTCACAAAATATCAGAACTAGGGGACATGCACTCAAATTGAGGGCTGGGAGGGTGAGAACAGACAAAAGAAAATATTTTTTCACCCAGCGTGTTGTTAGTCTATGGAACTCCCTGCCACAGGATGTGGTGATGGCATCTGGCCTGGATGCCTTCAAAAGGGGATTGGACACATTCCTGGAGGAAAAGTCCATCCCAGGTGACAAACCATGATGGAGATGTGTAATCTCCAGGCTTAAAACCAGGGTACTTCAAGGGCCAGATGCAGGGGAGTGGTATCAGGAGACAGATATCTAGTCTCGTGCGCTTCCAAAAGCATCTGGTGGGGCCACTGTGAGATACAGGAAGCTGGACTAGATGGGCCTTTGGCCTGATCCAGCATGGCTCTTCTTATGTTCTTATGTTCTTATGCAGGGGCGCAGTAAGGGACACGAAAGAGGGTTTGTCTCATACTTTGCTTCTGATTCCATGCACAGGGAGAAGTTGGTGGCACTGGAAGGCCAGGAACGGGAGGGGCAGATGGTCTTCTAGGGCCAAAGGTAAGGAGCAAACATCTTTTTGCCTTCTAGATCTCCCAGGTGTTTCTGCCTGCAGCTCTTACATCTGGCCTTTGGCCCGATCAATTTTCGTCCTCTTGGGTACACAAGATTATCTGTGTTTTAAATGGCCCTGATGCCTCAGCGCAGTGCCGTATGCATGAGATGGGCCTCCCATTTTGAAACCATCAGGCTTTTCCAAGGATAAGCATTGAGACGGTAATCAGAGAGAGCTGATCCTCTTAATATGCACCACCATTTGCAGTTCTCAGTGAGGCCAGCCAAAAATCACCACACCTGGGTCGGCATTGCCATTGCACAGGGGGTGTACAGGGTTTGTTTTGTAGCAATCAAAACACAAATGCCCTCATACTACTTGCTTGTGCAACATTTTGCTCAGTGAAAAATATCTGTAGAATGAAATAGCTGTAGAAAAAATAGCTGTAGAATCTGTAGAATGAGATGACGCACCTTGCTGTTCTGTAGGTTCTTTCCTAAATCCAGACGTTGAATCCTGGCAACTGGACTTCTTTTCTTGTGACATTGAAACATGTCACTGCTCATCCAAGTAGCTTCCTCAGACAGAACAAGTTGGTGGAAGGCTTCACATTTATAGTTCGGACTGACGAAGCTGCTTGGATGAGCAGCAAAACGTTTCGATCTTACAAGAAAAGAAGTCCAGCTGCCATGACTTAACTTCCGGATAACCTCACCCGGATGACTGAGAATCTTCACAGACATATTATCCTTTCCTAAACTTTTTTGTACTTCTTTGTCTTGCCCCCAACCAAATCAGATTCTTTTTTAAAAACAAGGAAGATGATACTGATTACCGCAGGATGAATGGATATGTCCTTCATTTCTCTAATTTGTCAGATAAGTAGAGATGGGCACGAATTGTGGGTTCGGTGATTCGTGCTGCTTTGTTTATCTGTCAAACACGTTTTTGATGCTTCAAAGCCCCACCTCCTCAAGTGGCCACCCACTTAGAGAGAGCACTCTGGCTTCCCTGCTCCATTATTATTATTATTATTATTATTATTATTATTATTATTATTATTATTATTATTATTATTATTATTATTATTATTATTATTATTAATCACACAGCCATCTACACTGGATTTTGTATTACCAATCACTAGTCAAACACTTCCCAAGCATTTAGGACTCAGTGATGTATTGGCAAATTATGCGAGCAGATCCCAGTAAGGTGGCTTTCTGCAGCTGACTGATGGTGACTTTGTCAACTCCAATTTCTTCTAAATACTTGCTTATTCAACTATGAATCATGAATCATGGTGAAATATAAAATAATAGTAGTAGTAGTAGTAGTAGTAGTAGTAGTAGTAGTAGTAGTAGTAGTAGTAGTAGTAGTAGATCATTTTAATACTAGTAATTATTAATAATAGTAATTATTAGTTAAACACCCCCTCTTTGCTTTTGAGGCACTGCTATAATTAAGGTAAAGGTCCCCCCGCACTTGCATGCTAGTTGTGTCCGACTCTATGGGCAGTTTTCATCTCTGTATTTCAGCCAAAGAACCAGTATTGTGCAAGGCCATAGCCATGTGGGCGGCATGACTAAACACATTTCTGCGCCCAGAACACTGTTTACCTTCCCAATTTTTACGGCGGTACCTATTTATCTACTTACATTTACATGCTTTCGAACTGCTAGGCTGGCAGGAGCTGGGGTTAACAGTGGGAGCTCACTCCACTCTGTGGCACCCGGGATTCGAACCACTGAGCTGCCGACTTTGCAGGTGACAGTTTCAGCGGTCTAGCCCACTGAGCCGCCACACCCCTATTTTTAATTGTTATAATTACATGTCATCAAGTCAGTTCTGACTCAAGGTAATCCCTTCCCAGGGTTTCCTGGGCACAGAATACTCAGAAGTGCTTTGTCCTTCCTTCCCTTCTAGCGGGGGTGCCCTGGGACCGTGCAGCTTGCCCGAGGCCACCCAGGCTGGCTCTTCTCCTGGAAGGTGCAATGCGGAATCAAACTCCCAATCTCTGGCTCCACTGCCAGATAACTAACCCAATGAGCTAGCTAGGTACACACATAGCCATGTTTCCCCAAAAATAAGACACTGTGTTATATTTATTTTTTTCTCAAGAAAACACACTAGGGCTTATTATCAGGGGATGTCTTATTTTCGGGCAATCTCCACTCCATCTCTCCCTCCACCTGATTTGGAGGTGGAGCATAGGTGTGAAGTTTTATCCAGTGCTGCCTGGGACAGGAGGTGCGACATGCGTGTGCGTGCTAGCGTGCAGAAAAAAACAGAGCCAAACATACACACGTACACAGGGCTGGCGCTAGGGTTTTTTGCGCCCTAGGCAAGGGTCGGGGGGGAGAGGGGGGCGGGTGGCAGCAGGGCAGGTGGGCGGCGGCTATGGTGGGGGACGGGGCGGCGGGCGGTGGGGCGGTGGGGGGATGGCCGGCGGTGGCCGACGACGGGGGAGCGGGGGCGGCAGCAAGCTCGCCAGCACCCCCTGTCCATTTTGGCGCCCTAGGCAACTGCCTAGTTCGCCTTAATGGACGTGCCGGCCCTGCGCGTACACACGCCGCTTTCCAATCCCACTGCCAGCATCCAGCTGGGATCACCGCTCAGCCACCGTCTTCAGCAGCAGCAGTCGCTGCCAATGTTTTAATTATTTTTTTTTTGCGAAGGGCCCAGGCGGCGACGCACTGCCTGAGGTGGGTGGGGGTGAGGTGGGTGGAGGGGACGGCAGCGGCTCAGTTCCCCCCGGGGCAGCGCAGGCTGAGAGGCAACACATCCGCGCTCCCACTCAGCACCCGACGGAGACAGGAGGACGGCAAGAGAGAGAGGGGCAGCAAGGCAGGCAACGTGCCGTCCTCCTGGGTTTGAGGGGGCAGCGAGGGGGCAGCGACGAAGGAGTGAGCAACAGGCAAGTTTGCCACGCCCATCACATTCACTAGGTCTTATTATCAGGATTAGAGATGGGCACGACCCAAAAAAATGGTGTTTCGTTTGTCGTTTGGTCGTTTAGGGGTCCGTTTGGTTCGTTTTTGTTTTCGTGACTTTTTTGCAAAAAAAATTGTTTTCGTTTCGTTAGGTAACAAAACGAAAAAACGAAAACAAAAATGAAAATTTGCTGTTTCGTTAGCATTCTTTTTAGTTCAGTGCATCTGCTGCAACGAAAACGAAAAACACAGCAAATTTGGTCATTTCGTTTTTGTTTTCGTTTTGCTTTTAAAAAATTTGTTTTGTTTTCATTGCGTAACGAAATGAAAAAACAAAAAAAACGAAAAATCGCTCGTTTTGTGCCCATCTCTAATCAGGATAGGGCTTATATTTAACAAATGCATTAAAATCCTGCTAGGGCTTATTTTTTTGGTAGGTCTTATTTCCGGAAAACAGGGTATATTTATTTTCAGTGTTTATTTGGGTTTCTTCTGGAATGCTTATGCTGATCTTTTGATTTCATCCAGGGTGAGCGTGGAGAATCTGGCACTGATGGACTCCAGGGAGCGGTGGGCCAGAAAGGAGAAAAGGTCTGTGCTTTTGGAATCGTATTGTAAAAGGTTATTTTATCCTGAGCCATCCATCAGTGGCCGCTAACCATGTTATATAAAATGGCTGAAGGGACACGGGGCAAATGCCAACCTTCCCTGATAATGTCCTCTCATTTGATCTTCCTCTTGCAAATGTGTTTTTTCATCTCTTCCTCCTCCGAGGATGCCAAAAGGGTTGAAGAGTTTTGAAATATTTGGTGAAATAAGCAGAACACTTTTTTGCAAATTCCTCTAGCTGCACAGCAGCAATGCAGGTGTTCACGAAGCAGAATAGCTTCAAGTTCCCCAAGGTTAGTCCTTTTTCCTCATTAACGGGCACTGGCAGTCTCGATAATTCATTCTGAGACATTAAGAGTAGACAGAATTTTTAAAAGCCCATTTTCATTACTTAACAGACAGTTACTTCACGTCCACTCTCGTCCCGGGAGGAAGTTCATTGTGTGTTGATGTTGGTTGCAGTCACGTGGTCTTCTTGCGGTTCTGTCCCTGTTCCCGTGCACGCACGGGTGTGAAGGATGATACCAGCATGAGTATTTCCACACGTCCTTGTTCCGTGATGAGATGTGAAATTCCATGCCTTTGTTCTCCGTTTTTCTTTCAACCCGACCCTCCATTTTTCGATGTTTCGATTCTCCGAAGCCTTGCCTTCAATGCGTTACAGAGCTGAGTTTGAGGCATTTGTCTTTTAATCTCTCTGCACTGCGTTGCTGACTCCATAGGGAATGTACTGGCGAATGGCACTTCACACTCCTGCCACTAGATGGAGAATGGCATGTTGCGTGACGAGTCTTACCTCACAGCCACTCGTCTCGGAACAAGAAGCGAGATGAGGAGATTCTCGAGGCCAGGGAGGGGAATCTCCCATCCCGCTAAGATCGCAGTTCAGGGGGCATGGTCGGGACGAACTCCCTTCGTCCCGCAATGGACGTGCAGTTAGATTTCTTCATACCGGTCCCCAGCGGGACCGCAAACAACGATGAGATGGATGCAAATCGGACAGCAGACTGACAAACGTGGCTGCTCTTTCAGCAGAATTTGACAGAGTTGCTGCTTCCAATAGGCTCTAGAGAGGGGGAAAGCTCCCAGAACGGAAGCAGGGCTCTCTTTTAAATCAAAGAGAGGAAAGGAAATATTTGTTAGTGCTAGGTAGGTTGATAGCCACCTGAGCCCAGAAAGGTCCCTCCCAGCCACGCCGCCACCTCCACCTCTTAAGAATGTCAAGACATTGTCAGATTTGGGAAGCCTTGTTGATTGAGAAATACTGTACATGTATTTTAGTGGATTTCCCCATGTCTTTCACTTCTCCCAGCAATTTATTTTCTCCCAGATACATAGACTACTTTTAATTTTGTTTCCTGCTTTGGAGGGAAACAGATGGTTTCCAAAACAACAGATCTTCACTATTTTTGGATACAACTTGAGTCCAAGCCTACGTTCCAGGACCTACCTCTAAAAAACTTAGAAAAGATTTGGCGTGGGCGGGGGGGGTAGGGTGGGGAGTACAACTCATAGAATCAGCTAGCTGGACATTTGTCATTCTTAAACAGTAAATGTATTTAATGTACAAGCAGATTTTCTGTTGGGGTGGAACTGCTAGGATAGAGGATCAAGATGCAAGCCAGTGGTGTTTTCACACCCCAAAGGATCCACAGGCCACGTGGTATCCACGACACAGGAAAAATGGGCTTGAATGTTTTCCAGCCAGTGGCATTAGTCTAAATCAATGGTTCTCAACCTGTGAGTGGTGGAAGCTTCTGGGAGTTGCATTCCAAGAACATCTGGGGACCCACAGATTGAGAACTACTGGTCTAAATCAAGGTGCTTCGTGCCTGCTATTGTCACCACCTGAAAAGTTTCCATTGACTAACTTGTTTCTCATTACAAACAGCAACTGCAATACCCCTATAGGGGTAGAATGTTGCAGAATCATAGAATCATAGAGTTGGAAGAGACCTCAAGGGCCATCCAGTCCAAACCCCTGCCATGCAGGAACCCCCATGACAGGACTCCCGACAAATGGCCATCCAGCCTCTGTTTAAAAACCTCCAAAGAAGGAGACTCCACCACTCTCCTTGGTGGCAGCTTATTGCACTGCCGAACAGCTCTAACTGTCCGGAAGTTCTTCCTAATGTTCAAATGGAATCTCTTTTCCTGTAGTTTGAGACCACTGCCCTGCATCCTAGAAGCCATGGAAAACAAACCTGTTCCCTCTTCAATATGACGTCCTTTCAAATATTTAAACATAGCTATCATATTCCCTCACAGCCTTCTTTTTGTAAGGCTAAACAATCCAAGCTCCCTAAACCACTCCTCGTAAGACATTTCTTCCAGACCCCCAAACATCTTGGTCGCCCTCCTCTGTACCCACTCAAGGTTGTCAACATCCTTTTTAAATTGAGGTGTACAGAACTGGACACAGTACTCCAGATGGGGTCTGGCCAGAGCAGAATAGAGTGGTATTATCACTTCCCTTGATTCTAGACACTATGGTTCTGTTGATGCAACCAAGAATCGCATTGGCTTTCTTGGCCGCTGCATCACACGATTGACTCATGTTCAATTTGTGGTCCACCAAGACTCCTAGATCCCTTTCACAGGTACTATTTTCCAGTCAGGTGTCTCCCATTCTATATTTGTGCAATTCATTTTTTTTTACCTAGATGCAGCACCCTACATTTCTCTCTGTTGAAACTCATTCCATTAGCTTTGGCCCAGCACTTTAATCTGTCAAGGTCGTTTTGGAATTTCATCCTATCCTCTCTGGGGAATTTAATCAGCATACTGTCTATTCCTTCATCCAAGTCATTGAGTGATAGTCTTCTGGTTAAATTCCTTGTGCTATGCAGTAGACATACAGAGACATACGGAGCAGAATAGCTATAGGTTCCTCAGGTAGGGGTCCCCTTTCTAAGTTGACAGGCACTTACAGTCTCAATAATTCACTCTGAGACATCTGTAGAAGACAGGACAAAAATATTTCATCACATAAAGTTGTGAAAAGATACACAGCAAACCCAGAAACAAATTCAACTGAATGCTTCCAAGAGAAGGGAGGAAATACTCAGCAGAAAGGCAGAGCTCTCTTTGAATTAGAGGTTGGAGGGAGTGATTGGTCAGTACTGTATAGATTGATAGCACCCCCCCTGCCTAGAATAGTCTATCCTAGCCACATCTATTAGGCGGTTACTTCACATCCCGTTCGTCCCTCCTTGCTGTCCTGCTTGGGACCGGTACAAAAAAATCTTACTTCACGTCCATAGTGTGACAGCAAAAAGTTGTCTCGACCACGCCCCTGGAACTGGGAACAGAGCGTGACAAGCTCTACCTGCCCCTGGGCTGGGGAATTCTCTTGTCATGGTTGGTTCCCGGTTCTTGTTATGAGACAAGGGACCATGGGGTAACAACTGTCACACAACAATCAGTGTCCACCTAGTGGTTAGTGGCTGAAGTGGCATTCAACATTAGTTTCCCTACAGGAAACACAATGCAGTGCAAATGTTTATTAAAGAAAGTACTGAAAATCCTGTAGCATTGACGTGTATATCCCGGAAGACCAGTAAATCAAAATATTGAAAAGTTTTATTTACGATATTTAAAACAAAAGAGTTAAGAACGCAAGACAAATTCAGAATTTGTCATGGAACAAGTCCGTGAAGTAACAGTTGTCACGAGACAAGTCATCACGCCTGTGAGTAAATAGAAACAGGGACTGAACAGGGACAAAAGCACATGACTGCGAACAACGCTGTCACGGTACAAACGTAATCGCGGAACAAGGTAGGACGTGAAGTATGGGAATTAGAGACATCATGCGAGGTTGTAAAAACTCCAAGCGTTGTTGCTCATTCAATCCCTTCCAATTTAGAAGTTGCCCAACCCACTTCAGGGTCTGCAAACCTGGGTGTTTTGTCTAGAAAACAGAGGACCTCATCATGTTGGAGCATTCTAATGGAATACAAGAAGAGGGAGAGAAAGAGAAGCCAACCGTCTCCCTTGCAAAGAGTTCCATTCATTTACTTTTGGGCATCATTCAGTTTATATGAGTTCTGTGTTTGTAATAATGAGCTAGAGAGTCACTGGGGAGGGTGTCACTTGTGCTAAACAGGGAAGCCGGCATGGTCAAGAATGCCAGGATATTTCATCCCATGCATCATCTGAAGGGTCTCCCACCTTAATCAGCGGGTGCTCAATGCCGCACTCGGTTGAGCCCTTCATCTCATTTGCCTCCTCTTGGGTGCCACCCGCCTCCTTTCCGTGCCAGCCTCTCTTGCAAAATGGATAGATTCCTATTTATAGAGCCAACAGCAGAAGAGCACTCCAGGGGGAGCTTTGCTTATTCGACCCGACAAAGAGGACGTTAAACCGAGCCTAGCTTAATCTCTGACACAGATTTGGTATCAAGGCGATTTTGCACAGGTAAATTCATCAGATATTTGGGTTGAACTTCTGGGGGGGGTTTGCAGCTGGGGAGTAGATTGGAACATTCTGTTTCTTAAATCACAGTCATATGACCCACAGAAAGCTGAAGCCGATTAATAAATGGGAAAAAATATAAGAAAAACTAATAGAAACGGGTGACGAGAAGGACTTACAATATTTAAACATCTGCAAGAGATGCAGCCCTTCTGCAAATTGCATCCAGGAAGAAGTTAGCAACCTGAAGTGTTGATATAGGATTTCTGATGTGACAGGCAGTGAAAGGACCACGGGGGAGCCAGGCCCACAGGTGAGGAGACTCTCTGGTCCATCATCACTAAAACAATCATGTATTTATTTTGGATTTTATTCCAAGTATTTTTTGCCCCGCCTTTCTCCTTAAAAAGGCAGCTTATGATATTGAAATGCATTTATTTATTTATTCATTCCATGCATTTGTATACCACTGACTTCACTTGGAGCACTGCTATAAGCAGTTTACAACACATCAATATTAATGGTGACCCAACTTCCCAACATGAAATGTCTCAAGTAAATAAACAATAGATACAAAGAAGTTAGCAACCTGAACTGTTGATATAAGGGTTCTGATGTGACAAGCAGTGAAAGGCCAGCCTCTAAACGGCCTCGACATTTTTCTCCAACAAAGGTTGGCCCAGAGCCCTCCTAATTTGTTCATAAAGGCCATTACTTCACGTCCCTCTTTGCTGTCCCACTTTGGGACCGGTACGAAAAAAGGTTACTTCACGTCCGTAGCGTGACAGCGGAAACTCATCCCGACCACGCCCCCTGAACCAGGAACAGAGCGTGACGAGCCGTACCTGCCCCTGGGCTGGGGAGTTCTGTTGTCACGCTTTGTTCCCGGTTCCTGTTCCGAGACAAGGGATGTGAAGTAATGGCAATGGCTGTTTCCCCCTTTCGCTCTAGGAATACTCTGAAATCTGAGAAAGCCGACTGGAACTCCTGCGCCAAGCCAGACTTGGCTGCCCACCTTTCCCTGCAGGAGAAGGTGGCTCTTGAAGTGACAGGCGGAGAGCCACCGTCAGGCGTTGGTCTGTTCTCCTCGGGTCCCGGAGGCAGGGCTGAGCTCTCCTTTCCTGCTCGCCTGCCAGCCCGCAGACTGCTGAGTTCTGGGCGAGGATGTCTCGTCCACTGCCCATGCCGCTGCTTGCCTGCGGCAAGTGGTGAGGGCTCGCCTGGCTCCTCCTGCCGGGCCTCCCGAGACATCCCGTGCACCCGCAGTGGAGATTCAAAATATCGAAAAACGGAAGCCTGACAATAAAATTATTTATTATTCTAATTTTATTGTATTTTGATGTTTTAATTGTCCATTTTGATTGTGAGCCGCCCAGAGACCTTTGGGTAGTGGGCGGCATACAAGCTATATAAATAAATAAATAAATAAATAAATAAATAAATAAATAAATAAATAAATAAATAAATAAATAAATAAACGAAGCCAAGGAAATCCAGTAGCTGTCACGAAACAAGGATGTGAAGTAACAGTTGCCATGAGAAAAGTAATCACGCCCGTGGGTAAACGAAAACAGGGATTGAACAGGGACAAAACCACGTGACTGCGAACAACGCTGTCATGGAATGAACGTAATCGCGGAACGAAGAAGGACGTGAAGTAACCGCCATAGAGAGTACCCTATAAAAGGGTGTGTGATAAGAACCCAGGAATCCCAGCAGTATCTTTCTTAGAGTGAGGTTGGCTAGGGAGCAATGATTTACAAGTAACAAAGCTCCTGGAATTAGTTGTTTCTATAGATAACAAAGGCTCATTGAAGTTGTGTCTTGGCAGCATTGCCAACGTGATAGCCACGTTTTCTATTAAAAGTAATAATGCTGTTTTTGGTGATGTTTCAGTATTCACTTTCAACAGTTCTCTAATCTCAAACAACTCATTCCATACCTTTTCTACCACTTCCCATCCCCACCATAAATGGCAGTAAAGTTTCCACTTCCTTGTTGCATCTGCAGCATTTGTTAGAATAATTAGAATGAAATTAGAGTAAAATTAGAGTAATTTAGAATAAAATTAGAATAATTGGAATAAAATTAAAATTTAAAAAAGATCAGCCTTTGCTCTAGGGAGAATGGAAATTTAGGGCCATATCTTGTGTGGTGAAGAAACACAGAGAGCAGAGATCTTCATCTCTGAACTGTGCAACTTCCACATGTAGCAAGGCAAGAAAGCCAGAGGTGTACTAGCCAGGGCTAGTGTGCTCCCATCTACATGGAAGTATTGTACACATTTTCTGAATAGATATTTTGAATAGGTATTCAGAAAAGCTCCACATTGAGGTAGAGGTATTGGCACTTTGTGAAAAATTAGTGGGTTTTGAATCACAGTTTGGGCACTCTTCTGTCACTAAAAGGTTCGCCATCACTGGCTTAGGCTGTGGTGGCCAGGTTTTCTGGGACCTGGGTCAACATCGTACTTTAAGAAGGATGTCAACAAACAGGAGCAGATGCCGAGGAAGGCAAGAAGGGTGACCAAGGGAATGAAACCAAGCCCTCCAAGGAAAGATGGAAAGAACGGGGCATGTTTAGCTTTGAGAAGTAGAGACTGAGGGCAGACAGGATAAACCTATTCAAATACTGTACTTGAAAGGCTGTCCTTCAGAGGAGGGGAAAGGTCTATTCTCAATCAACCCAGAGTGCAGGACACGTAATAATGGACTCAAGTGACAGGAAACCTGCTTTCGTTTGAATCTCAGAAAAAACTTCCTAACTGTTAGAGTAGTAAGACAATTAAACCAGTTGCCCCAAGAGGTGGTGAGCACTCCAAGGTTTGGAGGCATTCAAGAGAAAGCAGTCATCCATCCGTTCTGGATTAATTTGGATTGCAGCCTTGAGCAGAGGGTCAGACTTGATGACCTTATAGGCCCTTTCCAGCTCCGTGATTCTACACTTCTATTATTCCTATTGTAAGCCATCCTGGGAGCCTTTTCCTTTTCTTTTCAGGATAGGGTATAAGTGCAATCAATTTATAAATATACCCTCCGGATCGAGTCCTGCCCTGTGGAATGGAAGATAACAAATCTATTGCCCTCTTCTCTGGACTGTCAAGTACGCCCAAGATGTTATGTTCCCCCCTCCTTGCGACCATTCTCCTGAAACGGGATCTCTGTGTGGAATTTACAGGGTGCCAAAGGAGTGCCTGGCCTGGGTGGCTTTAAAGGACAGATTGGCTTACCTGGGAAGGTGGGCATCGCTGGGCCACCTGGGGCCGAAGGACCACCGGGAGAGCCAGGCCCACAGGTGAGGAGACTCTCTGGCCCATCGTCACTAAAACATCATGCATTTATCTTGGATTTTATTCCAAGTATTATTATTTTGGCTCCACCTTTCTCCTTAAAAAGGCAGCTTATGATATTGAAATGCATTTATTTATTTATTTCATGCATTTGTATACCACTGACTTCATCTGGAGCTCTGCTGTAAGCGGTTTACAATACATTATTATTAACGGTGACCCATGAAATGTCTCAAGTAAGGATGCTCTCGTCCACTGCCCATGCCGCTGCTTGCCTGCGGCAAGTGGTGAGGGCTCGCCTGGCTCCTCCTGCCGGGCCTCCCGAGACAGCCCGTGTACCCGCAGTGGAGATTCAAAATATCGAAAAACGGAATAAAATTATTTATTATTCTAATTTTATTGTATTTTGATGTTTTAATTGTCCATTTTGATTGTGAGCCGCCCAGAGACCTTTGGGTAGTGGGCGGCATACAAGCTATATAAATAAATAAATAAATAAATAAATAAATAAATAAATAAATAAATAAACGAAGCCAAGGAAATCCAGTAGCTGTCACGAAACAAGGATGTGAAGTAACAGTTGTCATGAGACAAGTAATCATGCCTGTGGGTAAACGAAAACAGGGATTGAACAGGGACAAAACCACGTGACTGCGAACAACGCTGTCACGGAACGAACGTAATCGCGGAACGAAGCAGGACGTGAAGTAACCGCCATAGAGAGTACCCTATAAAAGGGTGTGTGATAAGAACCCGGGAATCCCAGCAGTATCTTTCTTAGAGTGAGGTTGGCTAAGGAGCAATGATTTACAAGTAACATAGCTCCTGGAATTAGTTGTTTCTATAGATAACAAAGGCTCATTGAAGTTGTGTCTTGGCAGCATTGCCAACGTGATAGCCACGTTTTCTATTAAAAGTAATAATGCTGTTTTTGGTGATGTTTCAGTATTCACTTTCAACAGTTCTCTAATCTCAAACAACTCATTCCGTACCTTTTCTACCACTTCCCATCCCCACCATAAATGGCAGTAAAGTTTCCACTTCCTTGTTGCATCTGCAGCATTTGTTAGAATAATTAGAATGAAATTAGAGTAAAATTAGAGTCATTTAGAATAAAATTAGAATAATTGGAATAAAATTAAAATTAAAAAAAGATCGGCCTTTGCTCTAGGGAGAATGGAAATTTAGGGCCATATCTTGTGTGGTGAAGAAACACAGAGAGCAGAGATCTTCATCTCTGAACTGTGCAACGTCCATATGTAGCAAGGCAAGAAAGCCAGAGGTGTACTAGCCAGGGCTAGTGTGCTCCCATCTACATGGAAGTATTGTACACATTTTCTGAATAGATATTCTGAATAGGTATTCAGAAAAGCTCCACATTGAGGTAGAGGTATTGGCACTTTGTGAAAAATTAGTGGGTTTTGAATCACAGTTTGGGCACTCTTCTGTCTCTAAAAGGTTCGCCATCACTGGCTTAGGCTGTGGTGGCCAGGTTTTCTGGGACATCGTACTTTAAGAAGGATGTCAACAAACAGGAGCAGATGCCGAGGAAGGCAAGAAGGGTGACCAAGGGAATGAAACCAGGCCCTCCAAGGAAAGATGGAAAGAACGGGGCATGTTTAGCTTTGAGAAGTGGAGACTGAGGGCAGACAGGATAAACCTATTCAAATACTGTACTTGAAAGGCTGTCCTTCAGAGGAGGGGAAAGGTCTATTCTCAATCAACCCAGAGTGCAGGACACGTAATAATGGACTCAAGTGACAGGAAACCTGCTTTCGTTTGAATCTCAGAAAAAACTTCCTAACTGTTAGAGTAGTAAGACAATTAAACCAGCTGCCCCAAGAGGTGGTGAGCACTCCAAGGTTTGGAAGCATTCAAGAGAAAGCAGTCATCCATCCGTTCTGCATTAATTTGAATTGCAGCCTTGAGCAGAGGGTCAGACTTGATGACCTTATAGGCCCTTTCCAGCTCCGTGATTCTACACTTCTATTATTCCTATTGTAAGCCATCTTGGGAGCCTTTTCCTTTTCTTTTCAGGATAGGGTATAAGTGCAATCAATTTATAAATATACCCTCCAGATCGAGTCCTGCCCTGTGGAATGGAAGATAACAAATCTATTGCCCTCTTCTCTGGACTGTCAAGTATGCCCAAGATGTTGTGTTCCCCCCTCCTTGCGACCATTCTCCTGAAACGGGATCTCTGTGTGGAATTTACAGGGTGCCAAAGGAGTGCCTGGCCTGGGTGGCTTTAAAGGACAGATTGGCTTACCTGGGAAGGTGGGCATCGCTGGGCCACCTGGGGCCGAAGGACCACCGGGAGAGCCAGGCCCACAGGTGAGGAGACTCTCTGGCCCATCGTCACTAAAACATCATGCATTTATCTTGGATTTTATTCCAAGTATTATTATTTTGGCTCCACCTTTCTCCTTAAAAAGGCAGCTTATGATATTGAAATGCATTTATTTATTTATTTCATCCATTTGTATACCACTGACTTCATCTGGAGCTCTGCTGTAAGCGGTTTACAATACATTATTATTAACGGTGACCCAACTTCACAACATGAAATGTCTCAAGTAAATAAACAATAGATACAAACTCATAATGAAGGTGACACTGGAAACACCGATTGAATAGCTCAAGAGAGGATGTTTTAATGCCTTTTGAAATGTGCCAATTTTAAATATCTATCTATCTATCTATCTATCTATCTATCTATCTATCTATCTATCTATCTATCTATCTATCTATCTATAATTTCTGCCTCTCTGTCTCTCTCTCCCTGTTTCTCTGTCTGTCTGTCTGTCTGTCTGTCTATCTATCTATCTATCTATCTATCTATCTATCTATCTATCTATCTATCTATCTATCTAATGTCTGCCCCCCTATCTCTCTATCTCTCTATCCCTGTTTCTCTGCCTGCCTGCCTGCCTATCTATCTATCTATCTATCTATCTATCTATCTATCTATCTATCTATCTATCTATCTATCTATCTATCTATCTATCTATCTATCTATCTATCTATCTATCTATCTGTTCCTTCCTTCCTTCCTTTTATCTGTCTGTCTGTCTATTTATTGATTGTGGACTTACATACTGTCGTCATGAGCCACCTGCTTCTCCAACTTTGTTCCCCTATTGGGTCATTAACAACCGTTCCTGAAATGAACAGGTGGGACCCAGTGCTCCCCTTCTACCAAAGCCTGAAATCCGGACATTTGGGGCATTTTGAATGACAACAACGAGTTTTCCTAGCTCAGCTCCCGGGATGGCTGGCAAGCAACGGGCTGGACGAGCACATCTGTTATGCCCTCGCTGACAGCGCTGCCTGCCCACGAATGGGGTTACCAAAGACTGCACTGCAGCAGCAATACCATGGCCCGAAAGCTTTGGACCAGTGGTTCTCGACCTGTGGGTCCCCAGATGTTCCTGGACGGCAACTCCCAGAAACCCCTTCCAGCACAGTGAGTGGTGGAGGCTTCTGGGAGTTGCAGTCCAGGAACATCTGGGGACCCACAGGTTGAGAACTACTGCTTTGGACTCGAGGAATGCGCAAAGATCCAGGAAGGGCCGTTGTTGTGTGTGGTTTGACATTAAACAGAGGAAATGAGTTGAGAGAGAGAGAGAGAGAGAGCTGGCCTCATGTATGCTTAAAGAGATTAAAACTTTTATATCCATGGCAGGTGGGGGCCTCTCATCAAGAGCCCTTCAAAAAATAACGAACCATGTCTGCATTGGTGTTGATCAGCAGAAGACAGAGTTTCTCTTCTTCCTCTGCTTGACACACACACACACACACACCGGCCTCTCTCTTTCTCTCTCTGTCGTCAACCTAAATTATGAAGGATCCCACGCAGAAGTGCAGAAAAGGGCAAAAAGCCTGCCTCCCCTTCAGCAGAATCATCTGTTTTTGCCATGGAGCGTCAGGAAAAAAGACAGAGATGGAGTGAGCTTTTGTCTCTTGTGCAGAACAACAACAACCTGGCTTGTGCTTCCCTGTGGCTTTTGCCTCTGAGGACGTGGAGGCAAATGCGAGGTGGATGAGGGGCAGGGGGGGGGGTTCCTTATGGTGCCGGTGGTTGCCGTTAGGGCTCTTTTGAGGACGACCTCAAGGAATCTGATTTAGAATCTGATTTAGAGCGGGACAACTGTTCCAGCCCATGACCTTTGTTGTACACCACCCGGAGTTCCTTCGGGAACATGGGCAGTATAGAAATAAATAAATAAATAAATAAATAAATAAATAAATAAATAAATAAATAAATAAGGCGTACTGATGGGTTTAATGGGAGCATCAGTTGAAAGCAGTAGGGTGGCACGAAGCAGCTGATCCCTGAACTTAAAAGAGGCTCAAGCAAAAGGCAGGACACCCCCCCACACACAAATCCACACTCCGAAGACACTGTTCCGCCCCCCTGCTCTCACTCTGCTGTCCGTCACAGGCACCTCCTGTGCTGAGCATTGCACCAGTTGTCACCCTTATTTTATTTTATTTTATTTTATTTTATTTTATTTTAGTGTTTTTGCCCCACCTTTCTCCTTGGAAAAAGGACCCAAGGTGGCTTACAGAATGAGGGATAATATACAGTCCAGTTCAATTAAGACATGTTCGAGTATTGAGAATTGGGGGACATCTTACGGCACTTACATCTTACAGTACTTACAGGGACATCTTACAGTACTTTACAGCATTAATAAACAACATTTCATCAAAGCTACAAGAGAATGTGAGCAATTAAAGGGGAGTAAAGTTCCATGTAAAGTTATGAGTGATGGGAACTAACATTATCGAAAACGTGTGTGTTGTATCTTTACCGTCGTGACCGACTCTTCATGACCCCATGTCCATAGAGTTTTCTTGGCAGGAATACTGGAGTGGTTTGCCCGTTCCTACTCCAGGCGCCTACAGCACCTGGTATTCCCTGGTGGTCTCCCATCCAAGTACTAACCAAGGCCGACCCTGCTTAGCTTCCGAAATCAAGCGAGATCGGATGTGCTTAGGGCATCTAGGCAGCATTGAAAACCCATAAATCAGTAAACCCATAAGGTTATCAGTAGCTATAAACACAAAGTCTATGTGATCCTGTAGATTCATATAAAAGACACATAATAAGTAGACCATAGAGATGGGCATGAGATGAACAATTTTTCGTTTCTGTTTTCATTTTTTCATTTCATTACGTAACAAAATGACAAACGAATTTTGTCTCTGAAATGAAATGAAACGAACAGAAATACTGGAAATTTTGTCGTGCGTTTCGTTTCCGTTACTGCAATATGAGTGAATTGCTTAAAATCCTTTTAAAAATCACAAAAAAATGAAATAAATGGTAATGAAATGGTAATGAAACGAACGAAAATGAAAACGAATTTTTTTCAGAAATTCGCGAAAAACGGAAACAAACCAAAATGGACCCTCCAAGCGACAAACAACAAACGAAATGCAATTTTTTTATTCGTGCCCATCTCTAGTAGAGCATCATTCCCCCTGTGCTATCCTCTGCTCCTCTTTTCCTTCGGCCAAAGAGGTGGGCCACTACCAGGGGTCACAGGGCATCATTGTGGACCCATGAAGGGCTACGTGCACCGCCCCCCACCAAACCCTCTGGGGCAGCAGCAACAAAAACTTCCATATGAACCTACCTGGCAATTAAGATCGAGCCAGGGGGCCCTTTTGAAAGAGCCATCCCTCAAGGAGGTGAGAGGGATGGCTTGTAGACATAGGGCCTTCTCGGCAGCTGCCCCCAAGCTATGGAATGCCCTCCCGATCGAGATCCGCCTGGCGCCAACACTGATGACATTCCGGCGCCAGGTAAAACCTTCCTGTTCCAGAAGGTTTTTAATTGATACAATATAGACTATGGGTCCGCTGATGACAATTTTAGGATAATGATTTTAGTGTAAGGCTTTTATTATTGCTCGATGATTTATTGATAGTTTACTTCTAACTATTTTAAATTGTTTTATTCTTTGGATTGTAAGCCGCCCAGAGACCTTTGCGTAGTGGGCGCCATATAAGTTAAATAAATAAATAAATAAATAAAATGTCCCACCTGTTTGTCAAACACGGTGCACATCCCTCTTGTGCTTTGTTGATGGTCTCGATCCCCAAGAATGTTTAGAATCCCAAAAGAGCCATTTTTTTTTCAAAATGAAAAAGGGACTTCTTGGTGCCATCGGACCCTCGGACCCACTTATCTGCAGCATCAGGTATCCGCTGATTCGCTTATCCACTGCCTGAATATGTTACAAGAGAAATCCCATAAATACGTGTAGCGCCGGTTTCTGATACTGTGATTTATTTTTGTTTTGGCATTTAGGCCATCTGTGCAAGCCCCATGGGATGTTTGGGGTACCACACTGGCCCCTAGATCTACCCATGTTGTGTTCCCTGGAGTACTTCCTAGCTCTGCTTGCCCAGAGATGGACTCCTGATGATGGACATGGTGGCTCCGTGTGGATTCAGATCTGTAGGCTCAGCGGTGATAAAGGATACGCCAAGGTCCAGATGAATCTGACCTTCAGACGGGGCCTGAAGGACACCATGTAAATGTGCAATGTTTTGTTTTCAGGGGGAAAGAGGTGCGCGAGGAAGGCAACAGCTGTGCCCTCGGGGACCCCAAGGGAAGCCTGGCAACAGGGGAGAAAAGGTGCGTATTCAGACTTTTCATGGTTCGGATGAAGAAGCACAACCTGGAGGCCCTTGTACACTTCCTTTTAGTTTCTCCACTTGGGAACTGAATCCGGGTGTTCTCTTTGGATCCCAAACTTGCATGGGCCTTTCTCTCAGTCCCACCACACCCTCACTGGTCCAGTTGTTGGGGACACACATAGGAGAGGGCCTTCTTTATTGCTGCTCCCAAACTCTGGAACTCCCTCCCACTGGAGGCCCGGCTGGCTCCATCTTTGTTGTCCTTCTGTGAGCAGGCCAAAACCTTCGTCTTGGGTCAGGCTTTCCCTTCGTGACTGGTGGTTTGTTTGAGAGGGGCTTTGTTTTAAATCTGTTTCAGTATTGGCCTTAAGTTTGCCATTTTAATATAACATTTCTTTAATTTCATCTTGAAGTAATTGCTTACTGTTTTTAGCTTTCGAAGACTGCTTTAGATTATGTAAGCCACCAGGGGTCCCTTTGGGGAGAGAGGTGGGATAGAAATATTTTAAGCAAGCAAACAAGCAAGCAGAGTCTAGATCAGCCTGACTTTGCCAGTAATTCCGCCCCTAGAGTCTGTGATTGCTGATATCTTTTCAACAGGGAAAGGAAGGCCCAGATGGTAGGAAAGGAGATAAAGGAGACCCTGGTCTTTCTGTAAGTATTTATTATTATTATTATTATTATTATTATTATTATTATTATTATTATTATTATTATTATTATTATTATTATTATTATTATTATTTAAATTATCACACAGCAGACAAGATAACTACGCTGGATTTTGTATTACAAATCACTAGTCAAACGCTTCCCAAGCGTTTAGGACTTTGTGGTGGTGATGGTGATGGTGATGGTGATGATGATTAATTAATTAATTAATTAATTGATTGATTAATTAATTAATTAATTAATTAATTGATTAATTAATTAATTGAGTTGAATCCACAACCACCCCACGAAAAACTGGCTTTTCCTAGATCTGTTTCAAATCTGTTCCACTTCCTCCTTATCTGTCACCCCATTTGCGTGGTGGCTGCACGGGCAAGGGGGAACAAAGAGGGGAGACCTTGCAAACACACGCAGTAGTGATGTGCAGCTGCACAACATGCCATGCCCCAGATTGACTGACTGATCAACTGAAAATATTGTTACCCTGCCTGTCTCCTTAGAAAGGACCCAAGATGACTTACGACATTGAAAGACAAAATAGCGAGTTTAAAATGACAGGTGCACAACAGTTGTTAACACATTAATGTCGATAGTTAAAGCTAAGAACACTGAGTGTGAAGAGGCATTGTACATTATTGAAAAGGTAATAATAAAGCTAAGAACAATAAGTAAACAAATGGGGGGGGAATGCCATTCTGAGAGAGGGAGACAGAAAAATGGAAAACAGAGGTAGTACTACAAATCCAGTCCAAGCAGGAATGCATAGAAATCCATCTAAAAATTGCAAAACAGGGAGCTCATTACTAATGGAAGGCTTGCCTGTAAAGAAAGGTCTTTCCCAGCTGGGGAAGGACAGCGAGGATGGGTAGGGGAACACCATCTGGGTGGAGAGACCAGTGAGCTGGGAAGTTCAGAGGAGTAGGCAGTGGCTTATTGAAACCGAACTGTTTAAGAAATAAATCAACTGACTGACTTGCCCAGTGGTTTATATTGGGCTGCAGAGCCAGACGTTTGGAGAAGAGCCAATCTGTGCAGCCTTAAGCAAGCTGCACATTCCCAGAGTTTCCACCTGGAAAACCCTGGAGTCACCATAAATCAGAATCAGCTTGACGGCACGGGCAATGACAAACAAATCGCAAACTCTTTGCCAAATTCAGGGACTTAATTCCAGTCCACCGAATTGACACCAGGAGACAAAAGGGGAGAAATTTGTTACAGTGGCTTATTTAAGGCAAAATAAAACAGAAAAGACTTGCCGGAAGGAGAAGGAATTGTCTGAAGAACTTCCAAGATTGGTTGGAATGCTACAATGTGTTGTTATTTAGGGCCGGGTTATCCAAACCTGGAATAACCATGATGATGTCCAGCAGGAGATGAGCGAGAGGGAGAAATTCCATTTTAGTAGAGTGGGAATTCACCCATTCCTAATTCCAGTGGACTTCAAACTACAGTGGACCCTCTTATAACAAACAGTTTGTATAACATAAAATCTGTACAACATAAAAAATTCCGGAGATAGGGGAAATTTGCTTAACAAAATCACCTATGGAGTTAATCCATACAACATAAAAATGGTTGCGATTAGGAATTACTCTGTTTTCAATGCATTCCTATGGGAAATTGTATCAAGGAAAATTTGCATAACATAATTTCATTTGGGAATTCCTTTATACAAGGTACCACTGTATCTCAAAAAAGGTATCCCAGGTAGCCGGCTCAAGGTTGACTCAGCCTTCCATCCTTCCGAGGTCGGTAAAATGAGTACCCAGCTTGCTTGGGGGCGGGGCAATGTGCAGCCTGCATACTGTAATTAAAACTGTAAACCGCCCAGAGACTACTTGAAGTAGTATGGGGTGGTAAACAAGCAGACCACTTTAATGGAGGCAGGGCTCTATCCATCCATCCATCCATCCATCCATTCAGACAAACGTGATTTCCAAGTTGCTTTATGTTCAGTGCGCCAAAATCCTTTTCTGTAAAGTAAGCCCATGTAAAGGTGGTGACATCACTAGAAGAGGAGATTTTTTTTTTGTTAATTACACATTTCTAGTTTTTCCCAATTGAAGCAAACTAGACCAGGTGATGCCTTTAAGCTACTAGTACAATAACAAAAACATTGCTAATATTTTGAGGGCATCAACCATTTCCTCAGAGCTGTACTGAAAGTTCAAGCATGGCAGAAGATGGAATTGCCAGGAGTCAGTTCTTAGATGTAAAATTCTTGGCAAAATGAAAATAAATACCAGGTAATTTCTTAGTTGAGGCCCGGAGCAGAGATGTTGTGAAGGTGCATCTGAAATTGCGGGTTGTGTTTACAGTCCCAATCCTTCCAGACAACGTGGCATAGATCACGTACACACATTCTCACCCCTTCTCCATTTCTAGTTTCTGTCCAGTGTAAGGATGTGTCAGTAGAGAACAAGACCATCCACAATCGTGTATTTCCAATCACCAGGTACAGGTGTGAAAGCTGGACATGAAGAAAGTGGGCGTGGAAATAACTGATTCGTTTGAAAGGTGGTGTTGGAGGACAGCTTTGCAAGTGGCCTGGACTGGCAGAAAGATGACCATGTGGTTCTTTTAGATCAAATCAAGCCTGAACTCTCTCTGGAGGCAAAGATGATGAAATTTAGATTGTCCTACTTTGGGCACTTCATAAGAAGGCAGGAGTCTCTGCATAAAGCAGTAATGCTGGGAAAAGTGGGAAGGCAGCAGGAAAGAAGGATAATCCGATCTTGCCTGATTTCGGAAGCTAAGCAGAGTCGGCCCTGGCTAGTAGTTGGATGGGAGACCACCAGGGAAGACCAGGTGCTGTAGGCGCCTGGAGTAGGAACTGGCAAACCAGTATTCCTGCAAAGAAAACTCCGTGGACATGGAGTCACGAAGAGTCGGCCACGACTGTAACGACACAACAACAAACTCCTTAAAGGAAGCCACAGGGTTAGGTTTGCAGGAGCTATGAAAGGCAGTTGAGGACAGGATGTTTTGGAGGTTGCTAATCCATAAGGTCACCCTGGACTTGAGGCAACTCCGTGTAACGACAGCGTTTTTTATTCTTCAAAATGGAACTCAGATTGACTGCCCACAAGTAGGGCTTCCGTGGGTATAATTACCCTTCCATCGGTATAATTTGCAAAAGAGGATTTTACCCGTTATGCTTTGATATCCAAATTTGTTTAGTTGTGCTTTAATATTAAAATTTATTGTGGGCAGGTTTTTTTCCTTGGTGTTTTGTGTGTGTGTGTGTGTGTGTGTGTGTGTGTGTGAGCATGTGTGTGTGTGTGTGTGTGTGTGTGTGTGTGTGTGCGCGTGCCTGTGTTTGGATGTGCTTTATTTTCAACCTTGGTGTGAGCTCTCTCAGCTTCCCATTTCAGGAGAAAGCAGGATTTATTTACTTTTTATAAAAAAGGAGCAGAGTTTGTCCTTCCAGAAATGGTAGTAGGGCCTTTGGAGCATAACACCGGGACGAAATGGGGGACGAAAGCGTCCTTTCTAAAAGTCTAACCTCAGTTCTCGTTTTGTTTGGCCGCAGGCGGAAGAAGTGAAGGAGATTGTCAGGAGCGAGATGAGCGACCAGGACGGTGAGCGAGTGAAAAATACTGCCCCTTCCCCCACCCTACAGAGATATACCCATTTCACACACACACACACACACACACACACACACACACACACACACACACACACACACACACACACACACACACACACACACACACACACACACACACACACACACACACACACACACACAATTTTAGGTCTACTGTATTGTAAATTAGACCAATTTGAATGCCGGCACAGCCCTGCCTGGCAAAGCAAATTTCATCCCATTAGTTGCAAACGGAGTTGTTTGGCCAAGCCTTATAACTAGATGAATCCTGGTCGTTGCTGGTCACGGGGGGGGGGGGGTCCTTGATGTGACTCTGACCTTTGTTGGGGGACAGGCATGTCTTTCCTTCTGGAACTTCAATTTCATCCCTGCTACTTCTGCTGCTTTTTTTTTCTCTCTCCTTGTGGAGTTTCAGCAGTATTGGCATGGAGGTAAATTACTGTATATACTCGAATATAAGCCTAGTTTTTCAGCCTAATTTTGGGCTGAAAAAGGGGCCCTCAACTTATATTCGGGTCAATAATTTTAGCCACTGAGGCAAGTGCTTGGGTCGGTGGCTAAAAGTCATTTTAAACATTGCATGCCGCTTCTCATGCACCCCCTCTGCATCACGGGGGAACTATTCTAACAGCCATCTTGCTAGACTAGGAACAGGCTTCTATACTTTCTAAGGATACAAGGCACACCCTAAATAGACAAAAGGGATCGTACTTCTTCCAGAACATTCCAAGTGTTGTGATCTCAACAACCAATAGGCTTTTGCTCTTCACATTAACCCTGTAATGGCTGAAATGTAAATCTTGCTAAATATTCCAACAAGATGCCTCATCGAGACCCACGGATTTGTTTCCTTTTGCTTTGCTTATTCCACAGCTTGCGCTGGTGAGTCAGACACGAGGGAACCATTGAGCGTGATCGCGCACCTTGCTGGCCCGAGGGATAAGTAGAGACGTTTAAATTCCGACTCCTCTCTTCGGGACCAAAAGGAGCATCAGGGCCAAGCCACAAAGTGGTAGCACCACTCGACTGTATCTCCTGGGTTAAGGCTGAGTCAAGACGCACGCACATCCACTCACCCAGTTTGCAGGCAGCAACGCACACTGGGTGGTGTAGTTTCAGTGGCTGTTCTGCAGGCTACAACACAGGCCTGACCAATGGAACTGGTGGCCCTCTTTTGGACAGTGGCAGCATTCTTTTTCAGAGCTGCCCTTTGGAGAGGCAGTACAGTGGAACCTTGACTTACATGCTGCTTGACTTGCATCATATTTGACTTGCAGCAAGAAGGGGCCTGTTTGACTTGAGTCGCAGGCTTTGACTTACATCTCGCAGCCCCGGCGCAAGGCACCGGAATTGGGCGGCAGCCACGACCCAGCATCAAGGCTGCCGCCTCCAAACTGCTCCTGCCTTCTTCGCCTCCTCCAGCAGCAGCGGCTTCGGCGGGGCCAGCTCAGAGCACCTGGAGCTGGTCCTCGGCCTCACCGAATCCGCCGCTGCTGCCGGAGGAGAAGAAGGGCCAGGAGCTCGGGGCTGGCCTCGCTGGTTAGACAGCAGGCTCAGTCTTGTAAAAAACCTGGCTGCAGACGTCTGGTCCACAATGGAAGCATTTTAGTTGGGGAGCTGTACAGTTGTGGGACTCTAATGGTAAGCATAGAGTTGTTCAGAACTTGGAACGTCAGGTTAAAAATCAGTAAAACTTAAATGTTAGACATTGTTGCTATGAACATTAAAAAGTGGAGGCATATAACTTGTGGACTATAATTCCACTGCCGCCTCCTCTCTTTGAAGAGACATTTCATTTACATCCCCAGAAGGAATCTCCTATCCCAGTCAAATTTGTGTTAAATTGCTGTTTTCGGGGGTCTTTTTCATCATCTAGAACGGATTATTCCACTTTCCCATTACTTTCTATGGGAAATGTTTGTTTGACTTAAGTCATCTTTGACTTAAGTCTAGACCACTGGAACGGATTAATGACGTAAGTCAAGGTTCCACTGTATTGATTGATTGATCGATCAATTGATCTATTTATATTTGTACTTGTTAACCGCCCAATTTTCCCTCGGGAATTCTGGGCTGTATACAACAAATAGCAAACACAACAAACCCAAACTCAAACCCCATCATAAAGAAAACAAATACAAAACTAAAAACAAAAACAACAAAAATAATTTCACTTAGTATGCTTCTAATTCTATTCCTTTTCATATTGTGAGCTGCCTTGGGTCGCCTTCTTAGGAGAAAGGCAGCCTATCAATAAAACACATTAAATAAATAAAAGCATACATGTTTTGAGTGTACATACGCAAGGGAGTTCTGAACAGTGGCAGCAGTTGGTCTTAACAGAAATTGGGCTCATGGATTCACATTTACATTCACATAGAGCTATTGAAGGATATGACCACAGGGCAGGAAAAGTGAAAATGGATTGGCAGTCAAATCACACCTGGGAAGTTGCATTTCGCTGATTAATTTGCTTCAGCTCACCACACAGGAGTCAGGAAAGAGAGGGGCGGAAACTAACCTTGTTTGCAGCTTGTTAGTGTTTGAATCCTTTGACTCCGGGTGACTTCTTCCTTCCTTCCTCCCTCCCTCCCTCCCTCCCTTCCTTCTAAAGGTATGCTGTTCTTGCACTAGGGTAGCTGGGCAGCCAAGGGGGGGGGAGACCAATCAGCAGAGATTCAGGAGGAGTTTTTAAAGGTAGTTCTGCTCTAACTGTGCTTCCTGCATGTCATGGAACTAGTCAGAGACAACTAGCCTCTAGCCCAGCACCATTCAGGACATGCTGTGTAGGCTTGGTAAGATCCTGAATGATTTCTTCTCCTCTGTCTTCCTCTGCCTCTCCTGTTTTTTGTTTTTTTTTTCCAATCCAGGCAAAAACATCCAGCTGGCTGAGGGACTGGTGGACATGCCTGCCAATTATGTAGCTGACTTTAGACAAAGAGAGAAAAGATCTCCTCAAGCTGAAGGTTCAGCAAAACAAGAGTTCTTTAGTGATGTGCAGAATGGGACCAAAGCGAGCTTATTTGGGGGGGAATCGGCTCCATCTCTTTCAGGTAACTGGAGGGGAAAGTCTGTTTTCATTTTTTAAAATACTTATCTTGAATTTGGTGACAGGTGGGAATTCCTCTAACACAGTGATGAGGATGTAAGGGTGTGATGAATACATACCAAATCTGTAACTCTTCTTATTTCAGTCACTCTCTGTCATTGACAAAGAATTTCAAAGACCTGAAAGATTTTTTTTCTTTGCAGTGCAAGAGTGAGACAAGGAGCACTTTATTCATCCATCTCTCTCTCTCTCCCTCTCCCCCTCTCTCCCTCTCTCTCTCCCCACCCCCTTGCTGGAGGTTTGTACACTTACACTGTTGCCATGACTTAACTTCCAGACTTATTGATTGTGTTTAAAATATTTTACCCGACCTTTATCCTTAAACAGGACCCAAGGCAGCTTACATTAAGAATTTAAAGTAAACAACAGTGGGCGTACAAATACCAAACAAGATCAAATGAAGGCCATACTAAAAACATTGTTGTTGTTCAGTCGTTCAGTCGTGTCCGACTCTTTGTGACCCCATGGACCAGAGCTCGCCAGGCCTTCCTATCTTCCACTGCCTCCCGGAGTTTTGTCAAATCCATATTGGTTGCATCGATGACACAGTCCAACCATTTCATTCTCTGCCGTCCCCTTTTCCTTTTGCCTTCCATCTTTCCCAGCATCAGGGACTTTTCCAAGGACTCCTCTCTCCTCACGAGGTGGCCAAAGCACTGGAGCCTCAGCTTCCAAATCTGTCCTTCCAGTGAACATTCGGGGTTGATTTCTTTCGGGATGGATAGGTTTGATCTCCTTGCAGTCCGGAGGACTCTCAAGACTCTCCTCCAGCACCCCAGCTCAAAAGCATCGATTCTGTGGCGATCAGCCTTCTTTAATAGTCCAGCTAAATACATAAGCAACACATTCAAAGCAGTGAGGTACAACAGTCCTTCTAAAATCACACTCAGGAAGCCCAAGTCTTTAAGGAAAAGTCTGCCTGAAGGGGGAAAGGCTTTTCCTGCTTGCAGAAGGCCAGCAAACAGCTGTCCACCCTGGTCTCCAGCGGGAGGGAGTTCCAGAGCCTGGGAGCAGCGGCCGAGATCCCCACCAGATGCGTCCACGAAGGTGGCAGGACCGAGAGAATGTCCTCTCCTGGTGATCTTAACCCCCAGGCAGGCTCCTAGAGGGAGGCCTGCCCTTTGAGATCCAACCACCTTGAGGTGCTTGGGTTTCTAACACGTGACTAGGCCTTACATTTCACGGCACATTTGGGATGTGATGCCAGATTTCCTAAGCTGTAGTCCATCTGCTCTCGAGCTGTATCATGCTTGACTTGTTGCAAGTAGATGCATGTGACAGTTCTTGGAGAAAATGGAAATAAATCAATAAATATCTACAGTAGGACCCCAGTATTCGCTGGGGAATGGTTCCAGGCCTTCCCCGTGGATAATGAAAACCGTGGATAAGAGAGAACGCCTGCCCACCCACCCCCAAACTGCTGTTTATTGACAGTAACTTGCTTTATGACTGCTATTTTGAGACAGTAGCTTGCTTTGCGGCTGCTGTTTGTGACAATAGCTTGCTGTCTGGCTGCTGAATTATTTAATTTTTTTTCTCTGCCAACCGTGGATAACTGAATCAGTGGATAATGAATCAGTGGATATGGGAGTCCTACTGTACTTGCAACAAGTATATATTATATATACATATAATAACAGCTGTTGCTGAGAATTAATAGACTGTGTTACTTAGTCCCTGAACTGCGCCTGCTGGAGTCCCTGCCTGCCTTTAAGAGGGCTCTAAAGACCTTCCTCTTTAAAGATGCATATGGTGACCTTGTTACTTAGTCCCTCTTTTATTTCCCTGCCCTATTGTTTGCCGCCATCTTGCCCCCAGCCACCCCTGCCTGGTGGCTCGGCTATTTTTAGCTTTCAGCTTTTTATGCTTTTTTTTATGTTGTTAGCCGCCCAGAGTTCCCGTTGGGAAGATGGAGCGGGATATAAGTATTTTAAAAAAATAATAATAAAGAAGTGGATGGGGCTGAGCTTTATCGGGGTGGGGCTTTTTAAGGTGATCATGTAGGCTAGGGGTTCCCAACCTTTGGTGACCCCAGTGTTCTTGTAGGTAGGAAAAATTAACGTTCTGGACTACAACTCCTAGCAACCTTCTGCAATGCACAGGCCGTACTGGTTAAGGGATTAGGAGAGCTGCCATCGCTTCTTGCATCTCTTGAGCAAGCTGAAGTGATCACAACCTGGGGATTTGTGGGTTGGGGGGGCAGCTGCTCATGGACCACAACTCCCAGAAACTCCTGCCAGCACAGCTAGTGGTGAAGGCTTCAGGGAGATGCAGTCCAAGAACACGTGGATGACTCAAGATTGTCAAATCACTAGTGTAGGACAACTCAGAAGTCACAATGATGTAAGAAGACACATTCCTCCAAACTGGGGGAATGGGCTGCGAAATGGCAAATGCGTTTTAATGTAGCCAAATGTAAAGTAATGCATGTTGGGGCAAAAAATCAAAAATTTATCAACTCATAGGCTCTGAGTTATCCGTGACGGATCAAGAAAGAGATCTTGGTGTGTTGGTGGACAGCTCCATGAAGGTGTCTCCCCAATGTGTGGCAGCGGTGAAGAAGGCCAATTCCATGCTAGGGATAATCAAAAAAGGGATTGAAAATAAAACAGCCAACATTATAATGCCATTATACAAAACGATAGTAAGGCCGCACCTGGAGTATTGTGTAAAATCCTGGTCACCGCATCTCAAGAAAGACATAGTGGAACTGGAAAAGGTGCAGAAGAGAGCGACTAAAATGATTCCTGGGCTGGGGCACCTCCCTTATGAGGAAAGGCTAAAACACTTGGGGCCCTTTAGTCTGGAAAAAAGGCGCCTGAGGGGAGATACGATTGAGACGTACAAAATATTGCAGGGCATGAGTCAAGTGGATAGAGGGACACTCTTCTCCCTCTCTCAAAATACCAAAACTAGGGGACATCCACTCAAACTGTGGGCGGGGAGAGCGAGAACAGACAAAAGAAAATATTTTTTCACCCAGCATGTTGTTATTCTGTGGAACTCCCTGCCACAGGATGTGATGATGGCATCTGGCCTGGATGTCTTCAAAAGGGGATTGGACAGATTCCTGGAGGAAAAGTCCATCACAGGTTACAAACCATGATGGAGATGTGTAATCTTTAGGCTTAAAACTGGGGTACTTCAAGGGCCAGATGCAGGGGAGTGGTATCAGGAGACAGAGATCTAGTCTCATGCGCTGCCGGATGCATTTGGGGGGCCACTGAGAGATACAGGAAGCGGGACTAGATGGGCCGTTGGCCTGATCCAGCAGGGCTCTTCTAATGTTCTTATGTTCTTAACCCGTGGGTCCCCAGATGTTCATGGAATGCAGCTCCCAGAAGCCTCTACCACTCATGGTGCTGGAAGGGATTTCTGGGAGTTGCAGTCCAGGAACATCTGGGGAACCACAGGTTGAGAACCACTGGAATAGGCTGTCTGCTTCCCTCCTTCCTAGACTAGCAGAATGCTTCAGATTCCACAATAAAGGGGTTTTTAAGTTTAGAGATGGTGGGCCTCTTTACTCTTGAACGACAGCGCCTAAGAGGTGATCTGATTGAAGTTTATAAAATCATACACAGGGTGAACAAAGTAGATAAGGAAAAGCTGTTTTCTGTATTGCACAACACTATAACTAGGGGCCACTCCATGGAACTTTTGGGTGTTAGATCTCAAACAAATAAGAGATAGTACTTTTCACCCAGAGGATCTCTGGTCTGTGGAACTCCCTGCCAGAAGAAGTAGTGACAGCTGTCAGCCTTGACAGCTTTAAGAAAGGATTGGACAAGTTCATGGAGAACAAGGGTATCAGTGGCTATCATGATGGATGCCTAAGGACAACCTCCGGGTTGGAGAGAGAGGCAGGATATCTCTCAGTACCATTTGCAGGGAATCTTAAGCAGGTGAAGACATCTGCTGGGGAATACCCTGAAGCAAATGGTGAGCCGCAGTGTGAGACAGAATTTGGGGCCGGACGGGCTGTGGCCTGTTCTGGCAAGGCTGTTCTTATGATCTTATGAGTGGTGGCCAGCTTTGTAAATAGTTTTGTTCCAGAGATGGCCAAAAGCACCAGAACGCTAACAGATTTCTCCAGGCAGGACAGAACTACTGTAGTGCTCTCTATGTGGGGCTGCCCTTGAGGTTAATGTGGAGGTTGTAGCTAGAGCACAGTACAGCTGCCAGATTATTAATGGGGCAAAAAAGGCAGCAACATAATACCCTGGTGGTGACAGCTCTGCACTGGCTACCAATACGCTACCACATTGACTTCAAGGTTTTGATGTTAACATACAAGGCCTTAAACGGTTTGGGACCTCAATATCTGACAGAACAGCTCCTCCCAAGAACTGCCCGGATCACCCATGCTAGCCAGGCAGGACATTTGGCAGTTCCAACCCCGATGGAGGTCTGGAAAGCTGTAGCAAGGAGTAGGGCCTTCTCGATGGTTGATCCCCAGTTATGGAACCATCTGCCTCCATAAAATCGCCTGGCACCCTCGCTTCAAACCTTTAAAAAAACTCTTGAAAACTTGGTTTTATGGAATGGCCTTTCTTGACTTCTGAAAAATCTAGCAAGATGCTAATTTTTTTTACCGCTTATCTCCTTTTTTTCTTCTTCTTTGATCAATCATCTGGTTATTTTTATTTTTATTTTAGTTTATTGTTGTTGATTTATGTAGTTATATTTTGTTGTTTGCATTTTGGTTATTTAAATGTGTTATTATTGCTAGGTCGCGATTTTTATGATGTAAACCGCCCAGAGTAGCCCTAGGGTTAGACGGGCGGCATAAAAATCAAATAAACAAATAAATTCCGGGAAGAACATGCCCGCATCTCCTCTTGTTTCTTATTTTTCAGACCTGTTCCAAATTTACACATTCCCCTCTCTCTGACATTCATCTTCACTCTCGCCTCTCTGACTAACACCCAACCTTTTTTAGCCCAAGTTGTTAAAAGCCATTAATTCCTTCCGCCACCGGACAGATTGTTTCCGTATGACATTTTTGTGAAGAGCTTCTGGTGCAGCTGGGAGGAGGAGGAGGAGGAGGAGGAGGGATGTTAGGGAAGCAAGAAAGGAGATAACCGGGTGAGCCCAGCCTAAGGATCGATATTTAAATTGCCCCTAATTTATTTGCGCACCCTCATTAGACGCCTGTTTCCATTTGCTGTCGCAAAGGCAGCGCTGAAGGCAGGAGCCGATAATGGACCCCATCGCTCGGCGAAAGCAGGGACGTGTCTTCCAGCCCATTATGCAGCAAATTAAATGGCATTTAGGAGCGTCACTTTCTCCCTTGGGCTTCCATCCTGGGGCTTGTGTGGAGAGACTCCAGAAAAAGGTGGGGAAAAGAAAGCTTTGCCAGTCCTAAAGAATACTCCTGCCTCCCTTCCTGAAAAACAGTGGGTTTTTGCCCCAAAGGCCTCTGGCCATCCCTGGGATAAACCAGAGCTGGAGGGTGCTGGTTCGCTCCGGACTACAACTCCCATAATCCACCAGCTGGCATAACGACGGCCGGAGTAAACTTTGGTAAAGCTGAACGACATCCCCCAGCAGTCGATGGATGAGGGGTAGGAGATTGGAAATAGCCTCCACCACTTGGATGGAGCTTTGGAAAAGTTCCTTTTTAAAAAGTGACATCCTTCCAGAATCTTCTAGGATGTCCTATTGAAGAGGGAACAGGTTTGTTTTCCATGGCTTCAGAGACTAGGACACAGGGCAAAGGTTTCAAACTACAGGAAAAGAGATTCCATTTGAACATTAGGAAGAACTTCATGACGATCATTGCTGTCAGGCAGTGGAAGATGCTGCCACCAAGGAGGGTGGTGGAGTCTCCTTCTTTGGAGGTTTTTAAGCAGAGGCTGGATGGCCATCCTGTCGGGAGTCCTGGGATGGGGGTTCCTGCATGGTAAGGGGTTGGACTGGATGGTCTTTGAGGTCTCTTCCCACTCTATGATTCTATGGAAATGGCTCAACGATGTTGAAGGCATCTGGGAATTGCAGTCCAGAAATACTTGGGGTTTCCCAAGACTGGTCTTGGGTACCAGAGGCAGTATCCCTAGTGGTGGGAAGTTCTGAGAGCTGTGGGCTGCAACACGAGTCAACATTTTCAGGCTCTGTCGCAAATGGCTGATTGTGCGGGCAGCTTGGGACCAGAGTCAGGGGCAGCTGCTCAAATAATATCAGAATAATCCTCCTCTTCTTTGGCTAGATCACCAACCAGTCAGGTCTTGCTGCTTTCTTCCGATTTTGTGTTCCATTCTTGACCACAAGTGAGGTGTAACTTGTCGAGTGAGTTTGGCTCACATTTTACACCCTCAAGAAAGCCCAGTTCTAGAATGCTGTTTAAAAAAAAAAAAAGACTTCCTCTGCACAGAGCAGAGGAAACGTTTAATTCCCCAATTATGTCAGAAGTTAGAACAACATGTGTAACAAGGAACCTATACTAGGATTTGGGGGGACCTACAAAGAAGAATACCTAAGTAGACCCAAATACTTTTTCCCTCCTTGTGTCGCTTCGGAGTACAGTGGTACCTTGTATAAAGGAATTAATTCGTTCCAAATGAAATTATGTTAAGCAAATTTTCCTTTATACAAATTTCCCATAGGAATGCATTGAAAACAGAGTGATCCCATTTTATGTTGTACAGATTTATCCCACAGGCGATTCTGTTAAGCAAATTTCCCCTATCTCCAGAATTTTTACGTTGTACAAATTTTATGTTATACAAACTGTTTGTTATACGAGGTTCCACTGTAACTTTAAATTGTAAACTCTTGACTGCTCTGTCCGCGGCCCCCCGGAATGATCTGACAGGTTTTTGTCCCCCTCCAGATCTGTGTATCCTGCCGATGGACGAGGGCTCCTGCTTGCAGTACATGGTGCTCTGGTATTACCACCCGGAGGACAACCAGTGCCGACCATTTCTCTTCGGCGGCTGCGGCGGGAACGCCAACCAATTTCCGTCCAAACAGAAGTGTGAATTGTGGTGCAAGAGAACAGCAGGTGAGGATGAAAGACTCCAAAGGAATGGGACCCTTTCTACGGTTCCTGAGGTCCTTCCTCGGTGGCTCAGAATCCACCCATAAGCCTTATCTTGGCTTGTAGTCTCTTAGGGACCCCCCCCCCATTTTGTGGGTGCATAAATCAGATATCCAAAACCCAAGCTTCACTGACTTGGCCGGACCTGTAGAGAAGAATTGGAAGAAGCTTCTCTGTGATTTTTGTGTCTCTAGGCACCTGGGAGGGCATTATAATTGGTTTTTTTCCCTCCAAAGAAAAACAAATCAACGAATCAGTTCATCAGAAAACAAATTGTACATTTGTTAATACTGATTTGCTGACCTTGACAAATCACGAACTGAAACGAATCACCATGTTTTTGATTCGTGCCCATCTCTATTCTCAGCCCAGCTTATGGCAATGTGACTTGCACAATGCCAGGTAGCAGGTAGAGATTGTATGCTTCTGCTGTTTCTCCTGAAACTTATGCCACATTATTCAAGGCGGGCCTGGATCCCTCCCGGCATTTAAGAAGCTTTTAAAAACTTGGCTCTATAAGGCCGCGTTCAGCCATTAAGGAGGTTGATTTATTTTAAAGTAGGTGTTATGAGTTTTTGTTTTATTGCTTGTTTATTACCGTATGTCTTTTCTTGTTAACCGCCCTGAGTTCCTATCTGGGAAAATCTGGTGGTATATAAATATAAAAATAAATAAATAAATAAATAAGTTATCCTGCAAGCTGAAGGGACCCTATGATATTCCCAAAGGCTCAAGCAAAACAGTGTATGCCTTTTCTTCCCTAACCTCCTTGTTTATGTCCTTCTTTGTTTGTTTTTCCTTCCCTTGCTTTCCGGGGAATCTCTCCCAGGGAGTGACCTGCGTCGACAGCAAAGAGGTGGTGGCGAAAAGAGACAGAATCTGACCGTCTTCAAGGCAGCCCATAAGGCAAATGGAACCATTTAGCAAAAGCTGGATTATTATTATTTTTTTGATTTCTTTTTATTTTTCGGCCACTTACCTGTTCTGTGAACAAAATAATTTAGTACATCTGAAAATAAATTGACTGGAAAAGAGAGTGTCTTGGATTTCCTTGATTTATTGTCAAACAAGTTGAGGGATTCTGACCTAAAATCCATTTTCCCCCCAACTTGTTTGATACTGACTCACTCGTCTCTCTTTCTTTGCACAAAGGAATTTTCCATTCAGTTTTGTCAAAACAGCTGGCTGGATAGCTCAGAGGTTAACATAAGAACATAAGAAGAGCCCTGCTGGATCAGGCCAAAGGCCCATCTAGTCCAACTTCCTGAATCTCACAGTGGCCCCACCAGATGCCTCTGGGAGCGCACGAGAATAGATCCCTGTCTCCTGATACCACTCTCCCCTGCATCTGGCCCTTGAAGCACCCCGGTTTTAAGCCTGGAGATGACACACATCTCCATCATGGTTTGTAACCTGTGATGGACTTTTCCTCCAGGAATCTGTCCGATCCCCTTTTGAAGGCATCCAAGCCAGATGCCATCACCAACTCCTGTGGCAGGGAGTTCCACAGACTAACAACGCACTGGTTGAAAAAACATTTTCTTTTGTCTGTTCTTACTCTCCCAGCCCTCAGTTTGAGTGTATGTTCATAAGAACATAAGAAGAGCCATGCGGGATCAGGCCAATGGCCCATCTAGTCCAGCATCCTGTATCTCACAGTGGCCCCACCAGATGCCTCTGAGAGCACACGAGACTAGATATCTGTCTCCTGCTACCACTCCCCTGCATCTGGCCCTTGAAGTACCCCGGTTTTAAGCCTCCATCATGGTTTGTAACCTGGGATGGACCTTTCCAGGCCAGATGCCATCACCACCTCCTGTGGCAGGGAGTTCCACAGACTAACAATGCACTGGGTGAAAAAATATTTTCTTTTGTCAGTTCTTACTATCCTAGCCCTCAATTTGAGTGGATGTTGTATTAGGTTGTGGAGTCGGAGAAGACTGAATGACTGAACAACAAGATAGATCTTAACCCTAACACTAACCCTAAATTTTGACATTGAGATGTATTTTTGGACTTCTTAGTTTCTCTTCACTTGACCAATGCACGCACCTAAATTCTGTGATACAGTTTTTAAGACGAGACCTGCAGGACCCAAAAGGTACCTGCCTTTAACGGTCAATAAACATTCTCTTTTTTGTTTTTTTGTTGAGAGGTAGAACTCAGGTCTCTTGTGCACACACGGACCCCACCTGTCATTCCAGATTAAATCTGCAGGCAGGCAGGATCGTACCCACTCCCTTGTGGACTGGTTTTCTTCTTGCGTTTACTTGCTTATTCTCCTCGTGCCGTTCAGACCAGCTTCATCCCTGATGTATTAAATGCACCCGTTTTCAATAAGTCCCTCCAGAAACGTGACCCTGTAACCTGCTCTGTGAGAAATAGAGCCGATTTCACAATATTTATAATATTGATTTATTATTGCGACGGCAAAGACGAAGTATGAGGCGAATGTCTCTGCCAGCCCCTCTATTATCATGTTTCTTTGGAAATGTCAGTCGACTATAATTGAGTTGCTTGAGTTTATTGGATTGCTTGACAGAGGAGCGCCCGTCGGGGCCACAGTTATCAAGAGGAGGTCAAGCTGCCGATCAGCATCGCATGCGAGGCTCTTTGGAGGAGATTTTGATCCTGTAGAGATATTTCAATATATTGTGTGAGGCTCTTAAACAAGTCTGACAAATTCTGTGCCTTGTCTGAGCAAGGCAATAATAGAGGAAAGAAGATTGTCATAGAATTATAGAATAAATGAGATGTAAGGGGACTACAAGGCCACCAGATCCAACCCACTGCTTAAGGGAGGAATCTAAATCAAAGCAGATCTGATGAATGGTGGCTGGATTGTCTCTTAAATGCCTCCAGTGTTGAAGTGCTCACGCCCTCCCAAGGTCATGGGTTCTCTGTTGTACTGCTCTAACAGGTAAGGGGTCAAACACACCCACCCAATATGCAGCTGAAATCTGACTTCCTGTAGCTTCAGCCCATTATTTTGTGTCCTACATTTCGGGATGATTGAGAACAGATCCTTCCCTCCTCTGTAGGTCTACCTTTCAAGTATTTGAAAAATACAAACACATGTCGCCCCCATTCTTCTTTTCACAAGGCTCAAGGCTAACAAGGCTCAGTTTTCTGTTTTGTTGTTTGTTTGTTTACCCAAGCATGTTGTTAGTCTGTGGAACTCCCTGCCACAGGAGGTGGTGACGGCATCTGGCCTGGATGCCTTCAAAAGGGGATTGGACAGATTCCTGGAGGAAAAGTCCATCACAGGTTGCAAAGCATGATGGAGAGATGTATCATCTCCAGGCTTAAAACCAGGGTCCTTCAAGGGCCAGATGCAGGGGAGTGGGATCAGGAGACAGATATCTAGTCTTGTGCCCTCCCATAGGCATTTGGTGGGGCTACTGTAAGATACAGGAAGCTGGACTAGATGGGCCTTTGGCCTGATCCAGCATGGCTCTTCTTAGGTTCGTATGTACTTATGTTTTTATCTTTCCTCACAGGGCTTGGTTTCCAGCCCTTTGATCCATCCTTGTCTTCCTCTGAACTTGCTCCAGTTTGTCCGCATCCTTCTTAATGTGTGGTATTAATCCGAAAAGCAAAGCAAGATTTGGAGGAGCTTATAGCTAAAAACACTCAAAGAAGTAGCAAGGACTTCTTTAAGTTCATTAGAAATAAGAACCCAACTAGGAAGGCCATTGGACCATTAGATGACAATGGAAGGCAAGGGGTTATTAAAGAGGAAACAAAGATTGCAGAGAGACTCAATGAATTCTTTGCTTCAGTATTCACTGAAGAAGACAGAGGCCTCATGCCCAAAACAGAGCCTATCTTCATAGGGAGGGAAACCGAAGAATTGAGCCACATAGAAATAACCAGGGAGGAGGTTCTTGCATGCCTTGTTAAATTAAAAGATAACAAACCACCGGGACCAGATGGCATCCATCCACAAGTTTTCAAGGAACATAAAGATGAAATTGCTGATGTCCTAGACAAATATATTATCTTTCCCTCAAATCAGGCATTGTGCCTGATGACTGGAAGGTAGCAAATTTAACACCAATCTTCAAAAAAAGGATCCAGAGGTGATCCATGGAATTACCAACAGGCAGGGCTGGCGCTTCCATTAAGGCGAGCTAGGCAGTTGCCTAGGGTGCCAAAATGGAGAGAGGGCGCTGGACAGCCTGCCGCCCCCCACCGCCTGCCAGCTGCCTGTCGCCGTCCGCCCATCGCTCCCCGCCCCCCGTGCCCATCGCCGCCGCCGCCGCGCGCCCGTCGCCGTCCCCTTCCATCTGCCGCCCCGCCCCGCCCCCCACGTGCCCGCCACCACCCTGTCCAACCCCTGAACCCCACCCGCCCCCTGCCCCGCCCGCCCGCCCGCCCGCCCCCAACGACCGCCCCTCGCCTAGGGCGCAAAAAAACCTAGCACCGTCCCAGCCAACAGGTCAGTTTGACATGTGTCCCAGGTAAAGTGATGGAAACCATCCTAAAAGATAAAACTAATAGGCACATAGAAGAGAAAGTGCTTCTCAAGGAGAGCCAACATGGCTTCTGCAAGGACAAATCATGCCTCGCTAATCTGTTGGAATTCTTTGAGAGTGTCAACAAACATGTGGATATGGGAGATCCAGTTGACATAGTTTTTCTGGACTTTCAGAAGGCTTTTGACAGGGTCCAGCACCAAAAGCTCTTGAATAAACTTGCCAGTCATGGAATCAAGGGACAGGTCTTGTCCTGGATCAGCAGCTGGCTAAGCAACAGGAAACAGAGAGTAGCAGTACATTGACACTTCTCCAAGTGGAGGGACCCCTGCTTTTCAATCTCATCATAAATGATCTAAAAGTAGGAGTAAATAGCTAGGTAGCCAAATTTGCGACACTAAATTATACAGGGTAGTAAAAACTGAGATTGTGAGGAGCTCCGGAGGGATCTCTTGACCCTGGGGGAGTGGGCAAACCAGTGGCAAATGAGCTTCAACATTAGTAAGTGCAGAGTGATGCACATTGGGACAAAAAAAAAACCCAATTACATTTATAAACTGATGGGATCTGAAATCTGTGCAACAAACCAAGAAAGGGACCTTGGTGTCCTGGCGGACAGCTCAATGAAGGTGTCAACCCAGTGTGCTGCAGCAATCAAAAAAGCAAACTCAGAGCTAGGGATCATTAGGAAGGGTATAGAAAATAAGTCAGCAAGTGTCATTTTGCCTCTTTATAAATTTATGGTGATGCACCATCTGTAGTACTGTGTACACTTCTGGTCATCATACCTCCAGAAGAATATTATGGAAATGGAAAAAGTGCAGAGGAGGGCAACCAGAATGATTCGGGGACTGGAACACCTTCCTTACCAACTGAGGCTGCAACGGCTGGGCCTCTTCGCTCTTGAACGATGGCACTTAAGAGCTGACCTGATTGAAGTTTATAAAATCATACACAGTGTGGTCAAAGTAGATAAGGAAAAGCTGTTTTCCCTGTCGTAGAACACTAGAACTAGGGGGCACTCCATGAAACTTTTGGGTGCTAGATCTCAAACAAAGAAAAGAAAGCACTTTTTCACCCAGAGGATCACTGGTCTATGGAACTCCCTGCCAGAAGAAGGGGTGACAGCTGTCAGCCTTGACAGCTTTAAGAAAGGATTGGACAAGTTCATGGAGAACAAGGGTACCAATGGTCATCATGATGGATGCCTAAGGACAACCTCCGGGTTGGAGAGATAGGCAGGGTATCTCTTAGTGCCTTTTGCAGGGAATCATAAGCAGGTAAAGACATCTGCTTGGGAATACCCTGAAGCAAATGTTGAGCTGCTGTGTGAGACCGCATGCTGGACTGGATGGGCTGTGGTGTGTTCCAGCAAGGCTGTTCTTAGGTTCTTATTCAGATCTGGACACAGGACTCAAGGTGATGCCTCACCAGCACCAAGTACAGGGGGATGAGTTCATCATGGGATTTGGAGACCATACTCCCGTAAATACATCCTAAAATAGCATTGGCCTTTTTTTGCATCCCTGTTGCGCTGTCGGCTCATATCCAGCCTGTGATCTACAACAGTTCACAGAAAGCTAGTACTGTATGTTTGTTTGGGTGGGGAACAGATCATTTCAGGAAACTACAGACTCCAGAATCCACCAGCCTGTGTGGCCATAGGCCACAGGCATGGCAGGGGATTGGACTGGATGGCCCTTGAGGACTCTTCTAACTCCTAAGATTTTATCACATACACACACACACACACACATGCAATCCATACCATCCCATTACCAATTTCTTAACCCATCCCGCTGTCTCTAAAAACTTCACCTTCTGCTCAGGAAGAAGGGATCTGAAGTGGCTCGCTCCGGAGCTCCCATCTCATGCACAAAGTGCAGTTCATCCTAGAATCTTGTCGTGGTCACACCTGGGTTTTGATCGTGATCTTCTGAAGGTCCAGCTTTTCCTTTTCATCCCATCATGTGATTTAAATGTGGGACAAGAGTTCCCACATCAAAAGCTGTTTTTTTTAAATGTGCAGTTCAGCCCCCCTTGGCCAGCAGGTGGTGCTAGCATTTGAAAAAAAATGGACCACTTGGCTGGGGAAAATTAAAACTTGTAGGACTGGATAGAGCTTCCTGTTTCTCCGAAGGTGAAAAAGAATTTAAAAAAACATAGCCCATCAGCCCCAGGAATAGCCGGTTGGTGTTATGAAAAAAGAAAGAAAAAGAAACCCGGATCACCTGCGTGGTCTCACCTTAAAAGCTGAATTTTCAAAGCAAGGCAAAAATTTCCCTACCTCTTGGGTGAGTCACAGAAACCTCGCTTAAGGGATCATTACCAGGTTTTCTTTTTTTCTTTTTTTCCCCAAAAAGCCCGGTGGCCGTGGGGACGGCATTTTTAGACACAGGTTATCTGGTGATTTAAACTGCTTTTAAAGGGACATGGGACCGGGGCCTGATCAGCATTAGGACTGCTTTGGAGGGCAAGAGGAGTGGGCACCACAGCTTGCACCTTCACCGTCGCATCCCATGGATTCATTCAGGACCATGCCTGCCTTGATGCTAACTGGGCCACCACTACAACCACCACTGCCACCCCAAATGACCCCATCAGGCTGTTAGGGAAATGGTGTCAAATGATTCATTTTCTCTTGTCAGTCAGAAGAAGAATTCATACTTGGCATGGGATCACCTGGGTAGATCCAGGGCCTGCCTGTCAACTTTTGTTCTTTTCTTACTTCTGCCCCTTCCTTATAGCTATACAAAACTGTAGCCATATTGCACTGCATTGCATTGTGTATTTTCTATTTTCTGACCCACCTTTCTTCCCAGGTTGCCTCCCAACATAGGAAGGAAGGAAGGAAGGAAGGAAGGAAGGAAGGAAGGAAGACTAAGCAGAGATGATTGTGTTTTGTGAATATCAAGAGAAGACTTGCTAGAAAAAAGAAAGATAAGAGGAAAACTAGATATGAGATGGATAGCCTCCAGAAAGGAAGCCTTTATGGAGGCTCACTTTGCAAGAACTGAGCAGAACCCATAATGATAAGACATTTTGGAGGTCACTCATTCATTAAGGGCCTTTTCACACGACCCCTAAGATCTGCTGGCCACTTAAATTTGGACCAGAGATCTTAGGGGTTTGTCGCTGTTCCTGCGTTCCCACCCCCTCCGCACTCTTGGCTGCTGGCTGCATGAGGGGAGGGAGAAAAAAAAGGAAGAAAAGAATTCCGCTCACCTCCGTTCTGCCGTCCCGGCACTGCATTCAGATCTCTTAAAGGGGTGGGGAGCAAAAAAAGAACAAACAGAAGCAAGGAGAGCCGGGCAGTCACTACATTATATCCGCATCAGGAATTTTCACCTCCAGAGAGCAAGTACCTGAAAAGTGCATTGGGACGCGCTGAGGTGGGCGTGGTCGCACTTAATTATCTGTAAACTCCGGAGCTGGTGGGGAAACAATTTTAAGCTCCGGAGCTGGGAGCCATTTGCGGCGGAGTTTAGGGGTCGTGTGAAAAGGCCCTTAAGTCACCTAAGATGGAAGAAACTTAACAGTGTGGTTTTATTTATTTATTTATTTATTTATTTATTTATTTATTTTATATTAGAGTATTTTTTTACCCTGCCTTTCTCCTTAGAAAAGGACCCAAGGTGGCTTAGAGTAAGGAGAGACAATATACAGCCCAGTACATTTAAGACATGTTCAAGTACTGAGAACAGGGAATTGAGGAACAGACTTACAGCATTAAATGACAACATTACATTAAAGCTGCAAGAGAGCAAGAGCAGTTAAAAGGAAAGTAAAATTCCATGTAAAATTATGAGTGATGGAAACTAACATTGAAAACACAGTGTCAATGAAATCACACAAGGTTATCAGTGGTTATAAACACAAAGTCTATCTGATCCTATAGATTCATATGAAAGACACATAATAGGTAGTCGATCATTCAGGAAAAGCTTGCCTGAAGAGGAAAATCTTTGCCTGTTTCTGGAAAGACATCAGAGATAGGGCAGTCCTGGCCTCCAGTGGGAGGGAGTTCCAAAGTCTGGCCGCCACAGCATTATATATTCTTGCTAATATTGTGCTTCTGGTTATGTATATACTGTACCTGTGAGTGTACAATTGGAGACAAAATAAAATTAACAGATAGCTAGATAGATAGATAGATAGATAGATAGATAGATAGATAGATAGATAGATAGATAGATAGATAGATAGATAGATAGATAGATAGATAGATAGATAGATAGATAGATAGATAGATAGATAGATAGATAGATAGAATGCAATGCAATGCAATGCAATGCAATACAATACGATAAAAGAAATGGTCTAATTTGCCTACTCCCTTCCTTTTACAAACAGAGGCTGTTTTAGCTCAGTGGTGGCAGATACAAAGGGTTTTTTTTCCTCATTTTCCAAACCCTCATCCTCTCCCATTCAAATACAGGCCATTTTTCATTTGGGGCTTAAGAGGTTAGAGAAACCTGCTCCCCGCTTTGTGACAAAACCAAGATCCCCTAGAGCAGTAGTGGCAAACCTTCGGCACTCCAGATGTTTTGGACCACAACTCCCGCAGTCCTTTGTCATTGACAATCTAGGCTAGGAATTCCAGGAGTTGTGGTCCAAAACATCTGGAGTGCCAAAGGTTTGCCACCACTGCCCTGGAGGCTTCCTGGGTCAGAAAGCGCCTTTTCTGCTAAAAGCACCTTTCAGTGAAAGAGAGATCGGGAGCCACGGGAATTCCCTGGAGGATGCATTTTGCCACTGGACCTTCGGCATGTGCTCTAACAACTCATCTGAGAAGGACCGCAGCCCTGGACACGGGCTGGAGAATATCCTGGGTTCTGTCAGGCAGAAAGGGAAGCAGGCAAACTAAGCGGTGCTCCTTTTTATTACAGTCCAATTAGGTGTCTTTTTAGCTGCATTAGGAACTGGTAGCAAGGAAGGATCATAAAAGGATCCCCCCCCCCCCGCCGCCGCTGCTTGGAGGCAGCATAATCAAGCTACGAGTTAATGGAGTTCCGGTGACTGCAGATATCCAACCCTTGGAGCTGTCAGAGACTTCATAACTGCTCTGATCTCACCAATGCCGTTGGTTGGGGTGACGCATTCCAAAAGCAAGTTTTTGTCTGCTGAAACATCTGTAGGAGCTCCCTTGTTTCCCCCTCCCCCCTTTTTTGCAAGGATACAATCTGGGTCGGAGAAGGGATGGATAAATCCAAAAATCCACCCACCATCGTTAACTAGTAAGGTAAAGGCAAAGGTTCCCCCTCCACACATGTGTGCTAGTCGTGTCCGACTCTAGGGGCGGCACTCATCTCTGTTTCCAAGCCGAAGAGCCAGTGTTGTGCTCTGTCTGTGGCCATGTGGCCGGCATGGCTGAGCACATTTCTGCGCATGGAACACCGTTTAACTTCCCGCTTTTTATGGTGGCACCTATTTATCTACTTGGATTTGCATGCTTTTGAATTGCTAGGTTGGCAGGAGCTTGGGTTAGCAACAGGAGCTCGCTCCGCTGCGTGGCACCCGGGATTGGAACCACCAAGCTGCTGACTTTGCAGCCGACATTTTCAGCACTCTAAATCCCCAAACCCACCCACTGTAGTTAACTAGTAATCCATCCCTTAAATGTGGAGCTGAACGGCATAAGCTTTGCCCTCGCATCAGTGGCCTCCTCAATGTCTTATCATTTGCGTGGCTGATTCGGCAACCAGCGCCTGCCACATTAGATGGTAATCGTAATGGATCCGGTGTCGGCGGGGCCTGCAAATCCATTCCGGGTTTTCACCATTTTTTCCAGACTGCAGCTCCACATGTCTTTGAACCAACATCGTTTCTGTCTGTGGGTTTTTCTGTTGAGAAAATGGCACCCCCAAGGAAGGGGTTTCTCCAAATCCCAACTCAGCCAAAGACGTAGAAAATTGCCCTCTCGCCTCCGAGAGAACGAGCAAACTGCGTCCCAATTGCGTATGGAGCCTCTCTCTTACAGCAAAATGTTCCCGTGTAGCCTTTTTGAACAATAACAACTCACCTATACGGTTTGAAAAATTGTGGTTTTTTTTTTTTAAAAAACCCCACAAAATTGTTCTGATTGAATTCCCGACAACATGTTTCACGGATACTTCAGGCAAAGTGCATAATGCATTTCCCATTTGCACTTTAAGCAGATTGGGAGAGAAAAGAGAGATATTATGGTTACCTACCTCATTTTTATTATGTTTAAAAAAAAACTTAAGCAGTAGCATCTTGTTCTGATATCACTTCCACAAAAAATCATCTCCGAGCTGAAGTCCACACATTTGACAGGTTAAAAATGCCCTCTTTGTATCGCTAGGCTCCTACCAGAACAATTCAGTAACAGCACAAAATGGAAGAAGTGTTGCATCGTGTGTATGAAATTGAGTCCTATGTGTTCAATTTAATTAGAGGCTGTGTGACGTAGTGGGTGGATGTTGTTGGGCCTGGACTCAAGAGACCTGGGTTCAAATCTCTGTTCAGCCGTGGAAACTCTCCGGGATGAGAAGAAGCAACGGTAAACCAATCATTTACATTGTACTGTACTTCTAATTTCCTCTGAGGTTCGCATGACATTGGAAATGACTTGACGGTCCAGAAGAAGACATGGATTTAATTCCATCCTGCCTGTTAAACTGCAAAAATATTATTTGCAGACTATTGTATTATTTGCTGGCTTCAAAAGCCAAAGGCAGTGCAATAAATACTGTTGCTGCTACATGTCACTGAGTTGCATCAGACATACGGTGACCCTATAAATGAGTCTGTGGTTTCCTTTGGGAGTCCGTCCATCTTGTATTTTGGTCTTCCTCTTTTCCTGTTGCCTTCCACCTATCTCACCATTGTGATCTTTTCCAGAGTATCCCGCTTTCTCGTGATGGGCCTGAAGTAAGACAGCCTCCATTTCATCATATTTCCCATCCCACCCCACCCTCCCAGAGTTCAAACTTAATTGGATCTAGGACCAACTTGCTGGCCTTTCGAGCAGCCCTGGGGATCTGTAAAGCTCATTCCCCCAGCACCACTAAAATGATTCCTGGGCTGGGGGACCTCCCTTATGAGGAAATACTAAATCATTTGGGGCTCTTTAGTCTGGAAAAAGGCGCTTAAAGGGGGATATGATTGAGACATACAAAATAATGCAGGGCATGAGTAAAGTGGATAGAGGGACGTTCTTCTCCCTCTCACAAAATACCAGAACTAGGGGACATCCACTCAAACTGAGGGCTGGGAGAGTGAGAACAGATAAAAGAAAATGTTTTTTCACCCAGCGCGTTGTTAGTCTGTGGAACTCCCTGCCACAGGATGTGGTGATGGCATCTGGCGTGGATGCCTTCCAAAGGGGATTGGACAGATTCCTGGAGGAAAAGTCCATCACAGGTTACAAACCATGGTAGAGATGTGTCATCTCCAGGCTTAAAACCAGGGTACTTCAAGGCCCAGATGCAGGGGAGTGGTATCAGGAGACAGATATCTAGTCTTGTGCGCTCCCAGACACACCTGGTGGGGCCACTGTGAGATACAGGAAGCTGGACTAGATGGGCCTTTGGCCTGATCCAGCAGGGCTCTTCTTATGTTCTTATGTTCTTATGTTCACATGAATCAAGGCACAGTAGTGCTTCTGAGCTCAGCCAGCTGATTGTAGAAAGGGATGCAGGCAAAAGGGTTCCAGGACTGGGTAAAACCAGACTAACCAGGTAAAATGGCTTTTTAGATAAAGGACAAAAGCCTTTTTTTTTTTAAAAGCAGCTGAACAGCTGAGATGGAATCTCCACTACAATTTTTTTTAGACTTGCTTCTGCATCAGCTGCTGAGGCTTTCTCACTTCCTAAGGAGATGGAGAATCACAACGGTTCCCTACGAATTCATTCAGCACCTTGATAATCCTGATCTTAGAACTGGAGAGATGGAAGGGACCCTGTGGGTCAGCAAGCCCAGCCCCTGTCAGAGAGGCCCAGAGAGGAATCAAACTCCAGGGGCGTATCGGGGGGGGAGGTGCAGAAGGGTACATCTGCCCCGGGTGCAGCAGTCTGGGGGAGCCTGGGGGGCAGGAGGAGGAAGCTGTGCACCCTCCCGCCGTCCACCAGACCTCAGTTCCCTTAAGGCTTGGTGACAGCACCCCCTCCGCTACCTCCTTCGCTACCGTGCACCAGGCGAGCGTGGTGGCAGGCAGGAGCGTGGTGGCCATGGCGCCCTCCTCCTCCTCTTCTTCATCTTGGTGGGAGAGGGTTAGGGCTAGGTTAGGGTTAGGGTTAGGGTTAGAATCCGCCTCCATCCATCCACGTGCACACACCCACACCAAGCCCGCAGGGTTCCCCCCCCAATTCCTAGGTGGGTGCGATGTTTGGGGGGGGGACATCAGGAAGGACACAAAAACAAACTTTGTCCCCAGGTGCTCCAAATCCTGGCTACGGCTCTGTCAATCTCCCATCCTCTGGCTCTTCAGCCAGAGACTTCAACCACTGAGCTATCGAGCCATTCAAAGACCCAACACCTTTCAACGGTACACGCAGCAAAATGTTTTGATGGAATCAAATCCTGGTCAGTTCCTTGTGTGCTGTTAGTGTGCTATACCAGATAGAGGCTTAAGCTACCATCTAACAATGCAACACTGGGGCACCCTCTGGCAATCCAGCACGGCCCGAATGCTACATGAAGCCAGATTTCGCCTGAAGCTCAGAAAAACTTCCTAACTGTTAGAGCAGCATGACGCCGGAAGCAAAGACCTCAAAAAGTGATAAGCACTCCAACACTGGAGGCATTTCATGGAAAACTGGACAAGCATCTGTCAGGTCTGCTTTGGTTTAGATCTCTGCCTTGAGAAGGGGATTGATTGGTCAAAGTCCCCTTCCAACCCAATTATTCTAGGAATCTTTGATTCTTGGGGCAGTACAGGGATTCGGTCAAGGTAGGGTATCTTTGCTGCTCCACGGAACTCCATCTGGATTTTGATCTGAAAGGTTCAATTGTAGGGTGTGCATGAACAGAGAGCAAATGGTTAGTAAGCTCAACAAGACAATGCAAGGTGACGCCAGTTCCGGGGGGGGGGGCAGATAGTGTGTCTCGGCTCCGGGTTTTCATTTCAAGAGCTATCCATGGTGCTGAAACCTGTTTCTTGAAAAAAGCTCGGAGCCCTCCCTCACTCCCAGACAGCTATAAACCAGAGTGGATTAGCCACCTTGGTGAAATGGGAGCCCCCAGTTTCCCTCAACAGACTGAATTACGAATATGAGAAGAACCCCAGGAACAGAGCAAAAGCAACTTTTGCATCAACATATTACCCCTGTGCTGGCAACCCTGCACTGGTTGCCGGTACGCTACCGCATTGACTTCAAGGTTTTGATGTTAACATACAAAGCCCTAAACGGTTTGGGACCTCAGTATCTGACAGAACGGCTCCTCCCAAGAAGAACTGCCCGGATCACCCGTGCTAGCCAGGCAGGACATTTGGGAATTCCGACGCTGAGGGAGGCCTGGAAAGCTCTGACAAGGAGTAGGGCCTTGTTGGTGGTTGCTCCCCAGTTATGGAACCATCTGCCTCCAGAAATTTGACTGGCACCCTCGCTTCAAACCTTTAAAGAAACTATTGAAGACCTGGTTATACAGAAATGCCTTCCCTGATTTTTCAAACATTTAGTAAGGCACTTACCGCTTTATCAATCTCCTGCCATTTTTATCTTCATTTTAGCTTCATTTTAGCTTTTTTGTTGTTGATTTATGTATGCTTTATTATATTATGTACCTTGCATTTTGGTTTTTAAAATGTATTTCTTTGTTATTTGTCATGTGATTACATGTTGTAAACTGCCCAGAGTAGCCCTAGGTCTAGATGGGCGTTATAAAAGTCAAATAAATAAATAAATAAATAAATAAATAAATAAATAAATAAATAAATAAATAAATATTTTGAAGTTGCAGTATTTGGCGACAGCCAGAAGGAACGAAATTTCACTATCCAATCTCTCAGGCCCATTTATAATTTTGAAAAAGTACACCATGCCTGGCTTCTTCCCAAGAAAAACTCCAAAGAGATTTTCATTTCTCCACAGGAAAGGTGGAAAACAGCCAATAATTTTGTGGCATCTCAAAGACTACTATGTTCATGCAAAGGCTTTTAGGGATTGTGGTCCTTGAAAGTTTATGGCCAATGAGAGACGGTAGTCTTTAATTTACCCCAAGGCTCTTGGTTGAGAACCTGAGAGAAGGACTGACCCCTGTTAGAATACTATACCTTGCAATGATGCTTTAAAGGAATTTTTAGCTGAGAGGGACTTATCTGGAATTGATGTTAGTCACCTGAGTAAGAGCCAAACTTTCTCTGACTTAGATTTTGTTAACCTAACTTTTTCACACGACCCTAAGAGCCCCAACTTTCTCTGACTTCCATTTCTCTTCCGTTTCTCTTCTGCTTGCTTTTTTTTGTTAACCAGATTAAATCAGGACTTTTTCCAATCAAGGTTCTGTCAGCTGTTAGGTCCGGAGTTTGCAATGGATTCTAAAGGCCCACTAGCAAGAAAGAAAGGGACAGTTCGGGTAAAATATTCTACCAGCTAGCAGGCTAGTAATTAAGCCAATTTACCAGTAACAAGTAAACATTTTCCACAACATGATGTTGGTTTGGTTTTATCTATGAAGAACTGTAAGTAGATGGGATCATTTTATTCTTGCTCATTGCCAGAGTCTCTTAGTGAATGTATCGAGACAGTAAGTGTCAGTTGAGATAAAAACCAACAGCCTGCTCTGTAGGTTTTTATCTGCTGCAGTGCATAATAAGAGAAAGTTCATTTTGTTTTGATTTAATTACAGCCATACTCACTTATCACACACCCACTGCCCCAAAAGACCCCAAATATTCTGCTGCCTGAGCCAAAGGATGAAATGGGGGCCTGCTACTCAATTCTATATAAGGAAGCTAACTAGATTGGGAGCTGAATTTTGTTTTATCTTCTGCCACACCTGAGTTCATCTTATGGTGGGAGAGGAAAGGCTGATGATAGATAGATAGATAGATAGATAGATAGATAGATAGATAGATAGATAGATAGATAGATAGATAGATAGATAGATAGATAGATAGATAGATAGATAGATAGGAGAGAAACAGAGAGAGATAAGTATAGATAGATAGATAGATAGATAGATAGATAGATAGATAGATAGATAGATAGATAGATAGATAGATAGATAGAGAGATAGAGGGAGAGAGATAGATAGATAGATAGATAGATAGATAGATAGATAGATAGATAGATAGATAGATAGATAGAGAGATAAGAATAAATAGATAGATGGATAGATGGATGGATGGAAGGAAGGGTTAGACAGACAGACAGACAGACAGACAGGAAGGAAGGAAGGAAGGAAGGAAGGAAGGAACAGAGAGAGATAAGAAGAGATAGATAGATAGATAGATAGATAGATAGATAGATAGATAGATAGATAGATAGATAGATAGATAGATAGATAGATGAAGAGCCCCCAATTTTTTCCGACTGAGGTTAGAAGTGACTTCTGATGGAAGGCCATTGATGTAACAACCAACATCAACACACACACACACACACACACACACACACACACCACCATCACCACCACCACCACCAAATACCTGGGGAAGGGGAGGAGAGACACGTTTCTTTTTCTGTGACGTTTATAGCCTGCCTGACTTCAAAAATCACGTCCTCATAAAATCCCTACCTCAGTGGCTTTACGCTTGATGAAGCCCTGTGACCGTTGTCTCCCCACCTCCGTATACATACAGTATATATAAAGGAGAGCCATCCAGGGAGGGAAAGGAGGAGATCAAATGTTTCCACAGGCAGAAGAAACGGTTGGAAGAGAAAAGAAGAAAAGAAAAGAAGCTCCTGTTATCAGCAGCTCCTTTAGCAATAATCAAAGGCAAAGAAGTTCAGAGAAATTTGCCTGATATTGCTTTTGCCCTTTCTGGTGTGTGAGAGAGAAAAGGAGAAAGAGGGAAGCTTTTCAAAACTGAAGTGAAGAGCTCACACCTCTGGCTTCGCTTCAGAATCACAGGTAAGTGGGTTTTCTTTCCCTGTTCTTTAAGGGGGGGGAACCAGATTTTTCCCCACCTGCTTGCTAGAGACCCAAAAAGGAAGGAAGGAAAAGGAAGGAAGGAAGGAAGGAAGGAAGGAAGGAAGGAAGGAAGGAAGGAAGAAAGAAAGAAAGAAAGAAAGAAAGAAAGAAAAAGAAAATTAAAAAAGGGATGGGAAGGGAAGGGAAGAGGGGGAGAGAGGGAGGAGAATCCTAAATATTCCAGCAGTTCTGAGAGGTTAAAAAGTGCCAAGTTGGCATTTCAAATAGGCTTAAAATACAGTGGCATCCCGACTTAAGAGCAGCTCGACTTAAGAGCAATTCTATTTAAGAGTGGAAAACTGTTGGCGTTTTAACAGCTGCCTTACAAATTTTAGATATGGTCTGCTCGACTATTACAAATATATTTTCCATTTTTTTATTTTTTAACTTATTTTTTAATTTTTAGATAGATACCCCGATTTAAGAGTAGTTCGACTTAAGAGCAAGCATTCGGAACAGATTAAATTCGTAAGTTGAGGCACCACTGTACTCGAAATAATTTTATGTTGAAAGTATTCCAAGTACTGTACTTGAAATGACCCCTCAGCTTCCAGAGTTGCAAAAATGCTGTGTCTAGGGTGTCCAGTGTCAGTCTATGGGAGTTTGAATTGTAGTTATCCTCCTCCTCCTCCTCATCCTCATCATCACCACCACCACCACCACCATTATCCACAACTACTTCTGAAAATAAAAACCAGCAACGAACAAACGGGGAATGAATCGGAGAGAAGAGAAAAGGAGCGCTTCAAGAACAAACGTGGGATCCAAGTCACTTACTAAAAAGTTTACAGGTTTTTCTGTTAAAAAGAAGCTTCAGCAGCTCGGGGAGGCCTGTCTAAGAGATGGGGAACAAGTCTCATCATCTCCTCAGGAGGATGGAGTAAGAAGAGGAAAGCACCTGGCTGGAAGCAGGTGAAACAGGATGGTTTTGGACAGCACCTGATGGGACGCTCTCTGGCTCCAGATCCTTGTGAAAATCAACCAGAGCTGCACAAACACCCAGCAAGGAAGCTCCCTGTTTGAAAAACCTACTGTGTGCAGAAGCAGTCCGGGAGAGAAATCTGTCTAGGCAGGCTGCCCTTGCTCCTTCTTCTCAAGTATTCAAAGCACCGGCAATGTCTTCAAGCACCGATGGGAAATAGATTTTTTTCTCTCTCTCCCTTAACAGAGAGATGATAGAAAGGAAGAACCTGGAGGCAACTGTGAGACTACGCTGTTTGATTTGGCACAAACACGGACTCTCGCTGGCTTCATAGAGCCAGGAGCAAAGCACAGAGTTAATACTCAAGGAGGCACCAGGGACAGTGTTTCCCCACAAATTGTCGTCCTTGTTTGAAATCTGGCTTCCTGTCCCTTGAGCCCATTATTCTGTGCCCTGCCCTCTGGGATGATTGAGAATGGATCCTGCCTCTCATCTATAGGACTATATTTCATGGATTTGAAAAGTACTTCTCTCCCTCCTTTCAGTCTTGTTTTTTTAAAGGGCAAACATCCTGAGTTCTTTCAGTCTTTCCTCCCAGGGCAGTGGTGGTGAACCTTTAGCACTCCAGATGTTTTGGACCACAACCCCAACAGTCCTTTGTTATTGGCAGTGCAGACCTGGCATTCTGGGAGTTGTGGTCCAAAACATCTGATGTGCCAAAGTTTCGCCACCACTGTCCTGGGGCTGGGTTTCCAGCCCTCTGATCATCCTTGTTGCCCTTCTCTGAACTTGCTCCAGTCTGCTGGCATCCTTCTTAAAGAGTGGAGTCTGGGCTCCTAAAGAGTGCTGGGGAAAGGGGGAACACTACCTCACATGATTTACAGCAGGCATGTCCAGACTTCGGCCCTCCAGATGTTTTGGACCACAAATCCTAGAATTCTAAGCTTAGAATGCCAATGACAAAGGACTGTGGGAGTTGTGGTCCAAAACATCCGGAGGGCCGAAGTTTGGACATGCCTGATTTAGAGACGCTGGTTCTTTTAATGCATCCTAAGCAGCTGGAGGAGGAGGAGGAGGAGTCATCTGCCTTTACCCCCATGGGCTTGGCTTTAATACACAAAGGAAGTCCCTGCATGAGTGAGTTGATTTACTCAGAATGTATCATCGGGTTAAGACTGGGTGTGTGGCCATCATTCTCCTTGCCCTTGTGGGGAAGAGTGGTGTCCCCGAGGGGTATGTTTGAGCCGGTTGTGGGTCCATTTCAGAAAGTAGGGTGGGCACCGATGGTCTTGGCCACTTCTCTGCTGCTGAGATCCGTCCTCCTGCTCTTGATGGCTTGACCCCACCGTCTGACTTAGGGCATGGGCAGGCATGCGGCTAGCCAGTGGGGTGCTTGTATCCATCCAGGTGACTAACCGGGCAAAGGTTTCCTCTGTTTTTAAACTACAACCCTACGAATGAACCGGGAATTAAAAGTCTATCAGGGTACACTACTTGATAGGTCTACTCAGGAATATGTTCCACCACAGTAAAAGTGAGGAACTGCTGGATAGCTCAGTGGGTTGAGGTCTCTAGCTGCAGAGCCAGGCGTTGGGAGTTCAATTCCTGATACCACTCGCCTGCACCTAGCCCTTGAAGTACCCTGTTTTTTTTAAAGCCTGGAGATGACACATTTCTCCATCAGGGTTTGAGCTCTATCCACTTTACTCATGCCCTGCATAATTTTGTATGTCTCAATTATATCCCAGGCTAAAGAGCCCCAAATGTTTTAGCCTTTCCTCATAAGGGAGGTGCCACAGCCCAGTAATCATTTTAGTTGGCTCTCTTCTGCACCTTTTCCAGTTCCCACAATGTCTTTTTCGAGATGCGGCGACCAGAATTGTACACCATACTCCAGGTGCGGCCTTACTACGTGGGACCACTTTCCCTGAACTCTTGGGGTAAAGGCACCCATGCAGAACAAACCTAATCTTTGAGTCACTATTTTGTGTGAGAGAGAAGAGCGTCCCTCTATCCAATTTACTCATGCCCTGCATTATTTTGTACATCTCGAATCCTTGGTTCGATTCGGTTTAGACTTGAATTAAGGTGTCCGGATTCATGAGGTGGAATCTGAGGACCAGGTTAGGATTTCAGACAGATTGCAATAACGGCTTGTGAACTCGACGCCTTCAGTTTTTGATTTTGGGGGTGGGGTGGGGGATCAGTATAAGAAGCCGTTTGCACCCTATCAAATTCATTTTGGACTCCAGATCTGAAGCAGTAAATTCACTTTGCTTTGCCCCAAAACAAGAATACTGTAGCTTCAACCTTGACCACCTGCAGATCAGCCTAAATGAGGCAGATTCTCTAAAGCATTTAGAGAATTTGAGCTTTTTCAGAAAGGAGGCCTAGAGCCATATTTTTAAACAACACAGAGACCTCTCTTGTTCTGCATCACTTCAGACACAAGGTGGAACCAAAGAGCCACAAGTATCACCGGATCACTCGACAGAGTTAAAAATTCCAAGATGATGAACAATCAGAAAGCCTTTTGTCTCCTTCAGATTTATTGCACACTCCAAAGCTTAATGGAAGTTCACAACTGCGTTCTGTCAACACTAATAATGTGACGATGTATGCACTTAAAATTCTGGTCTTATGTGGGAGATTGGCTGCCCTGCTGAACTGAGGCACGTGCATTACAAAATGTATTGTTTTAACTAGCTGTTTTGTATTCAAATGGATTTGTTCTCTCTTCTTTTAGCAGTACTTTAAAATAGACTGATAATAGATGACATCACAATGCATGATGCACATTCTTTCGGTCCCACCACCTTTGCAGGTGCATTTAGTAGGGACACAGGAGAGGGCCTTCTCTATGTGCCTGATCCCAGACTGTGGAACTCCCTCCCACTGGAGGCGGGGCGGGCCCCGTTTTTGCTGTCCTTCCACAAGCAGGCAAAGACCTATTTCCTGATACCACTTCCCTGCATCTGGCCCTTGAAGTACCCGGGTTTTAAGACTGGAGATTGCACATCTCCCTCATGGTTTGTAACCTGTGATGGATTTTTCCTCCAGGAATCTATCCAACCCCCTTTTGAAGGCATCCAGGCCAGATGCCATCACCACATCCATGTGGCAGGGAGTTCCAAAGACTAACAACGCGCTGGGTGAAAAAATATTTTCTTTTCTCTGTTCTCACTCTCCCAGCCCTCAATTTGAATGCATGTCCCCTAGTTCTGGTATTTTGTGAGAGGGAGAAGAGTGTCCCTCTATCCACTTGACTCATGCCCTGCATTATTTTGTACATCTCAATCATATCCCCCCTCAGGCGCCTTTTTTCCAGACTTGTTGTTCAGTCGTTCAGTCGTGTCCGACTCTTCGTGACCCCATGGACCAGAGCTCGCCAGGCCTTCCTATCCTCCATTGCCTCCCGGAGTTTTGTCAAATCCATATTGGTTGCATCGATGACACCGTCCAACCATCTCATTCTCTGTCGTCCTCTTTTCCTTTTGCCTTCGATTTTTCCCAGCATCAGGGACTTTTCCAGGGAGTCCTCTCTTCTCATGAGGTGGCCAAAGTACTGGAGCCTCAGCTTCAAAATCTGTCCTTCCCGTGAACATTTGGGGTTGATTTCTTTCAGAATGGATAGGTTTGATCTCCTTGCAGTCCAGGGGACTCTCAAGACTCTCCTCCAGCACCACAGCTCAAAAGCATCAATTCTGCGGCAATCAGCCTTCTTTATAGTCCAGCTCTCACTTCCATACATCACTACTGGAAAAACCATAGCTTTAACCATCCTGACCTTAGTTCGCAAAGTGATGTCTCTGCTCTTTAGGGTGCTATCTAGGTTTGCCATTGCTTTCCTCCCAAGAAGCAGGCGTCTTTTTATTTCGTTGCTGCAGTCGCCATCTGCAGTGATCAAGGAGCCCAAGAAAATAAACTCTGTCATTGCCTCCATTTCTTCCCCTTCTAGTTGCCAGGAGGTGACAAGACCGGTGGCCATGATCTTAGTTTTTTTGATGTTGAGCTCCAGCCCATTTTTTTCACTCTCCTCTTTCACCCTCATTAAGAGGTTCTTTAATTCTTCCTCACTCTCTGCTATTAGAGTAGTATCATCTGCGTATCTGAGGTTGTTGATATTTCTTCCAGCAATCTTAATTCCGGCTTGTGATTCATCCAGACCGGCCTTTCTCATGATGTACTCTGCATATAAGTTAAATAGGCAAGGTGACAGTATACAGCTTTGTCGTACTCCTTTCCCAATTCTAAACCAGTCAGTTGTTCCATATCCAGTTCTGACGGTTGCTGCTTGTCCCACATATAGATTTCTTAGGAGACAGATAAGGTGGTCAGGCACTCCCATTCCTTTAAGGACTTGCCATAGTTTGTTGTGGTCTACACAGTCGAAGGCTTTGGCATAGTCAATGAAGCAGAAGTAGATGTTTTTCTGGAACTCTCTGGCTTTCTCCATAATCCAGCGCATGTTGGCGATTTGATCTCTAGTTCCTCTGCCCCTTCGAAATCCAGCTTGTACTTCTGGAAGTTCTCTTTCAACATACTGCTGAAGCCTGCCTTGTAGAATTTTGAGCATAACCTTGCTAGCATGTGAAATGAGTGCAATTGTGCGATAGTTGGAGCATTCTTTGGCGTTTCCTTTCTTTGGGATTGGGATGTAGATCGATCTTTTCCAGTCCTCTGGCCACTGCTGGGTTTTCCAAATTTGCTGGCATATCTTATGCAGCACCACAGCATCCTCTTTTAAGATTTTAAAGAGTTCAATTGGAATGCCGTCACCTCCACTGGCCTTGTTGTTTGCAATGCTTTCTAAGGCCCACTTGACTTCACTTTCCAGGATGTCTGGCTCCAGGTCAGCAATTACGCTATCTTGGTTATCAGGGACATCCAGATCTTTCTGGTATAATTCTTCTGTATATTCTTGCCATTTCTTCTTGATCTCTTCTGCTTCAGTTAGGTCCCTACCATTTTTGTCCTTTATCATATCCATCTTTGCACGAAATACCCCTTTAATATCTCCAATTTTCTTGAACAGATCTCTGGTTTTTCCTTTTCTGTTGTTTTCCTCTATTTCTTTGCACTGTTCATTCAAGAAGGTCGCCCTGTCTCTCCTTGCTATTCTTTGGAAGTCTGCATTCAATTTTCTGTATCTTTCCCTTTCTCCCTTGCATTTTGCGTCCCTTCTCTCCTCCGCTATTTGTAGGGCCTCGTTGGACAACCACTTTGCTTTCTTGCATTTTCTTTTCTTTGGAATATTTTTCATTGCAGCCTCCTGTACAATGTTACAAGCCTCCATCCATAGTTCTTCAGGTGTTCTGTCCACCAAATCTAGTTCCTTGAATCTATTCTTCACTTCCACTGTGTATTCATATGGGATTTGACTTAGGTTATACCTGACTGGCCCAGTGATCTTCCCTACTTTCTTCAGTTTGAGTTTGAATTTTGAAATAAGAAGCTGATGATCTGAGCCACAGTCAGCACCAGGTTTTGTTTTTGCTGACTGTATAGAGCTCCTCCATCTTTGGCTGCAGAGAACATAGTCAATCTGATTCCGGTATTGTCCATCTGGTGATGTCCATGTGTAGAGTCTCCTTTTGTGTTGTTGGAAAAGAGTGTTTGCAATGACCAGCTTGTTCTCTTGACAAAACTCAATTAGCCTTTGCCCTGCTTCATTTGGAACTCCAAGGCCAAACTTGCCAGTTATTCCTTTTATCACTTGACTCCCTACGTTAGCATTCCAATCCCCTATGATGAGAAGAACATCTTTCTTTGGTGTCAGTTCTAGAAGGTCTTGTAAGTCTTCATAAAATTGGTCAATCTCAGACTCTTCAGCACCGGTAATTGGTGCATAAACTTGGATTACTGTGATGTTTAAAGGACTGCCTTGGAATCGTACCGAGATCATTCTATCATTTTTTAGGTTGTATCCCAGCACTGCTGTTCTCACTCTATTGTTGACTATGAAGGCTACTCCATTTCTTCTATGGGATTCTTGCCCACAGTAGTAGATGTGATAGTCATCTGAACTGAATTCACCCATTCCTGTCCATTTAAGTTCACTGATGCCCAGGATGTCAATGTTTATTCTTTCCATCTCACGTTTGACCACATCCAGCTTACCCTGGTTCATAGATCTCACATTCCAGGTTCCTATGCAGTATATTTCTTTGCAACATTGGACTTTCCTTTCTCTTCCAGGCATGTCTGCAGCTGAGCGTCCTTTCGGCTTTGGCCCAGCCACTTCATTAGCTCTGGAGCTACTTGTACTTGTCCTCCGCTCTTCTTCAGTAGCATGTTGGACACCTTCCGACCTGAGGGGCTCATCTTCCAGCGTCATATCTTTTAGCCTTTTGTTTCTGACCATGGGATGTTCTTGGCAGGGATACCGGGGTGGCTTGCCAGTTCCTACCCCAGGAAGTCTTATAACAGGCCTCATTGTCACCAGTGTAATTAGCCTTTACAATGATGAAAGCACAGTTCAGCCTGTTTTATTTTGTAGCCTCACTGATCAACTGGGACACAAAAGTAGAGATGTGCCCCATTTATAAGATATTCCAGACTGAGGCATTTTCCAGACTAAAGAGCCCCAAATGTTTTAGCATTTCCTCATAAGGGAAGTGCCTCAATCCAGTTGTTGGTGTTGGTTATGTTTACCATTTTGTAGTGTGGTATTTGTTTGGCCCTTTAAACAATTTCTATACTTTTTTTTAGCTTTAAATATAGTCCTTTTAATGAATGAAGCCATCTTGGATGCTCTTTCAGGAGAAATTTGGAATAAAAGAAATCCTTTTCTGCTTTACTGAAGCATAATAAAAGCTGAAAATCAACAGAATGAATTGACACCCTCACACAAAAAAGGTGTTATTGTTTTATTGAAGTTTTTACTTGGAAGCTAAACCCATTAAGGGTTTGTTTTTTTGGTGGTGGTGGGGGAATGGTCAACTTTTAAATAACACAGTGGTTCTCAACCTGTGGGTCCCCAAATGTTCCTGGAGTGCAACTCCCAGAAATCCTGGCCAGCTCAGCTAGTGATGAAGACTTCTGGGAGTTGCAGTCCAGGAACATCTGGGGACCCGCAGGTGGAAAACCACTGAAATAACATATACTGCATAATATAGATGCTGTCCCTGTGCTCTGGTGTTCCCAGGTGTTCTGCATCTCCTTCATAGCTGTGCTGGTTCTTTCCTTTCTGCCAGACTTCACCTCTTTTTTTTCTCTCCTTCTCTACCAATGCAAGGTGGAAGGCAAGATGGCCCATCCTAAACTCTTGATCTTCCTCCTGGTCGGGTTGGCTACCGGAGCAAGCCTTTCCCTCGAGCTGTACAAGGCCGAATCCATCTATGGCTGCATCGACGCCGCACTCTCGGACGTCAACAAAGGCCTCATCGGGGAGAATTCCCCCTTGGAGAAGAGGAGCTTCCTGTTCCAGGCGGGAGGTGAGGAGGCCTCCTCAGAGGACGAGAGAGACGAAGAGGTCGGCTCCGAGGAAGAGGAGGAGAAGGAGAAACGGACGTTCCCGGCCAGCGTCACCCGCTATAAGTCCTTGGCCCAGGCGCCGGGCAAAGGGAAGATGGCGGCAGCCACCGGGGGCCACACCCAAAGCGACCGCCGCACCAAGTTCACCCTCTCCCTGGACGTGCCCACCAATCTCATGAACATCCTCTTCAACATTGCCAAGGCCAAGAACCTGAGGGCGAAAGCGGCCGCCAACGCCCAGCTGATGGCCCAGATTGGCCGGAGGAAGTGACCAGAAGCTGGGCGAGGGCGGGAAGGACGGGCGACAGGGGACAGGGGCAGAGAGGAGTGAACTCTGAGGCCGGGCTGGGTGGACACAAGGCTGAATGCGTTTGCATTTGGCCGTCCCTTTCTCTGGAAAGGCCCAGAGAGAGGGAACTGCTCGCTGTACTATATTACACAACTGTTGTTACATGCGTGTGTTGTATAGTTGCCGACCCTCCAAGCTACGTTAACATTTGTACTCCATTTCCTTCCTTTCTCCCCCCCCCTTCTAATTGGAATTAACATGTGAGATTTTTATGAAACCAAACAAGGGAGAGAGCTGCTTTCCGTTTCCATTATGCCAGACCTCAAATTAAAGCAAATTGTCTTGAGTTTCTAATTCTTTTTTTATTTCCGTATTTTCCTTCCCACTCCCTCTCAGCCCAGAGTGCTATTTCCACAAACTGGAGATGGAATAAATATGAAAAGTCTGTTTCCAAGAATTGTGGGGTAGGGAATGAGGGAGAATTTTATATGGTTTGTATTTTGACAACATGGCACTGAATCTGCTCCTTCCTGATTCAAGAGGTAGAACAGAACACAAATTCCTTCAGGATTCGCACATCTCTGAAAGTCGCAGTGCAGCAGTTGCAAAATATGCACATGAAGAGAGAGAGGGAGAGGGAGAGAGAGAGAGAGAGAGAGAGAGAGAGAGAGAGAGAGAGAGAGAGAGAATTAGGTGAAATTGGCCCCCAAAATGTTTATATTTGTGGGGATTTTTTTAAAAAAAGTTTATTACCTTAAGGCTTGCAAAAATGTAGCAGGATCCACATACCTACGGAATCAGTATATCAGCTGATTCACACACACACACACACACACACACACACACACACACACACACATATATAGCTTTGCTTCAAGAAGAAAGAAGCCAGAACACCAGCCTGAAGATGACGAGTGAGACCTCGTCGAAACGTCGCCAAAACAACCAGATTTCTACACGGGAAGAAACCCGAATCCACCCTAACATGCATACCTATACCCGTGAAAATCTACGAAAACATATATATATATATATATATATATATATATATATATATATATATATATATATATATATATATATATATTTATCGTAGATTTTATATATATATATATATATAGGTCTATATATATAGGTTCTGGTCAGCTGGAATAGAGGTCGGATATTTGTTTTCGTAGATTTTCACGGGTATAGGTATACATGTTAGGGATTCGGGTTTCTTCCCGTGTAGAAATCTGGTTGTTTTGGCGGCGTTTCGACGAGGTCTCACTCGTCATCTTCAGGCTTGCTTCAAGAAGAAAGAAGCCAGAACACCAGCCTGAAGATGACGAGTGAGACCTCGTCGAAACGTCGCCAAAACAACCAGATTTCTACACGGGAAGAAACCCGAATCCACCCTAACATGTATATATATATATATATATATATATATATATAATGAAGTTACCAGATCTCGACACTAGAGGGAGACAGAGATCATGTTATGTATAATATTCACATCACTAGACAGTAATCCATATTTTTTCAGTATCTGCAGGATGGGAGAAGGGGCAACTCAGATACTGGATTCTACCGTATACAAAGCCAAATTGTGCACCAAATGACAGATCAGGGAAATCAAACATGATAACTGAATGCACATACATAGACATTGGCTGCTTCTATAAAGTGTGCTGCTTAAATATTGGCCAATTGTGTTTAAAATCCTCTCTGGAGGTTTGCAACTTGATCATGAAGGTGACACATTGTCCACCCGCCCCACGCCGCTGAGTCCTCAATTTAATGACCTCGGACTTCTGGAAGACTGAGTCAACCTTGAACCAGCTTCCTGGGGTCAAACTCACATTGTGAGAAGAGTCTTGAGTGCAATACTGCAGTTCAACTACTGCACCACAAGGTTCTTTGCCCCTCAATTTTGTCTCTCAAAGAGGTGGCACACCACAACTCCTATCACCCTCATAAGAACATAAGAGCCCTGCTGGATCAGGCCAAAGGCCCATCTAATCCAGCTTCCTGTATCTCACAGTGGCCCCACCAGATGCCTCTGGGAGCGCATGAGACTAGATATCTGTCTCCTGATACCACTCCCCTGCATCTGGCCTTTGAAGTACACTGGTTTTAAGCCTGGAGAGAACATGAATCCCCATCATAGTTTGTAACCTGAAGGACTTTTCCTCCAGGAATCTGTCCAATCCAGGCCAGATGCCAACACCACATCCTGTGGCAGGGAGTTCCCACTAACAACACGCTGGGTGAAAAAAGATTTTCTTTTGTCTGTTCTCACTCTCCTGGGGGACTATGGGAGCTGTAGTCCAGCACCTTTGGAGTCACCATGATTATTTGAAGGGCATACGTGAAACTTCGCACCCATGGAGATTTGTTCCTTGGTTTTAAGATTTTTCAGGCTGCCACTGTTAACCCTCATATCACTCCTTTGGTTTATGCTCACAAGGGCACTGCCTCCTGTTGGTCCCTGGACCTTACTTCCTGCTTCCTGTATGGTAGCCTGGCACTCTAACCACTCTGCTATTCTGCCTCTCAGTAATGTATTTGCAATATTACTCGGCAGAATTGGCAATACATCTCGTGTCTGTGGAACCCACCCCACCTTTCATCGCTAGCCCTTGTATATCCTTGTGCCCAAGTAGAGTTTAGAAGATTTCCTGGTAGGGAGAGGATGCTGGGAGATGTAGTCCAAAAAGGACTGGCTGCAGTCCATCTTCTGAAGACGTGTGTGTGTGTGTGTGTGTGTGTGTGTGTGTGTGTGTGTGTGTGTGTGTGTGTGTGAGAGAGAGAGAGAGAGAGAGAGAGAGAGAGAGAGAGAGAGAGAGAGAGAATGAGAGACAGGGAGGGGTTGCAGGTACCAGCTGAGAAAGCATGTCCCATGGACAATATCTCCCATCATCTCCCACCAGCAGAGTCATCAGCGAGGGATGATGGGAGTTGCAGTCCAGGAAAGCACTAGTCCCCTTGTAGTAAGCACGAACGATGCTGACAAATTGGAGCAAGTCCAGAGAAAGTTAACAAGGATGATCAGTGGACTGGAAACCAAAACTTGGGTCCTTTTCCAAGGAGAAAATCGGGGTAAAAAATACTGTGAAATAAATAAATAAATAAATAAATAAATAAATAAATAAATAAATAAATAAATAAATAAGACTAAAAGAACCGGACATGCTTAGCCTTGAGGAAAGAAGACTGAATGGCGATAGGATAGCACTTTTCAAATACTTGAAAGGTTGTCATAAAGAGGAGGGATGGAACCTGTCCTCAGGCAACCTTGAATGCAGAACATATAATGATGGCCTCAAGTGACAGGAAGTCAGATTTCGGCTTAGCATCCGGGAAAAACTTCCTAACTGTTAGAACAATAAAACAATGGAGCCTTTGAGAAGCAGTAAGTGCTCCAGTGCTGGAGGCATTCAGGAGAACTTTAGAAAGCCACCTGGCAGATATCCTCCGAAATATTGCTGGCTTCAGCAAGGGGTTGGACTCGGTGGTCTTTGAAACCCCTTCCAACCCAACGATATGATATGAAACTGCACCAGAGAGGGTCGTTTTGCTGGCTGTAGCCTTGGTGCCAGGGGGAACCAACTCCACCGTGGGCATGAGTTGGAGTCAGGCTGAAGCGCAATCGTCACTGGGAAATAAGTGGCACTCGACCATATGCCACAGGCGGTCCACAATGCAAGCTCTGTGCCAGTCCCTGCACCCTTTGCGACCAAGCCGAAGGGCAGAACGTTTTGCAAAGCAGGGCACAGAAAAACCGGGGCAGCATCGCTCTTTTGCCCCATGTGGGGCAAAAAAGCAAGACGTGGGCAGCATTTCAAGGCTTGAAAACCGCAAGGTCCCCCACTGTTCATAGAATCCTAGAATCGTACAGTTGAAAGAGACCTCAAGGGCCATCTAGTCCAACCCCCTGCCATGCCGGAACCCCCATCACAATATTTCCGACAGGTGGCCATCCAGCCTCTGCTTAAAAACCTCCAAAGAAGGAGACTCCACCACCCTCCTTTGTGTCAGCATATTCCACTGCCGGACAGCTCTCACCATCATGAAGTTCTTCCTAATGTTCAAATGGAATCTCTTTTCCTGTAGTTTGAAACCATTGCCCCAAGTCCTAGTCTCAGTCCTAGTGTCCTAGTGATCCTCTGTTGAAGCTTGGTTCCCCAAATAAGAGAATAAGAGAAAGTCCTTTTTTCACCCAGAGAGGATCCCTGGTCTGTGGAACTCCCTGCCAGAAGAAGTGGTGACAGCTGTCAGCCTTGACAGCTTTAAGAAAGGATTAGAAAAGTTCATGGAGAACAAGGGTATCAAAGGCTATCATTCTGGATGCCTAAGGACAACCTCCAGGTGAGAGAGATAGGCAGGATCTCTCTCAATGCCATTTGAGGGGAATCGTAAGCAGTTGAAGACATCTTCTTAGGTATACCCTGAAGTAAATGGTGAGCCACTGTGTGAGACAGAATGCAGGACTGGATGGGCTGTGACAGCCTCTTCCAGCACGGCTGCTCTTACGTTGTTATGTTCTTATATTTGCATGTAGGGGGTTGCACTTAATGGCATCAGAGGTCCCTTCCCAGTTCCCACTCTGTGGCTCTGTGATTTGCTGCCTACAGATCTTTCTTCAATTATGTTTCAGGATTCTGGGAGTCATAGTCCCCCCCCCCCAAATAACATTACCAAACTGTGGGCATGAAGCCTTAGCACAGTCAACTGCCCCTTACATGGGATGCTAAAAGGGTATCTAAAGGTGTTGCAGGAGAACCTGGATCTTAAGCATCTGATTGTTGAATCAGTCCAATAGGAGGTAAGGCCTCAGTCCTGTAAAGGCTTACTTCAGAGTAAGGCCCAACCAACACAGCTTGACTGAGGTCCAGATTAAATTGCAATGGAAGCATTCTGGCTGGAGAGAATGAATGTTTGCGAGGGCGGTGCAGGGGGAAAAGAGTTAAAATACACCCTCGGGGTCCACAGTACCAACAAAGAGCACTGCTCTTTGGCCATTTAAATTTGGAGGAGATCCAGACATTAATTGCAGTCAACCAATTAATGCCCTGCTTGCTTGATCCTCCGATCTCTGAATCCAGAGGTGCAGGATGAAGCGGCTCCGTTTCTCCCAAAGGCACTTACAAGGATGTAAGCCCCACAGGGATCCATGGGGCCTGCTTTTGAGTAAGCCCTAGTCAGGCGCAAGCAGCTGAAGAGGCTTGTGAAACACCCACAGAAAATGCGGAGGACAGAAGGCAGGGCACATGGACTCGGAAGAAAATCTGGCTCAGTTCCATCATGCCAACTTCAGCATAAGACAGGGCTCCTCTGCACTCCTTTCACACGATAATAATTACAGGTTGCCACATCAACCCCAACTTACAAAGGCTCTGCTGATGTTTTTGTAGGCATGGAGTGCTCAGAAGTGAATTTACATTCTCCTTTGAGACTCTACAACAAGGGTGTCCAAACTTTTTGGAAGGACAGACTCCAACCTCTTAAATGTTAGACTAGTGCAACCATGAAACCCATGGCTCACAGGGAGGTGGTGAGCTGGAGGCACTCAAGAGAAGATTGGACAACACAATCTCATGCAGGTCATGAGTAAAGTGGATAGAGGGAAGCTCTTCTCCCTCTCACAAAAGACCAGAACTAGGGGACATACACTCACATTGAGGGCTGGGAGAGTAAGAACAGACAAAAGAAAATATTTTTTTTTCACCCAGTGTGGTGTTAGTCTGTGGAACTCCCTGCCATAGGAGGTGATGATGGCATCTGGCTTGGATGCCTTCAAAGGGGGATTGGACAGATTCCTGGGGGGAAAGTCCATCACAGGTTCCAAACCATGATGGAGATGTGTAATCCCCAGGCTTAAAACCAGGGTACTTCAAGGACCAGATGCAGGGGAGTGGTATCAGGAGACAGAGATCTAGTCTTGTGCACTCCCAGATGCATCTGGTGGGGCTGCTGTGAGACAGAGGAAGCTGAACTAGATGGGCCTTTGGCCTGATCCAGCAGGGCTCTTCTTATGATCTGCCTTGAGTTGGGTTCCAGGCTTGAGCAAGGGGTTGGACATGATGGCTTCATAAGTCCCCTCTGACTCAGATGATTCTAGGAAATCATCTCCCTCCTGATCAGGGTGGGACTCCCTCAAGACCTACCACATGCCGGCTTCGGCTGAAACTCTGACTAGACATAATGAGCGTTCTTTTGAAGGTGTCCTGCCAATGAATAGTCAGCCTCCTCCTCCGCAGGTTTACTTGATGGGAGCCCTTGGGGCCAATTTTGTGGCATTTAGGCCAGCGTCTTGAGCACCCCATGCTTGGGCAAAGTCCTGTGGCACTGAATAGGCATTCCACCCAGGACTGTCTTGATGAAAAAAATAGTTCTGTATCCTTAAGCCAAGTAGCAGGTCCTCCCCTTTCCAGCTGCATCCATTTCCTATCACACTATAAAGGTTCCTGGACCAGGCATAGCTGGCTGGTTTTAACAGCTGGTGTTTTCTACAAAATTGACAGTTTAGTCCACAATGGTAGGTAGTGAGGATTTATTGAACTTTTTAAAAAAATGGCTGGCTTGGAGTTTTATTCTTAAGGTCTGGGGCAAGGCAAGAATGCATTAAGAGCTTTGGTAGAGCCCTGTGTGGTTTGGGCTTGGCTTATTAATTAAAATTATAACCCTAAGCCACATGCAGGGGGTTCAAGTCAAGCTTGTTCTAAACAGCATACCAGGCATTGTATTTTCTAGTCTTTGCAAGTTTGGTTGGATGAGTTGGAGAGAGTGGTTTATTTTAAGAAAATACTCAAGAACTGTTGAGAAAGCCATGCAGCGTGTGAAAAAGTTCCTTATTGGCAGTTCCTAGGGCTGCCCCCCAAAATCTGTAGCTATGAGAGCTAGTCCGGGGAGATTCTGAAAAATTATAGCCCAAAATTAAGTTTTTTTCAAGGTCCTGAGGGTGGGGGAGAGATATGTAAAAGATGTTAAAGCTGCAGTGCCCTGTTATGCACCTGTTTTGAAACTTAGAGACTCTATGAAGTAAAACCAGGTAATATGTCTCCCATATATTTGGGGATCACGGTTTGTCAAAGCATCTGCTTTCTCTAGCATAGTTTGCATTTGGTGTGATTCCAGAATTTTTTTTAAAACAAATAGACAACCAAGACAAAAACATATGGCACCTTAAAGACTATTATAATTTAATGTAAGCTTTCGTGGACCAAGTCCACTTCTTCGGACGCACAGCAACAAAATGAGATGTACCTGTTTTGAAATTTAGAGACTCTATAAAACCTGGTAATATATCTCCCATATATTTGGGGATCATGGTTTGTCAAAGCATCTGCTTTCTCTAGCATAGTTTGCATTCGGTGTGCTTTGTTTTATTGGTTGCTAGAAGGTAAACACGGGCTTACTTTTGCAAGTCTGATGGCTACGGAAGGTGCTTCTAAGAAATCCTGCTGTTTCTCCTTAACTTCTTGATTTGCTTAGTTGGGACGCAAAATACATGGAGCTGCCTTATCATAAATCAGATTTTTGACCCATTCAGGAGACACTGCTTCTGAGCTCCTGGTAATTTTTCTTCAAACTCATTAATCCTGCTTCATCCTTCTTAATTTCTAAAACTGGGGGGATTCAGGCAAGTTCTGGGTGGCGGCTTGAAAACTGGCATTGATTTCAAGGACAGCTTTTGTGGATCGTGATCCATTTCCTATGACAATAATATTCAGCAGCAGCAGATCTCAGAAATAACACTATCAGAGCTGCAAAAAAATCCCAGCAATAATAGGAACAGCGTATCTACAACATAAATCTCTAACGGATACTTTTTTTTGTTAAAGCTGATATATTATATCTTTCGTGGACCAAGTCTACTTCTTCAGACATACAGCAACAGAACAAGATGCATATTTCATTAAACATCTCATTCTGTTGTGGTATGTCTGAAAAAGTGGACTTGATCCACGAAAGCTTACATTAAAACATAATAGGTAGTCTTGTTAAAGCTGATATCTCATATAATACCAGTCAATGTTTTTATAATTTTGATTGACTGTGCCTGGTGTTTTTGAATAAGAATGATAATGAGGGGACTTTTTCAAATACTTGAAAGGCTGCCATATAGTGGAGGGGCAGTATCTCTTCGCAATCACCCCTGAGTGCAAAACACATAATAATGGGCTGAACTTAACAGGAAACTTTATTTAAGCTGAATATCAGGACAAAACGTCTATAAAAAGTTATAACAGTTAAACAGTGGAGTCCATGACCTCAGGAGGTGGTGGGTGCTCCAGTGCTGGAGGCATTCAAGAGAAAACTGGACCAAGATCTGTCTCAGTGGCTCTCAACCTGTGGGTCCCCAGATGTTCCTGGACTTCAACTCCCAGAAATCCCTTCCAGCACAGCGAGTGATGGAGGCTTCTGGGAGTTGCAGTCCAAGAACATATGTGGACCCACAGGTTGAGAACCACTGATCTATCTAGTCCTTGATTGAGAAGGGGGGTGGACACAATGGCCTTATAGACCTCTTCCAACTTCATGATTCTATGATGGTGATTCCAGAAAAAATTAAAATCAATCAAGGCAAAACATGTGGCACCTTAAAAAATAACTATTATGTTTTAATGTAAGCTTTCGTGGATCAAGTCCACTTTTTCGGACATACCGCAACAGAATGAGATGTTTACTGAAATAAGCATCTTGTTCTGTTGCTGTATGTCTGAAGAAGTAGACTTGGTCCACGAAAGCTTACATTAAAATATAATAGTCTTTAAGATGCCACATGTTTTTGGTTTTGGTTTTCAATTTTGCCTGGAATTCTTTTACAGACTAACATGGCTACCTCTTCCAAAACTTCAACTAGGATGATGATGATGATGAATGATAATAATGTGCCATCACAGCAGTTATGACATAGTGACACTTTTCAGGGTTTTCCAGGTAGAGACTATTGAGAACTGGTTTACTGTTCCGTTCTTCTGCAGCTGTTCTGGGACTACCTAGTCATAAAGGCTGGCTGTTCTCCCAGGAGCCACAGTGTGGAATCAAACCTCTAAACCTCTGGGTCCACAGCCAGAGCGACCTAAACCACTGAGCTACCGGGACAACAGTGGCTTCCGCATAACTCTTGCTTTTCCTTATGGCTTGATTCCAGAGAGAGTGCTTGTCCATTCACGTGGGCCAGGCTGGCGTCCAAATGGGTAATGCCTGCTGGGAACTGTACTGCCTGGAGCATGGCATCCTGCCAGACGGGACGATCCCCGACTGCAACCTGGCAAGTCAAATGGATTCTTCCTTCGAGACCTTTTTCTGCAAGACAGGAGCCGGGAAGCACGTCCCCCGAGCAGTCTTCATCGATTTGGAGCCTTCGGTCATAGGTAATCTATGCTGTTGGGGCACGGTTGGGATAACAGGTTTGGTGCATGTGATTGGCCATGCACTACAAGTTGTAAGAAGGGAGTGTTATGCTAAGAAATAACATTATCTGTTATCCAGGAAATTACTGGCTGGTCAGTTTGACATGTGTCCCAGGTAAAGTGATGGAAACCATCCTAAAAGATAAAATTAATTTGCAAGGGCAAATCATGCCTCACTAATCTATTGGAATTTTTGAGAGTGTCAACAGGCATGTGCATAAGGAAGATCCAGTTGACATTGTTTATCTGGACTTTCAGAAGGCTTTTGACAAGGTCCCACACTAAAGGCTTTTGAATAAACTTGCCAGTCATGGAATCAAGGGACAGGAAACAGAGTAACAGTAAATGGACACTTCTCCAACTGGTGGGAGGTAAAGAGAGGGGTCCCCCAAGGTTCTCTACTGGGGCCTCTGCTTTTCAAACTCTTCATAAATGATCTAGAAGTAGGAGTAAATAGCAAGGTAGCCAAATTTGCTGACAACACTAAGTTATACAGAGTAGCAAAAACTGAGATTGTGAGGAGCTCCAGAGGGATCTCTTGACACTGAGGGAGTGGACAAACCAGGTGAAGACATCTGCTTGGGAATACCCTGAAGCAAATGGTGAGCCGCTGTGTGAGACAGAATGCTGGACTGGATGGGCTGTGGCCTGTTCCAGCAAGGATGTTCTTATGTTGTTTACCAGTTTGGCCCTCCACCCACCCCCCAAAATGGTGTTCTTTGACCTGTTGCTCCCGTATTCGTCACAATGTCTGCTTGGAGAAGTTGACCATCACCTTCGCCAAGGGCTACAGGTGGTCCACATGCTATCTGGAAGCTCCCCGTTACCTGTCCCTGCCTTTTGTCTCTTGTAGATGAAATCCGGACGGGGACGTACCGTTCGCTCTTCCACCCTGAGCAGCTGATCAACGGCAAAGAAGACGCCGCCAACAACTATGCCCGAGGGCATTACACCATTGGGAAGGAAATCATCGACACGGTGCTGGATAAGATCCGCAAAATGGCAAGTAGATGGGTTGGGGAAAGCTACTTTGTCGGACTATGATCACCATAATCTCCCAAACAGCAGTTGTCTCTGATAGCCGGCAGGTTCTAGGACTTGGTAGTCCAAAAGCATTTGGCTTCCAAATTCTACCCATGGAAATGACATGACCTGCACTGCATTGGACCTATACAGTAGGACCCCGGTATCCACTGGGGATTGGTTCCAGGCCTACCCTTAGATAATGAAATCTGTGGATAAGAGAGAAGGCCCAACCCCCCCCCAAAACTGCTGTTTCGTGACAGTAGCTTGCTTTCTGGCTGCAGTTTTGAGACAGTAGCTTGCTTTACGCTGCTGTTTTATGAGAGCAGTTTGCTTTACAGCTGCTGAATTGTTTAATTTTTTTCCCCTGCAAACCGTGGATAACTGAATCAGTGGATAATGAATCAGTGGGTATAGGGGTCCTACTGTAAATTGAAAGTTGGCAGCCCTACCTGTGTACCTTGCCCAAACCTGCTGACGTCTCTTTGTAAAATGTTCCAAGTGTGATCATCCTTTGACTCGTCTCCCAGAAACTATCAAAGAATGTTTGAATTGGAAGGGGCCTCTGGGGCCATGGAGCCCAAACTCCTGCTGAACACTGGAGTACAGATCAAAGGAGATCTGCCAGGTGGTGGTCTAAGGTGGTTACTTCACGTCCTTCCTCGAGCCGAGGTGAACTTGCCTCCGTGTTGAAATCGGTTTTCAACACGGATCGAGAAGTGGATTGAAAAGATTCCCGAGCTCCAGGACGGGAATCTCTCACCCCGCTTGGAGCGCAGTTCAGGGGGCGTGGTCGGGGTGAACTTGGATTGACCCCACAAGGACGTGAGGTTCCGTTCCTCTGAACTTGGATTGACCCCACAAGGATGTGAGGTTCCGTTCCTTTGAACTTGGATTGACCCCACAAGGACGTGAGGTTCTGTTCCTTTGAACTTGGATTGACCCCACAAGGACGTGAGGTTCCGTTCCTCTTTACTTGGATTGACCCCACAAGGACGTGAGGTTCCGTTCCTTTGAACTTGGATTGACCCCACAAGGACGTGAGGTTCCGTTCCTTTGAACTTGGATTGACCCCACAAGGACGTGAGGTTCCGTTCCTCTGAACTTGGATTGACCCCACAAGGATGTGAGGTTCCGTTCCTTTGAACTTGGATTGACCCCACAAGGACGTGAGGTTCCGTTCCTCTGAACTTGGATTGACCCCACAAGGACGTGAGGTTCCGTTCCTTTGAACTTGGATTGACCCCACAAGGACGTGAGGTTCCGTTCCTCTGAACTTGGATTGACCCCACAAGGACGTGAGGTTACGTTCCTTCGAACCGGTCTCCAGTGGGGCCGCGAACTGCAGCGAGAGGGACGTGAAGTATCAGCCAAAATTTCACTCCAATGCCTCCAGTGTTAGAGCACTCACCACCTCCTGAGGCCATTGAGTCTGTTGTTGTACTGCTCTATCAATTAGGACGTTTTTCCTGACATTCAATCTAAATCTAGTTTTGTGTAGCTTGAGCCCATTATTATGTGTCTGGCACTCTGTGATGATCGAGAACAGATCCAGTCCCCTGATCATCCTCCTTGCCCTCCTTTGAACTTGCTCCAGTTTAACAGTCCCCACCGTGCTTTCACACAACCACTAAAAATCTGCTGGCAACTTAAATGCGGATCCCCCCCAACCAGAGATCATGTGGTCTTTTTTCTGCTTCCTGTGTTCCCACCCTCCCGCACTCTGATTCCATTGCTTCTGTCTGCTGTGAGGGGAGTGAGAAAAAAAATGCAGGCTCCCCTCCACCTGTTGTCGGCAGCAGCTAAGTGTACCAGGACAGGAAGCCCGTTAGGGATTCCTGTTTGTTAAGGGGGGGGGGACAACAAAAAGAAACAAAAGGGGGAGGAGGGCCAGACATGCAATGCTTTAACATCCACCTAGGAACAGCAACAAGGATTTTACCTCTTCGAGACCAGGTACTTCTAAAATGTGCTGGGTCGCAATTAAGTGGGCATGGTCATATTTTTATGCCCCGCATCTGCAAGGACTTTGCATCGGATTTTAGGGGTCGTGCGAAAGCAGCCTAAGAGTCGTTTAAAAAGGCGGCTCCTAAGCTTAGCAAAAAAGTAGAACCCTCCCCCCAGCAGTGGTTCCAGGAAGATGCGCTTCTGGGGGCGTGGTGGAGGGTTTTTTTAAAGAAAAGACACCTCTCCATTAGTACACGATTTTTAGAGGCGTCTTTTATCGCAGCTTTGGCAGTCCTGAGATATCGCCCAAGGGTCCTTCTTCCTCAGAGCATTACAATACTGATATCATTGATAACTTTGTTTTCTTTCCCTCTTTCTCAGGCTGAGCAATGTAGTGGCCTTCAAGGCTTTTTGCTCTCCCACAGCTTTGGTGGAGGCACAGGGTCGGGCTTCACCTCCCTCTTAATGGAACGGCTTTCCGTTGACTTTGGTAAGAAAGCCAAGCTGGAGTTTTCGGTATACCCTGCACCCCGGATCTCCACCGCCATGGTGGAGCCCTACAACTCCATCCTGACCACCCACACCACCTTGGAGCACTCGGACTGCTCGTTCATGGTGGACAACGAAGCCATCTATGATATCTGTAACCGGAACCTCGACGTTGAGCGTCCAACATACATCAATCTCAACAGGCTGATTGGGCAAATCGTGTCGTCCATCACGGCTTCCTTAAGGTTTGATGGGGCTTTGAATGTCGACCTGGCAGAATTCCAGACCAACCTGGTGCCGTACCCACGTATCCACTTCCCGCTCACCACCTACGCCCCCATCATCTCGGCCGAAAAGGCTTACCACGAGCAGCTGTCTGTGCCGGAGATCACCAACGCCTGCTTCGAGTTCTCCAATCAGATGGTGAAATGTGACCCTCGTCGGGGCAAATACATGGCTTGTTGCCTCCTCTACCGGGGCAACGTGGTGCCCAAGGATGTCAACGCTGCCATTGCCGCCATCAAAACCAGGAGGTCCATCCAATTTGTAGACTGGTGCCCGACCGGTTTCAAGGTGGGCATTAACTACCAGCCGCCCACGGTGGTGCCCGGAGGTGACCTGGCTAAAGTGCAGCGGGCCGTCTGCATGCTAAGCAACACCACCGCCATTGCCGAGGCCTGGGCCCGGCTGAACCACAAGTTTGACCTGATGTACGCCAAGCGGGCTTTTGTTCACTGGTATGTGGGAGAAGGCATGGAAGAAGGCGAGTTCTCAGAGGCCCGGGAGGACCTCGCTGCCTTAGAGAAGGATTACGAAGAAGTGGGACGAGATTCTGGGGACCCCGGGTCTGATGCAGAAGAGGACCAAGAATATTAAGCATCTGCAGTGGAGCAAAACTGGGTTTTAATGGCACTGATTCGGAGTCGGAACAGGTCTGCTTGCACGCAACACGGCTGCTGGATGTTCTGGTTGCACATTATGCACTTGATTGTCCTCAACTTGCTTATTGCAAAATGAACCGTCACAAAATAAAACACGAAAGAAAAAAAAAAAAAGCCCATAGCATGACAGTTCTGCTACAGACAGATTGTAAGTGAATTTTTGAGTAAGGACAGGAAGCCAGGGAAGTCCATATTCCTTAATGTTCTACCAGTGAACTAGAGAGGGTTTGAACCTGTGTCTACCAAATCCAACTCCACGCTGTGCTACAAACTGGGATAGAGAAGTAGAGAGGTAGAAAGAACCAGAACGAACCCATCTGTGTTGGTCTGAAGCCTCTGTAATTTCAGGTCCCTTGATTCAACCATCCCTGAAGGAATGTCAAGATGAGAATTGTTCATTTCTCTAAATTTTTGTTGGCATCTCTAAAATGTCTCAAGATGCCTAGGGAACTTGAAAATGCAAATAAATGTAGAAGCAGGACAGAAGTCAGAACATCTCATGTTTAAACCGCCCAGAGACTACTTGTAGTAGTATGGGGCGGTATATAAGCAGAACACTTTGCTTTGCTTTTGCTTTTATCCAGGACCCCTTTTGAGATCGCTGATGATTGCGCCTTTCTGATGGTATCTCTTCTCAATGAATGGTTCCAATCCTAGGCGATTCCCTGTGGCAGTGATGGCGAACCTTTTAGAGACCGAGTGCCCAAACTGCAATTCAAAACCCACTATTTTTTTTTTGCAAAGTGTCAATACTGCCATTTAACCTGAATACAGGTGGCTGTGAAGGGGCAATGTCAGGTGCCCACAGAAAGGGCTCTGAGTGCCACCTTTGGCACCCATGCCTTGTGTTCGCCAACACTGCCTTAGGGCTTTCTGGCCAAACACTTGCCCTTGATATTTTACTTCTTGTTCCTACAAACATGCAACAAAACAGTCCCATAAACCCATCCAGATATATATGTACAGTGGTACCCTGACTTAAGAGCCATTTGACTTAAGAGGAGAAAACTGTTGGCATTTTAACTGCCGCCTTACAAATTTTAGATATGGTCTGCTCGACTTACAAATATTTTTAATTTTTTTAATTCTGATATTTTTAAACTTATTTCTTTCAAATTTTTAGAGAGGAACCCCAACTTAAGAGAAGTTTGACTTAAGAGCATGCATTCAGAACGGATTAAATTCATAAGCTGAGGTACCACTGTATTGGACCACAACTCCCAGGATCCCCCAGCCAACACAGGAAACATTCTGGAAGAGGTACAGAAGAGGTACACTCCTCAATTAATGATGGATTCTCATTCCTACAATGAGGTCATTACGTGCATTGGTTGTTAAGTGAGGAACGGAAGGGGGCGGGGTTATAGCAATGCTACCGCCCTGCTTGCTCCCCTCTGAGCTGCTGGCAAGGTGGGTGGGGGTCAGGAGAAGCAGGTTCAATGGTTTGACCCAGGCCCTGTGGGTTGGGACAGCAAGTCCTTCCCCAGACAGCCATTAGGTGGCGGCTGCTGCTGCTGGTGCTTATAAGTCTGAGTGGTCATTAAACAGGTTGGTTGCTAAGTGAGGAGTGGATGTAGTTAAAAAAAAAACAAAGTACTTGGTCAGCAGGCTGTGGTGCTCATAAAGATGAGTCTCAAGAGAGAACAAATGAACTGAATATCAGTTCAGAAGAGACCAACGTTTGACCTGTGGGTGAATTCACCTGCTTGATCAAGTGGCATTTTACCATTCTGGAAGGCTTGTGGTCTCTAGGCACAGTGGGCGGAGGAGCCTTCAAAGGTTTTGGATAAAGCAGGAAGCAAAGCTTATCCACCACCCTATACCACTTAAAGCTCACTTCGGGCAGTTTACAGTTGAATTTATGTTAGCAACTCTCTGCCCTTCCAGTCAGCTGGGTAACTGTTTACCCCTGTCAAAATGACAAAAAGCTCAGTCAACTCCATGCCTCAAGGATTGAAGCCAGGTTGTGAGCAGAGACCTGACTGCAGTGCTGCAGTTTAACCATTATCCTTAAAACCTTTACTCCAAATTGTAATGGCTAGGGACAATGAGAGTGCGACCTCATCCATGTGAGATATGAGGTAAATTGGAAAAGTGGTTCATCCCCAACCCATACATAATCGCCCCCTTCTCCACTTTGAACTTCCACGCCACAAGACGTTCCCTCAGGCCTGGCCCATTCTCCATCTTGTCTCCTTCCCTCCCACAGGTGGACAAACTCCTGCAGATGACATCACAGCTGATGGGACTCTTTAGACTGGAAAAAAGGCGCCTGAGGGGGGATACGACTGAGATGTACAAAATAATGCAGGACATGAGTAAAGTGGATAGAGGGACGCTCTTCACAAAACATCCACTCAAATTGAGGGCTGGGAGAGTGAGAACAGACAAAAAAAATTTTTTTTTACCCAGTGTATTGTTGGTCTATGGAACTCCCTGCCACAGGATGTGGTGATGGCATCTGGCCTGGATGCCTTCAAAAGGGGATTGGACAGATTCCTGGCAGAAAAGTCCATCACAGGTTACAAGCCATGATGGAGATGTGTCATCTCCAGGCTTAAAACCGGGGTACTTCAAGGGCCAGATGCAGGGGAGTGGCATCAGGAGACAGATATCTAGTCTCATGCGCTCCCAAATGCATCTGGTGGGGCCACTGTGAGATACAGGAAGCTGGACTAGATGGGCCTTTGGCCTGATCCAGCATGGCTCTTCTTATGTTCTTACGTTCTTGTGTTCTTATGATATCTGGGCAGGTTGAATTGCGCACACACCATGGGGTCCCTGTGGTTGTTTTGCAAGAAAGACAAGGGATGGGCACACCAGGCTACAAAACAAAATAGCCAGTTCCCCGGTTGGTGAAAATCATGAAGCAAAAGGGACATGGAAGGGATTAGAGAAGGGCACAAAACCACCCAAAGCAGTTCCTACAAAGCTCAGCCCTGCCTCCTCGTCGGAGTGGTCAGCTGCGGCAGAAGGGGGCATGGGTGCAGCCCAGCACCGTAGGAGAAGGACCACACCAAGGAGGGTGATTGCGATGGCTGACTGGCCAGCCAGGGATGGGTGGGAGATGGACAGCACCACCAAGGAGAACATAAGGTAAGAAGAGATTCAGGCCAAAGGCCCATCTGGCTGACTGGCCAGCCATGAGGATGGGTGGGGAGATGGATTACACATCTCCATCATGGTTTGTAACCCGTGATGGCTAGGAATCTGTCCAACCCCCTTTTGAAGGCATCCAGGCCAGATGCCATCACTACATCCTGTGGCAGGGAGTTCCATAGACTAACAACACGCTGGGTGAAAAATATTTTCTTTTGTCAGTTCTTACTCTCCCAGCACTCAATTTGAGTGTATGTCCCCTAGTTCTGGTATTTTGAGAGAGGGAGAAGGCTTCCCTCTATCCCTTTACTCATACCCTGCATTATTTTGTATGGCCTTTTTCCAGACTGAAGAGGCCCAATTGTTTTAGCCTTTCTTCTGTCAGCCCAGTAAAGTCGCTCTCTTCTCTTAGTTGAGTCTGCCATAACTAATCTGAATCAATGCAGCTGCTTTCTAAGGCTGCTTTTACACGACCCCTAAAATCCGAGGCAAAGGGAGCTTATAATTGTTTTCCCACCAGCTGTGGACTTTAAACAAAATAAAGTATGACCACGCCCTGGTCTCCGGAGGTAAAAAATCTTCCGATGTGGATTGTAAAGCTGGGGATGCCAGGCTCCCCTCATCTTCTGTTTGTTTGTTTTTTGTCGCTGCTGCCCCTTTAAGAGACAGGAATCCCTCGGGGCTGCTCTGAGGGCAGAGAGGTGAGCCTGTGTTCTTTTCTCCCTTTTTTCCCTTCCCCTCACCGCAGACAGGAGCAATGGAGTGCGGAAGGGTGGGAACACAGGAATCAGAACAAACCCCCACGATCTCTGGTCCGAATTTAAGTTGCCAGCGGATTTTAGAGGTCATATAAAAGCGCCCTAAGAGGACCAGATGGGATGAGTAAACAAACCCATTGTTTGTTATTTTGTAATCTCACTTTGCCTTCAAGCGAGTAAGTGGTGTACATGGTCCCCGGTTTTCCCTCTCTGGACAACCCTCTAAGGCAGATCAGGCTAAGAGACTGTGACTAGTTCCAGGCAATTCATAGCATTTCACAGCTATTCCAGACGTAGGTCTCATACGCGTACCATGTACACTGGCTTCCTTAGTGGAGTCCAAAACATCTGGAGGACCAAACATTCACCACCCGTCTTGAGGGCATCGGCCTGAACATGTCCCTAAACCCTGCACTGTCGAATTTTCAGACTGCTTTTCCAGACTGCTTCCTTCAAACAGTCCCAGAATGGAGGAGGGCAATAAGATGGCCAATTTTTGCACTCCATCAAATTATCTTACAATCATTATCATTACACCCTTTGCTCTTGAGAGAAATAATACATACCAGAGCCAGATGGTGGTACTCAGGCTGAGGCTGACCAAGTTATAGCAGTTTGGCGTCGCTTGAATTTGTTATGGGTATATTGTACGACAGTGGTTCCCAACCTTGGAGCCCCCAGAAGTTATTGGACTACAACTTCCAGAAGGTTCCACCACTAGCTGTGCTCGCCAGGATTTCTGGGTGTTGTAATAAGAACATAAGAAGAGCCATGCTGGATCAGGCCTACAACCCATCTAGTCCAGCTTCCTGTATCTCACAGTGGCCCCACCAGATGCGTTTGGGAGCACATGAGACTAGATATCTGTTTCCTGATACCACTCCCCTGCATCTGGCCCTTGAAGTACCCCTGTTTTACTGGAGATGACACATCTCCACCATGGTTTGTCACCTGTGATGGACTTTTCCTCCAGGAATCTGCCCAATCCCCTTTTGAAGGCATCCAGGCCAGATGCCATCACCACATTCTGTGGCAGGGAGTTTCACAGACTAACAACGCGCTGGGTGTTGTCTGTTCTTACTCTCCCAGCCCACAATTTGAGTGTATGTCCCCTAGTTCTGGTATTTTGTGAGAGGGAGAAGAGCTCCATGAACATCTGGGGACTCCAAGGTTGGGGACCATTGTCCAATGGAACAAGGGTTTTACTTTGGAGAAGGAGCTCAAATGTGTTTTTTGGACCATAGAGGGGGTTCTAAAGGACCTCACAAAACTACGAATCCCAGGACACCATAGGGCAGGCTCGTGGTGACTCCGATGGACTCCAGCTGCTATAACTGTACATTGTGGATGCTCTCTTTGAGCGTAGAGAGTCAAAAGAGGGTGACACTTTGGGGGAGCTTTATTTGCCGTTTTTGGGTACAACGGAGCTGTTGACGACCCAGAGTGGGGCTTTTCCATACCGAAAGCCATTGTCTCCGGGCACGTTGATAGTGGGCTTTGTTTCGGTCAAACATGACATGGTAAGCGGCTCCCACAGAGTTGTTCGGGCAGCGAAGCCTTGGATGCTTGGAAGAGGTTCTCTTTGCTGTTGATCTGCAAGCCAAAGAAATAACAACCTAAGAAGAGTCAGGCCAAAAGTATCTCACAGCGGCCCCACCAGATGCGTTTGGGAGGCCGAGACAGATATCTGTCTCCTGATCCCTCTCCTGCCTCTGATGAAGCACCCTGGTTTAAAGCCTAGAGATTACACATCTCCATCATGGTTTGTAACCGGGATGGACTTTTCCTCTAGGAATCTGCCCAATCCCCTTTTGAAGGCATCCAGGCCAGATGCCCTCCTGTGGCAGGGAGTTTGGATTTTCTTTTGTCAGTTCTTACTCTCCCAGCAGGATTTGGAGTGTATGTCCCCTAGTTCTGTGATGCTGCCACCAAGGAGGGTGGTGGAGTCTCTTTCTTTGGAGGTTTTTAAGCAGAGGCTGGGTGGCCATCTGTCGGGGGTCCAGTCATGGGGGTTCCTGCATGGCAGGGGGTTGGACTGGATGGCCCTGGAGGTCACTTCCAACTCTAGGATTCTATGACCATCTATAGGGGGACATAGATAATCTGAAAGGCATGCCTGTTAGCCTCAACCACACGTAGCTTTGACTATGCTTTGCAGCACTGCTGGGATTTTTTTTTTCTGAGAAGCCTCTTCCTCGCATGAAGGACCCTTCGAGAAGAGCTTGACCTCTTAGACAACCAAGAGGCGGGATTTTCCAGAACATCGTCCCTTTGTTCCAAGAGCAAGGGGGAATATGTAGAGGAGGTTCACAGCCCACTTCCCATTGGTCATTCCTGTCTTCCAAACCATCCTCGTAGCAGCAGGCAGGCTTTCGGATGAGGGTGCGAAGCTGGTGGCCTTCCCGAGGTGGCTGACCTGAGGTTCCCACCAGTCCTGCTTGGCCCAAGTCAAAGGACTATGGCCCTTTGTACACGACCCCTAAACTCCGCTGCAAATGGCTCCCAGCTCCGGAGCTTACAATTGTTTCCCCACCAGCTCCAGAGTTTACAGATAATTAAGTGCGACCACGCCCACCTAAGCGCGTCCCAGCGCACTTTTCAGGTACCTGCTCTCTGGAGGTGAAAATTCCTGATGCGGATATAACGTAGTGACTGCCTGGCTCTCCTTGCTTCTGTTTGTTCTTTTTTTGCCCCCCGCCCCTTTAAGAGATCTGAATGCAGTGCCGGGACGGCAGAACGGAGGTGAGCGGCATTCTTTTCTCCCTTTTTTTCTCCCTCCCCTCACGCAGCCAGCAGCCAGGAGTGCGGAGGGGGTGGGAACGCAGGAACAGCGACAAACCCCTAAGATCTCTGGTCCGAATTTAAGTGGCCAGCCGATCTTAGGGGTCGTGTGAAAAGGCCCTATGGGAGCTGCAGTTCCTTGGAATCCTGCATCAGACCATTCGTTCTTGAGTAGGCGCCTTCCCAGATCTGGGGTCTCTTTTTTTTAACTATCCAGCCCCCACCCCTTCTCCTACCGAGACCAGAAGCTCACTTGAGGTGATTCACCAAAACGTACAGAAGCCACACATGGCCCAACATTGCATGTTCCGTTTAGGTGACAGCTGATGGGAGCTGCACGCCTGTAGCCGCTGGTCATTGGGTACCTCTCCAAATTAGCATTGCTGCCTGAGAGATTTTGGGAGTTTTAGACACCCGGCCCTCCTTGAGAGTCATAGTGCTTCCTGGGCGTTGCCATGATGCTCCGTGGGAACGACAGACTCGCGCCCCCCACCCCCCATTTTGACTCTACAGAACAGTGGTGGAGTACCTTCAGTCCTCCAGATGTTTTGGACCACAGCTCCCACAGTCCTTTGTCGTTGGCAATCTAGGTGTGGTCCAAAACATCTGGAGTGCCTAAGGTTCACCACCACTGCGATAGATGGTCCCTCTCTTAGAACTGCCCTGCCCACCTAGCGTTGTGGCCACCCACTACAGCTCCCAGCCTCTTTCAGATCAGAAATGCATGGAACAATGTAGAGATGGGGGCCTTCTGTTTTTGATCTCCCACTCCCTGGGGGATTCTGGGTGAATTCTGGGAGCCAGGATCCTACACATCGCAAAGGTCCATTTCTAGCAGTCACTAAAATGAACTTTCCCAAATGCTGGCTGAACCTCTGATTTCAGAATGCTGTCCCACGAAATACATTCTGCAAAATGATCCTTTTCCCTTTTCTTACCAAGCCTCGAGTAAGCTCGCAAGTTGGGGTACAGTCTCTGCAGGCGTCTCTCGGCATACCCTCGGGAAAACCGAGCCTCGCTGTCGAAATCTTTCTCCGTCGCGTACCTGCTCATGGGACACAACAAATCTGCACATTTGGAACACCTAGGGTTCATCTTCTCTCACCACCTTTTTGCGCATCAAAAGCTACAAAATGTTACTCCTCACCTGTCAGGGAATACGACTGTTTTCAGCAGTCTCAGTGAGCTTTAGCATCTGCAGGAACGGCCATGCTACAAACTGCAGCAATTGCACAAAACTGTGTAAGTTGCAGCAACTGCATCCCTAAATACCTAGTTCTGGAAATACCAGAACTAGGGGACATCCACTCAAACTGTGGGTTGGGAGAGTGAAAACAGACAAAAGAAAATATTCTTTTTACCCAGCGCGTTGTTAGTCTGTGGAACTCCCTGCCACAGGAGGTGGTGATGGCATCTGGCCTGGATGCCTTCAAAAGGGGATTGGACAGATTCCTGGAGGAAAAGTCCATCACAGGTTACAAGCCATGATGGAGATGTGTAATCTCCAGTCTTAAAACCAGGGTACTTCAAGGGCCAGATGCAGGGGAGTGGTATCAGGAGACAGAGTTCTAGTCTCATGCGCTCCCAAACGCATCTGGTGGGGCCACTGGAGTATTTTCCTTTTCCTTTCTATTCCTCTTCCTAGTAGTGGCAGAATAGGTGGGGGGAAAGAATAGTGGTAGAATAGTGGTAGACTAGCTGAGCCCTAAAATCCCCGAGTTTCTTTCCCAGAGCTTTGAAATCTGACATGATTTCTTCGTAACCCCTCTTGGCTGTGCCATTTGTTCCCATGTGGACAAGAAGAAAGGGAAATGTATCTGTGGGTTTTATGAGTGATGGCAGCCCTTGCATCACATCGCTTACCATGCCATATCTGACCTCCCTTGGTTTTTCAGGTCGAGAATACACTAATGTGGTCTACCACGGCCTTCTTCTGGTAAACTGTGCAGCTTGCCCAAGGCCACACAGGATGGCTCCATTCCCAACAGGGGTGGAGGACATAGGCACACCAAGTCTCCTATTTATCATGCTTTCATTTCATCTCTCCCCAGAAAATTCAGGTTCATATCACACATAGGCCACTGCTAACAACCTTAATAGGTGCAGAAAGAGCAGCCAAGGTCTCTCTCTCTCTCTCTCTCTCTCTCTCTCTCTCTCTCTCTCTCACACACACACACACACACACACACACACACACACACACACACACACACACACACACACACACACACACACACACACACACACACACACACGGAGCCATTGTCCATCTAAGGAGCCTATTAAGACAAAGGTGGAGTGCAACTAACGTGGAAGATAAATTGGATGTGTCCCACCAACCTTCTTCACACTGAAGAAGCTACTTGGGTGAGTTGTGAAACATTTCAACCTAACAAGAAAAAAAAGGTCCTGTTTCCATGACCCAGCTTCTGGGTAACCTCACCTGGATGACTGAGAATCTTCACAAACATACTCTCAAGAGGGCCCAGTAGGGGAATAGAACTCCCAACTTCTAACTCACTGAGTTAGCCAGCCAGTTGGTAAGTGTCCATAAATAACTTTAAAACTTCATAAGAGATACAATTTTAAGAAACAAGAGGCTCCGCTTTACCTGAATTGCACAGGTTTCCTCCATTTCTTTGCGGGCGCAGATGTTAGCTGTTTTTGTGGTGTTCTTAGCGGAGGCAGGTCAGATGGTTTGTGACTGAATGCACTCTATGGGATAGTCAGGAAATAAAAAGGACCAGTCTTCGTAAGTTAGGTAACCCATCTGGTGCTGTCACAAAATCAACCCCCAAAGTTGAATGGAAGAGTCATATGATATATATACCAGCAGGAATGTTCTCATTGGCTTTCATAGTACAGTATCATTTTTTTATCCTATTTGAAACATTTTTGCCAACTACCCATGGCATCAATATATTTCTTATTTTCTGGGGCACTGTTGCCCCTTACTTTTATCTTTTAAAGAATTCCTAACTGACATATTAATATGGCAGAAAGGAATCCCCATTCAGGAACATGTGATCTGTGGTGCAATAGAGAGGCCCGAGCCTTTGCAAAGGAACATGATATTCTGCAAGAGCAATTTTTAAAAGAAAATAAAGTGGGGGAGGCTGTCTCCTTTGAGCTGCTAGCAGAAACAACATGGATGCATTGCTCAGGAGGAGACAGAAATGGTTGTTGCTGCCTATTTGTCTATATGCCTGCCAAGGGGGTGGGGAAGGTCACAAACGCAGTAGACATCAAGTGGCCACAGTGCCCAGTAACCTGACCCTTTTGCAAAGGAACATGAGAAAAATACTGTGCAAGAGAAGACCTTTAAAATGGAGGGGAAGTATGTCTGCTTCAAGCTGCTAACAGAAACAACATGGATACATTGCTCAGAGGAGACAGAAGCAGTTGCTGCTGCCAATTTGTCACTATACCTGCCAAATGGGATGAGGGAGGGTACAGGTACAATAGCCACCCCTTCACTTAAAGGAGGAAGGTGACTCTGATTTTATGGGGGCCTGCAGATCTGCTCAGGATTTTAGTTCAAACATTAAATAAGTACTCTAAATTGCTGAGCCTATCTTGTGGAGCGGGTTCAGCAGCTGATCCACAAGGCCTGTCCACTACTCAATTTAAGGTTGCAGAGGAGGGGGCGGAGAAATAACTTTTCAGTTCTGAATGAGAATAAACTACTTACTCCTCCTAACAAGTCCTTTGGGAAATACCGGAAAGGGGATGAGAGATGTTGACCAGTAATGAGCAGCGGCAGTGGATTATTAGTCACAATCAAAGTCGTCTTTTCTTGATTGAACTCTGAAGATCTCAACATGATGGCGATTTCTCCCTGATGGCGTTCCAACCGCTGTCGGAATTCAACATCGGTGATTGGGACAAAGTACTGGGCCTGACCAATGCCACAGACACAACAGGAAGGGAGAAAGACAAAAATCAGGCATCTGTTCCAAAGGAGGAGGAGGAGGAGGAGGAGGAGGAGGAGGCACTCAAGATGTTTCTGCACCTTGCATTTCTCTATTCATTTATTTTTTTTTTGTTTAATATTGGGAAATGGAGATGGAGTCATTGAAATTCATAGGCTGGCATGTTCATACCTTCTTGCAAACAGTAAGAATCAAAATTCACTCTAATCAGAATAACAGAATAGTCAAATAAACAAGCTGGCTTCTAAGGTCATCAGGCCAAAACCCCTGCTCAAGGCAGGAATGCAAATTAAAACAGATCTGACAAGAGGTTGCCAGTTTTCTCTGGAATGACTCCAGCATTTGTGTGTGTGTTACAGTCGTGACAGACTCTTCATGACCCCATGTCCATGGAGTTTTCTTGGCAGGAATACTGGAGTGGTTTGCCAGTTCCTACTCCACGCACCTACAGCACTTGGGATTCCTTGGTGGGCTCCCATCCAAGTACTAGCCAGGGCCGACCCTGCTTAGCTTCCGAAACCAGGCAAGATCGGATGTGCTTAGGGCTTAGCACACTCAAACTATAATTGGTCCCATTGTCATACTGCTCTAACAGTTAAGGTTACCCCTCACCCCGCCCCAAATATTAAGCCTAAATCTGGCTTCCTTTAGCTTGAGTCCATTCTTACGTGTCCTGAGATGAACGAAAACAGATCCTGCCCCTCTCCAGATGACACCCTTTCAAGCTGGAAAAATGCTATTGGGTTCTTTTCCAAGGAGAAAGGTGAGGTAAAAATACTCTAAAATAAAATGAATGAAATACACATTCTATTTCTCCTCCATCTTTTCCCCTCAAGCCTAAATAAGCCCAGTTATTTCAGTCTTTCCTCCAAGGGCTTGGTTTCCAGTCCATTTGATCGTCCTTTTTGTCTTCCTCTGAACTTTTTAAAGGGTGGTGTTCAGCACACCATACTCCAGAGGAAACTTTTTTCAACTGCAGCTATACTAGAGCATTTTCCCCCTAGAACAATGAAGTAGGGAGATGCCTACAAGGCCATCACGTCCACCCCCTACTCAGTTTAGGAACACAAGCCAAAGGATATCTGTCAGATGGATGTCTAAATTTCTTGTGAATGCCTCCAGTGTCAGCTGGGTCTTTTTTAAACGAGCAAATTGAAAAGTCGCACTTGGTGGAGAGAGAGCGTGACTAAAATGATGACTAGGCTGGGGGACCTCCCTTGTGAGGAAAGGCTAAAACATTTGGGGCTCTTTAGTCTGGAAAAAAGGTGCATGAGGGGGATATGATTGGGACATACAAAGTAATGCAAGGCATGAGTAAAGTAGATAGAGGGACGCTCTTCCCCCTCTCACAAAATACCAGAACTAGGGGACATCCACTCAAACTGAGGGTTAGGAGAGTAAGAACAGACAAAAGAAAATATTTTTTCACCCAGCACATTGTTAATCTGTGGAACTCCCTGCCACCACTCCCTGTGGTGATGGCATCTGGCCTGGATGCCTTCAAAAGGGGATTGGACAGATTTCTGAAGGAAAAGTCCATCACAGGTTACAAACCATGATGGAGATGTGTAATCTCCAGGATTAAAACCAGGGTACTTCAAGGGCCAGATGCAGGGGAGTGGTATCGGGAGACAGATATCTAGTCTCGTGCGCTCCCAGAGGCATCTGGTGGGGCCACTGTGAGATACAGGAAGCTGGACTAGAGGGGCCACTGGCCTGATCCAGCTTGGCTCTTCTTATGTTCTTATGTGGAAGAAGCCTTACCCAGCATCCGAAATGTTCAGCACTGCCTAACTGCTGGTTTTCCGGTCCTCTTTACAAAACCTTCAGCATCCATCATAGTGCTCTCAGCGATTCTTCCTGTACCAGTTTTCTTAATTTTCATACTAGTTCCTCTCTGAGAAAAATCTAGCCTATACTATCCTGTACCCGCTTTCTTTCCTGGTGGTTGTAATGTCAGCAACGTGTCTTTTCTGTCCCAAACCTTCCAGGGGCCACCAAGACTGATCCCAGCTGATGACCCAGTCATAGGTGGGGGCATCATGGCTTTGTGATTCCTGGCAGGTGGTGGCTCCAAGCAACCGTGACATCATGGTGCCTAGGTGGCCCAGGCGGTCCCTTGGGAGGAAACTGGCAAAAGATCCATCAGTTGGATGCCACATCAGCTTGGCTGATGAGGCTACAGTGGCCAAGCCAGCCTCTGAGAAACGTCTATAAAGCCACTCTGAGAACTAGTCAGCAGTTTTGCAAAATGGAGGGGAGTTGCCCGGAGAGGCCTAAGAGTGTCCCACAATGGAATCACAACTCCACAAGAACCTTCTGTGTTATTTTCTGGAGAGAATGGTATTTAAAAAGATACTAGCTGTAGTACCGGAAGGAATATATACCCGTTGCAACTAGAAGGCACTTCTGTTTTTGGCTCTTCCATGAATGGAATCCCCCAAATTCATCCTGCTTGAGAGGAAGGCTCAATTCACCTTTAAAGATGGTTGCCATAACAACGCCTTGTCAGAAGGATACTCCCTGATGAAACCAAATGCTCTTCTTCTTCTTTAAGTGACGTGTCTTCCTAGAACATTGGCGATCAGTAGCATGATCTTTTTGTTGTTGTCTTGTCTAAAGTTATTTTAAATAGAGAAGCTGTGCCCACTGTGAATCGTTGGCTTAAATTCTTAAGCCAGAATGTTCTTCTATGCCCCGGGCCACGCTTCCCCTCTATTCTGTCTTGAAGGATAACTTGCAACAGATGGTATTTCTTATTGCACATTATATGTCTGAAACACTGCAATTTTCTTCTCTTTGCAGTATTGAGGAGGATTTCTAACTTTTTTTTAATGTGCTGTAATGTAATACAGTCACATGAGTGACTCTGGCTGTCCAAGGTATCTTCAGGATTTGTCTGTACGTCCACATTTCAAATGCCTTCCCCTGGCTGAAATTCTGTGGCTCCGCGTAGGCAAGTCACGGGAACACGATACAAAGGGAGTTGCTTCACCAAATCTTCACTGATTCACTGGGCCGTCTCTAGTTGTGACCTCATATGCTAAGCAACCAGGTTGCAGCTGTTTTCTGATGTTTGACTTGGGGGGTGTTATGGGTCAAAATGGAGCCACGCTCCATCTGGCATGAGCATAGACAGCTGTGTGGTTTGCTATATGTTTTCCACACAGAGCTTGGGAAAAGGAACATGGGAAGTCCCCTCCCCTTAGAACAGTGTTGCATTATTCTAAATTCCACCTGCATTTCCGGCCTGACGTCTTTAGTATCCCATTGCACAGCTTGGTTTTCTCCTCACCTTATTCACGAAGCATAACTTTCATTGCTAGAACCATAGAGTGGGAAGAGACCTCAAGGGCCATCTAGTCCAACCCCTAGCGATGCAGAAACCCCCATCCATGTACCCCCGACAGATGGCCATCCAGCCTCTGCTTAAAAAAAAACTCCAAAGAAAGAGACTCCACCACCCTCCGTGGCAGCATATTCCACTGCTCAACAGCTGAACTGTCATGAAGTTCTTCCTAATACAGGCATGTCCAAACTTCGGCCCTCCTGATGTTTTGGACAGCAACTCCCAGAATTCTAAGCTTACATTGCCAATGGTAAAGGACGATGGGGGTTGCTGCCCCAAACATCTGGAAGGCTGAAGTTCGGACATGCCTGTCCTAATGTTTAAATGGAATCTCTTTCCCTGTACTGTAGCTTGAAACCATTGCTCCAACTCCTAGTCTCTGAAGCCATGGAAAACAAGGCAGTCCCCTCTTCCATACGACATCCTTTCAAATATTTAAAGTAAACACAGCTATCATATCCCCTCTCAACCTTCTTCAAGAATCATGAAATAACTTTTGTTTCCTGCTCCTGTTACTTCTGAAGCATACCTTCCATTGCAGAAATAATGAAATAAGGTATTTAAGAGGTTTGAGTTGATTTAATTTGCTCTTTCTGTTTTATTATTGCTATTGTTTGACTGTGATTTCTCTTTGATTTTATCAATTGTTAACTGCCCAGAAGAATGCCCTGCACTAATAGGGCAGTAGAAAAATCAATTTCATAGTTACATTTTTTTTTTTTTTGCTTGGGGCACACCATCATTTGATTTTTGTTGTAGAATCCTGCTTGCTCTCTACAAACAAAATACAGTGGTATCTTGTAGAAAGGAATTAATTTGTTAGAAATGAAATTATGTTAAGCAAATTTTCCTTTATACAAATTTCCCATAGGAATGCAATGAAAACAGAGTAATCCCTAATCGTGACCAGATTCACCCTACAGATGATTCTGTTAAGCAAATTTCCCCTACCTCGGGAATTTTTATGTTGTACAGATTTTATGTTATACAAACCATTTGTTATACGAGGGTCCACTGTATATGGCACGACTACCATCCTGCCATAACTCAGACCTGCATGCTGGTTTTCAATACAAGTTACTTGTAGCCTATTCTTTCCAACTTCTGCCCTCTAGCATTAAGGAAACAGACCCTGGCCCCTCTCATTTACCAGGTTAGGATGGTGTGAGTAACGCGCCTCATGTTTCAAACGGAAATGGTTGTGCATTGCGTACAGAATCCACCTGGAAACAAAAACAGAGACATGCACTCTTTGAAATTCCCTGAGCAGAAAGAAATTCCCCACTATTAGGAAGGTGTGGGCAGGTTTGGAGGTCTGCGAGACACATTTCCCCACAAACACCCATGATCCCTTGAGGGCCACACACCAGCTATAGAAATGGGCTGGAAAGAAACTTCTTGGTAAACCAAACCAAAAACAGCCAGACTCTTACTGGCCTTCACACAAGGTTTGTATAATATACTGCAGCAAATTGATGAGGTGATGGGCCATATCTCCGTTGTGCGACCAGGCATGTAACCGAGGTGCCCATCCTGTCAATTAGCCTCAATTAGCTGCAGTAAGTTATGTGGACCTTGCACGAGTGCCAGTGGAATTCTGGCCGATGAATCTGAAATGGTCCAGAGCTTACCTTAGAGTGGCATCTTTAGGGCTTCACAAGACTACACAGATATGCCTGCAGAGGGTGCATATGTCTGTCACATTGAGGGGGGGGCACTCAATGTCATAGAATCATAGAATGGTGAAGTTGGAAGGGGCCTACAGGGCTGTCAAGTCCAACCCCCCCCCGCCCCGCTCCATGCAATTCATAGTGTTGGAGCACTCACCACTTCCTGAGGTAATTGGTTCTATTGGCATACTACTCTAACAGTAAGAAAGTTTTTTCTGATAGTCAGCTGAAAGCGGGGTTCTCTTAACTTCAGCCCACTGTTGCATGTTCTACACCCTAGGTTGATCAAGAAAAGAACTTGTACTATCTTGGTATAACAGCCTCTCAAATATTTGAAAAGTGCTATCTATCACCTACTCAGTCATCTTTTAAGTTCTTTCAGCCTTTTCAGTCTTTCCTCATAGGGCTTGTTTACCAGCCCCTTGATCATCCTTGTCACCCTCCTTTGGACCTGTTCTAGTTTGTCAGCATATTTCTTGAAGTGTGGTGTCCAGAACTGGACACAATACTCAAGGTGAGGCCTGACCAGTGCCTAACGTTGTCCGATGGGAAAACGATAAGGGGGGGAAATGGTGTTTTGCTTTGCCAAAAATTATGGGAACGGGATCTGGTGGGGAATACAATAGGGTTCCTTATCTGAAGGATCAGGATTCACTGATTTACTCATCCAAAGTCTGAAAATATTAAAAATATTAAAAGGAAAAAAATCTAGAAATATGTATTTATAGCAGTGTAGTTACAACAATTGGTCGCTAGAGGGAGCCAGAGACCAAGCTATGCACAGTAGGATCCCCATATCTGCAGAGGATTGGTTCCAGGCCACTCCGCGGATACAGAAATCTACGGATAAGAGTGAACGCGCTTATCGGGGTGACAGTGGTGACAGGGGTGGTGGGATGCCGGGGGCGAAAGGTCTTGTGCTGCCCAGTACGCCCAAAGTGGAGGGCTGCCGACCTGCCCAGTGGGAGTGGGTTAGTGCTGGGGGTGAAAGACATGCAGTGTGGCTTACACCCCCGACACTAACTCACTCCTGCTGGGCAGGTCAGCGGCCCTTTGTGCTGCCCAGTGTTTGGGGTGTGTGTCAGGGGCGAAAGCTTTCACTCCTGGCACCTCACCACCCCTTGCCACTGTCACCTCCGGATAAGAGTGTCCGTGCAGGTTTCACGCCTGGCACTAACCCACTCCCGCTGGGCAGGTTGGTGGACCAGGCGATAGCACGCCTTCACTGCACCCGGTCCATTGTGCACAAAGGCACTCTCTCCTGCCACCCAGTCTGCCTACCTGCCCAGCAGGAGTGGTAGGGTGATGCGCTTGAACACACAGCCCAATCCACCGTCCAGGCAGCGTGGCATAGCTTTCACCCCCAACACCCCATCACCCCCACTGCCTGCTGTTTGCCAGCTGCAGATAACTGAATCCGCGGATGGCAAATCAGTGGATACGGGGGTGGTACTGAATAGTGTTTGCTATTGAAACAGAGTTCACTGCAATCCATGTTTTTCAGCATCTACTTGTGGGGGACTGAAGTTGGGTCGCCAAATGCAGCTCATGTCAGGAGCTACCCCTTCTCCAGTGAACAATGGAGACTCTTCAGGCGCACAAGCTGCTATAGATACCACCTCATTGGACACAAGCAGTTTTGGGAAAGCCACAGTTATCTTGCCCAGCAGTGACATCCCTTCCATCCGACTCTCTCTTAAGACACATCCATTCCAGGTAGCAGGATGAGTTGTTGTGACTGGCCCTGGGTGATAAGTAACCTGTGCTTTCTAGGATGTACTCTAGATCATTACTAGGATGACCACTGCCCCCCCATCCCAGCTACACAGGAAGCCATGGCAAGAAAGGTCTAGAAAGCAGATTTCTGTTCAACACCCTGTGGACAAGGGCCAAATTCTGGAAACCTCGAGACAGAATGCAAATCTGCTACCTAAAAAAGTTTCTAGAATTGGCACTAACCCAATAGCACCTGAACTCAATATTGGGTTCAGTTACTAAGAACTGTGGAAGCTGCCTTCTACTGAGTGAGACCTCTGATCCTTTTAGACCAGTGGTTCTCGACCTGTGGGTCCCCAGATGTTCCTGGACTGCAACTCCCAGAAATCCTGGCCAGCTCAGCTAGTGATGAAGACTTCTTGGAGATGCAGTCCAGGGACATCTGGGGACCCACAGGTTCAGAACCACTGCTTTAGACCATTGCGCCAGCTCTGATGGTCAGCAACAACTGTCCAGGGTTTTGAGAAGAACTCTTACAAACACAGTCTGGTGATGCTACCAGAGGTTGAAGGTGGGATCTTTTATGGCCTCTTGGTTCAGACGATCCCACCGAGACTCAAACACCAGCCAGAAAATTCTGCATTAGGACATTCTGAGACAGGAATGGGGGCCCTCTTGAAACAGGTCAATGGTTCCCAACCTCGGGTCTCCAGATGTTCTTGGACTGCAACTTCCAAAAGCCTTCACCACTAGCTGTATGAGCCAGGATTTCTGGGAGTTGTAGTCCAAGAACATCTGGAGATCCTAGGTTGGGAACCACTGGTCTAGTCTAGATGGACACGGTTCCTCTGACGGGACACCCTCATATATGGTGTTCTTCCATATAGGTTTTGTATACCTGTAAAAGAATACTATAGCTTCTTTCCAAAGGGTGCTCTGCCAGGAACCTCTTACCAAGAAAGGTTGCCATGTCTCACGACGCTGTTTCTCTGCTGTTGAACTGAATAAGACTCCACCGACCCACCACCTCCCCTTCCCGAATGTTCCAGAGCAAAAAAATATCCTTGAAGACACGCAACAGATCTTACATGAGGAAATCGGGGCCATTTAATGACCCTGCCAAGTCAGAACACATAGCCATGAATATCGAGCTTCCTGGGCAACAGATTTGGCTGTCACTTCCAAAACACGTGAATAAAACAGGCACAATGACGAGCTGGTTACCTGGAAATCCGGAACTTTAAGGGAGCTGATTGTTCTGGGGTTTATGACAGCACCAGAGGTCACATTTTGTCAGGGTCTGTGGTCACAAATTCAGGCCAGTTCTGAGTAAAACAGCAGCCTAGCTACACGTGACTAAAGCTGAGCATGAGAGTAGCCTTGTTATGTGACGAGATGAACACAAACATCAGTTTGGAGGTTCAACCTAGTCCGTAAAGACAGCCAAACAGCCAAAAAAAAAAAAACCCTCTGAAATAAAATAAAATAATTAATAACCTCCCAGTCATAAGCAAGAGCACAGCCTTTTCTCTGTTATTTATTTTAGAGAATATTTATTCTTATTTCAGAGTATTTATTTTAATACTTTAAAATAAATAATAATCTCCCAGTCATAAGCAAGAACACAGCCTTTTCTCTATTATTTATTTTAGAGAATAATACTTATTATTATTTTAGAGTATTTATTTCAATACTCTGAAATAAAATACAATAAATAATAATCTCCCAGTCATAAGCAAGAGCACAGCCTTTTCTCTATAATTTATTTTAGAGAATAATACTTATTATTATTTTAGAGTATCTATTTCAATACTCTGAAATAAAATACAATAAATAATAATCTCCCAGTCATAAGCAAGAGCACAGCCTTTTTTCTATAATTTATTTTAGAGAATAATACTTATTATTATTTTAGAGTATCTATTTCAATACTCTGAAATAAAATACAATAAATAATAATCTCCCAGTCATAAGCAAGAGCACAGCCTTTTCTCTATTATTTATTTTAGAGAATGAAACTTATTATTTGTTGCATTACGAATCACACGGGACACAGAGTTTCGGGGTGCAATATCTGGTGCTCAGGCAACATTCTCTATCTGGACTCCATGGATGTCTCTGTGTGTCTGAATGTGTGGAGGCATGCGTGTGTGTGAGTGATTGTGTGGTGATGATTCTCCTCCTTCTCCTACTGCCTGCACCCAGTCTTTATTAAGAGAGTAAGCACAATAGATACAGAAAGGACGTTCCTCGGTAGGAGGAGGATGCAAGCCTTATCTGTGAGACCACACTCAGTAAACAGGCACAGGAAATAGAATCCATAGGTGGTGGTGGGGGGAAACGCTCCCTAGCTAGTGAGGCATTACTGATAAGGACAGAAAGGGGCTCTTGGTCTGTATCCTGATATCCTGTTTTCCTGGCCTCCTGTTTGTTCTGGCCTTCATCAGCACATCCTGGTATCTGCTTCGGTCCTGGGGACTGCTGGGAAATTTATTTATTTATTTATTTATTTATTTAACTTATATGCCGCCCACTACCCAAAGGTCTCTGGGCGGCTTACAATCCAAAGAATAAAACAATTTAGAATAGTTAAGAGTAAAATATCAATAAATCATCAATAAAAACCTTACACTAAAATCATTATTCTAAAATTGTCATCAGCAGACCCACAATCTATATTATATCAATTAAAAACCTTCTGGAACAGGAAGGTTTTTACCTGGCGCCAGAATGTAATCAGTGTTGACGCCAGGCGGATCTCGATCAGGAGGGCATTCCATAGCTTGGGAGCAGCTGCCGAGAAGGCCCTGTGTCTACAGGCCATCCCTCTCACCTCCTTGAGGGATGGCTCTTTCAAAAGGGCCCCCTGGCTAGATCTTAATTGCCGGGTAGGTTCGTATGGAAGGAGGCGATCCTTCAGGTATCTAGGTCCTAAGTCGTTTAGGGCTTTGTATGTCAGAACAAGCACTTTGAATTCAGCTCAGGCAGCAACTGGTAACCAATGAAGGTTACGCAGAATCGGTGTGATGTGATCCCTGGCAGCCCCACCACTTACCAGCCGTGCCGCACGATTCTGAACCAGTTGCAATCGCCGGACCGTCTTCAAAGGGAGCCCCACATAGAACGCATTGCAGTAATCAATACGGGATGTTACCAGTGCATGCGTAACTGTCATGAGGCTGTGCTCGTCTAGGTAGGGGCGAAGCTGGTATATTTTCCGCAGCTGAAGGAAGGCACCCCTGGCCACCGAATCCACCTGGGCTTCCAGAGTTAGACCGGGGTCCAGAAGCACCCCAAGCTGCGGAGCAACCCCATCCAAGACAGGAAGATGGCCCTCTAACCTGTCCGGCAAGGCACCCATTAACAGTACTTCCGTCTTGTCTGGATTGAGTTTCAATTTATTAACCCTCATCCAGTCCATTATCTGGCCCAGACACAGGTTCAGTACAGAAATCGCCTCACCTGGATTGGTGGAAAACGAGAGGTAGAGCTGAGTATCGTCAGCATATTGCTGACTCCTCAGCCCAAACCTCCTGATGACCTCTCCCAGCGGTTCCATGTAGATGTTGAACAGCATGGGAGACAGTATGGAGCCCTGGGGAACCCCGTGACGTAAACGCCACGGGGCAGAGCAACTGTCCCCCAGCACCACCTTCTGGACACGGTCAGCCAGGAAGGATTGGAACCACTGCAGAGCAGTGCCTCCAACCCCCAACCTGGCCAGCCTATCCAGAAGGACACCATGGTCGATGGTGTCGAAAGCCGCTGAGAGGTCCAGGAGTATCAACAGGGTCGCACTCCCCCTGTCTCTCTCCCGGCAAAGGTCATCATACAGGGCGACCAAGGCGGTCTCCGTACCAAAACCCGGCCTGAAGCCAGATTGAAATGGATCCAGAAAATCAGTTTCATCCAGCAGTGCCTGGAGTTGTCCGGCCACCACCCGCTCCAACACCTTGCCCAAATAAGGGAGGTTCGCTACTGGTCGGTAGTTAACCACCAGCCCTGGGTCCAGGTTTGGTTTTTTTAGGAGTGGTCTAATCACCACCTCTTTCAAGGTGGTGGGGACCACTCCCTCTCTTAAGGAGGCGTTAACAACCTCCTGGACCCAGGTGCGAACCCCCCTGGCAGATCTTTCAATTAGCCAAGAAGGGCAAGGGTCGAGTGGTGTAGTGGTAGCACAGACAGATCCAAGCACCCTGTCCACATCCTCAGGTCTCAATAATTGAAACTCATCCAATAAAACTGGACCTAAGCACGGCACACTGGATACATCCCTTGAATCTGCATCAATAGTGGAGTCCAATTCCCTGCGAATCTGAGCGATTTTCCCCTCAAAGTGAGCGGCAAACTGGTCACAACAGGCTGATGAGTTGTCCAGAACCTCCACCATATTTCTTGGTTGAAGAAGGTCCTGGACTACCCGAAACAGCTCTGCTGGACGGCACTCTGAGGAAGCAATACGGTTTGCAAAATAATGCCTTTTCGCCAACCGTATCGCCACGGAATAGGCCCGATAATGGGCTCTAAGCCGTGTTCGATCGGACTCACAGTGATATTTTCTCCACTTGCGCTCCAGCCGTCTCCCCTCCTGCTTCATTGCCCGCAGCTCAGATGTATACCAAGGAGCTGTCTGGGCTCTGCGTAGGGGGAGAGGGCGCTTAGGTGTGATCGTGTCAACCGCCCGGGACATTTCCCTATTCCACAGGGTGACCTGAGCTTCGACAGGAGCGCCGACCATATCAGACGGATAATCCCCCAGAGCTTTCAGGAAACCATCTGGATCCATTAGTCTCCATATGTCAAGCAGCCCTCCCAGGCCTTCCGTTTCCTTTGTGCTTGACCAATGTTGGGGCTCAGAAATATGGGCAATGATATCCCCACATTTATTCTTGTTTCAGAGTATTTATTTCAATACTCAGAGATAAAATAAAATAAATAATAATCTCCCAGTCATAAGCAAGAGCACGATTTTTTTCTTTTCCACCCTTTTGTCTGAGTGGGAGACCAGCCAAGAGGGTAGGGAAGAAAAGCCTGAACTGTTGCCAGGACTGGAAGATCAGCCGAGGAGATTGAAAGAAGGAAGGGCCATGCCCATCTCTAGGTATGTCTCATCAAGCGGTATGCAACTTGTAGCAGCCATGATAGAGTCATCAGCACATGTGAGATATTTAAGGAGTGGGTTCACCCTTACCAGCCCCACTTCTGCGACTTTCCGTGGGCAAGAAAGGATTTCAATCAAGGAATTCTAAGTCTGATTCCATACCCTAGACCAGTGTTTTTCAACCACTGTTCCGTGGCACACTAGTGTGCCGCGAGATGTTGCCTGGTGTGCCGTTGGAAAAGCTGAAGAATATCAGCTTTGTGTTCAGCCAAACAACTGAATAAAGTATTTTATAATTTTTCATATTTCTGTTTACTTACTATTTCATAATAAAGTAATTATAAAATACTTTCTTTGTGTTTATTTGATTCCTATTCAAGAGAATTACTTTATATATGGTCAATATAGGCACAGAGTTAATTTTTTTAACATTTTCTAATGGTGGTGTGCCTTGTGATTTTTTTCATGAAACAAGTGTGCCTTTGCCCAAAAAGGGTTGAAAAACACTGCCCTAGACCACCCTAGCAGAACATAATAAAGAGACCAAGACAAGCAGTGTGTGTGTGTGTGTGGGGGAAACGACCTAAATCCTGTTTCTATTTAGCTCTTCTGTTTAGTTAACACTTGCATCCTCTGCACATTTGATCAGGAAGCTTGTAATTCAGTTTTTGCAAATCCCAGCAGGAGTTCAGCTCGCAGCCTTAGATAAAAAGAGATCCATAAAATCAGTTTTTGTTGAGTTGCTCCGTCAGGAATGACAGATGGTTGCTAAGTACCTTTTTGTACTTTGGGGTGTGCATGGCTTTCTACCACAGTGTGTACCCCACCCCACCCCCCAAAAATAAAGGAATTCTTTAATTAATGGACATCCTGCCTCCGTTGGCAACCCCTGTCGTGCTGTGCAGGGGCAATTATACAAAAGGCTCGGGCTCAGTGTGATTTAGAAATGTGTGTGCGCGCACGCACTATCAAGTCAATCGTATGGTAACCCCTTCCAGAGTGTTCTAGGTAGACAGTGTAAGGATATAGGGATGGGGAGAGGGTCACTACAGTTGAGGCATAAAAGCAAAATATAGGAACAGTTTTCTGGTCAAAAGCCAAACACTTTTCAAAGCATACGGTTATGTTATGTTCCCAGTTTCACCCTTGACTAGCAAAAAGCCCATTTGGCAGAAACAGTGATCTGTATGCTGGCCTAATTCCCTTGATATGTCTGAAAGTTGAGTCGTGGCAACTGGATTTCTTCTCTTGAGAGACTGAAACGTTTTGCTGCTCATCCAAGCAGCTTCGCCCATCTGGGGTAAGTTAGTGGCAAGGCCTCCATTTTATAGTTCACCTCCCCCTGGTCTGAATAGGCTCATGAGTTGGACAAAGGCCTGAATAGGTTTGTAGGTACACCATGATCTGAATAGGCTCGTTAGGTGGATAATGGCCTTGAAATGCAAATTTTCAGCTTGTCTCCAAGGTGAGTATGCAATGTCTTGTGTCAACAGCCTGCCTAGCTAATCCAAGATGGAGCTGATTCTATGCCAAACTTTGCCTTGTCGAAGGGATTAGAAGCAGCCAGTGTGATTATATGGCTGAACTTTTTTGGCATTTGACTTGTTTTGTTTCAAATCAAGTCTACTCCTTTTTAAGACAGGCCACCTGTGTTGTGGGGTAGGGCTAATAATCCAGCTCTAATCTAAGCCCCAAGTGCTTTACTGACGTGATCCAAGACTCCCAGTTGGAGAGCATGGGCAGAGTGCTATGCTACAGAAAATACAGAGGGCATCCCCACCTCCAGACAAGCCAAGAAGAAGGAAGACCGGCACCTGAAGACAGCACTTCGGGCCAAAGTGGGCCTTCAGCAAAGCAGTGTGCCGACCCAGAAGAACAAGGGATCAGCCTGAGACCCAGAACCAACGGAAGAACCTGGTCATTCCCTACATGGCTGGAGTGTCCGAGAAGCTTAAAAGGATTTTTGGCAATCACCACATCCCGGTTTATTTCAAACCCACAAACACACTAAGGCAGAGACTCGTCCACCCAAAGGATCCGATACCAAAACATAAAAGGAGCAATATAGTATATGCAGTCCAATGCAGTGAGGAGTGTTCAGACCTCTACATTGGAGAAAATAGCCATTAAACAGGAGGATGGCCCAACATAGGAGGGGCACAGGTCAGGACGAGAATCAGCAGTACACCTCCATTTGAAGGACAAAGGGCACACATTCAAAGATGAAGATGTACACATATTAGACAGAGAAGATAGATGGTTTGAGAGAGGGGTCAGGGAAGCCATTCATGTGAGCACTGAAAACCCCTCTCTCAAAAGAGATGGGGGACTCAGGCACAGTCTATCTCCTACTTGTCAGACGGTGATTTCAACAATCCCCAGACAAATAAAAAACACTTCACACCTCCACCAGCAAGGCCATGGGCTAATGACTCATACTGTATGGGTGTTGGGAAGGTTGTAAAGGAGGGACTTTCACACACCTTAGGCCATTATCTACTTCTTGAGCCCATTCAGACTACTGTCCACCTAACGAGCCTATTCAAGCCATTGTCCATCTTATAAGCCTATTTCAGACCAGGGTGACAAGAGGTCAAAGTGAAGTATAAAATGGAGGACTCGCAACTAGCTTCCCTAAGACTGACGAAACTGTTTTGATGAGCAGCAAAACGTTTCAGTCTCTCAAGAAAAGAAATCCACTTGCCACGACTCAACTTCCAGAAAAAAAAATTACCTGGATGACTGAGAATCTTCACAGATGTAGAGGGGATGTTGGCAACAAATACCAACAACAGGAGAAGGGAAGTTGGGGGGAATGACTGCCCCTGGGGGATTGGACAGATTCCTAGAGGAAAAGTCAATTTTGGAGATGTGTCATCTCCAGGTAAAACCAGGGTCAAGGCAGATGCAGGGGAGTGGTTCAGGAGACAGATATCTAGTCTCATGCGCTCCCAACATTGACTGCCCCTGGTTAGCCCTGGAATCACAACAAAGAAAGACTTCAGAAGTGATTGACCATCCCCTTCATCTGGAGGGCATCTTGGCCAAAGGCTACCCAGGTTGTTTGTCTTCTCTGACATGCGGAATGGTCTCCCAACCTCTGGATCCATAGCCAGACGCCTAAACCACTTAGGTATCCAGCAGAAACGGAAGAAGATGAGTTTAGATTAGAAATTCCAAGGAATCTGACACACAGAACAAATCCTAGGCATGGAAGCTGACAAATTTTGTGAACAGAGGCCCACAAAACATTTTCAAGCTCCATTACTTAAGGTTCAAGTATGCATGTTAGAGCTGGGCACAAAACAGAAAACCAATGGTTCTGTTGGTTCTGTTTCGGGCCCACCCTCGGTTTGGGTGGTGGTTGATGTACCACAGGCCAGCAAGGTAGACTGTCCTGCCGCCGCTCCCCCCCCCAGCACCGACAACATGGCCCCAGGGGCCAGGTCGGCACTTTTAAAAAAAAAAACATTTTACAGTGCTGACCAGGCAGCTCCCCAGCCGGGTCAGCACTTTTTAATTTTTTTTTACAGCCCCGATGCTGGGGCTTGGTTTTGTTTTGTTTTTTCTTCAAAGTTGAGGCCAGCACCTCTCAAGCTTGCTTCCCCGCACCATTATTTTTATATATTTTTAAAATTTATAGCGCCGACCACACAGCCCCCAGGGCCAGGTTGGTGCTTTTTAATTTTTATTTTATTTTTTAAAACATTTTTCAGTGGCGGCCAGGGCCAGCAGGTGGCACTAGAAAAAAATAATAAAAATAAAAATAAAAAAACCAGCACTGACAGCTCGAAGGCCAGCTGATCAGCACTGGGGGCAGGGGGAATTTAAAAAAAAATTAATAAGTGTCTGGTCTGGGCTAGGAAAAAAAGCAGAAAACCGGATCATATGCAAGCTCCCACAGACTTCTGGCTCGCATTTTTTTTTGCGGGGCAAAAAATTCCCAACTTCTGGCCTTGCCTTCAACCTCAAACAATGAAAAGTCACCTGGATATGCAGAAGATGAGTCACAGCAGGAAGGAAGTCTCACTCAGGGGAACAGGAGAAGCACTTTGCTGGTTGCTGGAAATGTTCAGGAGGTACCGGAGACTGATCTTGGCAGGCCTCCTTAGGCATTGTCGGAATCGGTGTAGCGCCTCAAAGAACGGAGCCTGAAAGAGATCTCAGTGGCAGATGCCCAACACCCACATCTGCACGCCAACACGGCAGCGTTCTAGCCTGAGCTACCAGCGGCAGTTGTGACGGTTATGGGAAGAAGGCAGAATTCTGCGGACGGAAAAGGAATAAAACAGTTGGAAGGGGCTTCTGAGGCCATCAAGCCCAAACCCCTGTTGAAGGCTGGAATCCAAATCAAAATGGATTTGACAGAAGTTGGCTAGTTTCCTCTGAAATGCTGCCAGCGTTGGAGTGCTCACCACCTCCCAAGGTCATTAGCTCCACCGTCATACTGCTCTAACAGTTAAGAAGTTTTTTTCCCCTGATATTCAGCTGAATTCTGGGTTCCTATTGCTTGAGAGGAGACAGGACAATCTTCCAAGCATGTAAAAAGTGTTGTCCTATTTCCCACCCCCACCCCGGTCTTCTTTTCCCAAGTCTAAACATGCATCAAATCCAGCTTGATCAAGGACCGAGTTGTTTGTCTTTTGGTCATTCCAGGGTATCTTCAAAGCCCTCCATTTTTCCTTGTCAGCTTTCTGGAGACAAAAATATTGAAACTGAGCCTGTCCTACTTTGGACACATCACAAAAAGGCAGGATTTACTGGGAAAAGACCCTAGTGCCGGGAAAGGTTGAAAGCAACAGGATGAGAGGGAGACGCAAGAGGAGATGGATGAGCTCGCTAAAGAAAGCCACGGGCTTCAACCTACAAGAGCCAATCGGAGCTGTTGAAGATAGGACCTCTTGGAGATCACTGATTCATGAGGTCTCCATAAGTCAACTTGAGGGCATGCAACCACAAGACAACTGCAACTGCTAGGCGGTGCTGCTGCTTCTACCGCTCTCTGTGTTCAACCCAAGACAGATTTCAGGCTGTGCCGAGGAGAGTGTTTCACTTCCTCTCATTTTTAAGAATCCCTTGCTTCTGTTGATCTGTTTCTTGCTTTCCCGGATGGAAACAGAAAAACACCAGCAGCAGAATTAACAAGATGCAATGGTCGCGGTTGAAAATTGTGTAAAAGTAACTGTTTTGGTCAATGAGACATGTGCAGTGGACGGGTGCCAAGTGGAAAAACAGGCTTGCACAATGCCACACTTCTCTCTATGCAGGACCCGTCGTTACAAGATGCTGTGGGTTTAATTATTTCTGGGTAGTTGTCATCACATTCCTACTGAAACCTGGAAAGCCTAGGTAGGAATGAGACTAGAGGTTTGTGGTGATAATGATAAGAATGAACTGGAAGCTGATTAGGGATGCAGGTTGTTGTTTTTCCCCCGTCTCCCTTGCCTGGCCCGCCTGACCGCCTTTGCCATTCCTTGGTTTGGATTTTTGGGTGTTTTAGCTGTTTTAGTTGTTTTATTTTCCTATGCTGTAAACCGCCCTGAGTCCCCATGAGGGAAATAGGTGCGGTATATAAGTGTGAAAATAAATAAATAAAATAAATAAGTGGAAGTGGACGGAATACTCCAAGTTAATTCCAACCTCCATGGCAGGGTTTTTTGCAGAAGAGAGTGACTAAAATGATTACTGGGCTGGGGCACCTCCCTTATGAGGAAAGGCTATAGCATTTGGGGCTCTTTAGTATGGAAAAAAAGATGCCTGAGGGGGGATATGATTGAGATGTACAAAATAATGCAGGGCATGAGTAAAGTGGATAGAGAGAAGCTCTTCCCCCTCTCACAAAATACCAGGGGACATCCACTCAAATTGAGGGCTAGGAGAGTGAGAACAGACAAAAGAAAATATTTTTTTACCCAGTGTGTTGTTAGTCTGTGGAACTCCCTGCCACAGGAGGTGGTGATGGCATCTGGCCTGGATGCCTTCCAAAGGGGATTGGACAGATTCCTGGAGGAGAAGTCCATTACAGGTGACAAAACCATGATGGAGATGTGTCATCTCCAGGATTAAAACCAGGGTACTTCAAGGGCCAGATGCAGGGGAGTGGTATCAGGAGTCATTACAGGGTACTAAATACCCCAAAATTCTCAGCTAGTGGAAAGGAGTAGCTAGAAGGGGAAGGGAAAATGAACTTCCAATCAAAATAAGAAGTTATCAAACTGTGCTACATAGAGCTCACAATCCTCTCACCCCTGGATGCTGGATAAATAAGAACACCATCTGCTATTCACAGAGGCAGGAGTTATGATCCAGTGTAAACATAGCAGGCTTTGATAAGATTATAAAACTGACTAAGAGCACGATTACACTGACAAATGATGTGGGAAACAGTCTGATTCACATTGTTTTCTGATGATCACATGACATTCAAGTCTGTGTGGATTAGTCCAGAGTTTTTGCCTTATTCTTAAGAGTTTGTTTCCCCCTCCGCCACTGGGGCATCTATTTTTTAAAATTAAATACAATTGCATTGGTTCTGCCAGGGTGGTTGCCGGAGCCCAAGTGTGTCTGCCTGCCTGCCTCTGCACACACGCGCACACAGCTGTTGTATTTAAAGCCATTCCAGGCAGCTGCAGGAGTAGAGAGAAAGGAGGGGAGCAGGGGACATGGTTCGTTTGAATCCTTGGATCTGTAAACCGGATGCCTGGGTCTTCTTTCATCTTCCCTTCCTGTTTTTCTGACATTTTTCTGTTAATGGTTTACTAATCTAGGCAACAAAAGAGAGAAAGCAAAAGAGTGAGGAATCAGCAGAGACTGAGGAGGAAGTTATCAAACTGCCTTGTTACCAGCTTGTTAAGGTAACTCTGTGCTAACTTTGCAAAGCTGGATGGCCAGAGCAGAACAGAGCCACCTTAACAAGCTGTAAAGAAGGCTGACTGAGCACCAATTTCCTCCCATTCCTTTGCTCATTCCTGTATGGTAGGCTGAAGCAAAATAACCTGAAGAAACCTAACTTCCTGGGTGCACTTCACAGTGAATCTATCTGCATTTCCCCACGGTGTAGTTATACTTTTGTGCAGAATTCCTATGAGAGACTTAAAGAAGTACAGAATCATAGAGGAATTGAGTTGGAAGGGTTCTATAATGCCATCAAGTCCAACCCCTGCTCAAGGCAAAAGTACCAGTCAACGGACATCTGTCAGATGGTTGTCCAATTTTCTCTTGAATGCTTTGAATGCTGAATCAATGTATATATATACAGTACTTCAATATCTAATCTTCTTAGACAAAACTCCAATTAATGTACATAGTATTTAATCTAAAATGAATAACCATAACTAACAAAAACCATATCTGCCACAGTACAACCCCCATATCTGCACGATCAATGTTAACAATTTCACATTGGAGAAAGTCTGAAAATGTTAAAAATATTAATAGGAAAAAAATCTAGGAAAAAATCTAGTGGTACCTTGTATAAAAAATTCTCCAAATGAAATTATTCAAACATGTATTAGGAATGCAGAACTGCCCATTTTTATATTGAGAGAGACAGACAATGTTAATTTTAGCTTAATGCTTAAAATACACAGTACAGTACTGTACTTTAAAAATACATTATTAATGTCTTTTAAATGAAATGGAAATAGTCCACAAGTTATAACTTTTTAATGTTCATAGCAATAATGTCTAACATTTAAGTTTTACTGATTTTTAAAAGTTCCAAGTTCTGCTAAAACAACCCTATGCTTACCATTTCAGTAAAAGCATTTTCAGAAAGATTTTTTTACAAAAGACTATCTAACCAGCAATGCCAGAGCACAGCAGAAGCTCCAGGCAGTTCTAAAAAAGCACGATGTCTTTCTCCTTTCCGAGATGTAAGTCAAAAACTGCAAGTCAAACACCCAAAACAGTACTTTAAAAATACATTATTAATGTCTTGTCAAAGGAAATGCATAAACTCTCATAAGCAGTCACTTAAAAAGGCTACTTAAAATCTATTTCAGTAAGCATTTTCAAAGATTAAAAAAAGCCATGCCAGAGCACAGCAGGAGGCAGTTCTAAAAAAAAGCACGTGTCTATCTCCTTTCCAAAACACACACCCAAAACAAACTTTTGTCCAACTCTGCAGACCTTCAGATCTTTTCCCACGAATCATAACCCCTGGCAGGCTACACACATCTTTTGCCAAGAAGGTATTTTGGTACAATGCTTTGATAAAGGTAGCCTGCCCTCGAATTCTCAGCTTGCTTTTTTAAATTTTATTAGTGACCTAGAAAGGTACCACCTAGCCTAGTCTTGCATTCGGGCTCTTATTGGTCCCGCGGCTCAACCCCCCCATTTATTTACTTCTACAGATCTTTCCCAGTGAAATCCGGGGGGGGGGAAATACTTCCTCGTTTGGGACTACAAATCCCATCACCTTCCGCTTGGAAGGAAAACCCAAGCTGACTTCTTTAGGAAGAAAGGTGGGGCTGCCGCCCCTCCGGAATTGGACGCCTGAGCCAGCCTGGGAGGATGCCCGGAGCGATGGCGAGAGATGTAGGGGTGTGTGTGTGTGGGGGTAGTAGAGCATCCCACCGCTTGAATTGCTGCCAGGGGGGCTTGAGGGTCGTCCATAAACCCAACCCGCCCCCCCCAGCCCTATGGGCGCCCTCCGCACCCAAGGGGCTAGTCCTCATGAGTGCTATTGCGGGAGATGGAGGGCAAGGCAGCGGCCTCGCGATCCGGGTCCTTTCACACGTTCAGGCGCGCCTTTCCCGGGTTTAAAGATGGGGAAAAGAGGAGAAAACACGCCCACCTTCAAGTGGCGGCAAGGAAGCGCTCCCGAGGGCGCCGTTCCCACGTTCAGAGGGCGCGATTCCCCGGGATCCTGGTCGGGGAAAAGACCTTCCTTCCCGCGGTCTTCGGAGCGGTTTCCTTCTGCGCAAAGCGAAAGCGAAAGCGAAAGAGGGTCCGCGGGCGGAACTTGCCCGGGGAGCGCGGGAAGGAGCCATGGCTCGCCCGGGCGCCGGTGGTGGCCGCTCACCGGGGCCTGATCCGGAGCTCCTGCTGCTGCTACTCAGCGCCCTGCTGTGGATCCCGGGCAGCCGCCCAGGCGCCGACGCCGCCCGAGCCGGGAGCTCCTCGCTGGTCCAGGGTGAGTGAGTGAGCGAGCGCGCGCGCCCGCGCAAAGACCGGGTGCGCTCCTGGGGGTGGTGGTGGGGTGGTGGTGGTTGTTTGGGGGGGGCGCGCTTCGAGGATCGGAATTTTTTTTTTGCGGGGGGGGAAGGAGAGAGATTGGATGACAGCCGTTCACACGAGCGCCCGCACACGCGTCTCCGCCCGCGACCTCCGCTCGAGCGGCCGGGAGGCGCCCCGGGGGTTTTTTGTTTTCAATTAATGTTTATGGAAATATTCATTTCATTGGTTCGTTTTGACGCCCGCGCGCCAGTTCGGGTTTTTTTTTTAATTTAATTTTATTATTGTTATTTTTACTTTTGCCATCCCTGGGGTTGGTTCGGCAACCCACGGGTCAGGTCCGGTGCTCGCGGACAGGTACCGGGGCCCACGCACCAGATCATTTTCTTTTTAAATTTTATTATTATTATTATTATTATTATTATTATTATTATTATTATTATTATTATTATTATTATTATTATTATTATTATTATTACTACTACTACTACTACTACTACTTATTATTATTATTATTATTACTACTACTACTATTATTTACTACTAGTAGTTACTACTACTACTACTACTACTACGGGGCCCACGCACCAGATCATTTTCTTTTTAAATTTTATTATTATTATTATTATTATTATTATTATTATTATTATTATTATTATTATTATTATAATTACTACTACTACTACTACTACTACTTATTATTATTATTATTATTAATTATTATTATTAATTATTACTACTACTACTACTACTTATTACTACTACTACTACTACTACTACTACTACTACTACTACTACTACTACTACTACTACTACTTATTATTATTATTATTATTATTATTATTAATTACTACTACTACTACTACTACTACTACTACTACTTTTGACAGCCCGGGGGCCAGTTCAGCAACCCACAGATTGGGGGCGATGCTCGCGGGCCAGATTGGTTTTTATATTTATTTTAAATTTATTTTTATTTTATTTTTGCCGACCTGTGGATCAGGCGCCTGATCATTTTTTTTTAAATTTATTTTTATTTTTATTTTTATTTTATTTTATTTTTGTGCCGACCACGTGGCCCGCCTGCCCGTTGTAGCGTGGGCCTGTCAACTTTTTATTTTTTTCCTGGAGCCCAGCGAGGAGGACTGGAGGGACCACTCCGCCACCAGATAACGAACCGAAAAGGAAATTTCCATTTAGTACCATTTCGTTTTTCTTAGAGGGGGCAGTTCGTTATTCATTTCATTAGGTAACAAAACATATAACAAAACGAACCAAAAGTTGATTTCGTGCCCATGTCTACTAGCAAACAATCATTTAGGTGGGGGACAGCCCCGTGAGTCCCTTTCCTGGAAATCAGATGTGTCGAACACAGCTGATTTATAAGCCTGCCTCAGGCAGAGTACCAAATCTCCCTTCCTTGTTGGCTTTGGCATGTCAACGTTCTTCTGAAAGATGAACTTCTTAACCTCCTCAAACCACTTCCACAGCCTTCTCGCACTGGTTTCCACACAGCCCAACTGCCTCTGTTATTACTCCTATCTTGACTGGGGATCATAGAATCATAGACTCCTAGAGTTGGAAGAGACCTCAAGGGCCATCCAGTCCAACCTCCTGCCATGCAGGAACCCCCATCAGAGGACTCCCGACAGATGGCCATCCAGCCTCTGCTTAAAAACCTCCAAAGGAGGAGACTCCACCGCCCTCCTTGGTGGCAGCATATTATTCCACTGCCGGTCAGCTCTAACCGTCATGAAGTTCTTCCTAATGTTCAAATGGAATCTGTTTTCCTGTAGTTTGAGACCATTGCCCCACGTCCTAGTCTCTGAAACCATGGAAAACAAACCTGTTCCCTCTTCAATATGACATCCTTTCAAATGTTTAAACATAGCTACCGGTATCATATCCCCTCTCAGCCTTCTTTTTGTAAGGCTAAACATTCCCAGATCCCTAAGCCGCTCCTCATAAGACATTTCTTCCAGGCCTTTAACTATCCTGGTCATCCTCCTCTGGATCCACTTGAGGTTTTAAACATCCTTTTAAAATTGAAGTCACAGAACTGAACACAGTACCCCAGGTGGAGTCTGACCAGAGCAGAATAGAGTGGTACCATCACCTCCCTTGATCTAGACCAGTGGTTCTCCACCTGTGGGTCCCCAGATGTTCCTGGACTACAACTCCTGGTCAGCTCAGCTAGTGATGAAGACTTCTGGGAGTTGCAGTCCAGGAACATCTGGGGACCCACAGGTGGAGAACCACTGATCTAGACACGATGGTTCTGTTGATGCAACCAAGAATCGCGTCGGCTTTCCTGGCTGCCGCATCACACTGCTGACTCATGTTCAATTTGTGGTCCACCCAGACTTCCAGCTCCTTTTCACAGGTACTATTTTCCAGCCAGGTGTCTCCCATCCTTGTTGTTCAGTTGTTCAGTCATGTCCGACTTTTCGTGACCCATGGACCAGAGCTCGCCAGGCCTTCCTATCTTCCACTGCCTCCCGGAGTTTGGTCAAATCCATGTTGGTTGCATCGATGACACCGTCCAGCCATCTCATTCTCTGCCGTCCTCTTTTCCTTTTGCCTTCAAATCTTTCCCAACATTAGGGACTTTTCCAAGGACTCCTCTCTCCTCATGAGGTGGCCAAAGTACTGGAGCCTCAGCTTCAAAATCTGTCCTTCCAGTGAACAGTCTCCCATCCTTCTCCAGTGTCCCATCCTATATCTGTGCAATTGATTCTTTTTACCTAGATGTAGCACCCTACATTTCCCTCTGTTGGACCCCATTCCGTTAGCTTTGGCCCAGCACTCTAATCTGTCAAGGTCCTTTTGGATTTTCATCCTATCCTTTAGGGAATTAGGAAGCCCACCCCATCGTCCTGCTGGCTTGGAAGAGACAGAAATTGCTTTTTCCAGATGTTCCCGATGTTTTGGCATTCCAGGGTCGATGATCTCATTCCTCAAAATCTCATGAGAGTAATGCATTTGGACGTTCCTACCCTGCACACAGGACCACGTCCATATGATTCTCAGGCCTGTGCCGGCTGGGAGATGCAGAGGCTTGCAGTCCCAATAAGTAACTTTTCCAAGCTGTTGGGATTCCCAACAACCTTCTACCCTATTCCATCCACCGTGTAGCAGCCATCTTCGCAAAGGGAAGGCAGCGCTCTTGTTGATAGAACAGCTGGCCTGCATTTTTTTCGGTTTTTTTTTTTTTTGAAAATAGAAATGCAAGTCTCCAAACTTACCTGGGTTGCAGTTTGGGGTGGAGTGGGAACAGATTGCCACTCGCCACCATCTTCTCCATGGGGCAGATGTTCCCACCACCACCACCACCAGGCAGCTGCTTGGCCCGTGCTGGTTCCCCCTAGCTAGCCAATCAGTTTGAGCCTTGCTGGTTGGAAGAAAAGAAGTCTCCGGGTTAGACTGCTGGACAAAGCTAGGCTTTGTACAAAATAATGCAGGGCATAAGCAAAGTGGATAGAGGAACACTCTTCTCCCTCTCACAAAATACGAGAAGTAGGGGACATCCACTCAAATTGAGGGTTGGGAGAGTGAGAACAGGCAAAAGAAAATATTTTTTTCACCCAGCGTGTTGTTAGTCTGTGGAACTCCCTGCCACAGGAGGTGGTGATGGCATCTGGCCTGGATGCCTTCCAAAGGGGATTGGACAGATTCCTGGAGGAAAAGTCCATCCCGGGTGACAAACCATAAGGGAGATGTGTCATCTCCAGGCTTAAAACCAGGGTATTTGAAGGGCCAGAAGATGCGGTGGAGTGGTATCAGGAGAAAGAGATCTCGTCTCCTGCGCTCCCAGACGCATCTGGTGGGGCCACTATGAGATACAGGAAGCTGGACTCGATGGGCCTTTGGCCTGATCCAGCAGGGCTCTTCTTAGGTTCTTATGACAATGGAACCTATGACCTCAGAAGGTGGTGAGCACTCCATCGCTGGAGGCCTTCAAGAGAAATCTAGAAAACCAACTGGCCAATGATACAATATCCTTTGGTCTGAATTCTCGCCTTGAACAGGGGGGGTTGATGGCCTTATAAGCCCCTTCCGACTCAGTAAATCTATGATTCTTCTCCTTTGGTGTGGTGGTTTGGAGCACTGGGGCAGCATCTAGTTTGTAACGGAGACTGTAGCTATTCCCTGGTCAAGGATCCTGTTAAGAAATCTTGTACAGAGGGACTCAGAGAAACGCCGCTGCTTGGGAGTGGTGGCTTCCTCCCCCACCCCCCCACCCCGAGTTACAAGGGGAGCATATGCAGCCGTGCCCATGAACCCAAGTGGAGCCCTCTGCTTATGGAGTTGAGGACTTGTGAAGGCTGCTGTTTGCTGCAGGGCAGCGGATCCCCGTTATCCACGGGATCGCTTATCCACTCTCTTATATTAAAAATATTTAAAGAATCCAAAACACGCACACATTATTTTCACATGTGGTATATACATAACAAGGTTTGTGCCCCCCTGTGGTGGGGATGTTTTTTCTGTGTTTCCCCCCCTCTTCAGCCATACTATAGATGGTAGCTATTATGTACAACTTTCGCTATTCACAGGATTGGTACCAATCAAATGGATAGGGAGAATCCTCCTTTATTTCTTTTTCCCCTTCCAACGTCGAGGTGAGAAAGGCGTCAAAGTCTGAAGGTGTGCACATTCCATGACAGATGATAGGTTCCCTTCCTTTTCCATCAGGGCAGTGTGGCAGACCCCCACCAGTGGCACATGCGCAGATTGAGGAAGGGGCCACCGACACCAGCTTGCGTTACTCGTGCGTGAAGAATTACAAGCGGAAAGCGGGCACCTCCAGCCTTATCGTCTGCAAGTACAACAAGGAGATGAACAAGTCAGAATGGACCAAGCCGAATCTAATCTGCATCAGTAAGTAGCTGTGTGTGTGTGTGTTGTGTCGTTACAGTCGTGACCGACTCTACGTGACTCCATGTCCATGGAGTTTTCTTGGCAGGAGTACTGGAGTGGCTTGTCAGTTCCTACTCCAGGCGCCTACAGCACCTGGTATTCCCTGGTGGTCGCCCATCCAAGTACTAACCAGGGCCGACCCTGCTTAGCTTCCGAGATCAAGCGAGATCGGATGTACTTAGGGCATCTAGGCAGCTATAGTAAGTAGCTACTCATATTAATAAAGTAAACCCAATAAGCGGCCTCTACCTCGAGCAAAGGCTGAACGTATTTCTAGAAAATGACGGAAATGTGGCTGTTGTACATTGGGGGTATCCTGAGATGAGCTTCATTAGAAAAGACAGTATAGCTTGGAGAAGTTGAATATGGAGAAGAGGCAGATCTAACAGGGGATGGGTTGGCTGTAGGGATGGGCAATTCGTTTCAGACCCAGGTGGTGTCCAGAAGGCTCCGACACACAAGTAGCCAATCACTTACCTTGTTCTGTGCCCGCACGGAGCTGAGCTCCAACAAGGAAGCAGGCTCTGATGTCATCTTTGCTCCTCCGTGGAGGTGGCCAATCAGGAGCTGTGCAGGGACAGGTATCATCCTGCCTCCCTGTCTGATTGGCCAGCGCCACGGAAGGGCAAAGATGACATCGAACCTGCTTCCTCGTTGGAGCTCAGCTCTATGCGGGCGCAGAACAAGATACGCGATCGGCTGCTTGTGTGTCACAGACTTCCGAACACCACCTGGGCTCACGCGGGTATCCCTAGTTGGCTGCATGAAGGAAGCCACAGTTTTTGCTTGCAAGACCAGACAGCAAGGCTGTGGATGACCCCACTCATCCACAGAAGCCATTGCTTAGAAAAGTTCCCGGGGGGGGCGCTCCGGTCCCCAGAATCTCCCATTAGCAATGATCATAGAATCATAGAGTTGGAAGAGACCTCAAGGGCCATCCAGTCCATCCCCCTGCCATGCAGGAACCCCCATCACAGGACTCCCAACAGGTGGCCATCCAGCCTCTCATGCTGGAATCCAGAGGCCATGCTGTGTCTAGCTTTCGCTCTTAAAATAGTGTTTGCTATAATCTGCCTTTTTTGGCATCCACTGATCACCCATTGATATGGGGTTACTTGTGTAAATAAATAATAAACTGTCAGGAATGAAAAGTTTAGCTGGTCTTCTTTGTATCTCTTTCCTGAGCTAGTCCTTCCTGCACTCAGAACTAGACATGGGCACGACTAGGCGAAATTCTCGTTTCCGTTTTCGGTTCTCGTTCTCGTTACGTTCGCTCCAACTCGAACTCGAACCGAAAAAGAAAAATTGGGTCTGATTTTTCGTTGTCGTTCATGGCATCGCGGCGATCGCGCGATGCCAAGCAGCACAGAAAAAAGTTTTAAAAAAAAAACCCGATTCCCGGCCATAAAAGCAGGCGAAAATATGCCTGCCTCAGTGAGGGCACCTACTGAGGGGTGGTTTCTGGGGGGGGGCGGCCTTCCCCCCCTCTCCTGTCCTGGGCTGCTGGTACCAGGCTGGGGGGGGCATCCTCATCGTCTCCATTTGCCATGCGGTGGGGGGGGATCCAAAATGGCGACCGCAATATTTATTTTTAAATCGTGGTCCAAAAACCCACCAAAGCACCACAGAAACATTTGAAAATTAGGTATTTTAAATGTCTGATTTTTTTATAGTAGCATCAGTGGGTTTTTCTTGCAATAAAACATCTCCATTGATTTTATTTTATTTTATTTTATTTTTATTTTTATTTTTTTACACCTGCGCATGCGCAATGATGTGCTGGCCATGGGATGGGACCATGCAAATTTTTGGACCCATTCTACCAATCGCATGGCCAGGTTTTGACTGAGACTTCTGGGTGTGCCAGAGAGGGCATTAAAAGCCCTAACCCTAACCCTAACCCTAACCCAACCCTAACCCATACGCCAGTACGCTGTCCTTCTTAGTGGGTCAGAGGCACCCAGAGGTGCAGCCCACTAACCCACCCTAACCTTAACCGTAACCCTAAGCCTAGCCCTTACCCTAACCCCAACCCTAACCCAGATCCGTACGCAAGTACACTTTCCTTCTTAGTGGGTCCCAGGCACCCAGAGAGGTGCCTCGCAGAGCCCACTATCCCCTATCCCATTCCCTAACCTGTACGGCAGTACGGTACTATGCTTCCCTTCTTACTGAGTCCCCACCCACCCTAACATAATGTAATGTAAATGTATGGTACGCGGCGGCTCCGCGAAACGCTTCCCTTGCTTCCCTTCTTAGTGGGTCAGACGTCAGAGAAGCACCCAGAGAGGTGCCTCCCAGAGCCCACTTTACCCCAACCCCAACCCCAACCCAAACGACAAATGGAAATGACAAATTTTTGAAAATTTCCTCGACAAACGGAAACGAGCCGAAAAAAACTCGGAACGTCATTTTTCCTGGTCGTGCCCATCTCTACTCAGAACACAACACAGGCCCTTCTGCTCCACCAGACATTGGCATCATGTTTCAATGCTTTCTTCTTTTGGATCAGTTCTGATGACCGAGGAGTCCCACTCTCTCTCTTTCCTTTACTTCCCAAACAGCAGAGCCTTCGCTGCCTTCAGGACGTGAACCCGCAACAGAAGATTCCAGCAGAGGTAGGGAGCGAGAACGTGGGTCATTTTTTACTAGCTCAGGTTCCTTAATCGTATTTCAAATAGGAGGTACGATTGGGTCCCTTTGAGGAGAAAGGCAGCATAAAAATAAAGTTTATATTATTATTTATTATTACTACTCAGGACATAAATACAGATGAAAATATAAAGAGATCCACCTCCCACCTGCTAGGCAGAGGCATCTCTCCTATTAGCTGTTTTAATTTCATTTTTAAAGCCTTTGAAGTCTTCCTGGCTTGGTTGACCCTTTCACCAATTTTCTCCGTCAAAAAATCTCAACATTTACAAAGTATTATGGGTTAGTCTTGTTTTGTTTTGTCCTTCTTTTCTCTCCCCCCCTCCACCGCCCATCTGAGAGGGGACACATTTTTATTACAGTTCCCTCCCACCCCCCTCCGAAATCAGGCAGGATGAGGTGTTTGCCATCTAACATACTATGTTAATGGCGGCTATAAATGTGGTTTTTTAAAGTTCTTTTAATTGGATTTTAATTGCATTAACTGTATTTTAATTGGATTTTATTTATAGCTGTATCTTTTTTTTAGTATTGTGTTTTATGGCTATTTTGTAAACCGCCCCAGGTCGTGCAGTTTGCACTAAGGGGGTGGTATAGAAATAAAATAAAATAAAATAAAATAAAATAAAATAAAATAAATTGAAACATCTGGAGTCTGGGGAGACTCAGCCTTGAGCCTAGTCCAGGAAATAAGTTGTAGGGTTGCCACTACCTCTCAAGATGACCGAGCACCAAGGTTCCTGAGGCAACTGCTCTCGATCGCTGTCCAAAGAGGGAATGCCTGCTGACTAAATAATGGCGTTTCCCAGTAAAGTGATTTTAGCCTGTATTTTAAATTACTGTATATACTCGAATATAAGTCTAGTTTTTCAATACTTTTAGCCACTGAGGCAACTGCTTGGGTCGATGGCTAAAAGCCATTTTAAATATCATGCACCGCTTATCCAGACACACACACACCCCGCATCACGGGGGAGTGACGCACAATATTTTAAATGACTTTTAGCCACCGAGGCAAGCCCTTGCCTTGGTGGCTAAAAGTCATTTTAAACATCACACACCACTCCCCCAGCTCACAAAGGAGGAGCTGCCAGGCCCTGTTGCATTTCCCACCCTAGACTTATACTCAAGTCAATAAGTTTCCCCAGTTTTGGGGGTTAAATTAGGGGCCTTGACTTATACTCGGGTCAACTTATACTTGAGTATATGCAGTAAATTAAATTATGTAATTTTTAAATTTTAATTAAATTTTTATTTGATTGCAAAAACAAACAAACAAATAAATAAATAAATATACACATACAGAGAGAGACATATAAATACATACACATGTATTTAAATAAATAAATAAATAAATCAAATAAATAAATAAATAAATATTCCAATGAACCACTTAGTGCAGTATGATCTGCACCATAATTCGTAGGGCCTTTCCTCAGCACTTTATGGCAGAAAACCTTCCTTGTTGCTTTCCTCAGATGTCAGTCTGTGGCCCTAGAATCTCATGGCACTGTGGCTATTTCACTGGAAAGGACCGCCGGGGAGATTGTTCCCTGCGAGCGGCAGGTGGGGCCTCCCTGATTCGCCCTGAGAGCCCTTGGACGAATGGTAGCTGTGGGACGCACCTAAGAGCTGCTTGAGAATTACAGTAATGCCTTGGTTTACGAGCATAATCCGTTCCGGAAACATGCTTGTAAACCAAAACGCTCTTATATCAAATCAGATTTCCCCATAAGAAATAATGGAAACTCAGAGGAGTCGTTCTGGGATCCTATAGACCCAGGCTGTCCAACTTGGAACAGCCCATGGCCTACCGGACACTCCCGAATGTCCCCCACGGTCGAATCTCAGAGTGTGCGCACACACAAATTACGACAGCAGCTCGAAAACCCCCAGGAGGGCCAAGGGGGAGGCGGGGGGGGGTTGCTGCTGCCACCGCTGCCACCACCACTTCATCCTCGGGCGCCGCCGAGCTTATGGGCGACCAGGGGTCCCTTGGGGAGGGCGCAGAGGCAGCTGCCAACTAGCAGCAGCTCCTGGAGGGCCTGGAGAGCGCGGGCCAGGCTGGGGCACATCTGGTGGAGGCGGCTGCGGCAGAGGGTGAGGAGGCGCAGCTCGGGCAGGGTGGGCGGAGCCGGGCGGTGGCTGCGATGGTCCCCCCTTCTCCTCTGCCTCCCTCCCTCCTGGTGGTGGTCACCCCTGCCAGCAGCCATCTCTCCCAGCTCAGTGGGCAGCTCCCCAAGGCTGCTGCGGGAGAGGCAGAGGGTGCAGAGGGCAGCCGGGAGGAGGTGCCCAGCCCGAGAGAGTGTGGCGGGGCCCAGGTTGCAGCGCCAGCACCTGCAGCCTCACCAGGCGGCCCAGCGCCAGCTTGGGGTCCTGCGCACCTCGCCAGTGTGTGAGTGGGGGGAACTCCCCTCCCCAACATGCAGCCACAGGCGGCGTGCCAGGATGCTGGCAGGGACCCAGCGGGCAACCTCCAACAGCACCGTGGGCAACTGGTCGCCTGCAGTCGACGTGTTGAGCAAGGCTGCTATAGACTATACATTGTACACACAAAATGTCAAAACTCACTAAAGCAGTTGGCTAAAGTCTACCTCCGCACCGTAGTTTAGGTACCTGGCTGCGGAATCTGCTCTCCTTGGGACCAACAACTGGATTTTTTTATTCTATTTTTCATGGGACAGTAATAAAGTGCAATTGATAGCCCTCCACACACTTGACTAGCTGCCTCATGAATAGAAGTGGTTTGAAAAATAAGAAAAGATGATATTTCAGCTGAAATCTGGCTTCCTGGAACCCGAGCCCATTGTTGCGTACGTTGCATGCTGGGACAATTAAGAACAGATCCTGCGCCTCCTCTCAAGGACTCAAATCTCAAGGATTTGAAAACTACAGTGGTGCCTCTGATAATGAATTTAATTCATTCTCAGAGGAAATTTGTTATCCAAAAAAATTGTTATCCAAAACGTGGTTCCCCATTGAAATGAATGGGAAACTGATTAATCTGTTCCAGAGGTCCGAGAAAGGGCAAAAAAGCGGGGGAGGGGGGTTTCCAGACCTCTTTATAAAGTGCACTTTAAAGGCCTGCAGTGCTGGAACACCCCCTCCAGAACACCTCCCCTGTAGTGCAGTGCAAACATGGACAAGGGAAAGTAGCAAGACTACCCCAGCCTAATCTTACCCAAGGTGCAATGGGGAAAATGCAAACAGACAAACATAAGCAGCAAGAAAAGCAACGTAAAATTTGCAGGCATGGACAGAAGAAAGCAGCATGGCTACCCCAGCCTTTTCCTGCCAAAAATGCAAAGAAAAGAAGTGTGGAGATTAATAAAAGCTAGTTTAAAAGGTCCAAATCCTTCAGCAAAACATGTCCAGAATGGCTCAAAAAAAAAAAAAACCCATGGAAAAATGCTCTAAATCCTTCCATCCCTCCACAAACTACATGGGGTGCAATACATCCCAGGTACACTTTTTTTGCAATGCATCATGAAATATTTGTTATTTGAGGCAGCCCTATACCCAGAACTTTCCATTGTTATCTGAAAAATTTGTTATCAGAGGCATTATTTATCCAAGGAATCACTGTACTTGTACAGTGTCAGAAGCTAAGCAGAGACAGGCTAGGCTGGTCTTTGGATGGAAGGCAGTTAGGCAATGATACAGGATTTCTCGGTAGGACTGGCAAAGAATCCTGCATGAAGCCCTGGAGCCCTTTGGCTGATGAATAATTATTTCCAATGTTAGGTCCCCAGAGGGCCTTGGACTCAGACGCCCAGAGTCCTTCACCACTAGATGCGCTGGCTAAGATTCTTGGGAGTTGTAAGGTCAAGAACCACTGGGTGAGATGGGACCGAGCAGGTGGTTGGATGAGTTCAGAAAAGTTATTTGTCTCTTCTGTGCAGAACTGACGCAAAAATAAACACAGTATGAGGTCCTCCCTATTAAATGTTTTTCTGCACCAGAGAGCTAGAAGCTAGATTGTTATATGACCTTTCCATCAGTCTCTAGGGGTTTCTGGGGGCCACAGAACTGCAGTGCATGAGGATTAAGTAAGGATTTTCAGTTGGCCTCTCGAGTGAGCAGGCGTTTTCAGAATCAGTGCCACTTGATTCTAGTTGGCTGTATCGGTTGAAGTGCTGGCTGCTGTGTTTAGCTCTTCTTGCAACATCTCCTGGCTTGTCTTCAAGGGCGGAACCCTAGATCAGGCATGTCCAGACTTCGGCCCTCCAGATGTTTTGGACCGCAACTCCCACAGTCCTTTGCCATTGGCTATCTAAGCTTAGACTTCTGGGAGTTGTGGTCCAAAACATCAGGAGGGTCGGAGTTTGGATATGCCTGCCCTAGATAACGCCTTGCAGTAATCCGGCAGGCCTAAGACACTGTCCTTCCACATGTTGTAGAAGCAGAGACCTCCACACCCAGCAGTCCAAAGGCTGCAGGGACCAGCCCATCCGTGGCATCCATGCGTCCGCACGTCAGCACGACCGAAGTGCCCCAACTGTCTCCGGGCGCCATAACATCTGGGCCAGCCACACCAACAGCCGGCTGTCTGGAAGAGGTCAAGTGCACTCCTCCTGGTGAGGTCACGGAAAGTGTAACCCCATCCCATAGAAGCAGCACCTCAGTCGCACAAGCCATGGTGAGCGAGACCCTGCTGACCAGAAGCGGTTCCAGAGTCACGCCTTCTGAGAAAACTACGGGAAATACGACTCAGGTGTCCGTCCCAACTGATCCAGGGAGCCTAACAGGTTGGTCACCTGCGGGTGGAGCATGTACCTGCCGACTAACCCCAAAGCGCCTGCCTGCATAACTCTGTCTGGGATAGATTCTTGGTGACACCTCTGGGTTCCTGCCGCCATTTGTTGACAATGGGTGCTTTTACATGACCCCTAAAATCCAAGGCATAGGGCTCCCAGATGCGGCGCTTAAAATTGTTTTCCCACCAGCTGCGCACTTCTAAAAAATTAAGTATGACCACGCCCACCTAAGCGTGCCCCAGCTCATTTTAAAAGTACCTGGTCTCCGGAGGTAAAAAAACATTTCTGATGCTGATTGTAAAGCAGTGAGTGCCTGGCTCTCCTCGCCTTCTGTTTGGGTTTTTTTGCCCCCACCCCTTTAAGAGACCAGAATGCTTCTGGGGCTGCTCCGACCGGCAGACAGAGGTGAGCCTGCATTCTTTTCTCCCTTTTTTTCTCCCTCCCTTCACGCAGACAGGAGCAAGGGAGTGCGGAGGGGTGGGAACACAGCAAGAGGAGCAAACCCCCAAGATCTCTGGTCCGAATTTAAGTTGGCCAGCGGATCTTAGGGGTCGTGTAAAAGCGCCCAATGTGTTCTTTTCCAGTGAGATGTACAGGCAAAACAAGAGCCAGTGCGATGTAACGGAAGGAATGTCCGGCTAGGATTCAGGAGACCTGAGTTCAAATCCCCACTTAGTCATGGAAACTCAGGGTGCGTGTGTGTGTGGCAGGATTAAACTGCTCATTGGAGATATGTCATACTTCCAAAGCCCCTTTAGGGTCACCATAAGTCGAACACAACTTGACAGTTCACAACAGTAAAACCAGTCTCCTCCCTTTGATTATACTATTCAAATGAAGAAAGTTTATTTATTTCGATTTTGATATGTCTTAATTGTACTGGACTGTAGACTGTAATGTCCCTCATTACTGTAAGCCGCCTTGGGTCCTTTTCCAAGGAGAAAGGTGGGGTAAAAAAATACTCTGGATAAATAAATAAATGCCACTTTTTTACTTTGCATTACACAAAGCGGTTTACAGACATGCAATAAAGGACAATATGTAAAATAACAAAACCAAATAGAAATAGAAATAAACTAACCTCAACATACATACAGTAGTACCCCCGTATCCACTGATTCATTATCCAGTGATTCAGTTATCCATGGTTGGCAGAAGAAAAAATTAAGTAAATAATTCAGCCGCCGCAAAGCTAGCTACTGTCACAAACAGCAGCCGTAAAGCAAGCTAATGTTGCAAAATAGCAGTTGTAAAGCAAGCTACTGTCACAAAACAGCAGTTTTGGGGATTTTAAGTGTTCTCTGTCATCCACGGTTTTCATTATCCACAGGAAGGTCTGGAACTAATCCCCAGCAGATACCAGGGTTCTACCGTATATCTAAAATCCAATAAACATCTACCATTAAGTAGAAGAAGATTTGTAATACAGGAAGGAGTACTGTGACCTGGAGACAGTTCTAAATGTTTTTTCTCTCTTTCTTGACCTTGGCCTTGGTGGTCACATGGATTTCTCCCAATTCCAGATAATGGAGAGACCCATTCCCCCTTTTTTCATCCTTTTACTCTTCTAATTGTAACTAAAGACCCACTGTAAGTAAAGGTGGTTTCTTTTCTGTCTGAGCTACTTGTAGAGTGGTTTTTATATGAAGAGAGGAGGTTTCAATGTGAAAGGGCTTTTTATCTATTATCCTTCATGTTTCCCTGTGGCTGCAGCAGTTTGTGTTCTGGTACTTTATGCTTTGCTAACTAAAAAAGGAATTAACCAAAAATCTCTCCTATTCCTGGAGGTGGGGTGGGGTGGGGTGGGCAAAGGCTGGTAGCAGGAGTTTGTTTGTGGTTGTTTTGGCCAAAGAAAATACATTCTACTCCAAGGAGACCTGACATCCAGTGCCAAGTAAATTATGCAACTAAAATATGTTTGCCTTTCCTTGTTTTGTGCAGTTCTGCTTTTGTTTACCCCCCTGGGGAGGGGAATTGTCCTACAGATGTCTCAAACCACATCTTGAGCTGATCCCAGCTTGTCTGGACACCAAACTCCTCTCTGCCTTTGAGATTTTATCCCACCCCCACCCCCAAAGTCTCAAACCTAGTCAGGTTCGTGACCGAACATTTTCCCGGAAATAGGATGGGTACATTGGAATCCCTACATGTATCGAGTGTGCCAGAGGTCTTAGCGCTGCTAGAGATGGCAGGCTAAGCCAGGCTGTACAGATAAATATGCCCCCAATGCATTTTACTTATAAAATGTTTCTTAATGTTTCTTTTTTTTAAAATAGGCTTTCTTCACTTCAAGATTGGAGTCCCCTTTCTAGGTAACAAACTTTTCTTCCTATGTAAAGGCTACAGTGTGGGAAAAAGTTATTTTTGCGGCTAGGATGCTAAGAATCCCTCAGCCAGTAGTGCCGGTAGCTTTTAAACTAGACTTTTAGACTCTGAAGATTCTCAGTCATCCAGGTGAATTTATCTGGAAGTTGAGTCATGGCTACTGGACTTCTTTTTGAGAGATAGAAACGTTTCACTGTTCATCCAGCTTCATCGAGACCGATGAAGCTGTTTGGATAAACAGCAAAACGTTTCTATCTCTCAAAAAGAAGTCCAGTAGCCATGACTCAACTTCCAAATAGACTTTTAGACTTTACTTCTAGACTGTTAGGTCCTGGTCTCACGACAATTTTGCTGCTCTTTTTGCAGCAAAAGATCGTGCCTTCACTCCAAAGAGCAGTATTTTGGTACCCTGGCTGACCACGCCCCCAGAAGCGCACTTTAACCGCAGCATTTTGTACCGCCGCTAGGGGTTGTGTTAAAATACTTCTGTTATTGACGTGCAATTTTTAACACCTCAAATGAGGTGCAACCCCAGAGATTTCGCACCAATTAAGATTCGTACCCCTTTTTCTGCCACTTCCTGTAGTTCTGCCTTGGTAACTCGTTTATGCTACTGAATTGGTGGCATACCAGCATGCCAGCACAATTTTTACTGGTTTTCCACCTGCAAAACTGCTACCTGGCTGCAACGCAGGTATTCGCCACAAGGGGAAAAGATGCACAGTAAGCAAGTCGGGAATGGACACAGAGAAGTAAAATACTCCATCATCGGGGCGCTAAGTGCGCATCAAACGTCATGTGACCGCCCGAAAAAATAGTACGCATCATATTAAGATGTGCAGATAACAATAGTGAGACCGGGGCCTTAGGTGGCTGCCTCAGGGTTACAAGTGATTCCTCCAAATGGGCTGAGATTTTCTCACCTGAGTCCTCCAGGCCTCTTCTCTTACTGCCTCTCCTCCCCCCCCCAAAAAAAGCCAGGCTCCATTAAGAGGCTTTTCCCATGGTGAACCTGTGCTTTCTCAGCAAAAGTTGCACTGTTTGCAATTGGTCCTCTTAGCATGTCGAGGTGGGATGTGAGCCGGGCCAAACCTGAAGGCTAGGAATACAGACCTGTGGATGGAAAGACAGCTCGTAGGGGACCCTACTTCTGTTTATTAACCTTTAACTGTCTTCTTTATTAGCAGTGGGGCTTGCCGTTGCATTATGCTACCTATTGTGGTGCCTTGGCCGAAGAAAGAGGTGAGTTTTGCTCTGTTTTGCTTTGACCTAGAACAGGGGGGGTCGCCTTTGTATTAAAATTTCTGAACCCTCCCGGAGCCGCGGCAAAGGTTCCAAAGAGCCGCATGCAGCTCCAGAGCCGCGGGTTGCCGACCCCCGACCTAGAAGATACTGTGTTGTGAAAAATTAGACCTTTGGTCCCTTTGCCTCCAGCCCGCTACCTCCCAGGTACCGTGTTTTTCTGTGTATATGACACTATTTTTTTAAAATCATGGCACGAAAAATTAAGGGTCACCATATACACAGAAGTAAGTCTTTCTGGGGGTGGAGGTGGGGGTGGGGAAGACTCCTCTCTGCTTTGTTTTTGCAAGGACCAGAACTTGCTTTTCTGCAAGGAAATGCTTGGGGATGGAGCAACCCATTAAGAAGTTCATTTTCATGCTACAAAGAAAGGTCCAATCCTACAGGAACAAAGCAAAGAGGAGGGCAATCAAGTGCTCCTGGAAAGAAAAGAAAAGAAAACAGCAGGGGTTGGGGGTGAAGGAGAAATGAAACAGGAGAACCTGGCTTGTATTTCCCTGCAAAAAAACAAAGCAGATAAAGAGTCTACAACACAGAAAGTAAAGGAAACACCATGGGGTGGGGGCAGGGCAGAGGAGGGCTCAAAGAGGATTTATTAATTTTCTTAATTTGGTGGTCTTAAAAGTAGGGGGCATCTACTATGCAGTAGCGTCTTATAGACAGAAAAAATGTGGTGATTTTGGACAACAGTTCCCATCACTTCCCATCACCGGCCGTCATTGATGGGATTTGTAGATTATATTTTGACATAATCCGCTGACTCTAAATATTCAAAAAAAAAAAAAAGAAAAATCCTGGAAATATACAGTACTGTATATATTTCTAAAGATGAAGTGACCAGAGATGGCCATTAGCATTCCCTAGTAGAGAAATATATTTTTACAATGCCATTGCCAGAACTGGCCCACCAGAGGGAGACAGAAACCATTCCCTATATAAAATCTCACTATATGGGCTATAATACACACTTTTCAGCATCCATAGGAGAATCCTAAAAATATATATATTTCTAAAGATGACGTTACCACTATGTACAGTGGAACCTTGACTTACGTCATTAATCCGTTCCAGTGGTCTAGACTTAAGTCAAACATGACTTAAGTCAAACAAACTTTTTCCATAGAAAGTAATGGGAAAGTGGATTAATCCGTTCCAGATGATGGAAAAGACCCCGAAAACAGCAATTTAACACAAATTTGACTGGGATAGGAAATTCCTTCCAGGGATGTAAATGAAATGTCTCTTCAAAGAGAGGGGGAGGCAGTGGAATTATAGTCCACAAGTTATACACCTCCACTTTTTAATGTTCATAGCAACAATGTCTAACATTTAAGTTTTACTGATTTTTAACCTGACGTTTCAAGTCCTGAACAACCCAATGCTTACCATTAGAGTCCCTCGACTGTACAGCTCCCCAACTAAAATGCTTCCATTGTGGACCAGACTTCTGCAGCCAGATTTTTTACAAGACTGAGCCGACTGTCTAACCAGCGAGGCCAGCCCCGAGCTCCCGGCCCTTCTTCTCCTCCGGTGGCAGCGGCGGATTCGGTGGGGCTGAGGACCAGCTCCAGGTGCTCTGAGCTGGCCTCGCCGAAGCCGCCGGTGCCGGAGGAGGGGAAGAAGGCAGGAGCAGTTTGGAGGCGGCAGCCGCGATGCTGGGTTGTGGCTGCCACCCAATTCTGGTGCCTTGCGCCGGGGCTCCGAGATGTAAGTCAAAGCCTGCGACTCAAGTCAAACAGGCCCCGTCTTGCTGCAAGTCAAATATGCTGTAAGTCAAGCAGCATGTAAGTCAAGGTTCCACTGTACAGTGTTCGGTACTTACAGTGTTGTTCTTTTTTGTGTACTCTTTGTAGCTTTAATGTTACTTTTTAATGTTAAGAACATAGGAACCTAAGAACAGCCTCGCTGGAACAGGCCACAGCCCATCCAGTCCAGCCTTCTCTCTCACACAGCGGCTCACCCTTTGCTTCAGGGTATTCCCCAGCAGATGTCTTCACCTGCTGACGATTCCCTGCAAATGGCATTATTGCGAGAGATCCTGCCTCTCTCTCTCCAACCCGGAGGTTTGTCCTTAGGCATCCGTAGTGATAGCCATTGATACCCTTGTTCTCCATGAACTTGTCCAATCCTTTCTTAAAGCTGTCGAGGCTGACAGCTGTCACCACTTCTTCTGGCAGGAAGATCTAAGTTCTAAGATGCCTCTTCTAATTCCGTTTTTTTATGTGAATGTGTCTTAAATGTTCTGGGCTGTATATTGTTCCTCATTATTGTAAGCCACCTTGGGTCCTTTTCCAAGGAGAAAGGTGGGGTAAAGTATTGTAAATAATAATACTTTATATATAATCTGCATAATAATACTATATATATAATCTGCATTTTTCAGTATCCACAGGGGGAGCTTGCAACCTGCTGCAAAACTGCAGACTCTCCGTGTTCTGGTTTCGACATAAGTACTTGCCTTGCAAGGAATCATTAGATGTTGCCATTTCATTAAGTTCTCCTCCTGATGTCCTTGTTTGCCTCGAGGCCCTGAGCCTTTATAGGCCAACCCTCACCCGTGTTTTTTTTTCTGCAGTTGCTTTTGGAGACGATCAGCCCCTCCTGGCGCAGAAGGTGGCATCGCAATGGCTGCCGCGGCCTCAAGAAAAGAAGGCACGAACCGGGACCCCTTGGTTGGCCACCGAGACGATCCAGAGCTCTCCGATGAGGCGGCTACGATGTTATCGAACCCCTGCACCACTTCCACCTGTTTGGCACACGAGATCAGTACAAACGGAGAGGGGGCCGGCCGTTCCTACGAGTGTGGCTTGAAGAAAGAAAGGAAAAAACCACAGGCCTGCACAGGAGGGTCAACACCGAATTGTGAATCACGGCCCTTCCTGGTCTTGAAGCCTTGAGCGAAAAGCCCCAGGGAATATCATTCTGCGGTCTTGGCGTCTGCCACTGCCTTGGCTGGGGTGGCCCCATTTCCTGGCCTGGTTGGAGAACAACGTACAAACCTCTCTGTCCTGGATCTCCTGAATGCGCTCTCTTGGTCCCTTTCCCTGTAACGGAGGGCTCGTTTTCAACAAGCAGGCCGGCGAACGCCAGGAGCGAAGAGAGGCGAGAGGCGAGGAAGAAGAGCACATGTAGTGAAGAGGTGAAGACTCCGGAGATCATCATCCCCACCCTAGCGATCGAGGAAGACACACCGTGCGGAAGACAATGAGGAGAGGCTGAGGGGTGCCCGAATTTTCCCACCGGCGTGCTTGGCGAACAAAGGAAAGGTGAGAAAAAATGTTCTTGTTCTCTGCTGACCCTATAAATTAGTAACCTCCAGGACACCCCAGCTGTGCAAGCAGGAGAAGGGGCATTGTCGGCAAGGGAGCACGAGCAAGTAAATGATTCCTTAATTTAATGTCTTGATAAGGCTGCTGCTGTTGCTTGATCGTGCAAGTGTTGCCAACCCTTTAAAAGATGGAAAGTACAGTAGGATCCCCTTAATCCCAGTACAGTGGAACCTTGACTTACGTCATTAATCCGTTCCAGTGGTCTAGACTTAAGTCAAACATGCCTTAAATTACACGAACGTTTCCCATAGAAAGTAATGGGAAAGTGGATTAATCCGTTCCAGATGATGAAAAAGACCCTCGAAAACAGCAATTTAACACCAATTTGACTGGCATAGGAGATTCCTTCCAGGGATGTAAATGAAATGTCTCTTCAAAGAGAGGAGGCGGCAGTGGAATTATAGTCCACAAGTTATATGCCTCCACTTTTTAATGTTCATAGCAACAATGTCTAACATTTAAGTTTTACTGATTTTTAACCTCACGTTTCAAGTCCTGAACAACCCAATGCTTACCGCTAGAGTCCCACAACTGTACAGCTCCCCAACTAAAACGCTTCCATTGTGGACCAGACTTCTGCAGCCAGATTTTTTTCCCAAGACTGAGCTGACTGTCTAACCAGCAAGGCCAGCCCCGAGCTCCCGGCCCTTCTTCTCCTCCGGCAGCAGCGGCGGCTTCGGTGAGGCCGAGGACCAGCTATAGGTGCTCTGAGCTGGCCTCGCCGAAGCCACCACTGCCGCTGCCGGAGGAGAGGAAGAAGGCAGGAGCAGTTTGGAGGCGGCAGACGCGATGCTGGGTCGTGGATGCCGCCCGATTCCAGTACCTTATGCCGGGGCTCCGAGCTGTAAGTCAAAGCCTGCGACTCAAGTCAAACAGGCCCCTTCTTGCTGCTAGTCAAATATGCTGCAAGTCAAGCAGTATGTAAGTCAAGGTTCCACTGTATCAGTATCCCTTAATTCACTTACCCACGGTCTGAAAATACAGTACAGTGGTACCTCAACTTATGAATTTAATCCATTCCGAATGCATGCTCTTAAGCTGAACTACTCTTAAGTTGTGGCACCTATCAAAGTTTTAAAAATCAAGTTTTAAAAATCAAAAAATGAAAAAAAAAATTTGCAAGTCGAGCAGAACATACCTAAATTTTTAAGGTAGCAGTTAAAACGCCAACAGTTTTCCGCTCTTAAGTCGAATTGCTCTTAAGTCGGGCTGCTCTTAAGTCGAGGTACCACTGTATTAAGAAAATTAAAAGAAAAAAATCTAGAATAAAACTATTTTCATATGCATTACCAGAATCAGCCACTAGATGGAGCGAGATACTGTGCCGTGAATATTTGTTAGTGAAAAATACAGTACATAGCGTGGTCTCTGCCTCCCTTCAGTGGCCATTTACATTCACTATTACCCACAGTTTTCAGTATCCGCAGGAGGCACGTGCAACCAATGGCATCAAAATTAAACTTTGGAAATCAGTGTCGCCTTAGGGCTGCGAGGAGCAGATATATCAGAGGCTGCAGGCTTTCAGTGGGAACTATTCCATTCTTTGAAGACTTGACTTATCTCTGATCATTAACTTGTAAGAGACGTTTTAAAGAATTTCCCTGCTTGGGGTAGAATCTGGCTGCGCAGGCAGGAGATTTTTCCTTGGCGGACAAGAGGTTCCCTACGCCTTCTAAACGTATAGTTCTTGATGCAAATCTCTTTGAACCTGGTGGGACTCAGTCCCAGAGGTGGCAAGGGGGAGGGTTGCGTAAGAAACCAATGCCACTTTTTGTTGTTATATGCCAGGGGTCTGCAACCTTTAAGACACAAAGAGCCACTTGGACCCGTTTCCGACGAGGGGAAAAAAAACTGGGAGCTGCAAAACCACTGCGACATTTAAAACAAATATGCTGGGGAACCAATGCCACACTTTGTTGTTCACGCCACTCCTCCACTGTGCACCCGCCCGCCAGCCTGATTTGCCTGTGGAACCTGAGTCACCTCCCGGAGCTGTGGCAAAGGTTCCAAAGAGCCGCATGCGGCTCCGGAGCCGCGGGTTGCCTACCCCTGTTATATGCCATCTGATTTATGGTGACCCTACGAATCAGCAGGACCCTCCAAAAGACCTTGTTAACAGCCTTTCTCTCGCTTTGCAAACTCAAGGACCCTGGCTTCTCTTAGGGCCTTTTCACACGACCCCTAAACTCTGCCGCAAAAGGCTCCAAGCTCCGGAGCTTAAAATTATTTCCCCACCAGCTCCAGAGTTTACAGATAATTAAGTGCGACCACGCCCACCTAAGCGCGTCCCAGCACACTTTTCAGGTACCTACTCTCCGGAGGTGAAAATTCCTGAGGCGGATATAACAGTAGTGACTGCCAGGCTCTCCTTGCTTCTGTTTGTTCTTTTTTTGCCCCCCACCCCTTTAAGAGATCCGAATGCAGTGCCGGGATGGCAGAACGGAGGTGAGCGGCATTCTTTTCTTCCTTTTTTTCTCCCTCCCCTCACGCAGCCAGCAGCTAGGAGTGCAGAGGGGGTGGGAACGCAGGAACAGCGACAAACCCCTAAGATCTCTGGTCCGAATTTAAGTGGCCAGCGGATCTTAGGGGTCGTGTGAAAAGGCCCTTATTGAGTCAGTTCATCTCATGTTTGGTTATCCTCTTTCTCTCCTGCCTTTCTGTCTTACCTTCCACTCCCTCTGGTTTTCTCATGATGCACCCAGAATACGACAACCTCAGTGGAGACATTTTTGCTTCTAAAGGAAGCTCGTGTTTGCTTTGATTTAGGACCCACCTATTTGCTTTTCTGGCAACTCACGGGAGTCACAAATCCTTTTTCTCTCCCTCCCCTCACGCAGCCAGCAGCTAGGAGTGCAGAGGAGGTGGGAACGCAGGAACAGCGACAAACCCCTAAGATCTCTGGTCCAAATTTAAGTGGCCAGCGGATCTTAGGGGTCATGTGAAAAGGCCCTTATTGAGTCAGTTCATCTCATGTTTGGTTCTCCTCTTTCCCTCCTGCCTTTCTGTCTTTCTTTCCACTCCCTCTGGTTTTCTCATGATGCACCCACAATACGACAACCTCAGTGGAGACATTTTTGCTTCTAAAGGAAGCTGGTGTTTGCTTTGATTTAGGACCCACCTATTTGCTTTTCTGGCATCTCACGGGAGTCACAAATCTTTTCCCCGGTGCCACATTCTGGATAAATCACTTCTGTTTCCCTTGTCGGCATTCATTCTTGAGCTTTCATGCCTTGAAATAGTAACCAGGCATACCTAATAAGGCTTGGTCTCCATTCAGGCATTTCACAATCTCTGCGAGTTCCTTCATAGCTATACCACTGGAGAAGAAACTTTAAATACAGTAGAAATCCTGCTTTCATGGGGATAATTTCCAAGTGGATGCTGAAAAATGTGGATTATACCAAACTCGGTTTTAATAGCAAATACTATGCTCTCTGGCACCCTCTTGTGGTTACTTGTAGTAATGACATTATATTTCTTTAGTGAATTATATAGTGTGGTCTCTGGCTCCCTCTAATGGCCATTTCTGGTATTATCATTTAAACCAGTGGTTCTCAAGCTGTGGGTCCCCAGATGTTCCTGGACTGCAACTTCCAGAAATCCTGGCCAGCTCAGCTAGTGATGAAGACTTCTAGGAGTTGTAGTTCCAGGACCATCTGAGGACCCACAGGTTAAGAACCACTGGTTTAAACTATTGGAGGGGGCCTTTTAATTTTATTTCCAAATATTTCCAGCCCGTGGAATGCCTCGAGAAAGTGAATCAGTGGATACTGACCATGCGGATAAAGGAGTCCTGTTGCATTGCACACATACTCAGCTGAGAGTCTTCTGCTTGGTTTTATAATGTCTATTATTTGGGACTCTTTTCAGGTGGAAGTGACAAAGGCATCCTCTGGAAAGGAAGAGCGAACTGTCACAAGGTCCTCGTGTTTAGCCAAGACCCAGAAGGAGCAACACGACGGAGTGGAGGCAGCAACAATTCCCTGTGATGTGTGTGTATGTGTTGGTCACCCTTTAGATTAGAACAAGTCTTTCCAAGTCAGAGAGGAAGAAGTCAAAATCCCCCTAATCTCCTGGTTTCTATTCTGCCAATCTCAAAGAGGGAGTCCTGCCACCCCTTCCCGGAGAGATGATAAAAGGATTTTTTCTGAATTACACCAAACCGAACGGGAGATTGGCAAGAGTGCCCACCGGCTGACTTGAGATCTCATTTTGTGAACCCGAAGGATGGTGCTGGGCACAGATGTTGGCGCGAAACCAGAGAGCCACGATACACGTTGTGGCAACTCCGGTCGGTATAAGTATTAGGTGAATATGTAATATTTAATACGGGCGTGTTCTTGAAATAGAGGCATCCATGTTGAGACTGCGTGCATGTTGGAGTGATTGAATGAATGACGGAAGTCTGAATGCCCCCTTATATTTTCTCAGCCCCCAGAGCTGGGAGCCAAGCAATCTAGCAATCAACTAAGGGACGCAAGCCAGTCTTGGGGTCCGAGTCTTGGATACCAACTCCGAGTCCCTATTAAAAACTTTTCCATCAGAAAAGCCACAGGGTTGAATTCGAAAAGGCTTAGCAGGACTGTTGAAAACAGGACATGACCAAGCTCGTCCATTCATAGGGCTACTATAACTCAGAAGTAACTAGACAACCCGTAACAACGACAAGAGAAGAACCAAAAATGCGGGGAATCGCAATTATGGAGTTTTGCTCTTTTCTCCCTTGCGATTTCTTGTTATTTCGTTGTGCTCTATTCCCCTGCCCTCCCTTTATAAGCATGACGGATAAAATGAGGACCGCAAGTTCAGGGGCAGTCTATCTTACGGGAATGCCTTCCCATCCTTTGTTCTTCCTGGAAGAGGCCCTCGGGTCGCCTGCTGTTAAAAACAGGATGCTGAACTCGAAGGAGCTCCGGCTTTGCCTGGTAATTCTTGTCTCTTTCAGCCCAAATATTTTAATCTTAATAGATTAGCACAACAAAGTCGGCAAACACGACAGCAAAAAGATGACTAACCTTCCATCATCACCTCCGAAGCAAGGCTATTTAGGTCGGTTACTTGAGACACAACCACAGGGCACAAAAACGGATCCCGTTTCACAACCGATATGAAACTGCTTGAGACAACTGCTGCCATTTATAATGCGCGCGCGCACACACACACACACACACACTTTTTGTGTTCTGGGGATATTTCTTTGGGACCTTCCCCCCAAAAAGGAAGGTCAACTCCAGTCTCAAGTTGATTCGCTTGGACAATTCACAGCTTAGTGTTATAAACAAACCAGTGTGGTTTTAGAAGATCCAAGTATTCACCAAAGGCGGTTACTTCACGTCTTTCCTTCTTCCGCGATTACGTTTGTACCGTGACAGCGGTGTTCGCGGTCACGTGGTTTTGTCCCTGTTCAGTCCCTGTTTCCGTTTATTCATGGTCGTGATAACTTGTCTCGTGACAAGTGTTACTTCATGGCCTTGTTTCGGGACAAGATCTGCTTTTTTGAAAAAAAAACACCATAAAAATAAAGGGCGCACCACACCCTCTGTGCTTCGTCTATTCGAAATGTCGATCCACAGCACTCAAAAGTATGAGAGAAATGGATGGGCGCAAGTTCACGAGCGGAAGATTGCCTCCGTTGCGTGACAGTTGTTACCTCACAGGACCTTGTCCCAGAACAGGAACAAAGACAAAAGAATTCCCCAGCCCATAGGCAGGTGCAGTTTGTCACGCTCTCTTCCCAGTTCCAGGGGCGTGGTCGAGACAACTTTTTGCTGTCACACCATGGATGTGAAGTAATGTTTTTTTGTACTGGTCCCAAGCAGGACAGCAAAGAGGGACGAACGGGACGCAAAGTAATCGCCTAAGAGTTGAGTTCTAATCCCTCCTTGGCCAAGAAAAGTAATTAGGGAATCGGGGGCGGCCGTGGTAAAACTTGAGCATCACACAAACCCGATCAGGATCACCCAAAATCAGAAACAGCAGCACACATGGAATGTGTTTAATGCAAAATACACTTCTTCCAAAATTCGTCCCAAAAGATGACATGGTTTTTGATTACAAATATTCAGGGTTTGGGGTTTTTTTGGTCTAACAAGAAGTTAAATCCACTTTTTCAAGCGTTTAGAATGCCATAAATTTGGGAGAACAGAGAGGTGAGGAGAGACGCATAGTTTGGGATTACGGGCTTGTTGTGAGGCACCAGCCTTGTTTTCACAAAGCGAATTAAACCTGGTTCTGGATCAAAACGCCAGAGCCCCTCGTATTTCTTAAGAAACACAAAAATCAGGATGATAAGAAAGGGATGAGCTCACGTCCCGTCATGCATGATTTTTCTTCATGGAGGCAAAATGTTTTGCTTTGAGGAAGGGTCCCAATCCTTGACCACACACCTCCAATATGAAGTAATGCAATTCTGCTGAAGGGCAGCTTCTTGAGTAACAATCACCTTCCACATTTTTATTCCCCCTTTTTTCCGTGACGACAGTCTCACGGCTTGCAAAAGCTGAGGTGCAATTCCCCAAATTCTCAAACTAGTGTGAGGGGCAGTGAAAAAAGGAAAGTTAAGAAACTCGGATCCTTTTTTTGGGCTGTGTATAGAGTTTTGGCAGGGGTGTAGGTGCTATCCTAAAATCAAATACTTCATCCCTCAAATACTCCAACATCAGAATTTTTTTCCATTAAAAAAGAGACCATCGTTTTAAGGCCATGCATTGCATCTAATGAGTGGAAGGCTCATGGATGCAGCTTAAATCTACTTTTCCAAAGCCACCTTGATTTGTATCCCAGGAGATGGGCAGCTTGAATGCCCTTGGTGGGAATGGATCTCAGGTAGAACTAGAGGATTATTGAAAGACACCCAGAAATGCAAATCATGGCTGTTATCAGTGCTTCAAAAAAAGACCAGGCTACAACGGAGCAAGAGCAGGAGAACTTAGCTCCATGTAGGACAGAGAGTTCCCAACCTTGCATTCTCTGAGGTTCTTGGACTCGAGAAGACTCCCAGAATCCTTCACCACCAGTTGTGCTGGCTAGGGTTTCTGGGAGGTCCAAGAACATTCTGGGGAATGAAGGTCAGGAACCACCTGGTGGACAAGCCAAGTGGCTCCTCAATTCTCCTTCGAAACACCTTACAGTTGACTCTAGACCTCAAGCTGGCATCATGGCACTGGGCAACACCTCGAACCTACGATGGTTACCTGCAGAACAGGAAATGAACGTTTTGTCTCAACGTTAGAACTCAGCAAACATTGGGAGGGGTTCTCTCAAGGAAGCCAGCGGGGAACCCACGGAGAGAGGACGACACATGGAATAGGTACTTTCGTGGACTTGCAAGTCCCACCCCTGCTAGCATGTCCACACACACACAAAAAGTAACTCATGGAGGGAACTCACAGAAGGCTCAGTCAGATCATCACTGTGTGTTCTTCAAAGCAGGCTGCGGCAACTTAAATGCTCAGAGAGAACGGCCGTTGGGGAAATTCAAGAAGCAGTCTGTGTGTGGTGCACTATCCACCTCCACCTCACGCTCATGCAGATGCAAACCCTGGTGCAGGAGGCCCAGTTTGGAGCCGTGGTGAAAAATCAAGGTCGGGACCACCAGGCCTCCTCCTCACTCCAGGGCCCACGGTGGTCTCTCAGTCGCTTCTCTGAGGCACTGTTCTGACCCTACAAAACAGAGACGGCTTACTGCCACTGGGAAACCCCCCTTTCCTGTCTCCTCACCTTCCCAGGCAGGGAAGAGAGGAGAAAAATGAAGGACACCCCCTTAAAAAAAAACGCTTTTTGCCCGGGGTCCAGGAGATGGTTGAAAGGCCAACTGACAGTCAACAAGGTACCCCTGGGACATTCCATCGCGGGCCTACAGCTGGAGCACCACGGATGTCATGAGGCGGCGGGGGGCGGGGGGAGGACAGGCCCTCGCCAATGTTGGGGCCACAGAAGGTGGAGAGGAAGAGACAGTCCCTCTTGTGGGGTTATCAGGGCAGGGGGAGCCATTTGCCCATCCCACCCCACCCCAAATTAAGTTTCCAACTCCTGGCACTGAAGAAGCTACAGGAGCAAAACAGAAGCCAAAAAACCCATCCTCTTTTTCAAAATCACCTTGCTATTCTCCTTGATGTGGGGGGGGGAAGGCTCCCCATGGATCACCCCCCCCCCAAAAAAAAGGGATTCGGTCAAAGCTGCTCCAGGAGAAACAGCACCACCTGTGGAAAGTCGAGGGCTTCTTCGGCGTAGTCCATGGCCCGCACCACCTCGGGGGCCGCCGTTAGACCAACCAGGGGGCCCATGCGCTGCTCCACGCAGGCGTGGCAAAGGAACCCTTCGGAGCTTTGGCGGCCATCGCTCTGCGGGGAAAGGAAGCAAGAAAGCCCCATGAGGCCTGCGGGGAAGACCTCGGGCAAAACCCTCCCCCACGGAGACGGGGAAACGTGGTCCTTTGGGACTCCGAGAAGACACGGGTCAGTGTGGCCGCTGGTTGCCATCCTCAACAGCTGCGGTGGGGGTGGTGCTGAAAAGATGTTTCCCTTTTTTTCTGATCCCACACAACCAGCAGTTAAGTGGATTCATCATCATCATCATCATCATCATCATCATCATCATCATCATCATCATCATCATCATCTTACAATTGTAGGGCTGGAAGGCGACCCTATGGATTCTCAAGCCCAGACTGCTGTTAAGGAGGCCCGGGAGGGAACTGAACTTCTGTCTCTGCAGCCCAGATCCCTAAACCACCAAACCATTCCAGTGGCTCACTGAGGATCCCCATTATCACCCCCACCTTAGAACTGTAGGGCCGGACGGGATCCAATGGATCACCCACCCCCATCCCCTGTAGAGGAGGTACGGTGGAGAATCGAACAGAATTTCCCATAGCCACAGACCTCAACCACAGTATGTCTGTGAAGATTCTCAGTCATCCAGATGAGTTTATCTGGAAGTTGAGTCATGGCTACTGGACTTCTTTTTGAGAGAGAGAAACGTTTCGCTGTTCAGCGAAACGTTTCTATCTCTCAAAAAGAAGTCCAGTAGCCATGACTCAACTTCCAGACTCAACCACAATCGTTCATTAAGGATGAGGATAGTCATAATAATAATAATGATGATGATCTCTTAGAATTGCAGAAGAGTTGGAAAGGGACCCTGTGGGTCATCTAGTCCACTCTTTGACAAGGAGACCCAGTGGGGAATTGAACTCCCAATCTTCAGCTCGGCAAGCTGATACCCAACCCCCACAGCTAAGGTACGAGAGGGAGAATGGAGCCCTCCTCTGGTCCTTAGGATGGGGAAGGGAGGGGTGGAGAACTTATCCCCTCCCTTTTTTTAATTGATGGCCGGTGGGCTACTTTTGAACCCTTCACGGGCTACCAGTAGCCTGTGGTCTACCAGCTGTGCAGGCCTTCTGTAGGTCTAGCGCTAGTGTAATACTTACATCCTGCCACGATGTAGTGCCATAGCGCTATACTGTATGTTTTCTTTTTTAAAAAACCGATGAAGGAAGCAGCTGAAAAACCGCGCCCAATGTGAGAACCCCCAAATCATCCTAAAACCGAGATTTAAAGAATGAAATAAAGTTTCTGAGCAAGCCAGCTATTCTCCACTCTGGGGTGAACAACACTTCTGAAACAATCTTTGGAACAGAACCAAAAAAGCATTTTACAGAGTCACTACCAAACCCCAGAGGAAGGAAAGGAAAATTAAAAGTCAAGTTATGGCAATACAAAGCATTCGCTGCTCAGTTTGTAAAACGAATACCTACATAAACAAAAGGCCTTTTCTTCATGGTTAAGAAGGATTCGGCCGTAATGGAATTGTGGCAGCCACGCACCGAGCACCTCACCGGCACATCTGAGCAGACATTGCTCGTTAACTCAGGTCGTAAATAATACTCCTACAGAAGAAGAAGGAAGCGTGTTTAATGTTTATTGCCATCAACTGCCTTAAGGCCTGTTTGCATTGACAGAAGAATACATATCAAAATTTATTTATTTATTTTAATATTTATATACTGCCCGTCTTCCGAAGGAACTCCGGGCGGTTTACAACAAAACAATAACAATAATAACAGACTAAATCATAAAAGTTTAAAAAAGCAATAATAATAATAAAAACAATGAAAAATCATAATAAGCATCATAATAAAACTACAGTAAAAATTCACTTGCAAGAGGCGGGACAACAACAAAAAAAAAACTAACGGTCACCAAATGCCTCACAAAAAAAGCCAGGTCTTTATGGCTTTTTTAAAGGCTGGCAGGGACTTTGCAAGGCGTAACACACTCGGGAGATGTCAGCCAGTCCAGTCACATAAGATTCACAATATTAAGAATACATATCAAGATTCAGAAGATGGAGGGCACCAGGTCTAAGCAATTAGCAGCTGGAAAAACTGGGAATAAAAGAGAGAGAAAGAGATGTTTTTTTATGTGCCCAGTTTTCCTGGCATGGGGCAAAAATCAGCGGGAAGACAGTTCCCCTAATAAACCATGACCAAAACCATGCCTCTGCTCCGTCCTTGGGGACAACCTCCAAAATTAGAGCTCTGTGTGTGCATTGTTTGATATGGAACCAGGTTTGCCGTCCAAGATCTGGGTTTAGGATAAAGCGGCACTCTGGAAACCAGAAGGTCATTTCTCAGAGGTAGCTAAGTGCATCTGCCTGGTTTCTGGTTATCTGGTTTACAGCATCCACAGATCTCAGTATCTCAGAACACTCTCTGAAATAAGAAAACCGGGGGGGGGGGGGGACACAGAAAAGGAGAGACGAGTGAGAGAGAATTTGAGTAGGATAGAGGGTGACCTGGGCTCCAATGCCCCTGAGCCATCAAGCCAGCTAGGTGTTGAGGAATCTGCCATGCTCTCTCAGTTTACCTCATGGGGCTGTTGTGAAGTAAAAGGGGGAAGAAGCTAGGTGACTGGCACTTTTTGGCAGGAAGGTCAAATAAATATTTTTTTCAGTGGTGTGGTCAGGGCTGTGGATGTTGCAGAGTTCTAAATTTCTGGTTAAATTCCTCGAGCCGTGCAGCAGAAGTGCAGGGAATCACAGAGCAGAATTAGCTTCAAGTTCCCTCAAGTAGTCCACTCCTTTTCTCATTAACTGGCATTTACAGTCTCAGTAACTCAGTCTTGGACTTTTAGCAGGAGAAAGGGTGAGAAAAGTTACATTTATTTTCATTTGCAGGTCAAACAGCAAACAAGAAACACAGACCAAACTGCTTTGAGCTACAGGCCTCAACAGACTCACCACTTCCAAAAGAAAAAACAGGGTGGGGGGGGGGGGGAAACAGAGAGGCGGGGCTCCCTTTGAGTCAGAGGCAGGACTGGCTGGTGCCGGACAGATTGACAGTTCCCCTAGCCCAGAAATGTATCTCCCAGGCCAGGGGTGTCTAAACTTTTTGCAAAGAGGGCCAGATTTGGTGAGGTGAAAATGTGTGGGGGCCGACCATTCAGCCGCATTTGACCTTAGGGCCAGACTTTGGACAAGTCTCTATAACATGCAAGGAGGAAGGGAGGATGCTACAGCAACGGAGCTGGGGGGTGGGTAGGCTGGTAGCTGGGGGGATGGACAGAGGCAGGGAGGGCAGGCAAACCGTAAAACTGCAAGCTAACGCCTCCATCCGGTATGGGGAAGGGCCAGCTAGAGGGGATGCGGGACAGGCTGAGCCGGTGGGGAGAAGAAGCCGCGGACCACTCAGAATTTGAAAACGGGCCGCATTTGGCCCCCGGGTCTGACTTTGGACACGCCTGTCCCAGGCTAACCTAGTGGCAACAGGCAAGGTTGTGAACAACCCTCCAACATAAGAACATAAGAACATAAGAAGAGCCATGCTGGATCAGGCCAAAGGCCCATCTAGTCCAGCTTCCTGTATCTCACAGCGGCCCCACCAGATGCGTTTGGGAGCGCATGAGACTAGATATCTGTCTCCTAATACCACTCCCCTCCATCTGGCCCTTGAAGTACCCTGGTTTAAAGCCTAGAGATTACACATCTCCATCATGGTTTGTAACCCGTGATGGACTTTTCCTCTAGGAATCTGTCCAATCCCCTTTTGAAGGCATCCAGGCCAGATGCCATCACCACATCCTGTGGCAGGGAATTCCATAGACTTACAACGCGCTGGGTGAAAAAATATTTTCTTTTGTCAGTTCTTACTCTCCCAGCACTCAATTTGAGTGTATGTCCCCTAGTTCTGGCATTTTGAGAGAGGGAGAAGAGCTTCCCTCTATCCACTTTACTCATACCCTGCATTATTTTGTATGTCTCAATCATATCCCCCCTCAAGCGCCTTTTTTCCAGACTGAAGAGGCCCAATTGTTTTAGCCTTTCTTCATAAGGGAGGTGCCCCAGGCCAGTAATCATTTTAGTCGCTCTCTTCTGCACCTTTTCCAGTTCCACTATGTCTTTCTTGAGATGCGGTGACCAGAATTGTACACAATACTCCAGGTGCGGCCTTACTATTGTTTTGTATAACGGCATTATAATGTTGGCTGTTTTATTTTCAATCCCCTTTTTGATAATCCCTAGCATGGAATTGGCCTTCTTCACCGCTGCCACACATTGGGGAGACACCTTCATGGAGCTGTCCACCAACACACCAAGATCTCTTTCCTGATCCGTCACGGATAACTCAGAGCCCATGAGTTGATAGATGAAGTTTGGATTTTTTGCCCCAATATGCATTACTTTACATTTGGTTACATTAAAACGCATTTGCCATTTCTCAGCCCACTCCCCCAGTTTGGAGAGATCCTTCTGGAGCTCTTCACAATCTTCTCTGGTTTTTTTCCACATGGAAAAGTTTTGTGTCATCTGCAAACTTGGCCACCACACTGTTTATCCCTGTCTCCAGGTCATTTATGAACAGATTGAAAAGCACCGGTCCCAGGACCGAGCCCTGGGGCACACCGCTTTTCACTTCTCTCCATTGTGAAAATTTCCCATTGACACCTACTCTTTGTTTCCGGGATCTCAACCAGTTCTCAATCCATAAGAGGACCTGCCCTCTTATCCCCTGACTATGCAATTTTCTCAGCAGCCTTTGGTGAGGGACTGTGTCAAAAGCCTTTTGAAAATCCAGATAGACTATATCCACCGGTTCACCCAAATCCACGTGCCTGTTGACCTTTTCAAAAAATTCTAAAAGGTTTGTAAGACAAGATTTACCCTTACAGAAGCCATGCTGATTTTCTCTCAGCAAGGTTTGTTCTTTTATGTGTTTTAAGATTTTCTCTTGGATGAGGCCTTCCACCATCTTCCCTGGGACAGATGTAAGGCTAACCGGCCTGTAGTTTCCTGGGTCCCCCCTCCTTCCTTTTTTAAAAATTGGTGTGACATCCGCTATCCTCCAGTCCTCCGGCACTGTGGCCGTTTGAAGAGACAAGTTGCATATTACCGTTAAGAGAGCTGCACTTGGTCCACCCTTAGAGTAAAAGGAGCCACCGCCTGTGAGGCTGAAGAAGGGCTGTCCGTGACTCGCCCGTATGGACGACACTCATGCGCAGGGTGGACGGAATCCAGAAAACAGCAACAGTTGGGCCAACTCACCCCGGCCAACGTCAGGAGATGGGCTAGGCATTTGGGCATGACAAGGCGCCGCTTGGCCCGTGTGACGGCGACGTACAACAAGTTCCATTCATCCTCGGGGACCCTATCTGGAGAAAGGTGGGTGGGGGGGTGGGGGAACCCAGGTTAGAAGCAAAGAGACAGCTCAGAAAATGGACCACCGCCCCCGATCCCACTCTTCTGCAAGATCGGCAAGTCCACGCTCTCTTGGGAGCCTCTGATTGTGCACATACAGTGGACCCTCGTATAATCAAACAGCTTGTATCACATAAAATTTGTACAACATAAAAAATTCCGGAGATAGGGGGAAATTGGCTTCACAGGATCGCCTATGGGGAGAATCCGTACAACATAAAAATGGGATCACTCCGTTTTCAATGCATTCCTATGGGACATTTGTATAAAGGAAAATATGCTTCACATAATTTCATTTGGAACGAATTAATTAATTAATTAATTAATTCATTCATTCATTCATTCATTCATTCATTCATTTAAAAAAATAATGCTGGGGAAAATCGAAGGCAAAAGGAAAAGAGGACGACAGAGAATGAGATGGTTGGATGGTGTCATCAATGCAACCAAAATGAATTTGACAAAACTCCGGGAGGCAGTGGAGGACAGGAAGGCCTGGTGAGCTCTGGTCCATGGGGTCACGAAGAGTCGGACATGACTGAACGACTGAACAACAACAACAAAATTCCTTTATACAAGGTACCACTGTATAAGGTTGACCTATTGCAGATGCAACCTTTGTCCGCAGTGCCTGACCAGCCATGGGGGGGGAGGGGCTGCTCTAGCCTCAGGCATCAGAGTCCTCAGGGGCGGCCATGGAACCACTACCACCACCCATTTGTGGCTGCCTGGCCTGGCCGCTGCAGTCCTTGCTCAATGTTCCCATTGACTCCACAGGGGTGGGTGCTTCTCGGGGCCAAAGCATTACAGGACGGCCCCACAGACCCCCTTCTGCCTCAGTTATTCTATGATTCTGTGATTTGTCTCTTATCTTGTTCAGATTCCCTTTGGGTTCTAAACTGCCTAGCAAGCTTCGGGGAGCTGAGTCTCTGCCAGCGTTTAAGAGAGCCTTAGAAACTTGGCTATTTAGAAAATGTTTTGACAATCGCTAATGCAATTGTTTTTGTTACCTTTGTTTGAATATAAACCACCCAGAGACTAATGCCTAGGACTAAGTGGGCTGTAGACAAGCCAACAACATAAATGAACAAACGGTTTCTTCCAATTTAATTGGCAATCAAATGCAGACTTCTGAAAACCAGCTGCCCAAATGGAATCCAGCATCTGACAATTTGGCATCTGGACTAAACTATCCCCCGACCTGGTCTACGGCTCTTTCAGGATACTTCAACAATCTATGATTTATGAAGGAGAGGCTGGAGAACTTGAAGAACTGAATTTTGTGGTTGGCAGCAAACCCATCTCAAGTTTTGAGGGGGCATTCGGTCCACCAACGAAACGGCCCTCTGCAAACCTGGTTTGAAGAAGCCATGGTTTACTGAGTCCTGGTAAAACCAACAAACCAGGGTTTGCCCCAGATTTAAGAGCAAACATTTCAAATCCCAAGGATGGGAAAGGAAAAAGTAACATTGCCAAAGTCTCATCTTTGTTGGGAGAGGGACGGGAGGGTCCATCAACCTCTTTTCTTTCTTTTTCTTTCTTTTTTTGCTTGCTTTTGCTCTTGCCAGCGTCTCAGTTCTGTGTCAGGCCAGAAGTTTACGCACTAGTGCAGGGCAAAGCACCTTCTCAGGAGCAGGCCAAATACATATGATTTTCCCCCCAGTGGTGTGATCTGATGCAGATCAGAGTTCTGAATTTCAGGTTAAATCCCTCGAGCTGTACAGCAGAAGTGCAGGGAATCACAGAGCAGAATTAGCTCCAAGTCCCCTCGAGAGGTCCACTCCTTTTCTCATTAACTGGCACTTACAGTCTCAGTAGCTCAATCTCAGACTTTAGTAGGAGAAAGCCTAAGAAGCGTTTATTTACTTACAGCTGAACGGACCACACAGCAAACAAGCAACACAAACCCGGCTGGCAGTCTCTCAACGGATCAGGATGGCCACCCACCAGGCTGCCACGGCCAGGGCAAAGAACCTGCTGGAAGGGAGGAAGGGGTGAAGGGGGTGGAGAAGAGGGTACCGTGCTCACCTGTCCGGAAGACAGACAGCCTCCTGAGATTGTGCCGAGCAAATGGGACGCTCACAAAGTCATCAGCGACTTGGACGGTGTCGAATTCGAGACCCTTGGCCTTATGCACGGTCCCTAGGATGTAATCTGAAACACACAAAGCAAAACGGGGGGGGGGGTTGTCTTTGCCGGAGGGCCTTTGAAACAGGATGATGGTTGAGACCCCAAGAATTATGGATACAACCTAGGGAGCGATCCCAAAAGGGTCACCGCCACAACAGGAGGGAAATACTGTATATAGTCGAGTATAAGCCTAGTTTTTCAGCCCTAATTTTGGGCTGAAAAAAGGGGTTCTCAGCTTATATTCAGGTCAATACTTTTAGCCACTGAGGCAAGTTTGGGTCAGTGGCTAAAAGTCATTTTAAACATTGTGCGCCACTTCTCCTGAACCCCCCCCTGTTTAAAATGACTTTTTAAAAAGTCATTTTAAAACAATGTTTAAAATGACTTTTAGCCACCAACTCAAGCACTTGCCTCGGTGGCTAAAAGTCATTTTAAACATCACACACACACCCAGCTCACAAAGGAGGAGTTGCCAGGCCCTGCTGCATTTCCCACCCTAGGCTTATACTTGAGTCAATAAATTTTCCCAGTTTTGGGGGTTTAAATTAGGGCCCCTGACTTATACTCGGGTCGACTTATACTCGAGTATATACGGTAATTCAGATTTTAGATTTCATCTCCTGAGACGTGCAGTGATGTATAAGGCCGATCCTCTTTCTAAACAATGCTTCCCCACCCCAATGTTCTTGCACTATAGCTCCCAGCACCAGCCTTAGCTGTGCTGGCCAAGATTTCTGGGAATTGTAGTCCCAACATTGGGGTAGGGGTGGGAGACCCAAGCCTTAGAGAAGGATCCTCCAGATGCTTTGGACTACAACTTCCACAGACTTTTATCACTGCCAATATAGGCTTGGTATGCTGGGAGCGGTAGGCCAAAACATCTGGAAGGCCAAAAGTTCCCCACCCCTGCCTTAGAGAGATGATCTTCCCCGGCTAGCATAAGCAGCTGCGTGTCCCAGGAGACAAAATCTAAAATCAGTATTATTTCCTTCCATACCTCCATCTAGCCATTGATTTATCTCTAACCATCACCTTCCCAAGACAAAGCAAAGTGTTCTGCTTATATATTGCCCCATAGCACTTCAAGTAGTCTCTGGGCAGTTTGCAATTTTTAATTACAGTATGCAGGCTACACTTTGCCCCCACCCCACCCCCCAGCAAGCTGGGTACTCATTTTACTGACCTCGGAAGGATGGAAGGCTGAGTCAACCATGAACCTGCTACCCCTGGGATTGAACGCCCAGGTCGTGAGCACAGTTTTACTTGCAGGACAGGCCTTTAACCACTAGGCCACAAGGCCCCTTTTCCTCAAGCCATGGAAATCAACACATAATTTTTAAAAAAGGAGTCAACAAGAAAACCGACCAATGAGACTCCCAGACAACTCAATCGACTAAGGGGGGGCGGGCGAACCCTAAATTATGGCAACCATCCTCACCAATGATAGTGAGCTGTGGGTCACAGGGATGCCTGGGTGAAGGCATGGTCCTCAAAGGCTTGTTTTAAAAGGTTCAGTTTTGAGTAATTTCTCACAGGTCCCGAGGGGGGGGGAGGCCCACCAGATCTCCACACAGAGGCTGTTCCAGAGTCCCTGAGCCACCACCCCGGTGGTGAGAAGGACCCCCTCACCCCTCTCAGGACAGCCACCCACAACAACAAGGCCTTAGAGGACCAGGTGAAACTTGGGTCCTGTTTGGGAGAGACACGCCAAGAGGTCCCAGACTGTTCAGGGCTTTCCTGCGTTAAAACCAGAACCTTGAACTTACCACAGAACAAGACTGTATTCTGTATTATTTCTTGGTTACGTTTGTACCCTGTTTCCCCCTCAGGGAGCTCAAGGCAGCATCAATGGCCTAGTGGTGGCAAAACTTCGGCCCTCCAGATGTTTCGGGCCACAACACCCAGAATTCCCAGCCTGCCTTGCCAATGACAAAGGACTGCGGGAGCTGCGGTCCAAAACATTTGGAGTGCCGAAGGTTCGCCTCCTCACGACGACCTTGCGAGGTGGATCAGGTTCAGACAACATGACTGGGCCAAGGTTTGGGGGCGCCACACAATTTGGGCATTCCCTCTCTCAAAACCCGATGCCTCAACAGGGACGTCATGTTCAGGTACTTCATCATAAGAACATAAGAAGAGCCCTGCTGGGTCAGGCCAAAGGCCCATCTAGTCCACCTTCCTGCATCTCACAGTGGCCCCACCAGATGCGTCTCGGAGTTCACGAGACCGGATATCTGTCTCCTGATACCATGCCCCTGCCTTTGGCCCTTGGAAGTACTCTGGTTTTAAGCGTGGAGATGACACATATATCCCTCATGGTTTGTAACCTGTGATGGAGTTTTCCTCCAGGAATTTGTCCAATCCCCTTTTGAAGGCATCCAGGCCAGATGCCATCACCACCTCCTGTGGCAGGGAGTTCCACAGACTAACAACACTGGGTAAAAAAAAATTTTCTTTTGTCTCTTCTTATTCTCCCAGCCCTCAATTTGAGTGGACATCCCCTAGTTCTGGTATTTTGGGAGAGGGAGAAGAGCTTTCCTCTGTCCACTTGACTCATGCCCTGCATTATTTTGTATGTCTCAATCCTATCCCCCCTCAGGCGCCTTTTTTCCAGACTAAAGAGGCCCAAATGCTGTAGCCTTTCCTCATAAGGGAGGTGCCCCAGCCCAGTAATCATTTTAGTCGCTCTCTTCTGCACCTTTTCCAGTTCCACTATGTCTTTTTTGAGATGCGGTGACCAGAATTGTACACAATACTCCAGGTGTGGCCTTACTATCGTTTTGTACAATGGCATTATAATGTTGGCTGTTTTATTTTCAATCCCCTTTTTGATAATCCCACCCCATTCGCGGGAGATCCCGGCGCTTCCTTGCCTGCCATATCTGGGCCGGGCACGTGATGCTTGGAGAGCCTTTCCACCAGCTCTGGGATGCGGTCTTGGTACTTCTCCACGATGGCGATCTTCATCTCCAGCTGCTTGTCTTCCGCTTTCACTGCGTATTCCTTCATGCGGCCAAAGCCCTTCCTGGCCCACCTCCGGAGAAAGGGATCGTTCACCTCCAGGTGCGCTGAGAACACACACAAACGAGGGCGGGATGACACCTCGCAAGGATCCAGGGGGCTGCCACCGAAAATGGCAACCCCGAGCCCTGGTCCCTGGTCCCGCCAACAGAAGCCAGGAAAATAAAGCAGGAGGAAAGTGGCAACCTAACCGTGGATGGACAGATCGTCTCGCTAAGACAGTGGCTCCCAATGTTCTCGGACTACAGTTCCCAGAAGCCTTCACCGCTAGCTGTGTTGGCCAGGAGTTCTCGGAACTCGGCAGTCCAAGAACACCTAGGGAGCGAAGGTTGGATGCACTGCTTAACACAGGCATGTCCAAACTTCAGCCCTCCAGATGTTTTGGACCACAACTCCCACAGTCCTTTGCTGTTGGCAATCTAAGCTTAGAATTCTGGGAGTTGTGGTCCAAAACATCAGGAGAGCTGAAGTTTGGACATGCCTGGCTTAACATAAGAACATAAGAAGAACCATTTTGGATCAGGCCAAAGGCCCGCCTAGTCCAGCTTCCTGTCTCTCACAGTGGCCCCACCAGAGGCCTCTGGGAGCGTACGAGACTAGATCTCTGTCTCCCGATACCACTCCCCTGCCTCTGGCCCTTGAAGGATCCTGGTTTTAAGGCTGGAGATGACACATGTCCATCATGGCTTGTCACCTGGGATGGACTCTGTCCAATCCCCTTTTGAAAGCATCTAGGCCAGATGCCATCACCACCTCCTGTATTCCTTCCTCTACTGCCGTTCTGCTTGCCAGGAGCAACCTGAAGGCTCCCTTCACTGTAAGAAGATCCCAGCCTGGAAAGGAATAAACTAGGCAGACCCTGATGTTTGTGCAACTGGGCACAGCTTTTGCATCCAACTGACAAAGGGCTGGGGTACTTCTGGGTCTCATGCCCGGCTGTGTGCCCAACTGCACAACTGTGCCCAACTGCACAACTAAGTCTGAGTCCCCTCACCAGCGGTATATAAATGTGAAAATAAATAAATAAATAAGTACACCATGCATGATCTCCAGTAAAATCCTGTCCGTTAAATGCCAGGTTTCCTAGCTCGCTCATATCATCTTTGGATATGGATGAACCCAGAATCCTGATCCCAATTCATTTTGCCTATGCTCTGTATTTGGGCCACAATACCCTCCGACCACTGGATTCACTCTTAAAAAGGAGAAATCGCTCTCTCGTGCTCCAGAATTCTGCCGTCCTATTGGGCGGAGGGCAGATAATGGAGCATGTCCGCTTCAAAAGGGAACTCATGAATGTGCCCTGCTTAGGATGCTCACCTTCCGGGTGCAGCAGCTTCCAGACGTCATGGATCTTCTCGAGGCCAAAGGCGGTAAGCCCCTAAAAAGAGAAGAGAGAGAGAGAGAGAGAGAGAGAGAGGAACCCAAGAAAGATGTCACTTCTGCTTGGGAATTCTGCGCCACAGACTGCCTGATCTTTTACTCAGTTGTTCTGCTGGGTGCAATCAGAGCAAGATAAGGAAATGATGAGGTGTTTCAGGAAAATGCTTTGGGGGATATTGCCTGAATTATCTCAGAAAAAAGTGTAAGTCCCTCAAACAAAACTACGAATCCTAGCTTTACATTACAGGAGGGCATTAGGATCTTCAGGAGTGATATTCATGGTTATACTTATCCCTGGCCTGAAACTATTAGAAATATTTTTAAAAAACCAACCTAGAAACACCTATTTTTGTGATGTATTTATCAGAACTGCCCACTAGAGGGAGACAGAGACCATGCAATATATTCTTGTGGTTGAAAAATATAGTGTGATCTCTGGCTCCCTCTGGTGGCCAGTCCTGATAATACATGTGAAAATACTCTTCTGGATTTTTTTTATTTTACCATTTTATGTATAGCGTTCACTTTTATCCACAGTATTCATCATCCATGGGAGGAGAGCTTGAAATAAACCTCTTGTGGATATGGGGGTCGTACTGTATTTTAAAAACTTCCATTCCTAATTATGTTTAAGCCACCTTGGGTTCCTTTTGGGGAGAGAGGCATGACTGAAAGAAAGGATATAGACAGAAAAAGAGATAATTCCCTGTGATTGGTAGCAAAATGCAGGAACTGTATAACGCAGACACACTACTAGTTGTGAAGATTAGGATCAAAGGTCCAAAAAGTAATTTTATTTCACCTGATCAAGTTATCTCCCCACCTGATAGCATCATAAAAGTTGGGAGGGGGCCTATAAGGCCCTTATAAGGCCCTAAGAGTCCTGCTCAAGGTAGGAATCCCAATCAAAGCAGATCTGGAAAAGGGCTGTCCAGTTTTCTCTTGAATGCCTCCAGTGTTGGAGCTCTCATCACCTCCCGAGGCCACCGGTTCTAACAGTTAAGAGGGGTTTTTCCTGACATTCTGCCTGAATCGACATCTTTTATTATGTATCCTGCGCTCTAGGATTGGGAACAAATCCCTCTCATCCTCTCTATGAAAGCCTGACAAGTATTTGAAAAGTGTCATTCATTCATTCATTCATTCATTCATTCAATCAATCAATCCATTTATATACCACCCATCTGGTAGAAAGCCACTCTTATTTTATGTTCCCCCATCTTCTTTTCTCTAAGCCACGCATGTCCAAACTTCATCCTTCCAGATGTTTTGGACCACAACTCCCACAGTCCTTTTCAATGGCAATACAGGCTTGGAATTCTGGGAGTTGCGGTCCCAAACATCAGGAGGGCCAAAATTTGGACATGCCTGCTCTAGGCTAAACGTGTCCAGTTCTTTTCGTCTTTCTTCCCCGAGCTTGGTTTTTCAGCCTCCCGATCCTCTTCCCTTGTTGGACTGCACATTTTACTTACCCCAAGAATGTGGATTTTCGCCGGCACTTCTCCGTTTGTAACACTGACCGCATCCTCAAAGACCGTCTGGTTATTCCGGGACAAGCGAGCCACCGTCCCGGTCAGGCCGACCCCAGTGACGTCGCCTGCCAAAAGGAAAACAAGGCCACGTAGTTAAACCAGATGGAATCAAGAACACGCATTGCTTTAAATAAATAAAGGGGGACAAAGAGAAGCAATGCGACCAATTTTTAAAAACTCCTTACCTTCTTGGTTGCCCCCCACTAATGTCTTATTTCGGACTTTCTTGCAAACGTCCAGGATGGTCGCACCCACGTACGCAATCTCAGGGCCAAATCGGAAACTCTGAAGACATGAATTGAGGAGAAGTATTTAAAAAAGAGAACTCCCCCATATCTGTTTACTTGTTGTTCTTTTAATTTTAATTCTGTTTTTCCTCTGATGTAAGATGCCTCTTCACACTCATTGTTCTTAGTGTTAAACATTGCCTCTAATGTTATTCATGACCGTTGTCTGCTCTTGTCTCCGGTGCTATATGCTCCCCTCAGTGTTGTAAGCCACCTCAGCTCCTTTCCAAGGAGAAAGGCAGGGTAAAAGTCTTTTAAATAAATATAGAAATTTAAAAGCAAAAAGCAAAAGCAAAGTGTTCTGCTTATATACTGCCTCGTACCACTTCAAGTAGTCTCTGGGCGGTTTACAGTTTAATAACAGCATGGAGGCCACCCATTAAATAGATGAAATAAAATAAAACTGAGGTGCAGATCTTGGATAACAAGATTTTTTTTCAGCTAGTAACTTTCAGAGGTCCCTGAAACAAAGAGATCTTTCCAAGTTCTGCTCAAAATGGCAATACAAGGAAGCAACAACCATATCTGTAGAAAGGAGCACCTGTCCAAACATTATAGGTGAAAACAAAAATAGAAACAAATAGTTTAAAAAAGAGAGACAAAAACATGGTTTCACCTGAAAGACTAATTTTTATTTTTAATGTGAGCTTTCGTGGACGAGTCCACTTCATCAGACGTTAGAGAAGGGAATTTAACAGGACAAAAAGGATTAAAAGTCTCACTTTTGAATCACCTCAGTGATGCACCAACTTGCCTGTCAATTTTAATTTATTTTTGTATTTAAAATATTTTCCCCCTTGCCTTTCTCCTTAAAGGGGACCCTTCAAGGATAACTCTGGGTCTAAAACAGGGGTCCTCAAAGTTTTCAAACAGCGGGCTGATCCACCCACCCTCCCCCCCCAAAAAAAGGCCAACATGGAAAAAAGGAGAGAGGGAGGGGCAAGTGGGCGGAGCCCCCCACGATCGGCCCATGATCAGTGTGTCTCTGGGGCCCCAGCAATGCCTCCTGCTCTGGGTCGCCACCCTGAGGTGCTGCTCCTGGGATCCCTCTGCTGCACCTCTTCCTCCTCCTCCTCCTCCAGTGGCAGCGGCTGGAGCGGCTCTCCTTCCTTCCTTCCTTCCTTCCTTCCTTCCATCCATCCATCATCACTTTCCTTCCTTCCTTTCTTTCATCCATCATCACTTTCCTTCCTTCCTTCCTTCCTTCCTTCCATCCATCATCTCCTTCCTTCCTTTCTTTCATCCATCATCACTTTCCTTCCTTCCTTCCTTCCTTCCTTCCTTCCATCCATCATCACTTTCCTTCCTTCCTTTCTTCCATCCATCATCACTTTCCTTCCTTCCTTCCATCCATCCATCATCACTTTCCTTCCTTCCTTCCTTCCTTCCTTCCTTCCTTCCTTCCTTCCATCCATCATCATCCTTCCTTCTTTCTTTCATCCATTCCTTTCCTTCCTTCCTTCCTTCCTTCCTTCCTTCCTTCCATCCATCATCACTTTCCTTCCTTCCTTTCTTTCATCCATCATCTTCTTTCCTTCCTTCCTTCCTTCCTTCCTTCCTTCCTTCCATCCATCATCACTTTCCTTCCTTCCTTCCTTCCTTCCTTTCTTCCATCCATCATCACTTTCCTTCCTTCCTTCCTTCCATCCATCATCACTTTCCTTCCTTCCTTCCATCCATCCATCATCACTTTTTCCTTCCTTCCTTCCTTCCTTCCTTCCTTCCATCCATCATCACTTTCCTTCCTTCCTTTCTTTCATCCTTCCTTCCTTCCTTCCTTCCATTCACTTTCCTTCCTTCCTTTCTTTTCCATCATCCTTTCCATCCTTCCTTCCTTCCTTCCTTCCTTCCTTCCTTCCTTCCTTCCTTCCTTCCTTCCTTCCATCCATCACACTTTCCTTCCTTCCTTCCCTCCTTTCTTCCATCCATCATCACTTTCCTTCCTTCCTTCCATCCATCCATCATCACTTTTCCTTCCTTCCTTCCTTCCTTCCTTCCTTCCTTCCTTCCATCCATCACACTTTCCTTCCTTCCTTCCCTCCTTTCTTCCATCCATCATCACTTTCCTTCCTTCCTTCCATCCATCCATCATCACTTTTCCTTCCTTCCTTCCTTCCTTCCTTCCTTCCTTCCTTCCTTCCTTCCTTCCTTCCTTCCTTCCTTCCTTGCATCAGGAAGGAGGTGGCGGCCCAGGCAAACTCAGCCCCCCCCATCACCTTCTGGGCGGCCACTCAGGATGACTCTAAAAGGACGGAGGCTGCCGGCTCTTACCTGGGTGAGGTAGAATATGTGGGTATGAGGCACTTCGGATAAAGCATTGACAGCACCCCGGAAAGTGTAGATCTGCTGGTGGGGGTCTCCTACCAAGATCACGCCCGACGGCTGGGAGAGAACAATGTCCATAATTGCTACAGAAGGAAGAAAGAGATGATAGGAATAAAAAAAAAAAAAACCAGCAGTTTGCTTTGGCAAGACTCCCAGCACTAACCATGCAAGATGCACAGGAGGGCCTCCTTATTTGCAGGATCGGTATCTGCTGATTGACCTGCCTATGACCTGAAAATATCAAAAGAAAAGCCCTAGAAGACTGTTGGCAAACCTATGGCATAGGAGCCAACGGTGGCCCTTGGAGCCCTTTCTGTGGGCACCCGACATCACCCCTCCACAGCCACCTGCATTCAAGTTAAATTGCTAATATTGGCACTTTGCAAAAAAGTAGTGGGTTCTGAATTGCAGTTTGGGCACTCAGACTCTAAAAGGTTCGCCATCACTGCCCTAGAAACATATTTTTCTAAAGATGAAATGACCAGAACCTGCCACTAGAAGGAGCCAGAGAGCATGCTAGATAGGATAAATAGCATGGTCTCTGGCTCCCTCCAGTGACAAGTTTTGGTAATGCATGGTGGCAATATGTATATCTGGATTTATTTATTTTTTACGATAATCCCGCACCTATGACTGGGGTTACGAACCCACCCAACCTGTGATAATGGAAAATCTGCGATATGCAGATGCTAGGTCAGTACTGTGGGACCATGTGGGGCTTCCTACACTTACCTGAGGCCTGGCGCTGCCCCGAACGGGCCTCCAATGGGCTTCCCAGGCCTGTCGGAGGCCCCAAAAGTGGTTTCCGGTGATCCGGAAGTCACTTCCAGTTCACTGGAAATAAGTTCGGGGGCCTCTGACAGGCCCAGGAAGCCCATTGGAGGCCCGTTTGGGGCAGCGCGAGGCCTGGGGTAAGTGCAAGACACCTCAAACGGGCCCATGCAGCTTGCCCTCGGAGCCCTTTGTTTCATATACTGCGGTTCCACGATATACCAGGACCACAATATGTGAAATGCAAAATGGCGGGGGGGGGACTGTACCATACTATGGTTTTCGATTAGTTGTGGCTGCAACTGTTTTGGACTGGGAAATTTCCGGTGGCGTAGCCTCCAAATCAACTTGCATACGCTCCAGATATCATGCAGAGTTTGTCAAGCAGGGAGGCTTTTGCGGGGACAGAGATGGTCGTGCAAGTTGCAGACTGTTCTTTTTAGCTCCTTGGCATTTTATTCATTTTACATAAGAAGATAAGAAGAGCCCTGCTGGATCAGGCCAAAGGCCCATCTAGTCCAGCTTCCTGTATCTCACAGTGACCCCACCAAATGCCTATGGGAGCGCATGAGACTAGATCTCTGTCTCCTGATCCCACTCCCCTGCCTCTGGCCCTTGAAGTACCCTGGTTTTAAGCCTGGAGATGACACATCTCCCTCATGGTTTGTAACCTGGGATGGACTTTTCCTCCAGGAATCGGTCCAATCCCTTTTTGAAGGCATCCAGGCCAGATGCCATCACCACCTCCTGTATTCCTTCCTCTACTGCCGTTCTGCTTGCCAGGGGCACCCTGAAGGCTCCCTTCGCTCTTGCCCGTTACTCACCCGGTGTGCAGTCTTGGGCCTCATCCACAAAGATCACGTCGTAGGCCGAGAGGGACGGCTTCTGCAGTTGCCAAAGCTTCAAATACCCTGGAAAGGAGGATAACAGATGGTTTGGAAACAAAAACAGAAACAAAACCAAATTTCAAGCTTATGGGTAGCTCTGTTCTGCAGGAAATCCCACAGAAGATGGGCACAGAACCAAAATCCATGAGATAGAGAGCAATCACTAAAGCAGTGGTTCTCCACCTGTGGGGTCCCCAGATGTTCCTGAACTGCAACTCCCAGAAATCCCTTCCAGCACAGTGAGTGGTGGAGGCTTCTGAGAGTTGAAGTCCAGGAACATCTGGGGACCCCACAGGAGAACCACTGCACTAAAGGGATACGTTAGCTACAGAAGAAGGCCTCCTTGTTCACGTGCCCGTGGTGGAAGGGGATGATGAGAGCTGGAGTATAATACAGTGGTACCTCGAATAAAGGAACTAATTTGTTCCAAATGAAATTCTGTTAAGCAAATTTTCCTTTGTACAATGGAACCTTGACTTACGTCATTAATCCGTTCCAGTGGTCTAGACTTAAGTCAAACATGACTTAAGTCAAACGAACGTTTCCCATAGAAAGTAATGGGAAAGCAGATTAATCCATTCCAGATGATGAAAAAGACCCCTGAAAACAGCAATTTAACACAAATTTGACTGGGGTAGGAGATTCCTTCTGGGGATGTAAATGAAATGTCTCTTCAAAGAGAGGAGGAGGCAGAGGAATTATAGTCCACAAGTTATATGCCTCCACTTTTTAATGTTCATAGCAACAATGTCTAACATTTAAGTTTTACTGATTTTTAACCTGACGTTCCACATTCTGAACAACTCTATGCTTACTATTAGAGTCCCACAACTGTACAGCTCCCCAACTAAAATGCTTCCATTGTGGACCAGACTTCTGCAGCCAGATTTTTTACAAGACTGAGCCGACTGTCTAACCAGCAAGGCCAGCCCCGAGCTCCCGGCCCTTCTTCTCCTCCAGCAGCAGCGGCGGCTTCAGTGAGGCCGAGGACCAGCTCCAGGTGCTCTGAGCTGGCCTCGCCGAAGCTGCCGCTGCCGGAGGAGAGGAAGAAGGCAGGAGCAGTTTGGAGGCGGCATCCGTGATGCTGGGTTGTGGCTGCCGCCCGATTCCGGTGCCTTGCGCCGGGGCTCCGCGATGTAAGTCAAAGCCTGCGACTCAAGTCAAACAGGCCCCTTCTTGCTGCAAGTCAAATATGATGCAAGTCAAGCAGTATGTAAGCCGAGGTTCCACTGTACAAATTTCCCATAGGAATGCACTGAAAACGGAGTAATCCCTAATGGCGAGTCGCGGCCATTTTTTTCTGTTGTACGGATTCGCCCCACAGGTGATTCTGTTAAGCGATTTCCCCCTATCTCCGGAATATTTTTCCTTTAAGCAGATTTTCTGTTAAAAAAAAAACGCTTGTTATACGTAGGTCCACTGGGCATCTTTGCTTTCGTTTTTGTTATTTTCTTTCAACTCGGTATAACGGATTTTAGAAGTAGTGAAGCCTGTTAGCTTAGGCTACATGTAAACATGGAGAATATTAACGTGTAGTGTCGTTTTCGTAGCTATGCCATTATCTCCGTGTCTGTGTAAATAAAGGCCAGTGAAGATAAAAGCCAGAAGCAAGTGAAACTTGATGGGTCTAAAAGCAACACGGGATTGTCTTTTCCCAGGCTCATGAACGGTCTGAGGAAGAAAAGGAGGACTCTTTCTAGAAGGATTTTATGGCTGCGCATGAAGACAAGACAAACCTAGAAATGTAGTTTAGAAATTTAGAGAGAGGCTTTTGCCTCATAGCCTCGGAAAGTTAGGGAAGGATTCATTTTTCCCCCCAAGTTACAGCCATATTTTTGCGTAAACTCCAATAGCCTAAATCAGGGCTTTGTAGCTTTGAACAGGCCGAGGTCTACTTTTTCCGTCCCAAAATGCCTGAGGGCTACCACACTAAAACCTCTAATTACGAATTTTATCCGTTCCGAGCACATGCTCATAAATTAAAAAAAAATTGTAAGGAGAGCAGTGGTTTCCCATAGGAATGCATTGAAAATCAATTAATCTGTTCTGGAGGGAACAGATTTCAATGCGCCATGGCCCTTGAACTGCCCCGCTCAGCAGAGACAGTGGGCTTGCAGACCCAGAATTTTGCTGGGGCAGTGGTGGTCCTTGGGGTGGGGGAGGGAGGGGTGGAGAACTTATCCCCTCACTTTTTAAATTGATGGCCGGTGGGCTACTTTTGAACCCTTCGTGGGCTATCAGTAGCCCACAGTCTACCTGTTGGGCAGGCCTGGCCTAAATAAATGTTTCAATATTCTTGGTGCCTTGGGAGCATTTATGGTGTGAACTCAGAGACAATGAAGAGTTCAATTTGAACTTTAGGAAGAACTTCCTGATGGTTAGAGCTGTCTGGCAGTGGAATATGCTGCCACAAAGGGTGGTGGAGTCTCCTTCTTTGGAGGTTTTGAAGCAGAGGCTGGATGGCCATCTGTCCAGAGTACTTTGATGGGGGTTCTTGCATGGCAGGGGGTTGGACTGGATGGCCCTTGAGGTCTCTTCCAACTCTAGGATTTTATGAATTCACAGCATATTTAAACAGGCTGAGAAGTCACCTATTTCGAGTCCGCGGAGCTTTGACAGTCTCCAGGTTTCAGAATTGGCTGAGGTTAATTTATTGCCTGGGTCAAGACTTAAATAGCTCGTCTCAGTGAGGGGGATCCTAAGATTCCGACGCACCCGGCAAGACATTTATCAGTTAAAAATACAAGAAGATCCCTTTATCCATGGTATAAGTATCCGCTGATTCACTTATCCATGGCCTTAAGCAAATGTTTTCTATATATTTATCACACATTCCCTTGGAAGCACTAATGATAACAATTGTGTGCCATCAAGTCATGTTGGACTTATGGCCATGCTTTCAAGGAGTTTATCATTCAATTTCTTCTGGGGTTTACGATGGGAATCTGCAGCTTGCCCAAGGCCACCCCGGGTGACCCTTCTCCCAGGAGGCCCAGTGGGGAACTGAACTCCTGACCTCTGGTGCTGCAGCCAGAGACCTAACTCGCAGATTTATACAGCCAACATTGAGCAGAAAAGGGACTTTAAAAGCTTACTATAGATAGATAGATAGATAGATAGATAGATAGATAGATAGATAGATAGATAGATAGATAGATAGATAGATAGATAGATAGATAGATAGATAGATAGATAGATATGCATAAAAGCTCCCTCCCCCGCTCTCTCTCACACACAAATATGCCACTTGCCATCATGAGTCATCTTGTATGCCATCTCTCTGGTTGGAGTCAGCTTTTTCATATTGCTCCACAACAGGTTTGCTTCTTCAACAATGATCTTTAAAATAATAATAATAATAATAATAATAAGAAGAAGAAGAAGAAGAAGAAGAAGAAGAAGAAGAAGAAGAAGAAGAAGAAGAACAAGTAGAACAAGAAGAAGAACAACAACAACAATAAAAATATAAATAATAATAATAAATAATTAAATAATTAATAAATTAAAGAATGCATGCACATTGCCTGAAAATTTAAGGCTAAAATCAACTCTTCCTTTTCCAAACAGGTAGCTCCATTAGCTTGTTTTAACATTGCAATAATCATACGTCATCAAGTCAATTCCGGCTCATGGCAATGCTAATACCCAGTGGTTTACCATTCCATTTCTTCTGGGGGTTTTCCCAGGACTGTGCAGCTTAGCCAAGGCTACCCAGGGTGGCTCTTCTCCCAGGAGGTGCGCTGGGGAATCGAACCCCTGACCTCTGGCTCTGAAACCTAATACCTAAATCACTGAGCTCTCCAGTCAGCTAAATAACAACTGCATGCTATCAAGTCAACTTTGACTTATGATGGCTCTTTTCCAGGGTTTTCTAGATCGACTATACTCACAGGGTTCCCCCTTCCCATCTTCTGGGGGGTGCCCTGGGACTACTGTGCAGCTGGCCCAAGGCCACCCAGGCTGGGTCTTCTCTCAGGAAGCCTCCACCACTCTTTCCTGGTTTTAAAGACCTAAACCACCGATAAGGTAGCATAAGGTAAAAGGTAAAAGTTTCCCCCACACATGGATGCTAGTCGAGTCCGACTCTAAGGGCGGTGCTCATATCCGTATTCAAGCCGAAGAGCCAATGTTGTGCAAGTCCTTTGCCACGTGGCCAGCATGGATGCTAGGAAACACTATTTTACCTTCCCACTTTTTACAGTGGTACCTATTTATCTACTTGCATTTCGAACTGCTAGGTTGGCAGGAGCTGGGGTGAACAGCAGGAGCTCACTCCGCTCTGTGGCACCTGGGATTTGAACTGCCGGCTTTGCAGCCGACAATTTTGGAGCCTTAGTCCATGCAGCCACCAGCATATATAACAACAAAATAAAAGGAGTGAGCATTTTATGTCTTTAAGATCCTGACCTTTATTTCAGTGAATAGAGGGCCTGAGAATCCAGGCTGTAATCAATTAGAGCTTACTCCTTTAAAATAATAATAATTTTTAATTTTTTTCCAGCTAAAAGACATTATAAGGAACAGGTAAGGATTAATCGGTGAGTTTTGAAGGAGCCACCGTCGTCTTCTGCAATTTCTGCTTTTCTTGCCCCTCACTGCAGCAGACCCCAAAGTATGTTCACCCCTAAATCAACGCCCTCTATATCAGTGGGTTCTCCACCTGTGGGTCCCCAGATGTTCCTGGACTGCAACTCCCAGAAACCCCTTCCAGCACAGCGAGTGGTGGAGGCTTCTGGGAGTTGCAGTCCAGGAACATCTGGGGACCCACCGGTTGAGAGCCACTGTTCTATATAGTGATAAGCCAGCCAGCTCTTTGCATCTTCAAGAGAGCCTCCAAGAACGGCGTGCCTTCACCCAAGAGATAATGTACTCCCATCTAATGTCCTATATGGCAGATTTAAGTTCCCAACCCTTGGAAACCCAGTAATTCTGGGGCTCAAGTCCCAGGCGCACATTCTCCTTTGTTGCGCTGTTTACAGGGATATCCGCACTTCCTCACTGGAGCTGTTTCTTGTCAGATTTCCTGGTCAATCAGAGGAGGTGATTCTGTATAATTTGCTGCCAGGCAAGAACAAAGTCCACACTAGGAAGATTGCCATATACATTAATCTATTGTCCAACAACGCAGGTTACAATTAATATAAGAACATAAGAAAGAGCCCTGCTGGATCAGGCCAAAGGCCCATCTAGTCCAGCTTCCTGTATCTCACAGTGGCCCCACCAGATGCACCTGGGAGCGCACGAGACTAGATCTCTGTCTCCTGATACCACTCCCCTGCATCTTCTGGCCCTTGAAGGACCCTGGTTTTAAGCCTGGAGATGACACATCTCCGTCATGGTTTGTCACCTGTGATGGACTTTTCCTCCAGGAATCTGTCCAATCCCCTTTGGAAGGCATCCAGGCCAGATGCCATCACCACCTCCTGTGGCAGGGAGTTCCACAGACTAACAACACGCTGGGTGAAAAGATATTTTCTTTTGTCTGTTCTTACTCTCCCAGCCCTCGATTTGAGTGGATGTCCCCTAGTTCTGGTATTTTATGAGAGGGAGAAGAGCTTCCCTCTATCCACTTTACTCATGCCCTGCATTATTTTGCTCCTCACCCTATGGCCTGGACTGCTAGGGGATCTGTTCCCCACCCAATGGCCTGAACTGCTAGGGGATCTGGGCTTTGAGCCCTTCCATCGTTGCTCCCCCCTCCCCCTTAGACTGGACTGCCAGAGTCGTGGCGTTGGACTCTTCCATCTTCTACAACTCCCCATAGCTGTCCTTGGATGGCACTGTCCTTCTGGCCCCTTCACCAGCCGCTCTGTTTCTTCCCCTCTCCCCCCCCCCCCCGGTTTTTCCACTCTGCCCTGGTTTGTGCCCTATCTTGTTTATCTCACGTTAATTGTTTATTTTTCTCTAATTAATTTTGTTTTCTTTTTTGTGATTTATAGTTTCTCGTTTTATATTGTTATACTGTATTTGGCGCTTTGTATGTAGTTTTTGGCCTTGGTTAGTTTGCACTGTATTGTTGCTTATCGTATTTTTTTTTTTCCCTTTCTCTTTTTCTCTCTCTCCGCCATGATAGCAGGGGCTCACATACCAACGGTGATGGGCCGTGGGCGGTACGCTTGTAGCCGTAGGGTTCGTCAGGCAAGAAGAACTCGGGTCAGACAACTCGTGTCTGTCCCTCGTTCTGACCCCTCGGCTCACTGCCACGTGCCCGGGAGTCATTCCACCAGCGCCCCAACCTTACCTGCATCCTGATGAACGCCAGGTCGGTGCACAATAAGATTCCTATCATCCATGACATCATCGCGGATGAGCAGCCCGACCTGGCGTTCATTACCGAGACTTGGGTGGGCACGGAGGGGGGGCTTCCCTCTCCCTGCTGTGCCCGCCTGGGTACTTGGTAGAGGCTGTGGGAAGGTTGGGGGTCAAAAGGGGAGGGGCGCAATCATGTACAGGGATTCTTTTCACGTTAGCAGGGCCTCGACATTGGTTAGCCAGGGGTTAGAAGTCCTCCACCTGTTGGTGGGACAGCGGGACAGATTTGGCATTGTGCTGGGCTACCGAGCTCCCCGCAACCCCGCACAATCCCTCCCAGAGCTCACGGAGTTCATCGCCGCTGCCCTGTTGGGGTCCCCGCGCCTCTTGGTTGCGGGTGACTTCAACCTGCATGCGGAAGGTGGACTCTCTGGTGACTCTGGAGTTCATGGAATCCATGGCTTCCATGGGTCTGTCCCAGCATGTTTTATGCCCCACCCATAGGTCTGGTCACACCCTGGATCTGGTGTTTACCTCCATGTCGGGGGACTCGTGTCTGGAGGTGGGGACATTGTAGCCCTCCCTGTGTCATGGACAGACCACCACCTGCTCTCATTTTCCCTGTCGATTCCGGCCCCACCTCGCGGGGACCACCGGCCGTCCATCTTGGCCCGCCCCGGAGGCTCATGGACCCTCAGCGGTTCGGTGAACTCTTCGGAGGGCTACCTGATGGTATGACTGGCGCTTATCGAGGATGTGGCTAATTTGGTTTGAAACAGCTGTCCACACCATAGACCGGATTTAGCGCCTTCTCCGTTGCCGAGCCCGGTCCTCCCCTTGGTTCACGGGGAGCTCAGGGTGATGAAGCAGGAGAGGAGGAGGCTAGAGCGCAGCTGGAGAAGAGACCGGACGGTATCAATTAAGGTGGAAAGGTAGACGCCCAGACTAGTCGCTATATCAACGCGATCAGGAGGCTAGGTCATCCTTTAACTCCTGAGAATTGCTGAAGCCTCGAACCGCCAGGCGGAGCTCTTCCGGGTGGTTCGGGACCTCAGCAATCCTAGTCTGGCCAGGCCTCCTCCTACTGAGTTCAGTTTATTCGCAGCCTTTTTCAAACTAAAATAGAGGCCATCCGTGCCGGCCTTGACTCGGTTGCAGTGGTCCCGCCCCGCCATCCCCAGTTGCTGGTTATTTCGTCTCCTCGGTTGGATGCGCTTGGGCCTGTTTCTGCTGTCGAGATCTCCAGAGCTTGGCGCATTGCCGGCCTGCCTCCATTTCGACCCTTGCCCTGCCTGGCTAATTAGAGCTGCCAGAGGGACTATGGCCGAATGGGCTTCTGTCATCGCCACCGCCTCCTTCAGCGATTTTTTCCCTCTCGTCTGAAGGAGACGGTGGTAAAGCCCATTCTGAAAAAAACCTGGCCTGGCGGTGGACGATCTATCAAATTATCGACATTAAAAGAAAACGTCCCGTTTATGGGCAAGGTGATCGAGAGGGTGGCGGCGGTCCGGCTGCAGTCATACCTGGAGGATCGGCAGTGCCTCGATCCTTGCCAGTCCGGGTTCAGGCCTCGGTGGCTACAGAAACAGCTTTGGTCGCCCTGCAAGATGACCTTCTTTGCTCTACCCTGTTGGTCCTCCTGGATCTGTCAGCGGCCTTTGATGTCGACCACGGTATCCTGTTGGACCGGCTCTCTGAGGTTGGAATCGGAGGCACTGGAGCGCAGTTGGCTCCGTTCCTTCCTGGAGGGCCGTCCACAGTAACGTGCAGCTTGGGGGAGTTATCGGCCCCTTGGATTCTCCCCTGTGGGGTTCCACAGGGAAGGGTCGTCTCTGTCCCCCATGCTGTTTAACATCTACGTAAGGCCATTGGCGGGGTCATCAGGAGTTTTGGAGTCTGCTGTCATCAGTACGCTGATGACACGCAGCTCTATCTCTCCTTTAACACCTCTGCTGTGGAAGCTGTGGAAGTCCTCGACGGGTGCCTGGGGGCCATACTGGCTTGGACCGGGGCGAACAGGCTTAAGCTCAACCCCGAGAAGATGGAGGTCATGTTCTTCGGGAGCTCGCCGTCGGGGTATGGTGGCCCTCTCCCCTGTCTGGGGGGAGTTTCCCTCCAGCTTGCGGAGAGGGTGTGGAATCTGGGTGTGCTCCTGGACCCGGCGCTCACCTTGGAGGCCCAGGTGGCGTCGGTGACCAGGTCCGCCTACTACCATCTCCGTCGGATCGCCCAGATCCGCCCGTACCTCGACGCGAACTCTCTGAGAACAGTGGTCCAAGCTGTGGTGATCTCGAGGTTGGACTACTGTAACGCCCTCTACATGGGGTTGCCCTTCACTCTTCTCCGGCGTCTGCAGCGGGTTCAGAATGCAGCGGCCAGGCTGGTGGCTGGTGTGCGTCGTTATGACCACATCACCCCAGTTCTGGCCCGCCTGCACTGGCTGCCCGTTGCAGCCCGGATTAGATTCAAGGTCTTGGTTTTAGTTTATAAAACCCTCCATGGCTTGGGACCGGACTACCTGGCAGAGCGTATCGCTCAGCGATCAACCTCGGCCCGTCCCGTTCGGCAGGCGCGAGCGCACACGCTTCGGGTCGCCACCCCTCGTGAAGCCCGGAGGACGAGTACTCGGACCCGGGCTTTCTCAGTGGCGGCCCCTAGCCTCTGGAATTCCATCCCCAGTGAAGTGCGCTCTGCAGAGTCCCTGCTGGCCTTCCGGAAGGCGTTAAAGACCTACCTTTTCCGGGAGGCCTTTGGCGATCTTTAACTGTTTTTTTTTTCTTTTCCTCCGCCATCGTAAACTATTTTATCTATCATTGTCAGTCACTGAGGTGCCATTAGGTTTTAACTTTGCTTAGTGTTATTTTTATTGGTTTTATTTTTGGTTTGTTTTTTTTTGTAATTTATGGCTATTGAGGCCCGATGTTTTGTAAGCCGCTTAGAGTATATATTGTAGATAAGCAGGGTATAAATGCAATAAATAAATAAATAAATAAATATTTTGTACGTCTCAATCATCTTCCCCCTCAGGCGCCTTTTTTTCCAGACTAAAGAGCCCCAAATGTTTTAGCCTTTCCTCATAAGGGAGGTGCCCCAGCCCAGGAATCATTTTAGTCGCTCTCTTTTGCACCTTTTCCAGTTCCACTATGTCTTTTCTGAGATGCGGTGACCAAAATTGTACACAATACTCCAGGTGCGGCCGTTCTAGGGTCTTGTACAATTACACCCGTGCAATTTTAATTGGGCGCACACTTCTTGTATGGGCATGTATTGTGGCCTCTTGTATTGTATGTTTTGTTTGACGCCAATAAAGGTCCTGACGGACGGACAGACGGACGGGCTGCTGCTCTTGCCCCGTTCTGACCGAAACCGCCTCGATTCACGCCCGCCCGCCCGCCCGCCTCGTCGGGACACTCACTCTCTTCTCTTCGGTCCCCACCAGGACCCGCTCTCCCCGGTTGTTCTTGCACCAGACGGGCGCGTGCTCCGCGGTAATGGCCTCGTCCGCCGAGGCGAAAAAGGTGCTGAGCGTCTGAAGGACCGTCTTGCCCCGCGTGAAGAGGGACTGCCCTTCCCGGTTCTGGAGGGCCAGGCTGACCCAGTAGGAGGACAAGGAGCCCATGAGGAGCTTCCCTTTTTGACGGTAACTGAAACGGGCGGGAAACAAGGGGGGGGGAGCAGGGGGTGAAATAGGCAGACATTTATTCATTTTGGAGTCAATAAAGGGGGGGTGGGATGAGGAGAAATAGGCAATTTATTTATTTATTTATTTATTTATTTCGGGTGAGGAAAGGGATGGGTGAGGGCAAATAGACATTTATTTATTTATTTATTTATTTATTTATTTATTTATTTATTTATTTATTTTAGGGTGGAAAGGGGGATGGGGTGAGGGGAAATAGACATTTATTTATTTATTTATTTATTTATTTATTTATTTATTTATTTATTTAGGGTGGAAAGGGGGTGGGGTGAGGGGAAATAGACATTTATTTATTTATTTATTTAGGGTGGAAAGGGGGTGGGGTGAGGGGAAATAGACATTTATTTATTTATTTATTTATTTATTTATTTATTTATTTATTTATTTAGGGTGGAAAGGGGGATGGGGTGAGGGGAAATAGACATTTATTTATTTATTTATTTATTTATTTATTTATTTATTTTATTTTATTTTATTTAGGGTGGAAAGGGGGATGGGGTGAGGGGAAATAAACATTTATTTATTTATTTATTTATTTAGGGGGAAAGGGGGTGGGGTGAGGGGAAATATCTATCTATCTATCTATTTATTTATTTATTTATTTATTTAGGGGGGAAAGGGATGGGATGAGGGGAAATATCTATTTCTTTATTTCTTTATTTAAGGGAGGACCTCGTTCTCCATGGGATCAATAACTACTGAGGACATTAAAAGAAAAATCATAGAAACGTACTGCACAGTAAGACACTGCTTAACGGAAATAAGCCATTCTCCGTAACCTTCCATTAAGTCAGTGGTGGCTAAACTTCAGCCTTCCAGATGTTTTGGACCACAACTCTCATAATCCCAAGTCTGTACTTGGGATTATGAGATGACAAAGGACTGTGGGGCTTGTGGCCCAAAACATCTGGAGCGCTGAAGTTTGGCCACAACTGCATTAAGCAGAAATTACGTAAAGCAGATCCGGATGGGGTAAAATGCGGATCCTGGGAAACAAAGTCCATCAGGGAAAATTCGTAAAGCGGGGGTTTTTTAAACCTTAAAAATTGCATAAAGTGGTTTACGTATTATTTGTGAAGGACTTCCTTACGTCCTGAGGAAATTACATAAAACAGGACTTTTCAAATTGAGGCCTTACTATATATACAGTGGAACCTTGACTTACATACTGCTTGACTTGCAGCATATTTGACTTGCAGCAAGAAGGGGCCTGTTTGACTTGAGTCGCAGGCTTTGACTTACATCTCGGAGCCCCGGCGCAAGGCACCGGAATCGGGCGGCAGCCACAACCCAGCATTGCGGCTGCCGCCTCCAAACGGCTCCTGCCTTCTTCCCCTCCTCCAGCAGCAGCGGCGGCTTCGGCGAGACCAGCTCAGAGCACCTGGAGCTGGTCCTTGGCCTCACCGAAGCTGCCGCTGCTGCCGGAGGAAAAGAAGGGCCGGGAGCTCGGGGTTGGCCTCACTAGTTAGACAGTCGGCTCAGTCTTGTAAAAAATCTGGCTGCAGAAGTCTGGTCCACAATGGAAGCATTTTAGTTGGGGAGCTGTACAGTTGTGGGACTCTAATGGTAAGCATAGGGTTGTTCAGAACTTGGAACATCAGGTTAAAAACCTAAATGTTAGACTTTGTTGCTATGAACATTAAAAAGTGGAGGTGTATAACTTGTGGACTATAATTCCACTGCCTCCCCCTCTCTTTGAAGAGACATTTCATTTACATCCCCGGAAGGAATCTCCTGTCCCAGTCAAATTTGTGTTAAATTGCTGTTTTCGAGGGTCTTTTTCATCATCTGGAACGGATTAATCCACCTTCCCATTACTTTCTATGGGAAAAGTTCATTTGAGTTAAGTCATGTTTGACTTAAGTCTAGACCACTGGAACGGATTAATGACGTAAGTCAAGGTTCCACTGTATCTTAATCATGAAATGACCAGAGTTGCCCACTTGAGGGAGTCCGGAGTCATGCGATGTGTGGCGTTTGCTACTGAAATAGCGTCCCACTTTCTTTTCAGAACCTACGGGGTGTGGCTTGGAAGTGATCCCTCCTCACAGATATAGGCCACCCTACTGTATACTCAAATCCTCCCCACCCCCCAAAAAAATTTTAGATGATGATTTCTGAGCCATCCTGAGTTTCTTGCATTTTCATGGACCAACAAGTTCCCGGAGGGTTGCAAAGCCAGAAGACTGGAGCTGAGCCTGGACTCGGTCCCAGGCCCGGCCTAACCCTCAAAACGCAGCACCGTGCTGCCTTCGCCTCAGCAGCGTTAAGGGTCTCTCTTCTGACCCCCTGGTTGCACGTGAAAACTGCAGAGGATGGGGAGAGAGAGTGAAAGAGAAAGAAGAGATGCCAACCCTCCCCTGAATTTCGGAACCAGGAGGGCGCAAGGAGCTCACCTCCGGCCAACTTCGGCGAAGGCCAAGGCGTGGACCGTCTTGCAGGTCACGTTCCGGGGGAAGGCCCGCATCCCTTGCTCCGCGATGGTCTTGTTGAACGCCAGGTAGAGGAACCTGAGTTGGGACCACTTTTCGGCGTACTTGACCAGAGTGGATGTCTTCCCGTGCCTGGCGTCGGAAGGAGGAGAAGCCCAAGTCATTCGGGTCCAGGGGGGTCCAGACATGGATTTTATAACACAGCGTTGGCCAACCGAGTGCTTCCCTGAGGGTTTGGACTACCACTCCCCTCATGGCTTGCTGGCTAGGGGACAATGGGAGCGAGAGCCCCACGGACATGGGAAAGTGTCAGGTTGGGAAACGTTCTTCTAAATGAGTGGGGAGTCCTCTCCCTAAACCAATGGTTCTCAACCTGTGGGTCCCCAGATGATCCGGGACTGCAACTCCCAAAAACCCATTCCAGCACAGCAAGTGGCGGAGGCTTCTGGGAGTTGCAGTCCAGGAACATCTGGGGACCCATCGGTTGAGAACCACTGGTTTAGGGAGAGGACTCCCCACTCATTTAGAAGAACGTTTCCCAACCTGACATTTTCCCACGTCTGCGGGGCTATGTGGTGATGGCATCTGGCCTGGATGCCTTCAAAAGGGGATTGGACAGATTCCTGGAGGAAAAGTCCATCACAGGCTACAAACCATGAGGGAGATGTGTGTCATCTCCAGGCTTAAAACCAGGGTACTTCAAGGGCCAGATGCAGGGAAGTGGTATCAGGAGACAGATATCTAGTCTCATGCGCTCCCAAATGCATCTGGTGGGGCCACTGTGAGATACAGGAAGCTGGACAAGATGGGCTTTTGGCCTCAACTAACATGGCTCTTCTTATGTTCTTATATTCTCATGTTCACTGCCCTAATCCAAGAGCCACACTCATCAATAGATTTTGAAGGCCCACGCCCTTCAAAATCAAATAAATAAATAAAATAAGGGCTACATCTGCTCCCATGAGCCTCATGTCCATTTTAAATCTCTTTAAAAATTGATTTTTTAAAATAAAATATTGAAAAAGCACCATTGTGCCCTCTAGTGGCTACTAAAAAACTAAAAGTTGGATGATGTTAAAAGTGACCCCAATCACTACATTAGTTGTATTAAGAGAACATATACAAAATGTTCTACGGATGGTACATGTCCCCGACTATTTTAGCTAAAATGAACACTCAGATATCGAAAGCTTGCTGGAAGTGTAAGCAAAAAGAAGGTTCATTATTGCATACGTGGTGGTTATGTAAAACAGCTCAAAAAATTTGGATTAAGATTAGACAGCTTTTGGATGATATAGATAGCCCAACAGACCTAAAACCTGAATTCTTCTTATTAAATATACAGTGGTAACTTGTATAAAGGAATTAATTCGTTCCAAATGAAATTATGTTAAGCAAATTTTCCTTTATACAAATTTCCCATAGGAAGGGCCAGATGCAGGGGAGTGGTATCAGGAGACAGATATCTAGTCTCATGCGCTCCCAAACGCATCTGGTGGGGCCGCTGTGAGATACAGGAAGCTGGACTAGATGGGCCTTTGGCCTGATCCAGCATGGCTCTTCTTATGTTCTTATGTTCTTATGTTCTAATCCCTAATCGCGACCATTTTTATCTTGTACAGATTTGCCCCATAGACGATTCTGTTCAGCAAATTTCCCCTATCTCCGGATTTTTTTATGTGGTACAGATTTTATGTTATACAAATCGTTTGTTATACGAGGGTCCACTGTAATGCCAGAGACAATGCATCTGCAAAGTGTCTATTTAGTAACTCATATCATAACAGCAGCGAGAATTGTCTTTGCAAAACACTGGAAAGAGTCAGGCATACCAAATAAACAGGAACTAATAACCAAAATCGTTGAGACCGCAGAAATGGACAAACTGTCAGAATGGTTACAGGTATACCGGAAGGTGGGTGAGTCAAGGTACACTGTCGAGGTCTGGTTCCCAAAAGGAGCCACCTTACCTGCAAACGCCATGATTTTCACCACCTGTCTTGGTGCGATGGCATGGTTTAAGATCTGTTGCTGCTCCGAAGTGGGATGGATCTCACGGCGGGTGCTAAAGAGAGAGAGAAAAGAAGCACTTAATCCAAAAGCTCACCCTGCGATTTTGGGATGGGGAAGCCACGGCCAGCCACGTGGCTGTTAGATTGCACCATTCACACTCACCACTTCATCCATGGCCATGCCAGCTGGGAATTCTGGGAGCTGAAGTCCCAAACAACTGGTTTCCTCCCTCTGTTGTAAGTAATATTAAGAGAAATAATGGTTCTCAGCTACTTCTTCCTCCATGCCCCCCCCAAAAATGCTGAGGAGGCACAGAGGCATCCTTGGGAGATGGCAGGCTTCCTTTGCAATGCCTCCCCAACATAACAAAGCAAAACAGGAGGCGACTGCTTGTTGGGAACCTTTCTTTCCAGGTATGTTTTTGGAGGAAGCTTCAGTGAGCGCACACTCTCCTGGCTGCCAACGTGGCATATCTGGAAGGAACTGACCTTCTATTTCCCTTCACCTTTGCTTTGAGGCAGGGCCAAAGGGCGAAAGGGCACCTGATTGCTATTAGAATCAATGCTTTCATAAATGCTTCAATGTGGGCTTATGAACTTAGATAAGAGAAAATAAAACAAGCTATCTGGCAGGAGTGCAGGCAGTCTCTCTCTGTCTGTGTGTCTGATCAGCTGGCTGGAAAGGCACCTCTGTGTGTGTGTGTGTGTGTGTGTGTGTGTGTGTGTGTGTGTGTGTGTGTGTGTGTGTGTGTGTGTGTGTGTGTGTGTGTGTGTGTGTGTGTGTGTGTGTGTGTGTTTCATCCTTTCTGTCATAAAGATCATTTTCGTTTCGGAACTTTTCCAGCTACCTCCCACATCTGCATGACCATTCTTCTCTGCTGGTCCCCCAGTAGGCAGGATTTTACCTGCCCAGCAAGGAGAAATTTCGGTGTTTCTTTTGGAAACCTAGAATGATGGAGTTGGAAGGGGCTCCAACCACTTCTCGTTTTATTGGCCTTCATGTCAGGAGCATCAACCCATGGCTGCCTTCTGGGTAGATATTAAAAAACAGAAGAGCCCTCCTAGGAAAAGCAGATGACAATCTGAACGGAATGTGTCATCCAGGTATCAAAATATTTTGGATTGGCCTGAGCGCCGATACTCCTTCCAGCCTGTCTTCTTCCTTAATAACCCTATTTACAGTAGGACCTCAGTATCCACTGAGGATTGGTTCCAAGCCTTCCTGTGGATAATGAAAATTGTGGATAAGAGAGAACACCAAAATGTTCCCCAAAACTGCTGTTATGTGATAGTAACTGCAACAGTAGCTTGCTTTACAGCTGCTGTTTGTGACGGTAGCTTGCTTTACGGCTGCTATTTTATGACAGTAGCTTGCTTTGCAGCGGCTCTTTGTGACAGTAGCTTGCTTTGCTGCAGCTGAATTATTTATTTATTTTTCCTCTGCCAGCTGTGGATAACTGAATCAGTGGATAATGAATAAGTGGATACAGGGGTCCTACTGTACTTCCTTGAACCTAAAACAATGGGCCATCTGCTATATATATATATATATATATAAAAAGGGCATTTAAGTAACCAGGGCTTCTACTGCTAACAGTTGCACCTCCCTTTAAAGTTAGTTTATTTGTGAATATTTCCATGATGCCACAGCTCCTCAGCCAATGAATGGGAGGCACGCAATCTGCCAGCTGTGATCAGTTTCACCCCTCATTATAGAACGACAGAGTACCTGCCCCGGAGGCTTCCTTCGCCGTCAGAGGTGGACGATTCTGCTATCGTGATCCTCGGGCTCCAGTTCGAATTCTCCAGCAGATACAGGCAGTAGAAAATATTGTAATGGATCCTGCAAGAACAGAAAAGGGATAAACCCCAACGGATTCCTTAGAACGCCTGTAATTTGACCTTGAGGGTGGGCGACACAACGATGCCCTGTAGGAAGTGGGCAAAGTCCTACCCCATGGATCTGCAGAGGAGGAAATCTGCCCATGGGAAAGATCAGACGTTGAGTTCTTTAAACCCAGAGTTGTTTGCTTCGAGCGGCAGTACTCCAGGACCATGCGCCAAAGAGTACAGTACTGGATTGCTTGCTTGCTTGCTTGGTTAGCTGGCTAGCTAGCTGGTCGGTTGGTTGACTTGTTGGTCAGTTGGCTGGTTGGTTGACTGGTTGGCTAAGCTGGTTGGTTGGTCAAGGAATATTATGAGGAGTTGACCTCAATAAGCAGAGTTGCAGCAATGTCAAGGATTAGAGGCAAAAATATGACAGACTCCGTTGCTGGTTTTCTATTGCAGTCTATTTACAAAATATATACAGGTTCCATTGGTTTCCAGACTTACATCCAGTAGCATAAACAATCCAGCTACTCTTCCTTATCATAGCCAACACATCAGGCTTACTGGCTAAACAGCCCTGGCTAAACAGCAAGAACCTATTGCAATACATAAGGTATATATAACATCTCTTTCCAATCATTTCTTTACTTTCACATCACATGTTACAGTGCTTCTCTCATCCACGCTTCTGAGCTACGCTCCACTGTCCTTGGACATTAGCTTTCTTGTCAAGGCCACTTTACTGAGCTTGCTTCATTCCACAGCTGGACTCCATATCTCTAATTGCAAGTTGAAAAACTCACTCACAAGAATATTTTTGACAGGTTAAATATCTTTTTACCCAATCTTTCCAGGGTTGTGCCAAGGATCTTCCCTCTGCCAAGCACACACAGACTTTCTGGAGCCAAACGCCTTGCCTCTCCCAAAGACATAAGGAGGGGGTATCTCCTACCTGGCAGAACTTCAGGCACGGTAGCGGCGCATCTGCAATTCAGGCTCACAAACTGGATGGCTGAGATTTTGGCTTGATAATAATGAACCAAGGCTTGTGGCTTCCACAATCCCAGAAGGCTGGCCACCCCTCCCACCCCCCACCCCCAGAGAGTAAAAGCTACATTCGGCTCACCCGCCCTTGCGCTGGAGACAATACCTATTATTGACGAGAACCTCCTTCTCTCGCATGGCATAAAGCAGGGTGGCCATGCAGTAGAGGGCCTCCATGATGTCCATCAGCGACAGAGTCGAGCTCGGCCTCTGAAGGCAAGCCGCCAACTCCTGGACCTCCCGAACACTTCCAGATAGGAGCACGATTGCTGACATCACGGCCCAAACGTAGGATGCCTGGAAAGGCCAAGGAAGAGAAACAGACAATGAAGGGCAGACAGAAGGGTAAGTAGAGGCTGTGAATGACCGGTAGGTGGAGTATCAACTGGTGAGCTGCACACACACAAAGTGCCCCTCGCAACTCGCTTCCTACATGCAGGGTTGGAAGCCTCCTCAAACTCACGAGTTGAAGTCCATCTTAGAGAAAATCTCAAAAGAGCAAAAGCAAAGGGTTCTGCTTACAGTAACCCCCCCGCCATTTCGCGGTTCATGTACTACGGTTCCACAATATCGCAGGCCGCAGTACATGCTGGGGCTCCAGCTGGTTAGCGCTGGGATGGGGGAAGAAAAAAACTTTGCCTCCGTGATTGGAAGGGATTTTAAAAGGGGCACGCCGTTTCCCCCTTCCCCCCCTGCGGGGGCTCCATTCCAATCCTGGGCCATCTCCATTGAAATGCATTGAGCCGATGCATTTCAATGGAGATTGCGGGGCAGCGCTGGCCCCGAGCCAGCGCCAATCAGCTGATTGGTGCTGGCTGGGGGAGGCGCTGGCTGGTGGAACAGATCAAAAGTCTTCCAGCAGGCTGCTGGAAGGCTTTTTAAAAAGTCTTCCAGCAGCCCGGGAAGCAGCAGTAGCGTGCCCCCCCCACCTGCATCCACATATCGCGGATTTTCAGTCATCACGGGTCGGGTGGGTCCCTAGCCCCCGCGATAGGTGGGGGTTACTCTATACCGCCCACACCATAGCGCTAACAGCACTCTCTGGGAGGTTTGCAGTTTAATGACGCAGGTTACACATTGTTCCCCCATAGCAAGCTGGGCACTCATGTTAGCAACCTTGGAAGGATAGAAGGCTGAGTCAACCATGAGTTGACTAGCCGCAGCTAGAAAGTAACCACCCAACAGGATGACCATAGAGATGCAGCTCTAGGGTCATCATGGTGGATGGTTACTCTCTAGCCAGTGTCTTATCTCTATGGTCTTCAACTGGGCAGAATGATCCCCGTCTCCTATTCCACAGAACAAATCAATCATACAAGGTAATTTTTTTATAATAGCTGGATGGGGAAGCCTCTGTTGCAGCTGGGACCTTCAGGAATCCGGAGCCGTCAATCACAACTGTGCATTCGCCCCATAAGACGCCCAGACATTTCTTTTGACTATTGGGGGAGTGTGCCTTATGGGGTGAAAAATACGGTTTAAAACGTAAATTCTTCTTTGCAATATTTGTGTGGATACACAATATTTTAATAGGCTAGTTGTGATCATTTTATGTCAAGTCAAATTGCCCATAGTCATATTTATTTATTTTATTTATTTATTTTATTTATTTTTACAGCTTATATGCCGCCCACTACCCAAAGGTCTCTGGGCGGCTTACAACAAGGAATTAAAACAGTTAAGACATAAAATATCAATAAATAATTAAAACAACAGCAAAACCTTATACTAAAATCATCACTAAAATTGCCATCAAAGGACCCCAGTCTATGTTGTATCAATTAAAAAACTTCTGGAACAGGAAGGTTTTTACCTGGCGCTGAAATGTCATCAGTGTTGGCGCCAGGTGGATGTCAATTGGGAGGGCATTCCATAATCTGGGGGCAGCTGCCGAGAAGGCCCTGTTCCTACAAGCCATCCCTCTCACCTCCTTGAGGGATGGCTCTTTCAAGAGGGCCCCCTGGCTAGATCTTAATTGCCGGGTAGGTTCATATCTTACGTTCCTGAAGTAACAGAATGACTTTCAAGCTGTAAAATGGGAGAAGGAGTGCTAATGTAGCAATTTTTTTCAATTTTTCAAACAAATTCCTTTTTTTCTGGGGGGGGGGGAAACGGGGGGAAAACTCTGGGTTTTTTTTTCCAAGCATCAAAATTTCCGGACATTTTACATCTGTACCAGAGGCCCACCTAGTTCCTGATGGAAGAAGAATATATAGAAAGTCGCATTGTTAAAAGGATGAGGGACTTACACCTGCCTGGGGACTTTGCATGTCGGGCAGCCTCTTGGTGACACACAGCTCCGCCATAGTAAACAGAGAGTGACTTCTCAGACACCCCAGGATGGCTTCGGGGTTCCGGCAGTGCTGGCTCTTCATCGCAGCAACACAACTGTGTGATAAATCAACAGAGAACAGAGAAAAACCACCACTTCAGTCAGGCTTATTGCCTACGCTGCTCAAAACCACCTAGAGCAGGGGTCCTCAACGTTTTTAAACAGCGGGCCGGTCCACCACCCCTCAGACACCACTGGGGGCCGGACCACAGGGGAGGGAGGGGCAAGTGGGGCCACCACCACCCCACAATCAGCCCATGATCAGTGCATCTCCAGGGCCCCCGCAAATGCCTCCTGCTCCGGGTTGTGCTACTGCTGGGATCCCTCTGCTGAGCCTCCTCCTCCTCCTCATACAGTGGCAGCGGCTGGAGCAGCTCTCCTTCCTTCCTTCCTTCCTTCCTTCCTTCCTTCCTTCCTTCCTTCCTTCCTTCCTTCCTTCATTGCATCGGGAAGGAGGAGGCAAGCTCAGGCCCCTCATCACCTTCTGGGCGGCCACTCAGGATGAGGAGCAGCAGCAGCAAGGCTGGCACCAACACAGATCCAGCTGTGCGCCTGGCCATCATGCCCTTGCTGCGCCCGGGAGGGAAAGCTTTTCTCTGTGGGATGCCCGGCCGGGCCTGACTTGATGCACCACAAGTGAGGGGAGGGAACGAGCAAGGGCTGGGAACTGCCTCAGCAATAGAAGCAGCTGTGGAGGCTGGCTTGCTTGCGAAGTGGGGGGGGGAGGTGGGGGGGGTCTGCAATTGGTCCCAGGGGCCGGATTCAGGACCCTGAGGGGCCGCATCCGGCCCCCGGGCCTTAGGTTGAGGACCCCTGACCTAGAGTAATGCCTCGTAAGACGAATGACCCTTAAGACATAAAAAATCATAAGACGAATGGAATGTCCAGGGATAGGAAAACCTCATAAGACGGATTTTCCTGTGGGATGCTTTGCAAGACGAATTCAATGCATTCCTATGGGGATGAGCATTAAATCGTACTTCGTAGGATGAATTTTCCACAGGATGAATTGACCCGTAGAATGAATTAAATTTGTCTTAAGAGGCACCACTTTACTTTTACAGTATAACCTACGGTTGCGCCCGGTCAGACGAGAGTATGGAAAATATGCATCCATGAACAATCCGTCTCAGAATACCCAGCCGACATCAAGAGTTACAGTCTGTAAAGAAACATTTCCCATAGATGTCTGGGAAGATTCTCAGTCCTCCAGGTGAGTTTATCTGGAAGTTGAGTCATGGCAACTCGACTTCTTTTTCTCGAGAGATAGAAACGTTTCGCTGCTCATCCAAACAGCTTCATCAGTCCGAGGGATGTATGGGTTGAATAGACTTGGGAGGCTTTTGAACTTACAGAAGGGGAAATGAGATTACGCAAGACAAGCCAACGGCTCCCTCTTTCAATTCCAAGAGAAGCAGCCATGATCAATCTCCCCAAATCTATGTACTTCAAAGGCTGTGATGCCTATGCAGCAGGGTGAGGCAATGGGTAGCCTTCCCGATTGGCAAAGAGGGTGGCAATAGTTCACAAAGCAGAACAAATCAAAGAGGGGGGAAAAGCAAACACATACACACACTAAAGGTCACTAAATGCCTCTCAGAATAGCAAGGTCATTAATGCTTTTTTGAAGGCAGGCAGGCAGGGACTCTGCTAGGCAGCTGGTTCCAAAGCGAGGGGCCAGCCACAGAGAAGGCTCAATTTCAGGTTACCGATTTCCTAGCCTCCCTGGGCATGACCACCTGAAGTGAGAGCACCTGCCACATTCTGGTGGGTCGGGCCCCAGTTGATCTTTGGAAGATCCGATCCGCCAGGTATTCAGGTCTCAAGCCGTAGTGGGGTTTTGTAAATCAAAACCAATACCTTGAACCTTATTTGGGATGCAACGGGCCGCCAATGCAAGCAAGCCAAAACTGGGGTGATGCGCTCCTAGCTGCCCGCACCAACCACCAGTCTGGCCGCTGCATTTTGCACCCGCTGAAGTCGCCGAACAAGGACCAAGGGCAACCCCAGGTAGAGAGTGTTGCAGTAGTCAAGAGACTTGACAACGACAACTATTTAGGAAGACTAGACTCACCGGATAAAAGCCAGGATGGGCTGGTTCTGCACTTGGCATAAGCCGTATTCCTCCATCATGGTTGTGACGGTAGACACCGCTCCGGGCTCTTCCTTCAGGTACTGGTGGTACCGCTTCTTCCAGGGAATGAACTGAAATGCCAAAGAAATACAGCACATTGAAAGCTATTTTTAGTGGACTTATTATGCCTTTTATGGAAATAATTTTCCATTGACCAACCAGAGTGGCTTTTTGCCAGATGGGTGGTAGAAAACTCCAATAAATAAATAAATAAATAAATAAATAAATAAATAAATAAATAAATAAATAAATAAAATGGAATATCTCTTGCACAGGGCTCATGATTAAAAGAACACTGAAGTACAAGGCAAGTGCCGGAAAGCTCCATGCACAAGGGGAGGAATATCATCCAAACTTCAGCCCTCCTGATATTTTGGACTACAACTCCCCAAATTCTAAGTTTAGATTGCCAATGGCAAAGGACTGTGGGAGTTGTGGTCCAAAGCATCTGGAGGGCCAAAGTTTGGACATGCCTGCAGGCCTAGATTGACCACCGACTGGCTGAATCCCAAAATATGACTTTGGGCCACCCTTCCCAGAGTCCTTCAGAGTCCTTCAATATTCCTCTTTAGCAGGCAAAAAATAACAATGAGGGTGAAAGACATGGAAACAGATCAGGCTGCATGCCGACCACCCACCTGGTATTATTTCTTTGGGTCTAACCGGAAAAGAGGAATGATTATTTCTCTGTGGTGCCACATCATCTTGATCTAATTTCTCAGAGAAGAATGACTGCACCCAACATGCTCTGAGAGACGATACTGTGTTGGTTTTCCAGATTGGTTGGGGTAGATACAGAACAGAACTTGGAATGATTCCCTTTCAGTTCCCAGCACACACACACACACACACACAAGAACACAAGAAGAGCCATCGTGCTGGGTCAGGCCAAAGGCCCATCTAGTCCAGCTTCCTGTATCTCACAGTGGCCCCACCAGATGCCTCTGGGAGCGCATAAGACTAGATATCGGTCTTCTGATACAACTCCCCTGCATCTGGCCCTTGAAATATCCTAGTTTTAAGCCTGGAGATGATACATCTCCATCATGGTTTGTCACCTGCGATGGACTTTTCCTCCAGGAATCTGTCCCATCCCCTTTGGAAGGCATCCAGGCCAGATGCCATCACCACCTCCTGTGGCAGGGAGTTCCACAGACTAACAACGCGCTGGGTAAAAAAATATTTTATTTTGTCTGTTCTCACTCTCCCAAACCTCAGTTTGAGAGGATGTCCCCTAGTTCTGGTATTTTGTGAGAGGGAGAAGAGCTTCCCTCTATCCACTTGACTCATGCCCTGCATTATTTTGTATGTCTCAATCATATCCCCCCTCAAGCGCCTTTTTCCAGACTAAAGAGCCCCAAATGTTTTAGCCTTTCCTCATAAGGGAGGTGCCTCAGCCCAGTAATCATTTCAGTCGCTCTCTTCGGCACCTTTTCCAGTTCCACCCTCCAGCCCTCTTGGCTTCTTCTCGGGGACCCCGTGTAGTCCGAAACAGCTTTTTGCCACGCCAGTCGGAATCAAAGGAGCTGCCCCTTCCATACAGAACAGAGGGGTCCCTTCAGTCCAGTGAGTTGCAAGGAAGTCAGAAGAGGCTGCTGACCTGTGGGTCGGCGATGATCCGATGCCAACGTTGACACACCAGGCTGAGGCTCCGGTAGAGATCCCCGGCCGGCACCAGGGCAAAGATTTCCTGGAGGACTTCGTCGGGCAGCTGGTCCATGCACCCCTGGGGGACGTCCCAGCTCTTTGTTCCCAGGAGGCCAAAACAGGCATCAGGAAGTGGGTCGATGTCCGGGCCATCCACTTCCTGTTGAACATGCCCGTTGCTCAGTGCACACTCCAAGGAAAGCCAATCATCGGGGGCCCCCTTGGCCGTCATCGGCACAGCTGAGGCTGGATCTCCGGGACCAGCGCGGACGCTTCCGAGAAGCCTCAGGGGACAAGTCCTCTCCGAGAAAGGAGCACAAGTCCTCATCGCTTAAGAGGTCCCCGTCCCGAGCCAGCAGCGACTCCAGAGGCTCTTCCGCTTTGATCTTGCCACTTTTCGACATGTCAGCCGGACATCTTGAGGAGGTGCCTTTGTGCTTGAAGTAGTCGGTGATGCTGTTTTGGTAGCCTGCAGAGAAAAGACAGAAAGCAGCAGTTTTATTGATTAAAAATATTTATACATCGCCTTTCTTTTAAGGGACCCAAACTAGTTTACAATATTAAAAAGAAACAAAGCTAACAGCCAAATAATAACTTGTTCCAAGTTTTCACAAAGCATTCAACAAATATGATATTAAAATGTATAAGACCAAGATTAAAAACACAAGTAAAGCAAAGGATAAATTAATTTCTACAAAAAGGAGCCATATGGGTTTGTGAAAGTGATTCCTGAGAATATTGTAAAAAAAAATAAGAATGTTTCCCATAAGAATGTATTGTGAAAGGATTAATCCATTCCGGAGGTTAGAATAAAGACAAAAATAACCAGGGTTTCTTTCCTGAGTACATGCAGAATGGTTTTTCATCTTACAAAGCATCCCATAGGCCAGGGCTGTTCAACTTTGAACAGGCTGAGGTCTACTTTTTCCGGCCCAAAGTGCCTGAGGGCTAACACTAAAACATCTAATTACTAATTTTATCCATTCTGAGTACATGCTCATAAGTAAAAACTTTTGTAAGTAGAGCAGTGGTTTCCCATAGGAATGCAATGAAAACCAATTAATCCGTTCTATGAGACAGTGGGATGGCAGACCCAGAACTTTGCTGGGGCAGTGGTGGTCCTTGGGATGGGGGGGGAGGGATGGAGAACTTATCCCCTCACTTTTTAAATTGATGACCAGTGGACTACTTTTGAACTCTTCACGGGCATTCAGTAGCCCACAGTCTACCTGTTGTGCAGGCCTGCCATAGGGAATTGTTTGTCACGCAAAGCATGCCTAGTCCCATAATTTTTTTCTTCCTACGAGATTTTTGTCTTTGTCTTAAGAGGCACTACTGTACTATATAACATTCCCTATTATCTACAGTTTTCAGCATCCACAGAGGGGGCTTGGACCCAAACCCCTGTGGATACAGTGGTCCTACTGTACAAGAGCCTGTGTTGATTTTAAACCTAGCAGGAAATTGGTGAGATATTTAGACAGAAAAAGATTTTGCCACAGCCCGGGTTGTGCATCGCGGCCTGAGATCAAATCAGAAAATCACCCACAATTTCCCCACGTAGCTTCAAGGACGGTAACTCAGAGGCACTGTACCTCCTTGACGCTTCTTCCTCCTGGGAGTAGGGTAGAGGCTCCTGCGGCTGTTTTGGCTCCCTTGCCCTTCACAGAAAGGCTGAGTCAAGGACAGGATGCCTTCTTGGCTCAAAGCTTCACAGTCGCTGGCTGTCAGGTGGAGCTTCTTGAAGCGCCGCACTGTCATCGCCAAAAGAGAATAAAAGGGACTTTGGTTTAGTTCATTTCACTGGAAGCAAAGCCCGCTCAGAAACCGTGGAAAGGCTCTCAAACAGCAGGCCAGAATCATGGAATCATAGAGTTAGAAGAGACCTCAAGAGCCATCCAGTCCAACCCCCTGCCATTTAAGAACCCCATCACAATATTTCCAACACGTAGCCATCCAGACTCTGCTTAAAAACTTCCAAAGAAGCAGACTCCACCACACTCCTTTGGGGCAGCATATTATTCCACTGGCAAACAACTCTAACTGTCACGAAGTTCTTCCTAATGTTCAAATGGAATCTCTTTTCCTATAGTTTGAAACCATTGCCCCGAGTCTTAGTCTCTGAAGCCATGGAAAACAAACCTGTTCCCTCTTCAATAGGACATCCTTTCAAATATTTAAACATAGCTATCATATTCCCCCCTCAGCCTTCTTTTAGAGAGGCTAAACATTCCCAGTTCCCTAAGCCTTTCCTCATAAGACATTTCCTCCAGACCCTCAACCCATCCTTGTTGCCCTCCTCTGGACCCACTCAAGGTTATCCTACGGCAACAGTGTAAATGGCTTAGGACCTAGATACCTGAAGGACCAACTCCTTCCATATGAACCTACCCGGCAATTAAGATCGAGCCAGGGGGCCTTCTTGAAAGAGCCATCCCTCAAGGAGGTGAGAGGGATGGCTTATAGGAACAGGGCCTTCTCGGCAGCTGCCCTCAAGCTATGGAATGCCCTCCCAAGTGAGATCTGCCTGGCACCAACATTGATGACATTTTGGCGCCAGGTAAAAATCTTCCTGTTCCACAAGTTTTTTAATTGATACAATATAGACTGTGGGTCCTCTGATGGCAATTTTAGTGTAATGATTTTAGTGTAAAGTTTTTATTATTGTTTTAATTATTTATTGATATTTGATGTTTTAACTGTTTTAATTCTTTGATTGTAAGCCGCCCAGAGACCTTTGGGTAGTGGGTGGCATATAAGTTGTAAAAACAAACAAACAAACAAACAAACAAACAAACAAACCAGCACATTGAATTGCCCACTAGCCACGGAGTCAGCGCTGGTATTCCTTGTTTACTCTTCCCAACTGCAGAGCCAGAGTTTGGGAGTTCAAATCCCCTCCTGGGAGAAGAGACAGCCTAGGTGCCCTGGGGAAAGCTGCACAGTCCCAGGGTGTCGCCAGAAGAAGGGAATGGCGAACCAATTCTGAATCTTTCCTATCTGGAAAACCCTGAAAAGCGTTGTGACAAGTCAGAAACTACTTGACGGCACACGATGATGGTGGTGGTCTGCCTAGTACACAAACACCAAGCCAGGGGTCATGGGGACCCTCCTTCAGCCAACATTTGGGAACAAGTCCTGGCCCTGATAGAAACCGGATCTCTTTATAGAGAGAAAATTGAACTTAATGTACAGTAATGCCTTGGTTTATGAGCATAATCGTTCCAGAAACATGCTTGTAAATGTACAGAGTGACCTTCAGCAGCCAAAAGGAGAGAAGGCAGAAAGATCATATTGGCTGGATAGTTCAGGGGGTTCCGGTCTCTGTTTGCAGAGCCAGAGCTTGGGAGTTCGATTCCCCACTGAGCCTCCTTGACAGGAGCTGGACTCCCATGATCCAGGGGGCCCCTTCCTTCCAGCTCTTCTGCAGTGCTAACGTTATTATTATTATTATTATTATTATTATTATTATTATTATTATTATTATTATTATTATTATTATTATTATTATTATTACCACCTACAGCAAAGAAGGAAGCCATTGCAAGCTGATTTAATCTCTCCTCCCCCGCACCAGCCCCACCCCCCCCCACCCCAAAAAAAGTTCTGCTAAACTTCCTGAAAGGTTCAAACCAGCCCTTTAAAAGCCATGCAAAAAGCAAAACACTTCCTCGTTAAGACCTGGGCTGCACCTGGGTTGGAAAATACAGCTCCCATGTGCCTGATCCACACTGGTGCAGGATGATGGGAACTGGAGTCCCCCACCCCCTTTGGGGGAGCCACCGGTCTCGCCCAACCCCCGGGATCCAAAGCAAATTGACTGCAAGTGGCTGCTCTGCTTAGGAGACGGTGCAAAGAATGATCTCGAGGTCATTTGCTGTTAATTAATGCCCAATTAGCGGCTGGACGACCCGCCCTACTTACTGCGATCTTGGGGGGGGGGGTTGCACCGACTGCACTTTCTTTGCATTCACACCCAAACTTGCTGCCCACCCGTGCTGTACCTACCTTGACTGCGCTCCCGGGGTGACGGAGCCCGCCTCCGACCTCCTGATCGACGCGCCTCCTGGCTAATCATCAGCCAAAGGAGCTCCGCCCTCGGCCGTTGGGCGGCGGAGTGGCGAAGGCGCCTGAGCGCAGCTGACGAATGACGTGCCTCCCTGTAGAGATTGGCAGGTGCTTTTTTTCCCGCCCACCCCCAGCTCCCAAAGGAAGCGCAGAGCTAGAAAAGAAAGAGGTCCCGCGTGTTTCGCCGCACCTTCTACTTCCGGTTCCCCATCAGTGCCAACCCTGTGCGGGGTAAGAGGCGTGGAAACGGGCGGGGATGGGTGCGGCGGATGGGAGGTGTAGTCCAAGCCACGTGGGGGCAGGGAATGCGGGTTTATTTGCGCAAAAGAAAAGAAAAAGCGGCGATAAGCCTTGCAGTTGTGTTGGACTACGCCTTTCCACTGGCCAGGAATGATGGGTGGTGTTGGCCAACACATCCGGAGGGGACGTGCGGCTCCACCCACTAGGAGAGACTGCTGTAAGCAAAGTTGCACCGAGAAGGGTGGGTTGGAAAGACGTACAGAAGGCCTTCTTTGGCATCAGATGTCAAGAAGAGCTGCAGATCAAGGCGGATTTGCCCCAATTTATGAGCTATGAATTTATTTATTTACAGTATTTTGAATACTTTTGCCCCACCTTTCTCCTTGGCTTTATTATTCTCCCAGACTTTGGAACTCCCTCCCACTGGAGGCCCAGCTTGCCCCATCTTTGCTGTCCTGCAAGCAGGCAAAGACCTTCATAGTACAATGGAACCTTGTATAACAAACAGATTGTATAACACAAAATCTGTGCAACATAAACAATTCTGGAGATAGGGGAAATTTGCTTAACATAATCATCTATAGGGCGAATCCGTACAACATCAAATGGTTGTGATTAGGGATTACTCTGTTTTCGATGCATTCCTATGGGAAATTTGTATAAAGGAAAATTTGCTTAACATAATTTCATTTAGAACAAATTAATTCCTTTATACAAGGTACCACTGTACACTACAGTACCTTAATTGGCATCGAGCAAAAACATACAACAGGCAACAATCTGGAAGTTGAGTCATGGCTACTGGACTTCTTTTTGAGAGATAGAAACGTTTCGCTGTTCATCCAAACAGCTTCATCAGAACCAATGAAGCTGTTTGGATGAACAGCGAAATGTTTCTGTCTCTCAAAAAGAGGTCCAGTAGCCATGACTCAACTTCCAGATAAACTCACCTGGATGACTGAGAATCTTCACACACAGGCAACAATACTTGCATAGATGAGGCGTGCATGCCAATTAAATAACACAGATGCTGAAAATGCAAAACAAAACATGATTCGACAAAACAAGAAGAGCCAAATATGTTCATTTAAAAGAGTCAGCTAGCCATCAACCTTATTTATTTATTTTGGAGTATTTTTACCCTGCCTTTCTCCTTGGAAAAGGTCCCAAGGCAGCTTACAGTAATGAGGATAATATACAGTCCAGTACAATTAAGACATATTCAAGTACTGAAAACAGGGAATTGAGGAACATCTTACAGCATTAAAGTTACAAGAGAATGTGAGCAATTAAAAGGAAAGTAAAATTCCGTGTAAAGTTCTGAGTGACGGAAACTAACATTGAAAACATAGCGTCAATGTAAACACACAAGGTTATACATTAAGTGGTTATAAACATAGTCTGTGAGGAGGAACCCAATATTAAAACAGATTGCACTAAAAGCATAGTAAATTACATAAAAACCAGTCAAACATACAAATAATTTTAATTTAATCCATTATTTATATACTAGTTTAAAAACCAGGATCTTTAAAGGCTGCTTTTTCTTCCGACCCACCCCAGCCTTCGTGCATCGATGAGGCTTGAAAACTTTGGCCCACCTGAAGATAGTCATTTTTCATCCTGTGAGTGAAAAGCATAAAAATTTGTTAGAAATTGTGACCTGCGTCTGCTGTATTAGTAGGTTAATATATCTGGCAGTCTGCCTGGTGCAAACTTGGTTCTGGCCTAACAGCAGATTATACAAGATTTCCTCCTCTTAAAGGAGCCACAAGAGGAAATACTGTAAACGTAAAGCAAAGTGCTATATTTCTACGTTTTAATGGAGAAGAGACAAAAAGACAACGATTTCTCTCAGGCCAAGCAGCTTTGCATTGAAGAGGCCACCAGAGGTGCGAAGCCCGACTCTCCGGCCAAAGACTCTAACCTGCTAGACCTGTTTATGACACCTGATCCTGAAGCAGTGTCTGGACAGGCCTCCGATTTCCGGGGCTCATGCCTTGTTGGACTCTCAAGCAGCTGCAGCCCTTCCTGATCCATTCATGTACCCTGAAAAGTGGGTTTCAGCTAAGACCTCTCTCTTCGGGCAGGCTTTCCCGCAGTGTCGGGCTGCCTGTGTCGTCGTCGTCTTCCTAGCAATTTCTTGCAAGTGCAGGGTCCGCTTTTCGGATCCTGAGGTGCCACTTTCCTAACAGTGGACTACTGAAAAAGGAAACCAGACACTCAGTCCTTGATTATTGATGGAGTTTGTGTAGAGCAGGTGACTCTTTCTCTATTTCATAAAAATTCTGGTTTCGTTTGAATCCCTGTCTCACCCCAAGCGGCAAAGAACCTAGAAATGTTTCGATAGGAATGTAAGCCTAAGAAAAAGGCTACACAGTAGGTTCTTAGGAGTCATTCTACAGGAGGATTTGACCTGGAGTGCCAACACTGAAGCACTGGTTAAGAAGGCCCAACAGAGATTATATCTTCTGAGACTTCTCAGGAGGGAACAACTGTCTAAGAAACTGTTGGTAACCTTCTACCGGGGCTTTATAGAAAGCACCATCACTTACTGCCTCTGTGTCTGGTTCACCAGCTGCACAGTGGCAGATAGAAGGGCACTCCAGAGGGTCATAAACATTGCCCAGAGGATAGTGGGCTGTCCTCTTTCTCCTTTGGAAGAATTATACAACTCCAGATGCTCAAGGAAGACATCTAGAATTCTGAGAGACCCTTTGCATCCTGGCCACCCATTTTTTTAACTGTTGCCGTCTGGCAGGAGAAGTAGGACTCTTTGGTCAAGGACAAATAGACTAAAGAACAGTTTTTATCACAGAACGGTATCCAGGTTAAATGCGACAGTTTTAGCACCACCCTAATCAGATGAATCACAAGCTGGATTTAAGATTGCCGGAAGAAATATCAACAACCTCAGATACGCAGATGATACTACTCTGATAGCAGAAAGTGAGGAGGAATTAAAGAATCTCTTAATGAGGGTGAAAGAGGAGAGTGGAAAAAATGGGCTGAAGCTCAACATCAAAAAAATTAAGATCATGGCCACCGGTCCCATCACCTCATGGCAAATAGAAGGGGAAGAAATGGAGGCAATGACAGAGTTTATTTTCTTGGGCTCCTTGATCACTGCAGATGGCGACTGCAGCAATGAAATAAGACGCCTCACTTTGCCAACTAAGGTCAGGATAGTCAAAGCTATGGTTTTTCCAATAGTGATGTATGGAAGTGAGAGCTGGAATATAAAGAAGGCTGATCGCTGCAGAATCGATGCTTTTGACCTGTGGTGCCGGAGGAGAGTCTTGAGAGTCCCCTGGACTGCAAGGAGATCAAACCTATCCATCCTGAAAGAAATCAACCCCGAACGTTCACTAGAAGGACAGATTTTGAAGCTGAAGCTCCAGTACTTTGGCTACCTCATGAGGAGAGAGGACTCCTTGGAAAAGTCCCTGATGTTGGGAAAGATTGAAGGCAAAAGGAAAAGAGGACAACAGAGAATGAGATGGTTGGACGGTGTCATCGATGCAACCAATATGGACTTAACTGAACTCCGAGAGGCAGTGGAGGATAGGAAGGCCTGGCGAGCTCTGGTCCATGGGGTCACGAAGAGTCGGACACGACTGAACGACTGAACAACAACAAATCAGTTTTTAAGTAATGTTTTAAATTTTGTAAGTGATTTTAAGGGTTTTTAATATCTTGTATGGTGTTTTATGTGTTTTGTATGGTTCCTTCTTTAGAGTGTGTGGTGGAACAGCACTCTGATTTCGTTGTGCATATCTTGCATATGCATAATGACAATAAAAACTCTATTCTCTATTTTCTATTCTCACTTTGCCGAATGGACCGTGTCTTTTAGCAGATGTTGCACATGTCTTTATTGACAGTATCCTGACATCTCTGTTTTGGTTGCCCAGGTGGCCACCGGCCATCCATTTTCAGGTGGTACACAGTTTGGGCGACGGGAAGGTGCTGCTCTGAGGACACGTCCGTACCAACCAAGCAGTTTTTCCCTTATCCTCTCTGTACTACTCATCCAAGTAGCTCCTAAAGTCTGCAACTGGGCTGCATTCTCCCTTGCTTGCATGTCACCTTTTATGCCACCATCTCCTGGGGTTTTTAAATAGGGAGTTGTGCTTTCCTGCTTTTAATGGGTTTTTAGTAACAATATTACTTTCGTTTACCATTTTTTGTTAACCCCTCCTCCACGCTCCTCCTTGCTTTTGGAAGGAAATTACTCAGAGTGGTACTTGCATTCCTATGGTTTTTAAAGCTTTAAATACTGTATTGTCTTTCAATGCTGTAAGCTGCCTTGGGGCCTCTTTAAGGAAAAGGACTGCAAAGATGGGGCCAGCCTGCCCTCTTGTGGGAGGGAGTTTCCACAGACAATGGGGTCGCCGTGTTCCCACCCAATGCACATGTGAAGGAAGGTGGTGGGACCTGGTTAAATCACTTAGAATTGAAATAGTCGGTGCCTCCATATTCCTTCATAGACCTACAGTATATCCATTCCTCCTCCTCCTCCTCCTCCTCTTCTTCTTCTTTTCCTCCTCCTCCTCCTCTTCTTCTCCTCTTCCTCCTCCTCCTTCTGCTTCCCCTTGTCCTCCTCTTCTTCTTCACCTCTTCCTCTTCCTCCTTCTCTCCTCTTCTTCTTCCTCCTCCTCCTCCTCTTCTTCTTTTCCTCCTCCTCCTCCTCCTCTTCTTCTTCTTTTCCTCCTCCTCCTCCTCCTCCTCCTGTTTTTCTTCCTCCTTCTTCCCCTCCTCCTCCTCTTCCTCCTCCTCCTCTTCCTTCTCCTCTTCTTCTTCTTTTCCTCCTCCTCCTCCTCCTTCTCCTCCCTCCTCCTTCTCCTCCTCCTCTTCTTCCTCCTCCTCCTCCTCCTCCTCTTCTTCTTTTCCTCCTCCTCCTCCTCCTCCTCCCCCTCCTCTTCCTCCTCCTCCTCTTCCTTCTTCTTTCCTCCTCCTCTTCTTCTTCCTCCTCCTCCTTCTCCTCCTCTTCTTCTTTTCTTCCTCCTCTTCCTCCTCCTCTCCTCTTCCTCCTCCTCCTCCTTCCCCTCCTCCTCTTCTTCTTCCTCCTCCTCCTCCTCTTCTCCTTCCTCCTCCTTCTCCTCTTCTTCTTCTTTTCCTCCTCCTCCTCTTCTTCTTCTTTTCCTCCTCCTCCTCCTCCTCCTCCTCCTCCTCCTCCTCCTCCTCTTCTTCTTCTTCCTCCTCCTCCTCTTCCTTCTTCTCCTCCTCTTCTTCTTCTTCCTCCTCTTCCTCCTTCTCCTCTTCTTCTTTTCTACTCTTCCTCCTCTTCTTCTTCTTCTTTTCCTCCTCCTCCTCCTCCTTCTTTCACAGGAGATGCAAAATCTGTGACCCTGGTCAAGCCATGGGTGAAGAAGAAACCCAGAAACTGCTTCCCAGGTTAGTTCAAGAAGGGCGACTTGCCCTTCTGAAAGAGGCCATCTCCAACGTTGAGGACCTCAGCAGGGATGTGACGAGGAAGCACTTTGGCCGCTCGGGGGACACGTTGCTCCATTACGCGGCCAGGCACGGCCAGCTGAGCGCCCTCCGCTACTTAGTTGAGAACCTCCAAATGGACATGGAACTGTTTAATAACGATTACAAGCGGCCCCTCCACGAAGCGGCATCCATGGGTCACCGGGACTGTGTTTTATACCTGCTGAACCGAGGAGCTACCCGCGACTGCTTGAAGAAAGCAGACTGGTGCGTGGTTGCAACTGTTCTCCAACTGAAATTCAGATCAATGTCATTTCTTGTTTACATATGGCTGTAATTTAAATTTACTAATTTAAACTCATCAGTGTCTGCAACTAAATGTTGCAGTGTGGAATCTTTCTGTTGAGAATTTTTGTCCCAAACCGTTTAGGGCAGGGCTGTCCAACAGGTAGACCGCGGGCTACTGGTAGCCCGTGAAGGGTTCAAAAGTAGCCCACTAGGCATCAAATTAAAAATGTGAGGGTATAGGTTCTCCATCCATCCCTCCCCCATCCCAAGGATCACTACTGCCCCAGCAAAGTTCTGGGTCTGCCAGCCCACTGTCTGAGCTGAGCAGGCAGTTCAAGGGCCATGAGCATGTGCTCAGAATGGATAAAATTCGTAAGTAGAGGTATTAGTGTAGTAGCCCTCAGGCACTTTAGGTTGGAAAAAGTAGACCTCGGCCTGTTCAAAGTTGGACAGCCCTGGTTTAGGGCGTTGTTAACATCAAAACCTATGCATGGGTATAGTGTCTTTTGTGACTGTGGTCATCAAAAATAAGAAGCAGGATTTATAAACCCAATATATATTATATATTTCTCTCTCACACACACACACACAAGGATAAGCAATTTCAATATTACAAGCTGTCAAGTGATTATACATGTCAACTTACTATACAGCCTAAAGCCCTTAGGTATGCTTGATGGAGGCCTGTGTTTATACAAGTTCCAACAAGAACACACTCTTATCCCACAGCTTCTAAACAATAGATTCTCAGCTCCAACCCCACAGCTCTCTTACCCTAACTTCTAAATCACAGATCTCCATGCCTGCCTCTCCCTGATTACTCAAACCCGTCGCACCTTAATCATAGCTCTTCCTCTACAAATTCTCTTTCTGAATTCAAATCCGGCTGATCTTTTTCATATCCCCTGTTCTGTCTTTCCTTCACACACACACTCACCCAGCTCCAAAATAGCCCTTCCTGTCAGGAATAATCCAGTCCATCGGCTCATGGTTCCATTCACAAATATTCCATCGCTCCTTCAACTCTTTTTAACTGTCTTTCCCAAGACAGGACCTATTTTGGGTTTTTTAAATGTTACTTTGTTATTTTGTTTGCTATTCTATGGCCCTTTGTACACGACCCCTGAACTCCGCCGCAAATGGCTCCCAGCTCCGGAGCTTAAAATTGTTTCCCCACCAGCTCCGGAGTTTACAGATAATTATGTGCGACCATGCCCACCTAAGCGCGTCCCAGCGCACTTTTCAGGTACCTGCTCTCTGGAGGTGAAAATTCCTGATGCGGATATAACAATAGTGACTGCCCGGCTCTCCTTGCTTCTGTTTGTTCTTTTTTTGCCCCCTGCCCCTTTAAGAGATCTGAATGCAGTGCCGGGATGGGAGAACGGAGGTGAGTGGCATTCTTTTCTTCCTTTTTTCCTCCCTCCCCTCATGCAGCCAGCAGCCAGGAGTGCGGAGGGGGTGGGAACGCAGGAACAGCGACAAACCCCTAAGATCTCTGGTCCGAATTTAAGTGGCCAGCGGATCTTAGGGGTCGTGTGAAAAGGCCCTATGTTGTATACCGCCCAGAGTAGCCCTAGTGCTAGGTGGGCAGTATAAAAGTCAAATAAATAAATAGAACAGTCAGTGTGACCCTAGCCATCGATTTGCATCAGAAACCTGTTGCAACAGCAGGCAAAGCTAGGCTATGAATATGTATGAAGTGGTATCTGTTGAACCAATCAAATAGTCTGTAGGTGGGGCTAAAGTGTATATAAACTGGAGTGTCTAGAAATGACCGATAGATAGGAACTGGACAGGAATTGGTAAGGGAACAAATGAATAAGAAAATGAACATATGTATAACTGTTTGTATTTAAAGTTAGAGAAAAGTAAAAGCCTCGAGTGAATAGTACAATATATTGTGATGACTCTTTTATTTTGCAACTTAAACTACAGTGTAATTTTTGAACGTTAAAGCAGGTGTCAGTCTCTGTTCATTTAATCCAGTGGTTCTCAACCTGTGGGTCCCCAGATATTCCTGGATGGCAACTCCCAGAAATCCTGGCCAGCTCAGCTAGTGATGAAGATCTGGAAGTTGAGTCATGGCTACTGGACTTCTTTTTGAGAGATAGAAAAGTTTCGCTGCTCATCCAAACAGCTGTTTGGATGAGCAGCAAAACGTTTCTATCTCTCAAATAGAAGTCCAGTAGCCATGACTCAACTTCCAGATAATCTCACCTGGATGACTGAGAATATTCACAGACTAGTGATGAAAACTTCTGGAAGTTACAGTCCAGGAACATCTTTGGACCCACAGGTTGAGAACCACTGATTAAGTATACAGTGACCCCCGCCATTTCACGGTTCCGGTATTGCGGTACCACTACATCGCGAGACCACAGTACCGGAACCGTGGGGTGGGGTGGTGGCCAGGTTCCTCCGCGCTGCCCCCCCCCACCTCCAAGAAGCCTTGGGGCCAATCGCTCTCCACCGCCCCCACCCCTTCTGGGAGGCCTCCGAGCCGGGCAGGGGGGGGCGCCAGGAGTGATCCAGTCGCTCTCCACCACCCCCAGGCCCCTCTGGGAGGCCTCGGAGCTGCGGGGGGTTGGTGGGGAGCGATCCGGTCGCTCCGCGCAGCCCTCCCACGCACCCCAGAGAAGCCTTGGGGCCGCGCGGGCAGGCGGCGTGGGCGGCGGGAGGTAAGATCCCCCTGCCACCACCACCGCACCGTGCCATCGCCCCCCGCCCCGCTTCCGCATATCGTGGATTTGGCGATTGGCGGGGGTTACTGTATAAAGCATGATTGTTTTGTGAAATGATGGCAGCAGAAAAGTCATGATGAACGGCAGGGGCTGGTACAATCCAGGTTCGACCCACCTGTGTACAAATATTTTTGCAGCGTGGCATTGCCACAGGAGAGGGGACCTTGAAAAGTTTTTCCAAAAGCGTCACCCTGGTCATCTCTTCTCAGGACTCCTCTGATGATGGCTTGTGCAAGGAGGAACCTGGAGGTCATCCAAGACCTCATCAAGCACGGAGCAGACCCACTGCTGAAGAACAAAGATGGCTGGAATTGTTTCCACATAGCCTGCAGGGAAGGGGATCCTGGTATCATCCAGTATTTGCTCGAGGTCTCTCCTGGCATCTGGGACACGGAGAGCAAAATCAAGAGGACGCCTCTTCATACAGCAGGTATTGTTTTATTTGTTTGTTTGTTTGTTTGTTTGTTGGATTTGTAAACCGTGCCATCTAGCTACAAGGCTAAACCCTGAAAAGGTTTGTGCTGTATTTGAATACTTTTTTTCTGTTTTATGATTGTATTGTTTGTTGTGTTGATTACCATATTTTCCATGTGTAAGACTATATTTTTGTCTAAAATAGTTAGACTAAAAAAATTGAGGCTTGTCTTATACCCGGAAGTAAGCCGAGAAGAGAACCACATGTTTGCAAAACTCTAATTCTGGGTTGTTTTCATGAATCAAGAGTGAGGTGTGAGAACTCAGGATAGTGGAGGTCACTGAGAAATAAATATCATTAACAACACTAGAACAATTCGCACATGACAGAAAGAAAATGAACAAAATAAGAGGATGTGGCATTTGGTTTTGGGGGGGGTTCTCTTGAGCTACAGTACAGTGGTACCTCGAGTTATGAAATTAATTTGTTCCTCGGGACGCTCAATATCGAAAACATTTTTGTAGCACAGATTCGAATGGGGTGCAATGCATCATGGGAATTGAAGTCTTCTGCAAAATTTTCGTATCTCAATTTTTTCGATAGAGAATTTTTATAACTCGAGTTTTTGCAGAACTTTTTTTCGGATGGACTTCCAGACAGACTTCCTTTGTATCTCAAAGTGCCACTGTATTGTTCTCATGGCACAGTGGCTAAACTGCTGTACTGCAGCCAGGACTGTGCTCACGACCTGGGGTTCAATTCCAAGTATCCAGCTCAAGATTCACTCAGCTTTCCATCCTTCCAAGGTCTATAAAGGAGTACCCAATTCACTGGGGGGGGGCAATGTGTAGTCTGCAGAATTAACTTGCAAACCACCCAGAAAGTGCTTTAAGCACTATGGGGCGGTGTATAAGCAGCCCATACCTCGATGGGGACTCCCTGAGGACAGTGGTGCAGGCGCTGGTCATGTCGAGGGTGGACTACTGCAACGCTCTCTACGTGGGGCCCCCTTGAACCTTGTTCAGCGACTGCAGCGGGTGCAGAATGCGGTGGCCAGGCTGGTGGTTGGTGCGGGCAGGTTTGACCGCATCACCCCCATTCTGACCCACCTGCATTGGTTGCCCGTTGCTTTCCGAATAAGATTCAAGGTGTTGGTTTTGGTTTACAAAACCCTCCATGGCCTGGGTCCTGATGATCTGGCAGAGCGTATCTCCCCACGATCAGAGCTGGCCCGACCCACCCGATCCTCAATGGCTTTTTTTCTCCGGGTGGCCACTCCCAGAGAGAGGCCCGTAAAGTAGCAACTCAGAAACGGGCCTTCTCGGTGGCTGGACCATCTCTTTGGGATAAGCTACCCGGTGAGATACGCCAGGCTCCCACACTGGCATCCTTTAGGAAGGCCCTTAAAACCTGGCTGTTCAGGGATCCCTTTGGCGATGGCTAATGTGGCACCAGGCTTTCTTCTTCTGTTTCCCCCTACCCCCTCATGGTCGTCCAGTTTTTACCTCTTGCCCGTGCTATTTTATATTGTTTTTACTGATGTTTGTTTTTAATCAGAGTTCCCGTTGGGACATGGGAACGGTATAGAAATGCATAAATAAATAAATAAATAAATAAATTTGCTTATTGCGTTTTGTTCATTCCTGTGTTCCTTCTTCATTTCTGCTCTTTCCCAAAGCAATGCATGGGTGCCTGGAGGTCGTGAAGGTGCTCCTTGAAAGGTAAACAGACTCTCTGCCCTTGCTTCCCCTTTGAATCAGCCCTCCCTCCCCTTCCCAAACTTCCCCTGCCAAGTAATTGTTCTGCTAATTACTGATCCACCCTAAAAGAGAAACTGCATGAGTGGGTGGGGTGGGTGAGGGGAATTGTGCTAGATTTGAGGACAAGCAGGCAGAGTCTGAAATAATTACTCCAAAGTAAACAGAAACGCAAGCTAACTTACCAAGTGTCCCAAGGAGGTGGAGAAAACTATGGCCAGGATCCTGTTACTTAACCCGTGCCAAGTATCAGTCAAATTGCATCCGTCCTGGTGGGAAATTGCTTAAGGAGGCGATGCTTGTGTCCTTCTTCGTGGGCCCAGTCGCGTGACTGACACCAGACAAGGAATGCAAGCAACAGCTTAAGTAGAAGCAACAAAGCTGTAAGTTCCAGTTTAACTTGTGTATACTATATATGGAAGCGTAGGATTTTGGACTGCAACTAATTTATTTTATTTTTATTTTTATTTTTATTTTTATTTTATTTATATTTTTTTGGTTTTACAGTAATTTATTTATTTATATTTATTTATTATACTGGTTAAAATCACTTTTTATTTTTATTTTTATTTTATTTTATTTTAGAGTACAGTGGAACCTTGTATGAAGGAATTAATTCATTCCAAATGTATAAAGGAATTAATTCATTCCAAATGAAATTCTGTTAAGCAAATTTTCCTTTGTACAAATCTCCCATAGGAATACATTGAAAATGGATTAATCCCTGATCGCGACTGTTTTTCTGTTGTACAGATTCGCCCCATAGGCGATTCTGTTAAGCAAGTTCTCCCTATCTCCAGATATTTTTCCTTTAAGCGGATTTTCTGTTAAACAAACCGCTTGTTATACTGTAGGGAAGGGTCTTAAAATGGCGTCTCTTATGCTAACCAGGAATGCTTTATAAAATATCTGTGTCAATAGATTCAAATTGCAGTCTAAGCAGAAGTTAGCTCTCATGGGAAGATTATGGCCAAAAGCTTCAAAATGTATCTGCAAATGTTCTTGTTATGTGCCTCGCTCTAAGTTTCCATTTCCCAGCACAAAATGTCATTGTCTGTTCAGCCTCAGTATGTTGCAAAGTATACCAGATAACAACACAATAGAGGCCTATGCTAGAGAACAGCTTCTGCGCATGTCAGTCCCCACTCCTGAGTGGCTAACGCTTAGACTCGTGGTCAGTTATGATGTATTGGGGGGTGGAGGAACTAATGGTATTTAACATGTATGATTTGAATGTATTCTTGCTTCAGCCTTTGTGAAAGTATTCCGCTGAATGCCTGTGGCATTGCTACTTGCCAAATAAACTCTTTCTCCTTTTACTTAAAATCTGGTTTCGTATTGAATTCCTGACTCACCCCAAGCGGCCAATGTTCCCGTAAAGTATTTTGCAGTGGATGTAAGCCCCTAAAAGGCTACATTTCTTGGTGGAGATGCCGGGGAACTCGTGCCCTCTGGTGGTGAGCAGGACCAGACCAGGCATGGCCACGCGGCTTGCCGTGGGCTGAACCCGGTCAGTGCGCACCCTTCCACTTTTGGAAGGACCTACTTCGCCCTGCGGACAGCTCTGGTGGTCGCGCCTGGGGAGAAAGACGGTCGACCTCGTGGGACAAGTCTCTGCAGAGCATTTGGTGAGTGCACTGGGGAAACACACACACATACACACACACGGGAGTAGGGCTCTTTTTGATAAATTCACGATAAGTTCAGGGGGTCGCACCCCCATTTGGGAAAGTGAGGGTTTGAGATTCCGTTGCCGGAATCAAGATATCACCAAGACCTTTCCCGCACCTAAGGAAGTGAGGGGTTTGAGACTGCCTAAGTCAAGACAACTCCAAGATCTTCTTTATGTAAAGGAAGTGAGGGGTTTGAGACTGCCTAAGTCAAGACAACTCCGAGATCTTCTCTATGTAAAAGGGTAGTGGGGAGTTTGAGTTTCTAAGATCATCCCCACGGGGATGTGAAGAACCAAGATAACTCCTAGGCCTGCCCTACTCTGAATTTGGTATCTGATCTGAAATTGAATTTGGTTATCTGATTTGAAGATTGCATTACTTTGAAATTGCATTGATTTGAAATTGAATTTGCATTTGGTATTGCTTTGAATTGTATTCTCTATTCTGTCACAGCACAGAGGTGCAAGCCTCTATTCTCAAGCTATTTCTTTGAAAAGTTAACTTGTATTTTCTCTTCTGTAAAAAGTAACGAGGCGTTTGCCTCTACTATCAAGCGAACACACATACACATGGGGAATAGATTTAGGGCTTAGAATCCCCCTCAGGCAGGGGCAAAGACTAGGTTGGGCGGACGGGAAATATGAAATGTCGGGAATTTGAGTGGTCTCTGAATTCAACGAATGGATTGCATGAGTGAAAGGCCGGGAGTGAGCTTTCCCATGGTCGTGCAAATCTGGGTTGCGCGTTTCCTAATAGAGCGATCGCATTAGGCCGCAGCTAGTATCGTGTGGAGTGTGTGTGAATGTATTGTTCTAGAAACTTCCTTGGGACGACTCAGTTCCTGAGTGTCCTTGAATCACAGGGGGAAGATGTAGGGAAGGGTCTTAAAATGGCGTCTCTTATGCTAACCAGGAATGCTTTATAAAATATCTGTGTCAATAGATTCAAATTGCAGTCTAAGCAGAAGTTAGCTCTCATGGGAAGATTATGGCCAAAAGCTTCAAAATGTATCTGCAAATGTTCTTGTTATGTGCCTCGCTCTAAGTTTCCATTTCCCAGCACAAAATGTCATTGTCTGTTCAGCCTCAGTATGTTGCAAAGTATACCAGATAACAACACAATAGAGGCCTATGCTAGAGAACAGCTTCTGCGCATGTCAGTCCCCACTCCTGAGTGGCTAACGCTTAGACTCGTGGTCAGTTATGATGTATTGGGGGGTGGAGGAACGAATGGTATTTAACATGTATGATTTGAATGTATTCTTGCTTCAGCCTTTGTGAAAGTATTCCGCTGAATGCCTGTGGCATTGCTACTTGCCAAATAAACTCTTTCTCCTTTTACTTAAAATCTGGTTTCGTATTGAATTCCTGACTCACCCCAAGCGGCCAATGTTCCCGTAAAGTATTTTGCAGTGGATGTAAGCCCCTAAAAGGCTACAATACGAGGCTCCACTGTATTTTAGAGTATTTTTGCCCCGCCTTTCTCCTTGGAAAAGCACCCAAAGCGGCTAACAGGCTCATTTTCCAGTTCAGACTGTTTGTTATGTGCTAATTACTGATGAGTGACCTTCAGACCCTTAAGGGCACCCTATTCCTATGGATGGTCTATCTTTTACCCAGGTTTGCAGGGACAGATCATCAAACAGAGGACTGGCATTGATAAAAGATACACACACACATTCCAACCAATTTTGCACGCCAGGGTTGGCCTTTGTCAGTTTCGAGACAATCCAGATTTGCTTGTTTCTTTATAAAGAAGGTGGGTAATTCCAGAAATCAAACAGCTAGAGCGTGGAGAAACTTCACCTCTGGACAACAATGCCCAGAATCCCCTAACTGTCATGGTTAGTGGAGATTCTGGGAGTTGTAGTCCAAAAAGGTTTTAAAAAATGGTCCTCCCTCTATTCCAAGGTGCCGCTATGAGCCAGACAGTGTGGACAAATGTGGAATCACACCGTTGATGGATGCTGTGCAAAGCGGGCATCTCGCTATCGCTCGGCTGCTTCTGGAAAAACACAAGGTATGTGTGAATATCCAGAGTCAGACGTGCCTTTGAAAACCACCAATGTACCGTAGATTCATTTTTCTTTTTTAAAATATTGCCAACCCACCTGTGTCCTATGACAGGGTAGGGTTAGGGTTAGGGTTATCTTATTTTTCGTTAATAAGAATAAACTCAGGCAGTTATTTCAGGCACAGTTTTGCAAAATCAAAAAAACACACACACACACACACACACACACACACACACACACACACACACACACACAAACCTCGGTCCTTGCTGATGGACTTGGCCAGACGTGGCTGGGGAATTTGGGGCCTTGTAGTCCAAAAGAAAAGAACCTTTATATTTTATTTGTTTTATTTTTATATTTGTATACCGCAATCCGATTTTCCTCAACGGGAACTCTGGGCAGTTAACAACAACTTATCAGCCAACAAAAAACATAATAATTATACCAGATTTTTCAAACATTTAGTAAGGCACTTTCTTTTTTTTTTTAACTGCTTTTCTTCTCTTCTCTCCCCCACCCCTCCGCCTGTGTTATCAATCTCCTGCCATTTTAATCTTAATTTTATCTTCATTTTGTTGGGATATATTAATGGATTGTTGGGAGATTGGTGTATTATTTGATATTATGTGCTGCAGTCTGATTAAAGGAGGAGTTTATATGAAAAATATACTTTATCTCTATATTCTGAGGGGAAAAGGTAGACGGGATGATCTATGAAAATAATAAAACACTCATTGAATGTCTGTACAGATAAATATACAAAATAGAAAATAGGGCAACAGCAGTTGTGTTGAAGCTCATAAAAAAGAGATATAAGGAGCTATACACATATATACTGCCTTGCTTATTATAAATACAAAAGAGTAAAATACAAGCTTACATAGCAATAAATCAGGAGTAATTCTCCAACTCTCTCTATGCCTCTGGAACGACACCAACATCAGGCAGGCCAGGGCGTGACCGAGGAGTGTGTGTGTTTGAGGCTAAAACCATTACTTAAGTAGTGAGATCTTAAAGAGGTATACAAACTGCTGACTCATACTAAGATTAGTTTTGCCATATGTTTGGATGTAGGCCTTGCTATGCCAACACATTTTAGTTTTTCGTTGTTGCTTTATATATACTTTGTTTTATTATGTGCCTTGTATTTTGGTTTTTAAAATGCATTCCTTTGTTAATTGTCATGTTATCACATGTTGTAAACTGCCCAGAGTAGCCCTAGGTCTAGATGGGCGGTATAAAAGTCAAATATATAAAAATAAAATAATAAAATAATAATAGTAATGAACTAGAAGAGGAAAAAGAAAACAACAGTGATACAAAGCGACGACGGAACAAACAAAACAACAAATACCTGGCAAGAGGGAATAATAATAATCAAAATAATCAAAAAAAAAAAAACCTTCCCTACCACCGCCATGAACCACAAAAATATATAAAGCAAGAAAGGCTAAAACATTTGGGCCTCTTTAGTCTGGAAAAAAGGCGCTTGAGGGGGATATGATTGAGACATACAAAATAATGCAGGGCATGAGTAAAGTGGATAGAGGGAAGCTCTTCTCTCTCTCCCAAAATACCAGAACTAAGGGACATACACTCAAATTGAAGGCTGGGAGAGTAAGAACTGACAAAAGAAAATGTTTTTTCACCCAGCGCGTTGTAAGTCTATGGAACTCCCTGCCACAGGATGTGGTGATGGCATCTGGCCTGGATGCCTTCCAAAGGGGATTGGACAGATTCCTAGAGGAAAATTCCATCACGGGTTACAAACCAAGATGGAGATATGTAATCTCTAGGCTTTAAACCAGGGTAGTTCAAGGGCCAGATGCAGGGGAGTGGTATCAGGAGACAGATATCTAGTCTCATGCGCTCCCAGAGGCATCTGGTGGGGCCACTGTGAGATCCAGGAAGCTGGACTAGATGGGCCTTGGCCTGATCCAGCATGATGGCTCTTATGTTCTTATGTTCTTATGTAAGGTTAAGCAGGCTTCCCATCTAAAAGGCGTTTTGTTTCTCACTTCCAGGCTTGTCCCAGTGCCAGGGACGTGCTGGGCGCTCAGCCCTTGCACCAGGCGGCCGTGACGGCGCAGGATGATGCCCTTGGGTTCCTCGTTTTGGAGCTCGGGGTCGACGTCAACGCGAGGGCCACCTCAGGGCAGCTCACTGCTCTGCATTACGCAGCTAAGGTCCTGGCTCTTGTGGCCGGCGTGGGTGTTGCTCATTCCAAAAGTCCCTTCCCTGTGGGGTGGGGGTGGGGATATATGTTTTCCTCACAATTTTCTCCTTTCAGGCACCTGGCCAAGGACAGGCACCCCCATTTCCCCTCTATATCGGCTCCATTTTTCACATATTTCCTGAGATTCCTGAACTCCATCTTGAGGCGTAACTAGGACTTTGCTCCAGGGTGTCAAACTCTGGAGCAAATGATTCCCAGTCTTGGCAAACCGAAGTGTTCTTGGACTGCAACTCCCATAAATCCTGGCTAGCCCAGTTCTGGGAGTTGTAGTCCAAGAACACCTGGGGAGCCGAGGAGGGAAACCACTGATCCAGAAGGCCTACATTTTGGGGCCCCCGGCAATTTCTCCCTGGACCAAAGGAAATCCTGACGGGCTTGGTGGAAAACACCCACACCTGTTGCACAATCACACCCAGGGATGGTTTTAAAATGTGACGACAAAAACACCAGAGTGTGATGAGACAAAACCATGGAAGACACGTAAGTAAAATTGGGCAGAGTATATTAGCTATATAGTGGTACCACGACTTACAAAAATGATCCGTTCCAAATGCATTTTTGTAAGTCGAAACATGGTTTTCCCATAGGAATGCATTGGAAACAGAATAATTTGTTCCAGAGGCTAGAAAAAAGACAGAAACGCCTGCTTTTGTAGAATCATAGAATCATAGAGTTGGAAGAGACCTCAAGGGCCATCCAGTCCAACCCCCTGCCATGCAGGAACCCCCATCACAATATTTCCGACCGATGGCCATCCAGCCTCTGCTCTAAAACCTCCAAAGAAGCAGACTCCACTACCCTCCTTGGCAGCATATTCCACTGCCGAACAGCTCTAACTGTTATTAAGTTCTTCTCCCTAATGTTCAAATGGAATCTCTTTCTGCAGTTTGAAACCATTGCCCCGCGTCCTAGTCTCTGAAGTCATGGAAAACAAACCTGTTCCCTCTTCAATATGACATCCTTTCAAATATTTAAACATAGCTATCATATCCCCTCTCAGTCTTCTTTTTGAAAGGCTAAACATTCCCAGTTCCCTAAGCCGTTCTTCATAAGACATTTCTTTCAGACCTTCGACCATCCTGGTCGCCCTCCTCTGTATTCGCTTGAGGTTGTCAACATCCTTTTTAAATTGAGGTGCACAGAACTGGACACAGGACTCCAGGTGGGGTCTGACCAGAGCAGAATAGAGTGGTACTATCACTTCCCGTGATCTATTCTAGACACTATGGTTCTGTTGATGCAACCAAGAATCTCATTGGCTTTCCTGGCTGCCGCATCACACTGCTGACTCATGTTCAATTTGTGGTCCACCAAGACTCCCAGATCCCTTTCACAGGTACTATTCTCCAGCCAAGTGTCCCCCATCCTATATCTGTGCAATTCATTATTTTTACCTAGATGTAGCACCCTACATTTCCCTCTGTTGAAATCCATTCCGTTAGCTTTGGCCCAGCACGCTAATCTGTCACGGTCCTTTTGGATTTTCATCCTATCCTTGAGGGAATTAGCAACCCCTCCCAATTTGGTATCATCTGCAAATTTAATCAGCATACTCTCTATTCCTTCCTCCGTCATTAATAAAGATATTGCGCAGCACTGGACCCAGAACAGAACCCTGGGGCACCCCACTGGTCACGTCTCTCCAAGCTGAAGAGAAGCCATTTGGGTACGATCAGCCAAACAATTACAAATCCATCTAACAGTGGCACTATCGATCCCACAGTCTACTAACTTCTTTGCAAGTATACCATGGGGGACCTTATTGAAGGCCTTACTGAAATGTATACAGCCCAAGAATCCTGTGCCATCTTGAAGACGGCACATTTGATTCAAGAATCAGCTTTCATCAGCATCAAGCCTAATTGGGGGTGTGTGTGTGTGCAAATAATTTCCAGAAGTGCCTTTCCAAAGATGATTACCAAGATGTCTGCAGTGGGGAGAGGAAGGATGCTGGAATTCCAGATGCGTCTGGGAGGCTACTGGGGTTTGTGCCTGGCTTTTCTCAGCCACTGGCTGGCTCTCTGTCTCAGCACTGCTGGCGCTTGCTGTTCTAATGCAGTCGGTCGCTGCAGCTTCTACCTTTTGTTTCTTCCGCCGCAGCGGTTTTTAAAAACTTGCCCCTCTTCTGTAGGACTGCCTTTCCAGTATTTGAAGGGTGGTATCCTGTCTCGCCTCAGTCTCCTTTTTGTGTGTTGTATCGTTATAGTCGTGACTGACTGACTCTTCATGACTCCACATCCATGGAGTTTTCTTGGCAGGAATGCTGGAGTGGTGGGCCATTTCCTACTCTAGGCACCTGGTCTTCCCCGGTGGTCTCCCATCCAAGTACTAACCAGAGCCGATCCTGCTTAGCTTCCGAAATCAGGCGAGATCGGATGTACTTAGGACATCTAGGCAGCTCAGTCTCCTTTTACACAAGGCTAAACATGCCCAGTTCTTTCAGTCTTTCTTCACAGGGCTTGGTTTTCGGTCCCTTGAATCATCCTTGGCCGTTACTTCACGAAGTGCCTCGCTTCGAACCGACCTTGCCTTCGCTGTGAATTCGGTGGCGGTCACGTGGTCTCCCTTCGATCCCACCCCTGTTTATCAGTGCTCACGTGCTGCATTTTTACTACCGAATCGATCACTACCTCACGTGCTCCTTTCGCATTAGGACGCCGCTTTGCAACGTTCGCTTGTTCCCATCCTTTAAAAAAAAAAAAAACTCGGCGTATCGATGCATCAATACTTGGCTGTCATTTCCGACAGAGCTGGTTATGTGTCTAATCTGGTGGTGGAGAGAAGCGGGCTTGAACCCCCCCCCCTTACATGGGGAGACTTGAAAGCCAGCAGGGTAAGGGACTCCTGCCCAACCTCTCCCCTTTGGATGCGTCTTTCCTCCCTCCCCATTCCCTTCTCACTCCCGGAGGGTGTGCGGTATGATTTTCAAGTCCTCCCTCTGATGCAGACCCGACCGGATCGCCCGGCAGCGGAACTCCCTGGGCGTCCCACGAGGGGACGGAGGTGATCGGGCTTGAGGGCGCGTTGCCGAGTCGGAGCGCGCGCACGCGCGCAGTTACTGCTTCTCGACGCGCCGAGCATCTTCAGTTGGGAAGCCGAAAGGGTCGTTTGCAGAGTTTGGATATTTAAAAAATAAAAATAAAAAAAAACCCGAGTCCACACGTCACGTTGGGAGCGAAGCGAGATGCCAAGCGAAAAGATTCCCGGCAACTGGCAGGGGCACCACTCGCTCCGGTTGGAGCACGGTAAAGGGGGCGTGGTCGGGGTGGCATCGCAGCCAAAAAGGAGGGGCGTGCGGACTGAAACGATCGATTCGCACAGAAAGGAGGGGTTGCCGCGAAGCGAGCGGTTCGTGAAGTAACGGCCCTTGTTGCCCTTCTCTGGAGCGGTACTGATTTCTCAGCATCCTTCTTGAAGTGTGGTGTCCAGAACTGGACCCAGGACTCAGGATGAGGCCTAACCAGCGCCAAACAGCATGGAGCTGATACCTTGCAGGATCTGGAGCCTGCGGTTCTGGTGTATTCGCTTATGTAACGCAGCTACACCCATGTGTGGAGCCGCCAAGTAACCTTTTCTTTTAAAGTGGGCCAACCTTTTCTCCTTAAGAATCCAATTTCCTGGATGTGTTTGGCCATTTATGCAAGGGAGCCTTTCTCCCTGATTCTTTACTTGCGCCCATTTCCGTTGCCACAGATACACCTTTGATTGCAAGATAGGCAACACTTAGCAATATGCCAGTAATACTTGGAGCCACCCAACGGAGACAAATGGACCCGCTGTGCAATCAGTAAGAATCAGGCTTGCTCTGCACATCTTCCTTTGAAAACCCCATTTATGCTGTTTGATTTATTTGGCTGCTAAGGCAAGGGGAACAGGAAGCCACGTCTTCTTAATTCTTCCGTTGATTTCTTGCTAAAAAAGAGCTCCATCGGTTGAAGCTTTGTCCTTTGGCCGTGGAAGAACAGGTAGATAAGGGACTTGTACAACTAGGTGTTTTGAAGAAAGGAAATATTTACTTATTTATTTCAAACATTTTTCCTGTCTTGTAAGACTGGACGTTAGAGTTATTCAAGATCACTTGCAGAATGAGTTTGGGAATGGATCCATCCATCCATTCATCCATTTTATTTTTATATTTTTACCCTGCCTTTAAAAGGTCCCAAGGTAGCTTACAACATTAAAAGGCAATGCTAAAGCTAACAACAGTGTTGTACAAGGAAACTCGGAAATAAATGTAAACAGGTTTTTTATTTTTTTATTTCCATTGTATTACATTTATTCTTTATTTTGTCCATGTTATTTTAGTCATGTTAATTTTATAGGTTGCAAACCTTCAGCCAGATGAGTACAGTTGTCCCCTGCCCTTTTGCGGTTCATATACTGCGGTCCTGGTATATCGCAGTATATGAAAAAGGCCTCCTGGGGTAAGGAGGAAAGGACTTCCCAGGCCCGTTGGAGGCCCCAAAAGTGCTTCCCTGCAAACCAGAAGTGACTTCTGTTAAATCACTAGAAAGCAATTTTGAGGGCTCTGGGGGACTGGAAAGCCCCTTGCAGGCCCATTTGGGGCAGTGGCAGGCCTGGGGTAAGTATAAGATTCCCCAGAGAGCCTGCCCAGTCCTGACCTGACCCAGCATCCGCATATTGCGGATTTTCAATTATTGCGGGTCATCTCGGGTCCCTAACCCCTGCGATAGGTGGGGAATTACTGTAGTACAAAAATTAACTAGCAAATTAGTTATTATTATTTTTGTTCTCCTGGCAAGGTGCTGTGAAGAGATATATATAAAAGGGGGTTTACTGAAGAAGAATGAAAGTAGCAAAGTCTTGCAAGGATGGAGGAGCCAAATTCAGTATGAACATACCTATATTTATAAACAGGGCTGGCGTGTCCATTAAGGCGAACTAGGCAGTTGCCTAGGGTGCCAAAATGGAGAGGGGGCGCTGGCCAGCCTGCTGCCCCCCACCGCCGCCCCCTCCCCGCTGGCCACCGCCGTCCGTCCCCCCACCGCCCGTCGCCGTCCGCCCACCGCCCCCCTGCACCCATCGCCGCCCAGCCTCCGTGCCCGTTGCCGTCCGCCCCCACGCCCGTCACCATCCCCCGTCATCCGCCCGCCCACCACCCTATACTTACTATACACTTAAAAGCAGTATAACCCAGCAGCCTCAGACTGCTAACTGACTTATTGTCCCTATAATACTTGTTGATTTTTATATTGACTACTATGTATGCTGTTTTAGTATTCAAGATGTTAGCTGTGCATATGATATATGTTGTTTATATTTTGATTCACTCTGTCCACAGGTCTTTTAAATGTTATGTGTAAAGTCCCTGAAGAAGGCCACTTCTGGCCGAAACGCATTGGGCTCTTTTAATAAACTTTTTTCTCAGCATCCTGAGAGAGTTTTAACCCAAGAACATCTGGGGACCCAAGGTTGGGAACCACTGCCATACAACAGTTACACCATCAGTGAGAAGATGGTCTGCCAGGCAGCTCTGAGATGCATAGGGATGGAGTGTGGCGTTTCTGGAGCTCAGGAACTGTGCTAAAAACACACTATAATTCCTTGGCAAATATCTATTCTGGTTTCCTGATACTATTACTAGAACAGCTCTCAGGGGGACTCCAGCTGCCCTAATCCAAACTTGGTGGTGGCTGAATTAAGCCCTACTAGATTTAAGGCCAAGAAGTCAACTTTTATCTTAATGGAATGTGATTCTCTCAATACATCTTCAGCTGCCAGCAGGGGGTTTGCAAGAGATAAATCAGGGCATTAAACTAAATGGCCGGCAACCCTCTCATCCATCAGACAGAGATGCTTTTCTGCAGAGCCTATTATATAACACCTTTCCCCTCCTGATTTTTCAGATCTTGAGTATGTTGGAGGATTTCCCCAGTGCCTTTCTGTTTGATACTCCTTTTAAGGGGAGAGGCCAGAAATGAGGATTTTTTTTTGTATTCAGTATCTGCTTAGCACAGGATCTGCCATACTGGTTGGGGAAACAACAGGGCTGGTATAGATCCATCGACTAGGGAGGGTGTTAAGTTGAGGGGATGGTGGGATGACAGAAAGGAAAAAGCACATGCAAATGGCATGCTTCTGTTTCATTTATCATGCAGGAAGGTCATGCAAGCACTATCAAAACGCTGCTGTCCCTCGGCGCGGACCTGACCGCTAAGGATGGGAAAAATCGAACTGGTAAACGACTCCTTCATTCCTCTTTCTTAACAAGACTGTGGAAAACATTTGTTTAAACCACTGGTTCTCCACCTGTGGGTCCCCAGATGTTCCTGGACTGCAACTCCCAGAAGTCTTCATCACTAGCTGAGCTGGCCAGGATTTCTGAGAGTTGCAGTCCAGGAACATCTGGGGACCCACAGGTGGAAAACCACTGGTTTAAACCAAAACCAAGCTCTTGAAATCCCTGAAATAATATTTTGCTTTTGTTGTATTTATTTAAATAATTTAGATGCCACCTTTCTCCTAAAAGGACCCAAAGTTGCTTATAGTACTAAAAGAAACAAGACTGAAAACTAAAACAAGACGTAAACAAACATATTAAAGCTTATAAGTAATAGCACAGTAAGATTAAACTGTAGCATTACAGTCAAAACTCTCTGCATGGTCTGCGTTCAGTCCCAGCGGATTCTGGCAGCTGGCTTGAGGTTCACTCTGCCTTCCATCCTTCTTTGTTCAGTAAATTGACCACCCAGTTTGTGGGTGGTGGTGGGTGGTGGCAATGTTTAGCCTGTATACTTAAATTTAAATCTCCCACTGAGTGCTTTAAGCAGTATGGAGAAGTTTATAAGCAGCACACTTTACTTTATTGAAAAACAAGAAATACATTAGTCTGTTTGCCGGCATCTTTTATTCGGATTTATTTGTTGGATAATTTGTCTGGCTATTTATTATTATTATTATTATTATTATTATTATTATTATTATTATTATTATTATTATTATTATTATTATTATTATTATTATCATCATCATGTATATTTTTATAGTTTTAGCCCTTTGTTGTTCACCGCCCAGAGTTCGCTATGGGAAAGTTGGGTGGTCTAGAAATGTAAATAAATAAATAAATAAATAAATAAATAAATAAATAAATAAATAGTCCCTTAAAACACACACACACTCTCTCTCACACACACAGCCTAGTTAACCAATCATTAAAAGGAAGACTGCTTGAAGAGAAAGCACTTTGACTATTTGTAATGGGACAGGAAAGGTAGGGTCAGCCTAGCCTCCAGTGGAAGGGAGTTCCAAAGTCTGGGAGCATGGGCTGATATATTAGGTATATTAGAATGGCTGATCTACCCAGCTCTAGTCAAATGTGGTTTTGAACCCTGTCCACTTACACTGCTTTTACACCACATTCCAGGAACTATATTTAGGGCAGGGCAATGAGGGCTTTGTTCTCAGGTGATGAGATTAGGAGGGTGCCAAAAATCGTGCTTGGAAGGTGCAGGGATTTTTCCAGGGGCACAAAATGGCCCACCTGCAAAATGTAGACTTCCTCTATTCCTGTCCAGCCAGAAGGGAACCTGAAACAGGGAGATTCTGCATGGGATCAGTCCATCCATCATGTGATGAGACACCCCCCCATGGTTCTTCATGTTATCTGTGCAGCTTTCCCGTTGAATCAAGCTTCACCAACAGGGTACCAACGGATCGGTGTGGCCCACTGCTGGATAGCTCAAAGGTTTAAACGCCAGGCTGCAGAGCCAGTGGTCGGGAGTTCGATTCCCCCCTGGGCCTCCACGACAGGGGCTGAGCTCAGGTATCCATCAGGTCCCTTGCAAGAGCTATGCAATTCTAAAATGATGATGAAACTGCCCGTTTGCAGCAGCGCTAATGCCCTAAAAGTCCCCCCCCCCATTTCCAGCCTCCCCACCCCCGCCCCATAAGAACATAGAGTGGTACCTCGGATAACGGATTTAATTTGTTCTCCAAGGCAATTTGTTATCTGAAATTGTTTTATCCGAAACATGGTTTCCCATAAGAATAAATGGGAAACCAATTTATCCGTTCCAGAGCCTAGGAAAATGACACAGACACCTGGTTTTTCCTCAAAACTCTTTATGAAGTGCACTTTAAAGGTACAGATGTGATGCAGCCCGGGATAACTCTTTTTTACTGATGCATGCTGGAAATTCGTTATCCAAGGCAGCCCATAGTGAAAATTCATTATCTGAGGCAGCCCATAGGAAAATCTGTTATCCAAGGCAGACCTATATCTAGAAATTGCGATTTGTTATCCGAGGCAGCCCATCAGGAAAATTTGTTATCCGAGGCAGCTCTATACCTCGAGATTGAGATTCATTATCCGAAAAATGTGTTATCAGGGGCATTCATTATCCGAGATATTACTGTACTTGGGAAGACTGCTCAGGGATTGCCTGTTCTGTCATTCAGTGGCATGAAAGTGGGATCCAAGATATACTGGGTGGGTTGCCTTTAATATCAGTGTGGGCTGAACAGAAAATCTTCATGTTTGTGGAGAAAACCTGGCATTTTGTGATATAACTCTATAGACAATAGCTGTACATCTCTGGCCTGGCAGGTTGTAGATCTGTTCCTGTTTTTTTTTACTTCCCGCCAGATAACTCTCTTTGTTTATTGTTCCTAATTATCGCTTGGTAGACTCTGCCATTTAGAGACGCAATTTATAAACAACTTTAATGAACAAATGACAGATCAGCCAAGCCCTCCTTCGGCTCCACTGCCATATTTATCTGTTTGTTTGGTTTTCTCTATCTCTTCCAACAGCTTTGCACATGGCCTGTGCCGGGCAGCATGTAACCTGTGTGCAAATGCTCCTGCAGGCAGGGCTGCAGGATTCGCCAGACAGTACTGGGACATACGCACAACAGCTTGCGAAAAAGCCAAGCCTCTGCGAAGCGTTCAAAGAGGTCGAGGGCATTGTTTAAAACCGGCTTGTAGAGAAGAGAATTAAATTATTTCCACCCCACTATCTCCCGTTGTTGTCTATTAATTGGACTGCTGGTGCAATGTACAGTATATCACAGAAGTGAGTACTGTATACCCAATCACATTTCATAAATATTTTCATGCGACAACACCGAAGAAATGACACTTGGCTAAAAGGTAAAGCGGTGAGTATACAACTTGTATAACAGTGTAAATGTGCTGTCCCCTCAAAATAACACAGCACACAGCCATTAATGTCTAACAACGTGTTACAATTCATGTATTAATACTAACAATGTAATTCCCCCTCCATCAAATGGGAGAAAAAGCATTCCACTATCTTATATTTGCTTGCAGTCTTGTTGGCCAGAATCCTGTTGGTGTGCATGTTACATGCAAATCATTCATTAAACTGTTTTCACTCAAAGAAGACAAAATCCTATCACTACCTATTGTGTAACATCCTGCAGCTTATTGTAACAAATTGACAAAGTGTTATTATGCATCTTAGTTGTGCAGTTGGGCCCATGACCATAACACACAGCACCTCATCTGCTACCCACAGTGAATTACAGGAAGTTACCCACAAGTTCTCCAGAGGAAACTACTCCTTTTTTCATCAACTGGCACTTACAGCCTCAATAACTTAACGCTGAATTATTAGTAAGAGAAATAATAAAAAAACACATCTTCACTTACAGTGGAACAGAAAACTTCTTCAAGTGCCTTGTCCTCGTAGAACACTGGCAACCAGTAACATGATCTGGTTTTTATCCAAAGCTATTCTAAACAGAGAAGCTGTGCTCACTGTGAACCATTGGCTTAAGTTCTTAAAAAGAATATTCTTCTATGCCCCAGACCATAGATAACAGGAAGTTAAAACCATGACTGCTTTCAGCAACCACCTCAGCACCCTAATTGACTGGCAACAGATTCAAGAGAGGGAAAAGGACTTTTAGCAGAGAGGCATGACTCCCTTTGAATTCAGAGTACAGAGACACTCACCTCAGCCCAGAGAGGTCCCTCCCACCCAGACCTACCAGAGGCAACATGCAAGGTTGCAAAACCTCCAACGCTCCATGCCACGCACCCTGAGGTTGGTCTCCCTGCCTGGAAACCCTGAGAGGTGCATGAATTCCCTAAGGCTTGAGTGCCTTGAGATCAGAATCAGAATCAGAATCCTTTTATTGGCCAAGTGTGGTTGGACACACCCAGAATTTGTTTTGGTAAAATATGCTCTCCATATATAAAAAGAAATATAAGTTTCATATATTCAACAATAAAAACACAGTGCAACAATACAATATAACCTACTATTAAAAAAGGAAGAAGAGAAGTAAAAATTAATTATTCAACAGTTTGATAGCACTTGGAAAGAAGCTATATATCTAGTTGTCCTAGTATGCAATGCCCTAAAATGTCGTCGTGAGGGTAACAATTGAAACAGATTATGTCCAGGATGTGTGGAATCTGTATATATTTTCATCGCCCTCTTTTTAGCTCGTGTGGTATGCAATTCCACAATAGATGGCAGATTAGTAGCAATAATTTTTTCTGCAGTTCCAATTATCCTTTGAAGTCTATGTCTGTCATGCTTAGTCGCAGAACTAAACCAGACAGTTATAGAGGAACAGATGATAGATCCAATAACACCTCTATAGAATTGAATCAACAGTTCTTTTGGAAGTCTGACCCTCCTAAGTTGACGCAGAAAAAACATTCTTTGTTGTGCTTTCTTAATAATTCTTTCAATATTAGATGGCCATTTTAAATCTTGAGATATAATAGTACCTAAAAATTTAAAGGACTCCACTATTGACACTAAGTTATTTGATATCATAAGAGGTGGTTGTATAGAACAAGTCCTCCTAAAAATCCACCACCATTTCAACAGTTTTGCATGTGTTTAAATCAAGATTATTTTGAGTACACCATAAAACTAGTTGTTCAATCTCTTGCCTATAGGCAGATTCATTATTGTCTCGAATGAGGCCAATCGCTGTAGTAGATGCAGTAGAACAAGCTAAGCAATCAGGAAGACAAGCAAAAATCATAAGGCTGCTGCAAATTTCCAGCTCGGTTATTTGCCCTACTGCCCTCGGCCTTCCTCACTCTTCATGATGTGTTTGTAGAGAAAAAGCAGGCCACATCTTTTCCTGCCTTTGCAATTGCAGGTTCTCTCTCTGCAAATGGAGCAGAGGCTGAATCTTTGCAAGGGTGCCGGTCTGAAATGATTCGTGGCTGACAGAGGAACAAGCCTTGCAGCACCTCTGGGCAGGAAATCGGAATGGAAAACCCACAAGGTGGAGGGCATAAGGGTGAGGTGGTTGCATCAGCGCAAGGCTGGGAGAAACCCCGACACCATTTGGCAGCCAGACCAGCTGGTTTTTTAAATTCCTTAACTGAATCGTAGAGCTGGAAGGGGTGCCGAAGGTCATTCAGTCCAACCCTCTTCCAAAAGCACCCTAGACAGACAGCTGTCCAACCACTGCTTGAGAACCATAAGAACCTAAGAACCTAAGAAGAGCCCTGCTGGATCAGGCCAAAGGCCCATCTAGTCCAGCTTCCTGTATCTCACAGCGGCCCCACCAGATGCATTTGGGAGCACACGAGACTAGATCTCTGTCTCCTGATACCACTCCCCTGATTCTGACCCTTGAAGGACCCCGGTTTTTTTAAGCCTGGAGATAACACATCTCTATCATGGTTTGTCACCTGGGATGGATTTTTCCTCAAGGAATCTGTCCAATCCTCTTTTGAAGGCATCCAGGCCAGATGCCCTCACCACATCCTGTGGCAGGGAGTTCCACAGACTAACAACATGCTGGGTAATTTTTTTTTCTTTTGTCTGTTCTTACTCTCCCAGCCCTCAATTTGAGTGGATGTCCCCTAAGTTCTGGTATTTTGGGAGAGAGAGAAGAATGTCCCTCTATCCACTTTACTCATGCCCTGCATTTTTCTCAGGCACTTTTCCCCCAGACTAAAATCCAGAGGTGAGTCCATGGCCTTTTGTGGCCAGCCATTCTGCCATCTAGCGGCTCTTGCCCTTTTTTTCTAACATTTAGCTGAAATCTCCCTTCTTGCCATTTAAACCCATTACTGGCTCTCCTCATTGAAAGACGGAGTTCCCTTCCTATAATGGGGTCATTAAGTGAATCGGTTGTTAAGTGAGGAGCTGAAGGCTGTGGTCTTGTGGTGGGTGGAGGCCACCCACCTTGAAGGCAGGAGGCCACGGGAGAAGCAGAAGAAAAAGGGAAAACAGAGATGGAGGTGGATGGGTTCCCCTCTTCCCTGGTGGAGTTATTGTGATGCTGGCAGCAACACCTGTCCCTTGGAAGCAGGGGAGGAGGAAGATGGTGGAGGGGGACGCCTGTCACCCTGCTTCCTCCCCCCTGAGCTGCTGACCAGGTCAGTGCAGGCAAACAGAAGCAAGCTGGACACTTTGGCCCACGACCCTGTGTGGGCTGGAACAGCAGTTGCACTCACAGGCAGCTATTACATGGTGCTGCCATTGTTGGTTGTAAATTCGAATGGTCACTAAACAAGCCAGTTGTTAAGTGAGCAGTACTGGGGGGGGCATACTTCATGTTCCTATCCCCCAAAGGCACAGAAAGCAAACTTGCTTCATGGTCCACATCACAGGGGAAGCTTGCCTGAAGAGAAAGGTCTTCTTTGCCTGTTCCCTTGGCCTACTCCGTCTCTTTCCTTTAGAAGTAAACCCAGAGAGTTCAGAGGGTCTTACTTCCAAGCAGGGGAGAGAGACTCTCAACCAGATCCTACACATGCTTGATATATAACAAGGATGGGAAGCATTGCTTATTTGGATTTTTCATACTACTGTGCCTGTTTTCCATTTAGTGGCATTTGATATATATTTTTATTACTGTATTGATATTCTTGTCCTTACCTTCAATATTGCCTATTAATGATGCAAGATGCCTCTTTAGTAATTGTTTTCAGCTTTAAATATTGTCTTTCATTTGTCATAAGCTACCTTTTAAGGAGAAAGGCAGGGTAAAAATATTTCAAATAAATAAATAAATAAATAATTATTATCATTTCAATTTTTATACGGTACAAGTTGTGGCGTCCGGGCAAAAATAATATTAAACAAAATAAATCATAACATAAGGATAGAGAGAGAGAGACAGATAGCTAGACATGGACTACAACACCCATAATCTTCCAGCATCATCATGCTCTCCTAAAGCATATACTGTATCCCACTTTTAATGGGATTTAGGGCCAAGTTCATATGGAGGAGGGAGAACGCGAGGCGTGATAATTTACTATTAGGTCTAACCCCCTTTTTTTTTTGAGAAAAAGGCTTTCCTAAACTATTTTTTTCGCCGCCCGACGAAGGGCAGCGGCTTCGCTCCCGCCTCTGCGCAGGCGCCGTGCTCCTGGAGGCGCGCGCCGGCACCTCCAACGTGGCATGGCTCGCGCGGCTCGTTTCGGCCCCGCCCCTTGGGCGAAGGAAGGCGTTGAATGAGCCAGCGAAGGGAGGGGGCGGGGAAAGGAAAAAAAAAAAAAGAAAGAGCGGCTGTGATGACGGACATCTCCCGGGAAACCAGTGAGGGCGCCGAACCAACCAGGCCCCGCCCCCCTTGGGCGATTGGAGCCGGGCGCCGCGGAGGCTCCAACCCCCGCTCGCCGAGGCCACGCCCTCCCCGACGCAGAGACTCCTCCCCACAGCGGCAGGCAGGAGCGGCGGCAGAGCGCCTCCATTTTCTGCGCTTCCTCCTCCTCCCCCCTCCCCTTGGGAGCGGCTGCCGCTGCTCCTACTGCGCCTGCGCCGGCGGCCGCCCTTTTCCACCACCGCCGCCACCGCGCCTGCGCCTCGCCGGAGTCCCCGAGGCCGAGCCTTCCTCTTCTTCCTCCTCTTCCTCCTCTTCCTCCCGCTCGCCGCCGCCCCCGTAGCCCCTCCGCCATGAATGAGGAGTACGACGTGATCGTGCTGGGCACCGGCCTGACGGTGAGGGAGGGGCCGGGAGGGGGAGGGGAAAGGAGTGGGGGAGGGGGAGGAGGAGGGGGGAGGGGGTCTCCTCAAGAGGAGGGGGTGGGGTGGGGGTGGGGTGGGGTGGGGTGGGGGGGCTGGGGTATTGGGGGGGGGAACCCATCCATTCAGGGTCCCCAGACCCGGCTCTGGCCCATATCTCTTTATCTCTCGATGTTTGTGAAGATTCTTAGTCCTCCAGGTGAGCTTATCTGCGAGTGGAGTCATGGCAACTGGATTTCTTTCTCTTTTTTTCCCCTTGAGACCCCGAAACGTTTCACTTCTCATCCGAACCGCTTCGTCAGTCTGAGGAAAGCGAGTGGCGACGAGTCCTCCGTCTTATAGTAGTCCTCTTTGACCTCTTGTCACCCTGGTCTGAATTAGGCTCCTAAGAGGGACAATGGCCTGAATAGGCTGGATAGGTGGAGAACAGTTATCCCATCCATTCAGGGTCCTCAGACACGCCCCTGGCACGCTTCTCCTCCTCCTCTCTTGATGTCTGTGAAGATTCTCAGTCATCCAGGTGAGCTTATCTCTTCCTCTCTGGATGTCTGTGAAGATTCTTAGTCCTCCAGGTGAGCCTATCTGCGAGTGGAGTCATGGCAACTGGGCTTCTTTCTTTTCTTGAGACCCCGAAACGTTTCACTGCTCATCCAAACCGCTTCGTCAGTCTGAATACAGCTGGTGCAAGTCCTCCATCTTTGACCTCTTGTCACCCTGGTCTGAAATAGGCTCCTAAGAGGGACAATGGCCTGAATAGGCTTGTTAGGTAGACAATAGTAGCCATAGCCTTAAGGTGAACAATGGCCTAAGCGCTGGGGTGTCCAAACTTGGGCCCTCCAGATGTTTTGGACCACAATTCCCAGAATTCGAAGACTGTATTGCCAGTGACAAAAGACGGTGGGAGTTGTGGTCCAAAACATCTGGAGGGCCCATGTTTCGATACTACTGGCCTAAGGAGTCAAAACCCATAAAGGATCTCTTTACCAGCATCCCCACCACCGATGCCCTAACAACGGTAAGGAGAACACTAAGAGAAGACAGCACCCTCACCTCCAGGAGCCACCTCAACCCAGACCAGATATGCCGGCTCCTGGGCCTTTGTCTGAACACCACATATTTCATGTACAGAGGGGACTTTACAGAGAGAAGCATGGTTGTGTGATGGGTTCCCCAGTGTCACCAATTGTTGTGAATATATACATGTAAGAAGTGGAGAAGGCACTTAACACCTTCCCAGGGCAACACCATCCCACTGGTTCAGGTATGTAGATGATACCTAGGTAAAAATAAAGACTCAGGAAGTACAGGCCTTTACAGACCACATCAACGCAGTGGATCCTAATATTAAGTTCACTAGGGAAGACACCCGAGACAACAGGCTGGATTTCCTGGATTGTGCAGTCATCATCAGACCCTACCGTGGCCTGGGAGTAGAAGTATATAGCAAACCCACCCGTACAGACCAGTACTTACTGTTTGACTCCCCCCACCCATTACAGCACAAATTAGGAGTCATCAGGACCCTAAGCCACAGAGCAGAGAGCATCCCCACCTTCTCAGAAGCCAAGAAGAAGGAAGACAGGCACCTGAAGACAGCACTTAAGGCCTGTGGATATCCAAAGTGGGCCTTCAACAAAGCAGTGTGCCGTCCCATAAAAGCAAGGGATCAGCCTGAGACCTAGACCCAACGGAAGAACCTCATCATTCCCTACATGGCTGGAGTGTCTGAGAAGCTTAAAGGGATTTTTGGCAAACACCACATCCCTGTTTATTTCAAACCCACAAACAGACTAAGGCAGAGACTTGTCCACCCGAAGGATCCAGTACCAAAACACAAAAGGAGCAATATAGTATATGCGGTCCAATGCAGTGAGGAGTGTTCAGACCTCTACATTGGAGAAACTAAACAGCCATTAAACAGAAGGATGGCCCAGCATAGGAGGGGTAACAGCTCAGGAACAGAATCGGCAGTACACCTCCATTTGAAGGACAAAGGGCACTCCTTCAAAGATGAGGGTGTACACATATTAGACAAAGAAGAGAGGTGGTTTGAGAGAGGGGTCAGGGAAGCCATTCATGTCAACATTGAAAACCCTGTCTCAACAGAGGTCGGGGGTTCAGGCACAGTCTCTCTGCCGCTTATCAGGCTGTGATTTCAACAATACCCGGATAAATCAAAAGCCTTCTCACCTCCACCAGCAAGGCCATAGCTAACGACCCATGCTATATGGGTTTCAGCACCGTAGGCCATTGTTCACCTAAAGGCCTATTGAGACTGTTGTCTACCTAATAAAAGCCTATTCAGGCCACTGCTGATCTTATGAGCCTATTTCAGACCAGGGTGACATGAGGTCAACGTGAACTAGGACGGCCGCCCCGCAAAAAGCGGGAAATTCAACCACCATTTTCTCGCCTCAGGAAAGACTTGTCATGGAGGAGATCTTCTCTGACACTCAGAGGCTGGGAGCAGCTTTTCATTATACTGTGGCTTGTCTCTGTGAAGTGGTTGAAGACAAAGGAACACCGTTCAGTAAACAAACCATTGCAGCCATTTCTGAGATCACCTTCAGATAGTGTGAAATTTTTGCAAAACATCTTGAAATGTTTGCAAGTTAGAATAGAATAGAATAGAATACTTTTATTGGCCAAGTGTGGTTAGACACACCCAGAATTTGTTTTGGTAAAAATGCTCTCTCTATATAAAAGGAAATATAAGAATCATATAGTCAACAATAAAAACACAGTACAATACTACAATATAACCTATTATTTAAAAAGGAAGAAGAAATGTAAAAATTAATTATTCAACAGTTTGATAGCACTTGGAAAGAAACTATCTCTATATCTAGTTGTCCTAGTATGCAATGCCCTAAAACGTCGCCCTGAGGGTAACAATTGAAACAGATTATGTCCAGGATGCGTGGAATCTGTATATATTTTCATCGCCCTCTTTTTAGCTCGTGTGGTATACAATTCCACAATAGATGGCAAATTAGTAGCAATAATTTTTTCTGCAGTTCCAATTATCCTTTGAAGTCTATATCTGTCATGCTTAGTCGCAGAGCTAAACCAGACAGTTATAGAGGAACAGATAATAGATTCAATAACACCTCTATAGAATTGAATCAACAGTTCTTTTGGCAGTCTAAACTTCCTAAGTTGACGCAGAAAAAACATTCTTTGTTGTGCTTTCTTAATAATACTTTCAATATTAGATGACCATTTTAAATCTTGAGATATAATAGTACCTAAAAATTTAAAGGACTCCACTATTGACACTAAGTTATTTGATATCATAAGAGGTGGCTGTATAGAACGAGTCCTCCTAAAACAGTTGCACATGTTTTAGCTCCAGCAGCTACCTGCTTGCTAGTTTGGTGCCCAGAGTCTGGAACTCCCTCCCACTAGAGGCCAGGACTGCCCCATCTGTGGCGTCTTTCCGGAAACAGGCAAAGACCTCTCTCTTCAGGCAACCTTTCCCTGAATGATGGGCTACTTATTATGTGTCTTTCATATGAATCTGTAGGATCAGATAGACTTTGTGTTTATAACCACTTACAACCTTGTGTGATTTTATCGACACTTCCATCACTTATAATTTTACATGGAATTTTACTTTCCTTTTAACTGCTCCCATTCTCTTGCAGCTTTAATGTAATGTTGTCATTTAATGCTGTAAGTCTGTTCCTCAATTCCCCGTTCTCAGTACTTGAACATGTCTTAAATGTACTGGGCTGTATATTGTCTCTCCTTACTCTAAGCCACCGTGGGTCCTTTTCCAAGGAGAAAGGTGGGGTAAAAAAACCCTCTAAAATAAAATAGAATAAATAACTATAACACGGAGGACTTGCAACTAGCTTTCCTCAGACTGATGAAACTGTTTGGATGAGTAGCAAAACGTTTCAATCTCTCAAGAAAAAGAAGTCCAGTGGCCATGACTCAACTCCCAGATTCTCTTCCTCTCCTTCCCCCTCTGCCCGGGATCCCTTTGCTGAGGGTGGTGGTCATGGCAGAGGAGGCTCCTCCTGGCCCTCCCCTTCCCCCATACACACCAGCACTGCAGTCCCCAGAGGATGATAATGGACACTGAGTGGGATGATGGAGAAAGGTGGCTTGAGGCCGGGTTTGAATGGTCCTTTAGAGTCTCCCCCCCACACACACACACCTCGTCCTCCATATTTGTGTGCCGGCTGCTTTCAGATATGGCCATTTTTAAAAGCAGAGGTAAGCTGCCTTGGGTGCTTTTAAGAGGAAAGGAGGAGGTGTGAACTATATATTAAATTCATAAGAATACATAAGAAGAACATATGCTTCCATCTTTTAAATGCCATCTTTTTTTTAACCACAGAGGCTGCCTTGGGTCCTTGTTAATGGGATAGGGGAGATGAAATATGCTATACAGTATTATTATTAATTAATAAAACACTTATTAAATTGCTATTTACTATTAAATAATAATAAAATAAAAACACGCACACCAAGCTGGCAACTGGGAGAAATGGCATCTCTGATCCAGAACAGCGGACCCTGCCACCACACAGAACAAACACTACTACTACTACTACTACTACTACTACTACTACTACTACTACTACTACTACTACTATTATTATTATTATTATTATTATCATTATTATTATTATTATTATTAATAATAATAATAATAATAATAATAATAATAATAATAATAAAAATAATAAAAATAATAAAAATAGTAGCAACAATGATAGCAACCTCTGCTTTTAGCTTTTCATTATGGCCTTTGTTTAAAGAAGAAAGGGGTGGCAAAATATTTTAAATGAATTAAAATAGCAAGAGTAACAGTAATAACATCAATATATGCTATTTTTAATCAGGTAAACTCCCTTTGGTTCTTTTAAGGAAAAAGGAGCGATTTTGCTAGGATAGCATGGTATAGAAGTTTCATAAATAAATAAAATATTTTGAATTAAGAAAACTAATAACAATAGCAGCAATAACAACATCCCTCCTACAAGTCCTTTTTTATTTATGGCTGCAAAGATCTGCCCATTTACTCGAGATGGCAAATCCTGTTGATTTGATTTGATTTATTTATTTTATTTTAAATTATTGTCATTATTTCCCAACCACCAAATGGCACTCCATTCCAATGGTTTTCACCTCCCTCCCTCTCATGTCCTCCTATTATTTTTCATAGACTCATAATGTTGGAAGAGACCTCAAGGACCATGTAGTCCAAGACCCTGCCTTGCAGGAACCCCCATCACAGTATTTCTGACAGGTGGCCATCCAGCCTCTGCTTAAAAACCTCCAAAGGTTTATTTATTTATTTTTCTCTCCCCACCTCTTTCAGTTGCCTTCTTGGGACCATTGGCCATTTCCACCTCCCCTGTTCTGCACGTACTCTACCCTACTCTGTCTATCTGCACCAATGGTTCCTAACCATCTTCCATTCATGACCTCCTTGTATAATAGCTTAGTTGCCTGTGACCCCACCACCACCAGATTTGCATAAAAAGGCATTTTTAATGGGGTCAAGTCAGAAATGAGAGGCTTCTTTTTCTTCTGTTTCTCATAATACATAATAGCTTTGATATCCTACTCTGAAAAGACAACAAAGAAAATTTTGAATAAGGGCTACAACAATATAAGGCTGTGACCACCACCCCCAGAAAACACATATCAACCCACAAATTGTGAAACATTGTTCAACACACTATAATAATGTGATTGGTCTGTCTGTTTTTGGATTTCCTAAACCAGCCCAGCCCATTCACCAGGTGCAGAGTTAGATTTTAAAAAAAAATCATTGTTCTTTTATCCTGTCTGAGGAAGTAGATAGAACTGATCTATAGAAGCTTGATTAATATAGAGTAGTTGCTGTTTAAGGTGCCACAACGTTTTGGTCTCTTTTGTTAATTGTTACTTTGTTTTTTGCCTGTGATCTTTTATTGTTGTTGTTAGATGTTCCCAGACTTAAAGAACCATTATTTTGGGAATTTGCAAAGTTAAGTCCCAGAATTTGGGGGTTTTGTTATCAGCCTTGTCCCAAACCATGCCCTCTTGTGAAATCTAGCACTCCTGAGTCCATTGTTTCTTAGAGTTAGAGCCAAACTCAAGTTCCCAAAAGGGAAATGTAGTAGCAGTTTGCTAAAAAAGGGGGAGAGGGGCTTCAGCAGAGCAGCCCACCCCAATTTTGTGGGGTTTGCCCTTTAGGATGGGAAGTGTATTGGAGGAAGGGGTCATTCTTAATTCAGTGTCCCTCTACCCTGCTTCGTATTTCACAGCCTTTTCCTTCTTTGTATCTTAACCTGGGCCACCTTTCGTTCCTCCTCCAGGGCGCACCAACTCTTATTTTGGGATCATAAGTTTCCTTGGGAGATGTTGCCCTCCTGAAAATATGCCACCTTGGTGTGTACCTGGGGTTGCCTCTTGCCAACTGTGTATGTCTACTTTCCAGGACCCAGAGTCTACATCAGTTCTCTATCCTCTGTCTAAATCAGAGGCGGGGAAGCTTCAGCCCTGCAGATGTTTTGGACTGGAACACCCAGAATTCTGAGCCTACCTTGCCAGTGATAAAGGGCTGTGGCAGTTCTGGTCCAAAACATCTGGATGACCAAAGGTTCCCCACCACTGATCTAAAACATTGAGTTGGAATGGGGCCTGTGAGGCCATTGAGTGGATTTTTCTCTATGCTTTCAGCATTATGAACAAAGGAATCGTTCACTGCACTTCTTTCCAGAAGGCTGTGTTACACATCTTTAGTCTGGGGAAAAAGTCACCTGAGGGGGGATATGATTGAGACATACAAAATTATTCAGAGTAAAGTGTATACAGAGACGCTCTTCTCCTTCTCACAAAATACCAGAACTAGGGGACATCCACTTAAATTGAGAGTGAGAACAGACAAAAGAAAATATTTTAACCCAGCATGTTGTTAGTCTGTGGAACTACTAACAGGATGTGGTGATGGCATCTGGCCTGGATGCCTTCAGAAGGGGATTGGGCAGATTCCTGGAGGAAAAGTCCATCACAGGTGACGAACCATGATGGAGATGTGTCATCTCCAGGCTAAAAACCAGGGTCCTTCAAGAGCCAGATGCTAGGGAGTGGTATCAGGAGACAAAGATCTAGTCTCGTGGGCTCCCAGAAGCAATTGGATGGGCCACTGTGAGATACAGGAAGCTGGACTCAATGGGCCTTTGGCTGATACAACATGGCTCTTCTTATGTTCTTTTCCAGCCAAAACAGGAATAGGGACCCTCTGGCTGGCCGACTTTTGTCAGCAGCAGCCAGCAGGCCCAAGAGCTGGGGATAATGGGAATTTCAGGTGGACATCTGGAAGACCAGATGTCCCTCCATCCCTTTGTTCAGTTTTGAATCCCAGGATGATTTTAGGTGGGAGTGAGATGGTTTGGATTTCAACATTGGCCGTTCTGGTGTAGGCATCTGGCAGCTGAGGTTTAAACATCTGGAGGACCCAAAATAAATAAATAAGAAACGGCTATTGATTTCCCCTCTCTGTCAAGGATTGTTCAACTCGGTGCCTCTTCCCTGAATATCTAATTGTGGGTGTTCCTGCCATTCCCCTGGCTGATTTCATCTCTATTCCTCTTGCCCATTTTGTACTTGCCTAACTTTACCGTTCTTATCTTTTGTTCTGCCCACATTTTGCAGCACTGCCCCCATAAATTGTCACCTCGAATTCACCCTCATAAGGTAGATCATCCCTAAAGTTGGATCGGGCCAAAGATCCACCTACTTCTTGAGCATCCCATTTCCTACATGGCCTAAACCAGTGGTTCTCCACCGGTGGGTCCCCAGATGTTCTTGGACTGCAACTCCCAGAAGTCTTCATCACTAGCTGAGATGACCAGGATTTCTGGGAGTTGCAGTCCAGGAACATCTGGGGACCCACAGGTGGAAAACCACTGGCCTAAATGGATGTCCTTGAGAAATCAACGGGCCGAGTCTGAAGGCAGCAGTCCCTTCCTAGTGCATAGTCCTCCCTTGTCTTCCTCCACTTAATGTAGTAGAGGTCCCGTTCAGCCGCTTTGGGCAAGACCTGGGCCTGTTCGTACGCTGTCTGAATTTGTGGTTCTTGTGTTCAGGATCTGGGCAGGGTGGCTGAGGGCAGGACATTTGGGAGAGTGCTTGTTCATAAAGTTGCCATGAGTCCTGGGTAGCTTGATGGCACATAACATGTTCATGGCAGTCATCAAAATACAGGTATATGTCCCTGATGTGGGGAAACCCTTTTATTCATGTGGATATGTCTGTCATTCAGAAGAAGCAGCGGGCTAGTGAAGAGGTGCCTCCTGGAATATCACTCTTGCATCCACCCTTCGATTTATCTTGGTTTTCACCATCTGTATAAGCCATATTTGTGACTGCGTTGTCCCCCTTTCTTAAGATCCATAAGGCTCCTTAGGTGGATCTTAATCTCTCCTGCCTTGCCTCATTTTCTCTGGTTTCTAACTACAGTGGGGCCTCGAGTTACGATGTTAATCCGTTCCTCGTGATGCTTCGTATCTTGACATTTTCATAACTTGAAATTGAGTGGGGCACAATGCACCCTGGGATTGGAAGTCTTTGCAAGATTTTTGTATCTTGAGGCATCCCATAGGAATTTTTTGTATCTCGAGGTTTTTGCAGAAGACTTCCATTCCCAGGGTGGATTACTCCTCGGAAGGATTTTCCTTCGTATCTCTAGTTTTTCACAACTAGGAGCATTCGTAACTGGAAGCACCACTGTACATCTTTTCCACTTGTGTTCCAGCCTCTGCCCCATTTAGCAAGAGCCCCCCCTCAGGAATCTGAATTCAGTTTCTGGCTTAGCAAAATCCCAGTGGGCTTCACAATACATGCCCCACCATCTTTCCTCTGTCTTGGGGCAGCAAGAGCGCCTGCTTGTCGTGTAACTTATTTACGGGACTGCTTGCCTCAATCTGCACGTGCCTCCGTTGCTCCTCTTTCGTTGGCTTGATTGCTGCTGCTTTCCCGGTTTGTTCTGCGTTTCCTTGTGTGCTCCAAAGTCCAGCGTCCAGCCCACTTCACCTGAACGTTCCCCTTGTGATCTCTGCTTTGATTCTGGCTGCTGCTGTCTTAAAGTCACCATCGCGTGGCTTTAGAAAGGATGCCAGAAAACTGGAGCAAGTTCAGAGGAGGGCAATAGGGATCATCAGGGACTGGAAACCAAGCCTTATGTAGAAAAGGCTGAAAGAATGGGGCACCTTTAGCCTGGAGAAAACAAGAATGAGAGGAGCCACCGCAGCATTCTTCCAAATGCTTGAAAAGCCGTCCTACAGAAAAGGGGGCAGGATCTGTTCTCAGTCATCCCAGAAGGCACAAAAAAATGGGCTGAAGCCACAGGAAGCCATATTTATGTTGAACACCCTGTTAGAACAGTACAGCAGTAGAACTGATGACCATGAAAGGTGTTGGTTTTTCCAACGCTGGAGGCATTTCAGGGGAAACTGGAGAGCCGTCTGTCAAATCTGCTTTGAATTGGATTCCTGTCTTTCGCGGGGGTTTTGGGATTGATGGCCTTAGAGGCCCCTTCCAAGCCAATCATTTTATGATTCTGTGATTCATGCTGTTGTCACAGACCTCCTCTGTTTCAGCCTCTCACTGGGTGTTCCTGCTTTCTATGTTTGCTCTCCGGAACTCCTGGCTTTTAAAACACCACCTCTCCTGATGTTCGTGGTGTCCCTCTTTCATCACTCCTCCGCTGGTCTCAACAATCCGTTTGTTCCTCAGTCACTGTTGTTGTTTTTTTAATTCTTGCTGCATGCATGCTCCAGCCACGCTTACGCTTTCTGCTCGTCGTTGCTCTGGTGTTCTGTTCGTTCTTGTCTTGTGTTACCTGTTCAGTAGTGGACTCTTTCCATAAATATATGTTCTGAAAACAAACACCCTGCACTCCCTTTTAGTTTGCGCCCTATCTGCAATATAAACCGTTCGCTGTAAAAATGACACAGGAACTGCTTGTTTAAAAGTGAGGAGGAACCAGATGCATTCATTAAATATTGACCTTCATGTTCCTGTTGCTCCCCTTTTAAGTTGTTGTCCTCCTGGGTGTGCATTACTGTAATCTCAGCGTCTCACTGTTTTCTTGCTCCAGAGGAATCAAATGTCAGCTCCTTTTCATGAGGCTACACTCGTCCCTGAGCGTTGTTTCCAAATCTTTTCGCTGCACAAGGTGGCTTTGACGTGTGGATGAAATAGCACTTCCTGAAGCAAAATACGAGTTCTTAGGAAATCAGCTTGTTACAAAACAATGAAGTCTAATGGTCTCTGAAGACATCATCCTGATCCCAACAAGCTGGATGGTAGCTGAGATGTACATTTCTCTTTGATGGGCTCTCCCCTCCCTTGTATAGCGGTAGATCGATCTTTAGTAAGATTGCCCTGTGTAATATTTGGGATGCATGCAATAGAAAAAAAAATCTATCTACAGTTAAGAAATGGTAAGAAATGGCCAGAAGAGGTGCTATAAAAGACAGTTATTCTTATATAAACAGGATAATTATACTAGGGAAACAAAAACAATCACCTGATCTTTTGGCAGCTGCTTATGTTCTGTTCATAAAATGATTTATTTCACTTTGTACTGAAGCTTAGTTTCAGCACCAAAGTAGAAGAGTAGATCTGAAGAAATGTTCTATCTTTATCCATGTCAGAAACACCAACAAATTATATTGACAGATGCGCATGCACTACTAGAAAGAATATAAGCAAGCTATAAGCATTATTATATATAAAAAAGGTAGGTAAAACGAATATGATGTTTTTAAATAAAAAGCCTAGGTGACATTTGGCCAATATCGGGCCTCATCCACAGCTTTTCCCCTTGCCAACCCAAGGTGCACGTTGAAGGGCATTGTATACATCGTGACAGGTCTGAGATGGCTTATTCTTCTCCGCATTCGCACAAAGTGTCTTCTATAGGGAAGCCCGTTTTCTCAGACTATCCTTTGATCTTTCCACGCAGGCCACGGTTGTTCGTGGCCAGGCATTGCAGAGTCATGTGGTTCTGTCCATTTGCTTCTTGCTCGCTTTCCTTAGTACAGTACTAGGTCATTCTGTGGGGGGCTGATGGTTGGGAAGGGCAGAGGATTTGTGGAAACAATGCAGTACCTTGATTTCAGTCTCAGCCTTGGTGGTTGATGACCCAATTAAAAAATGTGTTTATGAGGACGCCGCTTCCGCGCAGCAGTTTTTGGCCAGAAATCTATAAATGATGTGTTGGAAGCCGTGGAAGAGAAGAGGAGGCATTGTTTCATCCATCCAGGGCTCTGGGAGAAATAGATGTGTCTGCAAATGAACGCCCTGCTTCCTGCAATTGTTTTGAGCTAGCTCCTTCCTGCTTTTGTTGCTAAGCTTTGTTCGTTTGCGGGGATAGGACGGTGATTTGTGTGTCTCAGCTGTGAAGCACACTTGATAGCCTTCTCAACTTTGGAGGCCTGTGGGTAGAAGTAAGCCAAGAGCAATCTGTACAGTGGACCCTTGTATAACAAACAGCTTGTATAACATAAAATCTGTACAACATAAAAAATTCCGGAGATAGGGGAAATTTGCTTAACACAATCGCCTATGGGGAAAATCCTTTACAACATAAAAATGGGATTACTCTATTTTCAATGCATTCCTATGGGAATTTGTATAAAGGAAAATTTGCTTAACATAATTTCATTTGGAACGAATTAATTCCTTTATACAAGGTACCACTGTATTTGCAGATTATTGAGCGAGACCGTGGTTCAGAGTTGGGTTAATTACGGCCAATAGTCACAAATGGCAGGCTACTTTTTGTTCTGGGGCAGCCCGGACTCTCATTCAACATAAGGTTTGCAAAACCATTTTGCTTTTGTTCAGAAGTGGTTGAGTTTTAAATGTTTCAAAGATTAGCAGAGTTATACAGTGGCCTGGAAAGATAATTGCTAAGCACAGATCTGGAGCTGGGAGACAGAAGTAAACTTTAGTATAAAAGCTTATATTACAAAAACATACACAAATACACAACGAGATAAAACACACAGCATAAATATTACGGAGTAGTGGAGAAACTGCTCATCTCACCAAAAAGCAGTCCCCAAAATGGGTTACAATCCTGCCTTTTATGCATATGGCAGACATCATATAAACCAGGCCTGCCCAGCTGGTAAACCGTGGGCTACCGGTAGCCCATGAAGGGTTCAAAAGTAGACTTCCGGCCATCAATTTAAAAAACACCCCTCCCTCCTCCATCCCAAGGACCACCACTGCCTCAAGCAAAGTTCTGGGTCTGCCAGCCCACTGTCTCAGTCAAGCAGGGCAGTTCAAGGGCCACATGGCCCCCTGTTCCCTCCACTGGCCAGATAATTGAGCGGGTAGACAGGAAGCATGGGCATGGTCAGAATGCATTGAAAATCAATCCGTTGCAGAGGGAACAGATTTCAATGCATTCCTATGGGAAACCGCTGTTCTACTTACAATTTTTTTTTAAACTTAGGAGCACGTGCTTGGAATGGATAAAATTCGTAAGTAGAGGTACTAGTGTAATAGCCCTGAGGCACTTTGGTCCAGAGAAAAGTAGACCTCGGCCTGTTCAAAGTTGGACAGCCCTGATATAAACCAAACACATGAGTACACATAGGTAGACAATGTTAAGCAGTTATCCATGGCACCTGGATATAATTCTGACATTTTCATGTGATTACACTAGTCACCTGTGTCTTGGCAAATGACTATGCATTTTTACACAGAAACCATTTTGAATCTGTTAAATGCATTACATACATTTTGTTAAAAGTTACATTAGTCGAGGAAGAAGTGAACAGAAAGCTAAGATGCTGCTGCTCAAATATGATCAGCTGTCCAGCAGAAACCTGGGGCAGAAGCAAGGTGGATCATGCTTTCTCGTGCTTAGGTGACTATTGGACTGAATTATGATCTCTTGGGATCTACTCGCTTATGCTTACTTCGTTTGTCTCATGTAAGAAAATGCTAAGTGGGACTGAAACAGGTTTGTTACAGTATTTAGGGGATGAAACTCCTGCATGTGTAGAGGATTTAATGGCCCTAAGCTTATTTTTCTTGTCTAGCAGAGTTTGTCTTTAAGGATTAGTGTGAGTATTGAAGAACGTTGGGATTTTAGTAGATCTGCATGCAGGTAAAATAGGTCTTTTTTAGAACTGAACTAATTATATAATTTTGGAGCAATAAAATAACAGTATAAAGCAGTAATAATAAAGACACAAATAAGAGGAGTTACTCTTTCGGTCCAGTCAGTATCTCAAAAATACCTCCTGTTTAAAGAGAGGTCAAAAGGACTTTTTCCAAACGAAAACAAAGTCTACAAATGGTCAATTGACCAGGACCAGCTCAACATCCACCCAAGTGTGCAAGCTTTTAAGTTCTTCTGAACACTTCCCTCAGACTAGGGAGTACAATGGAACCTTGACTTACATCATTAATCCGTTCCGGAGGTCTAGACATAAGTCAAACAAACGTTTCCCATAGAAAGCAATGGGAAAGCGGATTAATCCGTTCCAGATGATGAAAAAGACCCCCGAAAACAGCAATTTAACACATATTTGACTGGGGTAGGAGATTCCTTCCAGGGATGTAAATGAAATGTCTCTTCAAAGAGAGGAGGAGGCAGTGGAATTATAGTCCACAAGTTATACGCCCCCACTTTTTAATGTTCATAGCAACAATGTCTAACATTTAAGTTTTACTGATTTTTAACCTGACGTTCCAAGTTCTGAACAACTCTATGCTTACCATTAGAGTCCCACAACTGTACAGCTCCCCAACTAAAACGCTTCCATTGTGGACCAGACTTCTGCAGCCAGATTCTTTACAAGACTGAGCCGACTATCTAACCAGCGAGGCCAGCCCCGAGCTCCCGGCCCTTCTTCTCATCCAGCAGCAGCAGCGGCTTCGGTGAGGCCGAGGACCAGCTCCAGGTGCTCTGAGCTGGCCTCGCCGAAGCTGCCGCTGCCGGAGGAGAGGAAGAAGGCAGGAGCAGTTTGGAGGCGGCAGCCGCGATGCTGGGTCGTGGATGCCGCCCGATTCCGGTGCCTTGCGCTGGGGCTCCGAGATGTAAGTCAAAGCCTGCGACTCATGTCAAACAGGCCCCTTCTTGATGCAAGTCAAATATGCTGCAAGTCAAGCAGTATGTAAGTCAAGGCTCCACTGTATTTTGTAAGTCACAGGCAGCAGACATTTCAAAAGAGGTCCAGTAATTCTATACACTAATTATGCTTGGAGTTTGTGAGTACGAGTAGCTGTTAATGTGGGGTTTTTTTCACTTCACAGCTGGATATCTGGCTGAATAGATATGACAGGCAAACTTCAGATCTGGATCCCTTTTAGTATGCTTTGGGGTGCAGATATTTGATTCCTTGAATGCTCACCAAGACCGTTTTGCAGATACAGTCACTTGTGCTGACTTGGATGCAATGTTGTGACACTTGGAGATCAACCAGACTAGTGCACTAATTGATCATATGATTATAAGAACGTTAGAAGAGCCATCCTGGATCAGGCCAAAGGCCTGTCTAGTCCAGCTTCCTCTATCTCTCAGTAGCCCCACCAGATGTGCCTGGGAGCGCACGAGACTAGATATCTGTCTCCTGCTACCACTCCCCTGCATCTGATCCTCGAAGTACCCAGGTTTTAAGCCTGGCGATGACACACCTCCATCATGGTTTGTAACCTGAGATGGACTTTTCCTCCAGGAATCTGTCCAATCCCCTTTTGAAGGCATCCAGGCCTGATGCCATCACCACCTCCTGTGGCAGGGAGTTCCACAGACTAAGAACACACTTATTTAACAAAACAGACCTTCATGATTGGGTTGCACTAGAAAGCTTACCCTTGTGTCCCAGAGAAAGGGGTTGGCCTCAGCATTCTCTGGGTTTTCCAGTGACAATGTTTTGTGTGCAAGGCTTTTAACCCCTTGCTGCACTTGATTGCTAGATGGGTGGAGATTCCCAGCAGTTGCAAAAGCCTTAATAGGGCTTTTGAGATCCATGAGCTGTTGAAGGAATAGTTTGCTGTCTCCATTTCCCAGTGAGTTTCCATGCCCAAGTAGGGATCTGCTGTCGACTCTTCTCCCCCCACTCCACCCCCGAGTCCCCTCTCTACTATGCCACATTGGTTCTTACCACTACTTCATAAGGTTGCAATACATTGGAAGAGACCATAACAACATCACAGATCGGTTTGCAGTTGACTTGCATGGCATTAGCTAGAAGAGCCTCCTCTAGTTATCCAGCTGCTGTTGTAAAACACAGCAACCTGCGGTTTTTGAGTGGCCATGGTTACCAGTCTGGAAAGGCTTTTTGGCCTTGCAGCTGCTGGCGCACTTGCTTTGTGGGCAGCAGAAGGAAGGAGCACGCCACTGCTTGTGCAAAGCACTGCAGATGCGGAAAACCTCAGCCGAATCCTTGCTTCCCCCAGCTCTGGGAACAGGAAAGAAGGTGTGGTGGTTTAGCTTCGAATGAGTGCCGTGTTTCCTGTGCAGGACAGCAAAAATTCTCCAGCCTTCCTCCCACATCAGGAGTTTAGGGGAGAGGGGATGGATGAGTAAAGTGGATAGAGGGAAGCTCTTCTCCCTCTCACAAAATACCAGAACTAGGGGACATCCACTCAAACTGAGGGCTGGGAGAGTAAGAACAGATGAAAGAAAATATTTTAGTGTTTTTTTATGTTAGTCTGTGGAACTCCCTGCCACAGGAGGTGGTGATGGCATCTGGCTTGGATGCCTTCAAAAGGGGATTGGACAGATTCCTGGAGGAAAAGTCCATCCCAGGTGACAAACCATGATGGAGATGTGTAATCTCCAGGCTTAAAACCGGGGTACTTCAAGGGCCAGATGCAGGGGAGTGGGATCAGGAGACAGATATCTAGTCTCGTGCGCTCCCAGAGGCATTTGGTGGGGCCAGTGTGAGATACAGGGAGCTGGACTAGATGGGCCTTTGGCCTGATCCAGCATGGCTCTTCTTATGTTCTTATCCTAAGCCACCCTTGCAGCTTGAAAGTTAACACTGGCTTTTGTCACACATGATGGGGACCATGTGTGGTGCTGTAATGGTGCTGAGTAGAGATGGGCACGAATTCAGAGGTTCATGCTGGCTCGTACATGCAGCAGTGCAAGCGTCTCGTGTTCCCTTCCCTGCCTGCCTGGCCTGTGACCCACTCACCAGCCGGAGCGTGCTGCTCCCCTCCCCTTCAGCTGTTCAAACAGTCCTCAGCAGGAGCGCAGGTTTGCCTGTCCTGCTTCCTTGTCTGAGTGGGCAAGAGCCAAGGAGGTAGAACAGGGAGTAGATCAGGCCTGCCCAAAGCCCGGCCCGGGGGCCAAATCCGGCCCGCCTGGCCATTCTGAGTGGCCCGCGGCTGCCTGGCCCGCCCCTCCCTTCCCCTCCTTCGCCCCATGTTTTTTTAAACAGGCTCCCTGTGCTTCCTTTGGTCCCCACCTTCCTTCCTTCCTCCCTTCCTTGTTCCCCACCTTCCTTCCTTCCTTCCTCTCTTGGTTTCCACCTTCCTCCCTCCCTCCCTTGGTCCCCGCCTTCCTTCCTGCAAGGGGTCAGTGGGTGGGGCTTATGGGTCAGTGGGTGGGGCTTATGGGTCAATGGGTGGGGCTTATGGGTCAGTGGGTGGGGCTTATGGGTCAATGGGTGGGGCTTGCAGTGGGGTGGCAGGGTCGGGGAGCAACCGGCCCCTGACACATTCTCAGCCACCAAATCTGGCCCTCCTTACAAAAAAGTTTGGGCACCCCTGGACTAGATGAATAGGCGAAGAGGACGGGAAGAGGAGCATGACCAGCTGGTGAGGGGGGACGCCAAGCAGGCGAAGGGAATGCGTGGCCCACCTCCGCCCTGGCACGAACCTCCAAACCGTGTTTCGTGCCCATTTCTAGTGCTGATGGAACTGGATACAGATCTTAAAAATCACACACTCTTTTAAAAATGGGTGGGATAAATCTGTTACTTATTTTAAGCTATGGCCTAAATATCTCTGCAGAACCTGTCTTGCAGATGCAGATTCCCATTCTGACTGGCGATATGTCAAATATGGTGGACCCTTGTGTGACAAACGGCTTGTATAACCTAAAATCTGTACAGCATAAAAAAATCCAGAGATAGGGGGAATTTGCTTAACAGAATCGCCTATGCGGCGAATCCATACAACATGAACGTTGTCACAATTAGGGATTACTCCGTGTTCAATGCCTTCCTATGGGAAATTTGTATAAAGGAAAGTTTGCTTAACATAATTTCCTTTGGAACAAATGGATTCCTTTATACAAGGTACCACTGTATTCTGTAGAACTGTTTCAGAGTTGCTTCAGCAGCGAAGCTGCAGTATGATTCAGTCTTGTTCATTGTGGTTGGGTCCCTCCCAGTGGACTTGGCACCTGTGTCTAATTTTTGTGGGACTTGCAGTGTGCTTGAACGTTTCTACCAAAGCTTTGGATCTCAGCATAGCCCTGCCAGTTAGGATTGGCGGTGGGGAGGAGGCTGATTAGTTTCCAGACGTTTTTTTTTTTTTTTTTTTGACACGTTGCATCTTGAACTGTTTCATATCCACATGGTAGCGGTTTCTTTCCGCCCAGCTGCACGTACGTTGCAGTTCTATGTGGCAGTGCAAGTGATTCCTGATTGCCGAAAGAGGGCATGGAGTCTGTTTCATCAAAACTTTAAAATAAAGGGGATAGACACTGCCCGTGGCATGCAGCCACTGCCCTTGTGCCAAAGCAGTTGAGGGATTAGGGGTTGATGGCAGCTTTTTCATACATCGGCTACTCAGGTTTCTGTAGTGTTGAAGAACATTGTACTGTACATTACTTTTCCTGATTACATACCATTTGGGTAACTTTGGAATTGATTTAAATCGATTTATATATATTTTAGGGCGTGGTGGCTCAGCAGACTAAGGCACCGAAACTGTAGGCTGCAAAGTCGGCAGCTCAGCAGTTCGAATCCCGGGTGCCACTCAGCGGAGTGAGCTCCCGCTGATAACCCCAGCTCCTGCCAACCTAGCAGTTCGAAAGCATGTAAATGCCAGTAGATAAATAGGTACCGCCGTAAAAAGCAGAAAGGTAAAACAGTGTTTCCTTGCAGCCACGCCGGCCACATGGCCATGGACTTGCACAACACTGGCTCTTTGGCTTGAATACGGAGGTGCACACTGCCCCTAGAGTTGGACACGACTAACACGCATGTGCAGGGTGAACCTTTACCTTTTACCTTTGATATAATTTTAATTGATTTTTAAAATTGAAATCATAATTTAAATCCATTGATTTGCGGACATTGATTTTTATCCACCCTCCCTCCTTCCAGCACATTCTGCTTGGAAATTGTGGCTAGTCCATCTTGCCGTGGATTGTCGAGGAAGGTTAGAAGAGGACGCAAGCTTCTCCTGCAACAGCAGCTTTACTTGGCTGCGGTTTTGGTTCTGGCAGAGTTTAAACAACTAGGCGTGACCTATAAAACCATGTTATTTCAAACAAGGCAATTTTGATGGACCGCCTTTTCTCCCCAGCCTGCCGGGGGAGCTGCTCCAGGCCCTTGAATGTCGGCCAAGCTAGGCTGGGTGTCGTGTGTGTGTCCGTCCCGTCCGTCCCCCCGCCCCCCGGGTTGATCTCACAGCAGACAGAGATGTCCTTAGGTGTTCAGGTCTTAGTAGCTTTGTGGCTGCAGGAGAATTGTAATACATTACTTGTTGCTTGGAATTCATTATTATTTTTTACCACTGTAGTTTTAATTTGCGTTTATGTTTTAGCTGTGATCCTGTTTCGTTCTCGTTCTTAGGTAAGCGTGTCAGGTCTTGAGATGTAAAATTTCAAGAGACCTTATTTTATTTATTTATTTATTATTTTAGAGTATTTTTACCTTGCCTTTCTCCTTGGAAAAGGACCCGAGGCGGCTTACAGTAATGAGAGATAATATACAGTCCAATAAAATTAAGGCATGATACTATACAGTCCAGTACAATTAAGACATTTTCAAGTATTTGAGAACAAGGAATTGAGGGACATTTTACAGCATCAATAGACAACATTACATTAAAGCTGCAAGGTTATAAGTAGTTATAAACACAAAGTCTATGTGACCCTATAGATTCAGATAAAAGACACGTAATGGGGAGGGGGTAATGGAGAAAAGCCTGGTTTCACATACACACCCCAACTTTTCTCTCTCTCTCTCTCTCTCTCTCTCTCTCTCTCTCTCACACACACACACACACACACACACACACACACACACACACACACACACACACATTTTTCCACACGACTTCAAGCTTTCAGGAAATTTTACATTTCTCGTTGGGTGTCGGGATGTCAAGCTAGAAACAAGAAGTTTAATATCCTACTGTGACTCCTGGAAGGAGAGCCAGCCCGTGTGACACCCCCAGAAGGAAGGAGCAGCAAACCCTTAGGACCGTTCTAAACAGTTCTGTAACTCAGAATTAACTTAGTTAGCACACCCGATCCGTGATAAAGGAAAATCCGTGTTATGCGGATGCCTTTATCTCCAGGTTGGGGCTGGGGGGGGCTGTTTAGGGCCTCCTGCACTTATTCCAGGCCTGGCGCTGCCCCAAACAGACCTCCAACGGGCATCCCAGGCCTGTAACAGGCTCCAGAAGTGGATTCCAGTGGACCAGAAGCCACTTCTGGGATCTTTAACAGGCCCGGGAAGCCCATCAAAGCCCCGTTTGGGGGAATACCAGGCCTGGGATAAGTGCAGGAGACCCCAAACAGGCCCACACAATTTGCCTCATACCCCGTGCCCCCTGACCGTGCCTTCTTCCGGGACCGCAGTACAGTATATGAACCATGGTATGGCGGGGGAGTACTTTGATCTCGCCTGGTTTCGGAAGCTAAACAGGGTCGGCCCTGGTTAGTCCTTGGATGGGAGACCACCAGGGAATACCAGGTGCTGTAGGCGCCTGGAGTAGGAATTGACAAACCACTCCAGTATTCCTGCCAAGAAAAACTCCATGGACGTGGGGTCACGAAGAGCCGGTCACGACTGTAACAACACAACACACGCACGCATTTTAGTAGTACCAGCTGCCACTGAATTGCAAAGCTGGAAGGGATCCTATGGAGCCTCCAGTCCAGATCCTGACAAGAAAGGATAGTGGTAAATCCAGCTCCCAACCTCTGGCTCCTCAGCCAGAGACCTGAGCCACTCCGTTACCCAAGCAGAATGCTATGTGGTCTATTGGCCTTGATGAGTTACAGGCGTGTCCCCATGCCCACCTCTCGGCTGCATACGTTATTGGAATTGGAATTGGAACGGAATTTATTGTCATTGTATAAATACGAGATTAAAAGTGCCATCCAGTCAGCTCATTCACACACCCTAGTACAGTGATGGCGAACCTTGTAGAGACCGAGTGCCCAAACTACAATTCAAAACCCACTAATTTTTTTTTTTTGCAACGTGCCAATACAGTAATTTAACCTGTATACCAGGGGTGCCCAAACTTTTTGTAAAGAGTACCAGATTTGGGGGCTGAGAATGTGTCAGGGGCCGGTTGCTCCCCGACCCTGCCACCCCACTGCAAGCCCCACCCACTGACCCATAAGCCCCACCCCCTGACCCCTTACAACCCCACCTGCAGGAAGGAAGGCGGGGACCAAGGGAGGGAGGGAGGTGGGGACCAAGGGAGGGAGGAAAGAAGGAAGGTGGGGACCAAAGGAAGCACAGGGAGCCGTGGCCACAGGTCGCCCCTTGGAAGAGGTGATCTGTGCGACCTTGCACCCCCCCAGCGGTGGCGACGGCTCACCCGCCAGCCCACCCCAAAGCTCCTTGGCGGTGGCAGAGGCCTGCTGGCCTGCCCACCCCCACACATTCCCCTGCGGTGCTGGTGGCGGCAGACCGCCCGTCCGCCCAAGCTTCCCAGCGGTGTCAGTGTTGGCGGAAGATTGTTTTTTTTAAAAAAAAAAATCATGGGCCGAAGGAGGGCGAGGGAGGGGTGGGCCAGCCAGGCCACTCAGAATGGCCTGACGGGCCGGATTTGGTCCCGGGCCGGACTTTGGGCAGGCCTGCTGTATACAGATGGCTATGAAGGGGCAATGTTGGGTGCCCACAGAAAGGGCTCCGAGTGCCACCTTTGGCACCCGTGTCATAGGTTCGCCATCACTGCCCTAGTATAAAAATCCAAGACATAAAATCTACCATTTAAGAACAAAACATCCATACACACACTCCTACAGTCACACGCACAACATCACTTGTACTCATTTAAGACTGACATAAAAACCAAACATACACACACAGCCCTACACTCTTTCACCTGTCAGCATTCATACCCAATACAGAAAAACTATGATTTTTACATAGGCAAAGAGGTTTAAAGTGTGTCAGGGGTGCGGAGCGCAGTGCCTTCCAGTGGGTAGGCTCTGCTACAAGTCCACACTCCGTGCAAGATGGCCAAGGTGGCATCGTCAGAGCTAAGAGACGTCAGCCAAAGAGATGTGTACATCCTTTTTCGAGAATTAACCGTTGCATCAGCAGAAGAGAACTAATGGTCCCAGCGGTGCCGGCGAGGCAGAGGAATTATTGAAGGCCAGCCGCAAAGGCAAGCAGCAAGACCGAGAGAGGATGATTGCTGGCGGAGAATCTTTCTCCGCAGTGTCAGCAGTCAAACATTAAGGCGCTCTGGAATATTTTGTGTTTCGAATGACATCATCCAAAGCAGAAGGAGGTGGTGGTGGAAGATGGAGACAGTCCATCAAAAAGCACTTCGGTTCCAGAGAAGCACAAAGGACAAGTGCAAATTGCGCTGTTGCTAATAACACCGCTGGATTAAAACCAAAAGGAGATCTGTTAGATGAGACACTGGTTGTCATAAGAACAGGAAGTATTGTGGAGGTGGAATCAAGGTAACCTTGGTAAATGGAACGTTGAAATATTGTAATATAGTACAGTAGGGCATCCGTATCCACTGATTCATTATCCACTGATTCAGTTATCCACGGTTGGCAGAGGGAAAAAATTACATAATTCAGCAGCCACAAAGCAAGCTTTTGTCACAAATAGTAGCTGTAAAGCAAGGTATTGTCACAAATAGCATCTGTAAAGCAAGTTACTGTCACAAACAGCAGCCATAAAGCAAGCTACTGTCTCAAAACAGCAGTCATAAAGTAAGCTACTCTGAGGAAACAGCAGTTTGGAGGTGGGTGGGCAGGTGTTCTCTCTTATCCATGGTTTTCATTATCCACAGGAAGGCCTGGAACCAATCCCCAGTGGTTACCGGAGTACTACTGTACTTGTGATTGAGCTAAAGTGGACTGAAGCAATATGTTTGCAGACATATCGTTCAGAAAGCAAAGTTCAGAAATTGTTCAGAACAATTTATCCTGGAAACAGCAGACTCTGAAGAAAAGATGGAAGCCTAGTGTTGAGGCAAGGCCGTAACACAAGCAGTTAGGAGGAGTAAGTAATCAGGCAAGCTTTGAATGGTATCAATTTTACTTCTCTGGGAAACAGATCTACACCACCCTCATTGAAGTCTGTCCTCCAACTACAGGTGTTGAAGAGGAAATGGAACGCTTTTATGCAAATGTCAAAAAGGAAACTGATCACACACCAAAACAGGATGTGGTCATAATGAAAGGTGACTGGAATGTAGAAGTAGAGAAGAAATCGAAACCAGACATTGTTGAATAATGAGCTTCTAGGTCAAGATAACATAGGAAATAGGAATGCATCTCAAAATTCTGTGAAGCCAGCCGTCCCTTTATTGGAAGCATATTTTTCAAGCAGTCCAAACCCTTGTGAGGGTCGGTTAACTGAAGAGACACTTGTATGGATGCCACTGGATAGCCGATAATTGAAATCCAGTGGAGGATATCATTCCTTCTGCAAGAATGAAACCTAGAGCAGGATGGGATACAAATTATGAACTGTTATTATCAAAACTGTAAAATGTCAAAACAATAAAAATGTCAAAATAAAATGTAACATTTCTGAAGACTTTAAAGACAATGTAAACAACTGGTTGGCAATACAAATTTTGAACTGTTACTATCAAAACTCTAAAGTGCCAAAAACAATAAAATTGTCAAAATAAAATGTAACGTTTTGAGGACTTTAAAGACAATGTAAACAACAGGTTGGCAATACTAAGCTCAGCTGAGTTCAAACTAGAAGGACTTAAGGGTGGCACTAAAAATATTATCAAGGAAAAATGAAAAAAAAAAGACTATCTGTAGCCAAAAGAACTAACAAAGTGGCTGACAGTCTCAGATGCAACTTTTCAGTGACTTATATGTAAGTGCAAGAATTATTTTAATAGTATAAAGTAGAGTAAAGTACAAAAAAGAACGAATATCTTCTGCAAGATATAAGAAAGCAAAAGGAATCAATAGTGGGTACATTGAAAAATCAATAAGGAGATACGTTCTGTATAATATTTGATCAGGATAAAATGAGAGAAGATAGAAGCAATATGCAGAAAAGAAGCAAGAATAATGAATGCCTTTAAAGAAGAATTCACATATAAGAATCTGTAGTTTTAGAAGGTGAAGTGAAAGCATGTTTCAAGCATTTGGAAGAAATAAATCCCCAGTGACTAGTCCTATCAAAATCCTAACAAGAACACGCCAACAAATACAAAACACAAAACAGTGACTCACAGACTAAGAAACATTTAATATAAAATTCAGCCCCAAATAAATAATGCAGTAACTATAAAACCACTCTGTTAATTTCCTATGCAAGCAAAAAAGGATGTTCAAGATTTTCTAATAAAGGGTCAGTAAGTGTAGTGGTTAGGAGGTAAGATTGTGTTTCCAGAAGCTCTGGTTTCAGTTGCTGTCTTGCCTGCGAAACTCACCGAGAGACCTTGCGGATGAGCCATGCAACTATACAGTGCTGCCTCGCATGCCGAAATTAATTCCTTCTGTGGGTCATTTCGCTAACCAAAAATTTCATTATCCAAAATGTGGTTTCCCATTGAAATGAATGGGAAACCAATTAATCTGTTCCGGTTAATTGACAGTCACCTCCTTTCCTTCGCTGCGGTGTCCAGCGGGGGAAAGGAAGTGCTGGCTCAGGTACCCCAAAGCCAAGCCCAGTAATGTTGGGAAAATTTGGGGTGCCTGATGAAACCAGGCTACCACCACGGGGGGCAAAGTTGGGTGGTGATGGTGAAGGGAGCCAGCTGTTCCTGCTGGCCAGTTTCGCTTCAAACAGCTAGCGCCACCGCCACCCGACTTTGTTCTTCGTGGTGGTAGCGAGTGGCGGGAGTGCCCACTCCCGAAAAGAACGCACCCAAAAAGCAGGTGCCCTCTTTCCAGGAGTGGGTAAGGACCCGCCCACCGCCACTCGTTACAAGCCAGGGGGGATGAAAGACACGGGTGCTTTGTCCTTACCCACAACCAAAAAGAAGGCACCCACTTTTGGGATGCCTTCTTTTTGGGAGTGCCTAAGACCTGCCTACCGCTGCTCGCTATAACCCCGGGGGGGGGATGACAGCGAGCGGTGGCGGGTGGGAGTGGCGGTGCCCGGGAAGTTCAGACGGCTTGATATAGCCGTTCTGACTTCCTGGGTGGCGGGCCGAGTGGTGCAGCACCCGATCCGCTGGTCTGCCCAGCCACAGCACCCCCTGTGGCTGGGCAGAGCCACGGATTGGGTCCACCGCTTGGGAAGGTTTGAACTTCCCTGGCAGCAGACAGAGCAGGAAGTTCAAACCGTCCCGGGCGGCGGACCCGATCCACGGCTCTGCCCAGCCACAAGCGGCGGTGTGGCGGGGCAAACCAGCGGATTGGGTGCAGCACCCCTTGGGCCGCCAAGTTTGAATGGCTGTAGCAGCTGTTTTGAACTTCCCAGGTCCCGCCGCTCCCACCCGCTGCCACTCGCTTTCATCCCCCCCACCCCGGCTTGTAGCAAGCAGCAGTAGGTGGGTCTTACCCACCTCCCAAAAAGAAGGCACCCAAACGGGTGCTTTCTTTTCCGGATTGGGTAAGGACAAGTGCGTGTGTGTGTGTGAAAGATGCACCCGAAAACCAAAGGCACTCGCTGGCTGGCCAGTGGCTTCATTCCCACCGGCCAGTTTCCAATGGAGGTGCACCCAAAAGTCGTAAACCGAGGCACCCCATTGGAATTTCTCATTTACACAAACAAGCCTATTCTGGGAAAATCCATTTCGTTATCCAGTTTTTTTCATTAACAGAGGCATTCGTTATCCAAGGTATTAGTGGACTTTCGAAGGTCCAAAGTACAGGGTCACCATAAGTTAACATAAGAACATAAGAAGAGCCATGCTGGATCAGGCCAACGGCCCACCTAGTCCAGCTTCCTGTATCTCACAGTGGCCCCACCAAATGCCTCTGGGAGTGCACGAGACTAGATATCTGCCTCCTGATACCCCTCCCCTGCATCTGATCCTTGAAGTACTCTGGTTTTAGGCCTGGAGATGACACATATCCCTCATGGTTTGTAACCTGGGATGGACTTTTCCTCCAGGAATCTGTCCAGTCCCCTTTTGAAGGCATCCAGGCCAGATGCCATCACCACATCCTGTGGCAGAGAGTTCCACAGACTAACAACGCGCTGGGTGAAAAAATATTTTCTTTTGTCTGTTCTTACTCTGCCCCAGTTAGGAGAGATTTGGCGGGACACACCAAAAATGCAGACCACTAGTATCCAGATATGGACTACAAACCCCATAACCCTTGTCCTTGCCGACTTCTGTCGTCCTGGAGATCCGAAGCACATGAGGCTGCATATCTCTGTCCTAAGGGAAGTTGGAGATGCAGCATACACAGTTTTATCCTCCCCCCCCACCCCCCGTAAAACAACCATTGGTGCCGCTAGGTTATGAGTCACAGCATAAACAAGTGGCACTCCAGCCGTGTGTTCCCTAGAAAAATGTTTTGTGTGTTCTTCTGGACAGCTGCATTGCCTTGCTCAGTTAACGTCAGGTTGTGGAGATTTTTTGGAACCTTGATTCACGTCCTTATGATGATTTGGCTGTTAGGTGTTTGGCTTACGGTTCTTCGAGGTAACTGAAGGTACGGAAGAAAGCAGGTTAGAATGACTGTGGCATCTCAGCAATGTGTCGGAGATTGAGGTAGACGGTTCTAAGATAAAGCCATCATTATACAGGGCGGTTTAAGATTAATTGGCCTAATGCAACGGCGTGTTTGTTGAAAAACCTCTCGGCTTGCATGATAGTGGCAAGGGCCTGGCCGGTTTTCCTGTGGTTTCCATTTGTTCACTGCCTATTGTGATCCGTCTCTTGGAAGCTAATTGGATTCCTCATATCCCACCGGTAGCAAACTTAACACAAGGCAGATTCCGGTTCTGGAGGCTTCCTGAACCTCAGTACAGTGGAACCTTGACTTACGTCATTAATTCGTTCCGGAGGTCTAGACTTAAGTCAAACATGGCTTAAGTCAAATGAACGTTTCCCATAGAAAGTAATGGGAAAGTGGATTAATCCATTCCAGATGATGAAAAAGACCCCCGAAAACAGCAATGTAACACAAATTTGACTGGGATAGGAGATTCCTTCCGGGGATGTAAATGAAATGTCTCTTCAAAGAGAGGAGGAGGCAGTGGAATTATAGTCCACAAGTTATATGCCTCCACTTTTTAATGTTCATAGCAACAATGTCTAACATTTAAGTTTTACTGATTTTTAACCTGACGTCCCAAGTTCTGAACAACCCTGTGCTTACCATTAGAGTCCCACAACTTTACAGCTCCCCAACTAAAATGCTTCCATTGTGGACCAGACTTCTGCAGCCAGGTTTTTTACAAGACTGAGCCGACTGTCTAACCAGCAAGGCCAGCCCCGAGCTCCCGGCCCTTCTTCTCCTCCGGCAGCAGCGGCGGCTTCGGTGAGGCCGAGGACCAGCTCCAGGTGCTCTGAGCTGGCCTCGCCGAAGCCACCACTTCCGCTGCCGGAGGAGAGGAAGAAGGCAGGAGCAGTTTGGAGGCGGCAGCCGCGATGCTGGGTCGTGGCTGCCGCCCGATTCCGGTGCCTTGCGCCGGGGCTCCGAGCTGTAAGTCAAAGCCTGCGACTCAAGTCAAACAGGCCCCTTCTTGCTGCAAGTCAAATATGCTGCAAGTCAAGCAGTATGTAAGTCAAGGCTCCACTGTAATAAGTGGTCTGAACTAGCCGGCATTGAGGCGGTGTGTTCAGCTCTAGCGGTCTGGGGCGGCAGGCAGTAGATCCTTGATTAAATCTAGGCTTTCACATATCCGACTCTGGGCACTGCAGCAGCCAAGAACACATATGCAGGAACTGGCTTGCTCCCAGCGAGACAAGTGTGCTGGATGACTCAGCTGCACTGATCCTTTGCCCCCGCTGTCCTGGAAATCTGTTTGGCTGCAGAGAGATGGTGAACACAGAGAGAGCAGTGAAGCTTAAAGACTGCAGTTAGCACCAGAAGAAGCCTCCGGTCAGGAATTGGGTGCAAAGATTAGAATCAATTAAGCCAAGCAAGCAGGGGGGGGAGATTGGAATCAATTAACAAATCGAAGAAAAGGAAGGAAGGAAATTAATTAATTAATTAATTAATTAATTAATTAGATTTCTGGCAAATGGGACTTGATAGCAGGTTGCTTTTCATCCAGCTGGGTTTATAATAAACAACAGATATCTAATCATCATCATAATCTTAGAATTGCAGAACTGGATAGAACCCTAGGGAACATTAAGTCCAGCCCCTGTAAAGGGGCCCCAGTGGGGAATCGAACTCCAAACCTCTTGCTCCACAGCTAAAGTCCTCAACCCCTGAGCTATCTAGTAACTCATGAAGGATCATTATCGTCGTCTTAGAACTGCAGGAGCAAGCACCCTTCTGTCCTGGGGAAACGAGTTTTCATGACCCTGTCGTTTTCTTGCACTTACTGGTTTTTGTTTTCAGACACACACACCCCCGCCGCCCCGAGTGTCCATCTTTCTCTTTTTCTCATTTTAGAAGCAGCAGCTGTGTTTGTCTGTGCTGGCACATCGGGTCAAAAAAACCAAAAGAAAAGCAAAAAAAAAAATAAATAAAGACTACCTGCTGCTTTTTAATGCGAGCTTCCATGAACAAGTCTGGAGCTGTCCACAAAAGTTCACAGTAAAATATAGCTAGCAGGTAGTCTTGAAGGTGCCACGGTGCTTTTGTCTTTGGTCTCTCTGCATTTATATTTGATCTAGGATTGCTGCCAGAAATCAGGAAAGAACACCTCGTCTTCTCCTCTGCTCGTGTTTCCAAAACTGTTGTCTCGCTCAGCTGCCATCACTTGATTTCCACCGGCCCGGGTTCTTCTTGCCGGAATCACCTGCGCATCTCAAATGGCAGAGTAAAACTGGGAGGATTAAACATAAGAATATAAGAACATAAGAAGAGCCCTGTTGGATCAGGCCAAAGGCCCATCTAGTCCAGCTTCCTGTATCTCACAGTGGCCCCACCAGATGCCTCTGGGAGTGCAGGAGACCAGATATCTGTCTCCTGATACCACTCCCCTGCATCTGGTCCTTGAGGTACCTCAGTTTTAAGCCTGGAGATGACACATCTCCATCATGGTTTGTAGCCTGCGATGGACTTTTCCTCCAGGAATCTGTTCAATTCCCTTTTGAAGGCATCTAGGCCAGATGCCATCACCACATCCTGTGGCAGGGAGTTCCACAGGCTAACAACACACTGGGTAAAAAAATATTTCCCTTTGTCTGTTCTCACTCTCCCAGCCCTCAGTTTGAGTGGATGTGGATTCTATGGATTAATGTTCTCCCTCTTTCCGTTTCGTCCCTAGGAATGCATTCTCTCCGGCATTATGTCCGTGAATGGAAAGAAGGTTCTTCACATGGATCGCAATGCTTACTACGGAGGTGAAAGTGCATCCATTACACCGTTGGAAGATGTGAGTAACACACACATTTGCAGGTCCTTTTGAGTCTCATGCTTGGCTCTTTAAGGCAGTGTTTTTCAACCTTTTTTGGGCCAAGGCACACTTGTTTCATGAAAAAAATCACGAGGCACACCACCATTAGAAAATGTTAAAAATTTTAACTCTGTGCCTATATTGACTACATATAAACAGTAATTCGCTTCCTCCGCCGGGGGGTGTGTTCCTCCTGCTGGCGTGCCTTCCCGCCCTTCCTCCTCCTCCTCCTCCGTGGGCTTCCCATCATTCATTCATTCATTCCGTCGTTCAGAATGCTGGCGCACCTTCCCCCACCCCACCCCCACCCCAGTCGCCCGCCCCTCCTCCAACCATTCATGGCACATCCAGCTGTCCAAACATCTTCTCCCCCCCTCCCCACCCCCAATCCGTCGTTTCCCACCGCCTGGGTCCCCTTCACTTCACCTGTGCCAAGGTGGTGCATGTGTGTGTGTGTGTGTGTGTGTGTGTGTGTGTGTGTGTTCTGCTTATATACCGCCCCATACCACTTCAAGTAGTCTCTGGGTGGTCGGCGGCGAGATTTTTAGCTGCTCCGGACGTGCGGTTTGTCCGCTGCAGCCGGCGCCCCCCACCCCTTTTGAGGCTCCTTTGCCTTACCAGGGGAGGGCTCCCGGCTCCGTCCACGCAGCCGAGGATCGGGGCCTTGCCCAGCGAGGCGAGCGGCGGCCGCCGCCGCGGCGGACCGCCTGTGACCGGCAGCAGCAGCGGCGAGGCTTGTGGCCTCGCCGCGCTCTGGCCGGTCTCTCTTTGACAGGCCGCCTACCAGCTGGGGTCTCCGATCGGAGCCCTGATAAGGGCTCCGGCAGGGGGAGCGGCGGCGGCGGCGGCGGCCTGGGAGGCGGCGGCAGCGGCGGCGGCGATCGGATCCCTGTTCTTCGGCGGCCCTGTGCATGCGTGTGCGCGTGTGCCTGGGGTGCGGGGCGTAAGCACGTGTGGATCCGCCTCTGTGCCGCTCTCTTCGGGCCAAGACGCCGATGGGGGGGAATAGACACAGATGAGCAAAAAAAAAAAGTCTGTGTGTGTGTGTGTGTGTGTGTGTGTGTGTGCGGCAGCCGGCTTCTTTCTGGACGCCCCACCTTCCTCCGGCTCGCCGGTGCCGCGGCACACCAGCCAACATCTCGCGGCACAGTACTGTGCCGCGGAACACCAGTTGAAAAACACTGCTTTAAGGCATGATGCAGCACTGCTCCTTTTCAGGGATCTTCCAGGAAGTAGCTGGCAGAAGACTATGGGAGTGTGGGGGGTGGTCTGATTAGAACAAACCCTGTGTTACCTGGGAGTTCTGGGCGTCGTAGTCCACAATGTGCTGTGCTAGATGGCCCATTGGCACCAAACATGCATGACGTTCTACAGGGTAAAATGGAACAGGGTGACCTGTACGTTTCACATTCGAGGCTGGGGCTGAGGGAGAATTAACAATGAAGGCAGGCAGGGAAGTCTATGTACAGCTTATGTCATATGTCTCTGTGAAGATCCTCAGTCACCCAGGAGAGTTCATCTGGAAGTTGAGTCATGGCTACTGGACTTCTTTTTTGAGAGATAGAAACGTTTCGCTGCTCATCCAAACAGCTTCATCGGTCTGAATACAGCTCGTGCGAGTCCTCCATCTTATAGTCCGCTTTGACAAAAAGCCTTCACCACCAAGGCCACAGCTAGGGACCCAATCTTGATAGGTTTCAGCACCTTAGGCCATTGTTCACCTTAAGGCTATGGATACTACTGTCTCCCTAACGAGCCTATTCAGGCCATTGTTCATCTTATGAGCCTAATTCAGACCAGGGTGACAAGAGGTCAAAGCTGACTATAAGATGGAGGACTCGCACGAGCTTTATTCAGACTGATGAAGCCGTTTGGATGAGCAGCGAAACGTTTCTATCTCTCAGAAAAGAAGTCCAGTAGCCATGACTCAACTTCCAGATATGTCATATGTCATTTAATCCTAGTTGCGGGCCAGGCGCGAAGGGTAAGGATTAGAGATGGGCAGGAAGCACGTGGCCGTGGTTCGGCCCAATCTGCCCCCTCTGTCTTTTTCCGTCTCTGTGACAATTTTTCCGTAATGCAAATGCCACTCTTACATTGCGGTATACTCTGTTATCTAGTTCATATGGAATCAGCAGTAAAATATTTTCCATGAATCATTTAATATGACACACACAGTACATTCAATTTACTTTTATACAGTAATTTCTCCAGGCATTGTTCTTTCATCTGTATGGCTGCTGCCATACGCTGCTTTCCCCGACCCTCCTTTACTGGCACCTCCACTCGCCTGCCTCTGCACGCACGCCGGCTGGGTCGTCCTCCAGGGCTGTTTCTCCAGTCCGGCCAGGATGCTGGGCTTCCTTTCCCCGCCTCCTCTGACAACCAGCCACACAGGCAGCTTCCCCGTCTCAGTGGCCGGCTGCCAGAGGAGGGAGGGGAAGGAATGGGGGGGGGCACTCCTTCCCAGGCTGAAGAATCATGCAGCAGGGAGGCATCCAGCAGCACACACTAGTTGGCGAGTGGAGGAGCCAGCCAGGGGAGGTGCAGGAAGGAACGCACGGTAGCTGTGCTGTTTGCGCTGACGAATGGGCACGAAGCGCGACGAAACACTTTATGCCCTTCTCGGGTGAGGGGCCTGCATTCTGAGAACCAAGAGCATACGTTCGGCAGCTGGAAGAGGCAGGGAGTTCTTGTGGATGCGAAGGAGTTGACGTTTGGTTTCTGAACCCTTGTCATCAAGTCTTACCTTGGGACTGGAAGAGAGCCTTGCTCTACCGGTTCTTAGCCACACTGGAATGAGCCACTGGGCTGCAGCTGGTAGGGCTTTATTATTTCTGTGCAGCCTAAGTATATTTATATACCGCCCAACTTTCCGAATACAAAAGTGGAACATGTGATACCTTTAGGCTACTATAAAAATAGTAATCAGGGTGAAAGAGGAGAGTGGAAAAAATGGGCTGAAGCTCAACATAAAAAAAAACTAAGATCATGGCCACCGGTCCCATCACCTCCTGGCAAATAGAAGGGGAAGAAATGGAGGCAATGACAGAGTTTATTTTCTTGGGCTCCTTGATCACTGCAGATGGCGACTGCAGCAACGAAATAAAAAGACGCCTGCTTCTTGGGAGGAAAGCAATGGCAAACCTAGGTAGCATCCTAAAGAGCAGGGACGTCACTTTGCCAACTAAGGTCAGGATAGTCAAAGCTATGGATTTTCCAGTAGTGATGTATGGAAGTGAGAGCTGGACTATAAAGAAGGCTGATCGCCACAGAATCGATGCTTTTGAGCTGTGGTGCTGGAGGAGAGTCTTGAGAGTCCCCTGGACTGCAAGGAGATCAAACCTATCCATCCTGAAAGAAATCAACCCCGAATGTTCACTGGAAGGACAGATTCTGAAGCTGAGGCTCCAGTACTTTGGCCACCTCATGAGGAGAGAGGACTCCTTGGAAAAGTCCCTGATGTTGGGAAAGATGGAAGGCAAAAGGAAAAGAGGACGGCAAAGAACGAGATGGTTGGACGGTGTCATCGATGCAACCAAAATGAATTTGACAAAACTCCAGGAGGCAGTGGAGGATAGGAAGGCCTGTCGAGCTCTGGTCCATGGGGTCACGAAGAGTCGGACACGACTGAACGGCTGAACAACAACAACAAAAATAACAAAACATTGCTAATATTTCGGGGGCAAAACCCCCTTCCTCAGAGCAGTACCAATAGGTAATAACATGGCAAAAGATGGATTTGCCAGGAGTTATTTCTTAGATGTAAGGTCCTTGGCAAGATGGGGAAAAAGCCAGGCAGTTTACTTGAGGCAGAAGCTTGGATGTTCTTAGACTGCATCCGAATTGAAGGGAGGGAGGTGTTTCTATTGCCCCAGTCTTTCCAAAGACATGTCACGGCTCTCACTCTGGGTGGTTCACAACAAGAAAATCCATATAATTCAGCTATACAAACTAATGTAAAACAAACCCAACTGATCAAAACATTAAAATCAGTAAAACATGGGATATATGACGGCGGCAAAAAAGAAGGGAAAAGAGAATAGGATAAATCACCATTAGTCGCCAAAAGCAGCCTGGAAGAGCCAAGTTTTAAATCGCTTCCTGAAGGCTGAGAGGGGCTCCGTGGTCCTAATATCGCTGGGAAGCTTGCTCCACCAAATGGGACCCGCCACAGAAATGACACGATTCCGGGTAGAGCCCTTACGAGCTTTTATACAGTAGCGACTCTAAGCATGAGGACCTGGGATGATCTAGTGGGCCGGGCCAAAGAAGATCTTGGGAAGATACGCTCCGTCAGATAAGCTGGTCCCAAGCCATGGAGGGTTTTGTAAATCAAAACCAGTACCTTGAACCTTAAGGTTTTTAATTGATATAATATAGATTGTGGGTCCGCTGATGACAATTTTAGAATAATGATTTTAGTGTAAGGTTTTTTATTAATGATTTATTGATATTTTACTTTTAACTATTTTAAATTGTTTTATTCTTTGGATTGTAAGCCGCCCAGAGACTTTGGGTAGTGGGCGGCATATAAGTTAAATAAATAAATAAATAAACAAACAAACCTTATTCGGGAGGCAACGGGTAGCCAATGCAGGCGGGCCAGAATGGCGGTGATGCGGTCATATCTTCCCGTACCAACCACCAATCTGGCTGCCGCATTCTGCACCCTGTGTGTCCGTGCAGGTCAAGTGTAAACCTTTTCAGGGGTTCTCCAGGTTTCTGTTCATTCGGGCAGCCTTCTCATCTCTCTCGTGTTGTAGTGCACGAATAGTATTTATCCCAATTAGCTAGCTAGCTTGCACGTGGGATTTGTATAAACCCCAGGAATGCGCGGCCTCTGGAGCCCTTGCTTGTGCCAGGCTAGACAAGCCGTTGTGGTGGATTTATTATCAAACTCTTGTGATGGGTTTCATGTCAAGCTGGATGTGAATCGGCGGCGTGGCTGCTGCAGTTCTGTTTTGCTGGAAGCTTTCTGTCACTTCAAAAGCCAGATTTCTTTTCAGCAAGGTAGTCTCAACCGGTGGGATTAACGACTGTCTGCTGATAACATTGCCTTCATCAGATTGGTTTCTTCATGAGCTAGAAGGGTCTAGGGTAGTGATGGTGAACCTTTTAGAGACTGGGTGCCCAAACTACGATTCAAAACCCACTAATTTTTCGCAAAGTGCCCATACAGCCATTTAACCTGAATAGAGGTGGCTGTGAAGGGGCGGTGTCGGGTGCTCACAGAAAGGGCTCCGAGTGCCACCTTGGGCACCCGTGCCATAGCTTCGCCAACACGGACCTAGGGGAAGTGCTGCCCTTGGCCCTCAGTGGCTGACCAACGCCGCTTTTGTCTTTCCAGATCTCTGGTATGGCACCTGGTGGGTGATGGGGGTGCTAAATTGTCCCCCAGGACTAGCAAGGCCACTCTGGTAGAAATCTACATCAGACCGCCGTGACATTAGCTGCCAGCTTGGGTGCATTTGGTGCTTCTGGCCCTAACCCTTCCTACCTATGAAATTATACAGATCTTGCCTTGCTCTCTAGTCTCTGCCATTCCAATATCTCTTGTATGCAGAATTTCTAATTCAAGGAGGGTGTACCAGTGGCTTCTGCCCTTAGGGTTAGGGAAGGCTTGGGTAGAGCCAGTTCTGAACTTGAGGAGCTGGGCGTGAGTGAAGGCCTTACTTTGGGAGCCCTTGTGCTGCCGGATTTTCCGCAAGCACTGTGAATACAACGTTATGTTGAAGCAGGTGTGACTTGTGTGATGCTCCCTTTCCCCCTTTCCTCTGGATGTGACGCACGGTCATAACTCGTAACTCTCTCGTCCTTTTAAGTTGTACAAAAGGTTTGGCTTGCCGGGATCCCCGCCGGAGTCGATGGGCAGAGGCCGGGACTGGAACGTCGATCTCATCCCCAAGTTCCTTATGGCTAACGGTGAGTGTCAGAGGGTGTTCTATTGGACCAGCCAGCAGAAGCAATACTTATTGAAACCAAACAGCTATATTCCAAACGTATAAAAATATATCACAGCATCACAGAACTTCTACAAAGTTCAACAAAGCGTAGAGGGAAAAATCACATGAATACATTGATACAAAATTCAACAGCATAATAGCATACATTATATTGACAAAATAGATGGCAGAGAAACAAAGTGGGTGCCTTACTCACGGAAGGCCCAATGAACAATGATTTACAGAACATTTTTATACACATGTCTGTCCAATCATAAATGACATTACCTCATAGCTATTGCAACCTCTTGCATCAGCCAAAATTCATTATGTTAATTCTTAACATCTTTGTGTGTGTGTTGTGTCGTTACAGTCTTCGTGACCCCATGTCCATGGAGTTTTCTTGGCAGGAATACTGGAGTGGTTTGCCAGTTCCTACTCCAGGCGCCTACAGCACCTGGTCTTCCCTGGTGGTCTCCCATCCAAGTACTAGCCAGGACCGACCCTGGTTAGCTTCCGAAATCAGGCGAGATCGGAAGTGCTTAGGCCATTTGAAAAAACTATACATTCAGTCACTGTGACTTTGCGCTTTTTACAGACTTCATTTTTAAATCAATTGAAGACATATCAAACACATATAGAACATCCTGTCTAATACATATATCTCACTAACTAATATCTGTCAGTGAGCGACCAGGAGCCTCCTTGTGCCTCCTTTTATGACCAGAATAGATGGCATGGAACCCTCTCTCCCTGATGCTTTGCATCTCAAGGGTCCAGGCATGTGTTGTCACTTACATCCGCATCTGTGTCAGACTTGTCAAGTATCCTGTTACGGGTGGGACAATACTGTTTTTCCAGCCTTTGTCCCGCTTTTGTTCCAGAGCGCATATTTTGCCGGAAATGTCCCGTGCGACGGTGGTGGTGACACAAGGCGAACTTGCCCGTCGCTCCGGGAAGCACCTCCCCCTGGTCTGTTTGGCCAGGCACAAGGGGGCGGCCCATGCCAAGGGGGCGGAGAGGGGGGGCGGGCAGGGGCGTCCCCGCCTTGCCATCCCAGCAGCAGCAGGAGCTTACATTGCAGAGGCGGGGCACCAGGCCAGCAGCCCCATCCAGAATCTGAAGACCCTGATCTGCATTGAGGCGTGCGCGTGCTGGGGGCAGGGGGGGGGCAGATGGAGGAGGCCCTGCCTCCGACTTCCCCCACCATAGGTGTCACGTTTTACCCAGCACTCGCTCACAGCAGCGCATCTCTGGACGGAGGCCGGTGGGCCGGCCGGCTGATGAGCGGGAGCAGGGGAGGGGAGTCAGACTCAGACAGTGGCCGAGCAGTGATCCTGGCCGGATGCTGGTGGTGGTAGAAGAAGGAGGCGTGCGTGCGTGCGCGTGTATGTTTGGGTCTCTGTTTTTGCACATGCGTACATTGCACCTCCTGTCCCTACCTGCGCTGGGTAAAACTTGACACCTATGATCTGTGTGGCCTTAATTTGGAAGAGCAGCTGCCTTCTCACCTGCCCCGGGGCCATTTGCAAGGCAGCTGGCGTCTCCCTTCTCAGGAGCAGCTCAGCCCAGGCTGCTTGGCCACTTGCAAGCCTCTGTGTACATTTGTGTCCAACTCACGGATGTAGAGAGGACCGTTGCTTATCAGAGGCTCTTTCTGAGGGAGGTTTGCAAGCGTGGCTTGTTGCTTTTGGATGCCCTGCTTTGGGTACCTCTTGTGACTTGTTTTTCGCCAAGAAACTTTGACCCAGGCAAAAAAAAAAAAAACCGTCTCTTTTTGGTTCAGATCCCGGTGGCACCGAGCCATGGCTGACTTCCCACCCGGGACGAGCCACGCCGGACTCATCACCGAGGGCCAGCCATGGGCTTGGCACAACACAGACCGTGCCTTTGGCCTGGAGCCTTTGGGCTTTCGTAGCTGTCGATGGGAAGCTTTAAAAGCTTATTAAATCAGTTTCAGGGCCATTGCCTGACATGGTTGTTGATAAATCTGGGTAAGCCACGGAAGTCCACCTAGTTGTCTGCACTGCAGTGGACCTCTGAATCGTGTGCCATGTCTTTGTTTTTAAAAAAGAGGTGTAGTTTTTAAGCAGTGTAGAGCTGCCTAGATGCCCTAAGCACATCCGATCTCGCCTGATTTCAGAAGCTAAGCAGGGTCGGCCCTGGTTAGTACTTGGATGGGAGACCACTGTAGGCACCTGGAGTAGGAACTGGCAAACGACTCCAGTATTCCTGCCAAGAGAACTCCATGGACATGGAGTCATGAAGGGTCGGTCATGACATGACACAACGCAACAACAACCCCCACGTAGTGAAAGGGCCTCTTACGAGAGTCCTTTCCTGCTGATCCAGAATCTTTCATTTTTGGCTACAGATGGGAGGCCACACGCTGCTCTCAGAAGGGCTTCAGCGCAGCCAGATTATTCTGCCGCTGCCGTTTCGCTCTTCCTGCCCAGCTCTTCAGATTTAGGGGCTTGGTTGCCTTCAGGAGAAGGATGCCTCCCCCATGAGCTGTCCTTCCACATCACAGCTGGGCTGCCTGTCAGCTGAGCGATGAACTTTATGGGACATGACAAGGATAAGGAGATTGGTGTGTGAGGGACTGTGCGCAGCACACGTGGCCTGGTTTTACTGTGGCATCAGGACGAGGCAAGAGGGAGAGGCCAGGCCAGGGCCTTCACGCTGCCTGCCGGCCAGACAATCGCACGTCCCTGCTCTGATGGGGCTTGGGTCACCATTGAGCTCAGAGCTTACCTGTGTCCTCATCTGTGTGCCTTCCAGCTACCTCTCTTTAAAATGTGTTTGGTTTCAGGTCAGCTGGTCAAGATGCTGCTCTACACAGAAGTCACCCGATACCTGGACTTCAAGGTGATAGAAGGAAGCTTTGTCTACAAGGGGGGGAAGATTTACAAAGTTCCTTCCACCGAGGCAGAAGCTCTGGCATCCAGTAAGCAGAAGGAACTTTTTTCTGTTTTTATGTTTGAACTCATTTGTATTCAATGTGTGCTCAGTATAGTAGGACCTCCGTATCCACTGATTCGTTATCCACTGATTCAGTTATCCATGGTTGGCAGAAAGGAAAATAAATAAATAATTTGACAGCCGCAAAGCAAGCTATTGTCACAAAACAGCAGTTTTAGGGATTTTTGGTGTTCTCTCTTATCCACGGTTTTCATTATCCATGGGGAGGCTTGAAACCAATCCGCAGCGGATACCGGGGTCCTCCTGTACAGTGTTTCTGGAAAAGAGTTTCCTTAAAGAAATCGGGATGTGGTGCTCCTATAACGTTCATAAATGTACAGTGGTACCTTGTATAAAGGAATTAATTTGTTCCAAATGAAATTATGTTAAGCAAATTTTCCTTTATACAAATTCCCATAGGAATGCATTGAAAACAGAGTGATACCATTTTTATGTTGTACGGATTCTCCCCATAGGCGATTAGTTAAGCAAATTTCCCCTATCTCCGGAATTTTTTATGTTATACAGATTTTATGTTATACAAGCTGTTTGTTATATAAGGGTCCACTCTACCACTGAAATTAATCAAGAAGACCATCTAGAGTTCAAGCAAAAGGGTGCTATTTCTGTACCATCCCATAATACTGGGCAGTTTGCAATTTAATTATTCAGGCTACACATTGGAAACACCACCAGCCCCCATGAGATACGGTAGGTATTCAGATTATTGATTTTGGAAGGCTGAGTGAACCTTGAGACAAATACCTGAGCCCGTTGGGATCAAACTCTGGCCACGAGCAGAGTCTTGCCTGCAGTACTGGAGTTTAACCCCTGCTGCCATGAGGCTTCAAAATTGCGTCTTAGGTTATTTACCTATGCTCTTGTGACATGGCAAGGATAAGAAGATATGAAATCCTTTGCTGGAGCAGGTTGGTTTGCTTATCCTGTGCTGGGTCTTAGAGGAATGTCCGTGTCACTTCTGGTGACATGGAAGATCAAAACTGCCTTGCAAGCTGTGATGAAAGACCCCTCATCGAGCGATACCCCTGGGGAAATGGGCCACCATCCACCTGTCATAAATAGCCAGTGATGCGCTTGAAGGTCTAAAAGCACCCACTAACCTGTGTAATGATCGTTGCCGTCGGAGCACAATAAACAGTTAAGCCCCATAGTCAAACCTGGTCCCTGTGCAGCTGCCATGAGTCACTCTTTCTCTTTTCACACTCTTGAGGAATTCAGAGATTGAGGGTGGAAACTCAGCACCGAGGTCCTTCCTCGGCAGCCCCTGGCATCTCTGTGGATGCAGCGGCATGATTTGAAAGGATGCCTGTCTGAGGCCCCTGGCCATTTTCCCAAGTTTTAGTGCAGACGAGGCAAAGAAAGGCAAGCAATCGGACTCGCAATCAGGCCCCTGTGGCTGGCTGTTTGTTGAAGGCCTCCATTTTCCCCAACACAGTTCATCCTTAGACAGAAAGGATCGATACCTCGGGGGGTGTCCTCTGGGAAGTGCAGCCTGAACTCCCTAGACAGCAGCCACAGCGTCCTCTCTGCCCCGGGCAAAGTGGTCCTGGGTTTCTTACAGGCATTGGGTGGGGAGAACTTAAGCCAGGCATGTCCAAACTTTGGCCCTCCAGATGTTTTGGACCACAACTCCCACAGTTCTTTGGCATTGACAATCTAAGCTTAGAATTCTGGGAGTTATGGTCCAAAACATCTGGAGGGCCGAAGTTTGGACATGCCCGACTTAAGCGAAAGGCCCAGCAGTGCCAACTAGAGATAGGTGTTTCGTTTTGGAAGGGGACTGGTTCTGAAAAAAAAAAAACATCCCAGCACAGCTGGCGCTCTGAACCCAGTCCCACCCTCCGGAACAAAACCAACCATTTTCTTACCTTGCTGTAGTTTGCTCAGGGAGAAATTCCCACCCAGAAGCAGCCTCCGATGCGTCATCTTTCCCTCTCCCTGGCGCTGGCCAATCAGACAGGGAGGGCGGGATGGTGCACATCGTTGCACATCCATGGAATGGATTGACTTAGTAAAAGAGACCCTTGATGCATTTCATCTGCAAGACTGGGCAGGGCTGTTAATGATTCACAGGGTTGCTGGAAGTGCGTCGCTGGACTCATGACACGGCGCATGGCTTGCCGTGGCTTCGGAATTTATTGGTATTTGCTCAGGAGGAGCACGCGCAGGACTTGTTGCATGCAAATAAATTAAGCCATGTTTTAATAGAAGGCTGTAAGAAGAACTTGGGAGCTGGATCAGACCAGAAGTTCGTCTAGACCAGTGGTTCTCGAGCCCTGCGTCCCCAGATATTCCTGGACTGCAACTCCCAGAAATCCTGGCCAGCTCAGCTAGTGATGAAGACTTTTGGGAGTTGCAGTCCAGGAATATCTGGGGACGCAGGGGTTGAGAACAACTAGTCTAGTCCAGCGTTCTGTCATCCAGTGACCAAACCGGTTGTCGCTTGTGTGAAGCCAGCTGGCAGGCAGCAATCTGGTTTTCAGATGGATGGGTTCGTTTGTTTCCTTACTCAACTAGGATTTGCTTAGCTAGGTGTGCCATGCTGATCCCCCCCGCCTTGTTGCTTTTCAAGCCTTGACTCGTGGTTCTGTTTTAGATGGCTATCAACATGATTGTTTGGATCTCGGTCGTTCGAGTTCAGTAACTCAGGCAAGGGCGGTGCTGGGGAGGGTAAAAACCTTGCGGTGCTTGGCATGATGATCACGAGAAGAACGCAACTTGGTCTTCAGACCCTTCATCAATGCTCTGGGCTCACGCTTCCCTGATTTCGTAGGTCTGATGGGCTTGTTTGAGAAGCGGCGCTTCCGGAAGTTCTTGGTCTACGTGGCTAACTTTGACGAGAACGACGCCCGCACGTTTGAAGGCGTGGACCCCAAGAAGAACACCATGCGCGACCTGTACAAGAAGTTCGACCTCGGCCAGGACGTCATCGATTTCACCGGCCACGCCCTTGCGCTCTACCGGACCGATGAGTGAGTGGATGCCTTGGCTGGAGCTCACGAGGAGGAGCTCCTTGTCAGACGCCACGTTGGGGAAGGTTATGAGACCAGGGGGAGCTGCCTAGAGATGCCCTAAGCAGATCCGATGTCGCTTGATTTCGGAAGCTAAGCAGGGTCAGCCCTGGTTAGTACTCGGATGGGAGACCACCAGGGAATACCAGGTGCTGTAGGCGCCTGGAGTAGGAACTGGCAAGCCACTCCAGTACTCCTGCCAAGAAAACTCCATGGATATGGAGTCACGAAGAGTCGTTCATGACTGTAAGACACAACACACACACACACACACACACACACACACACACACACACACACACACACACACACACACACACACACACACACACACACACACACACACATGAGACCAGGGGACCTCTTCGGGATCTTTGCAGACCAGGAAAGCATGGCAACAAAACAGCCGTCGGCCTCTCACTAGGTCTGGAGGCTAGTTGTGGTCACCGGCTAGTCGTGGTCCGGCCAGCCAGGTGCCCACGTTGGCTGTGGAAGGTGTGCCACATCCTGCACACAGTGTGTCAGCCGAATGGCCACCTTCTCCTGTCCAAAGAGGGCCTTAGAACCCCAGGGCAGGCTTGGGGGTTCTTTGCCAGGGCTGTGGAGTCGGTAGATAAATGTTCTGACTCCGACTCCTAAGTTTTTTTTGTACTTCCGACTCCGACTCCTCTGTATTAATATGCAAATGTATTTTATACATTCCTTGAAGGAAAGAAAGGCGACATACATGTCATTACCACAGGACTACTGGCTGGGAAGCCAACACTCTACTGTATTGAACAGTTTAAGCAAAAGACACAATGAAAACAACAAAGTTTTGTTAATTTTTTTTAATTAATCAAGTGGCTGGATAGTAGCAGCAGGCATAAACATCAGAGAAGTCATTAATTATAACTTTTGGGACATTTAAACTTGCTTTTTTAAAATTCCAATCTAAATTTAGTAAGAGTTGGAGTCGGAGTTGGTGCCTTGTTTGCCGACTCCGGCTCCAGGTACCCAAAATTTCCTCCGACTCCGACTCCTCGACTCCGACTCCACAGCCCTGTTCTTCGGCCTGCCTGCATAACACTAGCGACCCAGTTGGGTGCAGGAGGCTGGCTTAGCGAGGAGGCCCTGCGACAAGAAAGGAGGAACTGCCCTCGAACCTGGGGAGAAGCCCTGGGAAACGGCGACGAGGATGGTGGAGGTGAGTCGGAAGAGCGGGCACCGATCACGGCCTTGATTGTCTGAACCGTTGTCCTCTTTTCTCTCTCAGCTACCTAGACCAACCCTGCCACGAAACCATCAACCGGATTAAACTCTACAGCGAGTCTCTCGCGAAATACGGCAAGAGCCCCTACTTGTACCCTCTGTATGGCCTGGGAGAGCTTCCCCAGGGATTTGCAAGGTGAGAGAGAGAACCTCTGGTCGTGTTCTTTGCCCTCCTTCCTTGAATAGCGGCTCTGGGTCCCCTGAGCTTCTCCCATGAGCATCATTCTGTTCATGGCTACTTGACTTTGTTTTCTATACTGCCCCATTTCTATACTGCCCCAATCTTAACATTTTTCAAATGTTTTTAAAAAAATATTTATTAGATGCAAATTGTTACAACTGCACCATTGTAAAAATGTAGGTTTCTTTCCTCCTAAAGAGCCGACTTTAAAAAACAAAAACAAAAAAAACACACTTAACCTTCTCTGTATTTTGGGACATTACTTGGGACTCCCCTCACATTGGCCTGGTCTTATGTGAGTCTACAGTAAACCCCCACCTATCGCAGGGGTAAGGGACCTGACCCGACCCACAATAATTGAAAGTCTGCAATATACAAATGTTGGGTCAGGTCAGGACTGGGTGGGCACTCTGGGGGCTCTTGTACTTACCCCAGGCCTGGCGCTGCCCCAAACGGGCCCACAAGGGGCTTTCCAGTCCCCCAGAGGCCCCACAAGTGCTTTCTAGTGATCTGGAGGTCACTTCTGGTTTACCAGAAGTCACTCCCGGTTTGTGGGGAAGCACTTTTGGGGCCTCCAATGGACCTGAGAAGGCCTTTCCTCGTTACCCCAGGGGGCCTTTTTTCATATACTGCGGACCAGCAATATACCGGGACCGCAGTATATGAACGGCAAAAGGGCGGGGAACAACTTGTCTGGCCTGAAAAGATCTGGATCTGGATCTGGCATAATTTGAGACCACCTGGTAATGGGGTGGCTAAAAAATCTTGTAAATGAATGAATGAATGAATGAATGAATGAATGAATGAATGAATGAAACCGGACGGTTCATAACTGACGAAATAACTAAGCGTGTAAAAACTATGAAAAAAGCAGAAAATCCATCGAAACAACTGTGCTACGAGGCACGTGGTCTCTGGAAGAGCGAAAGCGGAGCCCCAATCTTGGAGAACGCCGTGGGGAGCAATCATGAGGCCGGGGAAAAGATAGGCCGAGGATGGAACCATTGGAAGGCGCTGCCTTGGGCATGGATGCTGGGGTGGTGGTTCTGGAAGCAACCAGCCGGCCTTCCCGAGGGGGGGTGGTGGCTGCAGCTCACGGGGCCTGGGGGGGTCGTCATCTAATGGTTGCCGGGGAGCGAGCGAGGGCGTAGACGTCCCTCACGTGGCCTGTGTAGACAAAATAACTGAGAGGAACAAGGCTTTGCGTGGTGACCAAACACAGGCACTGCCTCCTCCTCCTCCTCCTCCTCCTCCTCAGAGTGGCAGGCAAGTACAGATGGGAGGTGGGGTAGGCGAGGTTTGGACACAGGCCCTGCCTCGGCCTGCAAGTCACTTGGGACATCCCGGTGCCTCCTGCCCTCCCGCCCCCAACAGCTAAATAAACTTTAAAATGAACTTTAAAAAAAAACCCCATCACAAAAGCCCCGTTGTGCCTTCTAGGTGCATGGGGGAGAGAGAAATTTTGCTATATTTCAGAGGGGCCACCCACCTACCCCATGCAGGATGGGGGGGGGTTCAGTCAAAGAAATCAATAGACAGGCATTTGGGGTGGGAGCAGGTGTGGCCTTCTAAAGTTTTTTTTTTGGGGGTATTTGTTTGTTTGTTTGTTTGTTTGTTTGTTCCCTTTCTCCTCAAAAGGACCATAATGGCATAAAGCAAAAAGCGAACCGTTTTTATTTATTTATTCGTTTTAGAGTATTTTTACCTGTCCAGCTCTTTCGGTCTTCCCTCCTAAGGCTCCGTTTCCAGCCCCCCGATCATCCTAGAATAAGTCCTGGACCATTTATTTATTTATTTTGGAGTATTTTTACCCCGCCTTTTTCCTTGGAAAAGGACCCAAGGTGGCTTACAGTAATGAGGGACAATATACAGTCCAGTACCATTAAGACATGTTCAAGTATTTGAGAACAAGGAATGGAGGGACATCTTCCAGCATTAAAAGGCAACAATTACATTAAAGCTACAAGAGAACGCGAGCAGTTAAAGAGGTTAAAATTCCATGTAAAAGTTATGAGTGATGGAAACTAACATTGAAAACGTAGTGTCAATGCAATCACACCAGGTTATAAGTGGTTATAAACACAAAAGTCTATGTGATCATATAGATTAGTATAAAAGACCCATAATAGGTAGTGCGTTGTTTTTTAAGGAAAGCTTCCCTGAAGAGAGAGGTCTTTGCCTGTTTCCTTTTCCTACTCTGGCTCATAGCCTTATAACCATGGTTATAACCATGCAGCTTATAGACCTCCCCATAGTGCTTAAGGCACTCTCTGGTGGTTTACAATTTAATTATGTAGGCAAAAACTCCCCCCCCAAAAAAAAAGCTGTCTTTTCATCATAGAACGGTATTTAAAAGATAAAAACAAATACACAGATATCTGAAAAGAATAAAACAAATATTATTTCAAAATATTTATTTTATTTATTTATTTATTTTCACACTTATATACCGCACCTATTCACCACAAGTGGGACTCCGGGCGGTTTACAACCGATAAAGTAAAACAATTGAAAAGCTGAAACATCACCGGTACAGGCACAGAAAGTACAATCATTTACAATCATTTTCATTTAAATGAAAAGCAATGAACTGGATTTGTTTTAGCCAAGGATTTTGTAATAGTAATAATTATATAATTATATAATTATATAATATATATATATATATATATATATAATTAATATATATATAATAAATATATATAAAATATATATATAATTATATAATTATATAAAAATAATAATAGAAATAGTAATAATAAGATCTATAGTAATGCAAACTTAAAACGCAGAATATGCAACACTCTTCCTCCCAACTTCTGGAAGTGGTCTCTGCTGGGCTCATCGGTTGCCTTTCTCTTAGCCAAGACAGAGGAAATCTTAAAACTTATTTCTTACGGATGGTAACACAACCCAAAGTAGACATTCTCACACATCTTCTGTATAAAGCCTTCGGCACTTCCAATGCGCTGTCGGGTGCACACATTCTCAGTAAAGTTCCACCCAAAGAGTCTTCTATGGTCTAGCTTTTTGGACATCTGGTGCTGCTCAGCATCTCAGGACCAGCTTTTCAGGCCATGGGTATCAGGGCAGAGAGGAAGGTCTCTTTTCCAAAAACCATGGGCTGCGGGAAGCAACCAAGATGGGTTCCTTAGCCTGTAAAGTACAAAGTGTGCGAGGGCCAGCGATCCACCTGCCTTACTCTCTGGCTCCGTGTCCTTCGTTGGCAGGTTAAGCGCGATCTACGGAGGCACCTACATGCTGAACAAACCGATTGAAGAGATTGTCATCGAGGGCGGCAAGGTGGTTGGCGTGAAATCCGAAGGAGAGGTACGCCTCAAGCTGCTTTTGTGGTTTTGCATGGGCTCAGTCTACCTCTCAGCAGAGATCTGAAGGCCGCAGAGGGTGGGTCCTGCTCAGAGTTCTTTGGGGCGCTTGGGTTGAACAAAAACATAACACTTGGCTGTATTTCATAGAATCCTAGAGTTGGAAGAGACCTCAAGGGCCATCCAGTCCAACCCCCTGCCATGCAGGAACCCCCGTCACAGTATTTCCGACAGATGGCCATCCAGCCTCTGCTTAAAAACCTCCAAAGGAGGAGACTCCACCACCCTCCTTTGTGGCAGCATCTTATTCCACTGCCAAACAGCTCTAACCGTCATGAAGTTCTTCCTAATGTTCAAATGGAATCGCTTTCTCTGTAGTTTGGAACCATTGCCTCGGGTCCTAATCTCTGAAGCCGTGGAACACGAACCAGTCCCTTCTTCAATGTGACATCCTTTCAGATATTTAAACATAGGTATCATATCCTCTCTCAGCCTTCTTTTTGGAAGGCTAAGCATTCCCTGTTCCCTAAGCCGTTCCTCCTAAGACATTTCTTCCAGAATCTCAACCATCCTGGTTGCCCTCCTCTGTACCCGCTCGAGGTTGTTGACATCCTTTTTAAATTGAGGCGCACAGAACTGGACACAGGACTCCAGGTGGGGTCTCACCAGAGCAGAATAGAATGGCACTATCACGTCCCTTGATCTAGACACTGTGGCTCTGTTGATGCAACCATGAATCACATTGGCTTTCCTCAGCATCATGCACCTCAAGAAATTATTAGAGCCATCTGCGGAAACCCTGTAGAGATTACCCTTTTACCACTATCTGAAGCAAATCAGGATACACAAAGTGAACTGTGATCCACCAAAAAAAGACACTTCTACAGAACCATAGTGTCTAGATCAAAGGAAGTGATAGCGCCACTCTATTCTGCTCTGGTCAGACCCCACCTGGAGTACTGTGTCCAGTTCTGTGCACCTCAGTTTAAAAAGGATGTTGACAACCTCAAGCGGGTGCAGAGGAGGGCGACCAGGATGGTTGAGGGTCTGGAGGAAATGTTTTATGAGGAACGGCTTAGGGAACTGGGAATGTTTAGCCTTTCAAAAAGAAGGCTGAGAGGGGATATGATAGCTATGTTTAAATATTTGAAAGGATGTCATATTGAAGAGGGAACAGGTTTGTTTTCCATGCCTTCAGAGACTAGGACTCGGGGCAATGGTTTCAAACTACAGGAAAAGAGATTCCATTTGAACATTAGGAAGAACTTCATGACAGTTAGAGCTGTTCGGCAGTGGAATATGCTGCCTCAAAGCAGGATGGTGGAGTCTCCATCTTTGGAGGTTTTTAAGCAGAGGCTGGATCGCCATCTCTCAGGAGTCCTGTGATAGGGGTTCCTGCATGGCAGGGGGTTGGACTAGATGGCCCTTGAGGTCTCTTCCAACTCTAGGAGTCTATGATTCTACAGATTAGTTGTTTTCTAGGTGCTGCGAGCATCCTTGTTCCATGGAAAGGCACATTGACGTTGCATCCCAACCCCTCCAGTTTAGATGAATAGGGTCACTTCTCTGGCATGGGTCCACAGAGCTGATCTGCAAATACAGGCGGTCGTTGACATCAGTGGTTCTCCACTTCTGGCCCTCCAGATGTCATGGTCATCCCTTCCTTGTCCGTGCTGGTTGGGAGAGATGGACATTGAAATCTGAAACCCTCAAGGGGGGAGGGGGGTTCCACACAAATGGCTGCAAACAGCAACATCTGGTGGAAAGGGGCATTTTTGTAGATACGCAGCTGGACCCGGTGGTCTTACAGGCCTTTCCAGTTTCGTGATTCTATGATCTGCCTCTCGTTCAGCCTCTCTCATTCTGGTGGGTTGTTGGCTATTAGTTTCCTTCAGTTTCCTGGAGGCTGCCCTGCGTGCCTCTGAGTTGAAGCTGCTGGGTCCCTCAACGTATCCAAGAAACTTAAACGCGGGAGGCTGGTCTTGACACTTTTTGGGGAAGACCTCTTTTTCTTATGGTCTCTGGACATCCTCCTAGCCCTGCATTTTTCTGGGCCTAAATTGGCCTCTTGGGGAGATGGGGGTGCCAATGGAGGGCATTCCCTGTGCCTGTAAGAAACGTGTCTGTTTGTGTGCGTGTTGACTTTTCCCATTGTGTGAGGCCAGGGCCATTGCCCTCTTTGTGTCAGGAGCTGCTTTGTGAGCCCTTCAGCCGCGCAGCAACCACTGGCTGGGCGAAGGAATTCCGTGGCCTCGCTGCACGGCGGGATACCTGTGAGAACCGTGGCCTGTTTTCAGGATCAGTTTCAGGGAGGCAGAGCTGGCTACCCAAGCCACGTGGTCGCCACGCTTGCTGCCGGCATCCCCCTCGCTCCTTGTGAGCCTCCTGTCCCAGTTCACGAGTCAAAAAGCCCTGGGCTTTGAACACGGTGATTGTTTGCCTGCAGGTGGCCCGCTGCAAGCAGCTCATCTGTGACCCCAGCTACGTCCCAGACCGAGTCAAAAAAGTGGGCAAGGTGATCCGGGTCATCTGCATCATGAGTCACCCGATCAAGAACACCAACGACGCCAACTCGTGCCAGATCATCATTCCCCAGAACCAGGTCAACCGGAAGTCAGGTGAGTTTGAAGGCCAGTGCTTCGTGAGAACCTAAGGAGAGCCATGCTGGATCAGGCCAAAGGCCCATCTGGTCCAGCTTCCTGGATCTCCCAGTGGCCCCACCAGATGCCTCTGGGAGCGCATTAGACTAGATCTCTGTCTCCTGATCCCATTCCCCTGCATCTGGCCCTTGAAGTGCCCCAGTTTTAAATTTAGAGATTACACATCTCCCTCATGGTTTGTAACCTGTGATGGACTTTTCCTCCAGGAATCTGCCCAATCCCCTTTTGAAGGCATCCAGGCCAGATGCCATCACCACCTCCCGTGGCAGGGAGTTCCACACACTAACAACAAGAGCTTCGTCTCTTCATGCACAAGAGCTGTCCTTGAGGTTTCTCTTGGTGGCATCTGTGTGGGAAACGAGCGACCCAAGGCAATGTCTGTTATGTGTGCGTGTGTGCCTTGTGATGCATGTGGGGTGTGTGTGTGTGCCATCTAGTTCTCTGCTGAACTAGAAAGCATTTCACATGCTGAGATTGGAATGAAAAAGTGAGAAAAGTCACTTTGCTCCAGGGATCCTGCGTCCCTCCCAGGGATTTCATTGGGCCCATTCTTTCACCAAGGTTCACCCCCTTGCCTCTAATCAGCTCGCAGCGCCTTCGTAAACAGAGCCTGCCTGTTTTGCAGAAATGCCTGGCGGAAGCTGACCACTTCCTGTGTCTCGCGAACCTTTGCATATTTCTGGGACTTTGGCCCAAATCCAGGGCGGTCTCGTGCCTTTGGCTTTCAGGTGGCGCCCAATCTGTAGAGCCCACCCACCCCCTCTTCTAAAGAGGAGAGGGGGCTAAATCCAGTTGTTTGCTCCAGCCAGAGCTTGCCCTGTGGACGAAGGGGGACTCAGTAAGTCAACTTAACTTACTTAAACTTTTGATTTGCAAAACCCTCCATGGCTTGGGACCAGGATATCTGACGGAGCATATCATCCGGAGGTCAACGTTGGGCCCGGCCCACCAGAACATTTCAGTCCCTTCCCCTCTGGGTCGCCACTCCCCCCCCCCCGGGAGGCTCGTAAAAACTCCACCCGGAATTGTGCTTTCTCTGTGGTGGGTCCAACACTATGGAGTGAAATTAGGACTGCCTCTCCTGCATTTAAGAAGCTGTTAAAAACTTGGCTTGATACGGCTGCGTTCCACGATCAAGGAGGTTGAGTTATTTTATAAGTAGGTGTTACGAGTTTGTCTGCCCGTTTTTTTGCCATCTTGCCTTAGAAATGTTTTATATTTTTAGCTTTTTAAAAATTTTGGTTCTACTGATGGTTGTTGGGTTTGTTTTTGTTCTTGATGTCCTATTGTGGAACCAACTATTGTTTTTCTCTGTACAGTGGTACCTCGGATAACGACTTTAATTCGTTCCCCGAGGTTAGTCGTTATCCGAAGAAATCATTATCCGAAACATGGTTTCCCGTTGAAATGAATGGGAAACCATTTTAATCCGTTCTGGAGGTCCGGAAAAAAGGCCAAAAAAAAGCCTCCCCCCCCTGAGACCTCTTTAATGTGCACTTTCAAAATGCACTCCTCCCCTTCCTCACCCATCCCTGCCACCGGTGCTTCCACCCCACCCCCCCCGGTCCCCACCTCACCTCCACCTCCTGCTCCACCCCCGCCACTGGGCGTTCTGGCGGCGGGAGAGCCGAGCGGCGGCTGGCGCTTCTCCCCCCATCCCCGACCCCCACCTCTCCTCCTCTGCCGCCGCCACCGCCGCCGGGCATTTGGGTGGCGCGAGAGCCAGGCGGCACGTGCCGGTTCCTTCCCCCACCTCTGCATGTTGCCTCCCCTCCTCCTCTGCAGATCAGTTAAAGAGAAATGTGGAGGGAGGCTGGGGCTGTGGGCTATGTGTGTGTGTGGGGTGAAAATAATGAGTCATTATCCAAATTGTTCGTTATCCGGGGCAGTCGTTATCCGAGGTATTACTGTATTTTTGTTGTATGCTATTCCTTGTTAACCGCCCTGAGTTCCCATCTGGGAAAATCTGGTGGTAAATAAATAAATTTAATAAATAACTGCAGGGCTGGAAAGGGAGCCAATGGATCACGGGGTCCTAACCCCCCCCAGGAAGCCCCAGGGAGGAATTGCGACTCCCAACCACTGGCTCTGCCTCCAGATGATGATACCTCCAAGCCAGTGGTTCTCCACCGGTGGGTCCCCAGATGTTCCTGGACTGCAACTCCCAGAAGCCCCCGCCACTCGCTGTGCTGGAAAGGGTTTTCTGGGAGATGCAGTCCAGGAACATCTGGGGACCCCCCAGGTCGAGAACCACTGCTCTGAGCTCTCCGCCAGTTCTAATTATTTATTTATTTATGTCCTCACGGCCACCTGCCCAGAACTTAGGCGGTCTGACTGCCCTGACCTCTCCGCGTTCCCCCTCAAGGCTGAGTCCAGCCCGTGCAAGGCGAGTGAAGGCTCCCGGAGCGTCACGGCTCACTCTTTGCTGCCCCTTCATTTCCCCAGACATCTACGTCTGCATGATCTCGTCTGCGCACAACGTGGCAGCCCAGGGGAAGTACATCGCCATCGTGAGCACCACCGTGGAGACGGGCGACCCGGAGAAGGAGATCAAGCCCGCCCTGGAGCTCCTGGAGCCCATTGAGCAGAAGTAAGGGCCTCTCTAGGAATCCGGCTGCGCCCGGCCTTGTCCCCTTTGCTCGCAAGCCCCTCTGGCGTTCTCGAGCATTGCACCCTTGAGAAGAAAGCTCTGTGTTTTGGGAGAACCTCAGCTGTCAAGGGGGAACCTTCGCTTGGGTAGCTGCTCCAATGCCATTGTTTGGTGTCCGGCTCCCATCATCCCTGGCTGGGCTGCAGGCTGTGCATAAAAAGCAGCAACTCAAGGATCACCGGTTCATCCTCCTCTGGTACCTTGTGAAGGCCCCAGGCCGGTTTTATGCTGTACGTGTCTGACAGGTGAAAATTAAGGTTCCCCCCGCACGTGCGTGCAAGTCCTGTCCGACTCTAGGGGCGGTGCTCATCTCCGTATTCAAGCCAAAGAGCCAGTGTTGTGCAAGTCCGTGGCCACGTGGCCGGCATGGCTGCAAGGCAACACTGTTTTTACGTTTCCACTTTTTACGGCGGTACCTATTTATCTACTGCTTGCATTTACATGCTTTGGAAACTGCTAGGTTGGCAGGAGCTGGGGTTATCAGCAGGAGCTCGCTCCACTGCGTGGCACCCGGGATTCGACCTGCTGAGCTGCCGACTTTGCAGGCGACAGTTTTTGGAGCCTTAGTCCGCTGAGCCACCACACCCCAGTATGTTTCTGGTACAGCCTGTGGCATCTGGGATGGTCCTCAGAGCTGGCGTTGGCCTGAAAGCTCTGGACACAGCAGGCACTGGATGCAATGGATGATTTCATATGTAATAGTAATAATCTTAGAAACACAGAGCTGGAAATGGCCCTCTGGAGCATCCAGTCCGGCTCCTGCCAAGGAGGCCCAGTGGGGAATCAAACTCCCAACCTCTGGCTCTGTAGCCAGAGCCCTCCACCACTGAGCCGCCCAGTGTTTCCTTCAGGATCATTGTTATTATGACCTTAGAACTACGTGGCTGGACGGGATCTGATGGCTCGTGTGGCGTCCAGCCCCTCTCAAGGAGGCCCAGCAGGGACTCAGACTGGCCTCTGCAGCTGCAGACCTAAACCACGGAGGGAGGGGTTCCGCAGTTCTGGCTGCCAGTCGGTTTCAGACCGCGTTCTGGCGCTCTCCTCGGTCCAGCCCTCGAAAGACTTTGGCCTCCTCCGTATGAAGGACGGGCCTCTGCCGCCCGATTGCCAAGATCTTCTTTGGAGAGGGTTGTCTCTGGGGCACCACCACCCAACAGGCCTTGCAGGCAGTGGCCACCGGAGAAGGAGCATTGGAGGCATCGTCCCTCTGTTGGGTGCCCTTCTCGGGGGGGGGGGGGTGGGGTGCTCACCTGGCATCTTCCTGAATGCCACCCCAGTACCAGCAAGCTCTTTGCCTCCACCTGACAGGCATCCAGGCCTTGCATTTCATCTCTCCCCCCCCCCCCACCCCTCCTGCTTATATTTTTGCAGCTCAAGAGTATTTTGACTGATTGCTTATTATTATAAAATCAGTCCTTTTATGGATGGATCACTTCCATTTCTGTGCTTTTATCAGCCAGTGGGGGATTATTCAACCATTTAAATAAATAAAATATCCAGATATCCTCTTTGCTCCTGGCGAATCTGTACAGCACCTCAAAGGGGCGCACATGAACCTTGAGAGAGGCAGGGACCAACCTTTTCCTCAGTTTGAGTGCTTGGTCCATCCTTCTAGCTCACCTTGTGACTGCTTGTGAGCAGCAGCACTTCTGTCTCCACTTATCCTTGCTGTTGGGCTCCCGATACAGTAGGAACCCTCTATCCACTGATTCAGTTATCCACAGCTGGCAGAGGAAAAATTCAGTAAAAATAATTCAGCAGCCCGCAAAGCTAGCAACTGTCACTAAAAAGCAGGGTGCTCTCGTAAAACAACTGTAAAGCAAGCTACTCTCGAAAAACAGCAGCCGTAAAGCAAGCTACTGTCGCAAAACAGCAGTTTTGGGTGGGGCTGGCATTCTCTCTTATCCACGGTTTTTGTTATCCACGGGAAGGCCTGGAACTAATCCCCAGCGGATACTGGGGTCCTACTGTAACTTGAAATGCTGGTCCCCATAAGCAGGTGGTTAGCTAGACATCTGCAGTCCTCTTGTTGGTGCCGGTGACCCATGGTTGTCTTGTTTCATGGAAGAACAGCGATTTAAACCCTCTGCCCCTCCCTAGGTTCATTTTGCATGGATTTGTCTGTCATTTTGGATCTCAGCCTTTCCTGAATGGGCCTCCCCCCCCCTCTTTCTCTTTTGTAGGTTTGTTAGTGTCAGTGATCTGTTCGCACCGACCGACTTGGGCACAGAGAGCCAGGTTTGTACCTGCTGAGGAGGGATATACCCTCTCGCCTTTTTTTTTTCCTCTTGGGGAGAGCAGTGGTTAAACAGCTGCACTGCAGCTAAAACTGTGCTCACGACCTGGGGTTCAATCCCAGGATAGCAGGCTCACGGTTGACTCAGCCTTCCATCCTTCCCAGGTTGGTAAAATGAGTACCCAGCTTGCGGGGGGGGGGGATCAATGTGTAGCCTGCATTAGTGTAATTAAAAAACTGTAAACCGCCCAGAGACTACTTGAAGTGTTATAGGGCAGTATATAAGCAGAGGGGGAGACGTGCCCGAAGGGAAACGGATGGGTCCTTCCTTCCAGATCTTCATTTCCCGCACCTACGACGCCACCACCCACTTCGAGACGACGTGTGACGACATCAAGGACATTTACAAGCGGATGATGGGCTCGGAATTCGACTTCGAGGAGATGAAGAGGAAGAAGAACGACATCTACGGAGAGGAGGAGCAGCAGTAGCGGCGCGGGGGGTCTCCCTCGCTGGCATCTCGGTGTGGGGCTCTTCTCCTCTGCCCGGAGGAGCTCCGTCCGGCACCGGGCGAGGGTCCCATTTGTTAAGGCCTTTTTTTTTTTTTTTGTAATCATATCTCTCGAAATTGATCGAGTCCTGCACTGGCCAAGCTCTCTTCCCTTCCTCCCCCACCCCCACCACCACTTTTGGGATATAATCATGTGTTAATTATCCTTTAAACCAGGTTGCTGTGTCCAAATTGGCACATCCTGAAGCTCTTTTTTTTTTTTTTGACATGACCTCTGTTGCTAACTCGACTTAAGGGCAAGGCGATATGTAAAAGCCCACCCTCCCCCAAAGAAATACCCCCTCAAGGAAACGCTTTTCTCTAACATCTGAATCACTCCTGGCTGATGCCCCGAGGAGCCCTCTCTGGGTCATGGTGAAAACCACCGGGGGAATCCTGATTTAGGTTTTGCCTTCCAACCCTGCACCCCTCTCAGCTGGGGCGGGGGGTAGGGTGGCAGGGAGGGAGCCTCATCCTACCTTAATTTCATGGCTAGCTATGTGGCCGGGTTTTCTCCCCAGCCCTGTCTCCTCTCCAGCCGCCTCCTCCCCCACCCCAGTAAGCTTCTCTCTAGCTGTTTACATCTGTTGAGGCACAACACGGTGCTGCAAGGCTCAATTTGTGTTTGACAAGTGATAACTAATAATAATAAAGGAAAAAAAATACTACTTGGTGCAAGAACGAACCCCCGCCGCAGGCAAAGCTGTATGTGCGTATGTGCGTGCCAGTCTCTCTTTCCTTTCCTTTTTCTGTACTTCGTCTGGCTTCTCAGGGGGGACCAAGCTGCACAGCGGTATGGATTGGACGGAGTCTGGGCTTCTCTGGCTGTCTGCCTGCCTGGCAGGTGGGCCGGCGGGCGGGCGGGTGGGCGGGGGTAAGGAGAAAGGCTCCAGATGACTTCTGTACTGCCAAGTAAAGCCAACTTCTGGAAACAAGTTCTGTGCTGTGGTCTGATTCACTCTTCCTCCTCCGGGTCTCGCGGGTTGCGTGCCCTGGCCAGGCCGAGGCTCTCATCCACAGTTTCCACTTCGGCCCTGCAATGAGCCCCGGACGCGGCGTGGAGGCGCCTGGTCAGCCAAGTCCTGGTAGAGGGTGGCATGAGTGTCCCTTAGAGCAGTGATGGCGAACCTTTGAGATACCGAGTGCCCAAACTGCAATTCAAAACCCACTAATTTTTTTTTTTTTGCAAAGTGCCAATACAGTAATTGAACCTGTATTTATTTATTTATTTATTTTTCATACTTATATACCGCACCTATTTCCCACAGAGGGGACTCAGGGCGGTTTACAACAATAAAAGTAAAACATGTAAAATCAATGCAACAGCTAAAACACAAGTATCCAAGAATAAATTGGCAGGTTTAAAAAAAAAACCAAACTGGATCCCTAGACGTCGCCGAAGGCATCCCGAAAATGTAGGGTCTTAAGATTTTTCTTAAAGGACGCCAGCGACAGGTATACAGGTGGCCATGAAGGGGCAATGCCGGGTGCCCACAGAAAGGGCTCCGAGTGCCACCTTTGGCACCCGTGCCATAGGTTCGCCATCACTGCCCTAGAGCATTGGCTGTCTCCTGCTCCGTTGGCCTCGCATGACCTGCATCACTGCTGTGCTTCCAGGATCTGGCCTCTCCATCCCTTCACCGTTTCCAGGGAGACCCATTCCCCCCAGGGTCCTGCTGCCGTGTTGTCTCCCCCGCGCACAGTACAGCAATGGATGCTGGTGCCCAGCCAGAAGTAGAAAACATGGGTTCTTGCGACCTATGGGTTAGTTTTTCCCTGCGGTGTCTGTTGTCACTCTTGACCCTGGGGGAGTGGGCAAACCACTGGCAAATGAGCTTCAACATTAGCAAGTGCAGAGTGATGCATGTTGGGGCAAAAAAACCCAATTACATTTATAAACTGATGGGCTCTGAACTCAATCTCTGCAACAAACCAGGAAAGGGACCTTGGTGTCCTGGTGGACAGCTCAATGAAAGTGTCATTCCAATGTGCAGTGAAAAAACCAAACTCAGTGGTAGGGATCATTAGGAAGGGTATAGGAAATAAGTCAGCAAGTGTCATTTTGCTTCTTTATAAATCTATGGTGAGGCCCCACCTGGAGTATTGTGTACAGTTCTGGTCACCATCCCTCCAGAAGGATATGATGGAAATGGAAAAAGTGCAGAGGAGGGCAACCAGAATGATTCGGGGACTGGAACACCTTCCTTATCATCTGAGGCTACAACGACTGGGCCTCTTCACTCTTGAATGACGGCGCCTAAGAGGAGACCTGATTGAGGTTTATAAAATCATACACGGTGTGGACAAAGTAGATTTTAAAAGCTATTTTCCCTATTGCACAACACTAGAACTAGGGGGCACTCCATGAAACTTTTGTTTTCTAGATCTCAAACAGAGTACCTTTTCACCCAGAGGATCACTAGGCTATGGAACTCCATGCCAGAAGAAGTGGTGACAGCTGTCAACCTTGGCAGCTTTAAGAAAGGATTGGACAAGTTCATGGAGAACAAAGGTATCAATGGCTATCATGATGGATGCTGAAGGACAGCCTCCAGGTTGGAAAGATAGGCAGGATATCTCTCAGTGCCATTTGCAGGGAATCGTAAGCAGGTGAAGACCTCTGCTTGGGAATACCCTGAAGCAAATGGTAGGTAGGTACCTTCTCCTTGCCCACCCAGTCCTGCCTCTCCCACTTGTAATTTTGCTTTAAGCGTCTGCTTAAGCTTGGACCACAAGAGGTTCAGGGACGTGGGGGAAAGAGACAAGAGGCTTCCTGTAGTCATCAAATCTGGAGGGCTCCCTCTTGACCAAATGGTGAATGAAGGTTTTTGCCAACTGGGCAACTCTGGCACAAGTGCAGTGTTCAGTTTGCAACCTTCTCGCCTTCTAGCTCGTAACGCTTCTGCATAAGGTGGAGTCCAAGCTCAGGGGGAACAGATCTCCAGCTCCAGAGCCCACACTTTGCCTTGAGGGTAGGCTCTCCCGCCCAGTTTCTGTATCCAAAAATGGTTGCCTGCCACCCTGTAGAAGTCCGTGTCAGTTGCATGCAATTCCAGAATGTCTGCGCCACTTCCAAAACAGGCAGGTTTAAGTTGTGAGGGTTCTATAGTAGAAATGGGCGTGAGGCTTACTTCCTTTCCCCTGCCTCGCTGGTCTAGGATCCACTCACCAGCTGGCACGTGCGCCCCTCCTCCACCTCCTCCTCCTCCTCCTCTCTCTCTCTCTCTGGCTGTTCATCCAGTCCCCAGCAGGGGCACCGGTGTCCCACCCTATCTGTGGGTGATCAGCCAAGGAGGAGGCAGAGGGGGAGAAGCCTGTGCTCCTGCTGGGGACCGGGCGGACCGCCAGAGAGGAGGAGAGGAGCACACCCTTGGTTGGTGAGTGGGGGAAGAGAAAGTGCCGCACCTGTGATGCCCTCCGTTGAATGCGCAGGGACGGCATCAGGGAAGCGCCACGAGAATTTCCTGCATGTGCTTCATTTCACGCTCCTCCCAGGCAAGGAGCTCAAGTTTCCAAGCCCGCTTGGAGGACGTGCTTATGTGTTTTTTTGGGGGTTGAGTTATCTTGTTCTAAGGCCGGATGGGAGCAGACAGCAGAAGTTGGACTACCTATCACTGAAATGATGGGGGTGGGAGAGAGAATATTTATTTATTTATTAAATTTACAGTAGGACCCCAGTATCCACTGGGGATTGGTTCCAAGCCTTCCCGTGGATAATGAAAACCATGTATAAGAGGGAATGCCAAAATGTCCCAAAAACTGCTGTTTTGTGATAGTAACTTGCTTTACAGCTGCTGTTTGTGATAGTAGCTTGCTTTACGGCTGCTGTTTTATGACAGTAGCTTGCTTTACAGCTGCTGAATTATTTTTCCCCTGCCAACTGTGGATAACTGAATCAGTGGATAATGAATCAGTGGATATGGGGGTCCTACTGTATATACCACTCCATCTAGCTACATGGCTACAAGGTTTTGACACAGCTGCTCTCAAAAGGGATTAATTAAAGTTGACCTTGGACAGTGACATGAATGTAGACATGTTAACAACATGACTTTCCTCCCTGGTGTATGTGTGATATCGGAGTCAGAGTATGACCCTTCCCCCCCTCAATATCCATAGTGGGTCAGTCTCAAGCCCCAACCCTTTGGATGCTGAAAAACGCAGATGATAGCAAACACTACGATAATAACGAATCCTGGCTCAGTTCCGGTAACTTTTTTTTATACTACATCTGTTTTGGGGATTTTTCTTTGAACCTTTTCAGGGACTCAGCAGATAATGGATCCCGCCCATAAAGGGTCCTATTGTAACTTTAAATCCTTACACCAACATGCCCACTATTTTTTTCCTCTGCTGTGTGGGAGCCTCATCTGTGCACAGGAGGCAGAATTTCTGCAGAAACCTGGACATTAAATAGGCACGGACCTTGGCTTCCGCTATGCATCACCCAGTGAAGATCTATCTGCCCACCTGCACCTGTGCTCACCTTACAGGGGACACTGCCTTTCACACACACCTGAACCGGGTCTGCCTGGTGTCCCCTTCATCCGGTTTTAGGAGCCCCACCCTACCCAGCGTTTGGGGTGGGAGGACCCTCATGATTAACTGAATCATGTCCATAACAAGTCCGGCCAACAACTTTTCAGACAGCTTTATTTAAAAAGATCAGTTACAAAACAAAAAAAAAACAAAACCCAACCGTTCTCCCAAGGGGATGCTTTATGTTCTCTTACCAAGGTTTGTTTTCATTAGTGCTGCAACTCAGTGAAATTCTTTATTGCAAATACTATAAATAGAAGTGTTAAAAGGAAGGAGACCTGGTTTTCAGAATTCATACCATGCTATCTACAGGGCTGGGGGGATGTCCTACTTATTCCTCGTTAAAGATGCCCATTAGCAAAAAAGAAGAAGGGAAAGAGAGTGTTAAAAAGGCAAATAATGTTCATAATTGCACAGTTAACACCCAAGAGTTGTGAGACACAGGAAATGAAATAAAATCGGTCAGATCCTACGATGCTCGTTATTCAAGTACGCCACTCACAATCCACTGGGGTGGGGGGGAGTCATCTACACTGGCTTGGCTAAAGTGGGCAGGAGTTGTGCAAAAAATTAAAAAGTAACGCAGTAGTAGTAGGATGAGCAGGAAAACACCCATCGGGAGCGAACCCCATACGTACCACTTCTGAAAAGCTGCTTATATGGACTGATTCCTATACCTTCAAGTAAACAGGCATCTTTTTTTTTGTTTTTCCTATGATAAGCTCGTTTTCAACTGTGCAACAAAGAGTTTAAATGTTTCCTTCTGAAGTCCAAAGAGAATTTGTAACATAAAAATGCATTTTCCTTGCCAGGTTCCACATGGTGGTTAAATAAACAGAAGTCTTTATCTGTAGGCCTTTAAACAAATCGGCGACCGTCCTATTCAAGGGAGAAGGAAGGAGATGTAGATATAGATATATAGATGTAGATAGATATATTTTAAAGTAACGCATCCCGTTGTGGCTGCGTGTGCAGCTTCTATCCAGCATCTCCCAGAAATGAGAGAGAAAAATCCATGTGCCTTCCAAGGATTTTAAGTAAAAATGTAACAGAACAGTTCATTTCATGTCCGGCTTGGAGATCAAGGAGGCATCCATGGGGGGATCTGAAATAGAAAGATCACAGTGAGGGCCATTGAGGGGGTTTAGGACATATTTATTTTTATTTTATTTATTTGTTTTATTTTTATACCGCCCGTCTTCCCCGGGAACTCCGGGCGGTTAACAATAAGGGTTAAAAAGACAGATAAAGTACAAAGTGACAACTGCAGAAAAAAAAAAGATTTCAAAGAGGGGAAAAGGAGGAGAGGAGGAGAAAATTCAATAATAAGAGAAAATCATCGGCAAGAGGCGTCAAAGAAGGAAAAGAGGGGGGGGAGATTAAATTAAGTTAAATTAAATTAAATGTAGCCAAATGCCTCCCTGCTTTTCTGAAGGCAGGCAGGGACTGCGGAAGGCGCAACTCACTCAGGAGATGGTTCCAAAGCGAGGGGCCAACCGCAGAGAAGGCGTGGTTGCGTGTAAGCGATTTTCGCGCCTCCCTGGGCATGGCTACTCAGAGTGAGAGCGCCTGCAACATTCTGGTGGGTCGGGCCTCAGTTGACCTTTGGGAGATACGCTTCGACTGGTACTTGCACCAAGGCCAGGATATTGACCTGATAGAGACCTGGGAGGAGCATGCCTTGTTTTTCAAAAGGCCCTCTCCAGCATCTGTCAATGTGCCATCATCTTCAGAGATGAGCAGGGGCGCATCTCTGCAAGGCGTTTCCTCCTCCGAGCACCGGTTCACAAACAAGGTTTCTCGGTACACCCATCGAACGAGAAAAGTTGAAATGTCGGATTCCGAAACTGCACAGATCACCTGGGAGGGTTTTTTCGAGGACAGTTCTGGCGGGCTACTTCTAACGGCTCCGCGGGCTACCGGTCACCTGTGCAGGCCTGGCCTAGGGAAAAGACTGCGCGGGGGGTGGGGGAGAGAGATAGGATAGCACTTTTCAAATATCTGAAAAGTAGTCCTGTAGAGGAGGGGCAGGATCTGTTCTCAACTCAGAACACGGGACAAGCAACATGGGCTCAAGTTAGAGGGAACCAGATTTCAGTTGAGTGTCAAGAAAAACTTCCTAACTGTTAGAGCAGCACGACAATGGAACCCTTGACCTGGGGAGGTGGCGAGCGCTCCAATGCTGGAGGCATTCGAGACAAAATTGGACACCGTCTGTCAGATCTGCTTTGATCTAGATTCCTGTATGGAGTGGAGGGGGTTGGACTTGATGGCCTTATTTATTTATTTTTTTTATTTTAGGGCTTATATACCCGCCCGTCTTCCAGAAAGGAACTCCGGGCGGTTTACAAGAAAAACAAAACAGTAAACAAGTTAAATACAACATCGTTATAAAATAATAAAATCAGTTTAAAGCACATACATAAGCAGAATGGCATGAAGACAATGGCGGACAAAAATCCAAGGGGAAAAGAAAAAATATTGTGCCCTGTCCAAAACTAACGAGTGGGTGCTAACGTCACCCTCGGCTCCAAACAGGGATGCCTGCTGTGTGTCTCATAGAGATCCCCGCATACACACCACCACAGGCTTTTGGGAGGAAGGCACACACAACAATGGGGACTGAGTCGAAAAATGGAAGCGGCAAGGTGGAGGGGGCAGAGTCGGTCCCTCGCAGAGAGCACCCAATGTCGTCCTGGGAGAAGCCATGCTTGGCAGCAGCGACAGCCACCGCTTAGCCCAGGCATGTCCAAACTTCGTCCCTCCAGATGTTTTGGACCACAACTCCCACAGTCCCTTGCCATTGGAAATATAGGCTTGGAATTCTGGGAGTTGTGGTCCAAAACATCAGGAGGGCCGAAGTTTGGACATGTCTGGCTTAGCCCACGGATGCACTGGCCTGGCAAAGGGGAAGACGGTTGTCTTGTAACACCAGAGCAAGCCTGTTACAGAGTCAGTCCTCTGCCATTCTCCTTTGTCACTGGGGAGCAGCCAGGTCTCGTGAGTACACGGCCGGCGTGAGACCACACCTTGCTCTCCTGGGTGTGATCCTGCACCAGTTCAGGCAGGAGACATTTCTTTGAACAGCCTCCGAGATCCACGGCGCCCATTTCTCCAAGCCTCCGCGATTCACACACACCCCAAAATCCCCTCCGGAAGATAAGCAGGCCTCCGGTCTCCCCTGTCTTCCTGCTCCCAGACACCCACAGATTTTCCCCACCCCGCTTTGGGGCCCGGCGGGAGGGTGGTTTCTTACCAGCAGCTGCTTCGACACAAGCTTGCCAAGTCTTCGGCTTTCTCAAGGAAAGTCGGAATATCAAACACCAGGATCCCTTTGCCCTCCAAGGCTTCTTGGCTGGAGCTGGGGTTGTCTGCAAGGCGGGATGGAGAAAGGAGGGTCACTGTGACAGACACAGACACACACACCCACAAACACACACCCATAAACTCTACGACAGTCAAAGTCATCGCAGCGAGAAAACATGCTGCTCAGCCCAGGCCGGAGTCAGTCCGCTTAATAAGGGAGAGAGCGCAAAGCCTCGCCAGGAATTATGGATAGAGATGGACATGAAACAGAAAACCCATGGTTCGGATTCATCTGTTTCGGGCCCACCCTTGGTTCGGTTCGGTTCTGGTTCGTACAAATTTTTAAGAAAATGTATACGGACCTGAACCGATCTGAACCGGTTTGGGTCGACTTACCGGCCGGTGGCGGGGCAGTGGCAGCGGGGGGGGCGATCCTGGCCCTGGCAGCAAGGGCTTTTTGAGGCGCTGGCCCCAAGCCAACGCCTCAGGTTTTTTCCCCTTCAAGCACCGACTGCGCAGCCCCTGGGGCTGGGTCGGCGCTGATCCTTTTATTATTATTTTTTCTTTATTTTAGAGCACCAACCTGGCCACCCCTGGGGCCAGGTCGGCACTCTTTTTTTTTTTTTTTTTTTTTTTTTAACAGCGCCGACCGCGCAGCCCCTGGGGCCGGGCCAGCGCTGTTTTTTATTATTATTATTATTTGTTGTTTGTTTGTTTTGTTTTTAAAGCGCCGACCACGTGGCCCCTGGGTTCGGGTTGGTGCTGATTATTTTATTTTATTTTCTTTATTTTAGAGCACCGACCCGGCCACCCCTGGGGCTGGGTTGGTGCTCCTTTTTATTATTATTTTATTTCATTTTATTTTTGGCTTTTAAAAGTCCCCAGTAGGGGATTTTGAGGCGCTGGCTTGGGGCCAGCACCTCTACAGGCAGGCCTAGGTTCCCCGCCAGAACCAGGAGGACTACGGCGACGAGGACAAGGTAGTAGTGGGGGGTGTTAACGAAAAATGAAGCCAACGAAATGGAAATTCCTGTTTCGTTTCATTTTTCTTTGATGGGTTGGTTTGTTATTTGTTTTGTTAGCTAACAAAACAAATGACGAATAACGAAATGAATTAAAAGTTCATTTCGTGCCCATCTCTAATTATGGATGACTGAGACAGGCGCTTAGAGCCACATCTGTGGCTAGCCGCAACCGCCTCAGCAAAAGCTGGGAAAGAATTACCAAGGATGCTCTGGGAGGCTCTGCTCTTGAGGTGGTCAGGATTGTATTCTAGACTAGAGATGGGCGTTTCGTTTCAAAAGGGGACTGGTTCCGAAACTAAACATGCCAGCCCAGCTGGCGCTCGGAACCCAGGCTCAACCTCTGGAACAAAATCAACCAAGGTCTGACCTAGCTGTAGTTTGCGCTGGGCCAAATTCCAACCAGGAAGCAGCCTCAGTCGTGTCATCTTTCCTTTTCCATGGTGCTGGCCAAACAGGAGTTGTGCAAGGACGTGCTTCATTCCACCTCCTTGTCGGACTGGCCATCACCAGTGAGAGGGAAAGATGACGCATCGGAGGCTGCTGCTTGGTTGGAATTTTGCTGAGTGTGAACTACAGCAAGGTAAGAGAGTGTGGGGGGGTAAGAAGCCTGCTGGCGGTCTCTCTCTCTCTGTGCTCATAGAGTCAGCTGACCACCACTCACAGTCCCATCCATTCTCTCCTTCCAGGTTGGGTTCCACCATCTTGTACGTCACACCACACCACGGTGTGTGTGTGTTTGTGTGTTTGTGTGTGTGTGTGTTTAAACATCTTTGGCTTTACAGACTGAACTATCCCTCTGAATGAATGAGTTTCAGTCCCATCAAAGAGTGTTCCTAGTCCATGACTTTGAATATGAGTCTTTGCCTTATTGTTAGGGTGGAACTGTTTGCAATAAATCACTCCTGGATTATTAATAAACAGTGCCTTTCGTCTCCAAGTCCCCTTAACCCTGAAGGTGCCAGAGGCTGGGGCGTTCAACCAACAGGCTTTGAAAAAGCCCGCTGCAATGTCCAAAGGGGCTCTCGGCCGTATCTCCATGCTAACAGGCACTTGCGCACGCGCGTTGCAGGAGATCGTCCTTGTCAGACCCATTCATTATGTGGGTTTCTTCTCTTGCTCTGGTGCGCTCTGCTACTAGCCCTAAACCCCACAAGGACGGTATGAGAAAGAGCCCCCCGGCGGGTGACCTACCTGTCAGGAACACCGCAAACCTCTCGCTGATGCGCTGAACCTGCAAATTCAAGACGCAGCTCAAGTGTTCCGATTTCGGGGAGGCCCTGGAGTCACACTGATGGTAGTGAAGAACTTCGGTGAGATTTGCTCCTTGGCAGGACTTCAGGAGTGACTCCTTGGTGTGAGCAGCCGGATCCACCCTGGGGCAGGACAGGGGAACACAAAAAGATGACCAAAGGTTTTGGCCCTCTCCAACTCTGCATTATTCCTGCTCCAAAGCCCCTCTCAGTGGGATCCATGGTCTGTCTAGCAAGTGGCCTCTGACGCCGGAGAGAAAGTTGTCAGTGGCATGAATGGAATCATTTTAAGGAATTATTTATTTATTTATTTATTATATTTATATCCCGCTTATCTTCAAGATAAGGAGGGAGAGGGAATGCATCTATCATCATTTGGTCATCGGTTCTCCATGTACCTCTGGGGCTTTGTGCAAGGCTAGGGGAATTATTCTGGGACTGAGATGCAAGCTCTGAAACCAGAACTGGTAGAGGGACAGCGAAGGGCTGTTGAGTGACTAGCAGGCTCAGTGGTCAGGCAAGTTGGTACTGCAGGCTAGAGGGCACCCGCCGAGCACCAAGCTCACATCTGCCCAGAAGGTACAAACCAGACAACCAAAGGCTACAAAGCCAAAAAGCAGCTTCTTGTGGGGCCCCCCCTAAGCCCCCCCCTCCGGGAAACACATCCGTGGACCCTTAGAAGCGTCACATCAACAAGAAGGCCAAAGGGCAGAAATTATTCAACTCGAACAGATGCTGGAGATGTATCAAAATATGTAAAAGGCAGCCTTAACACATATGATTTGGACATGTCCAATAAATAATCTACATTATTATTATTATTATTATTATTATTATTATTATTATTATTATTATTCTGGTGAACACAACTGCCAGGTGAGTGGCCAGATGGGCAAGGTAATCATCATCATCATCATCATCATCATCATCATCATCATCATCATCATCATCATCATCATCATCATCATCATCATCATCATCATCATCTTCTGAACACAACTGCCAGGTGTCAAGCTGGAGTTGGCCTTCTCCCATGATTGACCTCTTTCCAAGAGCCTAGGATGACTGGATAGAGGGAAGCTCTTTTCCCTCTCTCAAAATACCAGAACTAGGGGACATGCACTCAAATTGAGGGCTGGGAGAGTAAGAACAGACAAAAGAAAATATTTTTTCACCCAGCGTGTTGTTAGTCTATGAAACTCCCTGCCACAGGATGTGGTGATGGCACCTGGCTTGGATGCCTTCAAAAGGGGACTGGACAGATTCCTGGAGGAAAAGTCCATCACGGGTTTCAAACCATGAGGGAGACGGGTCATCTCCAGGCTTAAAACCAGGGTACTTCAAGGGCCAGATGCAGGGGAATGGTATCAGGAGACAGAGATCTAGTCTCGTGCGCTCCCAAACGCATCTGGTGGGGCCACTGTGAGATCCAGGAAGCTGGACTAGATGGGCCTTTGGACTGATCCAGCATGGCTCTTCTTATGTTCTTATGTTCTTATGTTCTTTGTAGAATATATGCTGTTCCTAATAATGTTGCCATTTGTAGTTGACCAATGCTGATCTTGCTAATGCCGAGGGTTTTCAGATGTTGATCCAGGTCTTCTGGGATTGCACCCAAGGTGCCTATTATCATTGGTATTGTTCTTGCTTTCTTATTCCTCAATTTCTATTTCTAAATTCCAATATTTGGTTATCTTTTCTAACTCGGTTGCCGCTGATTCTCGGGTCTCCTGGTATTGCCACATCGATGATTTGAACTTTATTTTCTTGCTTGTATACTATCGTGATGTCTGGAGTATTATTAAACCATCATACAGCAGGCAAGATAATGATGCTGGATTTTGTATTACTAATCACTGATCACACGTTCCCAAGCGTTTAGGACTCAGTGATGTATCGACGAATTATGTGAGCAGATCCCAGTAAAGGTGGCCTTCTGCAGCTGACTGATGGTGACTTTGTCAACTCCAATTTCTTCTAAATACTTGCTTATCTCTTTAGGCACTGCACCCAGCATGCCGATTATTATTATTATTATTATTATTATTATTATTATTATTATTATTATTATTATTATTATTATTATTATTATTATTATTATTATTATTATTATTATGTTCTAACGTGTATTAATGCAAAATTGGAGGAATCAGTGATATTTCTGGACACTCATCTTCCTTTAAATTATATTCCCCTTTTATGGGGTTAAACAAAGGCTCAGAGAAAGTGGACATAAAGAGCTCTTAAGGTGGCAAACAGACTTATATTAAAAGCATGGGAAGACAAACATGCTCCAACTATTACCCAGTGGTCAGAAGAACGGCATCACTTTGTCGCATTTGAATTAAGAACATACGGAAGACAATTCTGTGAAGCTATCTACAAGGATATTTGGAATGCAATGTATTTGAACTGACTTTTTTATTTTATTTTTGTTTCTGTTTGTTAAAAGTTTGATTTCAGTTCATTTTAAGTCTTCTTCAATTGGTAAAATAAAGCAACAGTTTTTTAAACAGGGAGGAGGAGGGGACAGCCTACTGGGATAGGGGGCTTGTGCACGGAGACAAGGCTGTTGGACCGATCGATTGCCTCTGGAGAGTAAGAAACGATTGCCAGGCATATCTGGTGTAGAAGCTTGAATTAATAAAAGGAGGCGTTTCCACTGGTCTGCACCTGATTCACTCAGAACTGCTCCATCCTCGGTGACTTTGCAGCCAAGCTTTTTGGAAGATGATTCCCTGGAGCAGCTAAACTCGGTTGTGAAGCAGACGGGCCGTGCTGGCTGGCGACGGCAGGCGTCGCGATTCAAGAGAGAACAATCTAGAGGGTCAGCAGGTTGAGTGGGACTGATCGAGAAGGGCCGAGCAGGAGGCACCACGGGGGGGGGGGCATCTCGAATTAGAACACTTAAATGGTTCTGGACACCCTTTTGATTTAAAAATATAACGTGGATGAGACTAAAGGCTGTGGAACTGCTATACTCTACATTTTACTAGGCCCTGCATTTATTGTCCAGCAAAAGGCAGGGGCAAGCCTTTGGCCCGGGAGACGAGGGATCTTTATTATTCATGAGTGTGACAGAAACTGCAGCCTGCATAAAACTGCGACGCAATGCATTGGTGCCCGTGATTTGCATCGCGTAGGAGCAAAAAAGGCTCGCAAGGACGATCTGAGAGGCTCTGCTTGCTCGCGCAACCTCGTGGCGCAGTGGTTAAATGCCTGTACTGCAGGTAAAACCGTGCTCACGACCTGGGTTCAATCCCAGGGGTAGCAGGCTCAAGGTTCACTCAGCCTTCCATCCTTCTGAGGTCGGTAAAATGAGTACCCAGCTCGCTGGGGGGGGGGGCAATGTGTAGCCTGCACACTGTAATCAAAATTGTAAACCGCCCAGAGACTACTTGAAGTGGTATGGGGCGGTATATAAGCAGAACACTTTGCTTTTGGATTTGGCCCTCGAGGCTGGCCGAGGGGTCTGCGGGGCAAACTGGGCGTTTTCTAAGAACCGAGAGAAAAGCATCCCGGAGCTGGAAGCGACATCTCAAAAACAAACCCTTCCAGCCTCGGAGTGGGAAACCGCGGAGCCTATGGAGGGGCCCAGTGTCTCACCTGGCCTTCTCCCGGAGCTGTTTCACCTCTTTGTAGTGAAGGAGCCACCGCCACTGCCCGTGGCCCTGGAGTTTTTCCAAGGTCTTCAACATTTCCTTCAGCTCCCCTGCAGGAAAATATAAAAGCCCGCAAGCAGGGCAACTGTGAATGCAGGAGTGTCTGGCTCTCAGCAACGCAGCCCTGCCTATAAAGAGTATCAGCACTTATAACAGAGACCGTCGCCCGCCTGGCCTCTCCCCACACTGTCTCCATCCGCATCCAAGCTGCCTCCGTTGGCATTGAAACCCTCCTGGGATAACATGCCACCTGACCTCCTTTAAAGCTGTCCCTACTGGCAACCATATTTTGTGATGGACGCAGATGCATCAAGATTGCATCAGGCGAGGCTCCTATGGGGAGATGATTAGCACAGGAGAATCACAGAATCATAGAACGGTGAAGTTGGAAGTAGCCTACAGGGCCATCAAGTGCACACATACACACACACACACACACACCCCGCTCCATGCAGGAATGCACATCAAAGGCTACCTGCCAGGGGCTTGTCCAAATTTATCTTGAAGGCCTCTAGAATCGAGGTCACTGGTTCCGCTGTCGTACTGCTTTGACAGTCAGGGAGTTTTTCCTGATATTCAGCTGAAATCTGGCTTCCTGTAACTTGACCCCATTATTGCAAGTCCTGCACTTGCCACCTCTTGAGGTCATGGGTTCTATTGTCATACTGCTCTAACAGTTAGGAAGTTCTTCCTGATATTCAGTCAAAAGCTGGGCTCTCTTGACTTGAGCCCATTGCTGCACATCCAGTACCCTGGCTTCTCCCTGACAAGCTCATGGAGACAACTGTCCAGCTCTCTGACCATCCCCTTGGACTTGAATACCACCCGGGGGCCTCGCAGACTGTCGCTTTTCAGAGGATGTAGATTTGCATACAGCCGTAGAAGGCGCAAAATCTCTCACCCACGCTCATCGCCTCCAGCGTATGGTCGTCGGACACCACAAAGCCACCCTGGTGGAAGAGCTCCTGGTAGGTGCAGTCCACGACGTCCTCTGGGCTGTCCACGCCGGCGAAGGTCACACTGGGAAAGTGCTTTAGCCGCAGCAAGCAAGGGATCTGTTGAAGGAACACGTGGTTATTCGACAGGGCATCCTTCACACCGTGGTACCGTTTCCGAAAGTCTGTTTTGCAGACAGGAAGGCAAGAGTTACCCAGGGCACTGACCTATGTGTTCATTGAGGAGGCCTGATGTTCATTGAGGGAAGGAAGACACTGAGGGGGCTCCCCGCCAACTCTGTAAAAGGACTTATCCAGGGCTCTGCATTCCACGCTACAAAACCACACGCTTAAAATTCTGCACTGACGCTGCCCAGAAGAACAGAATTCTGTTAACCTGAACAGCTGGGCCAACATTGTGGAGGTCAACTGCAGTGTCTATGGTCCCCCCCCCCCAAAATTTGGCCCTAGTTCTACTGCCTGTGAGAGGGAGATAAGGAATGGTACACGGGAAACCCAGCTACGGGACATCAGCATTCAGTAACAGAGCTGGTTTTTGAGATTTTAACATGAGGTTCAAGGTGACCAACCAGAGGACAGAATTCTGAACCTGAGGCATGCATTTCCCAGAGCAGAGCAGAGTATGTAGAGAACCTTGGACATAACATGCCAACGAGGATGGAACTGCAATGCAGGAAGCCAAACTAGCTCCTGGGTGTCCCTGCCTCTCTCTGTTAACGTTTGAGGTGTGTTCAAAACTAGGGATGGGCATTTTCATTTCGGAACCAGTAGTTTACAAAATGCACCACACGAGCCCAGGTGGTCCTCGGAACCGGCTGATACAGGCAGATCCTATTGCTTTACCTTTCTCTGTCTCGCGCAGGGTTAAAATCCAACGAGGAAGCATGCTAGGACGTCATCTTTCCTGCTTCGTGCTGCTGGCCAATCAGAGAGGGAGGTGGGATGATGCCGGTCCCTGCACAGCTCCTGATTGGCCAGCATCACAGATCTAGCACAGATGATGTCGCAGCATGCTTCCTCATTGGATATTAACCCTGCGTGAGACAGAGAAAGGTAAAGCAATAGGATCTGAGTGTATCAGCCGGTTCCGAGGACCACCTGGGCTTGCATGGTTAGTTTCGCACGCTACTGGTTCCAAAACGAAATGCCCATCCCTATTCAACTCATTCCATATTAAGGTTCGGGTGTAAACCTCCAGGATATCTGCCGAAACTGTCTGCTCTATCTTTCTTTCTGACCCCAAGGAAAATAAATAAATAAATAAATAAATTTATTCACAACTCACTCACTCATTCATTAACTCCACTATTCCCGCTAAAAAGACTCAAGACGGCTTACATCATTAAAAGGGTAAATCAGGACATATACAAATATAACAAGATAATCCAACAATTACCACACTAAAAAGGGAAACAAAATCAATACCCCAAAAAAGATTCAAAGAAAGGCACAACACTACGTTTAACCCCCCTCCCCCTCCTCAGATAGTCAGTGTCTAAAGGAAATCCTGTCTGAAGCGAAAAGCCTGCTCAGTAGCCCACAAATAACCCTTAAGGTTTAAAATAGAGATGGACACAAACTGCTGAACTGGCATTTCATGCCGGTTTGTCCTTTGGTTGAACAGGTGGCAGGCAGCCGCCATCCCTACCTCCGACTGTGGGCGCCCCTTTAGAGGGAGGGGCCAGAGGAGGCAGGGCAAGAAAGTCAGGGAGGGGACTCACCCAAGGAGGTGGGGTTGGGATCTGCTGAGCACCTGTTCAACCGAAGGACGAACCGGCACGAACTGCCGGTTCGTGCCCATCTGTAGTTGAAAGCATCTCTGAACGACATCTGCCATTCAGGGAAGCGAATCTGGGGAAGAGGTTGGTAATCACAAGCGTCGGTGTTTTAGAAAACACAGAGAAAAGAAGCTTCCAGTAAGTCTTTCAAAGGCAAGCAGCCACATTTTGGGTGGAAATGTCAATCAATCCATCATCTCCATCAACCACAGAAACCTCTGGGGAACACACAATGGCCACAACAATTATACAGGGGCCACGCATGGCCCAGACATTGCAGATCCATGACATGCAATATTTTCATACAAGTAAGAGGTCGATATGGACGAGCAGAGGAGAGGCAAGCTGCGAAGAATTCAGGCCCTGAAAGAAACCAGAAAGCTTTCCCCCGGGTTTTTAGTATCTGGAAATATTTTTTCTGCAGCACGTACCTTATGTATGTGCAGAAATATGTCCTCATTTCGAATGATGACCATCATCCTGTCCGTTTCCACGTGGCTTGTATTGCAAAAGTGTAGAGGCTCCATTTCTGCGTGGCCCCCTTTTTTCAGCAAGTTCTAAAATAAAAGGGTTTAGTCAAATATGTCACGGAAACACAATTAATTGCTCTTTGCACCTTGAAACAGCCCCTCTATTGCACCCTCAGGTTTTTCTCTTCAACAAACAAACAAAAAAGAAAAATAATCATTGACAGAAGGAAACCCGGATGCACAGAATTGCTCTCTGTGATCTTACTTATCCATAGTCTGAAAATATTAAATATTAAACATATTAAATTGGGGGGGGGGTGATAGGGCCAGCAATAATTATTTCCATAATGTAATTCCCAGAACTGGCCACTAGAAGGAAACAGAGACTTTGCTATATATAGTAAGGCCCCACCTGGAGTATTGTGTACAATTCTGGTCACCGCATCTCAAGAAAGACATAGTGGAACTGGAAAAGGTGCAGAAGAGAGCGACTAAAATGATTCCTGGGCTGGGGCATCTCCCTTATGAGGAAAGGCTAAAACAATTGGGCCTCTTTAGTCTGGAAAAAAGGCGCTTGAGGGGGGATATGATTGAGACGTACAAAATAATGCAGGGTATGAGTAAAGTGGATAGAGGGAAGCTCTTCTCTCTCTCCCAAAATACCAGAACTAGGGGACATCCACTCAAATTGAGGGCTGGGAGAGTAAGAACTGACAAAAGAAAATATTTTTTCACCCAGCGCGTTGTAAGTCTATGGAACTCCCTGCCACAGGATGTGGTGATGGCATCTGACCTGGATGCCTTCAAAAGGGGATTGGACAGATTCCTGGAGGAAAAGTCCATCACAGGTTACAAACCATGATGGAGATGTGTAACCTCCAGGCTTGAAACCAGGGTCCTTCAAGGGCCAGATGCAGGGGAGGGGTATCAGGAGACAGATATCTATTCTCATGTGCTTCCAGAGGCATCTGGTGGAGCCGCTGTGAGATACAGGAAGCTGGACTAGATGGGCCTTGGCCTGATCCAGCATGGCTCTTCTTATGTTCTTATGTTCTTATGTTCTATATATGAGGTTTGCTATTACCCGCAGTTTTCAGCATCTGCAAGGGTGAGTGGATGGGCTTCCAACCCAGGAAATGAACATGGAAAATATGCTCTCGACGTCTGGGGCCTATCCACCCAAAGAAGAACGTTGAGAGCTGAGACACCAGACTGAGAGGAATCATCTCCTTCAGGAACAATGGCTGCATCAGCAGAAGATAACTGATCATTCCAACAGTAATGAAGGCAGCAACTACTGGGTAGCAATGTTAGCTGAAGGTGACACAGGCGGAGGAGACAATAACAGTGACCTCAAAGTTAACTTGCGTTAGTGCTCTGCAGTGGATGGGAACAGTAAACCTCTACTGAACTTTTCTTAGGAAGAAACCCCTCTGATGAGACAGTCTAAAATGAATCAAGAGATAGTGCTGGAAGATGAGACCCATAAGTTGGAAAGCACTCTAGAAGCTCCTGGGGGGGACAACAAGGGGGAAGTACAAACAGTTCTGTGGCTAGGGACACAACTAGATTAAAACCAAAAGGTTGTCTCATATCTTTCATGCACAGAAGTGAAGGTATGATGCTGCACACTACACAAGATTGGAACATGGAACACAAGGAATGTGAATTGAGGCAAAATGGGAAACCCTATAGCATGAAACTGAATGTTTAAACATTACAGTGCTTGATACTGGTGAACTAAAGTGGACTGGCATTTCTAGCCAGATGACTCCGAAATGTTTTATTCCCGAAATGAAAAACTCAGAAGGAATGGAGGGCCTCTGATACAGAGCCAAGATATAGCACAGGCCCATGCTGTATCTGACAGAGTTGTAAGAAAACCTATCAGCACAACCCTCCTTCAAGTCTAGGTTGCAGCTACAGATGCCAAAGAAGGTGAAACTGAAAGCTTTTACACCAACACCCACCAGGGAATTGGTCACACACCAAAATGTGGCAGCAAGTGCCAAAACCACATGCCAGTTAATCAACATCAGAGTGGGATCTGGCATCCATGCAAGCTAAGTACATTCATAGTCAAGTGCCATTCCCTGATCGCTTGAGAGTACGAACGTAGTAGCTCAAAAGACTAGCATTGATTCTCTGGGACCTGGTGGATCCACCGGGTAACTTTGACCGATGTATACATTTGTCCGTTGTTATCGCCTGCCATGCCGATAGAAAGGGCGCAAGGCGGAGGGAGGTGGGGAGTCAAAACTCCTCTCGCAATCTCTCGTCTCTGGGTTTGGTAGTAGTTGGATTTCTTCCCTCAGGAAGAGGAGAATGTCAAGCAGGAGGTTGGGCGAGTAGAGCACTCTCGGGAAGGTTGCCTCTGGTAAGAGGGTTGAAATCCAAAGCTGTAGCTTGGACGTTTGGGCTGAAAACGAAAGGGATGTTGATGTTGATGCTGTTGCCGGATTACATTCAGCTTTTTGGCTGTGTTTTGGTTCTTATGGTGGTCTTCCATAAGGTCATCAATAGTGAGATGGAAGAGACCACTGCCCTCAAAGGGAAGATGCTCAATTTGCATCTTATGATCATCCAAAAGACCTGTGGAACGCAGCCAAACATGCCTACGGAGGCCTATGGCAATACCCAAAACCTTCGAAGTGCAGTCAAAAGGCATGCCTAGATGATCATGTCTGTTGTGCTGCTAGGGCCATGACCTCTTTAAATAAACTAGAGGCATCAGCCTTCTTGGAATTGGGGATAAGGTCCAGAAAGGGCTGCATATGGGAGAGCAGTTCTCTCTGGTATGCCCCCATGGTGCCTTGATAGTTCGCCATTTTGGACAAAAGGGAAGCCATGTTGGAAATGTTCCTTCCAACGGTGTCCAAATGTTCCTTCCTTTGATGGTGGGATAGGAGCCATCTTGTTTTTAGACCTGGGACGAAGCCACCGCAACAGAACTGGGCTGTGGGTGTTTGTTCAAGAAAGGCGCTTTTTCATCATGCACTTTATACAAGAATTTGAATTTTCTCAAAACCAACATGGATCTGAGATTTTTGAAGGATTCCTTGGCCATGGAGATAAATGAAGGTATCATTGATAGACGCGATCTTTCCAAAAATATGGTCCATATGTTGAGATTGAGGATGATGTGTTGGTAGTTCGATAGATTTAGCCATTCGAGCGACAAAGTCAGTGTAATTTCTCATGGCTTCAGAGGAAGACAGCGGAGAGTGCTCCTCCGTGTTAGAATCAGGAGTGGTAGCGAGCTGTGGTGAATCCTGATCTACCTCCTCGACTTCGGAAGGCGAAATCCAAATCAAATTCGAGGTTGATTAATGGGATGGATGCTCAAAGGCAGATGAGTCTGCTAGTTGGATAGACCATTGCTTCCCGTCGAACCGGAGGGAAAAAGCCGGAATGGGCAGCATCGGAACCAACAGAGAGGCAGAAGATGAAGTCGATGCCAAAGGCATCGAAACCGAAGATCTACACCTCTTCTTGAGTATCAAACGCAGAGGCTTGGGATCGATCGATGTCAAAACTGAGGCAGTAGGAGGCAGCGTCCGGAGTGACAGAGCCTAAGTCGGTTTCGAGGGTAACAAAGGCTTTGAGACCGTAGCCGAAACCGAAGAAGTCTCCATCGGTATTGAGGACCATCGGTATTGAGGAATGGGATGGGTCCTCAGTCAATTGCACCTGTTTGTGGTGCTTCTATTCTTTATGGTGCTTCTTGACCTTCTAGGCAAAGGCAACCAGAGATTAGGTAACTGAGATGTAGAAGTGTTTCAAGGCACCAAAGCGGCCAGCGAAAGAGTAGACTTGGAAATTGATAAGGTCGGTGAAGGAGTTGACCGAAAAGTCATCGACAGTGATGGAGAGGAAGTCTGCTGGGCTGCCTGGGAAGTCGAACCTACTCCCGAATCCGAGGCCTCCAGTAGAGACCGAGCATCCATCGCTAGTTTAGTTAAAACAGGTCGGACAAAGAGATCATTCATGAGACTAATGTCCGGTGGTCGTTCGGAGTCGGAGCATTCACCTCCAGAGGATGAACCCAAAGACTCTGACGGAAGCAGAGGGTCGAACTCCGGACAGTGAGAAAAAGAAGGTGTTGAACCCGATGGATCTGACGGCTTGGTATTGAGCAGAATGACATCAGAAGCCTTCGACACCAGCAGCAGGCGTTTTGGAGGGCTTCAACTTCAACTTCTTTTCCAAAACAGGAAGCTTATGGAATGGAGCTTTCTTGGTGGCAGATGGACTCACCGAAGTTGAAGGTGACTTTGCCTTCTCCATAGATTGGGGGGCAAGGGATTTTTTCCAGTAAAAATGTGTTTAGACCGTTCCTCCGATTCTTCAGAGCCTGAGCACTGAAGCCTTTACAGATGGAACAAGTTTTGGGACGGTGGGATTCTGAGGCAGTAAAGGCAGCAGAGGTGACCGCCAGTGTGAGGGATTTTAGCCCCACACAAAACACACTTAAAAAGGAGAAGGACATAAAAACCAACAAACGGGAGAAAAAAACAAGAAAAACCTCTCCTCACAGAGACTAACCAGAACACAACTTCTTATCATGGTGATAAGAGGTAACGGAGGCATTTAGGCAGGAAGCCTCTCGTTCATACGCGGGGCAAGGGGGAGACTAATGAACTTTCCTATTGCTAGGAAAGTCCAAACTCTGCACATGCGTGCTGGGAAACCCATCTGTGTGGTTTCACGAAAGACACGAAGGAGAAGGGGGAAATTCACCTTTGTTACAAATAAAGGATGAAGTGTGATGGATGGTATGTGTTTTTTCCACCTGAAAAATGGTTACACGAACAGAGTTTTTAATCCTACTGGGACTGAAGAAGCAATAAATGTCTTTTAAGTCATGAATGGTAAAAGAAAATGTGGTGCAATCATGTCAGTGATGAAGGGACACAAGCCCCCAGGACTGTCATTTTCACCCTTCTTCTCTATAAATAAAAGGTTGCCAAACTTGATTGGCAAACAGCTAAATGCCATCAATTATTACTGAAAAAAATCAACAGTCAGTCAGTGAAGCTTCATTAATAGAGCAAATGCTATTTTAATAGTGCATGTTACAACAGTACCATCCTAAAAGGTAAAATTAATAGGCACATAGAAGAGAAGGCGCTGCTGAAGGACAGCCAACATGGCTTTTGCAAGGGTAAATCATCCCTCACTAGAGTTTTGAGAGAGTGTCAAGAAGCATGTGGATAAGGAAGATCCAGTTGACATTGTTTATCTGAACTTTCAGAAGACTTTTGACAAGGGCCCGCACCAAAGGCTCTTGAATAAACTTGCCAGTCAAGGGACAGGTCTTGTCCTAGATCAGCAACTGGCTAAGGGATAGGAAACAGAGGGCAGCACTAGATAGACACTTCCCCACAAGGAGGGAGGGAAAGAGTTGGGTCCTCCAAGGTTCTGTACTGAGACCCCTATTTTTCAACCTCTTCATAAATATCTAGAAGTAGGAGTAAATAGCAAGGTAGCCAAATTTGCTGATGACACTAAATTATACAGGTTAGTAAAAACTGAGATAGATTGTGAGGAGTTCCAGAGGGATCTCTTGACACTGGGAGAGTGGACAAACCGATAGATTGTGAGGAGTTCCAGAGGGATCTCTTGACACTGGGAGAGTGGACAAACCAATGGCAAATGAGCTTCAACATGAGCTTTATGCATATTGGGGCAAAAAAAAACCCCAATTACATTTATAAACTGATGGGGTCTGAACTCTCTGCAACAAACCAGGAAATGGGCCTTGATGTCCAGGTGGGCAGCTCAATGAAGGTGTCAACCCAGTGTGCAGCAGCAGTGAAAAAAGCAAACTCAATGCTAGGGATCATCAGGAAGGGTATAGAAAATAAGTCAGCAAGTGTCATTTTGCCTCTTTATAAATCTATGCCGAGGCCCCATACTTTCAGAAGGATATTATGGAAATGGAAAAAGTGCAGAGGAGGACAACCAGAATGATTAGGGGACTGAAATACCTTCCTTACCATGTGAGGCTGAAACAGCTGGGCCTCTTCACTCTTGAATGACGGCGCCTAAGAGGTGACCTGATTGGAGTTTATAAAAGCATACACAGTGTGGACAAAGTAGATAAGGAAAAACTGTTTCCCTATCACAGAAGACTAGAACTAGGGGGCACCCCATGAAACATTTGGGTGCTAGATCTCAAACAAATAACAGAAAGTACTTTTTCACCCAGAGGATTGCTGGTCTGTGGAACTCCCTGCCAGAAAAAGGGGTGACAGCTGTCAGCCTTGACAGCTTTAAGAAAGGATCGGACAAGTTCATGGAGAACAAGGGTACCAATGGTCATCATGATGGATGCCTAAGGACAACCTCCGGGTTGGAGAGAGAGGCAGGATATCTCTCAATGCCATTTGCAGGGAATTGTAAGCAGGTGAAGACATCTGCTTGGGAATACCCTGAAGCAAATGATGAGCCGCAATGTGAGACAGAATGCTGGACTAGATGGACTGTGGCTTATGTTCTTATGTTATACATAATACGGTCCCTGGCTATCTCTAGTGGCCAGTTCTGGTAACATAACCTTTTGACATTTAATGTATTTTCTTATATTTTCAGACCCAGAATATGTGAATCGGAGGATGCTGATTGTGCAAATAAGATCCTATTATATTAGATTTCTGCAGTACAGAGCAAAAGGTGGTCTGTGGAGTGTCCTGGATAGACAAAACTGGAAACATTTTATCTATCAACTCATGGGCTCTGAGTTATCCGTGACGGATCAGGAAAGAGATCTTGGTGTGTTGGTGGACAGCTCAATGAAGGTGTCTACCCAGTGTGTGGCAGTGGTGAAGAAGGCCAATTCCATGCTAGGGATGATCAAAAAGAGAATTGAAAATAAAACAGCCAACATTGTAATGCCATTGTACAAAACAATAGTAAGGCCGCACCTGGGGTATTATGTACAATTTTGGTCACTGCAGCTCAAAAAAGACATAGTGGAACTGGAAAAGGTGCAGAAGAGAGCGACGAAAATGATTCCTGGGCTGGGGCACCTCCCTTATGAGGAAAGGCTAAAACATTTGGGCCTCTTTAGTCTGGTAAAAAGGCACCTGACGGGGGGATATAATTGAGATGTACAAAATAATGCAGGGCATGAGTAAAGTGGATAGAGGGACGCTCTTCTCTCTCACACAAAATACCAGAACTAGGGGACATCCACTCAAACTGAGGGTTGGGAGAGTGAGAACAGACAAAAGAAATTTTTTTACCCAGTGTGTTGTTAAGTCTGTGGAACTCCCTGCCACAAGAGGTGGTGTTGGCATCTGGCTTGGATGCCTTCAAAAGGGGATTGGACAGATTCCTGGAGGATAAGTCCATCTCAGGTTACAAACCATGATGGAGATGTGTAATCTCCAGGTTTAAAACCAGGGTACTTCAAGGGCCAGATGCAGGGGAGTGATATCAGGAGACAGAGATCTAGTCTTGTGTGCTCCCAGACATATTTGGTTGGGCCACTGTGAGATGCAGGAGGCTGGAGTAGATGGGTCCTTGGCCTGATCCAGCATGGCTCTTCTTATGTTCTTGCATTCTAACCATGATGCTCCTCTTAATCTGAGTTTGAATCAAGAGTTGAAGCCGATTTGCACTCTTAGGTCAAGAGGAGATTCTTGGTTCACTCCTCACTTGCGCCACCGTTTTTCAACGTTGGGAACTGGTTCCTAATTTGTGGATGACTGTTTGCAGGGAGGCAGATTTATACCTCTCATGAGACAGAACGAGCAGCAGCTGCTCCAACCATACGGCCTACGGTGCAACTTATCGAGGGCTGCCATTTGTACACTCCACAACTTAATGCCTCGCACACCCTTAAACGCCTTACCTTTAGTCTCCCAAAGCAAGGATCGTTGTCCGTTTCCATCAAGTAGAACGCGTACGGCTTCTTGCATGCTTCTTGTGCAACGCTTTTAAGTCTGAAATGTAGTGTGTTGCACAATTCGGCAAAGAGGTGCTCGTAGGCTGGGGTTCTTTGAGGCAAGGTGGGCCCCCTCTCTTCCACAGCCTCCTCTGAGGTAGCACGCGGATCTCGTCCTTGGGGACTCCTCGGCCTGCCATCCAACGTGATCACCCTGCTGAGCTCGGCAAACTCGTCCATAATGACTGAGATATCCCCTCGGAAATCTTTTAGCTTATTACTGTAAGTGAGTTTGTTGAGGTGGAAAGAGGTTATGGGCCCAGGCCCTTGATTTGCGCACCTAGCAGCTTTGCTGAACGGCTCCTGGGTAGGAACAAAGGGAGGCAGCGGCGGAAGAGGGGGCGGTTCAAAAGAATCCACGTGCCTGCTGTTTCTCAGGTAATGGGGAGAGGCAGTGAGTCTCGGGCCTGGGTTCCTCACGGTGATCAGAAGGGGACTGTGGCATCTGGGTGGTGGGCTCAAAGCGGGGGCTCCCGGCACCGCCCTCGAGGACGAGGGTTTTGTCATTACGTGGCGGGGAAACTTTTTCATGAAGGTAGCCGTGGAGGTAGAACATTGTGATTTCTTTAGGATTTGTTTCACCTTACAATGAAAATGCAAACATGCCGTATCTAAAGTGTTCTGCGTGGGATCATTCCCCATTCCCACCGCCTTGTTCCAGGAGTGAACGGGTCCCATCGCTCTTGCACAGCACTCATGCTGCATGGATGAGTGGAAGGTTCTCGTTTTCTCCTTGTGCTTCTTGGTCACAGAAAAATTAATATAATCATGGAAGCGACCTGGATGGTGCCTGTTATCCAGGGATGGTGTTACAGGCCTGTCATCGTGCTTTGTCAGCTCCGTCCCAGCATCCAGCATCCTCTCCTTTTCTTCCGGATACCCCCGAACGGCACTCTGAGAGGTCTCTTTGTGAAGGCTTAAGTCGCAGACACGGTTTGTGACGTCCACCTCTCCTGGGGGGCAAGAAAATCCCCCAGACTTACTGGGATATGCATCTCCCACAACATCATGGCCATTACCTACAAAAGAAGAACCCGTTTCCCAGTTCACAGCCATGCTTGCTGAACTGGAACGAGCATCTTCCGGATCTCCAAGAGTCTCTCTTGCATCTCCAGGTAGAAGTGTCTCAACTTCTTCTGAGGAGTATTCACGGTGCCCTTCCGTTGTCAAACAGGACAAGATTTGGGGGCTCATCTCTCTTATGCGCTCTTCCTTCTCAGATGCTACATGGCTGGCTTGTTCCATGTCAACCCCACATAACTCTGAAGTAGCGGACTTGTCCAAAGCTGTATCTTCTGATGGAACACAACTTTTGGCCGAAGGGACTGTGTGTTTCCGACCGCTTCTGCCCACATCTACCCACAATGCATGCAAAGAACCTGGAACCACCTCCATGATGGTGGAGGTAGCTTCACTTTCCGGAAGGGTCTTTCTTTCAATTTCCCTTTGATTATACTTTGCGGTTTTGTGCAGTGTTGAAAGACTGGCCACTCGGGCTTGTGACGGGGCTCTCTCATGGTCAGCCACAACGTGACACTGCTGTAGATACTCACTAACCACCCATTTTGTGTTCGCGTGGGGGAGTCGGCTGCTTGCTGGAGTGTCTTCGTCGCTCTCAGGTGGAGTGATGTTCTCCAGGTTTACAGAACTCATCCAAGTCACGGTGGAATTTTCTTTATCCCAAGTTCCGTCGCTCTCCGCGTTCATGCCACTCACTGTGTCGCAGGATCCAGCGCCTTCAGGTTCAGTCCTTACAACCTGGTCTCTCTTCCCTCCAGGTACAACCTCCAGGAAAGAGGCTCCAACATTCTCATTTTCAACACACCTTCGATTTTCAGAACCGGATTCAAACTCTCGACCTTCCTTTTCCAAGCATTGGCTTGCTTCTCCATCGGAAGAGCTGTTCATCAGTTCCGTTGGTCTGGAGCCTTGTTCCTCTTGAACGAGGGTGGTGTGCTGCATTTGGAGGGAGTCACCAACCCCCAGTGGAGCTGCCTCGGGGAGGTGGCTTCCTTCCTTTTCCTGGGGGAGACAAAACTCCCCATCAAAATCCACTTGATCTGGAAGTGCCGCATCTTCGGTTGCCATCGTGGACTCTTCCTGGTTCCTCAGCGGTTCCTTTATTTTCTCGGATGTCTGATGAGCAGGAGTACCCGGCAACTCAACTGGGTCAGCCAAAGGGACTTCTCCTTTTTCCTGAAGAACTGACGGACCTGGTATGAAGTCTGCCAGTGCAAGAGTTGGGGAGGATACCAAAACATCTTCTCCATTTCCCGTAGATTCGCTTTGTACTCGGCATGGTTCACGATTCTGCAATGTATCCACCCCTGCCCCCTCAGTGCCGTCTTGGGAAATATCTTCAATCAAATCCAATCGATTTGGAGAGACATGCCGCTCAGTTGCTTCTGCAAAGGTGCCCTGGTTCTCCGGCAAATCTGTCCCATCAGAAACAGCTTTGCAACCAAAAGGACTAGCTGGCCCTTTAACTGAATCAGGAAAGTGTCTATCTTTCTCTTCCCTGGCAACATGGGTAAGGTCAGCGAGGTCCATTGGGCTTGGATGTGATTGATTCCTCATTGACACAGAAGACTCCTGGCTCTTGACCAATTCTGCATCATCTTGTACGTGAAGCCCTTCGGGTCGTTTGGGAGTTGAAGCCATCAAGCTGGCTGCTGCATCTTCCTCAGAGATGATGAAGTCTTCGTCCACAACCGTTTGGTTTGGACTCACAGAATTCTCAGTGCCTTCCACATCTGCTGATTCAGCTTCCTTATCGTGATGCGTCAGGTCAGCCTGTTGGGAAACTGAACCAACCGGGCTGCCTCCTCCTCCTCCTCCTCCTCCATCCTCCGGTAAAAGACAGGAGCCCTCAACCAAAGCCATCGGACTGAGAGATGTAGATGTTGAGGCTGGCAATGCAGAGACCTTCCGGGTACCAGGTAACTCTGGCTGTGAGGCTGCCGAAGTCAACAGACCATCATTAGGCGACACGGTGTCCTCTTCTCTCTCTTCGGTCACCGTGTCTTCCAGAGGTTCCTCATCCCCTTGACCCAGGTCCATATCCTGGGGTTCCACGTCAGTGTCGTTACTCTCGGAAAGAGCCAGGTCAATTGATTCCCAGGTGGTACTCTCTTCGCTGGTGTCTTCTTCGTCCCTGGGGAGATCTTGAGGTTCTCTCATGTCTTCTGCCTGAGATGCAGCGTCCGCTTCTATCCACTCTACTTCAGAAATTGGAAGCGCCTCCGCTCCGGCACTCGAGGGGTTGCTGTTCTCCTCATCTGGAGGAAGAGGGGCACTGTTTCTCTTCTGATCCATCTCCAAAGGGGCAGCCTCAGTAGCTGCTACCAGCTGTTCTCCTACTGGAAGTTTGGCAGTTATGGGAACAGCTTCGCTCTGAGAAGCTTCAGCTTCAGCTACATTCACCACTCTCTTTGCTTCTGCTTCTGCTTCTGCTTCCACATCGGCCCTCGGCGTCCGAGGCCTGGTGTGCCCATCGCTCTGCTCAAGCGATGGGTATCTGTTGGGGCTCTCCGCAGACGCAGAAGGCAGGAGCTCGCCTTCCGGTTCCTGGTCAGCCTCCTGCAAAATTTCCAAGATTTCAAAAGTTCAGCAAGGTAGAATGGGCGGTTGGGCAAAATCCCTACGAGTCGTGACCAGCCAGCCACCCTAAAGCAATCAAAACTAAAATGAAACATGAATGTAAATCGTTACCGGACATTTCTGAGAAAGCATTTTGCCTGGAAATGGTACCAGCTCAGCCTCTTCCATGCTTCACAAATCTTCTCAATATGGCGCTTTGGGGCGCCGGCTGTTTACTACTCAGCGTCTTCCATAAGTGTCCACTATGGTCCCGCCCAGCTTCCGGTGAAGAAAACAAGTTCCCAGCTAGCACTAAGGCGACCTAGCTAGGCCTCAAATGTCTCTCGCTTGGCTTTTCTCCTAAGCGAGCAATATTTAGGAGAAGGTCAAAGTCACCTGTCAGGTAGAACTCCTTGATTGTAGAATTAGGGGGGTTGCAGGCCTGCCCCTGTCCAGCTTATCTCTGCCCTCAAGATGTCCTGACTCATGTTTATATTGCAAAGTAGTTTATAGTAAAGCAATGAAATTTAAACCTGGTTTTGGAATGAGCGTTGTTTTTTTAAAGCAAAGTGTGCTGCTTATATATTGCCCCCCTGTGATTAAAGAACTCTCTGGGCAGTTTGCAATTTACCGTATTTTCCCATCTATAAGACGCTGCCATCTATAACATGACCCCCAATTTTCCAACCCAAAATTACCATTTTGCAACCACACGGTTCTCTCCTATTATTATGTCCACATCTAAGATGAGCCTCAATTTTTAGTCTAATAATTTTAGACAAAAATATAGTCTTATACATGGAAAAATACTGGAATTATGCAGGCTGGACACTGTCCACCCACCCAACCCTCTGTGAGCTGGGTACTCAATTTACCAACCTCAGAAGGATGGAAAGCTGCGTGCACCTTGAACCGGCTACCCGGAATTAAACCCCAGGTCGTGAGCAGTACAACAGCTTAAGCCGGGCATGTCCAAACTTCGGCCCTCCAGATGTTTTGGACTGCAACCCCCCCCCAGGTCCTTTGCTATTGGCAATCTAAGCTTAGAATTCTGGGAGTTGTGGTCCAAAACATCCAAAGTTTGGACATGCCTGGTTAAGCACTGCGCCATGAGGCTGTTGTTCTTTGATACTGTTGCAGAAACCTGTACTTCGGTAACAGCATTTGTAAATCCTATAGAGATGGTCCGTTTGCTAAGTTAAATCTTGACCCTAATGCTGGCGAAGTGAAAATGCCCTATTTTGGACAAACTCTCATCCTAAAACGTTGCAATCTGTCACAGAATTCTAAGGATGACACCAAAATATCTGTTTATTTTAACTGAAGGTTCTGGTATCAAAGTCTTCAAGGAGCATCCATCCATCACTCTCCATCCATCAATTCATCCTCCACCCACCCACCCATCCATCCATACTCCACCCACTCACTCATCCATCCATCCATCCTCCACTCACACACCCACCCATCCATCCACCCACCCACCTATCCACCCACCCACCCATCCACCCACCCACCCACCTATCCATCCATACTCCACCCACTCACTCACCCATCCATCCATACTCCACTCACCCACCCACCCATCCATCCACCCACCCACCCACCCATCCATCCACGCACCCACCTATCCACCTACCCACCCATCCACCCACCCACCCACCTATCCATCCATACTCCACCCACTCACTCACCCATCCATCCATACTCCACTCACTCACCCACCCACCCATCCATCCACCACCCATCCACCCACCCACCCATCCACCCACCCACCCATCCACCCATGCCACCCACCCACCCATCCACCCACCCACCCACCTATCCACCCACCCACCCATCCATATGCCACCCAGCCATCCATCCATACTCCACCCACCCACCCACCCATCCATCCATACTCCACCCACCCATCCATCCACCCATCCATCCATCCACGCACCCACCTATCCATCCATCCTCCACTCACCCACCCACCCATCCATCCATACTCCACCCACCCATCCATCCATACTCCACCCACCCATCCATCCATCCATCCATCCATCCTCCACCCACCCATCATCTTTCTCCCGAAAAGAAGGACCCAAGGCGCCTTTCAAAATGGCTGCCAGAAGGAAGCCGGTGTGGCCATCTGGGGGAACCCTAAAGAAACAGACTGGGATTTGAGGGCCAGCAGGCCTCACCCCTGGAGTTGTCTTATGGCATAGATGATTACCACTAAATGGAAATAAAAGGGAGCTGTGTGGCTGATACAAAACAAAATACAAATGCAAGCATAGACCACTCAAGACAATCGCCCTAGAATACATGGACTTTCACAGACCAAGGCCACTTCATCAACCTAGCACCAGCAAGAACTCAGAACGCCATATAGTCATGGCAAGAGGGATTTTTTTTAGTGACACAGAAAGGTATTGGTGAACCTCATGGCTCAGTGGTTAAACTGTTATACTGCAGCTATAACTGTGCTCACAACCTGGGGTTCAATCCCAAGTAGCAGGTTCAAGGTTCGCTCAGCCTTCCATCCTTCTGAAGGCAGTAAAATAAGTATCCAGCTCGCTGGGGGGGTGCAGTGTGTAGCCTGAGTAATTATAAACTGTCCAGAAAGTGCTTTAAACTCTATGGCAGTGTTGATGAACCTATGGCACGGATGCCAAATGTGGCACTCGGAGCCCTTTCTGTGGGCACCTGACATCGCCCCTTCACAGGCACTTTTATTCATGTTAAATGGCTATACTGGCACTTTGTGAAAAATTAGTGGGTTTTGAATAGCAATTTGGGCACTCGGTCTCTAAAAGGTTCGCCATCACTGCTCTATGGAGCCATATATAAGCAGTATGCATCTATATGCTTTCCTTTGCCTACGCCTGCACAAAACACACATGATTCTGGTTCTACCACCTGAAGCTACAGTGGTACCTCGGATAACGAATGCCCCTGATAATGAATTTTTTGGATAACGAATCGCAATTTCCAGGTATAGGGCTGCCTCAGATAACAAATTTTCCCTATGGGCTGCCTCGGATAACAAATCACAATTTCCAGGTATAGGGCTGCCTCAGATAACGAATTTTCTCTATGGGCTGCCTCGGATAACGAATTTTCCTATGGGATGCCTCAGATAACGAATTTTCCCTATGGGCTGCCTCGGATAACAAATTTCCAGTATACGTCGGTGAAAAAGAGTTATCCTGGGCTGCATCACATCTGTACCTTTAAAGTGCACTTTATAAAGAGTTCTGAGCAAAAAAACCAGGTGTTTGTGTCATTTTCCTAGGCTCTAGAATGGATTAATTGGTTTCCCATTCATTCCTATGGGAAACCGTGTTTCAGATAACGAATTTTTTCGGATAACGAATGGCCTTGAACGAATTAAATCTGTTATCCGAGGTACCACAGTATTCTTTTCCTAGCACCGAACATCCCTAATAAACAAATAAATAAAACTTTCAATCAAGATGAGCTAACCTTTTGCTCTAACGTTTCCCAATGCCATCTTGCCCCCCCACACACACACATTGCACCCGGTTCAGTAGCGCACCCGATTCCATTGCCCGGAACCTATGCCCTGCTGTGTCCCCCGGCACCTTCTACAACAAGGTTCCCGAAGGCCTACCTTGCCAACGGAAGTAGAATCATCCTTGGAATTGCAGGCAGTGGCAGTGAACTGGTCCTTCTCCCAAGGCCGGTCAGAAGGTTCCTCAGAGCCAGCGAGCGTGGGTTCGTTCTCGATGCAATTTGTCGAGGACGGTTCGTCACAAGAGAGAGGCATCTCCGAGGGGGAAGCAGCTCTCTCGGTGACCTCCCCGGAGCCCCGGGGGGTGTCAGAAAGGGAGCCCGGAGGGCCTTTCTCCAAGCCGCAAGGCCCCTCGAAGTCATCGACGAATTCAAAGGAATCCAAGGTGCTGTTCAGTGAAACGTATTTGGCGGGGTTGCTGTGTTCCACCACCGTCCTGGCAAGAGGGGATTTGAACGGCTTGCTGTAAAACAGAGCCACCCACATGTGAATGATGAGCTTCATCTCTTCCACGCTGTTTGGCAAACCAACGTCCCAGGGGCTGGAGAAAGAGCAGACACAGAAGGAGGTCATTGCTTTATTTTGCCAGCCTTACCGTTTGCCGGGAAGGTGAGGCCAACGTTGCAAACTCACAACACGCCGATTCACTCTTGTGCGTCCCTAGGTCTCTCGGGTCTCCGGAAGCACCTTCACCCGCCCGTCCCTTTCCGTGTATTATGCATCCCTTGGGCCCTTCTGACTTGGGAACCAAGGGTTAAAAACCAATTGTTTGTCCCAAACAGAATAGATCCATTGAATCAAAGGCTTGTATGGATGCTGCCTGAACCAAACCCCTTCACTCAGTGGCTCTGTTCTACTTGGCACTCCATAAGAACATAAGAACATAAGAAGAGCCATGCTGGATCAGGCCAAAGGCCCATCTAGTCCAGCTTCCTGTATCTCACAGTGGCCCCACCAGATGCGTTTGGGAGCGCATGGCAGATATCTGTCTCATGATAAATGGCATCTGGCCCTTGAAGTACCCTGGTTTAAAGCCTAGAGAATCTCCATCATGGTTTGTAACCCGTGATGGACTTTTCCTCTAGGAATCTGTCCAATCCCCTTTTGAAGGCATCCAGGCCAGATGCCATCACCACATCCTGTGGCAGGGAGTTCCATAGACTTACAACTTTGCTACGCCTGGGTGAAAAATATTTTCTTTTGTCAGTTCTTACTCTCCCAGCACTCAATTTGAGTGTATGTCCCCTAGTTCTGGTATTTTGAGAGAGGGAGAAGAGCTTCCCTCTATCCACTTTACTCATACCCTGCATTATTTTTTGTCTCAATCATATCCCCCTCAAGCGCCTTTTTCCAGACTGAAGAGGCCCCAGATGTTTTAGCCTTTCTTCATATGGGAGGTGCCCCAGCCCAGTAATCATTTTCCAGGCTCTCTTCTGCACCTTTTCCAGTTCCACTATGTCTTTCTTGAGATGCGGTGACCAGAATTGTACACAATACTCCAGGTGGGGCCTTACTATTGTTTTGTATAACGGCATTATAATGTTGGCTGTTTTATTTTCAATCCCCCTTTTGATAATCCCTAGCATGGAATTGGCCTTCTTCACTGCTGCCACACATTGGGGAGACACCTTCATGGAGCTGTCCACCAACACACCAAGATCTCTTTCCTGATCCGTCACGGATAACTCAGAGCCCATGAGTTGATAGATGAAGTTTGGATTTTTTGCCCCAATATGCATTACTTTACATTTGGTTACATTAAAACGCATTTGCCATTTTCAGCCCACTCCCCCAGTTTGGAGAGATCCTTCTGGAGCTCTTCACAATCTTCTCTGGTTTTTACCACATGGAAAAGTTTTGTGTCATCTGCAAACTTGGCCACCACACTGTTTATCCCTGTCTCCAGGTCATTTATGAACAGATTAAAGCACCGGTCCCAGGCCTTGAGCCCTGGGGCACACCGCTTTTCAAATCTCCATTGTGAAAATTTCCCATTGACACCTATTCTTTTCCGGGATCTCAACAGTTCTCAATCCACAAAGGAAATAAAACTTATCAATGAAGATGCAATTTTCTCAGCAGCCTTTGGTGAGGGACTGTGTCAAAAGCCTTTTGAAAATCCAGATAGACTATATCCATCGGTTCACCCAAATCCACGTGCCTGTTGACCTTTCAAAAAAAATTCTAAGAGGTTTGTAAGACAAGATTTACCGGAACAGAAGCCATGCTGATTTTCTCTCAGCAAGGTTTGTTCTTTTATGTGTTTTAAGATTTTCTCTTGGATGAGGCCTTCCACCATCTTCCTGGGACAGATGCAGGCAGTGGCCTGTGAACTGGGTCCCCCTCCCTTCCTTTTTTAAAAATTGGTGTGACATCCGCTATCCTCCAGTCCAGCGGCACTGTGGCCGTTTGAAGAGACAAGTTGCATATTACCGTTAAGAGATCTGCAATTTCATTTCTCAGTTCCCTAATAACCCTTGGGTGGATGCCATCTGGGCCGAGGGGTGACTTGTTAATCCTCAATTTATCAATTAGTCCTAAAACCGCCTCTCTTTTAACCTGTATTTGATTTAATTCTTTAGTCAAGAGGGGCGGCTCAGGCAGCGGAATCCGCTCAAGGTCCTCTGTCGTGAAGACAGACGCAAAGAACTCGTTCAGTTTCTCTGCAATGTCCAAGTCCTCCTTAACCTCCCCTTTTTCTCTCTTACCATCCAGAGGCCCAATTGGTTCTCTGGCAGGTTTTCTACTTCTAACATATTTAAAGAAGCTTTTATTATTACCCTTTATATTGATAGCCAGCGTTTCAAATCTTTCTTTGCCTCCCTTATCATCTTTTTACATTTCTTTTGCCAGAGTTTGTGTTCCTTTTTATTTTCCTCTGGGAGGATTTCCATTTACAGAAGGACCTCTCCTTGTGCTTATTTTCTCTAACTCCACTCGTTAACCATGAAGGTGTCCTCTTGGACTTAAATGAGCTCTTCTTTCTTTGTGGTATGCACTTGTGCTGGGCCTCTATTATTGTTGTTTTAAACAGGCTCCATGCACTCTGAAGAGATTGGATTCTTCTAACCCTCCCCTTCAGTTTCTCTCTAACTAGTTTCCTCATCCTTGGGAAGTTTGCCCTTGAAAATCAAGGGTTTTTATGTCTGATTTGTTTGTCCTCTTCCTCCGACATGCATGGCAAATCAAAGGCAGCATGGTCACTGTTCCCCAGAGGCTCAGTGACATTCACATCCCTGACGAGGTCCTGAGTATCACACAATATTAGATCTAGAGTTGCCTCAATGTAGCCTGTGCCATAATCAGCATGTTCGGTACAGCTTGCAATTAATGCATTTGGCCTGTTTTGAAATACAGTGGTACCTCATGTTAAGAAATCAACCCATTCCAAATGCATTTTCTTAACTTGAAATTTTCTTAATTCGAAACATGGTTTTCCATAGGAATGCACTGGAAATGGATTAATTTATTCCGGAGGCTAGAAAAGAGACAAAAATGGCCAGTTTGTGTGTGTGAAAAACTCAGTGTACATGCCTTTAAAGTGCACTGAACTGTTCTGTAGCATGTTCAAAAATTTGATGTGTGATGTTTCAAATGGTTATTCTGGATCAGTCATGCCCCTGTGCAGTGTGCACGTTTTTAAAATGTACTTTATATAGAGTTTTGCACACACACAAATGGGTGTTTTTGTCTCTTTTCTAGCCTCCAGAATGAATCAATCCATTTCCAATGCATTCCTAAGGGAAATCGCATTTCGAGTTAAGAAAAAAAATTCATCACTCAATTTTTTCCTATACCCGGGATTTCTATTCGTAACTCAACATTTTCGTAACTTAGGGCGTTCGTAGCTTGAGGTACCAGTGTACACATAAACATTGAAAGCAGGTCCAGAAAGGCATGGGCGGCAATAGCAGAGCCCAAGGGCAACCAAAAACCTTATTAAATTGCTTCTTGCAATTGGTGTTTCCCCACCCCAGCACCAATCAGCTGAAGCCCGGGGCATGGGGTTAGGGGGGAAAAGGTTTTAAAAGCCCAGGCTTTTTAAAACCATTTTTCCCCTTTCCCCAGCCCCGGGCTCCAGCTCATTGGCGATGGGATGGCGAAACAAAGGTTTTTCTCCCCCCTACCCCAGCGCTAATGAACTGGAGCCCTGGCATCGCATGCCACTCCCATGCCCGGGGGGTCTAAAAGTCTTCCAGCAGCCTGGGCAAATGGCGGTGACAGTTCAGATCCATAACCACCACTTGCATGGGCTGCTCAAATAAGTCTTTAAGTAGCCTGGGGAAGCGGCAGTGGCGGATCAAATCCTCCGCCGCCGCTTGCATGGACTGCTCGAACGTTTAAAACAGAGCCAAGCACTTGGCCCTGTTGCTTTAAGGCATTTTAAACTTCGCCCGCCGTGCCCCCAAGGCCCCACCTGACCTGCATCCCCATATCATGGATTTTCAATCATCGCAGGTCGGGTGGGTCCCTAACCCCCGTGGATAGATGGGTGGAGGGGTTGCTGTATAGTATTTTAATCACAATTTCTCTGACTGCAGATTAATCGCCCTGACTTTCCTTGGTCAGTCCCCACTTCCCAGAAAATGACAACCCTGCAAGTGGAGGTGTCTCTCAACCAGGCCCCCCCTCATCTGCAACACAACACAACCCTGAACCTCCCTTACCCGTGGACAGCCCGCACGACGGTTTTCTCTAAGGGGTGACTCGTGTATTTGCTATCTAAGCTGAAGAGATATTCCGCTTCCCACTGGAAAGTCACTTTCACCGTCCGGTCACAAAAGGTGACTTGGCGGAATTTGGAGACGTCGTCCTTCAACCTCTTGGCCATGACGGTGGAGCGCGGGAACGGCACGTAGCTCTTGAGCAGCTTATGCGGCGGGCAAAGGTGCTGCTGGTGCCGGAAGGGCAACACTTTACCGGGCAGCAGTAAAGGCTCAGCCTTGGCGTGCTCCACCCCGTTCCTGGGATCCAGAGCCGACGCCGCGCCTCTCTTGAAAGGGTCCGAGGCCAGAGAGGCGTACGAATGCTCCGAGGAAATCAACGCGTGGACGCTTGGGTCCGCGAGCTTTCCCGTCTCCTTTGGAGAAACCGCAGGGGACTTCAGGGAAGCAGGTCTGGGGTTCCTGGTTCCTCGGGAACGCCAAGGGTCTCTCTCTTCGGAGGTGGAAGGCCTTGCCCGGCCAAAGGCGCATGGCCCGGGAGGCGAGAGGGAGGCCCTGCCTCCGCTGTCCGTAAGGGAACCCCCTCTCCAGTTTTGCCTGCCTCGGTGATCCTCGTGATCCAAAGGCTTGCCCGAGATCTTCCCCTGGGACATCCCGCCGTGCTCCTGGGAGGGGCTGGCGGCCACCGGCGGGCTCTGGCTGCCGTTGGTCATCAAAGGGGAGTTGCAGCTCAGTGCCAGGTCCGCCAGCATGTTCAAGGCGTGGGAGTCGCACTCCTCCCGATTCAGAGCGGAGCCAACGCCCGGAGTGGACGTGCCCACGGCCCAAGGCTTGTTCTCATCGCCAGCCTCCGCCGGGCGGGCTGACAAGGTTTCGCGGGCGCTCTGAAGGGTGCTGCTCCGTGTGACTGATCAAAGGGAAAAGACGACATGTCAGGACAGCTTTCCAATCGAATTTAACACTGAAAAAAGATGCATGGCATGCAGAGGGAGTCGGGTGGCCAGGCTGGGATACACAATGCCGGCTCGACATGAAGGGGGGGACTCAACCCTCACCAAGTCTACCCGGCAACAAGAAGACGAAAGAGATTGGCCGGAAGGAGTCAAAAAAGAGAGCTACAGTGGCCCCCAACCTTTCATGGTTCATATACTGCAGTCCCGCTATATCGCAGGACTGCAGTACCTCAAAGGGGCTTGAGGGAGGGGGGGGAAGGTTTTAAAAACCAGGGCTTTTTAAACTTTCCACCCCCTTCCCCAAGCCTCGGGCTCCAGCTGATTGGCGCTGGGATGGGGACACAAAAGGTTTTCCTCCCCCACCCCAGCGCCAATCAGCTGTAGCCCGAGGCTTGTCTCCATGGAGGCATCGCACGCAGCTCCCTCACACCTGGGCTGGCTCTGTTGCTTAAAGACATTTTAAACATTGCGGGCCCCCAGACCCAACCCAACCTGCACCTGCATATCATGGATTTTCAATGATCGTGGGTCAGTTCGGTCCCTAAACCCCGCAATAGACGGGAGGCGGGGTTACTGTAATCCAGAGGAGCTATAACGAGGATTGCTGAAGAGGATGAAAGAGGAAGGAGCCAAATTGTGTCTAAGGGCAGGAGTTTGGGGGTTTTTTTTTTCAGGGAGCTGTATAATTACTGTATTTTGTAATTGCTGGTTCTGGCACGAGAATGTTGACACTCCCAACGCACAAAACATCAAGCTTAAGAAGGTGCCACTCAACCGTTGTTATATAAATAATTTGTTTTTACGCTTGTTTAAAAGCCACTCGGCTCTAAGGATATGGGCTGAAGGCTCGCTTAAGGAAAAGGAAAAAAGAGCAATTCCAAGGCGACCAGCCAGGTCTGGTGACCAAAAGTCATCCGGCGACATGGGACTATTCACACTCCCCTGAATCGACATTTATTTATTTTAGAGTATTTTTACATTACAAAGCAAGGACGAGAATAAAACAGGAGCAGGAGCCCTGTGGGGTCAGTCTACTCTACTCTAAGCTCTCACCAGCTGATCCAGCTCAGCCAAGTGGCTGCAGAGGCTACGGGTTCAAATCTCGGCTCTGCCTCCCTGGAGAGGGATCAACCAAGACCATGTAGCTCAGTGGTGGGCAAACGTCGGCCCTCCTGAATGTTTTGGACTACAACTCCCAGAATTCCAAGCTTTTATTGCCAATGACAAAGGACTGTGGGAGTTGTAATCCAAAACATCTGGAGGAGCAAAGTTTGGCCACAACTGATGTAGCTGATGGGGTGAGCTGCCCTGCTGCCTGCGTAGCTTCGAACAAGGCGCCACGACCCCCAGGGGGGCTACCCGAAGGCGAGACGAATCCCCCACGACGGAGCCTTTCAGACCGAGTGGCCCTGGAAGCATCAGCACACAATCAAACCGGTAGGATGATTGTTGCTAGGCTCTTCAGAGAGGCTGCGTCGGTTGTGAAAGCCCAAGGGATGAAATAGTCAACCCCAGCATCCTCCACGGACTGCATCAGAAACTGGTCCCCCCATCCAAAAAAAGAGGGGGAAATGAATGTACAGTGGTACCTCGACTTACGAATTTAATCCATTCCGAAGGCATGCTCTTAAGTCGAACTACTCTTAAGTTGGGATGCCTATCTAAAAAACTGAAAAAAATGTTAAAAAAATGAAAAAAAAATCTAAGTCGAGAAGACCATATTTAAAATTTGTAAGGTGGCAGTTAAAATGCCAACAGTTTTCCTCTCTTAAGTCAAAATGCTCTTAAGTCGGGGTGCCACTGTATTCCAGGAGCAGAAAGACCCTTCGATCAATCTCGGCTCGACCGTTCCGGAAGTCGCAAGCGCACTCGCTCCGGGTCGCCACCCCAAGAGAGGCCCGGAAAACCACCACTCGTAATCGGGCCTTCTCGGTGGCGGCCCCTTCGTTGTGGAACGCTCTTCCGAGTGATGTGCGCTCTGCAGAGTCCCTGCTGGCCTTTCGAAGAGCTCTTAAAACCTTGCTCTTTCGAGAGGCCTTTGGCGACCATGTTTAATTTATGCAGTTGCTCCCCCCCGCCGCCATTTGCCACCTTTGTCTATTCTGGAAAGCTAGTTGTGCAGCTATTGAGCCTTTTCGCTAGCATGGTTAGGGGGCTAGAAGTGGTTTTAATTTGTCTTGTTCATTATTGTATTTACAGTCTATTGAATTTGTCTATTGTATGTTGTACTGACGACCATTGTTCGGTTGTCTATTGGAAGCCGCCCAGAGTTCCTCCGGGAAGATGGGCAGGATATAAGGGCAATAAATAAATAAATAAATAAATAAAAATAAATAAATAAATAAATTTTAAAAAAAGTTATCTGGAGGAGAGTATGATGGGTGCTCAGTGGAGACTCATGAGCTCCAAAACATTTTTTCTTTTTAAGGCTAACATAACAGAAGAAACTGAATGAAACCCCCGACAAGCCAACAGATCATTCTCAGACTAGATCTTTAGGGATCCAGTGTTGAATTTAGAAAAAGCCAGAGGCTTTGGCGCTGACCCTAGCCCAGTCCTCCTCAAGGGACACAACCTCACCTGCAGCCTTGGCCTTTTTTTTTTTTTTTGGAAAAGTTTGGGGAAATGATTCCAACTAAGTCACTATTTTGCAAAAGATTTACGTGATGTGTTTTTTTTTTTGTTTTTAGATACAGTTTCTGGTTTCCAGCTCTTACCAGGCCTTCTTATTTCCACTTGCTCTGTGCTTTGGAGCTTCTCTCCATCTTTCCTGCATCTCAAGAGGCGCGGTTTCTTTTCCGAAGGATCGGGGCTGTCGGACGAAAACGGGGGCTCTCGGGGCCGACTCGGTCCTCGTCTCCCGCACAAATTCTGCAGACAAAACTTGAGCACCTTGGAGGAACAGAGGACGTGTTCTGAGGAGGCGGCCCAACACTCGGCATCGCTCCTCAGCCTTGACCGAACACCAAACAGAACACAGAGCATAAGGAGCTCCTGTCTCAACAATATACTGTATTTTCCCATGTATTAGGAGCCTCATGGCGCAGTGGTTAAATGCCTGTACTGCAGGTAAAACTATGCTCACAACCTGGGATTCCATCTCAGATAGCGGGCTCATGGCTGACTCAGCCTTCCATCCTTCTGAGGTCGGTAAAATGAGTACCCAGGCCTGCATACTGTAATTAAAAACTGTAAACTGCCCAGAGACTACTTGAAGTGGTATGGGGCAGTATATAAGCAGAACACTTTGCTTTTCCCATATATAAGACTATAGTTTTGTCTAAAATCATTAGACTAAAACTTGAGCATTGTCTTATACACAGAATAAGACAAGGAGAGAACCCTGTAACTTCAAAACTTTAATTTTTCATTTGGAAAGGGGGGGTTCTTATACATAGGTGTCTCATATGGATGGGAAAATATGGCACATTAACCCTGCTAACTATTCAACAATGCAGTATCCCAAAACTGAGCTTGATGCAAAACCCTTAATTCAGGCATGTCCAAATTTCGGTCCTCCAGATGTTTTGGTCCACAACTCCCACAGTCCTTTGTCATTGGAAATACAGTCTTGGAATTCTGGGAGTTGTGGTCCAAAACATCAGGAGGGCCAAAGTTTGGACATGCCTTCCTTAATTGAACAAATGCATGCTGGTTGGCATGGCCCTTCTGCTCACTTTGTCCTCATTTCATGGCTTTTTAAAATTATGTCTTCTAGAGACTTCTGTCGCTGCTTGTGTTCAGCTAAATTTTAGATATCAAAAATATTAATATTTGAACTGCAGGGCTGGAAGGAACCCTTATAAATCAGCAGTGGTGGATCTTTGGCGCTCCAGATGTTTTGGACCACAACTCCCAGAATTCCGAGCCTGTATTGCCAGTGACAAAGGACTGTGGGAGTTGTGGTCCAAAACATCCGGAGTGCTGCAGGTTCACCACCACTGCTATAGATCATGGTGTCCATCCCCTGTCAAGGATGCCCAGGTGGGAATCAAACTCCCAACCGATGGTTCCATAACCAGATACCTCAACTGCAGAGCTATCTGGTCATTCAAGACTGATAGAGGATTTTTAAAGAATTAAAAGCACATCTAGAAAAGGAACAGTAAGAGCACCAAGTACAAGTGCTGTGAAGAGCAGTGCCGCTGCTGTTGCGTCGTTACAGTCCTGACCGACTTTCCATGACCCCATGTCCATGGTGTTTTCTTGCCAGGAATATTGGCGTGGTTTGCCAGTTCCTTCTCCAGGTGCCTACAGGACCTGGTATTCCCTGGTGGTCTCCCATCCAAGTCCTAGCCAGGGCTGACCCTGCTTAGCTTCCAAGATCAGGCGAGACTGGATGTGCTCAGGGCATCTAGGCAGCTACTGTGAAGAGAAGTAGTAGGAACCAAACCCAAAAATACCTCTTTTCTAAAAACTTAATCAAACTAGAATAACTAAACAGCAAATAAATTTTGACCCAGCCTTAATATACAGAAAACAAGCACTGAGTTGATTGAGCCCCCTCAAGAGGGAGGGAGGGGATAGCTGGAACTAAAAGGGGGGGGAGAAATGTTCCTAAGATATTTTTTGTTCTGTCTTTACCAGAGGAGCTTGGGAATTTACCGCTAGGGGCCAACATTTCCAGGATCTGGGACTCGGAGAGTTACGGCTCCTGAAAGTAATCATCTATCCATCCCTCCAACCTTTTATTTACCTCCCACTATTTTTCCCAAGCTCTGTCCATGATGGCCTTTGCCCCCCCCCGTCCACCACCAGCCTGTGACCTGCAAGAGATGCCGCCCCCCCGAAGAAATGTGACCAGACAGAAATAAAATGTTCCTTGTTCCCGCTTCGACTCACTCACCCCTCTTCCTTCTGAGTGGACTCTGAAGATTTTTTAACTTAAGGGTAGGTTCGCTGAAATCCGCCGTGCGTCCCGAACTATTCCCCAACGGCGGGGCAGAGAGGCTCCGTTTCAAAGACAGGGGAGATACGGGCTTATTCTTTGCGACATTCTGGTCCGGCTTCTTGCTGTTCTCCATGAGGGAGAGAACCTTCAGAGGGGACCATTTCTTCGTTGCGCTCGCCCCAAGGAGCCGGCTGGACCTCCTCTTACACCGCTGCAGCAGGGGGTCTCCAGCCAGGCTGGCTTTCAGAGCAGCCTCGCTGCAGGCTGATTTCCCCGTCGCACACCGAGGACGGAGGGAGGCTCTGGCCCCGTCCGTGGGAATCTCGGGGGGCAAAGGGTCCAACGGGAAACCGGACGAGTCATCGGCAACCGGCCCGCCATCCCTGGGGGGAGACGGAGAAGGGGCATCCAAGCAAGCAAGAGCAGCTGACGTTTCCAACGTATAGTGTTGGGGATGCGACAGGTAGAACTGCAGGTGGCCGTAAGAGCTTTGGGGGCACTTCTCAGAGCGAGCATCCGGGTCCAACTCAAAAGAGAGGGGCAAGGGGTCAGGAGCCTCCGAGGCCGCGGGCAAAGTCTTGGGTAGCCTCGCCAAGGCCTGGATGTGCCGCCTAACCAGAGCGTTGAGGGGCCCTCTTCCTCGGTCCTCATCCTTGGCCGCTTCCAACAGGGCCTGGCGAAGGCTGGGCAGGACCAAACCGACCTGCGCCGGCGGCTCATTCTTCCCGTGCTTGCGTCTCGCGTCGTTGGCTACCAAAATAAAATAAGTTAAGTAAATAAATAAATAAAAGCTTTCACAAAATATTGCACAGTACAACTCCCATACTCATGGGAATGTTCTCTGCAGTTTCACTTATCCATAGTCTGAAAATATTTTTTTAAAAATAAATAAGCCCTAGAAATATTTATTTCCATAATGTATTTACCAGAAATGACCAATAGATGGAGCCAGACACCATGCCATCTATACTTGTTATTAAAGAATACAGTAGGACCCCCGTATCCACTGATTCATTATCAACTGATTCAGTTATCCACGGCTGGCAGAGGAAAAATAAATAAGTAATTCAGCAGCCACAAAGCAAGCTACTGTCACAAACAGCAGCTGTAAAGCAAGTTACTATCACAAAACAGCAGTTTTGGGGACATTTTGGTGTTCTCTCTTATCCACGGTTTTCATTATCCACGGGAAGGCTTAGAACCAATCACCTGCGATATTGGGGTCCTACTGTACATAGAAAAACATTTAGTGGTGAATATATATATATATATTCTGCCTTTTTCTTTTCTTTTACCATGCTATCTATAGTGGTGACTATTACGTGCAGCTTCCAACATCCACGGGGGACCTTGGAACCCATCCCCCGCAGATGCAGGGATCCTATTGTATCATCAAACCAGGAACAAAAGAACGATGCCATCACCACACAAGCTAAACACACTCATCATTCTGAAAGACTGTAGGATGTGCAATTTAACATAACTTGATTTTTACCTCCTCTGAAGAGAAAAGCTACACTAACAAGAGTGCTACGCCTAGCATGCTTAGGAAAGAATTCTGGGCAGGCAGGAGGGAAAATTTTCATTGTGATGCACATGGTCTGGACACGCTGAACGAAAAAAGCACCACAACACAACAAAGGGTGAAAAGTGACGGCTGCTGACGAGGTCACGTCAACTGTTGAGTGAAAAATGGCTGTGTGGCCAAGTGGACATTTGGTGGCTTGATTGATTGATTCCACCAAGCTGAATTAAAAGAACAACTCTCCAGGCGGTGTTTGCATCTCATCCCACTCTGGTTCAACGGAAGACGCTGTAACGTGGATGGGAAATTAAGATGCTCACTTCAAATTATCCTCCATCCTCGAGGGGACCCCCACCCCCACCCACCCACTGGGGCCAGGCATCCCGTTTCCCTTTCTCTCTGCACTGTGGCTGGGCTTTGCTCCGTGTTAAGGACCAGCTACCATCAGACAGGAAACAAGAGCTGGCAACGACACAGCAATCATTTCAATCCAGAATCAAAGCCACATTTCACATCTTGCCATCCATTCCAGTTCGGGGGACAAGCAGCCACCCGAGATAACAGAGACCGGATCTTCTTTGATGTGGGAAGAAAACCAGTGGAGCTCAAGAGGCGGATGGAGGGGAGTAGGCCAGACCGCTGCAAGCTTGCTAGCCCTCCCAGAGGTCACCGCATCTCCAAAAAGACATAGTGGAACTGGAAAAGGTGCAGAAGAGAGTGACTAAAATGATTCCTGGGCTGGGGCACCTCCCTTATGAGGAAAGGCTAAAACATTTGGGGATCTTTAGTCTGGAAAAAAGGCGCCTGAGGGGGGATAGGATTGAGACGTACAAAATAATGCAGGGCATGAGTCAAGTGGATAGAGGGACGCTCTTCTCCCTCTGACAAAATACCAGAACTAGGGGACATCCACTCAACTGAGGGCTGGGAGAGTGAGAACAGACAAAAGAAAATACTTTTCACCCAGTGCGTTGTTAGTCTGTGGAACTCCCTGCCACAGGAGGTGGTGATGGCATCTGGCCTGGATGCCTTCAAAAGGGGATTGGACAGATTCCTGGAGGAAAAGTCCATCACAGGTTGCAAAGTGTGATGGAGATGTGTCATCTCCAGGCTTAAAACCGGGGTACTTCAAGGGCCAGATGCAGGGGAGTGGCATCAGGAGACAGAGATCTAGTCTCGTGCGCTCCCAAACGCATCTGGTGGGGCCACTGTGAGATACAGGAAGCTGGACTACATGGGCCTTCGGCCTGATCCAGCAGGGCTCTTCTTATGTTCTTATGACTGACCCGCCTGGTAAAGCAATTCTACCTGTTAAACACTTTGGTCCAGGTGCCGAGATTAAAAACAACGCCTGCAAATGTGCAGCCTCTTCTGGGATAGAATCTGAGAGAGAGAGAGAGAGAGAGAGAGAGAGAGAGAAACCAGTCAAGTATTAAGCGTTAGAAATTTCACTCTTTCATTTTAAAAAATGCGTATGGACAAAGCAATCTAGATTCGAGATCTTATATTCAATTCCAGTATTTACCTTTTTCTTTCACCAAGGCAGTTGAAGCAAGTAAGAAGAGAACCCTCTGGCAATTTAGATATTTGACAAGTGCCTACAAGAAACAGAAATGAAGGTGAACTCAAGGCTCCCTTGTTGGCTGGAAATGAACGGTTGCCGAGCCTTGATCCAATGGGTATCCCGATCCCCTTCTGACACCATATACATTTATTATTTTATCGTACGTGCAAGCAATACCTCAGATAAAGAATGCCTCTGATAACAATTTTTTTTGGATAACAAATGGAAATTTCTGGGTATAGGGCTGCCTTGGATAACAAATGTTCCCTATGGGCTGCCTTGGATAACAAATGTTTCATAATGCCTTGCAAAAAAATTGTACCCAGGATGTATTGCACCCCCTGTAATTTGTGGAAGGGTGGGAGGATTTCGAGCATTTTTTTCATGGTTTTTGGGAGCCATTCTGGACATGTTTTGCTGAGAGATTTGGAACTTTCGAACTTGGAAATGTAGGGAGCTAGCTTTTATGATCTTTGCACTGCTTTTCTTTGCATTTTTGGCGGGAACAGGCTGGAGTAGTCCTGCTGCTTTCTTCTGTCCTTGTTTCCAATCTTTTCCATTGCTCTGCTTATGTTTGTCTGTTTGCATTTCCCCCCCATTGCACTTCGGGTGGGAACAGGCTGGGGTCGTCTTGCTGGTTTCTCTTGTCCATGTCTGCATTGCACCGCAAGGAGGAGGTGTTCTGGAGGGGGTGTTCCAGCACTGCAGGCCTTTAAAGTGCACTTCATAAAGAGGTCTGGGAACCCCCCACCCCCCCACACACACACACCAGCTTTTTTTGCCTTTTCTCAGACCTCTAGAACGGATTAATCGGTATCCCATTCCTTTCAAGGCAGGTACACAAATCAATGGCTATCTGCCAGGTGGTTGTCCCAATTGCTCTTGAATGCCGCCAGCATTGACGTCATTGCTTCCGCTGTCATACTGCTCTAACAGTCAGGGAGTTTTTCCTGATTTTTCAGCTGGAATCTGGCTTACTGTAACCGGAGCCCATCGCTGTGGGTCCTGCACTCCATCTTGATCGAGACCAAATTCTGCCCCTCCTCTGTAGAACAGCCTTTCAAGGATTTGAAACATGCTGTCCTCTCTTTCCTCATCAGTTTTCTTTTCTGTATAGGCTAAACGAGGGTGCAGTTCCTGCCAACCAGCCCTCTGATCCTCCTCTGAAATTTGTCCAGTGCCCGTGTCCAGAACTGGACACACAGAACTCAAGATGAGGCCTAACCAGTGCTAAATACGGGGGCGGGGGCGGGGAGGGAGATAGATAACACCTTGTGGGATCTGGAAACTAGACTTCCATTAATGCAGCCAAACATCGCATTGGCCCTTTCTGTAACTTGAATCCATTGCTTTTGGGTTCCCAGCACCCTCTGGAGAGGCTGAAAACCACCTTGCTCCATCTGCCTGGGACAGTGGTGGCGAACCTTTGGCACTCCAGATGTTCTGGAGCACAACTCCAACAATCCTTTGTCATTGGCAATCTAGGCTCGGAATTCTGGGAACTGTGGTCCAAAACATCTGGAGTCCCTGCATGGCAGGGGGTTGGACTGGATGGCCCTCGAGGTCTCTTCCAACTCTATGATTCTGTGAGTGCCGAAGGTTCTCCACCGCCGGCCTAGGACAACTCTTCAAAAGGTCGAGGATAGCTTTCATGTGATCTGTCTGGCTCCCTCTATTCCAAGCTACTACCACCCCTGTTCCCCAAGCTGCACCTCCACAAATTTGGTTTCCAGACTGTTCCTGATCCTGCCCAGCTTCTTCCCATCGGAGACACCTGGGGTATTGTGTACAATCCTGGTCACGGCATCTCAAAAAAGACATAGTGGAACTGGAAACGGTGAAGAAGAGAGCAACTAAAATGATGACTGGGCTGGGGGACCTCCCTTACGAGGAAAGGCTAAAACATTTGGGCCTCTTTAGTCTGGAAAAAAGGCGCCTGACGGGGGGATATGATTGAGACGTACAAAATAATGCAGGGCATGAGTCAAGTGGATAGAGGGACGCTCTTCTCCCTCTCATAAAATACCCGAACTAGGGGACATCCATTCAAATTGAGGGTTGGGAGAGTAAGAACAGACAAAAGGAAATATTTTTTTTCACCCAGCGCGTTGTTAGTCTGTGGAACTCCCTGCCACAGGATGTGGTGATGGCATCCGGCCTGGATGCCTTCAAAAGGGGATTGGACAGACTCCTGGAGGAAAAGTCCATCACAGGTGACAAACCATGATGGAGATGTATCATCTCCAGGCTTAAAACTAGGATACTTCAAGGGCCAGATGCAGGGGAGTGGTATCAGGAGACCGATATCTAGTCTTATGCGCTCCCAGAGGCATCTGGTGGGGCCACTGTGAGATACAGGAAGCTGGACTAGATGGGCCTTTGGCCAGATCCAGCATGGCTCTTCTTATGTTCATATGACATGCCAACTGGCTCGTCCCCTCCCTCAACTCCAACACCCAGCGTTAAGACACAGGAGATTTCAAATGAGGTCTGGCCAAAGCCAAATAGAGAGCTATTTTCATTTCCCTTGATCTGTACCTGAATTTCCTGTTGTCTCCCCCCGCTACTCACATGTTTGGCTTACTCTGTACTTGAAATTTGAAAATGTGCCCTGTTGGTAAGTACTACACAATCCATTTACAGTGGACCCTTGTATAAAAAACAGTTTGTATAACATAAAATCTGTACAACATTAAAAATTCCAGAGATAGGGGAAATTTGCTTAACATAATTGCCTATGGGGCAAATCCATACAACATAAAAATGGGATTACTCCATTTTCAATGCATTCCTATGGGAAATTTGTATAAAGGAAAATTTGCTTAACATAATTTTATTTGGAACGAATTAATTCCTTTATACAAGGTGCCACTGTACACAATTCCTTGGCAACACACACGATCTCTTTCATTTCAGTGGTTTAACAAGAGACAGACACAAACAGCGTCACTGGGGCAGCCTAGTTTCCCTTTCAGTCCTGACAGCTTGATCAAGGGGTGTGCCTTTTTGCTTTCACTTTTAGCCATGCTTAGAGAAAAGAAACAAAAACAAACCACACACTTTTCTTAAAGGGCTGCGCTGATCTGTAACCTCACTCCCTTCTTTTTCACATTGCTGAGACTTCCTTTAACTGTTGACTGCACTGATTTCACCAGGGTTTCTGACACAGCCTGTATTGCACTTAACTACACACACCTGCCGGAGAGCTAAACATCTCTATGCACCATTAAGGCAATCTGCATTTAAAAATAGAAGCGAGAATGGCTCAGTTGCCTTAAAAAACAAACAAGCAAATAGGTCAGGATTATTTATTTCTAGCCACAAACATCTGATTGTATTTGACCTGTATTAAATCACCCAGAACCTCAGATCACTTAGCTCTGCATGGGGTAAAAACCGTGTTCTGTTTTTTTAAAAAATGCAGTTCGGAAACCCTTTGACCAAACATCCCCAAATTTGGCACACCACAAAAGGACACTTTCTGCTACAAAGGTGCAGATCCGAGGCCAAATTTCATTGTTATCATTAGGAAAGAAAGAAAGAAAGAAAGAAAGAAAGAAAGAAAGAAAGAAAGAAAGAAAGAAAGAAAGAAAGAAAGAAAGAAGAGAAACATCTTATATATATAAATAAATAAATAACTTATAATTTAGGATTAAACCACATAAAAATGTTTTCCCCACCCCCCCCTTCTTTTTCAGGTCTAGGAACCGTTTCACTAAAAACATTATTCTTTGTCTCAACACACTTACTAGATCTTTTTCTTTCAAGTGCTCTATTAATTGTTCCACTTTGGGTCCATCGTGATTTAAGACTTCAACTTCATATAAATGGAACAGCATGTCTTCAGAGATGACTGCAAAAAAAAAAAAGAGAGAGAGAGAGAGAGAGAGAGAGAGAGAGAGAGAGAGAGACTTTTTAAAACTTTTTAAGCAAACAGACACACACGCACAAAATGCATAATAACACAATATTGTAATGATTGTATAAGAGATGGAATACAACCGCTTAAAAATAAATATCAAAAACAAAACAGTGACCAAAACCCTGTTGCTTGCCATAGTAAGCCGATCAAAATACTAGATTACACTACGCAACAATTCTGGTCACCGCATCTCAAGAAAGACATAGTGGAACTGGAAAAGGTGCAGAAGAGAGCGACTAAAATGATTACTGGGCTGGGGCACCTCCCTTATGAAGAAAGGCTAAAACAATTGGGCCTCTTTAGTCTGGAAAAAAGGCGCTTGAGGGGGGATATGATTGAGACATACAAAATAATGCAGGGTATGAGTAAAGTGGATAGAGGGAAGCTCTTCTCCCTCTCTCAAAATACCAGAACTAGGGGACATACACTCAAATTGAGTGCTGGGAGAGTAAGAACTGACAAAAGAAAATATTTTTTCACCCAGCGCGTTGTAAGTCTATGGAACTCCCTGCCACAGGATGTGGTGATGGCATCTGGCCTGGATGCCTTCAAAAGGGGATTGGACAGATTCCTAGAGGAAAAGTCCATCACGGGTTACAAACCATGATGGAGATATGTAATCTCTAGGCTTTAAACCAGGGTAGTTCAAGGGCCAGATGCAGGGGAGTGGTATCAGGAGACAGATATCTAGTCTCATGCGCTCCCAAACGCATCTGGTGGGGCCGCTGTGAGATACAGGAAGCTGGACTAGATGGGCCTTTGGCCTGATCCAGCATGGCTCTTCTTATGTTCTTATGTTCTTATGTAACAAGATTTTAAGCAGTAATAAAAGACTGAATAATAACAAATTTACTCTGTGGCTGTGTTCAGACTGAGCAAAATGTCTTGAAAGTCTTTTTTTTCTGAAATATGATCTCAAATACTCAACTCTTTTATCAGCCTCCTTGTCCCCTCTAACATTTTCTAACTAGACTTGCAATTTGACAAAATATCCCTGTATTTGAGGGTGGCTATTAAGAGTCATTAGCTGTGCAAAAGACCTGACCCTCATCTGTCAATAAAAACGGTTCCAGTTCCTGCATGTTTTGATTCTCAGGGGAGAGGGGAGAAATATCCCTTATAACCTATAAGAAACTAGGGAAACACCACATTAACACACACAAAAAACCCCAATAAGTGTTTTATATATGCCTGAGAAAGAATCCCAGTAAGAAAACTAAGAATGGCAAAAATAAAAATAAATGAAGGCAGCAGCTGTCCTCAGTGCCTAAACTGTACCTTCATGGTCTGTGTAACTGTTTCTTCTAAATACAGCTTCGGGGAACTTTTTTCTCAACTCAGAAATGGCCACAACATGCTTGATGTCAAGTCTGGCGGGTCTAAGAAAAGAAGGAATGAAGAAGGTGACAGATTTGGCATTAAGCCTTCAAACCTCCCAACACAGCGATCATCCTAAAGCCAAAGAATAAGCATGACCCCCAACTAAAAATAAAATAAAATAAAATACAATGTCCAAATCCCCGGACAATTTGAAAGGAATTCCTTGACCCTGCAGAACACAGACAGCGTTGGACAGAAGGGCCAGGTGAAATGTGGTCAGCAACACGAGTGAAACTGAAGGTCCACCTGTGTTTGAGCAGAATAAAGCAGAATTCCCAGCAAAAAGGAAGTGCTTAAAATTGCACTGGAATGAACACATGGCTAATCATTGCATTCCTTTCTTTCAACTGACACATGGGGTCCTTTTCTAGCAAACACATCATGAAATCACCACATCCAAAGGCATTGACTCATCCAACAGCCAATGAAGATTAGATATGGAACTTATATTGCATTATATATTAGATTGTAGACCTCATTCTGCTACTTTATGTCTGAAGAAGCTCAGAGAACAAATTAATTGCTTAAACCGAGGTGCCAATGTAATGGTATTTTTTAAAAAAAAAAAGCTAAAAAAATGTGACACTGTGCAGTAACAAAATAATGGTATTTTTTTAAAAAAGCTAAGAAATATTTAGAGGGAAGGACATCATTTAACACAATCAAGCCCCTTTTCAAAAGGAGGAACACCTTTTTAATGGGAAATCCTGCGCCCTGTTCAACCGTCCAAGGTCACCATCCTAACCACGTTAACGAAAGGAATAAGCTACAAAATGAAATTAGAGGACCATCCAGAAATTTGTTTTAAAAATGCCAAATTTGGGGGGGGGGATGTCTCAACCTTCAGCTTCCACCTTTAAATTTGAAAGTTTATGAGGAGGAGTCTGCAATCCACTGCACACAAAATTAAAACCATACAGTAGCTCATAAAAATATCCCAGGCAAACAGTTTCAGTTTCAGTTTCTGCTACTATATGTCTGAAGAAGTAGACTTGGTCCACAAAAGCTTACATTAAAATATAATAGTCTTTAAGGTGCCACGTTTTTGTCATTTGTTTTGTTTTGTTTCTTTGATTTTTGCCTAGAATCATGAAAATAGGTATTTCATGGTTTTATTCTTTTAACATTTAAATACAGTGGTACCCCAACTTAAGTACAGCTTGACTTAAGAGCAATTCGACTTAAGAGCAGAAAACTGTTGGCATTTTAACTGCTGCCTTACAAATTTTAGATATGGTCTACTCATTTTACAATTTTTTTTATTTTTTTCATTTTTTAACTTATTTTTTCAATTTTTTTAGATAGGTACCCTGACTTAAGAGTAGTTCGACTTAAGAGCATGCATTCGGAATGGATTAAATTCATAAGTCGAAGTAACACTGTATTTTCAAGCCAAATAAGTGAAGCTGAGGAGACAGAGTAGTCACTTTATTGGAGTGGGGGGGGGGGGAAAGATGCAAATCTTAATGGTGAATAGCCACACATTTAGACGTAGATACTGTGGAAAACAGCAGATGTCTACCCTAATTTCTTAAGCTGCAGCAATTTACCACCAAACATTCCCATGGATTGTAGGGGGGAAAAAAACAACTGTTACTCACAATTGTGCTGGGATGGAAGTGGCAAATGGTGAACGGAGGATGATGTTGCAGAGTTGCTGCTCCTGAATAAGTAGCTGTCCTTTCCAAGAACAGTACAGTTCTAAATATTTTTTCAAGTCAGGGTGTGGGAGAGAGGAGGCAAATATATATGAAATTGTGGTCAGAGAAAAGGATTCCACCCCCACCCAAAAAAAAATTTTATTTGAAAAAAACTGAAAAGATCACCAATAGAGAAAAGGGAGCCCTTACCTTGCGTCTTACATTCAGTTCTGCGGATAAGAAAATAAAGAGAGAGAAAAACCAGTTATTTTCAAAGCAAAGGGGGGGACAATAATAATGCACGGACGACTTATTCCACAGATTTATTTCAAAGCCACTTACAAGCTCTTGCGGTTTAAAGGAGACATCCTTTGAGGGTCACAGCGCTGAAGCGTTATGGTAACATAGGAGCAGATGTTCAGCCGCTTTCCAAGAAGAGAAAACATAGAGTTAATACTACTAACCGCTGTAATTAATCATCATCATTTGATACTTTGTGGACCGGCTGAAACACGTAACACAATAATACAAAATATTATTATTTCAACATTCCAAACAACCACCTTGTATAGTAGGACAATATTATAAGACTGAAATAGAGATTTGCCCACAACAAAGATGGCCACCCCTGGAACCGGGGGGGGGCTTCAACCAGACCCAGTAGCCCTCTGATGAATTATAGAAAAGCCCTCCAGTGCCCTCTAGTGGTCCAAAAATTTTATTTTTAACTTGGGACAATGGGGAACCCTTGAAATGGGGCCAAATTGCCCCCCCAAGCTTTAAAACTAGGATGGGGAGACACACCCTGTTTGGCAACCAGGCCTAAATCCTGCCTGCCCCCCAAGAGTGGCTGAATTGAGAATGAAAAGGAAGATTTCCCTGCTCACCATCTGAACTAGGGTAAATAAAAATCAATGGCTTTTTTAAAAAAAAATCAAATTGATTGACATCATCCTATGAAGTTAAAAAAATTAAACCATCAAAAACATCCCATTTAAAATAATAATAATAAAAATGTGCTTTCAACCGTAGTTGGGATCAAACTTCATTTAAATCAGCTCCACCCTGGTCTGGACCTGGCACAAATCGTCAGGGAAATCCAGCTCCCCACAGAGATGGAAGGTCTAAATTTTATTTATTTATTTATTTATTTATTTATTTATTTATTTATTTATTGTGCTTGTATTCCCAGCCATCTTCCAGAGCGGAACTCTGGGCGGCTAACAAAATTTAAAACTACACTAAGAAAAACCAAGAAAGAGAAAAAGAAAGAGACAAAAAATCCGATAAAACAAGCCAACTTGCATTTTCAACAAGCAAATAAAATAAACAAATAAATAAATAAATAAATAAATAAATAAATAAATAAATAAATAAAAGTGTGCATGTTGGGGGAGGGCCAGGACTAAATTGCACAAAATCTTATTTTCGAATGTCCAAAATGCCCGTCAGGAATTAATTTGGCATCCCAGAAAGATATATGCTGCAACACAACGCATGTTCTTGATGCTGCACCTCTTTCATTGCAATGAGGAGCAACCCACCATATGTTAAAGCACTTGTTTGCTCCTTGACAAGTTAAGAAAATGGCTGCAGAAATCTGAAGGACGGCCCGCCCTGCCCCACCCACTGTCTTTGAGACCCAAGGGGGGGGCAATAAAACCTCGGCCATTGCTGGGCAGGGCAAGCTTTCGGGAGAGGGTCTTGCTCCACCCTACCCACTACACACCACAGCCATCCCTCCCAGGTGGAACTGAGGGAAAGTGCCTCCCTCTAAGAATCTGTTGCCATGGAACCTGGTAACCAGGTCACATGGCTCATTTGAAAATCTCCCCCCCTCCCGCTAGCCATTATGAGGGAGGCGGGGGTCTATCTCCCAGAATTCCCCAGCCAGCTATGCTAAGTGGAGGATTCTGGGAATTTTATTTATTTATTTATTTATTTGTTTATTTGTTTATTTATTTATCACTGCCATCGGGTCCGAAGACCACTCTGGGTGGCACTTCCAAAAACGACAGAGGGAAAGAGCCCCGAGCTTTGGTTTCAAAAGACCCCAAATTATCATGTGGGGCTGGGGGGGGGGCATGAGATTACAAACTAGTAGAGATGCAATATTTCTGGAAAATGTGAAGCCGTGGAAAATAAAATGGAAAAAATTAGGAGGTTGCCCCCCTCACCACAAGTTTCCAGAAAATTCACATCTCTACAAACGAGTCAACCATTTCGTGACGGGGGAATTTACAAAGCCTTGCCACTGTCCTTGTGTAAAGCACCGAGAAGGCTCTAGTCATGAAAGTGACTTTTGTCTGCAAAGTTGGCAGCTCGGCGGTTCAAATCCCGGGTGCCACGCAGCGGAGTGAGCTCTTCCTGTTAACCCCAGCTCCTGCTAAGCTAGCAGTTCGAAAGCATGTACAGTGGGCCCTTGTATAACAAACAGCTTGTATAACATAAAATTTGTACAACATAAAAAATCCGGAGATAGGGGAAATTTGCTTAACATAATCGCCTATGGGGAGAATCCGTACAACAGAAAAATGGGATCACTCCGTTTTCAATGCATTCCTATGGCAGTTTGTATAAAAGAAAATTTGCTTAACATAATTTCATTTGGAACGAATTAATTCCTTTATATAAGGTACCACTGTAAATGCAAGTAGACAAATAGGTACCGCCATAAAAAGCGGGAAGGTAAAACAGTGATTCCTTGCAGCAGCAGGAGCAAGCGGGGCGCCCATGGACTTGCACAACACTGGCTCGGAGGAGGAGGAGGGGGCCCGCCTGCCCAGGAGGGATCCCCCACCCCGCCCGTCTAGAGGGGAGTGGCACCCCCGACGTAGCATGCATGAGTGTGCCGGGGGAGCCTTCCTCCTTCCCTCCCATCATTTTATGCCCCCCTTTTGCCTCCCGCCGGACCCCCCTGCATTCTCCCCTTCCCTGTCACAGAAAATTTTTGAAACAGTATGCAGGGGACAAAAGGTAATAAGTATGCAGGTAATAACAAAAAACTATGTAAAAAACATTTTTACCATTTTATTTTAAATTTACATTTTGTAAAAAATGAAAATACATTTTTTTACATTTTTTTTAAAAAAACTAAAGAAATATTTTTTAAAAAAATGCTTAGTGATAAATTGCTTGATATCCACAGAACGTTTTGCTGCTGTTGCCACAACAACCAACGCATGGCTCTTCAGTTTCAATACAGAGATGAACACCACCCCTAGAGTCGGACATGACTTGCACGCATGTGCGGGGGGAACCTTTACTTTTTTATAGGTTCTACCAAACACTTGAGAGAGGTTTTGGGGAGGAGAGGGGGGGGAAGCCCCTAGGAGGCTATCTGGGGCCATTTATACAAATGTCTGGGTGCCGTCCTTCAAAAACAACCCAAAATCCCATCCTTGCTCGGGCACACCTGGGCTTGGACGGAGCAGGGCTACGGTGAGACGGGAGGCTTTCCCGCTATGCATGGAGGCATCACTGATTTAACAATGAGGGTTAAAGAGGGCAACCTACCTAATCTCAACCCTGGCAAGTATTTATGACAGGGATTATATTTGCATGCTTGTACCGGCCAGCAACCAAACACTCTCCTTGCTTTTCTCCAGTCAGCAGCTGAGCAACCGAAAGCAAATCTCTACTGCAGAGCAAACAGATGCTCCTCCCTTGCATTATTCTCTCCCAAGGCTCAAAGTTCCCATCGGACCAGCATCCAAGGCAAATTGAAACTAAAAGTGCTGGTTTCAAGCCCCATCCAACAGGGCAGTCAAGAGGAGTGCCTGCGTTTCTGAAAACAGGTTTTTTTTGTTTTTACCTCTGTGTGAGGACAAAAGCAGGAGTCAATGCCGTTCTCCTCAAGTTCTTCCTTGAGACAAACCCTCACTTTCTCGCGTTCGGAGCAAGATGGGTCCTGCGTTAGAAGGAGACAAGGAAACATATTGGGGCACTGACGAACGGACCCCCAAAACACCCTCTTGGCTTTTAATGGGACGCTGGACCTCGAGAACACTTGAGTGAACTTTAAAAAAAAATTAAAATTAAAAATTAAAGCCTCACCCAGATAAGAACACACAAACCCTGCAACTTGCATGCTGTTAAGGGAACCAAGGACACTTCCTATTACAGGCTATGACTCATCCAGCCATTTTCCACACACACTTCTGGTTTGGCTGGTCTGTAATGGAGAAAGCTCCAGACTGCTGCTCGCCATCTGGAAGCCACTGGAAAAACTGACCTAGCTGCCTTGTCTGAGACTTGAAGCCGCCATTACTCTCACACACCTATTTTTCCTGCCATAAGGGTTGGAAGTTCGTTTTTCAAACAAACAAACCCCACGATTCTTAGGCAGCGAGACTGCTGTGTTTTACACAGCTAGCACAGCAAGTAATCATTTTCTAGATAAAAAGGAGCCATCTTATGCCTAGCTTCCAGAATTAGCACATTCTGGAAGCGAGGTCGTTTTTGGTAGTATTTATTTCCCGTTAGGGAAGTCTCGGTCTGAGGATTACAGCTTTATAACTCAGGGGCTACGTGTTTCTCAAAATTGAATCCGACCACATCCTAAACACATGTAGAAATAACACATGTAGAAATAACAGGGAATTTTTCCTCTCAATGTGCTGAATAAAGCAAAATGTTCTGCTTATATACCACCCCATACCACTTCAAGCAGTCTCTGGGCGGTTTACAGTTTTTTAATTACAGTATGCAGACTCCACACCGCCCCCAAGCAAGCTGGGTACTCATTTTACTGACCTCAGAAGGATGGAAGGCTGAGTGAACCTTGAGCCGGCTACCTGGGATTGAACCCCAGGTTGTGAGCACAATTTTACCAGCAGGACAGGCCTTGAACCACTGCGCCACGGAGCTCTTGAAAATTATGAAATTATGTAGGGAGGGTATGGGATTTTTGGCAGAGGGAATGCAAATGTCTTGGATATCCAAGAGGACACTCAAAGCCCTACGAAATGAGAAGAGTGAAACTGTTGTGATATGAATCCCTAATATTGTAGGTTTTTTGTTGTTGTTGTTTGTGGTGAAGTCTCTCAACTCATGGCGACCCTATGAATGGGTGATCTCCAAAATGTTCTGTCCTCAACCGCCCTCAGCACTTGTAAACTCTACCCTATGGCTTCCTTTAGGGAGTTCGTCCACCTCATATTCGGTCTTCCTCTTTTCCTGTTGCCTTCCACCTTTCCCAGTGTCATTGTTTTTCCCCAGAGGCTCCTTGTCTTCCCATGATGCGCCCAAATTAAGACAACTTCAGTTTAGCCTAGAGCAGTGGTTCTTCACCTGTGGGTCCCCAGATGTTCCTGGACTGCAACTCCCGAAAATCCTGGCCAGCTCAGCTAGTGATGAAGACTTCTGGGAGTTGCAGTCCAGGAACATCTGGGGACACACAGGTGGAGAACCACTGGCCTAGAGGGATGGCTCAGGCTTGATTTGGTCTAGGACCCCTTTGTTCCATCTTCCTGATGGTCCGGGCCAAAAAGGTCACCTCCAGCACCACACCGCAAACAAATCTGTTTTTTCCCTGCTACTGGACAGCTTTCATGCCCACCAAGGTTCCCTCTAAACTGAGAAGCCGTGCCATCCCCTGCACATCCGTCATGACCGTTTTGTTTGCATGCACGTACCTATTGCAGATGCATGTGCCCCCACACATCAAAGACGAAAATCAGAGAGTTCATTAATGCCCATACATTATGTTTGGAAATGTAAGAGTGTGGGTTGCCTTGGTCTCCAGTGACATGGCCTTTAGTCCCATTGAACTGGCAGGACTTAGAAAAGCACTGACTTTGCAACTTCCCAAAAAGATCCACTCCAGCTGGGACTAACCAATGGAAGTTTAAGCCAAAATGGGAACTACAGAAAACCAAAAGACAAAATCCTGTGTAATACCGTGTTTTCCCAAAAATAAGACAGTGTCTTATATAAATTTTTGCTCCCAAAGATGCACTAGGTCTTATTTTCAGGGGATGTCTTATTTTTCCATGAAGAAGAATACGGTACACATTTATTGTTATCTTATTATCGGGGAGGCCTTATTTTGGGGGGAGATGCCTTATTTTTCAGTGAGAGGCAAAACTGTAAATAGGTCTTATTTTCGGGGAAACGGGGTAATAATAACGACCAAGCAAGAGGAACTGTGTATGTTACCGGAAAGACAGTGGTGGTGAGCAGACAAACGCTGGGCACCCATCAGCCATATGACAAGAAAGTAATCAAACAAAATTAGACATGTGAGCAGCATCTAATCAATCAACATCCGCCAATCCTCTTTGCTTGCATGAAAATAAAGTACCAGAAAGGTATTTTCATGCCCCACTGCTCCTGAGATCACCTAACGGTTATACAAATAAATCACAAATCAAATACAAAAATCAGGAAAATAAGATCTCAGCCACCACAGACCTAAATCCTATTCGCAGTCCTTACCACAGCAGTCCCATTGAATTAGTGCGATTGTAAGTGTTGATTCCAGAGGGGCGTGGTGGCTCAGCGGGCTAGAGCGCTGAAACTGTCGGCTGCAAAGTCGGCAGCTTGGCAGTTCGAATCCTGGGTGCTACGCAGCCGAGCGAGCGCCCACTGTTAACCCCAGCTCCTGCCAACATAGCAGTTCGAAAGCATGTAAATGCAAGTAGATAAATAGGTACCTCCATAAAAAGCGGGAAGATAAACAGACTTGGCCACAGACATGGCCACAGACTTGCACAACACTGGCTCTTTGGCTAAAAAACAGAGATGAGCACCACCCCTGGAGTCGGACACAACTAGCATGCATGGGGGGGGGGAACCTTTACCTTAAGTGTTGATTCACCACTGTGTAACAGATTCAGCAAGTCTACAGTGGACCCTTGTATAACAGTTTGTACAGTACAACATAAAATCTGTAGAATATAAAAAATTCCGGAGACAGGGGAAATTTGCTTAACAGAATTGCCAATGGGGCGAATCCATACAACATAAAAATGGTCACTATTAAGGATTACTCCGTTTTCAATGCATTCCTATGGGAAATTTGTATAAAGAAAAATTTGCTTAACATAATTTCATTTGGAACAAATTAATTCCGTTATGCAAGGTACCACTGTACTCTAACTGGAATTTAGCCATCAGAGTTAGGCACATAGACAAGTGTATAACAAATCAGCAAACAAATTCCTGAAGAGTTTGACAGCCTTGGTTAGAATCTGGCCTGCAAAGGCTTGAGAAAACCAGAACGTTTCCTATTTTACTAAATTCTTCCTGCTGTGCCTTCGCAACTCCACCCAGTGCAAATGGAATCCAAGAATGGTAGAATTTTTGGAACTGGAAGGGGTCTCTAAGACGACCAAGTCCAACCCCCTGCCTAGTACAGAAATCCAAGTCAAATCCAATCTCACTGATGGCTTGCCAACTTTCTCTTTCTCACCATTTAGAACACTCGCCTCCTCCCAAGGTCATCAGTTCCATTGTTGTACTGCTCTAACAGTGAAGAAGTGTTCCCCCCGCGCTGCCTCAATCTAGCTTCCTGTAACTTGAGTCCATTGGTACTTATCCTGCACTTGGGATGACCGAGAACAGATCCTGACTCTCTCTGTAGCACCACCTTTAAAAGGTGCTATTTTATCCCCCTCCATTCATATCTGAGACACACACTTTTGGGGATGGGCTTGTTTTTCGGCCAGCCGATCCTAAGGGGGAGGGGAATTGGGGAAATATAGGTCCTGGTAGCTGGCTCAGTTTTGTTTTGTCCAGAGTATTTTTTTGAAGTGGAAAGAATGACCCACCAAAGAAGCTGGGGGCTATGACAGAAAATTCGAGATCTGAAGGCACAATTATTGACATTTGCTAATATTGGGGTGCTAAGCAGGGAAGTGTTTTAGGTTGAAGGCAAAACAGAATTCGAACTTAAAATGCACAAGAAGAAATCTACCCCTCACTACTTGTCTCTCTCGAGTTCCCAGTGTGGCATAGCGGATAGAGTGCTGAACTAGGATTTTGGAGATCCGTTGGAACCTCTGCTCGGCCATGGACACTCAATGGAGGAGTGGAGTAGATAACAAGGTAAATATTTTAGTTTATAAAACCTCCATTTGGGTCTCGGACTACCTGTTAGCTTCACGCCCAGCGATCCACCTGTCCCCAGTTGGGACAGGTGCGAAAAAAGGTTACTCCACGTCCATTGCGTGCCACCCCTCGAGAGGCCCCGAAGACGGTCACCGCTGAACCGGAAACAGAGTGTGCAGCCCCATCCACCTGGCCTCGGCCATGTCTTGCGGTTCTTATTTCGAGACAGAGTCCCTGCAGGTAACACTTGTCACGCAAAGACCATTTTATTTCGAGTGGCAGGCCTTTGAAGTTGCATTCTCCAGTTTTTTCCCACCATCGCTATAAATTACTGCTCATTATTATGCCCATTGGTGCCCCCAATTTTATTTGAATCCAGCCCCGATTCACATCTTTGACGTGCCCCCCGCCCGTGGAGGCCTTAGGATTTTACTATTTTAGGATTTTGGGAGGATATTATACTGCCTTTTGTTTTAATCTTGTTATTCTTGTGATCTGTCTTTTGATGCAACATGATTTGTTGACAAGGCGCTTAGAGTCCTTGCGGGGGAGATAAACAGGATATAAATATAATAATAAATAAATAAATAAATAAATAAATAAAACCGACCAAGGCAGATCTGAAGGCATAATTATTGACATTTGGTGATTTATTAACTCTGCGGGGGAAGTGTTTTAGGTTGAAGGCAAAACAGAAGTCGACCTTAAAATGCACAAGAAGAAATCTGCTCTGGACTTGTCTCGAAGAGTTCCCAGTGTGGCATAGCGGATAGAGTGCTGAAGCTGGTTTTGGAGATCAGGTTGGAACCTCTGCGAGGCCATGGACACTCAATGGAGGAGTGGACACCCGCCCACCCTCCTTCCAAATATCCTCCTTCCACCCACTTTCAAACCCCATTATGGTGCTGCAATCCCGGTCTGGACTTCGGCGTGACTTCATCGGAGGCTCAGTTATTTCCACTATTATTATTATGGGATTATTATTATTATTATTATTATTATTATTATTATTATTGCGTATTATTATTATTATTATTATTATTATTATTATTAATTGTAATTTATTGTTGATTATTATATTAATCCACATTCTTTTTCCTTTTTTGTCTTGTCAAAAAATATGTTCAGTAGACAAGGTATTTCTTCATATTTTTTTCAAAATCTAGTCACGGCCCTCAACAGTGTCTGTGGGACAGTGTGAAGCCCCATGTTTAAAAAGGTACAATCCCAATGGCGTAAACAATGCATCGCAGAGAGGGAAGAAGGCATGAAACCGGGAGTTTTGCCGCTTAACGCATGAAAGGCAAAGTTGCAGAGATTCAAAATATTGAAAAACGGAAGCCTGGGCCAAAAAAAAAAAAGGATAAACGAAGCCAGGAAAATTCAGTAATTGTCACGAAACAAGGACATGAAGTAACAGTTGTCATGCTACCATCAATCACGCCCATGGGTAAATGGAAGCAGGGACAGAAAAAATAAGACCACGTGACCAAAACTAAGGTAATCTCGGAACAAGGAAGGATGTGAAGTAACCGTCTATAAGTCGGTTCCAACTTGGGAGCACGTAACAACAGTTGCCGCTTTGGGGGGATCTTGAGTACCGCAGATTAAAAATCCGTAACTTTTTTAAATGCATGGATTTAAATCAAATGGAATTAAAATCATGGAATTAAATCTTTAAAATGATTTTAATTTAAATGGTCTGAAAAAAAAACTCATTAAAAATTAACTTGCAATTTAAATCAATTCCATCCCAACTTGAGCACTGATGTCTGAATTTACAAATAAAGGGGGGGGAATCAGAGAATATTTCTCTCCATGTCTCCTGCATATTGCACACTATGGGCATGTGTGCCTTGGTTGTTCACAGGATGGGCGGTGGGCCACACAGGAAACAGGCCATAAAACGGAAGCCAAGGACGTACTGAACTTCTAGGACTGTGGCTTGGACCTTGAACAATGACTAAGGTAAGAGTGAGGTCACAACAAAAGCAGTTCAGAACAGAAGTTGTGTAGTTTGCAGAATGACACGGGACAGCCCTTCCTTTCTGGATCATGATCAGCCTAGAGTAGACTACAGGTGGGGAATCGGCACGTGTCAAAGATCTCACATGCGAGCGCACCCAAGGGAAATACTGAACTTCAGCCATATCCTTGACATTTTAGTTTTCCATGTCCGAGGAAGACTTGTATCTCAGGCGCAGCATTAACAAATGTTTCCTCCTGCAAAAGTAGTAGCTGCGATCTGTTCACTGACTCACCAGGTGCTACCATCAATTTAGCTCACAGTCATTGCCTAGTACCACATTAAAGGCCTGCTAGAGTGGCCCAACGTTTCATCTCACCCAGCCATCAGAAGCCAAATATGTGTTTTTATATAAGAACATAAGAAGAGCCCTGCTGGATCAGGCCAAAAGCCCATCTAGTCCAGCTTCCTGTATCTCACAGTGGCCCCACCAGAGCCTCTGGGAGCGCACGAGACTAGATCTCTGTCTCCTGATACTACTTCCCTGCATCTGGCCCTTGGAGTACCCTGGTTTTAAGCCTGGAGATGACACATCTCCATCATGGTTTGTCACCTGGGATGGACTTTTCCTCCAGGAATCTGTCCAATCCCCTTTTGAAGGCATCCAGGCCAGATGCTGTCACCACATCCTGTGGCAGGGAGTTCCACAGACTAACAACACGGTGGGTTAAAAAAATTCTTTTGTCTGTCCTCACTCTCCCAACCCTCAATTTGAGTGGATGTCCCCCAGTTCTGGTATTTTGTGAAAGGGAGAAGAGTGTCCCTCTATCCACTTGACTCATGCCTTGCATCGGTTTCTGAGAGACCGACAAGGTAGCAGCGATGGCAAGGTCCGGACCCACTCATAATTCCCACTTCTGAAATCAATGTACTGGATACTGCTCCTACATACAGAAGCTCTACAGACCTCTCACTGGCTATCGCGACAAATCGGGTCATCCTCTTATGAATCCATCTGACACCTTTTTTTAAAATCACCAATATATATCCCCAGGTCTCGGAGCACAAATACAAAAATGGTACAGTACTGTCATCAAGATGCATTCAGTTGCAAGGGGGGAGGACACAGAGCATACTGAATATAGAACAGAATAAAACAGAAGTACTGTACAACAACATTATTCCCCCAATGGTTTGCCGCAGCTCCAGACAGACCTATCGAATCAATGCATCTTACGAAATTCAGTGTACCCAAACCCCACTGATTCCCTGTGCAATGATCTCGCTGTCACCACGGTAAACAGGCTCCAGGCTTCTCTAAAGCCCTGAAAAGCAGAAAGTGAAACTGATTCAAAAGAGAAAGAGAAGTAAAACCATTTGGCTCCTTCGACAAACACGGCAAGCCATCCGGCCCGAGAGAGGCTGAGAGAAATGACATCAACAAGAAACGCCGCCAATAGCTTCCTGCTTCAAGTGATCCTCCCCGATTATTCACTTCTATATTTGTCGTTCTGCAAAACAGACAGTGCCTCCTCCATCTTGACGCTGCAAATTACAGAGTTCCGCAGCAAGTCATCTGCTTTGTTTATCTCTTCTACTGTTATTATTATTTGTCTTAATCTCCTTGGAAAACCCTGGGATCTGTAACGAATCCAAGGCTGTAAGGATTCGTTAATCCAGGCAAGCGGATTTATACGGGAACTAGGCCTTCTACGGGACTCCGTACCCGAAGTGCCAACCCCTGGGAACTAATTGTACTCGCTGGTATCTCTCAAGTACATCTGACGGCTCCAGATGAAAAAACATCTCACTTAAGCAGAAGAGCCCAGCAGCCAGCACTTTGATCTCTGCCACCAGCCAACGGCTCCCTGTTTGGCAGAGAAATCCTCTTAACTGCATCGGGAACGACACAAAATCTGGGCTGGATAGTTTCATAATAAAGCAAGTGCAGGATCCTTGCCCAGAATCAGACTCCCGGTCCATTACCCACAATGCCATGTTTCTGAGATATCAAGATGGAGTCTCTCTTTCCGGAAATCCTGAGAATTTCCCGGTGGGCTCCCTTTAACCAGCCCTGACTCTGCTGAGTTTCTGAAACCGGGCATCCTGGATAGCACAAAAAGCCCACAAGTACAACCCCAAGGAGCCTTGTTAACTCCGGAGAGGAATTTTTATTTATTTATTTATTTATTTATTTATTTATTTATTCAAAGTGTTCTGCTTATATACCGCTTATTTATTAAGCTTATTTATCAGGCAACATAACACTAACAAGAATTAGACTGAGCATCGGTGCAATTGTCTCTTACTTTCATTTTCTGATTAGTTCACTGGTTTTTGAAAGAGAGCTTTCATAATCCAAATGTCTGTGTGTATGTGTGTGTTTTTAAGAAAGGGAGGATCCCAAAAGCTTTGGAGTATTTTCTGTTCCCCTCTCTTGTTTGCTCTTTTCTTCACCTCTGGTCTGTCAAATCATTGTAAATAGGTAATTAATCAAGTCAAATAATCTACAAGGACTGCTGTCAGCACTAGGGATGGTCATTTCGTTTCGGAACCAAACTTCCAAACCCTGTACTCTAGCTCACTGAGTTGTTCCTGTTGGAGCTTTTACAACCTCGCATGCTGCTTATAGTTTGAGTGAGTGGGATGGACTTGTCTGGGCTGGGGTGACTGTCAATCTATCCACCACTAAACAGTTGTTACCTCCCACCAAAACTTCAAAGAAAGCCCCGCCTCCCTGCTGACGTTTCCTTTCCCTCTCTTGTAGTCTGATGGAACCAATTTGTTGGTTTGCAAGTTTGCCGCTGGTCTCTTCCCAGCTGTAAGTAATGGGATGTTTTTATTCTTTCTCCTACAAATGTCTCAAAATGAGTTACTGGGACAGTCAGTGCCAGTTGATGAGAAATGGGGGCACTCTGGGGCCTTGGAAGCTGGTCTCCTCTGTGACTCCCTGTACTTCGGTTGTGTACCAAAGGGAATGTTAGTAGAAATTCAAAACTGCAACAGTTCTAGCAAGAAGCTGTATGACCAGGGCTGCAAGGCGCTTCCTGCCATGATGGTGGACTGTCACTAGAGTGAAACCAACATCACATAAGTGCATCTGCCAACAGGGTCCATTCTGTTGTCCCAGCCAAATGCCACACATGAGCCCAGTCCTGGCAATGGACAGGCTTTCGGCACCCACATGGAGCCACTGTGGATGCCAGGAGGCTGACCAGCAGACCTGTTGTTAGCTGGATCATTGATGAAATAAGGGATCGTAGGTGAGTGGGAAGAGATGGACATTTCATTTCAGAACTAGTAGGTTACAAAACAAACCATGCGAGCCCAGATGGTCCTCAGAACCAGCTGGTACATGCAGATCCAATTGCTTTACCTTTCTCTGTCTCGCACAGGGTTAAAATCCAATGAGGAAGCATGCTGCGACGTCATCTGTGCTAGATCTGTCATGCTGACCAATCAGGAGCTGTGCAGAGACAGGGATCACCCCACCTCCCTCTCTGATTGGCCAGCAGCACGAACCAGGAAAGATGACGTCACAGTGTGCTTCCTCATTGGATTTTAACCCTACGTGAGACAAAGAAAGGTAAAGCAAGTGGATCTGCATGTATCAGCCGGTTCAGAGGACCACCTGGGCTCGTGTGGTTTGTTTTGTAACTACTGGTTCCGAAACAAAATGCCCATCCCTAGTCAGCACCCAACTGGCACCTCCATGAAGGAGGAAAATTTCTGAGATGTAGAGCAGCCTGGATTGGTTTGGAACACAGTGAAGAGTGTCCTTGGCTTCAGTTCTTTTGTCTTTTTTCATCTAGATTTGTGGGGGTGGGGGTGGGGGAGATTCTGGCCCTCCCCATTTTTTAGGATTGTTTGCTGCTGCCACTAGACTGCCTGCCCGTGATGCAAGGCTGTCTCCTTGGAATTATTTTTAAGATTTCCTACCCTGATTTTAATGGAATTACCACATATACTTGACTATAAGTCAAGTTTTTCAGCACTAATTTTGGGCTGAAAAAAGGGGCCCTCAACTTATACTCAGGTGAATATGGTAGGTCAATTTGGGGGGGGGGGAGAACCGGCAGGCAGCGGAGGGGAATATTGACTTGGGTTATACTCGAGTCAATCAATATTCCCACTTTTTAAAGGCAAAATTAGGGGCCTTGACTGATGACAAACCTAGGCGGCATCATAAAGAACAGAGACATCACTTTGCCGACAAAGGTCCGGATAGTCAAAGTGATGTTTTTTCCAGTAGTGATGTATGGAAGTATGGAAGTGAGAGCTGGACTATAAAGAAGGCTGATCGACGCAGAATCGACACTTCTGAGCTGTGGTGCTGGAGGAGAGTCTTGAGAGTCCCCTGGACTGCAAGGAGATCCAACCTATCCATCCTGAAAGAAATCAACCCCGAATGTTCACTGGAAGGACAGATTTTGAAGCTGAGGCTCCAGTACTTTGGCCACCTCATGAGGAGAGAGGAGTCCTTGGAAAAGTCCCTGATGGTGGGAAAGATGGAAGGCAAAAGGAAAAGAGGACGGCAGAGAATGAGATGGTTGGACGGTGTCATCGATGCAACCAAGATGGATTTGACCAAACTCCGGGAGGCAGTGGAAGATAGGAAGGCCTGGAGAGCTCTGGTCCATGGGGTCACGAAGAGTCGGACACGACTGAACAACAAAGCCCAGATTTCTTGTCAATTTCCCCAATCTTTTCCCCCACCGTTTCCTTTCATGATGCTGGATTCAAATAAGAGATGAAAAACCAACACCTATATACTGATGGATGTACAACGTCTCTGCGTGTGTATTGTTGCCTTTATTTGCTTCCTGGTTTCATAGCAAAGGGGGAGCATGTGTTTTTATTTCGCCTTTTCCCCCATGTGTGTCAGGGGGAGGGTGTCTTCCTTGATAATTTTTTTAATGAATTTGAAAATAAAAATTAAAAATTGATTTAAAGAAATTAACTTATACGTTATTCGGTTAATGTGCTATGGATTGCCACCTTGTCTTTTAGAAGATGTTTGGAAGAATGGATGAAAAATGGAAAACTAGCATGTGGGGTTTTTTTTGGGGGGGGGACACCTATAAGTGTAAATTGCTTTAGCCAAATCATTACTGTAGAGCAGTGCTCCCCAACCTTTTTGTCTCCACGGACCAGTATTTGTTTGATTATTTTCCCGTGGCCCGGGGTGGGGGGGGGGATTGGGGGGAGAGGGTGTGGGGGGCAGGGGATGGGGGAGGGGGGGGGGGAGGAGGAGGTGCGGGGGCTTGGTGTGTGTACCTTGGGGGCCACGGGAGCAGCGGCGGCGGCGGCGGCGGCGCTTGCCGGCTGGGGGCGTCGGGCGTGCGCTCCCCCCGCGCGCAGACGGGTGGGGGGAGCCGGGGCTCCTGGGCGGGCGGGCCCCGCCTCCTCCTCCTGTCGGCGGCCGGAGGCAAGCGGTGGCGCAGAGGTGCCCCAACTGAGGCGGGCCGCCGCGGCCACGGCCGCAGCCATGGCAGCCGCCCGGGTTCGGCTGTGGCTCCGCAGCCGGTGGCGGGGGTGCCCGCGGCCGCCGCCGCCGCCCGCCTCGGTGGGGCACCTCTGCGCCGCCGCTTGCCTTTTACGACAGGAGGAGGAGACGGGGCCCGCCCGCCCAGGAGCCCCGGGCTTTTGCTTTCCTCCGGCAAATCATTCTTAGAGGAACAATTTTTTTCAAATTTCTTCAGATATTTTCCAACTCCAACTACACCAACGTGGCAAGGTGCAGTAACAAAATACAGGGGTACCTCAGTTTTTAAAAAATGGTTTAAGAAAAGAAATTATTGGAAATGGGGATGCCTCAGCTTAAGAAAAAATTTCAATGGAATGCCCCGTTTTATGTTTTGTAAGACATTGAAAGTTGATGTGTGGTGTTCACATGACGAAAAGATTAGGGATGCTTCAGTTTAAGAAAATTTTAAATGGAATATTTGCCTTTTTTCTGACCTCCTGAATGGATTAATCGGTTTTCAGTGCATTCTTATGGGACACCACATTTCAATTTATGAATTTTTTGCAATATGAAGCAGCTCAGAGAACAAATTAATTACTTAAACCAAGTTACCACTGTAATGTTTTTTTTTTGAAAGCTAAAACTGTGACACCGTACAGTAACCATGGCAAACCCATGCAACAGGCATCATAGGAATGCCACTGTAGGGGAGTCGGCTCCACAGGGGCTCCCCCTTGGCCTTGCTGGCCTGGAGCCCCTATTCTTTTGTGCACACCCCCAAACCCATCCTGCTCTTCTCAGTAGGGAATACTCCACTGGGGTGAATGAGGGCTGGAGGGCAAAGCTAGCAGAAGGATCTCTTGCGCAAAACCCCACTGGCATGATCTCTCTCTCTCTCTCTCTCTCTCTCTCTCTCTCTCTCTCTCTCTCTGTGTGTGTGTGTGTGTGTGTGTGTGTGTGTGTGTAGGGGGTGATTCATTCCCTTTGGCAGCTTTTCCCGCAGGTTTGGTAACATTTTACCCCAACACGCCACCCCGCTGAACTTTTGCGCAGGAGACCAGCCCGGCGTGTCTTTTGCGCAAGAGACGCGCTCTTGCTTCGGTTCCCTTCCCTGCCTCTCCCCATCCCTCGCCAGCAGCAGCCGCGTGCGGGGTCGCCTTGCGGGGGGGGGTCCTCGCAGCGCAATCCTGGACACCCTAATCCTATAAGAGCCCCTCCACAGGATTGCAACATATGCCTCCCTGCTTCAGTCAACGCGCCACCGTTCCACCGAGACACCTGGGCTTCCTTCCCTCCGGATCGCGCTGCGCACAAATTGCGCGATCCTCCCGCTTTGGGCCTCCATTCCCCCTCCGACCCAGCGGGCCTTCCTTTCAGGAAAACGAGCGCAAGCACAGAAGAGACAGCGAGAGAGAGAGAGAGAGAGACGGAGAATTGCTCCGGCCTCTTAATCGGACCGGGCGACACGCGTCCTCGCCTCTCCACAACCGCACTCACCCGTGACAGGTGTCTGAATGCTAGGCCGCTGGCCCCCAAGCTCTCCCATGGTCGCAGAGCGGCGCGGATCTTCCGCGATCCTGAGGAAGCGAGGTTTCTTCTTTCCGCCTCGTTGCGCCGGATCCCCTTCTGGGCTTTTTTTTTTATTTTTGGGTTAAGTTCCTAAGCCAGCCCGCATTCCTTCACGTCGGAACGGGAGCCACCCGCGTGGCGTTGCCTCCGATCCCCGGCCCTCCGTCTCTTTCCGGGCTTGGGATCGCCCCGAGCAAAACGCGCAGAGCGAGCCGAGCCACCCCAAAAAAACAAAACAAAAAAAACAACCCAAAACCCCAAAACTAAACCAGGAGCGCAAAGAGGCGGCGCGCGCAACGCGGAGCAGAGCAAGGGCTTCGTCCAGACAAAGGGATCCAGCGCCGGCGGCGGCGGCGGCGGGGGGAAATAATCCCGATCCAACAAGGCAACTTGGGGAGGGGGTGGGGAAAAAAACACGCAACGGGGGAGGCAGGCGCCCGTCCTCTCCTTTGTGGAGAGGGGGAGGTCCTCTCAATGCGCCCGCCGTGCGCGCGCTCCGCCGTGCGCAATCCTGGCGCCCGGAGAGGGGGGGGGTCTCCGAGGATCTGGGGCGCGCGCAGGCCCAAGGATCGGTCCCGCCGGGGAAGAAGGAGCCGGACGAGAGCTTTTTAGAAAAAAAAGGGAAACATGTCCGACCGCTCCGGTCTCCTTTGGGGGGGTAAAGAAAGGAGGGGGGGGGAGAGAAAGGCAATGCCTCATCCGCCGACCCCAGGAAGTAAAAAGTCTTTTTTCAGTGCCCCCATGCAACCAAAAGCGAGAGCCAGAAAGAAAGTGAAAACTGACCCGGAAAGAATCTGGCCCTTGGCACCGGTTAACTTCCGGCCGAAAAATATATTGCATTTTTTTTTTAACTTTCCCCTCCCCGTTCCCTGATCCGTGCAAGGACGCGTGGCAGCAGGAAGGAACGGGTCGTCCTGCAAAAAATAAAAATAAAAAATGGGGGTGGGATGCCAAGCCGTGTCCTGGATCCAGGAGGAGGAGGGCACCCCGGCAGCGTTGGTTGCAACCGGGAGGTGCAAAGGATAAAGGAGAGGGGGGGGGCAAAACAAAATTTGGGGTTCAAGCCGGCTTAATATTAATGTTTTGATCGATTGGGGTTGCTTTACATTTGTTTGTGTAACTGAACTGTATGGATTTTCAGGTTATGAACCGCCCAGGATTCCTTCGGAAAGTTGGGCGGTATACTGTATAAATGAAAATAAATAAAATAATAAATAAATAAATAATACTGGGCAGGCGAGGGCGCGCCATCCCCATCTAATGAGGGATGTGGGGTCTCCCCTCCCCCCCCCCAAAAAAAAGATTTGGAGGTGCAAGGAGAAAGGGTGGAAGGGGGTCCCCGGGCTTGGCGTGTCTTCCGAAAGGAAAGAGGAAAAAGCGAAGCAATGGTGGGCTCTTTTGGGGATACTCAGGAGAGAGGGCGGCAGGATTTGGGGTTTTCTGGAAAGCGATGGGGGTGAAGAAGAAACGGGAGGGAAGAAAGAAAGAAAGAAAGAAAGAAAGAAAGAAAGAAAGAAAGAAAGAAAGAAAGAAAAAGGGGATTGTGCAGACGCGCACATCGGGGCTGGAGCTGGACATGTCACCGTTTACTCCCCCTCCTAGCCAGTGGTTGCCGATTTTCCGAGATTGTTTCCATCAATGAATTAGGAAGCGCCTCCAAACTTGGAGCCAAGGGTGATTCTAACTCCAGCTGCACCTGCTGCCACAGGAATGCTGGGAGTTGTAGTCCAAAACAGCACGCAAACCAACTCACAGACTTGGGCAGCCTTTTGTCCTGTAGTTCCGAACCTTGGGAACCCAGCTGTTCTTGGACTACAACTCCCAGCACAACTAGTGTGGAAGGCTTCTGGGAGTTGTAGTCCAAGAAAAACCTGGGGTGCCAAAGTTGGGAAGCTCTGGTCTAGGAACACAACGCTGGGCTTTCATGGCAGCTTGTAAATCAGACCCAACTCCTGAGTGCCCATCCACAGCGCAGAGGTGGTTTATGTAGAGCATGCTGTATCTCTTGAATCCAGACAGTGCGATTGGAGGTCAGGGTTTCCCATCTGTTGAGGTCCATTCCCAAGGCCTTCAGGTCCCTTTTACAGATATCCTTATACCACAGCTGTGGTCTCCCTCTGGGGCGCTTTCCCAGCACTAGTTCTCCATATAGAAGATCTTTTGGGATCCGGCCATCGTCCATTCTCGCGACATGTCCAAGCCAGCGTATACATGCTAGATTCCAGATCGTTTCAGGACTATGCTATTTGGAACTTGATCAGGAATATAAGATGATCTTGGTCTCCGGTGACACATCCTTACCCTTGATAAGCTTTTCTAATTCCTTCCAAGGTGCCCTTCCAAGGCCTTCTGATTTCTTGGCTCCAGCCTCCATCTGGATGGATGGTTGAGCCCAGGTGTACAAAATCTTTCAGGCATTTCTGTTTCTTCTCTGAACACAGAGCTACTGGCAGTACAGAGTTACTTCCAGGGAATTAATATTCCTGAGTCCTTGAAAGCCTGTTTCCCTGAATCCTTCTTTTCTTCCCTCTGCCTGCATTGGGAGTGTGGGATAAAAGAGCTCTATTACAGGATTGTCATGCCTCTGTGCATGGTGGCTCAGTGGAATAAGGCTCCGAAAACGGTTGGCTGCAAAGTCGGCAGCTCAGTGGTTCGAATCCCGGGTGCCACGCAGCGGAGTGAGCTCCCACTGATAACCCCAGCTCCTGCCAACCTAGCAGTTCGAACGCATGTAAATGCAAGTAGATAAATGGGTACCGCCATAAAAAGCAGGAAGGTAAAACAGTGTTTCCTTGTAGCCATGCCAGCCACGTGGCCGTGGGTTTCCACAACACTGGCTTATCTTCGGCTTGAATACAGAGATGAGCACCACCCCTAGAGTCAGACACAACTAGCATGCATGTGCGGGGAAAACCTTTACCTTTACCTTTCTATGCACTAAAAGACCCTGTCTCTCCTCCTGTCCCTTGCAGTTTGCAGGAAATAACAAAAAACTACATCTTTACATTTTGTAAAAATGAAAAAAAAATTACAATTAAAAAAATTAAATTAAAAAATATTTTTAAAAAATGCTTAGCGATAAATTGCTTACTATCCAAGGAAAGTTTTGCCACTGCCACTGCAGCAACCAATACATTTTCCTTCCCAAACTGTCCTCCAACCCACCTAAAAAGACCATTACTCCAGATGTCTAGCAAAGAATAATGGAACTAAAACTGTCCTCCCTTTGAACCTGTCCCAGTCCAAATGAAGACTTGAAATGCACAGAAAAAATCACATGTGGAGTCTTGTGTATGTAACATGCCTTTACTCATGCAAAAGGCAAAGTTGAGCATTAAACTAAACCATGTCCCCTGTTGCTTCTCCCTCTTTGTGGTGAGGGTCAATGTCACATCTATCATGAAGAGACAGGGGACCCCGTAGAAATCACATACAGTGGTACCTTGTACAGTAGGACCCCAGTATCCTCTGGGGATTGGTCCCAAGCCTTCCCGTGGATAATGAAAACCGTGGGTAAAAGAGAACGCCAAAATATCCCCAAAACTGCTGTTTTGTGATAGTAACTTGCTTTACAGCTACTGTTTTGCAACAGTAGCTTGCTTTACAGCTGCTGTTTGTGATGGTAGCTTGCTTTACGACTGCTGTTTTATGACAGTAGCTTGCTTTACAACTGCTCTTTGTCACAGTAGCTTGCTTTGCGGCTGCTGAATTACTTTTTTTGTTTTTCCTCTGCCAGCCGTGGATAACTGAATCAGTGGATAATTAATGAATCAGTGGATATGGGGGTCCTACTGTATAAAGGAATTAATTAGTTCCAAATGAAATTCTGTTAAGCAAATTTCCATAGGAATGCATTGAAAACAGAGTAATCCCTAATCACGACCATTTTTATGTTATACGAATTGACCCCATAGGCGACTCTGTTAAGCAAATTTCCCCCATCTCTGGAATTTTTATGTTGTACAGATTTTATGTTATACAAACTGTTTGTTATAAGAGGGTCCATTGTATAATCTGGAATTCTGCATTTAATCTATGTTTCACAGAGACATCCCCCTCCCCAATTCTTTCTGAACCTTCCTATCAGTATCAACTGAGCCAGCCATACTTGTAGCCAGAGTAACCTAGTGGTCACAGCACCGCCCTTTCTGATGTCAGTTTGATGTTTTCTCATTATTTTGTGTCGAGTGGACATCAATGTCCATAGTGGACGTATGTAAGAACTTTTTAAAAATGGTAACAACCAATCATCTGCTTCAGCACATTTTGTCTACTTGGATACTCACTGGATGACCTGAATGTGACTATTCTGGAGGCGGTGTGTGTGTGTGTGTGTGTGTGTGTGTGTGTGTGTGTGTGTGTGTGTGTGTGTGTGTGTGTGTGTGTGTGTGTGTGTGTGTGTGTGTGTGTGTGTGTGTGTGTTACTCAACACGACAGAAAATTACCAAGGTAATCCAGCATGTGTAACATTGAGAAAAGAAGACTGATGATAAAGTTCAGAGGGGGGCGGCCAGGATGATCAGGGGGCTGGAAACCAAGCCCGTTGGGGAAAGACTGAAAGAACTGGGCACGTTTAGCCTTGAGAAAAAGGAGACTCAGGGAGGATAGGATGACACTTTTCAAAGACTTGAAAAGCTGTCCTATAGAAGAGGGGCAGGATCTGTCCTTGGCCAACCCAGAACGCAGGACACACAACACTCAAATTCCAGGATTTAGGCTGAATACCTGGGAAAACTTCCTAACTGTTAGAGCAGCACAACAATGGAACCCATGATCTGGTGTTGAGTGCTCCAACACCAGAGGCCTTCAAGAGGACATTGGACCACCATCTCTCAGATTTGGAACTGGATCCCTGCCTTCAGCGGGGGTGGGAGGGGAGGTTGGACTCGTGGCCTAACCGGTTCCTTCCAACTGAATCTTTCTATGTTAAGGAACATAGGGATGCTGGAGATCCAACTGAAAAGTTTTAACTATCTGTCAGGGTTCCTCACACATACCCACAGCCTGCCACTAGCATCAACAATACCATTGTTGACCTGTAGATACATAAGAGTGATACCTGGAATCATTTGCAGCCTGATCTCCCCATTACTTTACTAACAAACCACTGTCCATTATCTGTATCCCCATCATGGGGTTTTGTGTGTGTGTAGATTAGATAGATAGATAGATAGATAGATAGATAGATAGATAGATAGATAGATAGATAGATAGATAGATAGATAGATAGATAGATAGATAGATAGATAGATAGATAGATAGATAGATAGATAGATAGATAGATAGATAGATAGATAGAAAACAAAAGAAAAGGATAGATAGATAGATAGATAGATAGAAAACAAAAGAAAAGGATAGATAGATAGATAGATAGATAGATAGATAGATAGATAGATAGATAGATAGATAGATAGATAGATAGATAGATAGATAGAGAAAACAAAAGAAAAGGATAGATAGATAGATAGATAGATAGATAGATAGATAGATAGATAGATAGATAGATAGATAGATAGATAGATAGAAAACAAAAAAAAAAGATAGATAGATAGATAGATAGATAGATAGATAGATAGATAGATAGATAGATAGATAGAAAAAAAAAAGAAAAGGATAGATAGATAGATAGATAGATAGATAGATAGATAGATAGATAGATAGATAGATAGATAGATAGATAGATAGATAGATAGATAGATAGATAGATAAAAAAAAAGATAGATAGATAGATAGATAGATAGATAGATAGATAGATAGATAGATAGATAGATAGATAGATAGATAGATAGATAGATAGATAGATAGATAGATAGATAAAAAAAAAGAAAGGATAGATAGATAGATAGATAGATAGATAGATAGATAGATAGATAGATAGATAGATAGATAGATAGATAGAAAACAAAAAGAAAAGGATAGATAGATAGATAGATAGATAGATAGATAGATAGATAGATAGATAGATAGATAGATAGAAAGATAGATAGATAGAAAACAAAAGAAAAGGATAGATAGATAGATAGATAGATAGATAGATAGATAGATAGATAGATAGATAGATAGATAGATAGATAGATAGAAAACAAAAGAAAAGGATAGATAGATAGATAGATAGATAGATAGATAGATAGATAGATAGATAGATAGATAGATAGATAGATAGATAGAAAACAAAAAGAAAAGGATAGATAGATAGATAGATAGATAGATAGATAGATAGATAGATAGATAGATAGATAGAAAACAAAAGAAAAGGATAGATAGATAGATAGATAGATAGATAGATAGATAGATAGATAGATAGATAGATAGAAAACAAAAGAAAAGGATAGATAGATAGATAGATAGATAGACAGACAGACAGATAGATAGATAGATAGATAGATAGATAGATAGATAGATAGATAGATAGAAAACAAAAGAAAAGGATAGATAGATAGATAGATAGATAGATAGATAGATAGATAGATAGATAGATAGATAGATAGATAGAAAACAAAAGAAAAGGATAGATAGATAGATAGATAGATAGATAGATAGATAGATAGATAGATAGATAGATAGATAGAAAACAAAAGAAAAGGATAGATAGATAGATAGATAGATAGATAGATAGATAGATAGATAGATAGATAGATAGATAGATAGATAGATAGATAGATAGGTGACAGTTTTATAGTCACATTTTACTGTCTGAGGAAGTGCCCTTGACCCACAAAAACTCACATTAACATAGAGGAGTTAGTCTTTAAGGTGCCATATTTTATTTCATTTTGGTTTGATATTCATATGCAGATTAGAATGACTGCTCCTTCGCAAGCAACAACTATATATGTGCCGCCTCCCCAAAATATCCTCTTGGTATAAAACAATACAGTATATGGACAATATATTGGGGGGGGGACTTCCTGTTAGAGCAGTAGAACAGCGGGACCCAAGACTTTAAGAGGCGAAGGAGTGCTCCAACGCTGGAGGCATTCAAGATCCAGTGGACCCTCGTATAACAAACAGCTTGTATAACATAAAATCTGTACAACATACAAAATTCCGGAGATAGGGGAAATTTGCTTAACATAATCGCCTATGGGGAGAATCTGTACAACATAAAAATGGGATTACTCCATTTGCAATGCATTCCTATGGGAATTTGTATAAAGGAAAATTTGCTTAACACAATTTCATTTGGAATGAATTAATTACTTTATACAAGGTACCACTGTATATATTTGGACAACCACTTGGGAGATATCCTTTGATTTGTGTGCCTGCATGGAGCAGGGGGTTGGACTTGAAGTCTCTTCCAACTTCACTACTCTTAGGATGAAAACCTGGCCTTGAAAAAAAAATCAGTATTGTAAATTCCCCAGGAGAAAACAACACTTTCTCAGAACATCAGCACTGACCTTCAAGTAGCTTTTGTGAAGTTAAAAGAACCTCAGTTCCAGAAGAGAGATTAGAATCGGCAACATTAGAAAAATGGTCAAAACTTTCCCATCCATCTGTACAGATTTGGATCCCAAAGGTTTCCTATTACCCGAAAAACGTGTGTTAATTGGCTTCTCCCCTGCCAGGGCACTTGTGTTATCAGCGACAGCTGTTTTGTGAATAGCAACTGTTAGTAATGTAATGATCATCTCATAAAATAGACCCTAATCCACACCACTCATGTGCTCACTTGTAAGATTCTACAAAACTCTTTGCTGATTATGTGAAGTTATTTCTTTTTATTCATTTCATTATATACTGCCTGATTTGTGTAGCACTCTATTTTGGGCAATTAAAGGCTCTCTAAAATACAACCCAGTAAAAAAATAGGGTTATAAATAAAACCAAGGCCATAAAATAAAATACAAGAGGCAAGAAGTGAATGCATGCAGGCACGTGGAAGGAGCATGAGAAGAAATGAATCTGGTGGAAATGTAGAAAACGAAACCACTGTGCTGCCGAACCTAATATTCACAGATCTCACCCAGCAAAACTCTCCAGTTATTTATTTTTTTATTTTTTATTTTATTTTTTTTATACCACCGGTCTTCCCATAGAAACTCCGGGCAGTTAACAATAGGGACAGCAAGGAGCAAATATAAACACACAATACAACAATCAACAAAAGAAGTAAAATAAGGATATTTTTAAAAATCCACAAAATAGGATTACAGTCTACCTTGCAAGGCTGCTGTGAAGTATAAATGTGTTGAAGAACTGCAAAGGTTGCCTTGAGCTGCCTGGAGGAACCTTAGAACAAGTGGTTCCAAATAATTAGACATAAAGGCCCAGAAGAGAGTCAAAGGTCGGAAGAAACAGGGATTTGTTTGTACTAGAATGCCTAGTCTCCCCAGCTAGATTTGGTAGTTGTAGTCCAAATTTTTTTAAAAAAACCTGTTGATTCCCAAGCCCAGGTTCAGCACTTGCAATACAGCAGGACCCCAGTATCTGCTGGGTATTGGTTCCAGGCCTTCCAGTGGATAATGAAAACCGTGGATAAGACAGAATGTGAAAACCACACCCCAAAACTGCTGTTTTGTGACAGTAGCTTGACTTACAGCTGTTGTTTTGCAACAGTAGCTTCGCTTAACAGCTGCTGCTTTGTGACAGAGCCGAATTGTTTATTTAATTTTCCCCTCTGACCACCGTGGATAACTGAATCAGTGGTTAATGAATCCATGGATACCGGGGTCCTACTGTACATCATTTTCTTACAGTTTTCGGCCAGCTTCCTCGTAGTCTTCCAGGTCCTGAAGCCCTTAAGTGTGCGGACTAGAACTCCCAGAATCCCTTGGCTGGGGATGCTGGGAGTTGTAGTCCCCCCAAAAAGGCAACGTCCTTAACCTCTGGCGTCAACAAACGGTAATTCACCAAGCAGAGTCTTTTTATTCCCCACAGACGTTCCTCGAAGGAAGCCGTAGTTCCCCCAAAAGTAATGATTCGGAGGCCGGGAGTATAAACAGTCCCGAACAACCGCGCTTCGTTAGTCGTTTCGTCGCCCGTTGCTCCGCCGCGTCACACGAAGCCCACCGCAAGCCCGAGGCAGGGCGGGGAAACTACATTTCCCAGTGGCCCTTGCGGCACTGTGGAGGGGGCTCCGCCGCCGCGCCATAGATAGGACTTCGCCGCCTCCGCCCCGGTCCTCTCCGCGCCTGCGCCGCCCGCCCCGGGGGCTGCCGGGAATCGTAGTTTGGAGCGGAGGAGTCATGGATCGGAGGACCATGGCCAGCGGCTCCTTGCTGGGAGAGATCGGTGAGTCGGAGGGGAGAGAAAAGAGGGGAAGGCGCTGGGGAGGGGGGAAGCCCGTGAAACAAAAAAAAGGGGGCTTTCTTTTTAGGGCATTTGCAGCCCCCCTGCCCCCGTCCCCCCACGCTCGCCGTTCGTTGTTTGTTGTGACCATTAGGACTTACAGCCTTCTCATGCTGCTAGACCTCAGCAAGGTCTTTTTGGGGGAGTCACTGGGCAGGCTCGTTCAGCCTGAAATGCCCAGATGCCACTCTGACCGGGGCGATCCTCGGGGGGGGGGAGATTAAAAGGCTTAGAAATATGTATATGCTGTTTATTAATGTATTATTTGGGGAGGGTTGAAGGGGGGGTCGTTTCTACCCCCTCAAATCCTAAATTTCTTTCTTATTTTAATGGTACAGAGATTGCTGCAGCCCGACCTGGCACGCACCCTCTTGGGCAATATTTATTTATTTAGTTTTATATTTATATACTGCCAGATTTTCCCAAATATGCTGTGTGTGTGTGTGTGTGTGTGTGACACACACACACACACACACACACACACACACACACACACACACACACACACACACACACACACACACACACACACACACACACACACACACACACACACACCGAGGCAGATCCTTGGACTGGCATACAAGATATCTTCATTTGAAGACACAAATTAAGTCCATTACAAAACTTGTGGCCAAATTCGTTCTCTCGGCCCATAAAACACAAAAGAAAGAGAATTCTGGTGCTTCACTAATTTTAACTTTCCTTTAATTATTGGAATTGTTGGAATGTATACTGTATTCTATCGACCCTTTGGTTGTCAAATAAAATTGATTGCTTGACACAGTATATAGAATATATTTCATCAGCATAGGATGGGTTTGGTTGTTTTTTTTTCCTTTACTGATTTGTCATTTTTTTTTTTTTTGCACGGAAAGGCACGGTCCAGCTGCCAGGTTTAGCCCTACAAGGGAGGACACTTCCCCTCCTGCTGAAGTCCACCCGAGAGGTGCATCTGTTTACAGCTGAAGGGTTATGTAAGGGCGCATGCTCTCTTGAGCGGCAGGGAATTTACTCCTGGGGAAATGTGCGGGGGACATCCGTGTGCCTGTGGGTAAGAGGAGGCCTCAGACTCCCTCCTCCCTCTTCCCCAGCCCCCCACGGCTGCCTAATCATACATTGCATTTAGGAAACCGATCTGCATTTCCGATCGTTCCCATGTCCTAATATGCCCTCCCTTGAGTTTAAAACAGGAGGAGTGGACATGGGGTGGGACTTAGGGTCTTGAAACGGTCCCTTTAACTACTGACATATACTGACATATCTCCCAGCCAGCCGTACCAAGCCAGTTAGGGGGGTTACGGGCGTACAATACACATATTTTTAAAAGGAATTTTTCTGAACCCTATTTGGATTTCTGGGGGCCCTGGCATAGGGTGAGGTGTCTGCTCTGCTCGTTAGTGCTCTTAGGGGAGGAAAAGTTAACGTCATTGAACTATAAGTGGAACTTACTTCTCAGGAAGCAGACCGAGGGATCCCGGCTTAATCACTGACTGGTGTTTTTATTCCCTTCTGCGCTTGGCTTGGTCTTGTAATTGTTTATTAACCCGGGTCACGTGCCGTGGTGCCAAACTGTGTGCCAATATTTTAGGGAACTGACGCCACCCCGCAGATCCGATGCTGAGGAGACAGATTCCCTGCACTGAGAAATATAAAACCAAACCTAGCTGAGGACTCAGTGCTGGGGTTGACTAATTTCACAACTTGTGTTAACAAACTAGTGTCGTTTTGTCTTCTCTCTGCATCCACAGCTGGACATGAATCTCACCACCGTGGAATAAATGTAGCAGAGGTGTATGTTTGTTATTTATTGATTTATTTAGCATTTTTACCCTGCCTTTCTCCTTGGAAAAGGTCCCTAGGCATCTTACAGTAGTGAGGGACAATATGCAGCCCAGTACATTTAAAGCTAAAAGAGAACGTTAGTAGTTAAAGAAACAAATTAAAAAATTCCATTATGAGGGATGGAACTAACATTGAAAACACAGGTGCAGTTATGAAGTCAGTCAATGTTATTATGTAAGGTAGACCATCTAAAGTTATGAGGGATGGAAACTAAACGTTGAAAACATACTGTTCAATGCAATCATACGAGAGGTACAAACAAAGTTATAAGTGATTATAAACACAACGTCTGTGTAGTCATACATGGTTGATTCATATAAAATGACAACTCTGCTTCATTTCTCCCCATCCTGCTCCGCTCCAGGATTTTGGGCTGACCGGACTCCAGTTCATGAAGCAGCCCGGAGCGGAGAGACCCTGCAGCTGCTGCAGCTCATTGAGAACGGAGCGTGTGTCAACCTGGTCACCTACGATTCCATCACACCCTTGCACGAGGCCAGCCTGCGTGGGCAGACCCAGTGCGTCAAAATCCTCCTGGCCGCGGGAGCCCAGGTGAGCAGCTCAGAGTGGAACGGCTTAGGCACAGAGGGTTCCACTATGCCGTTCCTTCCACGTGTCCTGAAAAGTTCTTCCCTAACTTGCAAGCACAGTAACTGGTGACGTTACCTGTAACTGATTAACTCATGGGCTCTGAGTTATCCGTGACGGATCAGGAAGGAGATCTTGGAGTGCTGGTGGACAGCTCCATGAAGGTGTCTACCCAGATTGTGGCAGCAGTGAAGAAATCCAATTCCATGCTAGGGATGGTCAAAAAGGGGATTGAAAATAAAACAGCCAACATTATAATGCCATTATACAAGACAATAGTAAGGCCGCACCTGGAGTATTGTGTACAATTCTGGTCACCGCCTCTCAAGAAAGACATAGTAGAACTGGAAAAGGTGCAGAAGAGAGCGATTAAAATGATTACTGGGCTGGGGCACCTCCCTTATGAGGAAAGGCTAAAACATTTGGGGCTCTTTAGTCTGGAAAAAAGGTGCCTAAGGGGGGATATGATTGAGATGTACAAAATAATGCAGGGCATGAGTAAAGTGGATAGAGGGAAGCTCTTTTCCCTCTCTCAAAATACCAGAACTAGGGGACATCCACTCAAACTGAGGGCTGGGAGAGTGAGAACAGACACAAGAATTTTTTTTAATCCAGCGCATTGTTAGTCGGTGGAACTCCCTGCCACAGGAGGTGGTGATGGCATCTGGCCTGGATGCCTTCAAAAGGGGATTGGACAGATTCCTGGGGGAAAAGTCCATCCCAGGTGACAAACCATGATGGAGATGTGTAATCCCCAGGCTTAAAACCAGGGTACTTCAAGGACCAGGTGCAGGGGAGTGGTAGCAGGAGATACAGATCTAGTCTCATGTGCTCCCAAACGCATCTGGTGGGGCCACTGTGAGATACAGGAAGCTGGACTAGATGGGCCTTTGGCCTGATCCAGCATTGGCTCTTCTTAGGTTCTTACGTTCTTATGATTACTTCTTGGGAAATCAAGGGGGTAACTAGGTTACCTTTCAAAAGCAAAGTAATGGGGCCTTACAAAGGAACGTTCTGCCTCATGAATTAGGTTGTCTGGTCACTTTCAAACGTTACTTTGGGTAGCCTCGTTGGCTCTTCAGAGGCCTTTTGGCAAGGAGTTTTCATGTTTTATGCCCTTTCCTTATCAGTTCCTGCTGGTCCCTTCCTTCACCCAGATGGAGCTAATTCTCTGGTCATCATCACCATCATTGTAGACCTGCAGATCTGGAAATGACCCTCTGGGTCATGGAGTCCAGCCCCCTGTCAAAGAGGCCCGCTGGGGACTCGAACTCCCAACCGCTGGCTCTGCAAACAGAGACTTGAACCGGTCAGCTGTGCAGCAGTTCACTGCTGGTGATGGTCACTGTCTTGGCCCCAAGCGCCCCTTGGCGCGCTGACGGGTTTGTTTCCTCACTCCTCAGGTGGATGCCCGAAACATAGACGGCAGCACCCCTCTCTGCGACGCCTGTGCCTCCGGGAGCGTAGAGTGTGTGAAGGTCCTGCTCTCCCACGGGGCCAAGGTCAACCCGCCCCTCTACACGGCGTCGCCTCTCCACGAGGCCTGCATGAATGGTAAGCAGAGAGGGGCACAAAACGAAAAACGACACGCTGCTTCGTTCTCGTAACGTTACGGAACAGCAGGCCTCATGCCGTCAGGAAACGAAATGCACCGCTTTTTTTCAGTTCGGAAGCCGAACCGAGGAGCCACTAGATCTGGCTTCAGGCAAGGGGCTGTGGCCAGGATCAAAGCTGCTGCCACCCCTCCTTCACCCGGGTCTCTGTGGGCGAAGGAGGCGTGGCAGCGGGTTTGGTCCTGTGCGGGGATTCCTTCGCCTGAAAAACCTTTGATATGCTAATCTCCCAGACCAGCTGAGGGACTTAGCGGCGGTAGGAATGTAGAGGCCTCACACACAGAGAGAGATTCTATTTTGTTGCCGTGCTTCAGGATGGAGCAGGGAGAGAGTCCAGTCTGTAACTTCTCTCCCTCCTCCCCCTGATCAGGCTCTTTTTATTACCTCTTACAAAGCACAAACACGTCAGCACAGAACCATCCAATGAACATACAGCTTGTATTCCCTGGTCATGCGCAGTAGCAGAACATTATCTCATTCTCTAGGCATGCATCCCCCCACGCTTGCTTCGTCGCCATCATTAGAATGATCTGTCCTCAGCTCCTATTTGCCAGCCTATTAGCCAATCAGAGACTGTTATTAGTGTGACGTAGACACATAGTGATTGTCTGAGGCTTCTCAGAGCTAGGCTGACAAAGCATAGAAGGCAGATCCCCACAGTCCTGGCTTTCTAGATCAAGCTAGCTAGCCCTCCCAGCAGCTGCTGTCTCGTTGCCACCATCGCCACCGACACCCAGCTGTTTTTTTTAACAGTTCAGGCTGTGGGGAGGTGGGGCGGCCCCCCCTCCCAACAGCCCAACCTGTCAATTAAAAAAAGACAGCTGGGCGCCGGTGGCGGCAACAAGAGAGCTGAGTAGGCGGTGCCAAATTGAAAACCCTGCTCCAATCCCCTGTTCTCGCCGCCGCCACCCAGCTGGTTTTGATAGACCAAGCTGTCAAAACCAGCTGGGTGGCAGCAACTTCCATTTCATTGTTCGTTTCATTTTGTTACAATTTTTTTTTAAAAAAATAGTTCGTTAATTACAAAATGAAACAAAACGCAATGAGCAATGAAACGAAACACTATTTTTCCGTTTCATGCCCATCTCTGATGATAAGACCACCGCTACCATGTTCGACATGGGGAGAGCACGGAGGACCAGGCACCTTCAGGATTGTGGGTCAAATCACAACCTGACGACCCTTTTACATTTTTGCTAACTCAGTCGGGCCATGGTGGACTGCCTGACAAGCAGATTATGTTGGAAGTGGTATTGAATTTCGGTGAAATTAATGAGACAGATAATAAATATTCCTGGTTGTGTTGGAGAACTTGTCAGAAAATGGGTACTTATTTTCATGTGCACTAAGATGTGGTCATGGCATCTGGCTTGGATGCCTTCAAAAGGGGATTGGACAGATTCCTGGAGGAAAAGTCCATCACAGGTTACAAACCAGGATGGAGATGTATCATCTCCAGGCTTAAAACCGGGGCACTTCAAGGGCCAGATGCAGGGGAGTGGATCAGGAGACAGAGATCTAGTCTCGTGCACTCCCAAACGCATCTGGTGGGGCCACTGTGAGATACAGGAAGCTGGACTAGATGGGCCTTTGGCCTGATCCAGCATGGCTCTTCTTATGTTCTTAGGAATGTGAAAATATATTGAAAAGTTGGCTCTTGGTTTTTAAGAGAAAAAGGAAACAACTAATTTAAATTTAGGGATTTGCCCTGAATTAGCCCTTTTATAGGAGAGCAAAATCGACCATTTTCATAACATACCGCAGATTTTCCTGAGATCCGAGTGCCAGTTTTTAAACCTAGGCCGTTCTCCCTCGATCGGGCCTCCTCTGTCTGCCCTTTTCTCCAAAGGCAGTGCCGAGTGCGTCCGCCTCCTGATCGACGTCGGGGCGAACCTGGAAGCTCACGACTGTCACTTCGGGACCCTTTGCACGTGGCGTGTGCCCGGGAGCATCTGGACTGCGTGAAGCTGCTGCTCAATGCAGGTACAGGGACCGGCGAAGGCACACTCACTCCCATCTCCTATAGCCCACAGGATGAGAATTTAGACACCCTTTTCCCTTCCTCACTGAAGAACCTGCGTTGTTGCCACCAAACCACAGGAGGCTTCTTGGTGCAACAATATTTATTTATTTATTTATTTATTTATTTATTTATTTATTTACATAGCTTGTGTGCCGCCCACTACCCAAAGGTCTCTGGGCGGCTCACAATCAAAGTAAACAATTCAGATAATTAAAACATCAAATTGCAATAAAATTAAAACAATAAAACATTTAAATACAATATATTAAAATACAACACAATCAAAGTAAGCAATTCAGATAATTAAAACATCAAATTGCAATAAAACTAAAACAATAAAACATTTAAATACAGTACAGTGGAGCCTTGTATAACAAACAGCTTGTATAACATAAAATCTGTACAACATAAAAATTCCGGAGATAGGGGAAATTTGCTTAACAGAATCGCCTATGGGGAGAATCCGTACAACAGAAAAATGAGATTACTCTGTTTTCAATGCATTCCTATGGGAATTTGTATAAAGGAAAATGTGCTTAACATAATTTCATTTGGAACAAATTAATTCCTTTCTACAAGGTACCACTGTATATTAAAATACAACACTAAAATCTCCATCAGGACCCACAATAATCATAGGCAGTGTTTTTGGAAAGCCTTCTTGGTGTTGGCAGAAAGAGAAACCCCTTTAAAAGGTAAAGGTTCACCCCCCCACCAAGCAAATGCAAGCTAGTCATGTCCAACTCTAGGGGCGGCACTCATCTCCGTTTTAAAGCCACAGAGCAGTGATGGCGAACCTTTGGCACTCCAGGTGTTTTGAAACACAACTCCCAGAATTCCAAGCCTGTACTGCCAATGACAAAGGACTGTGGGAGTTGTGGTCCAAAACATCTGGAGGGCCGAAGGTTCGCCCCCACTGCCCTAGAGCCAGTGTTGTGCAATGCTGGGGCCATGTGGCCGGCATGGCTGAACGCATTTCTGCACACGGAACACTGTTTACCTTCCCGCTTTTTACGGTGGTACCTATTTATCTACCGTACTTGCATTTACATGCATTCGAACTGTTAGGTTGGCAGGAGCTGGGGTTAGCAGCGGGAGCTCGCTCTGCTCCGTGGCACCCAGGATTCAAACCGCCGAGCTGCCGACTTTGCAGACAGTTTCAGTGCTGAGCCACCACGCCCCTTTAATTAAAGAGAAGCCCTTTAATTACCTCTAATTACAGCCTTCTTCCCTCTGTGTTTCTCTTCTGGTTCTTCAAAGTGCCAACTGCTGTTAACATGCATCTCAGGGGACCTGGAACAGAAGCGGTGACATAATCTTGAAGGAATACAAATTATTGTTTTTATTGCAATAATTACTTAAGCTCCAACGGGCTGGTGTTGGAGATTTTATTTCTTAACATTAAGGAATTTTACTGTAATAAAATACAAAGTGGATGTGTATGTATAAATAGTAGGACTTCCATATCTGCAGGGTTTCACCCCCACCCCTCTGTGAATGTTGAAAAACATGGATTATTGCAAACTCTATACATAGCATGGTCTCTGGCTCCCTTCAGTGGCCAGCTGTGGCAACGCTATTGTAGAAATGCATTTCTTTAGCGAGTGCAATGCATTGCATGGTCCTTAGCTCCCTCCAGTGGCCAGTTCTGGTAACTTCATTGTTAGAAATGCATATTTCTGGGATTTTTCTTTTAATATTTTCAAGCTGTGTATAAGTGAATCAGCCAATACTGATCCCATAAATAAGGGGGTCCTGTTGTACAAAGTACAATAGCTTCCATGCAATCCATATATATACACAAACATACACACACACATACATACACAGTAGGGCCCCCGTATTCACTTATTCATTATCCACTGATTCACTTATCCATGGCTTGCAAAGGAAAAAAATTAATTGAAACATTCAGCAGCTGCAAAGCGAGTTACTGTCACAAACAGCAGCTGTAAAGCAAGGTGCTGTCATAAAGCTGCAGCTATAAAGCAAGCAAGTACATTTTTTGGGGGGTGGAGGGTTGTGTTTCCTCTTATCCACGGTTTTCATTATCCACAGGACGGTCTGGAACCAATCCCCATTTGTGTGTGTGTGTGTGTGTGTGTGTGTGTGTGTGTGTGTGTGTGTGTGTGTGTGTGTGAGAGAGAGAGAGAGAGAGAGAGAGATTTTACCACTTCTTCCTTTTCCTGAACTTCAGGTGCCAACGTGAACGCCGCCAAGCTCCACGAGACAGCCCTCCATCACGCTGCCAAGGTGAAAAACGCCGACCTGGTGGAGATGTTGGTGGAATTTGGGGGAAACATTTATGCCAGGGACAACCGTGGCAAGAAGCCGGCAGACTACACCTGGAGCAGCAGCCGAGCGGCCAAGTGCTTTGAGTATTATGAAAGTGAGTGAGGTCCTGGGAGGCTGCCGAGACTCTGGGTCCGAGTCCCTGTGGAAAAAAAATAGCTTTCTCTCCCCTCTCCCCAAGAAAGGAGTGTTGTTAGTCTGTGGAACTCCCTGCCACAGGAGGTGGTGATGGCATCTGGCCTGGATGCCTTCAAAAGGGGGACTGGACAGATTCCTGGAGGAAAAGTCCATCACAGGTGACAAACCATGATGGAGATGTGTCATCTCCAGGCTTAAAACCGAGGTACTTCAAGGGCCAGATGCAGGGGAGTGGTATCAGGAGACAGATATCTAGTCTCATGCGCTCCCAAACGCATCTGGTGGGGCCACTGTGAGATACAGGAAGCTGGACTAGATGGCACTTTGGCCTGATCCAGCAGGGCTCTTCTTATGAGGGGGTGGGCAGTTTCCAAGCCACCAGCTGCTTCCTCCACTCATCCCTTTCCTTCCTTTCCCTTCCAGAAACGCCACTGAGTTTGTCTCAGCTCTGCCGACTGAGCCTGCGGAGGGCTTTCGGCCAGCGTGCCCTGGAGAAAATTGCCCAGCTTCACATTCCTCCACGATTAATTGAGTTTCTCTCCTATAAATGATCGGCCGCCGGAGGGAGCAGCTCCTCCAGAACTGGTTGAGGAGCACGGGTCATGTTGATCTCAGGCAACTTCTCCCCTTGAAGCAGTGGTTTTAATTTCATGGAATGCATGTAAATACTATTTATGCGAAGCCTGTAGTTGAGTTACCAGCAGCATTCCCACCCCACACCTTGGCTGCCGGTTCCTAGAACAGGACATAGGGTTCTTTCCAATGCCATTCTGAGCACGCCAAAAGCTGTGTACATGCTTTGCAGTCACCTTGTACAGCATTTGCACCTCTGCATCCCAGTTTGGGAGCCACCAGCCTCAGGATATGCCAAGCCCACCCTTCCATCTGGCTTCTCAGGGGAATAGAGTCAAAATGTGTGGACTGCTGGCTCGTTCCACGTCACGACCCACAGAGCGCGTCTTTTGTAAAGCCAACAGCTCTTAATTGCCCGTTCAAGACCAAGCCACCCTCAAATACTTCGGAGTACAGCAAGAATGGCTCACAACAATGTATGGTCCCTGGGGGAAACCTATTTCTCTCTTAGCTGCTGCAAGGAATCCAGCTAGCTCAGAGGGAACGCAAAAGCTGGAGGTGGGTGGGATGGCACTTGAGGCCTTGGCGACTCAGAAAGTTCCAGAGCTGCAACCGTAGGACTACTATACCCCTGCCACCTGACATTCATAGGTGCACCATTGCTTTCCTCTGAGCTGTGCTGGATGCCTGCCATTCCACCCTGCTAGCCATCACATTTGGTCACAGGAGAAAAAACAAAAACAAAAAAGTAGTCCTCTGGTGCCTACCTCTCTGAGGATCGACGTAGAAGGTCCTGTGCGTTATTGCACGTGGGTAAAAATAAATCTCGGATCTTCTTTTAGTTCCAGTGGTGTCTTTTAGCTGTATGCTACGGACCCCGTATCCATGGGGTCAGTATCCACAATTTCGTTTGTCGAAAGCCTGAAAATATTAAAGACATGAAGAGAAAATATCCAGGAAAAACTATTTTCACATGTGCCTGTGAAGATTCTCAGTCATCCAAGGGAGGTTAGCTGGGAGTTGAGCCATGGCAACTGGACTTCTGTTCTTGAGAGAACAAAACGTTTTGCTGCTCATCCAAGCAGCTTCATCAGTCTGAGGAAAGTTAGTGGTGAGGCCTCCAATTTATAGCTGACCTTGATTTCACACACCCCTGGTTTGGTGAACAGTGGCCTAAATAGGCTCATTAGATGGACAATGACCTGGGGTGCATGAACTTCCCACCTATGCAACCCTTCCCAACATCCATTGTTTGTGGCCTTGCTGGTGGAGGTGTGAAGTGCTTCTGATTTGTTTGGGGATTGATGAAAGGGCCGCTGGATACACAGGAGACAGATTGTGCCTGAGGCGCCCACCTCTGTTGAGAGAGGTGTTGGGAAGGGTTGAATAGAATGAATAGTGAAACGTTTTGATCTCTCAAGAAAAGAAGTCCAGTTGCTATGACTCAACTTCCAGAGATTTTCACAGGTATTACTAGAACCGACCGCTTGAGGGCAATGAATTCTTGTTAGCAAAGACTGCATAACATGTCTGGAAGTTGAGTCATGGCTACTGGACTTCTTTTTGAGAGAGAGAAAAACGTTTCTCTCAAAACGAAGTCCAGTAGCTATGACTCAACTTCCAGATAAACTCACCTGGATGACTGAGAATCTTCACAGACACTGCATAACATGGTCTTTACCACCCTCTAGTGGCTGGTTCTGATAATACACATTAAAATCTTTTTTAAAAAATCATTTTAGCATGCTCTATAGAGAGAGTTCACTATTATCCATGGTTTTCAGTATCCATGGGAGTGCTTTGAACCAATCCCCAATGGTGTATCTCTTCTCAGTGGAACATCGTCCTCCAGAGGATTATCATTTGGAGCTCCTGGGCATGTCTAGTTCTTCAGCAAGCTTAGAAAAGGTACTTGGGGGGGACTACAACTCCCAGAAGTCTTGGCACCATCTGCCTTCTGCATGAAACCCCAGAACCCCCTGCTGCCTGGCCAATAGCAAAAGAGATCTGGAACCAGAAGACCAAGTGTTGAATTGATGCTCAGTCTGTACAACCAGTGGGGAGAATGACTCAGTAGCGTTTACCACCTTCTGCACCAGTGAACTCCATTTATTAATGATGTGTACTTATTTATTTATCTATTTTAGAGTATTTTTACCCCCACCTTTCTCCTTGGAAAAAGGATCCAAGGCGGCTTACAGAATGAGGAATAATATACAGTCCAGTACGATCAAGACATGGTCAAGTATTGAGAACAGGGAATTGAGGGACATCTTGCAGCATTAAAAGACAACATTACATTAAAGCTACAAGAGAATGTGAGCAGTTAAAGGGGGAGTAAAGTTCCATGTAAAAGTTATGAGTGATGGAAACTAACATTATCAAAAACATAGTGCCAATGTAAACCCATAAGGTTATAATTACAGTGGTAACTTGTATAAAGGAATTAATTCGTTCCAAATGAAATTATGTTAAGCAAATGTTCCTTTATACAGATTTCCCATAGGAATGCATTGAAAGCAGAGTGATTCCATTTTTATGTTGTACAGATTTGCCCCCTAGGCGATTATGTTAAGCAAATTTCCCCTATCTCCGGATATTTTTTATGTTGTACAAGTTTTATGTTATACAAACTGTTTGTTATACAAGGGTCCACTGTAGTTATAAAGACACAGTCTATGTGATCCTGTAGATTCAAATAAAAGACACGTAATAGGTAGCCCATCATTCAGGGAAAGCTTGCCTGAAGAGAAAGGTCTTTGCCTGTTTCCGGAAGGACAACACGAGATGAGACAGTCCTGAAATAAAATGTTGTTTGTGAATCTGCTTCTTGACAAAATGACCAGGTTTCCCTTCTTTCTCTGTGCCCTCATTTCATCTAGCCCCTTCTCACTTATCCGTGGTCTGAAAATACTTATTTAAAAAATGAAAGAAATACATATTTCCACAGTGTTTTTTACCAGTACTGGCCAGCATAGGGAGCCAGAGTCCATAATATAGAGCAGTGGTGGGAAACCTTTGGCACTCCAGATGTTTTGGACCACAACTCCCACAGTCCTTTGTCATTGGCAATACAGGCTTTGAATTCTGGGAATTGTGGTCCAAAACATCTGGACTGCCGAGGTCTGCCACCATTGCTAATATAGTCTTGCTATTGAAGAATACATGGCATGTGTTCTGGCTCCCTCCTAGTGGCCAATTTTGGCAATACATGTGAAAATAATTTTTCTTGGATTTTTTTAAAACCATGCCCTCTATAGTGTTCGCTATTACCTGCGGTTTTCAGCATCCACAGGGTGAGCAGGCTTGGAATCAGTCCTCTGCAGATACTGAGACCCTCTTGTATTTGCAGACCAATTGCCTCATGAGTCTCTCACCCACCACGAGGTCAGCAAGGGGAAAGAGGAAGAAATTGCACAAGTTGAGACCTCAAAACGGGAGGGAACAGTTGGGCCTTGGAGAAGAACACACACTCACGGTACCCAACCCTTTCCTTTTTGCAGCGTCTTCATGGACCAAGCTTCAGAATAAAACAGGAATTGATTTTATTTATTTAAATATTTTAACCTGCTTTCCTCCTTAAAAGGACCCAAGACTGGGAGTTTGGTTACCCACTGCATCTCCTCGACAGGGGCTAGACTCAAGGACCCACAGGGCCCCTTCCACCTCTGCAGTCTTAAAACAATTTGAGTTAAAATAAGGTGCTTTTTGCAGGTTCCGTGCTGAGAGATGTCCTGCCCATACCTGTCAAGTGTCCCATATTGCCCGGGAAAATCTTGGTTTTTACTCCTCTTTCCTGCCGTCTTCCCAAATTATTATTTTCCTGGAAATGTCCCGTATTTTTTTTAATCTGGTACCCGCCAGGCAGACCATTCAAAATTGGCAGACTAATTTTTTAGTTGTTGTAGAGATTAGCTCCCAAAACCTGGAAAACAGCTTTAGAAATGTAGATCTCTGGCTACCTCTGCCAGAGAAGGGCATTTGTTTAATCTGCCTATGTAACAAAAGGAACAACCTGACAAGGGTGGGGGAGTGAAGTCCCATCTTTGACTATGAAGGGGGGGGGAAGAATCGAGCCTCCCTTGCCTAGACAAAGGCTATCTCCTTTGAACTCTGCTGATGCTCAGAGATAAAAAAAAGTTTTTACAGAGAAACAGCAGATGATGTGGACCTATGTTTGTGACTGAAAGAATAAAAGATTATAGCATGATGAATGTGGGCATAAGAACATTGTAAGCCCTGTAAGGAGAAGAGCAGAATTTAGCTACAGCTGCCTGTTGAATTTATATCACATCAAGTGTCTTTATGTACTTACGTACAGTATTCAGATAGTTTGTACGCCTATCTTAAAGTTTGAGAGATACTGGAGCTTGGTTGTGCTGGTGGGATGGCTCACAGCGGGTGTCAGAAAATTCCCCTTATTTTTAAATCCAAAACTTGACAGGTATGATCCTGCCCCTAGCAGGAAAGATCTGCTTTAGGTAGCCCACACTGTACGCACCAAACGGTCTCAGTGGGGTTTCTCTCTTCCTATTTTTTTTTTATTAATAAATTTTTATTGGATTTTTAAGAGGGGAACAGAGGGAAGGAGTATGGGTAAGAGGAAAAAGAAAAAAAGGAAAGAAAGGGGGGGATACAGTTTTTAAGATTTACATTGAGTGTATCAAGCAAAATAGAAATAGTAATTAAACATATTGCTAAAATTGCCAAATGTTGTCACAATACTAATAAATTTGTTACTTCTTGCCATCTTTCCCGAAAGATCTCGTCGTAGTCTCCCTTTAAATAACCAGAGAGTTTATCAATTTCGATGCATTCTCTTATCTTTCCATGAAGATCCTTCTCTGTTGGCGTGATTGGTTGTTTCCAAAGTTTCGCGTACAGTATTCTTGCAGCAACAATTACATGATGAAGTACATATCTCTGATCATAAGAAATATTCATATCTACTATATTTAACAGAAATAGTTCTGGTCTAAACTCTATTTTAATTTTCAAAGATCTTTCTAAGAAAAGTTTTACCATGTTCCAGTACGCCTTAGCCTCTTTACAAGTCCACCACATATGATAAAAGGTTCCACAGTCATAATTACATTTCCAACATTTAGGTGAACAATTATACATCTTGGATAAACGATGAGGCGCGAAATGCCATCTATAAAACATCTTATAGCAATTTTCCTTGAACGAAATAGCTTTAAAGATTTTAACTGTGTTCCACAGAGAGTCCCATTTATTTAAATGAATAGTATAGCCTAAGTTTTCTGCCCAACTTATCATACAGTTTTTAACCAGTGTATCAATCATTTTTTCATTTAACAACATGCTATAGAATTTACTAAGAAGCTTGGAGTCACCAGAGGAAAGTATTTTATCAAATGAGGTATCAGTAGTCATAAAACCACCCTCTTTGGAAAGCTCTTTGAAATGTGAATGTATTTGTTGATATTTCCACCAATCCAGATTATAGCCTTCTGATACTAATTTCCCTAGTGGTTTCAATGAGAAGTCATCATTCAGAAGGTGTCTGTAGGTTATAACATTTGAGATTTCACTTGCCTGCGAACTGTAAATTGCTCCCAGTGGGGATAACCACATAGGTGCTTTGAGGTAAAATTGTTTTTTAATCATTAGCCATATTTTGACTAAGGCATTCCTTATCCAGTGCTTTTTAAAGAGGGTAGGTAAATTTCCCCTATGCCACAAATAGTGATGCCAGCCCTTATCAAGACCATAACTCTCAAGCTGCAATATTCTTTTATTTGTCATCAAGATCCAATCCTTAATCCAAGTCAGGGCAGCAGCCTTGTAGTATAGTACCAAATTAGGAAGGGCAAAACCACCAAATTTGGTTCTATCTTGCAAATAAATATTTTTAATTCTTGCTTTTTTCTTTTGCCATATAAATATACGTATACTTTTTTCCAGATCTGAAATGATCTTAAAGTTTGGCAATATAGGCAGAGATTGAAACAAAAAAAGCAGTTTAGGTAAGACATTCATTTTGACTGCAGCGATTCTGCCCATTAGGGATAGCTGAAGTCTTGACCAAGTTTCGAGGTCAGCTTTGATTGTTTTTATAACATTGACATAATTGTCTTTGAGTAAAGAGTTACATCGGTTAGATATAGTAATACCCAAGTATTTTACCCTATTTGAATGTTGAAAACCAGATTGATTTACCAATTTTTGAATCATGAATGGAGTCATATTTTTAGTTAGAATCAATGTTTTTTCTCTATTCACCTTTAATCCAGAGATTTTAGAATATGCCTCCAGGGTCTTTAGAAGTTCTACGGAACATGTCTGAGGGTTCTCCATCTGCAAAGGCTTGTACCTTGTAAACTTCTCCCTTGTTTTGTAGGCCTTGGATGTCAGGGTTTCCCCTTATAACATGAAGAAGAACTTCCAAGGTAGTTATAAACAAAAGAGGGGAAAGGGGACACCCTTGCCTAGTACCTTTGTGTATATTGACTTTGTCTGTAAGGTGACCGTTGACTACAATCCTGGTATTTTGAGTAGAATAGATTTGTTCAATAGCTCGCAACATTCTATGGCCACACTGGAGATAATCTAATTGAGTTTTGAGTAAAGACCAGGATACATTATCGAAGGCTTTCTCAGCGTCGATGAATGCGAAAGCTACTTGCTTCTCGGGGTGAGATTCGTAATATTCCAACACATTGAGGGGTTTCTCTCTTCCTAAGTGCTCGGTTATAATTGCTTTCAGGCCTGCTCTGTGCGTCCGCCTTGCCCCCACCATACCCCACCCCGTCAGCCGGCCTCTTCCAGAAAGCAATCCTTGAACGATCCCCCCTCCCCGCCCTCTCCCTTAACTGGTTCCATCTGCAAATACCACTCTTTGTTTAATTTGGACGCTTTCGAGGCGCTGAGCCCGGGAGTGTTGGGGCTGGATATATTTTCCGGTTTATAGCTGAAACTCCTGGGTTTGTCGTACAGTAAAGGAGCTGTTTGCGTGCCAAGATTTAGGCGCTGGGGTGGGGTGCCGAGCTTCTAAATCTCCTGCCCGGGGTGGAGTGGGGTATGCTTCACAGTGTTTGAGATTTCTTGGAAGTAAACACAACAACCGGGTGCAAGACACACCAGCCCTCCCTCCTGCCCTGCTTTGCATTTGAAGGTTTCTCCTCCCACAGGGTCAAGGCTGATTTCCGATCAAATTTCCCAGAAGGACCGGCCCGGCTGGGAGTCAGAGTGCCAAAAACCTTGAACGGCGGAGCACTGGTACCACTCTAGACAACAGCACAAGCAAGGAAGAGTATGAAACAAGTAGCCTGGATATCAGCAGGGAGGTCGGGAGAGTTAAATATTGGAAGTAAAAAAAAACCTCACAGCAGCTAATTTTCAAAATGCCAGAAGCATCTGTCTACTTGGTGTGCCTCCTCTATATAATTTAAAATAATAAAATGGGATTATTGAGATGTTAACCTACTAAATCGAGCATGTTATTGACAAGTTCCGCCTGATTACTTACATGGGTAGGTAGGTAGAAACATCTGGACGGCTGCAGCTGCTCACCTCTGCTCTACACACGTGACCACAATGAAACATTTTAGAGAGGGGACCTGTAGGCTACAGGGGTGGTAGGATTAGCACTCGAGCCCTCCCTGGCCATTGGGATGGGTTGATGGGCACAGAAGCGGCATAGCATTTGAAGGGCCACTGTCTCCACCACCACCTAATTTCTGGCCACAATGACACATGTCTTAGTTCAGTGGTGGTGAACCTTCGGCACTCCAGATGTTTTGGACTACAACTCCCAGAATTCCAAGCTTAGATTGCCAATGACAAAGGACTGTGGGAGTTGTGGCCCAAAATATCTGGAGTGCCGAAGGTTTGCCAGCACTGCCTTAGTTATATCCCAGCTGGATTACTGTAACACACTCTATGTGGGGCTGCCCATGAAATGTCAAAACGTCAACCCATCCAAAATGCAACAGCCACATTGCTGACCAAGGCTGGCCCCAGGGATCACAGGGCCCTTCCTGTCACAGTAGCTTCACTACTGAGCTAAATTCAAGGCACTGGTTCTAACCTTCTTGTCTGGGAAGATTATCAGTCCTCCAGGTGAGTTTATCTGGGAGTTGAGTCGTGCCAACTAGACTTCTTGAGAGATCAAAACTTTTTGCTGCTCATCCAAGCATAACGAGCAGCATCTGGAAGTGGCGTCAAAGCAACTGGACTTCTTTTTCTTGAGAGATTGAAACGTTTCGCTGCAAGCCCTCCATTTTATAACTCACTTTGACCTCATGTCACCCTGGTCTAAAATAGACTCATAAGCTGAACAATGGCCTGAATAGGTTTGTTAGGTAGACAGTTCAGGCCATTGTTCATCTTATGAGCCTATTTCAGACCAGGGTGACATGAGGTCAAAGTGAGCTATAAAATGGAGGACTCGCCACTCGCTTTCCTCAGACTGACGAAGCTGTTTGGATGAACAGCAAAACGTTTCAATCTCTCAAGGAAAATAAGCCCACTTACCATGACTCAACTTCCAGATAAACTCACCTGGAGGAGTGAGAATCTTCACAGACATAATGAGCAGCAAAACATTTTGATCTCTCAAGAAAAAAAGTCCAGTTGCCATGACTCAACTTCCAGATTCTAACCTTCTTCTTCTTCCTAACATTTTCCATCAGGTGCGGGGGCCGCTCTTTGGATCCCTAAAGACCTCTTTGCCCGACTGACTGCACCTTCAGAGTACAGGCCAAAGATTTGCATATCCTTAAAAGTGCCTACGGAGCATGCCCCAGGCCACCCAGGATCCCAGTGGCGAATCGAACTCCCAAACTCTGGCTTTTCATCCAAATACTTAACTCATTGAGCTGTTATTTTTGGACCGCAACTCATGACAACATGAGAAGGCTCATAATGGCTTATGGATTGGCCCCAAAGCCTCTCTGGTCCATTACGTCGTTTACAAAGTGTGCCCAGGTCAGCTGTCCAGCCAGAGATGTACACGCCTCCTCTCACCCTGCCTTGGGTTTTCTGGTGGTCTGAACAAGACGCCTTTTCCAGGTTTGTCTAATACAGTGCTTCTCTACCAGTGGGTCCCCAGATGTTCCTGGACTGCAACTCCCAGAAATCCTGGCCAACACAGCTAGTGATGAAGACTTCTGGGAGTTGCAGTCCAGGAACATCTGGGGACCCACCGGTTGAGAACCACTGGGCCCTGTTGGCTCTTCCTTATTATGCTTCTTTCCCATTAAATCTTGAAATTCAGCTTGGTATGAACAGCCCTTCCACCAGCAGACACCCGGGCGCCGTCTCGATGATGGGATTTGTAACGCCTCCTAGAGAGGGAGTTCTCCAAATGAAAGGTTACACACAAGGACTGTGAAGTGATTTATTGATTGACCGATTCCCCCAAGGTCTGAGCCAGGGGCTGCCCCACACAACTCCTGTGCCTGCTGCAGGTGCTTCTGACAGGAGTGTCTTCGCCCGATCCCCCTGCGTAAAGAATCTTCCTCTACAGGCTCTTCAGGTTTTCGGGTTCTCCTTCGGGGCCTTTGGTTGCAGATGGAATCTCCGAATGCCAGGCAAAGGTGAGGGTGGAAGGAGGAAGGCAGCCTTTGCTTCGGATCAACCGCGAAGGCGCAGCAAGGAAAAGGTGCAGAAGAGAGCGACTAAAATGATTACTGGCCTGGGGCACCTCCTTTATGAAGAAAGGCTAAAACAATTGGGCCTCTTTAGTCTGGAAAAAAGGCGCTTGAGGGGGGATATGATTGAGACATACAAAATAATGCAGGGTATGAGTAAAGTGGATAGAGGGAAGCTCTTCTCCCTCTCTCAAAATACCAGAACTAGGGGACATCCACTCAAATCGAGGCCTGGGAGAGTAAGAACAGACAAAAGAAAATATCTTTTCACCCAGCGCGTTGTAAGTCTATGGAACTCCCTGCCACAGGATGTGGTGATGGCATCTGGCATGGATGCCTTCAAAAGGGGATTGGACAGATTCCTGAAGGAAAAGTCCATCACAGGTTACAAACCATGATGGGGATGTGTAATCTCCAGGCTTAAAACCAGGGTCCTTCAAGGGCCAGATGCAGGGGAGTGGTATCAGGAGACAGATATCTAGTCTCATGCGCTCCCAAACACATCTGGTGGGGCCGCTGTGAGATACAGGAAGCTGGACTAGATGGGCCTTTGGCCTGATCCAGCAGGGCTCTTCTTATGTTCTTATGTATGTTCTTATCTGGGGACCCACGGGTTGAGAACCACTGGCTAATAGCAAGGCTGCTCCACCTTTGCTCCTACAGAAAAGAGCTCTGAAAGGCAACCGATAGTCTTTGCCACAAGAGGGAGAGCAAGGACCAAGGTAGAAAAATGGGCCTATTTAAAAAAAGCTTGAGGATGCAATCCATCCAGAGACTGAGCACCGCTGAGGACCTCTCCCGTTTGTCTCAAGTTGCCACGTCCAATCTCAGCAGTCCAAACCGCCAAGTTATCAGAACAGCCGACCACAAGAAAAGCCCCAGGCTCCTATCCCCGCACGTTTCTCAGCTGATAGCACTGCTTCACCTTGTTGGTTGGTTGGTTTGCCTGTTATCTGCAGCGCTCCATCTTAGTGGCATGCCACTGCTGTTGGTGGTTGCCATGAATAAATGTGTTGGAGATACAGTGGTACCTTGGATAACAACTGCCCCGGATAACGAATAATGCGGATTAAAACTGCAAATTTCTGGGTATAGGGCTGCCTCTGATAACAAATTTTCCCTATGGGCTGTCTCGGATAACGAATTGCAATTTCTAGGTATTGGTCTGCCTTGGAGAACGAATTTTCTCTATGAGCTGCCTTGGATAACGAATCTTCCTATGGGCTGCCTCGGATAACGAATTTTCCCTATGGACTGCCTCAGATAATGAATTTCCAGCATGCATAAGTTATCCCAGGTGGCATTGCATCTGTACCTTTAAAGTGCACTTTTTAAAGAGTTTTGAGCAAAAAAACAAACAGCCAGGTGTCTGTGCCTTTTTCCTAGGCTCCAGAACGGATTAAATGGTTTCCCATTCATTCCTATGGGAAACTGCGTTTCGGATAACAACGTGTTGTGGATAACAACTAACCTCGGAGAACGAATTACCGTCGTTATCCAAGCCACCACTGTACAGTACTCAGTGGCTTAGGTCTCTGGCCACAACAGCAAAGGTTGGGAGTTCGATTCCTCCAATGGGCCTCCTGGGAGAAGTGCCAGCCTTGGGGGCCTTGGGCACGCTGCATAGGCATCTCAGGGTGCCCCCACCCCACAAAGAATGTCACAAGAAGAAGAAGAAGAAGAAGAAGAAGAAGAAGAAGAAGAAGAAGAAGAAGAAGAAGAAGAAGAAGAAGAGGAGGAGGAGGAGGAGGAGGAGGAGGAGGAGGAGGAGGAGGAGGAGGAGAACCTATTATCTGTATTTTTTGTACTAGATGAAGACAGAGATAAGCAAAGACGAACATGATATTGATGGAAAAATATTAGAACAATATTACTATTTAGTAAATATGAAAATTTAGAAACAATTTTATTTAATATGAGAAGAGAATTACAAAATAACTAGGCTGATATATTGGGGGAAACTTCTGATATACTGTATGTAACATGGCAGGAGATAAGCAACGTACAGTATCTGTTTTTACTTTCTTTGTTTTAAAAATAAAAAGAAGAAGAAGAAGAAGAAGAAGAAGAAGAAGAAGAAGAAGAAGAAGAAGAAGAAGAAGAAGAAGAAGAAGAAGAAGAAGAAGACTTGGAGCACATTTGAGACTTTGTGGAATGGCTGAAGCATTTTACAAAATAATATTATTTCAACATTTCAAACAACAGTCTTGTATGGTAGGCCAGTATTATAACCCCATTAGAAGCTGAAATACAGGGATTAGCCCAGAACAGGGGCAATAATCACCTGTGCCCCATGGAACAGTGGTTAAATGCCTGTATTGCAGCTAAAACTGTGCTCACATCCCGGGGTTCAATCCCAGGGGTAGCAGGCTCAAGGTTCACTCAGCCTTCCATCCTTCCAAGGTCGGTAAAATGAGTACCCAGCTTGCGGGGGGGGGGGCAATGTGTAGCCTGCACATTGTAATTAAGACTGTGAACCACCCAGAGATTACTTGAAGTGGTATGGGAGCAGTATATAAGCAGAACACTTTGCTTTGCTTTTGAAACTACAGGGCTGGAAGGGATCCTGTGGGATCATCCAGTCCACCCCGTGTCAAGGAGGCCCAGTGGGGAATCAAACTCCATCCTCTGGCTCCATAGCTAGAGACCTCAACCACGGAGCAACCACGCTGGAGTTCTACACACATCAGGACGATCTTGTGTCCTCTTTTTTGTGTGTGGGGGTGAATAAAAGGGCCACCCTACTCTTTTCCCCATGTGCTTTCTGATCGGATCACATCCCCGCTGCAATTCCGGGGGGGGTTGGCGGTGAGGGGGCTGTGTGTGAATCACCAACGATCCTTCACAGCCTTGCTTCCGCCCTGGCGTTTCTCCAGGCGGGGTAATCACCCAGAGAAACAGGGAGTTACCTTTGGGAGCTTGCCAAAATAACCTCAAGGTATCCGTTGTTTATTCAAGGGCATCCCTGATATCAGACAGCTCTCTGTTCACAGCACTCCTTCTCGCCTCTGTCTTCTTCTGAAACCCACCCACCTTCTGTCCAAGTTTTCTCTGCATCTCATCCAGCTTCTAAAGGCCCGGCATTGGTGTTCTGCTTGGCTTTTGACCCCGGTTTTGCCGCTTGGTTCGGGGCTGGGGGGGGACAATGGGTCCTTTGCCTGGATTTGCACCCGAGCTGGTTTTCCTAGTGAAGAGCAGGCAATAAACCCTGCAAGCGAGCTGCCATGGCACCTAAAAGCGAACCTCTTGCCAAACCTATAATGAGAGCTTTGCTGGGTATTTATTCATTATTTTTTATTTATGTATTTTGATTTGTGTACCGCTTTTTAAATCTGCAAAACCCAAGGTGGTTAACAGGCATCTGATATGGGACAAGACACAAAATAAGTCTGGGTGGAGGTTTTCACAATACCAACCCCAAATGAACCTAAATCTATATTATAGAGCAAGAGTCCTCAAACTTTTTAAACAGGCGGCCTGTTCACTGTCCCTCAGAACTGCTGGGGGCCAGGTGGCAGCGGCGGCAGTGGGGCTGTGTGCTGAGGGAACTGAGGGGGGAAGGGTTGGGACAAGCGGTGGCAATGGCAGTGGGGTTGGGGGGGAGTGAATGAACCTAGAGGGGAAGGTTGGGGCAAGTGGTGGTGGTGACAGCAGCAGCAACAGCGGTGGGAAGGCTGAGGGAACCAAGTGGGAAAGTTGGGGCAAGCAGTGGTGGTGGCGGTGGCAGTGGCGTGGTGGAAGCGGGAGAGACCCTCTCATCTTAAACTCCCCTGCGTGCAGCCAGTGCACGAGTCATCTGGGCGGTGTGTGTGTGTGGGGGAAGCCCTCCCATTTTAATATGCCCTGCGTGCACTTTCAGTCTTTCCTCCTAGGGTTTGGTTTCCTTGGAATTCTAAAGGGTAAAAAAAGAAAAGAAAAGAACGTGTCACACATCTTTAAAAGTGACACCGTTGTTGAGAATTAAGAGTTCTCGGAACCATCGTCCAAAAAGCAGAACCTTTCTCTGCACCCATACAGACGTAAAAAGGTCAAGGTCAGGGTTCCCCCTGCACATGCGTGCTAGTCGTGTCTGACTCTAGGGGCGGTGCTCATCTCCGTATTCAAGCCGAAGAGCCAGTGTTGTGCAAGTCCGTGGCCACGTGGCCAACATGGCTGCAGGGAAACACCGTTTTACCTTCCTGCTTTTCTTTTTACAGCGATACCTATTTATCTCCTTGCATTTTACATGCTTTGGAACTGCTAGGTTAGCAGGAGCTGGGGTTATCAGTGGGAACTCACTCTGCTGCGTGGCACCCGGGATTTGAACTGCCAAGCTGCCGACTTGGCAGCCAACAGTTTCGGAAGCCTTAGTCCAGGGGTCTGCAACCTTTAAGACATAAAGAGCCACTTGGACCCGTTTCCGATGGGGAAAAAAAACTGGGAGCCGCAAAACCATTGCGACATTTAAAACAAATATATACAACCGCCGCCGCCGTTCTCGCTGTTCCACCTCAGCAACCGGGCGCTGGGCCAGCCGCCGTTCGAGGCTCCGTGAGGCGATGACCCGTGCTCCGGGCCTACCAGTGCCGCCGCCACCGCTGTCACGGTCCCGCAGCCGGAGGCGAGGGAGCGGCGCCCGCCTCAGCGGTTGAAAGGACGGGCCTGCGACCCCGCGGCTGGTCCCTTTTTTTGGAAGCGGGCGAGCGGTGACCTCTCCACACACGCACACACGCACACTTCTTGCAGCCGTGGTGTGTGTGCGTGTGTGGGCAAACTTTGGCTTGTGAAGGAGACGGAGGGAAGGGGCGGGTGATGCGACCCCCACACACACACACCCTTCTTGCAGCCGTGGTGTGTGTGCGTGTGTGGGCAAAGTTTGGCTTGTGAAGGAGATGGAGGGAAGGGGCGGGTGATGCCACACACACACACACACACACACTTCTTGCAGCCGTGGTGTGTGTGCGTGTGTGGGCAAAGTTTGGCTTGTGAAGGAGACGGAGGCAAGGGGCGGGTGAGGCTGAAAGAAGTGGGAGGGAGAGTGGCGCGCTGGGCCACTGTGGATCTCCCCGGTCCGCTCCTCCATTCTGCTTTCGGACTCCCTTTTTGTCCGTCCAGGCCGCCGCCGCCGCCACCACCACCACCACGAACCGACTGGCTGCTTGGGCGTGGCCGCCGCCGCCTCCCCTCGCCCTTTTCCTGGCCGAGCGCGGCCATTGTGCCTGCTTCCCCCTCGCCGCCGCCGCCTCCGCCTCCTCCACTGCCGGCGGTGGCGGGAGGAGGGGGAGGAGGAGGAGGAGGAGGATTACCAACACGCGTGGCTTCCTGCTGCTGCTGCTGCTGAGCGGCCCCTGACCCCCGTGGCGGGAGGAGACCACCCCTCCAACGCCGCCGCCATCCTGGCCCTGGCCGGCCCAGGAGCCTTCGCCACGGCCGAGGAGGTGGCGGCGCACTGGCGGCTGCAGCAGCACCAGGAGGAGGAGGAGGAGGAGGAGGAGGAGGAGGAGGAGGAGGAGGAAGAAGATGAAGACGAGGAGGACGGCGGCGGCGGCGAGCTGGAGTTTCCCCCGCGGTCCTAGTTTAAATGCCGCGGGACCCCTTCCAGGAGGGGAACCTCCCGGAGCCGCGGCAAAGGTTCCAAAGAGCCGCATGCGGCTCCGGAGCCACGGGTTGCAGACCCCCGCCTTAGTCCATGGAGCCACCATGCCTCCTGCTACAGAAGTCAGCAACCATCATTCAGAGGAAGCCCTGCAATTCTGGATAATCCCGCTTTTGCTGGAACAGCGGTGGATGGAGGTGGCAGTCTCTTTTGGCAGAAGGACAAATACTGTCGAATCTCTCCCGAAGACAGTGAGATCTTGGCCTGTGCAGGGAATCAGAAAGTGATGACAAATACACAGCTGGCTGTCTTCCCTCTGAAGTCTGTTCATCTACGGTGGTGAGGTTTCAGTCCCACACCCCCTGGGAGTGAGTTCAGGACACAGTTTGCTTTAGGAGATTTTCAAGTGCCGCAGAACTGGTTTGGAAAGAAGAGGAAAGGCAGACATCTCAGCCAGAGACTTTAAACAAAGGAAGTTTGATTTACAGGGGAGACCTAGGCCTGTGGGGCAGAAGGATTGGGTTCTGTTGGGGTCGAGGGAACTCTTACATAACAGGCCGGAGAGAAGCGCAAGGTGTTCTTAGGAAGACAGTTTAAGCTTTACACTTTGCAGAGACTAGAAGCCTTCCATTGCAAGAGAAGGAGCAAATTTTGCACAATCATAATTTCATCCGACACTCAAAAATGTTTTTTGTATTGTTGCCTTATATTGTGTCAGAAACGCAATGCACTTTTCATTTTGTTGCCTTGCTTTGTATTAGAGATCTGCTGATTTTCCTTTGACTCCTTTCACGTTGACAGTTACTAAATGTCCTTCCTCGTTCCGAGATTACGTTCATTCGTTGTCACGTGGTCTTGTCCCGGTTCTGTCCCTGTTTCCGTTTACTCACTGGCGTGATTGATTGTATTGTGACAAGACTGTTACTTCACATCTTGTTTTGTGACAATATCTGTACTTCCCCGCCTTCGTTTTCCATTTTTTAAATCCAACCTTCCGTTTTCCGATATTTCGATTCTACATAACTTTGCCTTTCATGCATTAAGCAGCAAAGTTCGAAGTTTTACGCCTTCTTATCTCTCTGTGATGCATTGTTTACACCATTGGGACTGTACTGGAGAATGCAACTTCGCACTCCTGCCACCAGATGGAGAATGCGTACGTTGCGTGACGAGCCTTACTTCACAGGCTCTCGTCTCGAAATGAGAACCGAGACAAGAAGATTCCCAAGGCCAGGGAGAGATATGGCTCATCACGCTTAAATCCCAGTTCAGGAGGCGTGGTCGGGACGAACTCCAGCCATCACGCAACAGACGTGGAGTAACTTTTTTTCGTACCGGTCCCAAGTGGGACAGTGAACCGCGATGAGAGGGACGTGAAGTAATCGTCGTTGTGTCTTCATTGCACGGATCTGACTTAGGTGCCGTGATTTAAATAAATCTTCAGATTAATTGCTCCGGTGGATAGCCTCGGGTCATCTCCGGTTACACCCTTTCGCCCGCTGAGCCAAATCAAGGGCCTCGTTTTCACCAGCTAGCTACAGAAAAGCCCTGGCTTGGTCACGCTCAAGGGCAGCAAAGTCGGGATTCTGCATGTGCGGGACAGAGGACGTAACAGCCGATTCCTGGATCGCCTTGCTCCTTCTGGGATGTCTGGTGATCCTGGAAGGCAAGGCAAGGCTGTAGGAGAACTGGCTGCACAACTCTTTCATTTTGCGCCTGGCTGCCAGCTTTCATGATGTCATCCTTGCTTATTATGTCTGGGGACATCAAAAAATACGAGGTTGGTCAGGGTCCAGTCTCCACTGTGGTGCCGTTGTTTGTAGAGGGAACGGTTTTCCCTGGGTTTGCTGCACTCACATCTGTCTTCCAGCTTTTTCCCTTGGACGCATCCTAAAAAGAAAGCCTGTTGTTCATTTTAGCAGAAACTTTCGGCCTCCAGGCTAGGCTGAACAATTATTTTTAGAAACGGATCCCCTCTCTCCTTTCCTCGGCTGGTGAAGACCCACTCCAGGCTCACGATGGATCCCACAGGTTGGAAAAAGCACATTTCATATAAGAACATAAGAACATAAGAAGAGCCATCATGCTGGATCAGGCCAAAGGCCCATCTAGTCCAGTTTTCTGTATCTCACAGTGTGCCCCACCAGATGCCTCTGGGAGCACATGAGACTAGATCTCTCTCTCCTGATACCACTCCCCTGCCTCTGGCCCTTGAACTTCCCCGGTTTTAAGACTGGAGGTGACACATCCCCATCATGGTTTGTAACCTGTGATGGACTTTTCCTCCAGGAATCTGTCCAATCCCCTTTTGAAGGCATCCAGGCCAGATGCCATCACCACCTCCTGTGGCAGGGAGTTCCACAGACTAACAATGCGCTGGGTGAAAAATATTTTCTTTTGTCTGTTCTCACTCTCCCAACCCACAGTTTATTAGAAATACCCAGGATGTCCTTGTCATCCATAAAAGAATAATTGTCTCTGCCATCTCTAGGATCAAACTCTCCTGAAAATGCAAGGCGGGTTTTACCCCCCTCTGGTTCCAATCACCAATTTGTAATGTCAAAGAACCATCATTGTATTTTCTGAGATATTTCACATTTTAAAAAAAGAAACACAGATGCCAGAGGGCACGCATCAGCCACGGCATCGAGGAGAGTAGAAGCTGAAGGGTTCAAGTCCCCTGGTCTCAGGATCTGATTGCCATTGAGGTATTCAGACTTTATCTGCCCTCAAAGTTTGGACCTAAAATCCGAGGGGACAAGATGCTCCCGACTTGATAACCCTAGATTTTGAGATTCATCCCCGTGGCTTCCACATGTGCTCTTTGGACATGCCCAGGAGCAGCCTTGCCTTTCCCGTTAACTTTCATGCGCCCAAGCAGTGGTTCCAAACCTTGGTTTTATTTATTATGTGTTTGTTTAAAATTTTTTACCTCACTTTTATTCTTAAAAGGTCCCAAGAAGGCTTACATCATTAAAAAGACAAAATTGGGTCCCTACGGGGAGAAAGGCGGCATAGAAATAAAGTTCATTATTATTATTATTATTATTATTATTATTATTATTATTATTATTATTATTATTATTATTATTATTATTATTATTATTATTATTATTAAAAACACCTAAAACAGTAAGTATATAAATATTGCAAAAGGATAAAACAAGTACTGTATTATATTAAAAACAGTTGGTCGTGAAAACATATTTTAAAACAACAGAGCACAACAAATCAGTTTTTTACAAACCCTCTCGCATGGTCAGTCCCTAGTTTTCCATATCTTCTTGTTCTGGGACTACAATTCCCAGAAACCCTGACCTGCTACTTGTAATGGTATCTGGGAGTTGCAGTCCAATAATATCTGGAGACCCAAGATTCTTCCCTCTTGCCAAACCTAATGAGATCTTTGAATTCAAAAAGAGCCTCTCCTCTCTGCTGAGTATCTCTTTCCCCCTCTTTTGTCTGCAGTTGTTTGTTTGCTGTTGATCTGCTCAGTTGGTTTCTAAGTGTGCGTACAGCAAAGAAGCAGCACACACAAGCCTATAATTTCCAGCCACTGTGTGTAAGGAATGTTTGTTGTTCTTTTTTGTACAATGGTGTCAGGGTGAGTTACTGAGACTTTAAGTGCCACTTGGTGAGAAAGGGGTGGACTCAGAGGAGCCTATAGCTATTCTCCTCTGTGGATTTCTGTACCTCTACTGCGAAGCAAAAGGAACTTTACCTGAAATTTAAAATTCTGCAACAGTCAGCAAAGCCTTTCTGGGTGGGGATAATGGGAAGGCGTGTTGATAATTTTCCCAAGCTCTGCCCGTTTCTGTCTGTGTGTGACCGGATGCTCACCATTGCTTACCTGTCGGGATTTGATCCTGGCGCAACCCACGTGAAACATCCACGATTCAACCAAAATCCACTTAAGAGGGAATAAGATGGTTTCCATTGCAAAGCACACTTTTTCCTGCTCAACTTGTTTGGTACGATCCTGGTGCATCAACTTCTGTTCATGTTCTCCTTGACCTTCAGAAGAATCGGCCTGTTTACATTCCCTTCCTTTCAAACACAGCTTGGTTGAAGGGAGGTGAGTCAAGTTTACAACGAGACGATGGGTTGTTATGACAGAGAAGCCTTCTCCATCAGCAGCCGGAACAGGGAGAGTACAATCATTTTCATCTGGGATTCTAGATCCGTTCAAGATGATGTTCTCGGCTGCATTCCTCCTGGTTACATCCAGGGCTGTGGAGTCAGTAGATAAATGTTCCGACTCCGACTCCGACTCCTAAGTTTTTTTGTACTTCCGACTCGGACTCCGACTCCCCGAGTCCGAATCCTCTGTATTAATATGCGAATGTGTTTATACATTCCTTGAAGGAAAGAAAGGCAACATATTTACTTAATCCCTTATCAGTGAGAGGCTAGGTTACCCATGGGCGCTGTGTAACAGCAGAACACAACACTATGGAAAGTATAAGTATTGCCGCTCCTCATTGTGCGTTGCGTGCCATATAGTGAAGCACATGGAAAGCATGCTTCTTCACGGTCACTTAACATCTTCATTTTGCGGTTACGTGGGGCACTGCATGCATTGGTCTTTATTCTTACAGTAGAGAAGTCATTAATTATAACTTTTGTGAATTGGGACATTTAAACTTGCTTTTTTAAAAAAAAAATTCCAATCTAAATTTAGTAGGAGTCGGAGTCGGAGTTGGTGCATTGTTTGCCAACTCCGACTCCAGGTACCCAAAATTTCCTCTGACTCCTCGACTCCCACTCCGACTCCACAGCCCTGGTTACATCTGAGCGTGATCCTTCTAGAGCACAACATAAGAACATAAGAAGAGCCATGCTGGATCAGGCCAAAGGCCCATCTAGTCCAGCTTCCTGTATCTCACAGTGGCCCCACCAGATGCTTTTGGGAGCGCACAAGACTAGATCTCTGTTTCCTGATACCACTCCCTTGCATCTGTTCCTTGAAGTACCTTGGTTTTAAGCCTGGAGATGACACGTCTCTCTCATGGTTTGTCACCTGTGATGGACTTTTCCTCCAGGAATCTGTCCAATCCCCTTTTGAAGGCATCCAAGCCAGATGCCATCACCACATCCTGTGGCAGGGAGTTCCATAGACTAACAACGCGCTGGGTGAAAAAATATTTTATTTTGTCTGTTCTTACTCTCCCAGCCCTCAATTTGAATGGATGTCCCCTAGTTCTGGTATTTTGTGAGAGGGAAAAGAGCTTCCCTCTATCCACTTTACTCATGCCCTGCATTATTTTGTATGTCTCAATCATATCCCCCCTCAGGCGCCTTTTTTCCAGACTAAAGAGCCCCAAATGTTTTAGCCTTTCCTCATAAGGGAGGTGCCCCAGCCCAGTAATCATTTTGGTCGCTCTCTTCTGCACCTTTTCCAGTTCCACTATGTCTTTCTTGAGATGCGGTGACCAGAATTGTACACAATACTCCAGATGCGGCCTTACTATTGTTTTGTATAATGGCATTATAATGTTGGCTGTTTTATTTTCAATCCCCTTTTTGATAATCCCTAGCATGGAATTGGCCTTCTTCACCGCTGCCACACATTGGGTAGACACCTTCATGGAGCTGTCCACCAACACACCAAGATCTCTTTCCTGATCTGTCATGGATAACTCAGAGCCCATGAGTTGATAGATAAAGTTTTGATTTTTCACCCCAATATGCATTACTTTACATTTGGCTACATTAAAACGCATTTGCCATTTCATAGCCCATTCCCCCAGTTTGGAGAGATCCTTCTGGAGCTCTTCACAATCTTCTCTGGTTTTTACCACACAGAAAAGTTTTGTGTCATCGGCAAACTTGGCCACCTCACTGCTTATCCCTATCTCCAGGTCATTTATGAACAGATTGAAAAGCACTGGTCCCAGGACAGAGCCCTGGGGCACACCGCTTTTCACCTCTCTCCATTGTGAAAATTTCCCATTGACACCTACTCTTTGTTTCCTGGATCTCAACCAGTTCTCAATCCATAAGAGGACCTGCCCTCTTATCCCCTGACTGTGCAATTTTCTCAGCAGCCTCTGGTGAGGGACTGTGTCAAAGGCCTTTTGAAAATCCAGATAGACTATATCCACTGGTTCACCCAAATCTACATGCCTGCTGACCTTTTCAAAAAATTCTACAAGATTTGTCAGACAAGACTTACCCTTGCAGAAGCCATGCTGATTTTCTCTCAGCAAAGTTTGTTCTTCTATGTGTTTTAAGATTTTCTCTTGGATGAGGCTTTCCACCATCTTCCCTGGGACAGATGTAAGGCTAACTGGCCTGTAGTTTCCCGGATCCCCCCTCCTTCCTTTTTTAAAAATTGGTGTGACATCTGCTATCCTCCAGGCCCCCGGCACTGTGGCCGTTTTAAGAGACAAGTTGCATATTACTGTTAAGAGATCTGCAATTTCATTTCTCAGTTCCCCAATAACCCTTGGGTGGATGCCATCTGGACCCGGTGACTTGTTAATCTTCAATTTATCAATTAGTCCTAAAACATCTTCTCTTTTAACCTGTATTTGATTTAATTCTTTAGTCAAGAGGGGCCGTTCAGGCAGCGGAATCTGCTCAAGGTGTTCTGTCGTGAAGACAGATGCAAAGAACTCATTTAATTTCTCTGCAATTTCCAAGTCCTCCTTAATCTCCCCTTTTCCTCCCTCACCATCCAGAGGGCCAACTGGTTCTCTGGCAGGTTTTCTACTTCTAACATATTTAAAGAAGCTTTTATTATTACCCTTTATATTGCTAGCCATGCGTTCCTCAAAATCTTTCTTTGCCTCTCTTATCATCTTCTTACATTTCTTTTGCCAGAGTTTGTGTTCCTTTTTATTTTCCTCATTTGGGGAGGATTTCCATTTACAGAAAGACCTCTCCTTGCGCTTTAGAGCCTCTCTAACTCCACTTGTTAACCATGCTGGTGCCCTCTTGGACTTAAATGAGCTCTTCTTTCTTTGTGGTATGCACTTGTGCTGGGCCTCTATTATTGTTGTTTTAAACAGGCTCCATGCACTCTGAAGAGATTGGATTCTTCTAACCCTCCCCTTCAGTTTCTCTCTAACTAGTTTCCTCATCTGAGGGAAGTTTGCCCTTCGAAAATCAAGGGTTTTTATGTCTGATTTGGTTGACACTCTTCCTCCAACATGCATGGCAAAGGAGATTGCAGCATGGTCACTGTTCCCCAGAGGCTCAGTGACATTCACATCCCTGACCAGATCCTGAGTATCAGACAGTATTAGATCCAGAGTTGCCTGTTCTCGGGTGGGCTCCATGACAAGTTGCTCTAAGGCACAGTCAATCAGCAAGTCGAGAAACCCAGTTTCTCTTTCTTGCCCGGAGCTCGCATTGGCCCAGTCGATGTGGGGATAATTGAAGTCCCCCACGATTACTATCCTGTGCTTCTGAGACACCTCCATGATTTGTCTCTCCTTTCAAGGTCCCCCTCAAGTTTTTGATCTGGTGGGCGATAGCATACCCCAACTATCACATCACTCTTTGGACCTGGTAGTTTAACCCACAGTGATTCTATGGTGGAGTCAGACCCTCTGTCAATCTCCATTCTTCTGGATTTTACACCTTCTTTAACGTAGATGGCCACTCCCCCTCCAACCCGCCCCTCTCTATCCCTTCTATAGAGTTTATAGCCTGGGATTGCTGTATCCCACTGGTTCTCTGCATTCCACCAGGTTTCTGTTATGGCTATTATATCAATGTTATCCCTAGCTGCCAAATGTTCGAGTTCTCCCATTTTTGGTTGGAGGCTTCGAGCATTGGCGTAGAAGCACCTGTACAGTGGGTTCTGCAACAACAGCTGCTGCTTTGTTCTTATTCCCCCACAGCTATTATTTTCAGTAGATGAACTATCATATTCCATTATTCTCCCAGTACTAATACCTGCTATGTCATCTCTATGTGATTCTCTACCCTTTCCAACCTCATTCCCTGTGGATGAGGTGTTCCGAACCGGATGCCACACAGCTCCTGTCGGCTTTCCCCCAGTTATCAGTTTAAAAGCTGCTCTGCAGCCTTTTTGAGGTTGAGTGCCAGCAATCTGATCCCATCATGATTCAAATGCAACCCATCCCTCCTGAACAGGTTTGGCTTGTCCCAAAATGTTCTCCAGTTCCTGACAAATCTAAAGCCCTCCTCTCGACACCATCACCTCATCCACGCATTGAGGCTTCTGAGCTCTGCCTGCCTGGCGGGTCCTACACGAGGAACAGGTAGCACTTCTGAAAATGCTACCTTGGAAGTCCTGGACTTCAATCTTCTTCCTAACAACCTGAACCTGGCTTCCAAGACTGACCGCTTGGCCTTCCCGACATCATTGGTACCAACATGTACCATGACCACTGGCTCCTTCCCGGTTCTCTCTAACAAGCTATCTAGATTTCTCGTGATGTCTGCAACCTTTGCACCTGGCAGGCAAGTGACCATACGGTTATCATGCTCATCACAAATCCATCCCTCTGTATTTCTAATTATAGAATCCCCTAGCAGAAGGAGCTTCTCTCCTGCAGCCTGTTCTTCTACATGTACCTGATCCTGTATCTCATCAATTGTGATGAGGGAGAGATCCTCAGGTGGAACCAGTTGTTCCTCGGTGTGTGCCTCATGAGGTGTGCTGAGGGAAAGAGCCTCAAATTGATTGTGCAATATGAGACTCTCTGAGCGATCCCTTGGCCTTCTACTCCTTTGAGTCACATTCCTTCACACATCTACCTCCTGGGTTGGGGAAGAGATTACATCCTCAGAAGTGTGCCCTGTCTCTTCTTGGACCTGGATAGTCTGTTCTGCTCTGTCCAAGAACCGCTCAAGCTCCTTAATATGTTGCTGGTTTGATATGCGGGCCTCTAGCTCCTGGACCTTCTCTTCTAATAGTGCAACCAGCTTGCACTTGCAGCAAGTGTAGTTCTCAGTGCGATTTGTCAAGATGACAAACATGGCACAAGTGTTACAGGTAACTACAGCTGCTCCCTCAGACTCCATTTTAATGAGTGCAGTATTCCGGGCCTTGAATATTTTTAGTGTTACTAGCTACTACTCTAGAAATAATAATCTAGTACCAATGTTCCTCTTTTGAAGTGAAAAATAAATTCTCGTGCACCGGTCAAACAGCCCTAGCTGAACTGTTCAAACCCAGAAACTTACCAGTGCTGTCTTCTTTTTTCTCTCTCAGCAGTAGCTCTGCTTGGATTCACACCCAGGCTCAAATGCACAACAGAACAGAGAGGAGCCAATTTGCCCCTCCACCAAGCCCAATGCTGTCTGGATGGCACCTCTCATCCCCCATCCAGCAGGGCCAATGACTGCACAGGGTGTGGATGCTGGGAGTGTTGTAGTTTGATATCTTTGGAGAGCTGTAGAGTTTAGAACAGGCATGTCCAAACTTTGGGCCTCCAGATGTTCTGGACCACAACTCCCACAGTCTTTTGCCAGTGGAAATACAGGCTTGGAATTCTGGGAGTTGTGGTCCAAAACATCAGGAGGGCCAAAGTTTCTTTGGACATGCCTGGTTTAGAATTTCTGCAGAAGCCAGAGAACAGAACAGCTTCAAGTTTTCCAGATTCGCCCACTCCTCATTAATCGGCTCTTACAGTCTTAGTAACTCACTCTGTGCCGTTAGTAGCAGAAATATTTTAAAAAAGGTTTCATTTACCTACACCTGAGCAGATCAAAGAGCAAACTGACAAACACGTCTGCTTTCAGCAGCAGACTTCAACACAGAGTATTCTTCATTTCCAACACACTGAAGAGAGGGAAAGAGACACAGAGCAGAGAGGTGGGGCTCTCTTTCAATTCAGAGGCAGGGAAGGAATGATTGGTTAATGCTTGGTTGATTGACAGTCACTCCAACTTAGAAAGGCCCGGGCCAGCCAAGCCTGTTAAAGGTAGCATGCAGGGTTGTAAGAACTTCGGCAGCATCCAGAAAGACTGTAACAGCCACACTTAACAATTTAGCTTGAGTCCCTGTAAGAAGCTGGAATAGAGGGGGCATCAGTGGCACTCGCTGGTGGGCTGGAGAACACGGAAGCAGGAAGAAAACTGTCCCAGAAGAAGCCAAAAAGTAAGAGAGGGTAGGATCATTAGGAGACAACTGGTCACACTGGGCAATAGGTCCAGGATCGTATAGGTGTGCAAATAAGTCATTTTTATGGAAACCCTTTATTTTACACCAAATACTCTTAAGTCCCGTTGGTTATACAGAGAAACACAGGACACCAGCCAGCTCTTTTGGTTCATCTTCTCCTGTCTTTTCTCTTTCGCCTGTCGCAAGCAGTGCAAGTTTGTTAGTTCGCTGTTGATCTGTTCCCAACTGTAAGTCATGAAATGCTTTAATTCTTTCTCCTACACATGGCTCAAAGTAAATTAATAAGAGTGCAGGTGCCAGTCAGCATGACTCTTTCTCCGGGGTTTCTAAGAGCCCTTTTACATGATCCCTAAAATCTGCTGCAAAACACTTGCAGATCCAGAGCATTAAAAAAAAGTATGCCCATGCCCACTTAAGCGCGCCCCAGCACACTTTACAAGTACCTGGTCTCCGGAGGAAAAAAAAATTTCCGATGCAGATTGTAAAGCTGTGGATGCCGGGCTCCCCTCGCCTTCTGTTTGTTTTTCTTGTCCCCGCCGCCCCTTTAGCAGACTGGAATCCCTACGGGGCTGGTCCCATGGCAGATGGAGGTGAGCGGAGGTGAGCCTGCATTTTTTCTCTCCCTTTTTTTCTCCCTTCCCTCACCGCAGACAGAAGCAACAGAGTGTGGAAGAATGGGAACACAGGAAGAGGAACAAAACCCACATGATATCTGGCTGGGGGGGATCCGAATTTAAGCTACCAGTGGATCTTAGGGGTTGTGTAAAAGGGCTCTAAGAGAAGTTTCTTTGGCCCTACCTGGAGGAGTTGTGGCTGGAAAGGGGCACCTCGGGCATGCATCGCAAAGCATGGGCTCTGCCCATAACCCACACTCCCTCCCCAGGTCCAGGTGCCACTGGTTCAGGCCCACTAGCCTAGCCTGACAGCCACACTGCACCGGTCGTGAGAGTGGTGCGAACAGAAGATTAGCAACCCAGACGCATCACCTCTCCACTCTGTTTTGAAGCCGCTGCCACATGGATTAAATCGGTTCTCTCTGCTGACTCTCTGCCCAAGATACGTTTTAAAAAAAACACCAAGTTGCAGTCTCAAAAACCCAGATGGCTCCTGTAAAAATAAAGGGCATCTGAGGACTGAACTTATCAGGGTACAGAAGGAGAGACAGCCCAATGGGAATTCCAATTATAGAAATTAGTTGGAAATTTTTCAGGCTTATTGGCTTCTTGTTCCTATGGCTCAAACCATTTGACCTTTTTGCTTTCTGGTCCCGAGGGGCTGTTAAAGCAAAATGGCATTCTCCTTGCCATCGATCGTGCATATGACATTTCTCAGGTTCTGATCCTGTTTATAAAAAAAAAAAAAGCCAAGGCCGCCTTCAGCTTTTCACAGGCGCATGGGGTGGGCTGAAAGAAAGCAGAGACTCCTGGAAAAGACCCAACTTCTTAAAGTATCCGGGGATATTTAGAAGAGTGAGGACAGGCAGTTCTATTTCAGGGGATTAAATGCACTGTTCAAATACAACCAAAGACTTAAACAATACATTAATGGTGCCACGTTGGATGAGACCAGAAGTGCCTCTGATTCATCACCATCTGGAGCAAAGATCATCCTAATATAAACGCCGTCTTTCATCCTCCATGTTGTTGAGAAGTTTTGACTTTCTGGCTCTAAAATGTAATTCCCTTTCATTATGCAGTAGAAATACAGAGACTCGCAGAGGAGAATAGCTATAAGTTCTTCAAATAGTCCACCCTTTTCTCACCTACCGTCTCAATAACTCACTCCGAGACATCAGCAGGAGAGACAATAAGAATGCTACCTTTACTTACAGTTGTGGATGGATCAACAGCAAACGAACAAACATACACTGCTTTCAACAGGCGAAAGAGAAGAGGAGGAGCTTTTTTTTTAAATTCAGAGCAATGATGGTTAGTGCTGGATAGACTGTCAATCAACCCTGCCAAAAAAGGTCCCTTCCAAGCAAACTCCTAGTTGCACCTTGACAATTAGGAGCAGACCTCCACCGTTTCAGGCTGGTTTCTTGAAATCTACCAGGAGAATCTGGGAACTGAAACTGTGTCTCAGGGACTAAAAAGGCACGTGGTGAACCTGGGATACCCATCCTTCCTTCCTTAGACAGAGGCTTCCTTCCTCTTGGCATCGCTCCTACCAGTAGCAGGAAATCACTTTGTGTCATCTCTGGAACACATAAAGCCTTGAGGAGAAAGGCAGGACAGAAATATTTTAAATACACAAACAGAAGTTTATCAGAGGATTCTGCAAAGCAATCTCACTTTAACCAATTCCATTTAAAAATCTGATGAGTTATTTATTCAATTAAAAAAAGGGAGTGGACAATTGTAGTCCTTTCAATATTGCTAGACCATAGCTCTAATAACCAAAGGAGATGGGAAATGTTGGTGTTTTTGCAACCTCGCATGCAGCCTTTAAGAGGTTTGGCTGGGAGGGACCTTTCTGGGTTGGGGGTTGGCCTGTCAATCTATCCAGCACTCACCAATTATTCCTTCCTTGCCCCTGAATTCAAAGACAGACCCACCTCTCTTATTTTGAACTCTTTTTCTTTCTTTCTTTCTAGAGTCTATCAAGGCCTGTGGCTTGAATCAGTTGTGTTTGTCAGTTTGCTCTTTGATCTGTTCATTTGTAAGTAAGAAAGCCTTTTACAGGAGGACCCCGGTATCCGCTGGGGATTGGTTCCAGGCCTTCCTGTGGATAATGAAAACCGTGGATAAGAGAGAATGCCTGCCCACCCACCCCCAAACTGCTGTTTCCTGGCAGTAACTGGCTTTATGACTGCTGTTTTGAGACAGTAGCTTGCTTTATGGCTGCTGTTTGTGACAGTAGCTTGCTTTACAGATGCTGTTTGTGACAATGGGTGGCTTTGTGGCTGCTGAATTATTTAATTTTTTTCCTCGGCCAACCTTGGATAACTGAATCCATGGATAATGAATCAGTGGACATGGGGGTCCTACTGTATTCTCTTTTCAACTGGTGTCTTGGACTGATTTGTTGAGTGTGCCAGGGCCAGTCGATGAGAATGGGGTGGACTAATCTGTGGGGACTTGAAGCTATTTTGCTCTTTGAGTCCCTGCATTCTCCTGCCTGTGCAGCTAGAGGAATTGAACCCAAAATTCAAAGCCTTGCAACAGTCAGGAAATTGCCACCCAGTAACATTCAGCAGGGCATTATTGTCACAGCTATAATTGGCAAGTTTGACGGGAGGGGGAAATCAATCAGCGTGGTCAGTCTCACCCACTGTGTCCTCTTGTGTGGGCAGGAGGCCTCATCAAGAAAACAAAGGGGAAGTGAATGTGGTGCTCATTATAGAAAGAAAACATTTATTCTAAGAAGGAAGGAAGAGAGGAAGGAAGGGAGGGAGGGAGGGAGGGAGGGATAGAGTGATTGATTGATTGATTGATTGATTGATTGATTGAGTATTGTAAGCTGCTGTGGGTCCTTTTCCAAAGAGAAAGGAGGGGGAAATATTCTTAGACAGAGATTGAGAGAGAGAGAGAGAGAGAGAGAGAGAGAAGAGAAGGAAGAGATAGATAGAGAAGGAATAGATAGATAGATAGATAGATAGATAGATAGATAGATGGATGGATGGATGGATGGATGGAAGGGACAGACTGACAGACAGGCAGGCAGGCAGGCAGGCAGATGGGGGTTGAGCGGATGGGCGGGTAGGCAGGCAGAAGGAAATCAAAATGTGTTCTGCTTATATACCACCCCATAGCACTTCAAGCACTCTCTGGGCAGTTTACAGTTTTAATTATGCAGGCTACACGTCGTCTTCCCTCCCTCCCCCCCAAGCAAGCTGGGTACTCATTTTACCGACCTGGGAAGGATGGAAGGCTGAATCAGCCATGAGCTGGGTACCTGGGATTGAACCCCAGGTCATGAGCACAGTTTTAGCTGCAGTACAGGCATTTAACCACTGCACCATGAGGAAGGAAGGAAGGAAGGAAGGAAGAAAGAAAGAAAGAAAGAAAGAAAGAAAGAAAGAAAGAAAGAAAGAAAGAAAGAAAGAAAGAAAGAAAGAAAGAAAGAAAGAAAGAAAGAAAGAAAGGACCAAGAGATATTATAGTTTAATGTCCTAACTTTAATCACGGCGTTCACCTCAAGATGTTGGACCTGCCCTACTTATCAACCTGACAGTTGCCCATCTTTGGTCCAAATAAAACTGATTTAGATTACTATCTTGGTTTCTCACAGCCCTGTGGATTCTGGGTCCCCAACCCAGTTGCTCATCAAGATGGTGCCCACACGCAAGCATGGCAAAAGGCCACCATTTTCAAATAACACATTATCACTTGCAAGCGTTTGTGGTTCTTCTACCATCTTGTTGTCCATTCCGAGAAATGCATCCTTCCACCGCACAAACGACAGAGATCTGTTCTGTACCTTTTTCATCGGCCGTGTTGTGTTTCCCGGCAGGGTTGAGCTTTCCCTGAAGGAACGCCAAGAGACAAATCGGATTATCTTTCCCCCTGAGACCACACCAGACGAGAACGAGAACGGAGCAGTAAACGCCCCTGCGCCCTTTGGCAAACAACACCAACTTGGAATTCCAGGCTGATTATCCACTGAGCAACATTTGCCCCTCAAGAATGTCGTAAACTGAGAGTGGTGGGGGAATCCTGGATCCTGACATCATCCAAGCTGTAACCCATTGCTATTTTAACTATAATTGCTGACCTTGAGACCCAAGATGCTCCAGCTAATTTTAGTGGAACAGTTTTCTACAGAACTGAGAGCGTGACTAGAAGCAAAGTTATGACAGAACGGAACAGCACAACAAAGTCATAATCTGGATGTTTTTAGCCAGCAAAGGAATACAGGTCACCTCGACCCATGTTATAGAATGACACCGAGGGATGACTTCACACAACCTTTTGACGGTGAAGATTTTGGAAAACTCCTGCAGGATGTGTCATAAATGCTTGATAATGGGGCTGAGAGCATAAACATGGGATTTTTAAAGCCACATATCACAGAATCTATAAATCTCTCTTGCATCCACATGAATGCATGCATTTGAATGCCCCCTTCTCTCCTCTCTCTCTCTCTCTCTCTCTCTCTCTCTCTCACACACACACACACACACACACACACACACACACACAGAGAGAGAGAGAGAGAGAGAGAGAGAGAGAGAGAGAGAGAGGACAACTTTTAAAGCCCTCTTTTGGTATTATTACTACTACTACTATTATTATTTTATTCATAGAATCATAGACTTGGAAGAGACCTCAAGGGCCATCCAGTCCAACCCCCTGCCATACAGGAACCCCCCATCACAGGACTCCCGACAGATGGCCATCCAGCCTCTGCTTAAAAACCTCCAAAGGAGGAGACTCCACCACCCTCCTTTGGGGCAGCATATTCCACTGCCAAACAGCTCTAACTGTCAGGAAGTTCTTCCTAATGTTCAAATGGAATCTCTTTTCCTGTAGTTTGAAACCATTGCCCCAAATCCTAGTCTCTGAAGCCATGGGAAAAAAACCTGTTCCCTCTTCAATATGACATCCTTTCAAATATTTAAACATAGCTATCACGTCGCCCCTCAGCCTTCTTTTTGAAAGGCTAAACATACCCAGTTCCCTAAGCCGTTCCTCATAAGACATTTCCTCCAGACCTTCAGCCATCCTGGTCGCCCTCCTCTGCACCCGCTCGAGGTTGTCAACATCCTTTTTAAATTGAGGGGCACAGAACTGGACACAGGACTTCAGGTGGGGTTTGACAAGAGCATAATAGAGTGGGACTATCACTTCCCTTGATCTAGACACTATGGTTCTGTTGATGCAACCAAGAATCGCACTGGCTTTCCTGGATACCACATCCCACTACTGTATTATTTATTTAATTTATATACCATTCCATCTAGCTGCACGGCTACTCTGGGTGGTTTACAAAGTTGCACAAATATCAATCAAGACACACAATAAATAAGCAATCCAATAATAAAAACATAATAAGAAATAGAACAATATCTATCTGAGCATCAAACAGGAGCAAGATGGCCTAAAAACAAACAAAATAATAAATTTATTTATTTATATATATAAAGTGCATAAGCAGCGAATCCTTCATAGCATATATTAATATCCAGGAAAAGCCTTTTTTATATAGCCACGACTTTAGATGTTGCTTCAAGACCGGGAGGGAAGGTGCCCGACAGATCTCAGGGGGAAGTTGATTGTGGCAAGGAGCTACCACTGAGAATGCCCGGTTTCTTGTCAAAGATTTATGGGCCTCCTTCAGCGATGACACCGTCAGATGCCCTGCCTGAGATATTTCCTGGTATGGTCGGGAAATATCCGGCTTGTAGGCAGGACATGCAGTTCTGTTGCTGTTGTTCCCAGTTGGTGACTGGAAACAAGACAATTGTTTAAAGTAGAGCTGTACCCTCTATTTCTTTTAATCTATCCAAAACTGTAAAACTGACTTTTTCATTCTTTCTCTTGCAAGGCCTCTTAGTGAGCTATTGAGACCGTAAGTGCTAGCTGAGGAGAGCAAAGTAATAAGGGGTGGTCTAATGGGACTTGAAGCCAGTTCTGCCCTGCAGGTTTCTAAACCACTAAGTCACTAGTGCTGTTGTTTTTGCCACAGAAATGTTGTATCATGTTCACAGGCAAACAGACCATGTGCGTTATTTGGGTTAGGGTTAAGGTTAGGCCTTTGGAGGGTTTAAAAGAGTTCTATTTTTTTTTTAAAGTCATACTGTCTTTCCAAGCTGGGAAGAGAAAACTATAACAAAAAGCACACTAAGGACTGAGTCTCTTGGAAGGGATCAAGTTGAGATCATCAGATGCTAGGGAATCTACTTTCCAGGAATTTGCTAGCCGTTTTTCATAGCTGCAGGCCAAAGTGAAAGACTTTTTTTAATTGTTATGTTTGGGGGCAGGAAACCATCTACGACCGGGATGGAGTGTTTATGTGTGATTATTACTTGGGGAAATCATTTGGTAATATCGCTGGAGAAACATTTGTAAACTTTGCTACTGAAGCTCTAGCTCTGTCTTCCTTATCATCTGGAATGCCTCTGTCTACCTAAGGGCGCTTTTACATGACCCCTAAGATCCGCTGGCAACTTAAATTCGGACCAGAGATCTTGGGGGTTTGTTCCTCTTGCTATGTAAAAAGATATGTAAAAGTTGACAAAACATATGTTATGTATATTTAACAGAATGTGTAAAGTGAATTGTAAAATGGAGGCAGTTAGATTCTGCAGTGTCATGATGTTAATCCACAAGTGTTAGAGACTAGTAATCACAGGCATGTTAAGTGATGAAGTGCAGGTGGAACTGATTGTAACATCATGATTTGTAATGGTTAGATCAGATTGCATCAGATTGTTAATTAGTGATTGCATCAGATCTTATGAGTGCTGAATAAGTATAAAAGGCACTAGCTTACCATTTGTAACTTGGGGACTGTATGGTGAGAACAGTTTACCCCACACTCTGTTTGTCTGTTTGTCTATATTGTATATAATGCTTGGTTGTTATGCTGTGTATATTTTGATGTATATATGAATATATGAGTTTTACTCTATTCATTGTCATTGTCTTTCTGATAGACTAACTCTGCAAACCCTTTATATCAATACTAACATTTTATCTACGTTACTGCTGCACTGCTTTGTGTCAGTCACAAGTATATATTATTATTATTTTATTTGTCTGCTGCCCCTTAAATCTGCTGACAGGGTTATGGGCCCAGCTGGGTCAACAGCCTGATGGGTTTTGTTGTACCTGTATAGATAAAGTGTGTGTTGTGTAAAGTTGTGTTTTTGCAGAGGAAACAGGTTGGAGTTGGAACGGAGACAAAGCAGAGCTACAAAGGATTTCTCTCAGAGGCTTGGAATGAGAGCAGAGGAGAAAAGCAGCTGATAAGGACAAGCCAAGCAAAACAGAGTGTGATTTAAACTGGAAGCTGTGGAGGCTGAGGAAATATTTGCCGAAAAAAGCTGAAAAAAGTGTTGCAGGTAATGGCAGATAAGGAGCCGGCACATATCAGCGAGAATGGCAAGTATAAATCTAAATTCAATGCCTCTTGTAAAGCTCTCTGACAATAATTACCTGAATTGGTGTCTGCAAATGAAGCATTTCTTGATCTTCCATGAGCTATATCAGTATGTAGATAAGCAGCTTGATGAGGAAGCTGATGAGGAAGATTTGAAGAAGGATGAAAAGGCCTTGGCAATTATAATGTTATCCTTGGAAGAAACGCAGTTCGTTTATGTGAAGGAAGCAAAAACAGCTCATGAGGCTTGGACGTTTCTCAGAGCAGCTCACATCAGAGACACAGCTGGGAGTAAAGTATCTTTAATGAAAAAACTGTTCCGGTTAAGGCAGAGCCCAGGTGAAACTATTTCTGATTATATAAGGAAAGTAAATAGTATATTTCAGCAATTGTCTGAAGTGAGCATAAATCATGAAGAGGAGTATAAATGTCTAGTTATATTGTCAAGCCTGGATGAGTCATATGACAATTTAGTAATGGGATTAGAAGCTATGAAGAGTGATGAATTGTCTATATCATATATACAGTCAAGACTCCAGCAGGAAGAATCAAGAAGGAATGATTCTAAAGTAAATAATAAGCCTGCTCAAGTGTCTGAAGAAACAATACAAGTAATTAGAAGATGCTATAATTGTGGGAGTGACCAACATGTTTTTCGTTACTGTGATAAGGTAAACAAGCAGCAGCGGCAAAAGCAAAATAGAGTTGCCGGCACAAGCTGGAAGAGTGAAGGTCAACAGCTGTCTGTAATTAATGATAAGGAACAAAAGTGCTCAAGACAGGAATTATTTATTGTAGATTCAGGGGCCAGTATTCATTGTGTAAATAAGAAATGTTTGTTTGAGAAACTAACTTTGTTTAATTGTAGAAATGTAAGCTTGGCAGACGGGACTCAGGCAAAAGTCTGTGGTGAAGGTAATATATTTTTCATACCTCTAAAATGTGTATTAGATAAGGTCCTGTATATACCGTCTTTAAAGAATAATTTATTGAGTGTGCCTATGCTTGTAAAACAAGGTTTTCATGTACAGTTTAGTGAGAATAGTTGCAAGATTGTAAAGAATGGAAAAACAATAGCAACTGGAAGGCTCCAAAACAGTTTGTTTATGATAAGCACTTCTGAGAAAGTTTTGAATATGGTTGAAAATAAGCCTCTACATGACAAATGCATACATATGATGCATAGAAGATTAGGGCACCTAAGTTTTGAAAAACATTAGGAAAACTATGCAACATGTGGAACATGGGTCTGTGCAAAGCTGTAAAAAATTTTTAGATTGCCATGTTTGTAAAGGCACAAAGGTGAAGTCTGCACCCATATCAAAAAAGAGTTTGAGAAAGTCACATCAACCACTACAGTTGGTACATATTGATGTGATTGGACCCATGGCTAATTCATTTGGTGGTGCCAGGTTTTGTCTTGTGATAACAGATGATTATTCACATTATTCTTGGGTTTACATAATAAAGCACAAAAGTGAAGTGAGTGCTGTATTTAAGAAATGGTTTGTGATGGCAGAAAGACAGTACAGGCAGAAAATGTTAGCTGTACAAAGTGACAGAGGTGGTGAATTTTTAGCAAAGCAGTTTGTTGACTATTTAGAAAAAAAAGGGGTGAAACATAGATTGTCAAACCCTTCTGCTTCTGCTGAGCATGGATTAGCTGAGAGGAAGAATGGGATTCTTCAAAATATCATGAATGCAATGTTGGCAGATGCAAAACTTCCCAAAGGTTACTGAGCTGAGGCAATGAAATATGCAAATTATGTGTCTAATAGAGTGTGGAGTTCAGCTGTGAATGAAGTTCCATATACTCTAATGCATGGGAAGAAAGCTTCAATCAAATATCTCCATTTATTTGGCTCTGAAGCAGAGGTATTAATTCCAAAGAGGTATAGACACAAGAACAGTCCAAAGTCAAGAAAGCTGATGTTTATTGGTGTTCAGCCTGCAGCTAAATCCTGGCGTTTTTGTGACAGTCATGGAAATGTTTATATAAGCAGGTCAGCAAAATTTTGTGAACAGAAACATTGGGAAGCTATACATGCTAATAATGAAGTATTTTTGCCAAGCATTTGTCCCCACACTGAGGTTGAAGAGGTTGCCAGTGATGGAGGGGAGTCTACAGCATTACATGATGGAAAAGTGAAAGATGAGATTATCAGTGATGGAGAGGAGTCTACATCATTTCATGATGAAAAAGTGGAAGATGAGGAGCCAGTGTTGATCAGAAAATCTACAAGATCTAACAAAGGAGTGCCACCTGAAAGGTTTGTTGTGAATAATGTATTCCATGAGCCACAGAATTTTGAAGATTTGCTGCTGATGCCTGGAGAAGAAAGGAAGCAGTGGATGATGGGCCATGGACAAAGAGCATATGTCTCTGAAGGAACGGCAAGTGGATGCACCAGTGGATGGCGCCAAAAAGAGCAAAGGACATTTTGCAAGTGAAATAGGTTGATTGTACACAAAAAGGTTTTTTGATATTGATAGTATTTGTTGATGAAGCATTTGGAAAGGTATAAAGCATGTTTTGAAATATCTTAAGGGAACAATGCATGAAAAGTTGAAAGTATCCATATGTGATAATCTTGATTTAATTAGCTATGCAGATGCTGACTGGGGTTCAAGTCCAGAAAGGAGGTTAATGTCTGGATATGCCATATTTTAGGTAACTCACTAATTGTTTGGAAAGCCCGAAGACAAAGGTACATTTGGAAAACAGAAGCTGAGTATGGGGCTGTGAGTGACTTGTGTTGTGAGTTAACCTGGATATACAGTTGTTAAAGGATGTGAATGTAAATGTAAAACTACCAGTCAAAGTATATAATGAGTATCCAATTAACACAGAATCAGAAGGTTGGATCCAGAAACAAGCACATTGGGATCCGTTACCAGAATGTGAAGGACTGCATAGAACAACATTTGATTGTATTGGAATATTGTACAAGTGTTGATAATTATGCTGACATATTTACAAAGCCTTTGTGTAAAGATAAACATGTATGTTTTAAGAAAAGGCTAGGAGTTGAAATCTGTTAAATATAGGAGGGGTGTCAACATATGTAAAAGTTGATAAAACATATGTTATGTATATTTAACAGAATGTGTAAAGTGAATTGTAAAATGGAGGCAGTTAGATTCTGCAGTGTCATGATGTTAATCCACAAGTGTTAGAGACTAGTAATCACAGGCATGTTAAGTGATGAAGTGCAGGTGGAACTGATTGTAACATCATGATTTGTAATGGATAGATCAGATTGCATCAGATTGTTAATTAGTGATTGCATCAGATCTTATGAGTGCTGAATAAGTATAAAAGGCACTAGCTTGTCATTTGTAACTTGGGGACTGTTATGGTGAGAACAGTTCACCCCACACTCTGTTTGTCTGTTTGCTATATTGTATATAATGCTTGGTTGTTATGCTGTGTATATTTTGATGTATATATGAATATATGAGTTTTTACTCTATTCATTGTCATTGTCTTTCTGATAGACTAACTCTGCAAACCCTTTATATCAATACTGACATTTTATCTACGTTACTGCTGCACTGTTTTGTGTCAGGCACAAGTAAATATTATATTATATATTTGCTGCCCCCCTTTAAATCTGCTGACAACTTCAAGGGCCAGATGCAGGGGAGTGGTATCAGGAGACAGATGTCTTGTGCGCTCCCAGAGGAATCTGGTGGGGCCAATGTGAGATACAGGAAGCTGGACTAGATGGGCCTTTGGCCTGATCCAGCATGGCTCTTCTTATGTTCTTTATGTTAAGTCCTAGTGCTTAACATGCAACTATGGTTTAAAGCTACTGGAAGCCAGATTCGGGCTGAATATCAAGAAAATCTTCTTAACTGTTAGAGCAGTACAACAGTGGAATCAATCATGTCAAGAGGTGGTGAGCTCTCCAATGCTGGAGGCATTCAAGAGAAATTTAGACAACCATGTGGCAGATATCCTTTGGTTTGTATTCTTCCCTTGAGCAGGGACTGGATTTGATGGTCTTCAAGGCCCATTCCGACTGCATCATTCTGTGCTACTATGAATCTACAATAAATTGCATGCCTGTAAATGTTGCATCAATTACATTTCTCCACAGTCACAGAAACTTGGTCCTTGATCCAAGTCGCGTCATTTCAAATGAATATTCTTTGATATTCCTATTTCACTTCAAAGCCTATCAAGTGACTTCCCAATGGGTCCAGCTAGAGCAGGGGTCCTCAAAGTTTTCAAACAGCGGGCTGGTCCACTACCCCCCAGACACCACTTGGGGCCGGACCACAGTCCCAAAAAAAAAGGCTGACATTTTAAATTGCCCCGCTTGGCTGCAGCTGGTGCCTCGACCATCTGGGCGGTGGGTGGGGGGAGTGGGAGACCTTGCTGTGGCCCTCCCACTTTGAACTGCCCCACCAGCCAGCGTGCCGATCATCTGGGCGGTGGGTGGGGGGAGTGGTAGAAGCGACATAGCCCACCACTTTGAACTGCCTCAGCAATAGAAGCAGCTGTGGAGGCTGGCTTGCTTGCACAGCAGGGGGTAGGTGGGGGGGGTGTCTGCAATTGGTCCCAGGGGCTGGATTCAGGAACCTGGGGGGCCACATCCAGCCCCCGGGCCTTTGGTTGAGGACCCTTGAGCTAGAGTCTGGTCCTGGTGGGAGACCCTTATCAGCATTCATTTATTGGCAAGGTCTGTTGTTTTTTGTTCTCCACAGATCTAGCTTAGCCTCTTCTGGTTTAAACTTGAGAAATATGGAGTACTTAGAGAACTTTTCCTTGACTTTAGCCATCAAACTAGGCACGTTTAACACTGAGGGGAGACATGATAGCTGTCTTCCAATACCTGAAGGGTTGCCACAGGGAGGAGGGCATGGATTTATTCTCAGTTGCAACTGAGGATATGACAAGAACCAGTGGGTGGAAACTCATCAGGGGAAGAGCCAACCTGGAAATAAGGAGAATTTTCCTGATGGTGAGAGCCATTCAACAGTGGAATAGCTGGACGCCCATTGTTGTGGGTGCCCCATCACTGGAAGCTTTCAAGAAAAGATGGGACATCCATCCGACTGGGATGATATGAAGTCTTCTGCCTTGGGCAGAGGGTTGGAATAGAAGACCTCCAAGGTCCCTTCCAACCCTACAATGATTCTATGATTCTATGAGTGCTTCCCGATCTTGGGTCCCCTGACACTCTCGGACTACAACACCCAGACATCCTGGGCAGCACAGCTAGTGGTGAAGGCTTCTGGGAGTTGTAGTCCATGAACACCCAGGTTACCCAAGGTGTACCACTGGTCTAGGGCAGTGGTGGTGAACCTTTGGAACTCCAGATGTTTTGGACCACAACTCCCAGAATTCCCAGCCTGTATTGACAAAAGGACTGTGGGAGTTGTGGTCCAAAAACATCTGGTGTGCCGAAGGTTCGCCACCACAGGTCTAGGGGTTGGTGTCCATGACGCGCCTGGGTTTGGTGCTTATTTTCTTGCACTACGGTTCCCAGAATCCATCAGATCCAGAACTGTACGCCTACCGTTTGCTGAAGTATTTCACAACTTTGTTTTCCGGATCTAGGGGTTATACTGCAGAAGTATAACTTTTCCGAGCTCCGATTCCCAAAGGATGGAGGCCCAGAATCACACCTTCGATGGCCCAGAGATTTTCCGTAAATGACACGAGGCCCAAAGATCAAACCAGCTTGTAAACAGCAGCCCGGCCCACTCCACCGCGGGCGCCTCAGAAATCTGTCTGGGACCTAAGGAACGCTACCAAACGTGGCTAGATAGGAGGCACCCCTCGCCAGTTTCGGCACCGATTTCACATGAAAACAGCTGGAAAGATGCCCAACCCCCAACCCCCGGCAAGGATCACCACGCACACCGTTATGGCCACCTCTGTCTCCATACCCCCTCAGGGACCCTGTAGACCTGGCGCATGAGGGGCACAGACAGTCCCGTCTTCCACCAGACAACCCGTTGGGTGATCTAATGACAGCCGCCAGATCAGAGTTGAGGAGGAGTGGGGGAGGGGGGAGTCTGCATTAAAAAGGGTGTGTGAAGTCATGGAGCTGTATTCCGTTTCTGGTCGTTCCAAGTCCCCAGGACTCCGGCAGGCTCCGGGCTCGACTTTCAAGGAAAGACAACACCAGAAAAGAGTTTCTCTGCCAGCAGACGTGTGAGGCCCACTGGCGCCTGACATCACCTGCCGGGAGCTACCTTGGTCCCCTGCCAAGACCTTTTCCCGGAGACCCGAGGTTTACAACCCCCTAGTCAAGGCCCACCGTCTCTGACCACAAGTGGCAGAAACGTCTGCGGGGTGTAGCTGCCTTTTCAACCCCCCCCCTTCCCTTTCCAATCGGTGGCATAACATCCTCCTCCTAACCATTCTGAATTGGGATTCTGCAACTCTGGTCAACCCAGTGTTCTTGCGTCCCGGCCGGCCTCTGGGGTTCTTCAGACGATGCCTTGTTCTCCCTTCCTGCATGCCTTTCCCCAATTCTTTTCCTTTTTCTTTTTTCCTTTTTATTTATTTTTATTTTGAGTACAATAGTACCTTGTATAAAGGAATTAATTCGTTCCAAATGAAAATGAGCAAATTTTCCTTTATACAGATTTCTCATAGGAATGCATTGAAAACAGACTAATCCCAATTTTATGTTGTATGGATTCGCCCCATAGGCAATTATGTTAAGCAAATGTCCCCTATCTCCAGCATTTTTATGTTGTACAAATTTTATGTTACACAAACTGTTTGTTATACAAGGGTCCAGTGTATGTTTTTTAACCTGACTTTCTCCTTGGAAAAGGATCCAAGGCGGCTTACTGTAATGAGGGACAATATACAGTATGTCTGTGAAGATTCTCAGTCATCCAGGTATGTTTATCTGGAAGTTGAGTCATGGCTGCTGGACTTCTTCTTTTTTGAGAGATAGAAATGTTTCGCTGCTCATCCAAACAGCTTCATCAGTCTGAATACACAGCTAGTGCCAGTCCTCCATCTTATAGTCAGTCAGCTTGACCTCTTGTCACCCTGGTCTGAATTAGGCTCATAAGGTGAACAATGGCCCAAGGTGCTGAAACCTATCAAGAATGGGTCGTTAGCTATGGCCTTGGTGGTGAAGGCTTTTTGATTTGTCTGGGTACTTTGGAAAGCACACCCTGATAAGTAGCAGATAGACGGTGCAGTACAATTAAGACATAATAGTCAAGTATTGAGAACAGGGAATTCAGGGGCATCATACAGCATTAGAAGGCAACAAAATCTAGATATCGTTTCCTCCGGCACTATCACTCAGTGGATTTCCTAATCACAAAACAGTAATGTTTTCCTTTCCCTTGAATACCTGCCTCCGAACCAGGCGTCTCTGGTCGCACGCTAGCACGGAACTACTTTGTCATGCCAGTAAGACACTAAGCGACCGTTAATGCCTGGAAAAAGAAATGTGTGTGACAACTGCAGAGAGGGTCACTCGCTCGCTCGCTCTCTTCTCTGATTTCATAATCCCAGGGCGATATGCCCACCCGGTTGCGCAGTTTCTCGCACCCTGCTAACAGCTGTGCCCGGTTTAACATTTGCTAGCAGGTGGGAGCGTGGCCTTTGTGGCCCGTTCCGCCACCGTTTAGTTATGGCTAAAGAGCGCAGCTTCCGGCATGTCATGCCATTCAGGCCCGGGGCTGAAAGGCGATTTGGCATTTTGACCTGGGAACCGCGCTCTCTTCCGCCCTTCTTCAAGTTCGTAAAAGACGTCCTTTGTGAAAGGGAGGGATGAGCCTCGTGAAATGCCGAGACAGGTGCCAGCCAGGGCTCTCAGACCGGCTTCTTTGGGACGGCCAGTCACGCGGAAAGCCACTGCGATGGATTCCAGCTCCGGACGGAGTCCTTCAGCTGCTTTGCACACTGCACACTTGTGGGCCTTGACGAACTCAGAGCCAGTTTCCTGGGGATGTCATCTGAACTGCTGCACAAACTGAAGACAGGCTTACTGGGGAGCGGGGGGGGGGGGGCGCATGGACATACAAAAAGACTTTGGATGGCTTACATCTGCTCCATTCTTTATTATTTTTATTTTTAAGCCAAAGTTGGGAGCAGAAGGAGACGGGATGGCAGCTTCACAGTTAGAGACGAAGCTGCCTTAAGGAGGAAAGGCATTTGTTTATAATTTACTGAAGCTTTGCAGCAGTGCACATTGCAAATCGGTTTGCCTTTTTGTTTTAATATGATTAGACATCGAAATGTTATGCAAACCGCCGTCTTTCTTCATATGATGTTTGTGCAAACTTGAAGAATCTATAATGGGAGCAATCAGGTTTTCTCAGCCGCTTCTATGCCTAGGAGACCAAAGCAGAAGATGTAAGAAAAGTGTGCAAACATTGCACTTTAGGGGTGAGACTCTGCGGGAATGTACATAGGCAGGTGAAGTGAAGCTCTGGAGTCATACGGGCTAGGATCATAGTATTGAAAATATAATTAAATGTCATGGCTCAGATTAAATATGCAGCATGCAATTTAATAAACCGGAATTCTTTGAATAGCAGTGGAAGTCTGCTCAACTCTACCCTAGACCAGTGATGGCGAACCTTTTAGAGACCGAGTGCCCAAACTGCAATTCAAAACCCACTAATTTGTTTGCAAAGTGCCAATATTAGCAATTTTACCTGAATGCAGGCAGCTGTGAAGGGGCGATGCTGGGTGCCCACAGAAAGGGCTCCGAGTGCCACCTTTGGCACCCGTGCCACAGGTTCACCATCACTGCCCTAGATCGTCATTTCCTCCTTTTTTTTGTGTTAAAGTAAGTGTACACACCTTTGATTTGGACCAGGGCCCTCAGGTAGAAGTGAGAGACGTTTATACCTTGCCCTTATCTGTTTTTCCTCCCAATTTTTCCACCCTCAGGGGGCTTTGACGCACCACGCGTGCGTGCTAGTGGAGGTCTCTGGAACTGGAGTCCAGGACAAGACCAGGGAAAGCTGGGATCAAAGGCAACAGCCCCATCTTTGATGTGGGCACAAAGTACTACTGTATGGCTACAGCCCCGGTGAAAACACAACAACAGAAAGGGCTGGGTTTTAGGACCCCGATGAGACGAACACTGCCCGCGTGAACAATTTGGCTTGCAAATGAAGGCCATGGTTGCTTCTCAGTGGCCAATCAGAAAACAGAGCAAGCGAGGGGGCGGGGAAGCTGACGCTAAGAGAACCAGATGCCCTTTAGCAGTTAAGGAATTCCTGCTTGCAACAACCAGCTGCGTCTGTTGTCTCCTTTCCATCCTAGGTATGGAACGTTGTACCCATCGGGATAGGACAGTGTTGCACAGAATCATAAGAATTGCAGAGAGTATGGTGGGCTGTTCACTCCCCACCCTAGAACAAATTTATACTACCAGGTGCCACTGGAAAGCATTAGATATATTAAGAGACCCATCACATCCTGGTCATCGCCTCTTCAAGTTGCTGCCATCAGGACGGAGATATAGAGTACTGAGGGCAAGAACAAACCGTCTCAAAAATAGCTTCTTTTTTAGAGCAATATTGGCCTTCAACGGAAATTCTGGACTTTGAAGCCAGCTTATTTTATATGTCATATTTTATGTGTTGTAGCTGTTTTTAAATCTAAGGGCCTTTTCACACGACCCCTAAGATCCGCTGGCCACTTAAATTCGGACCAGGGATCTTGGGGGTTCGTTGCTCTTCCTGCGTCCCCACCCCTCCGGACTTCCTTGCTCCTGTCTGCGTGAGGGGAGGGAGGAAAAAAGAGAGGAAAAAATGCAGGCTCACCTCCGAAGCTGCCCGGAGCCCCGTCATTGCCCTGATTCCTTCTCTTCTGTTTGTTTGTTTTTTGCCTCCCACCCCTGGGGCGGGAGGCAAAAAAAACAAACAGAAGCAAGGAGAGCCCCTCACTCACCAGATTAAATCCGGACCTGGGGATTTTCACCCTCCTAGAGCAGGTACAAGAAAAGTGTGCTGGGATGCGCTTAGGTGGGCGTGGTCGCACTTAATTTCCTGCAAACTCCGGAGCTGGTGGGGAAACAATTGTAAGCTCCGGAGCTGGCAGCCATTTGCTGCGGAGTTTAGGGGTCGTGTACAAAGACCCTATGTGGAATGTTTTAAATGAGTTGAATATAGCAACCATGAAATTTCGTTGTTCCTGCAAGGGGGCAATGACAATAAAGATTCCTATTCCTATTCCTATTCCTATTCCTATTCCTATTCCTATTCCTATTCCTATTCTGCCTCTCCGGCTACAACTGCAGAGAAAAGAACCATGTTATCTCTGGGGCTCCCTCTACAAAATACTAATTTCGACTAGAGAATGTAGCCATTTTCCCCAGAAGCATCCTCCAGAGGGGGGGTGCATCGCCTCCTTCACAACAGAGATGGAGCCTTCCACGTGGACAAGTGTCAGCAGGCAATAAACCCTCGTTTGGAGGGAATGGATGGCGGGAAACAGGGACCTTAAAGATGCCCATCGTCCACAGGTCACCTCACCTGGACTCCCAACGCAGCTCGAGGGACACAAGCCACCTGGAAACATCCTCCCTCACTAGGACGATATGCTGCAATTCTGTTTAAACTGTACCAGGCAAAAAGAAAACGATAACAAGGAAATAACAACAACAAAAACATCGTGGTGCCTTATTTATGTATTTGGTTTATATTCCACCCATCTAACCAAAGGCCACTCTGGGCAGTTCACAGCAAACGGTTACAATAAAAAATAATACAAGAGCATAATGCAGAACTAAAAATAACGCCAATAAAAACATAATTACATCAACACCATTCCTAACATCAAAAGTGAATAGGATGGGAGCTTTCGTGGATCAATACCACATTTATGGATCAAGTCTGAGGAAGTGGACTTGTCCACGAAAGATCACATTAAAACAGAGTCTTTAAGGCCTCACTATGGGGTTTTTTTGTCTTCTTTGTTTTTCATTCTTCTTTCGTTTTGGCCTGATACTCCAGTTCTTCTAACACTACTATGTTTAGACTGTGCATTTTAAAAAAATACCTTTGGCATCTGGGCATGTGCATCATAAGATGGGGTGTTACACGTAATCAGAATTTTCTTTCTCTTCCTTAAAAAAATGGTGAACCATATGTGTCTGTTCTATCCAGAGAGTTCGCGTACTGAATAATCCCCTGCCAGTCTGTTTTCTCCTCTCCTCCATGTGGCCAGCGGACTGGAGGGGGCCCTCGGAGGAATTCAGCCGTGCGCGCACATCCAGCCGTCCGTCTCTGCCCGCGGATCTGTGCCAGGCGCCGTCCCTGATGGCTGAGCAGCCCAAGTGTCAGCGCCGCCACCGCCCCGATGGAACTCGGCTGACACCCGAGCTGTGATGGAACTGAGCGCAGGACCTGTTTGGGCCAGAGGGTTATTAATAAACCTTCCGATTCTGTCTTCTTGTCAGCCAGGCTGACGGTGAACGGTGGTCTGGTCAGGAGGACATCTCTCTGTCTCTGCAAAGCAGATGCTTCCAATCTAAACTGCCCTGTCTCTGCTGCTCTCAGTGGGATATTGAGTCATAGAGTTGGAAGAGACCTCAAGGGCCATCCAGTCCAACCCCATGCCATGCAAGAACCCCCATCTCCTTGACTCCCTGCAGTGACCACTAGGGAAACAACCCATGATGGAGATGTGTAATATCCAGGCTTAAAACCAGGGTACTTCAAGGGCAGATGCAGGGGAGTGGTATCAGGGGACAGAGATCTTGTCTCGGGCGCTCCCAGAGGCATCTGGTGGGTCCACTGTGAGATACAGAATGCTGGACTAGATGGGCCTTTGGCCTGATCCAGCAGGGCTCTTCTTAGGTTCTTAAAACAAAATATTTTTCACCCAGTGTGTTGTTAGTCTGTGGAACTCCCTGCCACAGGAGGTGGTGATGGCATCTGGCCTGGATGCATTCAAAGGGGATTGGACAGATTCCTGGAGGAGAAGTCCATCACAGGTTACAAGCCATGATGGTGATGTGTCACCTCCAGGCTTAAAACCAGGGCACTTCAAGGGCCAGATGCAGGGGAGTGGTATCAGGAGAGAGAGCTCTAGTCTCATGTGCTCCCAGACGCATCTGGTGGGGCCACTGTGAGATACAGGAAGCTGGACTAGATGGGCCGTTGGCCTGATCCAGCATGACTCTTCTTAGGTTCTTATGTAGGGACGGAGCCCACAAATGCCCTTCCATCCTAGCTTTGCCAGGGTTTCTTCATTCATTTTCAGTGGCCTGTTTGTTTATTTTATTTTAATTTTTATTTTTGCATATGTTGGTGATTAAAATAAATTAAAATAATAAAAAGGGGTAATTTTAATATTCATTTATTTTCTTTGCATTTAATACTTATGGCATTCACTGCAATGTTTAGTTTCATTGTTCCTGAGACACGCCTTTGTGCATTTCTCTCTATTAGAAATGTCTTCTTATCAGAATTTAACAAAAAAAAATATTGCTTTTTCTTATTTAAATTGTTGTCCAAAAATGGAATTCTGGTTCCAGCCAGCTTTTTCATCCATTTTTATGATCCATGTCCATTAATTTAAATAAGGCAGCCAGATCTAAATCTGCTCCATTCTCTATTTTATAAAATCTTTGTTATTGTTGTTTGTCGCCGACCTCATCGTCGTCACCATCATTTCTTAGATAAGAAGTTTAGGACTCAAGGCATTCTTAAAGCAGTTGAAATCCTTCTCTTCTTACCCCGGGCTGACTTGTTAAAAACATATTTTTGTATTTAATTATTTAATTTCCCTTTTAGGTTCACAGTGCCCCTCATGAGGGGTTGAGCTCATGGTCACATCTGTCATACTGTATTTACAGCCGTATTTGATCTTTACTTGGCTGGTTTATGTGTCAAAGCACACCTGCGTTGTTTAACTTCTGAAGAGTGTCAGTGGGTGAGAGAAAATGGGCTACACACACACACACACACACACACACACACACACACACACACACACACACACACACACACACACACACACACACACACACACACACACACACACACACACACAAAGACAGCTGTACCAATAATTGAGGTGGCTCAGTGGATTAAGGCTTCTGAAAACTGTTGACTGCAAAGTCGGCAGCTTGGCGGTTCGAATCCCGGGTGCCATGCAGTGGAGTGAGCTCCTGCTGATAACCCCAGCTCCTGCCAACCTAGCAGTTCGAAAGCATGTAAATGCAAGTAGATAAATAGGTAGCGCTGTAAAAAGCGGGAAGGTAAACAGTGTTCCGTGCAGCCATGACGGCCACGTGGCCATGGACTTGCACAACACTGGCTCTTCGGCTTGAATATGGAGATGAGCACCGCCTCCTAGAGTCGGACACAACTAGCACGCATGTGCGGGGGGAACCTTTACCTTTACCTTTAAGAAATATTATGTCCTGTTCAACTGGAGAACCATTGAGCCAACACACTAGCTGCCTGATCAGGGCCAGGCATGCTCTCTGAACATTGACCCCCTCACAGGGTTGTTGTGTTGGATAAAGTGGGAGGGTTATGCACAATGGGCATGGATGAGACATAAATTATTATTATTATTTTAAGCAGGCTTACTGACCCAAGTCCTGTTGTAGACTAGGAATGATGTCATCACCACAGCCGGCTTCTTCTTAAAGACTTCTTCTGTTTTCTGGGTCCACACAGCTCAGATACAAGAAGCCCATGTAGTCTGCACCCCTAAAATCGCGAAATGATGTCTCTAACCAGTGGGCATCTGCCATGAACAAAATGATGCCATCTCCACTTTGTACCCAGAATGACCCCAACAGGACTTCAGGCCACATGTCATTAGATTTTAGTATTTATTTTTCTGACTGCATCGCATGCAGCATTTATTCAGAGTGTTGCAGCAATCCACTGGAATTTTCTCAAGGGGACTAGTATCCCCCCCCAACACACACACACACACACACACACACACACACACACACACACACACACACACACACACACACACACACACACACACAATTCTGTACCTTCAGCAAAACTGTGTATTGGCAGAATCTCATTCACTCTTCTGAGTCTCACATCTGGGGGGGGGGGTAGCCTCCTTGGTACCCAGAATTAGAATATTACAAGACAAAAGAGCCTCGTGGCACAGTGGTTAAATGCCTGTACTGCAGGTGAAACTGTGCTCACGACCTGGGGTTCAATCCCAGGTAGCAGGCTCAAGGTTCACTCAGCCTTCCATCCTTCCCAGGTCGGTAAAATGAGTACATAGCTTGCTGGGGGGGCAATGTGTAGCCTGCACACTGTAATTAAAATTGTAAAATCGCCCAGAGACTACTTAGAGTGGTATGGGGCGGTATACTGTATAAGCAGAACACTTTGCTTTGCTTTTGCTCTTTAGCTTGGAGAGACGTGACCAGTGGGGTGCCCCAGGATCCTGTTCTGGGTCCACTGCTGTTCAATATCTTTATTAATGACTTGGAGGAAGGAATAGAGAGTATGCTAATTAAATTTGCAGATGATACCAAATTGGGAGGGGTTGCTAATTCCCTATAGGATAGGATGAAAATCCAAAAGGCCCTTGACAGATTAGAGTGCTGGGCCAAAGCCAACGGAATGGATTTCAACAGAGGGAAATGTAGGCTGCTACATCTAGGTAAAAAAATGAATTGCACAGATATAGGATGGGGGATACTTGGCTGGAAAATAGTACCTGTGAAAGGGATCTGGGAGTCTTCGTGGACCACAAATTGAACATGAGTCAGCAGTGTAATGCGGCAGCCAAGAAAGCCAATGCGATTCTTGGTTGCATCAACAGAACCATAGTGTCTAGATGAAGGGAAGTGATAGTACCACTCTATTCTGCTCTGGTCAGACCCCACCTGGAGTCCTGTGTCCAGTTCTGTGCGCCTCAATTTACAAAGGATGTTGACAACCTTGAGTGGGTCCAGAGGAGGGCGACCAGGATGGCTGAAGGTCTGGAGGAAATGACTTATGAGGAACGGTTTAGGGAACTGGGAATGTTTAGCCTTTCAAAAAGAAGACTGAGAGGGGATATGATAGCTATGTTTAAATATTTGAAAGGATCTCATATTGAAGAGGGAACAGGTTTGTTTTCCATGGCTTCAGAGACTAGGACGCAGGGCAATGGTCTCAAACTACAGGAAAAGAGATTCAATTTAAAAATTAGGAAGAATTTCCTGACGGTTAGACCTGTTCGGCAGTGGAATAATATGCTGCCCTAAAGGAGGGTGGTGGAGTCTCCTTTTTATGGAGCTTTTAAAGCAGAGGCTGGATGGCCATCTGTCGGAAATATTGTGATGGGGTTCCTGCAGGGTAGGGGTTGGACTAGATGACCGTTGAGGTCTCTTCCAACTCTATGATTCTATTATTCAAAGCACAGAAAAGTGTCTCTCTTTTTTGGAATATAAGTCCCAGCATGTCTCAGTGCACATGGCTAGTGTTTTTTCTTGGGTGGCGATCCTGGGAACATGACCTCTAGCTGTTATACTTTAACAATTGCATGCCCTTTAAAAAATAGATTTTAAACAAAGAAAGTCTGGAGTTGTAGACATCCAAAAATCCAGCCCTGTTTATCTGCCCGTTGCAATGACTTATCATGATATTTATATACCCTTTTATGCTTTTTAAAAAAATACCTTTTGTGCCATGCTACAAGGGGACAGCCATTTTACGGTGCACTTCCTGTGGAACCTTTTGTGTTCCACAAGCATTTGCGTGCGCCACACATGCCACCAAAGACAGAATCCCGATGACAGGGGGTGATGACAGGAGGTGAAAAAACAAGAACAGCAATCATGAGAAATGCTTGTATTTGTAGTCAGTCTTTAATGCAACAACTCATGCCAACCTAGCAGTTCGTAAGCATGTAAATGCAAGTAATAAATAGGTACCACCGTAATGCGTTCAGTTATGCTGGCCACATGGCCACGGACTTGCACAACACTGGCTCTTTGGCTTGGAAACAGTGATGAGCGCCGCCCCCTAGAGTCAGACAGACACAACTAGCATGCCGGGCATGGGGGGTGGCTTTTTATTAAAAAATGCAACATGGCAGCATGAGTGACAGTGCTTAGGGATGCAATGGGGTTGTCGTCATATTATCAGGTGCTGTAGCACAAACTGAGCCAGGGAGGGACTACTTGGATCCCATATGACAGGACAGAGGTACCAAGAACTGAGATGGAATAAGAAATATGTCCCAAATACAGGACAACAGGAGAACTACTGAGCCAACTCACCAGCTGCACAATCTAGGGCCAGGCATGCTCGCCGAACCTTGATCTGCCTCACAGGGTCGTTGTGTGGATAAAGTGGAAGGCGTTTGCAACTACTTCTGATTTGTGGGTATGGATGGTTTGAGAAACATTGGTTTGCGCTCTGAACATTGTAACCCAGAACAACAAGGGGCTTCTTTAGCATTGCTATGAGCCAGAACAAATGGGTTTGAAGGAGCCCCGTGGCGCAGTGGTTTAAATGCCTGTACTGCAGTTAAAACTGTGCTCAGGACCTGGGGTTCAATCCCAGGGAGCAGGCTCATGGTTGACTCAGCCTTCCATCCTTCCGAGGTCGGTAAAATGAGTACCCAGCTTGTTGGGGGGGGGCAATGTGTAGCCTGCATACTGTAATTAAAATTGTAAACTGCCCAGAGAGTACTTGAAGTGGTATGGGGCGGTGTATAAGCAGAACACTTTGCTTTGCTTTCAAAAAAGCCACATCGCACACTCTGTAATTTCATTTTGTGTGGTTTCTTTAGCAATTCATGAATCCTCTCTGGATTATGAAAGCAGGGGGTGGTGCCTGTGTTGATGACTGAAAACACTCTAGGAAATGTCCTGGCCTGGCCTGGTGGTGCCTACATTGCCTGCAGGAAAAAAACCCAAACAAACAGAGTTTTGGTTCAATTCTGTCAGGCCTAGCTTCCCCATCCGGGACCCCAGGCAGCCAACCCTCACCCATCATCCCCCTCTCCTCCTTGCACTTCTCCTGACCTCCCCCTCCCTCCAAGCTGCTGGCTCACATCTTGTACCTCACTTAGATCTACTCCAAGACCCGCATTTCCTTTTCACCTTTTTTTTCCATGGGGGTCTAGTTTCAGCTGTTGCTGAAATCCGAGCTCTGTTTTCACCTTCCACCTGTGGGCTGCTGAGTTCAGCCTGCACCCAAATGCAGTGGGAGAGAGGACGGTGAACACCATAGCAGAGGTAAAAGAGGGCCTTGCTTCTGGTTACCATGACCCATCATGCTGAAAACAAAAGGAAAAAAACTGTTATAGACACCCTTCCCTGGGGAAAGTACCAGGGCATTCAGACGGGGTACCAACTCAGAAGGTATCCACACATGGCATTCGGAACAGGTTGATATAAATTTAATGGCTATGGTTCCAATCCTAGCGAATCCTGGGATTTCCAAACCACAGTGAAGGATTCCTTTTTAAGTCTCTGGCTGTGGAGCTAGAGGTCATAGCATCATAAAATCCTAGAGTTGGGAGAGACCTCAAAGGCCATCTAGTCCTACCCCCGCCATGCAGGAACCCCCATCACAGTATTTCCGACAGGTGGCCATCCAGCTTCTGCTTAAAAACCTCCAAAGAAGGAGACTCCACCACCCTCCTTGGTGGCAGCATATTATTACACTGCCGGACAACTCTAACCATCAGGAAGTTCTTCCTAATGTTTAAATGGAATCTCTTTTCCTGTAGTTTGAAACCATTGCCCTGTGTCCTACTAGTCTCTGAAGCCACGGAAAACAAACCTGTTCCCTCTTCAACATGACATCCTTTCAAATATTTGAAGGTTTGATACCCCATGATGCGTCCAGGGAGAAGAGCCAGCCTGGGTGGCCTTGGGAATCTTGCACACTAGTCCCAGGCTGCTCCCCAGAAGAAGGAAATGGGAAGCCCCTTTTGAGTTTTCTGAAGAACTGGACACAGGACTCAAGAGGAGACCTAGTACTTTGCAGGATTTGGACACTCTATTTCGATCATAAACGGTAGACAAATTCCAGTCAAGAGACTGAAAAGCCCTATAAAAATTTCAGGAGCTTAGCTTCCAAAGAAAGAACTTTTTTAAAAAAATTAATGCACACTAAATATACTTCTAATCTCAGTGCCTCTCTCCCAACGGGGATTTGTCTTTAAACAGCACCAGTGGCAACACCTCCAAATATTTATCCAAAGGAAAACTTTGAGGAACTCTTCCCTGAGTAAAGCATCATTAAGATTGCGCCAGGAGAGAGCAATTCAGGCTCTCCACCGGCCAGCTGCTTGTTTTAATTCAAAGAAGTCAAATTGACAGGTGATTCTGCCAGCAGGCACTCTTGCAAACCTGTTGCCCTCTGTTCAAAACGGCTTGTCAAAAGCCGGAAAGCTCATCAAAAAGTCAGCGGGTTTTTAGAAAGGTCATTGAAATTAGACTTCTCCCTTATTGCTGCTCTGGCTGAGATCATCGTTTTCCTGCTTGTGACAGCGTGAACGTAAAGGAGGTTATGCTCCACTGGTTCCCAGGGTCCTTGAGTTGCAACCTGTTTTTTAACCACACGAACTCAGAACTCTCCACAAGTATCCGCGGCATCCATCCTCCTCCTTGCCTCCTGCCTCAGCCTTTTAGCCTGACTTTTATCTTTTCAGCTGCAGCAACATAAGAAGTCTGTAGAACTGATAGGATCTACTCCTGTAGTTGGAAGAGGAGGTTTGATCTTCAGACATGAGCCAGAGGTTGTGATGGACTCAATGACACCTGCTGCTGTTGGGTCACGGAACAAGGGCATTGTGGGAGAAACATGGAGACTCACCCTAGAGGTGTTTTCGGCAGGACAAAGTTTCCCAGCAGGAAAGAAATGGAGATTTTCGCCTCTCCCTGTTGTAATGGGGATATGGATTCAAAGAGACTAAATATTCCCATCTCTCTAAGGGTGTTTATACACGACCCCTAAACTCCAGGGCAAATGGCTCCCAGCTCCGGAGATTAAAAATGTTTACCCACCAGCTCCGGAGTTAACAGGAAATTAAGTGCGACCCTGCCCACTTTAGCGCGTCCCAGCGCAGCTTTCAGGTACCTGCTTTTTGGATGTGACAAATATTTGATCTGGTGTAAGGATAGTGAGTGCGGCTTCTGTTTGTTCTTTTTTTGCACCCCACCCCTTTAAGAGATCTGAATGCTGCCGGGAACAAAACGGAGGTAAACCGGCATTCTTTTCTTTCTTTTTTCTCCCTCCCTCACACAGCCAGCAACCAGGAAGTGCGGAGGGGGGTGGGGACAGAGGAAGAGCAACGAACTCCTAAGATCTCTGGTCCGAATTTAAGTGGCCAGCGGATCTTAGGGGTCGTGTAAAAAGGCCCTAAGCTGTTCCTTGTAAGACATATGTTTTAGACCAGTGGTTTTCAACCGGTGGGTCCCCAGATGTTCCTGGACTGCAACTCCCAGGAATCCTGGCCAGCTCAGCTAGTGATGAAGACTTCTGGGAGTTACAGTTCAGGAACACCTGGGGACCCACCAGTTGAGAACCACTGCTCTAGACCCTCAACCATCCTGGTCACCCTCCTCAGGATCTGCTTGAGGTTGTCAACATCCTTTTTAAATTGAGGAGGGCACAAATGGACACAGTTCTTGGACGAACTGGAAGTGGTAGCCATGCAAGAATTGCAGGCAGAATTCAAAGAAACAAACAAAAGACAAAAGCGTATTTTTAAGGTGCTATTTTGTTTTGTTTTGTGTCGTTGAATTCTTCTTTAAAGAGACAGTCTGGTGGCTCTTGTTTGCCCAGAGTTGAAGTGGGGAACCTCTGGCCCTCCAGATGATTTGGACTGCCACTCCCAGAATTCCAAGCCTGTATTGCCAATGACAGAGGACGGTGGGAGTTGTGGTCCAAAACATCTGGAGGGCTAAAGGTCCCCCCACCCATGGCCTAGAGATAGAAGAAGGCTGCACTCAGATACGATGCCAAACCTGGATTTCTTAAAATCAGCCCCTTGGGCAAAAATAAGAGAATGGCTTGATACACTGAGTGATACCTCTTAAAAAGGAAGAGGACTATTGCTTTGCCTTAGTAACTGTGCAGAAAACAGAATATCAAAAGGCATAGCACTGAATTATTCTTTCCTTTCGAGGGCTCGGAATCCCCCTCAACAGATCATAGGTTTTTAGACATCTCAAGCCAAGCATCCCAAACACCTTGCTTAAATAACTACAAATCCCAGAATTCCTTAGGAGAGAACCACTCATTAGCCTGCCTCCCCCTTTGCTGGCTTGTTTGCTTGAATATTTAAAGACCCTCTTGACTGCTTTTCTTTAGCTTTTGATTGGGCCAGAAGGTCATCAATCTAACCCAAAGGGGTTTTGTATGTGTGTGTGTGTCCGCCTACTTTGGAGATGTGTGAATGATACAGAGTTGTAAGAATTTAGCAGGAGTGGAACCTGCACAGGAATTTTGTTTGGCTCTCAGTATTTATGTCTACTAGGGTGGAACAGTATACATATTTTGTCTTTTTCTCCTGTGTCCACTCTTGAATTATTTTGTATTTTTTTCGCTAAGGCAAACAACCTTGGTTTTTTGTTGTTGTTGTTTTGTCTTGCATCAAAGAGACTTCAGATATCGCCTTCAGGTATGTTTTATGCGTTGGGATAAAGCAATGAGGTGCCAAATATAATCGTGGAAACTTGTCCTGGTTGGTGATAAAAAATATTTGTATTGAGAGTTTTTAAGGAGAAAGGAGAGGCAAAAAAAATTAAAATAAAAAATAAAATAAAATAAAATATCCCCAAATGAGGGAGGCTTTCCCACAGCCATCCTCAGCCATCCTCTTACTGGAAAGGAAAAAAATTAAATAAAACCAAAGATTTGAGAGGGCCTCAGATGTCATCTATCTCCTAATTTGGGGCACGTATTCTTTTGCACATCCTCTCAACAACAAGGGACGCTTGAGACAATATCTAAAAGTGATCTGCCTGGGCAAGCCTGAATTAGATTTTGTTTTAACTTTTTTTTCCTTTTTGCTTTCCTGTTAAAAGCGCGGGGTTCCTTTAAAGATTTGGTTCTCAAAGGAAACAAAAAACATGTGGGGTGTTTTTGTTTTGTTTTGTTTTGTTTTAAGCAAAAAGGAGGCTTGAATGTGAGGGGGGGGAATCTTGTGTTTGCTCCTGTTTCTAAGAGGTATTAAATTCTCAACTCTTGTTTCTGGGAAATACTCTTATTTTGGAAACTTTTTCAAGTTTGCATCTGCCTCTTGAGATCTTTGTGGGATAAAAGAATGGCTGTTGGTAAAGACTGAAGGACTTTTATTTGCTATTGCTAATGCTTTTAATCCTGCGAGCTCTGAAAATATTTCAAGATGATATGCCTCCTTTTCGTACCCGCTTTCCAATTTTATTCATTTAGTAACTGGTGTCATTAGGCTGAGAGACAGTGTTCATCTGAGTGGGAATTTTAAACTTAGGTTGTCCTAGCCCCAGTTCATTACACTACCTACTCTACCACACTGCCTCTGGGTTAAATGGTGTATGTATGCAGTAAAGTACAATAGCTGGAAGACTCCAGTCCTGCCTATATGGAAAACATTAGCGTCACTTTTCAAGCATGTACGTGTACCTCTCTCCTGTGTGCTCTTTCTCCTCAGCCCATCCTCTGACAGAGCTTGGAATGTTACATTTTAAAAGTAACTTGTTCCATTATTCATTACTTCTCCGCAGCCTGGTTATCCCTATCATTATGGTAGCTCCTATGCCAATTTGTAGTGTTGCTGGCCCATAGGCCAGGAAAAGTTCATGGAAATTCTCTCTGGTTCCTCCTAGTGGCCAACTCTGATATTGGAACTTGTATATAATCCTAAAAATGTAACTGGCAAAACATACATTGCATTTAGGATGGATAAAAGAATGCTGTGATGTCTGGAACATTCTTGCCAAACTACCATTAAAAAGCTGTCTAAAATTTACCAGGGAGTAGCTATGTGTTATTTATTATCCCTAGGTAATTTTTAATTGGTTACTTGTATCTAAAAAGTAATGTGGTAACTACTAGTTATATTTGATAACAAAAACTAGTTATATTTTAGTTAATTTTAATTAGTCACTTCTAAGCTCCGCCTCTATCTCATTTAAAGTTGTAAACTTTCAAATTTCCCCATCTCAAGCTTCTGAGTAATTTCTGTTCTGTTCTTGTTCAGGTCTCCCTCCCTCCCCACCGTGGGGTTGTTAAATGTGACACACACACACACACACACACACACACACACACACACACACACACACACACACACACACACACACACACACACACTTGGTCTTCAACAACATCATGGCAGCAGTCGTCCTGACAAAAGCCAAGAGTTTTCAGAAGGCAAAGCAGTATCAAAGGTGAGTTTACTTATGGCTGGGAGGTGTCGATGTTTAATTTTCCTGGACTTTAAGAAAGCCATTTTTTTGTAAACACAGGGAAATATTGGCTGTAATTCCATGGACTGAGGCACTGAAAGAGAAGGGAGTCCAAGATGGATGGGAGTTCCTTAAAAGTGAGATATTAAAGGCACAAACTAAAACAGTTCCAACAAGAAGAAAAAATGGGAGAGGTCTAAGGCAACCACAATGATTGACTAAAGATCTTTCAAGTCAGCTAAATATTTAAAAAAACATGTACAGGAAGCTGAAAAATAGGGAATGCAACAACAAGGAATTCAGTGGTACCTCTACTAACAAATTTATTCTGTTCCGAATGCATGCTCTTAAGTCAGGCATGTCCAAACTTTGGCCCTCCAGATGTTTTGGACCTCAACTCCCACAGTCCTTTGCCATTGGCAATCTAAGCTTAGAATTCTGGGAGTTGTGGTCCAAAACATTAGGAGGGCCAAAGTTTGGACATACCTGTTTTAAGTCGAACAATTCTTAAGTAGAGGCACCATATCTAAAAACACAAAAAAAATAAAAAATAAAAAATGGGAGGAAAATGTAAGTACAGCAGACCACATCTAAAATTTGTAAAGTGGCAGTTAAAATGCCAATGGTTTTCCACTCTTAAGTTGAATTGTTCTTAAGTAGAGGTACTCTTAAGTAGAGGTACCACTGTATAAGCAAATTGCCAGTATATGCAGGGGGATGGTAAGAAAAACTAAAGCACAGAATGAATTTAAGACTTGCCAGAGAGATTAAAGATAGTAAAAAGGTTTTGGGTTTTTTTAGTTTTGTCCAGAGCAAAAGGAACAATAAGGAAAGGATAGGGTCTCTGCGTGCTGGTGATAGCCAGTTAATAACAGGAGACAGGAAAAAAGCAGAACTACTCAACCCCTTCTTTGCCTCTGCTTTCTCCAGAAAGGAAAAAAGAGTGGCCTTGGGCATGCTGCACAGTCCCATCCCCCCTCCCAAAGAACAAAAGGGTAACCCATTTCTCAGGGCAGGAAGCCCCCATAACTGCAGACGGACAAGTTCCAAGTCCATCTGCAGATGCTGGAAAACACACATTACAGCAGACACTGTTTGAACAGCTAACCCTATCTCTAGCATGGTCTCTGGCTCCCTCTAGGGGCCAGTTCTGGCAATTTCATCTTTAGACATAGATGCTTCTGAGAATTGTTTTTTCTTTTAATATTTTTAATGTTTTCAGATCGTGGATAAGTGAATTGCCAGGTACTCGGCCCACGGAGAAGAGGGTCCTATTGTACTCTCTACCTTGAAACCCCGAAAAGCATTGCCATGAGTCAGAACGGATTTGAGGGTACATTATCACCTCCATCATTTACCTTTACCGTTCAGTCATTCTGGCAAATGCTGTCAGGGTTATGCTCCCTTTTTGTAACCCTCTGCCACAACTCTCAGCCTTGAATCCTGTGGCATGATACTCGATTTGTCCTTTGGCCTGGCAATGCCTCGTTCTTTCTTCTGGAACAGGAATAAGAATAGGAATCTTCATTGTCATTGCCCCCTTGCAGGAACAACGAAATTTCACGATTGCTATATTCAACTCATTTAAAACATTCCACATAGATTTAAAAACAGCTACAACACATAAAATATGACATATAAAATAAGCTGGCTTCAAAGTCCAATATTTCCATTTAAGGCCAATATTGCTCTAAAAAAGAAGCTATTTTTGAGACGGTTTGTTCTTGCCCTCAGTCTCTATATCTCCGTTCCGATGGCAGCAATTTGAAGAGGCGATGACCAGGATGCGATGGATCTCTTAATATATCTAATGCTTTACAGTGGCACCTGGTAGTATAAATTTGTTCTAGGGTGGGGAGTGAACAGCCCACAATGCTCTCCACAATTCTTATGATTCTGTGCAACACTGTCTTATCCCGGTGGTACAACTTCCATAGCACACAGATAACCCATAAGTAAGCACACTCTCCATTGCAGAATGATAGAAAGCCAGCAGCAGCTTTTGTGGAAGATGGTTTTTCCTTAAAGTTCTCAAGAAAAATAGTCTCTGCTGAGCCTTTGTTTGAGAATGGTGTGACAAATCCAGTTCTTGTCCTTCTTCTCAATGATCCGATGGCAATTATTGTCTTTTGCAGCCAAGTCCCCCAGACTGGACCTCCCAAAGATCAAGAGTACGACCTCCAGCCCAGTGAACGCCAGGAAGGATGCGTTGGAGAGGTAGAGGAGAAGTTGGTGACCCTGGCTTTGGCCGAAGAACCAGCCGAAGAAGGAGATGAATATGTGAACGTCTGCCGGAGTGGGATGATGATCTACAAAGAGCTCCATGACAAGCTGTTTGAGCACCAGAAAGAGGGTGTGGCCTTCCTCTACCGCCTGTACCGCGAGGGTCGGAGGGGTGGCATCCTCGCTGACGACATGGGTCTGGGGAAGACCATCCAGATCATTGCTTTTCTTTCAGGGATGTTTGACACCGATCTCGTTCGGTCCGTTCTGCTGATCATGCCCGTGACTCTCGTCAACAACTGGATGCAAGAGTTTCTCCACTGGGCGCCAGGAATCCGGGTGAAGGTCTTCCATGGGACCAGCAGGAAGGAGCGCGATCAAAACCTCGAGTGCGTCCAGAGAAAAAACGGGGTCTTGCTCACATCCTACCAGATGGTCCTCGCCAACTGGGAGCAGCTCCGGAGGCTGAACCAAGAGAGCTTCGTGTGGGATTACATCATCCTGGACGAAGCGCACAAAATAAAAACTCCGTCGGCAAAGACCACCAAGTCAGTATACGCCATCCCTGCCAAAAACCGCATCCTCCTGACGGGGACGCCCGTGCAGAACAATTTACGAGAACTCTGGTCTCTCTTTGATTTTGCTTGCCAGGGAGCCTTGCTTGGCACGGCCAAAACCTTCCGGATGGAATACGAGAATCCCATCACGAAGGCAAGAGAAAAGGATGCTACTCCGGGAGAGAAGGCCCTTGGCCTGAAGATCTCCGAGAACCTCATGAGTATCATCCAGCCGTATTTCTTGCGGCGAAGTAAAGACGAAATCCTGAAGCTGAAATCTGAAGGACACCACGGTCCACCCGGCATGGAAAGAGACTACGTCGCTCTAGAAATGCCTTCTCTTCCGAGAAAAAACGACTTCATCGTTTGGGTCTACTTGGCGCCCATGCAAGAAGAGATCTATCGAAACTTTCTCTCTCTGGACCATATCAAAGAGCTGCTCATGACCACCCGCTCTCCATTGGCTGAGCTGACCATCCTGAAGAAACTCTGTGATCATCCCAGGCTCTTGTCCGCTCAAGCTTGCATCCAGCTTGGCTTGGAGGTTTCGGACTATTCCGAGCCAACGGACGAAGGAGAAGGAACGGGTTCCTCCATGTCGCAAGCCATCAAGAAGGTCTCCTCTCAGACGCTGATCGAGGAGTCGGGAAAGCTCACGTTCCTCGTAGCCTTGTTGGAAAAGCTGCAGGAAGAAGGGCACCAAACCCTCGTCTTCTCCCAGTCGAGAAAGATGCTGGATATCATAGAACACATCCTGACTCAGCGGGGCTTTAGGGTGATGCGTATCGACGGGACAGTGACCTGTTTAGCGGAAAGGGAGAAGAGGGTGGGGGACTTTCAGAAGAACAAAGGCTACTCCGTCTTCCTCCTCACCACCCAGGTCGGAGGCGTGGGGCTGACTCTCACGGCAGCCACCCGGGTGGTCATCTTTGACCCTAGCTGGAATCCGGCCACGGATGCGCAAGCCGTAGACCGGGCATACAGGATCGGACAAAAGGAGAATGTCGTGATCTACCGGCTTATCACCTGCGGGACGGTGGAAGAGAAGATCTACAGGCGCCAAGTCTTCAAGGATTCGTTGATTCGGCAAAGCACCGGCGATAAGAAAAACCCGTACCGGTACTTCAGCAAGCAGGAATTGAGGGAGCTTTTTGCCCTGGAGGAGACCAGGAGCTCCGCGACGCAAATCCAGCTCCAGTCTTTGCACGCCCGTCAGAGGAATTCGGACGACCAGCTGGACGCCCACATTGCGTATCTCCACACGCTGGAGATGTTCGGCATTTCCGACCACGACCTCATGTACACGCGCGAGACGGGCCACGAGGACCAAGCGGAGGATGAGGAGGCCCATCGCTACATCGAACACCGGGTTCAGAAAGCCCAAGAGCTGGTCCAGTTAGAATCGCAGCTCACAAACACCCAATACCAGAAATCCCGTTTCTCCTGAGAACCTCCCGGTTGACTTCCCAGCTGATCGGGGGCCTGCAGAATAAAGTGTTCCTGAGCTCTGTTCCTGGAACCGCAACGGCCATGTTGTCTTCTCAAGACTGAATTATTTACAATGACTGTCCAGCCCGAGATGGGAGCTTTCTGTTTTCTCTCTCTTTCCTCCAGTGAGGAAGACCACCTTTTCTACCTCTTAAACCCCTGGCAGGGCCTTACACACAGAACACATGCTATGATTTGTGTGATGCTGCTACTCCCAATATTCCCCACCTGGATCTGCTTACAGGCCCCGTTTGCACGGAAAAAAACACAAGGAAAAAAAAACAGAGGAGGCAAGGTCTAAGTCTCTCCGTTCTCCTGGTCAAAGCAGGTTATTAGGCGGAGAGCGACAAGTGGTATTCCAATTACCTGCAAGAGATCACTTGCTCACAGACTTCAAAGTCAAGCACCCTGAAATAGCTGATACTCGTCGTAAAGAAGTGATGTTAGAAACAAGACCCGCAGCTGACACTCAACCCTGTACCGAAACCGTACGGGATGCAGGAGAAGACCTTAAGCCAAAGACATGACGAAGCACGCGGCGGTTTGATGTTATCTTTCTCCATTTAGGGAGGAAGTCAGCGAAAGCAAACCCAGGAAGGAAGGAATCATTGCTCTCAGGAACTGTCTGTCTTTCTTTCTTGCACTTTGACTGGAGAAAATGAAGCACTCCTATGAAGTCAACATGCTTTTACTGTTCTTTCTTGTACTAGTAAAGGTTTTTGTTTTTCTGTCTCTCTCTTTAAAAAGCTCACATCTGTTCTCAGGCTTTTTTTTCTAATATCGTCAGAACCCGGTTGCCTTAGATCAGTAGTTCCTCAACCTGGGGGTCGAGACCCCTTTGGAGAGGGGGTCAAACGACCATTTCACAGGGGTTGCCCTGAGCCAGTGAAGAAAAAGGCACAAACGGCTTGGGTCTGGAGGAGGGGGGGGGAAGGGAAGGAAGAGTGAGTTACAGCTTGATAGGTTGGAGGGGATGTCAGTCAATGGCTCCGGAGGCTGCGATTGGCTGAGGGTGCCTATAAGAGGGAAGTTCTCTATGGCCCCTGAGACAGTGGCCTGCCAAGTCACCGCAACAGGAGGAACTGTATTAAAGGGTCCCGGCATTGGGAAGGTTGGGAACCACTGCCTTAGATAGAGAGGGAGGCTTTGATAAGGGCCATTTGGACTGTACGTCCCCCTCCCGAAATGCAGATTTCCTGGGGTCTGCCCATTATTATGGCCTCTCAAGCTGTGCATAGGATTTAGGGCAGTGGTTCTCAACCGGTGAGTCCCCAGATGTTCCTGGACTGCAACTCCCAGAAGTCTTCATCACTAGCTGAGTTGGCCAGGATTTCTGGGAGTTGCAGTGCAGGAACATCTGGGGACCCGCCGGTTGAGAACCACTGCTGTAGAGTCTAATTTGGGCCTTCAAGATCAACACATTTTCAGAGGGCTATTGGGATTGCAGTTGAACCTGGAAGGTTCTAGCCCAGCGGATTTATTTATTTATTTATTTGTTATATTTGTATCCCGCTTATCTTTTAAAATAGAACTCTAAGCGGCGAACAGCGGGCGACCAAGCGCCGATCAACAACCAACAAAATACAGTATTCAAATAACATCATCAATATAAATAGGTATAAAACATAAAATCCTGGTGCGTCCCAATACGCCAAAGGGTGTAGGTCCCAGCAATTAAAGGCACCAATGATCAACAATTAATAAATTCAACAAATTAAAAAAAATTCAACAGATTTCCATCCCTGGTAACCTGGTTGATCTTGGCCTGCATTTCCCAGAAGCCATTGCCACCAGCTGTGCTGCCTGGGGTTTCTGGGAGTTGTAGTCCAAGAACACCCAGGTGATCCAAGGGCGGGAACCACACCTCTAGAATCTTGACTCTGTGTGTGTGTGTGTGTGTGTGTGTGTGTGTGTGTGTGTGTGTGTGTGTGTGTGTGTGTGTGTGTGTGTGTGTGTGTGTGTGTGTGTTGCATCGTTCGACTCTTCGTGAACCCATGTCCATGGAGTTTTTCTTGGCAGGAATACTGGAGCGGCTTGCCAGTTCCTACTCCAGGCGCCTACAACACCTGGTACAGTAGGACCCCACTATCCACTGATTCATTACCCACTGATTCAGTTGAAGAATAGAATAGAATAGAATTGAATACTTTTATTGGCCAAGTGTGGTTAGACACACTCAGAATTTGTTTTGGTAAAAATGCTCTCTCTATATAAAAGGAAATATAAGAATCATATAGTCAACAATAAAAACACAGTACAATACTACAATATGACCTATTATTTAAAAAGGAAGAAGAAAAGTAAAAATTAATTATTCAACAGTTTGATAGCACTTGAAAAGAAACTATCTCTATATCTAGTTGTCCTAGTATGCAATGCCCTAAAACGTCGCCCTGAGGGTAACAATTGAAACAGATTATGTCCAGGATGTGTGGAATCTGTATATATTTTCATCGCCCTCTTTTTAGCGCTTGCGGTATACAATTCCACAATAGATGGCAAATTGCCCACGGTTGGCAGAGAAAAAATTAAATAAACAATTCAGCAGCCAAAAAGCAAGTTACTGCCTCAAAACTACAACCATAAAGCAAGGTACTGTCACAAAACAGCAGTTTTGGGGATTTGGGGGGGGGTGTTCTCTCTTATCCACAATTTTAATTATCCACGGGAAGGTCAGGAACCAATCCCCAGCAGATACTGGGGTGCTACTGTATTCCCTCTTGGTCTTCCATCCAAGTACTAACCAGGGTTGACCCTGCTTAGCTTCTGAAACCAGGCAACATCGGATGTGCTTAGGGCATCTAGGATAGCTCTGTTTTGACTATACCATTGTCCAAATTTATCTTGAATGCCTCCAGCACTGGAGCGCTCACCACCTCTCGAGGTCATGGGTTACATTGCCATACTGTTCAGGCTCCATGCCATTTAAAAAAATCCAGAACATAAATTGTAGGACAGCAGGGAAAAAAATTATTTGCTAGTTTTCTGCTTGCAGGGAAGAAGAAGAAAATAATTGCAGGATGAAAATGGATGCCCCCTTGTTGCCTTCAGACATGCTATGTCATTCTGCTATGTGCAAAAAAACCCAGAACCAGCCCAATTCCAAGCTCATTTTGAGTGAATAGTCATGGGTACAGAAAAGAAGCAGCAATGTCTAGTGGGTAGAGCACTAGGCTTATAACCGGCATTCAGATCCCCACTCGGACACGCAATATATGGGATGAACATTGGCAGTTGCTGTTTCTTAACCTGTCCTACCTCACAGGGTGGTTGTGCAAATGTGGAGGAGATGTCCGCCACCTTGAGGCCACTGGAGGAAAAGCAGGCTCCACTACCTGATACTAAAATGAATGGGAAACATGAAACATATAAGAGCATTCATGTTACTTTGGGTAGGCAAGGGCTCCCTGGATCCCATCTGTAGGATACAAACAATACAACCTCCCTTCCTCCCCCCACCCCCTTGACAGAAGAATCCTTGATAACAAATTGGTTTCCCGGCCTCCACATTTCGCTTTTTTTGGCCAGGAGCAAGGAACAATGGTCCAAGAGTGTGCCAGGAAATTCTAATAAATGGGATGGACCTATCTCGAAGAGATATTTTTATTTTCACAAAAAATAAAGCGATTCAGCATGAGAGTAAAGGGCAAATGAGGAGGTGAAGAGGGGAGGTTACCCAGAAGACCCTGCCCCAGCTTCATTGGCAGGAAGGAAAACAAATGTGAACTATTCCAGACCCACCGAGCTACCCATAGGAAGTTAGAAAAAAAAATACAGAAAAGGAAAATTTCCATACTTCTCGTCAATTTTCCCCGCAGTGTTTCATTCTTCAACCAAAAACCCAACACGCTGGGTTCCTATTCAGAAATACATGCCCTAGTGGATAAAGTGGGGCTTGACCCACAGATAGGGCTGATTTTTTTAAATTAAATTCATCTAGCTATACAGCAGACGTGTGGGGATTCACGGAGCAGAATAGTGTTATGTTCCGCAGAGTAGGCCACTCCTTTTTTTATTAACGGGCATCTTCTAGTCTCAGCATTTGTAACAGAAGAAAATAAAAAAATCTTTACTTACTGTTGTGATTGAACAACTCACAAAGGGGCAGAGGAGCTGAATAAGCCATCAAAGGCATGACAGGAGGGACGAGTCGGGGGGCCGAGGGGGTGGTAGACGGAGGATGGGTGGAGAAGGGAGGGGAAGACAGACAACCAGCAGAAAATCCAATGACCTCGGGAGGTGTTGAGCGCTCCAAACATTGGAGGCCTTCAAGAGAAAACTGGACAACCACAGAGCAGATAACCTTTGGTTTGTAATCCTGCCTTTGAGTCATAGAATCAGAGCTGGAAGAGACCTCAAGGGCCATCCAGTCCAACCCCCTGCCATGCAGGAACCCCCGTCACAGTATTTTCAACAGATGGCCATCCAGCCTCTGCTTAAAAACATCTAAAGGAGGAGACTCCACCACCCTCCTTTGGAGCAGCAGATTCCATTGCCGAACAGCTCTAACTGTCATGAAATTCTTCCTAATGTTTAAATTGTATCTCTTTTCCTGTAGTTTGAGACCACTGCTCCGCGTCCTAGTCTCCGAAACCATGGGAAATAAACCAGTCCCTTCTTCAATGTGACATCCTTTCAAAGATGATGTATTTAAACATAGCTAGCTATCATATCCCCTTCTTTTTGAAAGGCTAAACATTCCCAGCTCCAGCTCAATGGCCCTTTCCAATTCAGTTATTCTGAGATACTATGATCCTTTAAAAGGGATGGTCTCGTACTATTTGAAATTGTGGAATAAAATAACTGGGGAAGCAAAGAGTGAATTGGGTACCATTTTGAATCGTTGTGGGGTTTTGGTGTGGGGTGCTGTGATGGGAGTGACTGTGGATTCAATCCAGCGTTTCTGGAGAGTATTGTTTCGACACCCATCTCTCGGAATCTTTTTTTCACAAAAGGATCTGAAGCACAGAAATATTCAGCTCCAAATGGCCAACCTTAATGCCTTAGACTACATTACAAAGACTGGAATGAAGACACAATTCTACTGCTGCATGCCTGTAACTCAAGATGATTAGAGCCTAACTCCGTTTCGGAGGGAAATATCAGGGCTTTTCATTTCCAGCTGACAACTCTTAGGATCAAAACTTTCCTCAATAGTTTCCCATTCATGGAGCTGAATTATCCATAGGAGTTTAATTTCCAACTTGGACCCAGGACTTGGTAGCAAAGACATGGACTTGAGACTTGGTCAAAAGACTTGGATTTGGTACTAAAGACTTGGACCCAGGACTTGGACACCCGAACACCACCACCACCACCACCCCAGCAGCAACCATTTTGATAGAGAGGACAGCTCAGGGTGGAGTTTTCCACCGAAAGCTCGGGCATTCTTGTGCTTTTCTGCGCCTGGGAGGATTCACAAATGCCTGCCATCACCTTCCGCTCCCAATTTTTCCACACACGGAAAGCACAACGTTTCCCTGCTGGGCGTGCTGCTGAGAGGAAGCACGGGGTGTGGCGTGTTTAAAAGTGTAAAAACATGTCAATGTGTTCAGCAAGCGGATAGTATGTGGGTGTGATCCTCTGGTACATTTTCAGGAAATGTAATTCAGGTGTCTCTCTGTGGGAAATAATTCAGCATGCCTTGATGCAGGGGGATTGTGACTCTTCTAGTTGAGCTGGTTTTCCTCTTATTAGTACAGTAGGACCCCGGTATCCGCTGGGGATTGGTTCCAGGCCTTCCCATGGATAATGAAAACCGTGGATAAGAGAGAACGCCTGCCCACCTACCCCCAAACTGCTGTTTCCTGACAGTAGCTTGCTTTATGACTGCTGTTTTGAGACAGTAGCTTGCTTTATGGCCGCTGTTTGTGACAGTAGCTTGCTTTACAGATACTATTTGTGACAATAGCTTGCTTTACAGCTGCTATTTGTGACAACAGCTTGCTTTGTGGCTGCTGAATTATTTAATTTTTTCATCTGCCAATGGTGGATAAATGAATCAGTGGATACGGGGGTCCTACTGTATCCACCCAATATTGTATGTTGATAAATTGATCAAATTTCAATATATTTGCACACATATGATTAACAACAATATGAGCTATTTCACATGACCACTAAAATGCAGAACACATAAAATCATTTTCCCACGAGCAGCAGACTTAAAAAAAAAATAAAGTGTGACCACGCTCACTTAAGCACAATCCAGCGCATTTTACAAGTGCCTGGTCTCGAGGTGGTAAAATCCTGTTTGTTGCTGTCTGTGGGAACATGGAAAATTTGCACCAAAACATTTTAATCCATTGTTCTCAGGGCCTTTTCACAGTCTGATGGGAACACGGAAAATTTCCCCACCAGAGAAAGAGAGGAAAAACCTTTTCACCCTCATTATGGCTTTTTTCCCTTTGCTGTGGTTCTGACCAGATTAAGTCAGGACCTGGGGAGCAGGTACAAGAAAGTGCAACGCTTAGGTGGGCGGGGTTTTCTTAATTTCCTGCAAACTCCGGAGCTGGTGGGAACCGGAGTTTCAGATCTGCGGAGTTTAGGGGTCGACAAAATCAACCGTGGGAACATGACCGTGCGTAACCGCCAGGAGGTGATCCGGATCAAAGTTTGCTGCAGATTTTAGTGGTTGTCTGAAAGCAGCCCAGTTCCTTCCTTAACTCCTTATGTTATGTGAAACGAATTATGTAACTCTGTTTTCCCGTCTGTCATAGAATCATAGAATCATGGTAGGGTTGGAAGGGACCTTAGCGGACTTCTAATCTAGTCCAACCCCTGCCCAAGGCAGGTGACCTCATACCATCCTGGAGAGATAACCAGCACACATCACTAAAACTAGTTTAGAGTTTGCAAAAGTTTACTTTTCTGTGCTAAGTCTCCCAGAATTCCCCCAGCCATTACGCCAGGTCACCATGTTAGCTTGCTTGGCGGTGGTCCTGCAGTCACAGGCCAGAAGAGAAATGTCTCCAAAATCTGCTTGAAGCCAACATTTGGCTGTGTATCGGTGGTGTTCCCATATTGGCTTAGTTTGATTCCTCCTTGGTGCCTCTCTGGAGGAGAGCCAGCCTGGGTGGCCTTGGGCAAGCTGCATCGTCCCAGGGCATCCCGGAAGATGGAAACGGGAAGCCACTTCTGAGTATACTGTACTTGGAAAACCCTGGAATTTCACAGTAAATTAAAATTAACTTGGCAGCACATGGTTATTATATTAAGCTCAGTGGTACTGTGCAGGTTTTGGGCTAGTGAGCCTGAGGTTGGAAGTTCAATTCCCCCACTGAGCCTCCTGGGAGCAAAGCCAGCCTGGGTGGCCTAGGGGAAAGCTGCACAGTTGTCCCAATGATAGTCTGGAAGTTGAGTCACAGCACATCATGGCCCTGGTCCCACGTCCCTTTAAAAGCAGTTTAAATTCCTAAATAAATCGATGGCCGGGAAAATGGTGGGGGTGGGCACGGAGACCAGGCTAATTTTTTGGGGAGAAAACAAAACCCGGAAATGCCCCTTTAAGCGAGGTTTCTTTGACTTACCGGAGAAGTAGGGAATTTTCTGACTCGCTTAAAAATCCACCTTTTAAGGAGGCAGACATCGTGGGACCACGCAGATGATCCGGGTTTCTTTCTTTTCTTTTTCTCAGAGCACCGTCCGGCTGATCGGCGCTGCTTTTTATATTTCCTGGCAACTTTGGAGCAAGAGGAAGCTCCTTCCGGTGTCCTTTGATTTAATTTCCCCCAGAAAGTGGTCCGTTTTTTTAAAATGCTAGCGCCACTTGCTGGTCAAGGGGGCTGAACTGCACTTTAAAATAAAAATAACCAGCTTTGGACCTGTGAACTCCTGACCCACATAATAAATCATGTGATGGGATGAAGAGGAAAAGCTGGACCTTCAGAATATCAGGATCAACACCAGGTGAGACCGCAGCCCATGAGCAGCGAAATGTTTCTATATCTCAAGAAAAGAAGTCCAGTAGCCATGACTCAGCTTCCAGATAAACTCACCTGGAGGAATGAGAATATTTTATTTATTTTTATTTATTTATTTTTACAACTTATATGCCGCCCACTACCCAAAGGTCTCTGGGCAGCTTACAATCAAAGAATTAAAACAGTTAAAACATCAGATTTCAATAAATAATTAAAACAATAATAAAAACCTTATACTAAAATCTTCACAGACATATCCCAATGGTAGCCACTTCTGAGTACTCTTTGCCTAGAACACCCTGGAACAGGTCGTCATAAGTCATAATTGTTTTGATGGCACACAGATGATGATGAAGATGCTTATTTTATCTGTTGGCCAGCCAGGAGGATCTCAGCGGCCATTTCCAAGGAAAACCTGTGGTAGGTGAGTGTATGCCTGTTGGTGGCCAACTGTGAAAATTAAGAAGCTTTCCCATTCCGTCCTGATGCTTTGGACTACAACACCCATCACCTCTGCCCCCAGCCATTATTTTGGGGGTGGCAGGGGTTGCAATCCACTGGAAAGGTGCAGGAAGGCTGAACAGGCCTAGGATGTCTTTTAGACCAGCAGAGCACTCAGAGAAGTGTGTGCATTTGGCCTCATAGCGTGTCCGGTCTCTTCCGCAGGTTTTCCTCAAAGCAGGATACACTAATTTCTCACTAATTTCATCAGCTGTTCTCTACGTGGCTGCTGGAGCTTCCTTGCGAGCACGTACTGGTCTCACGGTACTCTGCAGGCCCTACTAATTAACTTTAATTGGGGAAGGGGAAGCTGATAATTCGTGTATCTGTTCTCAGGCTCTTGTCTGAAAAGGCAGTTGTGGAAGCAGCAAAGATGGAAGAGATAACGGCTACCACCCAGGATATACCAAAATCAGAGCACAGGTTGCCCAAAATGTAGGGAACTAGAGGCAGAACGTTTTGAAACCTCTTCCTGCCATCCTGGTTAGGAAATGCAATAATATCTGAATAAATGGGTAACAATTAAGGGTGTGGGGGTGTCTCCAACCTCCTGAATTCTCTAAGAATTCCCCAGGCAGAATTCTTGGAATTTATTATTAATTCTTTAGATTAGATTAGATTAGATTAGATTAGATTAGATTAGATTAGATTACTTAGATTTATTTATTTGTCATGTATAGGCCACCTTTCTAATAATAATAATTTATTGTCATTGTGTGTATATACACGGTATACACATACAACAAAATTCAGACACCCAGAGACCAGATTCAACACACACACATACGCACACACGCACACACACACAAAACTCCCCTCAACACACACACACACATTAAAAAATCCCCACCCACCAACCCCCCTAAAAACACAAGCATCTACACAGCATGCTGGGTAATAGTGCACACTGCTGGTGGTCCTTGAGTTCATTATTAAGTGCAATTATAGCTCTGGGACAAAATTTTTTTCAGAAGACGTGTGGTCTGAGTTTTAATTGTTCTGTATCTTCTGCCAGAAGGCAACAGTTCTAAGAAATTATGAGCAGGATGAGTAGAGTCACTCAGAATGTTGTGTGACTTCTTCAAACAGCGAGATGTGAAGATGTCATCCAGGGTTGGTAGCTGGAGCCCGGTAACATTCTGGGCAATTTTAACTATTCTCTGTAGAGCTTTTTTTTCTCCTGATAAAGGAACTCAAGTTCCTTTTTTCAGCTTTTAGTATTTTGTTTTTGATTATGTACGTTGCCTTGGGTCCTTTTTTAGGAGGACAAAGAAAAGAGGCTGGGTGAAAACATTTTAAATAAAATAAATTAAAATAAATATATGTCCCATATCCTGTCGCTCTACTGAGCCCCTAGTTGTAAAGGGGCAAAATGGAGACACAGACAAACAGCGCGTTGTAAGTCTATGGAACTCCCTGCCACAGGATGTGGTGATGGCATCCCCATTCAAAAGGGGATTGGACAGATTCCAGAGGAAAAGTCCATCACGGGTTACAAACCATGATGGAGAGCAGAACCCCGCCTGTGTCTAGTCAGGGCCAGGGCCAAACATGGCTAGTTGAGAGGACCTTGAGCTTGAGATGGGAACATGAGTGCTAGGGGATAATGGACATTGCAGTCCAATAAGTGACTTTCCTGATCTATGCATAACAATATGCATAGACCTCTTGGTAGTGGGGGCGGCTAAAAAATCTGGTAAATAAATAAATAAATAAATAAATAAATAAATAAATATCAGTTGCTGGTCTGGGTGGTGGGGCTGCCAGATGCCCCCATATTTTGCCTTTCCAGTCTTGACAATGACCCATGTGGCTTCTGCTCCTGATTGGTCATTCCGCTTGCCTTCCGATTGGCTGGTTGAACCCTATATAAACGTCCCCGCCTGAGAGGCCAGCCTCAGTCTGGCCGATTCTCCCCGTAATATGCAGTTAACGTTCATTCTCTTGTGGCAACCAGTGCCAGGTCATAGATCTCTCTGCAGTATGTTTCCTGGAGTCTAATCGAGTTAATCCATTTACAAAAGAATAATAAACAAAAGCAGCAGGAGCTATGGGTCATCATGGGTGAAATCTTCCCCCGTTCTGCAGGAAGGTTAAAAATAAACATAGGAGGAGTAAAAATGCTTTAATCTTACCCTTCGACCTGGAAACGTCTCTGAAAAGAAAAGTTTCTCTGTGTGTTTGTGTGTGATTCTGATCTCAGAACATTCACTGCCACCATGTTTACCCCCCCCTCCCATTGCTCTGTCAAAATGCAGGAGCCAGGGCAGACTTCAATTTTACCTGTTGCTACTGAGCAGGTTCCTACTGTATGCCATTTCCCTTGAGATTCCATGCTCACCTTCCATGCATGCATCTTGTTCAAACATCCATCTTTGATCGGCTACAGAGGTGCTAGTCTACATGTTCCATAATCCCCAGCCAACCTGGCTAACAGGGGATGGTGGGAAGTCATAGCCCATTGCCTCTGGAGGAAAGCCCAGGAGAGTGAGAAAGAATGCTGCAAGCACTCTAAAATAATATTTATTTAAATTTATTTATTTTTATATTTCTATACCGCCAATCTTCCAATGGAACTATAATACAGTAGGACCACAGTATCCGCTGGGAATTGGTTCCAGGCAGGGCCGGTGCTTCCATTAAGGCGAACTAGGAAGTTGCCTAAGGCGCCAAAATGGAGAGAGGGTGCTGGACAGCCTGCCACCCCCCCGCCGCCCCCCCGCCACTGGCCACCGCCATCCGTCCCCCCTGCCCACCAGCCACCCGTCGCTGTCCGCCCATCGCTGCCCGCTATTTGTGACAATAGCTTGCTTTACAGCTGGTGTTTGTGACAATAGGTTGCTTTGTGGCTGCTGAGTTATTTAATTTTTTTCCCTCTGCCAACCGTGGATAACTGAATCAGTGGATAATGAATCAGTGGATACGGGGGTCCTACTGCAAACTATAACTATAATATCAGCCCAAATGCGGGAGTGCACAGTTGTTGAGTCAGAGACGATATAAGGTCCTTACATAATAGGATCCGAAACCATAAGGAACATTGGAAGAATGGATTGAGAGACCTTTCATTCACCCATCCCTTGTTGTGACTCACAGCCGCTCTCGCCTGTTTGCTTTAGCCAAAGTTCTGGATGATCCTATTTGCCTGAGCTGAAGGACTGCATTGTTAAAAGCTGTTCATGATTCAGCAAGCAGGGCCCGTGTTCACGCCACTCTTTTTGGTAAAGCAGCTTCGTAGGGAGATCAAAAAATCGGAGCACTGTGGTGTTTTCTCCACATTAAAAACAGTTAGTCCTCTAGCTGAGGTTGTGTTTTGAATTTTTGGTTAAATTCCTCAGGCAGAAAGGGCATGGATTCAGGGAGTAGAAAAGTTTAAAGTTCCCCAGTAGTCCACCCCTTTCCTCCCCAGTAACCAGCAGTTAACTTGCTCTGAGCCATTAGTAGGAGAAAGAATCAACAACACCTTTCATTGACTTACAATTGAACAGATCAAGCAGCAAACTGACAAACCTAACTGCTTTCACCAGCAAACTTCCACAGGCCCTAGAGAGGGAGAGGGAGAGGGAGCAGAAAGGCAGGGCTCACTTTGAGTTCACAGACAGAGAAGGAATGATTGGTCAGTGCTGTATAGATTGACAATTGGGTTAGATTGACAGATGGACATCTGTCAGAAATATTGTGATGGGGTTCCTGCATGGCAGGGGGTTGGACTAGATGGCCCTTGAGGTCTCTTCCAACTCTATGATTATATGATTCTTTCACTCTTTCCTCACAGGGCTTGGTTTTCAGCCCCCTGACCATCCTTGTTGCCCTCCTCTCAACTTGCTCCAGCCTGTTAGCATCCTTCTTGAACTGTGATGTCCAGAACTGGACTCAAGATCAGACCTAACCAGTGCTGATAAAGGGGGACAATCACAGGATTTGAAGACTAGACGTCTGTTAATGCTACCTAAAATAGCATTTTATTTGAGGCTGCAAATGCAACCCACGCTGGTGGCTGTTGTTGGCTAGATGCTTAAAAGCACAGGAGTTCCCCATGAGCTGTGGAGTCAACAAGACACCGTCCTGTCCTTGTTTAGCTGGGATAACAAAGAAACCGCTGACCGCCACAACACCTGCCAAGGGCGGGCGGTTGAGACATCTTCTCCTCTTTTCCTGCGTTCAAGCCATAATTTGCAGATCAGCACCGCGACCACATCAGTTGAGTGGGCAATGACTGGATATGGGCCCAGAAGCCCCTGCAGCTGGAGACAATGGCCTGTTGTGGGTTTGCACCGTAAACACTATTTATTTTCAGTGGTTTTTAATTGGAAGCAAAACCGAACGAGAACAGCAATCTCCAGTTCGGCTGCTTTCAGAGCACCAGCTGCGGTGTGTGTATGCAGAAGGGGCTTTGAAGTCCCTGCTCGGTTTCTGAGTCCCTCAAGAGCCTTGGGCAAAGATGTAAACACAACCCCAAACTGTTTGGGACATGCAATGTTGCATGCCCAGCACTCGTCAGTTACAACATTTGTTAGTCCTAGGGCTGCAAGGTAGAGGGACCACATTCACATATTTTCTGAAGAAACTTCATCTCATTTTGTTTTGGCGGTAACTTCACGTCTGTTTTCTCTCTGTTAGTGGTGTGCTTAGGAGTGGTACAAAAAATGTTACTTCATGTCCGTCGTGCAGCTACTGAAATTTGTCTCGATCACGCCGCCGGAACGGCTCCTAAGCGTGACAATACTGTACCTGGTGCTGGGGTAGGGTTTTCCCTTGTCACTCTTTGTTCCCACTTTCTGTTCTGAGACAAGACACCGTGTAGTGATGACTGTCATGCAACAAAACATTCATTTATCTCAGAAAGCTGTCCATTTTTTGTTTTTGTTTTTGACTTTTCAGAAGCGAAATATCGAAAAAGAATTTTTAAGCTCCCCCCTCCCAAAAAAAAAAGGAAAAAGAAAGCTAGACAAATTCAGTGTTTGCCATGGCACAAGACCGTGAGGTAATACTTGTCATGAGATAAGTTATCACGACCATGGGAACACTGAAACAGGGACAAAACCACGTGATTGCGACCAACGCTGTCACAGTGCAAAACTTGTCACCGAACAAAGAAGGACGTGAAGTCCCCCTCCCAAGACACAAACTGAAAAAACAAACCACAAACTGGTTTGTTTTTCTGGGATTCAGGGATAGCTTGTGGGTAGCCAAGAATCACAAACCACTCTGATCTGTCATTTTTATGAATGTGCCCATCCCATATTTGAACCCAGGTCCCCCAAATCCGAGTCTGACACTCTGCTCAGGATACCACACTGGTGCCCAGAGTGCTTGACACACAACAATGGGCTCATGCTACAGGAAAGCCAGATTTATGCTGAATACCAGGAAAAACTTCTTAACTGTTAGAGCAGCCCAACAATGGAACCCATGACTATGAAAAGTAGCGAATAGAGGCATTCAAGAGGAAATTAGGCCACCCTCTTTCAGACCTTCTTTGGTTTGGGTTCCTATATTGAGAAGTGGGTTGCACATTGGTTTTAGAGGCCCCTTCAAACTTCATGATTCTATGATTCTGTGGTTTTAGAGCCATCCAGGTTGGAGAGAAGCCTAGACAGCCATACTTCTCTCAGCGGTTAACCATACACATTTCTGAATGATTTCCTTTCATCTGCCCAGCTTTTAGGATCGGAGATCCTAGATGATCGAGTATTAGAAAGGAGAGAATGCTCTCCTGAGGACTTGCTCTGGGTTTTATTGAAACACTCGCCTGTTCCCCATTGCTTGCTCTTCATCTAAACCGAAAACCCCCAAATGCTGATTGTTTTCCTCACAGGTCTGGGGCTGTAGCACGCCGCTCCTTTGGGTTGCTTCCTGCCACACCTTTTCCAGTTCAACGGGAAGGGTAGCTCATCAATTTGGCACCTTGAGGAGGGCGGGTTGAGTGGCACCCTGCCAGATTAACTGGCATCCCAAAAAAGCCATTGTAATAATTTCACCGCCATCTCTCTTCCTCCTCTGCAAGGGAGCAGCCCCGCTGCCAGCGCTACCAAATAATAAATGCATAAATAAATAAAATCCAAAGTGTCTTATTTGTTCAGCGTGACCTGATGCAACAGGAAGCCGGTTTGACTGTATTACATAACATGCGTCTTGGCCTCCGCCTCTGAAGGGTCATTGCAGACTCCTGAATGCTTACTAATCCCAGCAGACTCCGACAAAAAAAGCCTTGCAGGAACTGAACCTGGTTGCACAAATTCAGACCAAATGACACTCCTTTTTTTGTTTGTTTGTTTTTTGGACCCACAAACGATAATCATCAGCAACGTGGACCAGCTGGAGGTGTGTCAAGAAGCATCTTGGGATGACTCCGAGGTGACTCCAGGGCCCTGGATAGACATAGGCAAGTTCATTCATGACGGTGCTGTGGTTTTTCTCCAGGGTGCCAGAGATGGCTGTACCCTGAGGGTGTGTCTCTACCGTTGTCTCCTTGTTGTGGCTCAAGCGTGACTCACCAGGGTTTCTCGTGTTGCCCTACCACAGACACAAATGATTCCCACTCTTCTTTTGGAGAAAATTGTGCCGCCCCTCAGATGGGCTGAGGCGTGCCAGATGTACAGAAGCAGCTCGATCGCATTCAAATTATAACGTGTATGTTTTCCTTTTAAACTGTTCCTGTGTCTCTAAGCAGCAGCTGGGAGAACACGGAAATTATTCAACAGGAGTAACTCAGTTTTTGATGATGATGAGGAGGAGGAGGAGGAGGAGGAGGAGGAGGAGGAGGAGGAGGAGGACAGCCAGTTTTGCTTCCCTGACAAAATATAACTCCCAACCCCGCCTCTGCTATCCCACTGCTGAAAAATCCGGATCAAAGTAAAATGCGGATTTTACAGTCACATGCTTGAAAACACGGTCCCTGTGTCCCCGTGGGTGTAGTAAAAAGAACCGCATCTTTTGTGATAACCACAAGCAGGAAGCGCAACACAGCAGAAGGAAAAGGTTTTGATGCGGATTTTTCCGAGTCCCCACAGACTCAATTACTGATTTAAAATCCGCATTGGAACTGAGACAAGCTTTGTACCACCTATATACCAGGTACTTGTAAAACTACTTAAGTGGACATGGTCACATTTTCCCCCCTTTAAAGTCCACTGGTCCTGGGGACATAATTTTATTAACCATATCTTCAAGCAGTTTGAAGTGGTTTTTAGTGGTTGTGGGATAGCAGCCACAAGTTTAGTTTCTGTGGTGAAACTGTGTTCTGATCTGGGGACCCCCGTTTTTCAGCTGTTTCCAAATAAGTGACCATGCTAATCATTCACAACATTTTAGCAAAGGGGCAAAAACGGAGAGGAGGAAAAGAGAACATAAGAGCATAAGAACCTAAGAACAGCCTTGCTGGAACAGGCCCCAGCCCATCCAGTCCAGCATTCTATCTCACACAGTGGCTCACCCTTGGCTTCAGGGCATTCCCAAGCAGATGTCTTCACCTGCTTACGATTCCCTGCAAATGGCATTGAGAGATCTCCTGCCTATCTCTCCAACCCAGAGAGATAAAATAACATATAGCATTTTAGAGGCTGAGCGGATTGCTCGGTGATTTAAGAGGTTAAATTCGGACCAAAGATCTTAGGGGTTCGTCGCTCTTCCTTCCTCCCCACCAGAGAAAGAGAGGAAAAAATGCAGCTCACCTGGAGGAGCTTCCGTTTCTCTTCTGTTTCTCTTCCCTTTCTCTTCTGCTTGCTTTTTTATCTCCCCAGCCTCTTAAAGGGGCGGGGGAGAAGATTATATCCGGACCATTTTCACCCACCTCAAGCAGGTACAAGAAAGTGCAGCTGGGTCGCGCTTAGGTGGGCGGGGTCCCACTTAATTTCCTGCAAACTCCGGAGCTGGTGGGAAAACACTTGTAAAGTCCGGAGTTTGCAGCGGAGTTTAGGGGTCGTGTATAAAGGCCCTTAGAGGTTGGGGTTATGATCCCCGCCCCGCCCCACCCCCAGCCTCCTGGGAGAAGATCCAGCCTGTGTGGCCTTGGGTCAGCTGAAGAGTCCCAGAGCAACCGCAGAAGGAGGAAATGGGAAACCACTCCTGAGCAGGGGAGTGGTTTCAGGAGGCAGAGATCTAGTCTCGTGCGCTCCCGGGCCACTGTGAGATACAGGAAGTTGGACTAGATGGGCCTTTGGCCTGACCCATCATGGCTCTTCTTATGTTCTTATCTTCTTATTCCTTACCTGGAAAACCCTGAAAAGAGTTGCCATAAGGTCCACTTTGACTTGACACCAGGTCATCATCACCATCGCCAGTGGTTTCTGATAGTAACGATAACTGGCTGGATAGCTCAGTGGGTTAGGTGCCTGGCTGTGGAATTTGATGCTTCGAAGAGTAGCCAGGCTGCCTAGATGCCCTAAGCCCATCTGATCTCACCTGATTTTGGAAGCTAAGCAGGGTCAGCCCTGGCTAATACTTGGATGGGAGACCACCAGGGAATACCAGGTGCTGTAGGCGCATGGAATAGGAATTGGCAAACCACTCCAGTATTCCTGCCAAGAAAACTCCATGGACATGGGATCACAAAGAGTCGGAAATTACTCTAACGACGCAATACACACATACACATACACACACACAAGAGTGGCCAGTCTGGGTGGCCTTGGAACTGGCCGTGGCTGGCAAATAATAATAATAATAATAAAGCCGACTGGCTCGTGCTACAGCCAGCCATGGGGCCACATGGTCGGCAGTAGACAAATAAATAAAAATAAACAAATAATTTTTTTTTAAAAAGAGCGTCGACCCGGCCCCAGGGGTGGCCAGGTTGGTGCCCTAAAATAAAGAAAAAAATATAAAAACTAAAACCAGCGCTGACCCGGCCCCAGGGGTGGCTGGGTCAGTGCTCTAAAATAAAGAAAAATATTTTTTAAAAAAACAAGCACCGACCCAGCCCCAGGGGCCACATAGTTGGTGCTTGAAAACAAACAAACAAACAAACAAACAAAACAGTAAAAACAAGGCACTGGCCCCAAGCCGGCGCCTCAAAAATCCCCTGCCGCAGGGGCCAGGATCCACTGCTGGCACCAGCACCGCCGAGCCGCCACCGCTGCCACAGGTAAGAACCCGCACCGGTTCGGATCAGTTCGGGTTCATACAACCAGAAGTTTTTTTAAAATTTGTACGAACCCAACCACGAACCGAACCAAGGGTGGGCCCGAACCAGACCAACACGAACCATGGGTTTTCTGGTTCGTGCCCACCTCTACTTAGGGCCTTTTTACACGACCGCTAAACTCCGCCGCAAATGGCTCCCTGCTCCGGAGCTTAAAATTGTTTACCCACCAGCTCTGGAGTTTACTGAAAATTAAGTGCGACCACGTCCACCTAAACGCGTCCCAGCGCACTTTTCAGGTACCTGCTCTCCAAGGGTGAAAAATCTTGATGCGGATGTGCCGGGCTCTCCTCGCTTCTTTTTGTTGTTGTTTTTTTGCCTCCCGCCCCTTTAAGAGAAGGAACCAGGAAGCGACGGGGCTCCCGGCAGCTTCCACCGGCACCGGGAGGTAAGCCTTTATTCTTTTGTCCCTTTTTTTCTCCCTCCCCTCACGCAGCCAGCAGCCAGGAAGTGCGGAGGGGTGGGGACGCACGAAGAGCGACAAACCCCTAAGATTTCTGGTCCGAATTTAAGTGACCAGCGGATCTTAGGGGTCGTGTAAAAGCGCCCTTAGTAAGACCAAGTTTCCAAAGAGAACTAGTCACCAAAATCCAGATTCCATTATTTTGGTAAATTTAAATGTGAATCTTGAATCTTCTCATGTTTTTGTATGATTAGGAGCTAAGGGAAAGAATAGGCTCCAAAAACATCTGGATTCTTTTAACTCCCACTTTTCTCCTCTTTCAGTTATTGTTACCCAGAAATACTGCAGGATTGGAGAGCGGGTCTCCCCACAACAATTAAACTTTGATGTGGGGCGTGCCGTCCTGTTTTCGCTTGCAGCCATGCGTTTCGCTCAAAAGCACCAAGACGGCTGACTCGTAGGTTTCCAGATGTTTTCTAAGCCTTTTTGGGGGCTGCTGGCAGGCACAGCTGGAAAATGCCGTTTTGATCCAAGGCCGTCCTGACGGCAGTATAAATATTCATCTTTGTGGTGTGTGTTTGCTTGTGTGTTCATGGTCGCACCATTTCTTGCTCTTATGGCAAAGACTGTGGCTCCAGCATCCCAGTTTCAAGACTGTGTATCTGGGAATCTGCATTTTATTTGTGGGCATAGCAATGAATGAGATGTGCCCTCTGATTGGCTAGGTTGCTGTGATGTCACAGAGGCAGGTACACTGGACCTTTTAGCTGCCATTGGCACTAGGGATGGGCATTTCGTTTCGGAACCAGTAGGTTACGAAAGGAACCCCGCGAGCCCAGGTGGTCCTCAGAACCGGCTGATACACGCAAATCCAATTGCTTTACCTTTCTCTGTCTCGCGCAGGGTTAAAATCCAACGAGGAAGCACATTGCGATATCATCTTTCCTGCTTCATGCTGCTGGCCAATCTGAGAGGGAGGCGGGACGATGCCTGTCCCTGCACAGCTCCTGATTGGCCAGCATCACAGATCTAGCACAGATGACGTCGCAGCATGCTTCCTCGTTGGATTTTAACCCTGCGCGAGACAGAGAAAGATAAAGCAATTGGACCTTCGTGTATCAGCCGGTTCCGAGGACCACCTGGCCTTGCATGGTTTGTTTTGTAACCTACTGGTTCTGAAACAAAATGTCCATCCCTAATTGGCATAGATGGACCTGACTCACCTGCAATCCCTCGTTTTGGCAATGACCCAGTCAGCCTCCTGGCATCCATAGTGGATCCATGTGGGCGCCGGAAGCCTGACCATTGCCAGGACTGGGCTCATGTGTGGCATTTGGCTGGCACAACAGAATGGGCCCTGTTGGCAGATGCACTTATGTGATGTTGGTTTCATTCCAGTGACAGTCTACCATCAAGGCAGGAAGCGCCTTGCAGCCCTGGTCATACACCTTCTTGCTAGGACTATTCCCTTTGGTACACAACAAAAGTACAGGGAGTCACAGAAGAGACCAGCTTCAAAGGCCCCAGAGTGCCCCCATTTCTCATCAACTGGCACTGACTGTCCCAGTAACTCATTCTGAGACATTTGTAGGAGAAAGAATAAAAACACCCCATTACTTACAGCTGGGAAGAGACCAGCGGCAAACTTGCAAAGCAACAAATTGCTTCCATCAGACTAAAGAGAGGGAAAGGAAACATCAACTGAGAGGTGGGGCTTCCTTGAAGTTTTGGTGGGAGGGAACAACTGTTTAGTGGTGGATAGATTGACAGTCACCCCAGCCCAGACAAGTCCATCCCACTCACTCAAACTATAAGCAGCATGCAAGGTTGTAAAAGCTCCAACAGGAACAACTCAGTGAGTTAGAGTACGGGGGAGGGGGTTTGGAAGATTGGTTCCTCACCACACCTCCCAGGAGAAGAGGCAGTGTGGCCTTGCCAAGGTGGTGATGTCCTAAGAGCACCTCCAGAGGAAAATACAGATAAACAACTCCTGAATATTCCATAACTAGAAATCTTTGGAAAGGATTTCCATAATTCAGGAAGGATCAACTCCAAACCACCTTATTAAGCACATTATTAGTGTTGTTGCTGTGGTCATATAGCTAGAACTCACATTTCCTTTGAATAAGTGGTTGAGATCTCTTACAATAGGTAACAGTTCCCTCTACCTAAGACACGTGAGATCTACAGCAGTCAAGGAAACACAAATGCTTGGACCTTGGTGTGATTTATAAAGCAGCTTTGAGCTTTATAATGGTCCTCAACACCGCCCAGTTCTAGCAGTATGATTCCATAAGAACATAAGAAGAGCCATGCTGGATCAGGCCAAGGGCTCATCTAGTCCAGCTTCCTGTATCTCACAGTGGCCCCACCAAATGCCTCTGGGAGCGCACGAGACTAGATCTCTGTCTCCTGATACCACTCCCCTGCATCTGGTCCTTGAAGTACCCTGGTTTTAAGCCTGGAGATGACCCATCTCCATCATGGTTTGTCACCTGTGATGGACTTTTCCTCCAGGAATCTGTCCAATCCCCTTTTGAAGGCACCCAGGCCAGATGCCATCACCACCTCCTGTGGCAGGGAATTCCACAGACTAACAACACGCTGGGTTAAAAAAATTTCTTTTGTCTGTTGTCACTCTCCCAGCCCTCAATTTGAGTGGATGTCCCCTAGTTCTGGTATTTTGTGAGAGGGAGAAGAGCGTCCCTCTATCCACTTTGCTCATGCCCTGCATTATTTTGTACGTCTCGATCATATTCCCCCTCTGGCGCCTTTTTTCTCCCAGATTTAAGAACCTCCCCAAGTTCATCCTATGGAACCCTGGGGTTTGTAGTTTAGAAAGGGACTTGGAATTCCCTGCTTGAGAGAGCTCAAGACCAGTGGTTCCCACCTTGGGTCTCCCGATGTTCTTGGACTACAGCTCCCAGAAACCCCAGCCAACACAGCTAGGGCTGAGTTTTCATTCAGTATAATCCGGGGGAGGGGGGTGAGGGAACCAAGCTGGGGAACCACTGCCCTAATCCATTCCCCAGAACTACCTCAGAGAAGCAGGAGTCCCTTTGCCAGACTACAAATCCCATGATCCAAGTGGGAGCAAGCGGTTCTAATTGCACGGTGTAGAAATGCTCTCAGCTTTCCTAAATCACTCTTATTTTCTTCAGCCAGATTGCGCTACGACTTTCCATTCCTGATGAAGCGTAATTTTTTTTCTAATTTGACATCAAATCTCAATTTTATTTTATGTAGCTTGGGCTTTATAGCCATTCCAGGACACGGGAAACCCTCCTGCTCCTCCACCCAGCCACGCTGATCCGGACCATGCCAAAAGGTGACCGGCATGGAAAACTGTTGTTTTTTAATTAGAGAAAGCGATGTAGCCAGAGGTGTGGGCCAAAAAAAGAGGAGGAGGAGGGGGAACCCATGTCTACTCAAGCAGATTCCTTCCTGATGACTTTTCCATGCCTTGTGGCTTTTTGTTTTCGCACAGTCTACGAGGAGCCGGGCTCCGTTTTTTTGGCTAGGCTGTGCCTTTGTTCTTCCTTGATGTGCAAAGGACTCTTTTGCTTCTCTCCCCCACGTCACGATCCGCTTCGCAAAGGTGTCGCCGTAAAAAAAAATGTCCCAGACTGGATAGTCCAGGCTCTTTCCAGCACCGTTGGAGTATCTGCCTATCATGAGGCTGATGTAATGTTTGCTCAGCAGTAACACAAGTGCCAAAATAGGTGTCCCACACTCGCTTTTTAAAATGGTGTGGGTGCAATTGTGATAGAAGATGCCACTGTCTCAGGCCTTGATCACAGGATGGAGCCCAGAATTCAGCTCTTCCCAGGCTGGTCGATGGAGGGTTCCAACCCCTGAGGGAGGGCCGAAAAGTAATAACTTTAAAAGGGGTGCCTTCTCAGTGGTTGAACCTCATCTGGAATCAACTGCTCCCCAACATCTGCCTGTACCCCCTACCTCACTGGGGATATTCAAACATACATAGAAAACCTGGTTTTTCTAGCAAGCTTACCCTGAGTTTTGTTCACAACCTTAGGGGTACATCAGGGAGTGACCTTTTGAGCAAGATGAGTAGGGTATAAATGCAATGACAACATGATAGATAGATAGATAGATAGATAGATAGATAGATAGATAGATAGATAGATAGATAGATAGATAGGATGGATGGATGGATGGATGGAAGGGATAGATAGATAGATAGACAGACAAACAGTCAGACACTGGTCATTTTGGAGCAGGCCGGTGTGGGCTAAATAGGGTTGTTTGAGATCAGGTTTATGTGTAATACATCATTTTGTGCAATCCTCACATCCAAATAGTGCTCTTGAGCTCAAGTGACTCTTTTTGGTCTGGCTCCAGCCATTTTGAATTTCTGATATCATGAAGTGGCTTAATAAGCGAGCCACTTTGAGGTAATGACAGACTGGGCTATAGATGGAAAATTTCCAGAAACTTTCCAGTGGGGGTGGGAACACCCTGACTTTCCCCAGTTTTTTCCATTTTTCTCTCAAAGTTTTGCTCCATGGCTTCAACATTTTACATCTTTAGATTGAACACTTCTGCGACTCCACAGTGGAAGGGCAAGGGAGTGAAAAATTGTAAAGGATTTGCTAGACCAGGCCTGCACAACAGGTAGACCGTGGACTACCGGTAGCCCGTGAAGGGTTCAAAAGTAGCCCGCCAGCCATCAATAAGAAAAGTGAGGGGATAAGTTCTCCACCTTTCCCTTTCCCACCCCAAGGACCACCACTGCCCCAGCAAAGTTCTGGGTCTGCCAGCCCACTGTCTCAGCTGAGCGGGGCAGTTCAAGGGCCATGGCACATTGAAATCTGTTCCCTCCGGAATGGATTAATTGGTTTTCAACGCATTCCTATGGGAAACCGCTGCTCTACTTACAATTTTTTTTTACTTATGAGCATGTGCTCGGAACGGATAAAATTCGTAAGTAGAGGTTTTAGTGTAGTAGCCCTCGGGCACTTTGGGCTGGGAAAAGTAGACCTCAGCCTGTTCAAAGTTGAACAGCACTGTGCTAGACCAGCGTTTTTCAACCACTGTTCCGCGTTACACTAGTGTGCCGCGAGATGTTGCCTGGTGTGCCGTGGGAAAAATTGAAAAATTCTAAAAAGATTCAACCCAGGGCCGGTGGGCGGCCCACAGCTGGGAGGCGCTATAAATAGTGTCCAAGGGCCAGCTTGGCTCCTCCCCCCCGAAGCCCCGCTCATTCTCTTAGTGTTTGCCCTGTGCCTGCCGCCGCCGCCGCGACTCGCTCGCTTCCCTCTCCCCCCTCCTTTTTTTTACCCTGGACCACCACCACCCCTTTCCTGGGAGCTACCAATGGACTGAGCCGCCCAACAGCCCGCCCGCCAACACGAGCCGGCCCGGGAGCCCCAGCCCAGAACAAACCACCAGGTGAGGGGAAGGGGAGAAGGGGCGCCCGACTGCCCCACGAGCACCGCGGCAGGGCTGCGAGGAGGAGGGGATGGAGGAGGCCTCCACCGGGCCTGGGCTGAGGAGGCGGGTGGGGGGGCTACTGGCACGGCTGGACGGCCGGACGGACAGCCTTTAGGGTCCGGGAGGGGAAGAGCCGTCTCTGAGGAGCCCCGCGATGGGTTCCTTGAAGTCTTGGCCCTTTCTTTCTGTTTTGGGTCGCCCTCTTCTCTCTCTCTGTCTTTTCTTTCTTTTTTCCCCCACCTCTCTCTTTCCATTCGTACCCTTTCCCCTCTTCATAGAAACGTGCTCATTTCTAGCCTGCATATGTGTATGTCTAGCAGCCTGCCTACTGTAATTAAAATTGTAAACCGCCCAGAGACTCCTTGAAGTGGTATGGGGCGGTATACAAGCAGAACACTTTCTGCCTTCTTTCCTTCCTGCCTTCCTTCATCCTCCTCCCCTCCTGTCGCTGGACTTGCTGAAGGCATCTGCCTTGGCCACACTGTGGAGAGCAAGATGGGCTTTTAGGTCTTATTTGTGTTCCTGGAGAGTCAGTGCCCCTTCTCAGGTCTCCACTGGACACAGAAGTCCATGCAGGGCAAAATGTCTTTAAAAAAACAACACAGGTAAGTGGGAACTGGGTGCTAGAGAGCGGGCTGCCTCAATCTGTGGCCCCTCTGTCCTGCTTCTCCCTACACCAGCAATGGCGAACCTTTTAGAGACTGATATAGGCACAGAGTTAAATTTTTTAACATTTTCTAATGGTGGTGTGCCTCGTGATTTTTTTCATGAAACAAGTGTGCCTTTGCCCAAAAAAGGTTGAAAAACACTGTGCTAGACCATCGCTGATGTGTTATATCCCTTATTTTAAAAACTGCTTTAAAGGCCTCTGTGAATGATCTCAGATGCTAAACGATTTCCTCTTGCTGAAGACAGTACTAATTGGGCTGAGAAGGAGGGTTAAAAAGTGGGCCTGCGGTGGTGCTTCACGCTTTTTGCTAGAACCCCTGGTGAACGGGTTTTCTGTAGCATTGTGTTCCTACTCCCTAGCATGTTATGACCTGCAGAGGCAATCACTGGAGGCAAACAAGCGAATGCTTCCTCTGCATGTCTTCCTTCCTGAGAAGTGAGGGCTTTGTTCCCCACCAAGGCTTCATCTTCTAACAGCATTTCTCAAGAGTCTCTTGGGTGAAACTCCTTGAGGAGAGAAAGCCAACAGCTACTGGAGATCTCATATATCAATTTGAGGAAATGGACGGTGTCTTCTTCCTTGTAAGGCAAACACGTACAAACACACCCCTTGTCAGGGTCTGATTTCAGCTAAATAAGGAGCCTTGTGGTGCAAGTCTGCTCATGCCATGACTGACCAGTAGAGATGGGCACAAGCTGAAAAAATGGCAATTCGTTTTGGTTTGTTTCATTTTAAGGTTCGTTTCTTTTCTTTTCGTTTTTAATTTTTTTGAAATACTCATTTTGTTGTTTGTTTTGATTCATTATTTGTGGGCCGGTTCATTTTGATTTGTTATTCGTGGGCCAGTACATTTTGATTCATTATTCGTGGGCCAGTCGGCTTTTTTTGTTAACTTTTGCCGGCCACGGGCCATTTTTTTTTTTTTTGCCAGCCCACAGGCTGGTTCGAAACGAATAACGAAACAAACCAAAAGTTCATTTAGTGCCCATCTCTACTGACCCCAGGGTTCAATCCTAAATAGCCAGCTTGAGGTTTACTCACCCTTCCATCCTTCTGAGCTCAGTAAAACGAGTAACCAGGTCACTGTGCTGGGTCCAATGTGTAGCCTGCATAATTAAATTTTAAACTGCCCAGAGAGTGCTTTAAGTAGTGTGGCGAAGTATATGAGCTGCGTACTTTTTGTTCAACACTGGATCTGGTGTGTGTGTGTGTGTGTGTGTGTGTGTGTGTGCATTTGTGTGTTGCTTTGCTTGTCCCCTTACATGGCAAGGATCACCAAGGATGGTCCCCTTCTCTCTACCATCAAGAATGGTTGATTCCCTACTCCGTGTTCCAAGTCTGGGCCAAGTTGATTTTTTAAAAATATTTTTAAACCTGCCTTTCTCCAAAGTAGCAACTATCTCTCCAACCCAGAGGTTGTCCTTAGGCTTCCATAATGATAGCCATTGATACCCTTGTTCTCCATTAACTTGTCCAATATTTTCTTAAAGCTGTCAAAGCACATTGAATTTGTCTCTAATGTCATGTAGCTCATATCAAGAATCAAAATGGAGAAACCTCCGTTCTCAATACACTGAGCAACCCTATCCCTTTGTAAGGTAAAGGTAAAGGTAAAGGTAAGGGTTCGCCCTGCACATTTGTGTTAGTCGTGTCTGATTCTAGGGACGATGCTCATCTCCGTTTCCAGGCCAAAGAGCAAATGTTGTGCAAGTCCGTGGCCATGTGGCCGCCATGGCTTAATGCATTTCTGCGCATGGAACACAGTTTTACCTTCCTGCTTTTTCCAGTGGTACCTATTTATTTACTTGCATTTACATGCTTTCGAACTGCTAGTTTGGCAGGAGCTGGGGTTAACTGCGGGAGCTCGCTCTGTTGCTTGACACCTGGGATTCAAACCACTGAGCTGCCGACTTTGCAGCCGATAGTTTCAGCGCTCTAGCCTGCTGAGCCACCACGCGACAAGAAACAAAATGGAGACACCTGCATTCTCAATACATTGAGCAACCATATCCTTTTGTAGCTGGTAGCAAGCATACACACAGCGTTTCTTTTCCTTAGCTCTCTGTGTCTGACACAAAAAGCTGCTGTCCCCTTCCTGTGATCTCTTCAGATAGCTCCAGTTACAGCTTAAAAACCAACCATCACACCAAAAGCATGGCTTTCTACAGGAAAGTTCACCCATTGTTACCTGCATTCTAAATGTAACAGAGAAGAGATGCACCCAGACTCTGGAACTCCTTCCCACTAGAGGCCAGGACTGCCTCATCTCTGTTGTCCTTCTGGAAACAGGCAAAGACCTTTCTCTTCAGGCAAACTTTTCCTGAATGATGGACCACCATGTGTATGCAACCCCCATTCATTAAAGCCTCTGCAGCTGCTTTTCTGATCTGGCCCCCAGTGGTGTCTGGGTGGTTGACATTGAAAACTTTGTGTAGGTTAACTATAACTACTTATAACCTTGTAGCCTTAATGTAATTGTATCTATTAATGCTGTAAGATGTCCCTCAATTCCCTGTTCTCAAATACTTGAGCATGTCTTAATGGTACTGGACTGTATATTATCCCTCATTACTGTCAGCTGCCTTGGGTCCTTTTCCAAGGAGAAAGGCGGGGTAAAAATACTCTTAAATAAATAAATAAATAAATAAATAAATAAATAAATAAATAAATAAATAAATAAAGCTTTTGTAAGTGCGCAATAAGTTTTGTTCCTATAAGGCACCCTCAAGCTTGAGAGGGGGTTTGAGCTGCGTGGCTATCACAAAACACAAATACACAACTAGGCTACAGGCGATACCTTTATAGGCCACTAATAACCATTAAAAACATTGCAAGCTTTCGAGTGCAAAACACTCTGCTTCAAACAAGGTCCCAAAAGTTCAAACATGGCAAAAGATGTGCTCAAGCTTGAGAATCTGTTTGTTGCAACAGTAAATCCCTATTTTCCACCCAAGAATTTGCCAGCCGTAAATACTGTATATATATTTATTTATACATTTCTATACCACCCGTCTTCAAGAAGAACTCCGGGCGGTTTACATCAATATATATATATATTTTAAAACAGTACAACATCAAAGATCAAGGACTCATCAAAGACTCAACCACCAAACTTGCCTTTTTGAAAGGGTCTTTTTCCCCCCCAAAGGCTTAAAATCTCTTTTGGGAGATCCCCCCCAACATGTTTTGAATGCTTCGAACCTGACTGTTTGAATTGCATCGTAAGTCTGTCTCTATCAATCCTTCATCATTCCAGACCTTTACAACGTGTAACACATAACAAAGAAAGATATTTTCCCCGCCAGTTTCAAAACAGGCAGTTATAATAGCTCATTAGGACGCTTGTCCTCTATCTGATCCAAGCATCCTTCAAAACAGCCAAAATTGCTGCAGGTGTCGGCAGCATCTGTACAGCGTTGTGATCATTATATATTTGCTATTGAGAAAACTTTGTGGCTGCCAGTGCACACTGCGCTGCCTCATATGTGACAGTTCCCTTTGAGGTGAAGAAGATAAAATAATTTCTGAATTAAATGCAATTAAATTCCAAAAGGAAGGTGAGCTGGACAAGAGGGTGAATTTTACTGGAAGCTGGGCTAAGGACTTTGGCATCCAAAGAAGTCCAGGAGCTCTTTTCCGTGGTTTTCTTCAATGATTTGTTGGCTTCTAAATATGGATAAGGCATACCTCCCAAGAGTCCCGTATTTGCTGGGAAATCCTGTTTTTTTTTAACCCCTATTTCCCACTGTCTTCCCAGATGTATTATTTTCCCAGAAATGCCCGGATCATATAATTATTAAAAAATCCTCTGAATAGCATGGGTGCCGCCATGTTGGGGACAGCTATTGGGCATGCTCAAAGCATCAAGCATACTCAATAGGTGGTAGGGGCGGGGATACTGTGACCACGATCCCTTATTTTCAAATCCAAAACTTAACAGGTATGGGGTAACGTCCAAATTATTTTGGAATACAAGTCCCCGATTATCCAAGAGCTGTTAAATCCTAACAATTTTAATATGCCTCACCTCTGGCTATGAGCTACAATCCCAAACAGGTTATTCAGGCATCAGATCTACTGGATTATTGTTCTTACGTGCTATCAAGTCACCTCCGATTCATGGATAACCCTATGAACAAAGCATTTCCTAAATGGCTGTTGTGGGTTTTTCGGGCTGTTTGGAGAACAACGGCCAAATAGCCCGAAAAACCCACAACAGCCATCAGACCCCGGCCGTGAAAGCCTTTGAGAATGCAATCTCCAAAATGCCCTGTTTTGCTCAGCTCTTGTGAACTCAGGCCTTTGGCTTCTTGTAGGAGGCGGTCCAACTCATAGGGCCTTCTCACACGACCCCTAAAATCCGCGACAAATGGCTCCCAGATCCGGAGCTGAAAATTGTTTCCCCATCAGCTCCGGAGTTTACAAAAAATTAAGTGCGACCACGCCCACCTAAGCGCGTCCCAGTGCACTTTTGAAGTACCTGCTCTCCGGGGGTGAAAAATTCCTGATGCGGATGTAACGTAGTGAGTGCCGGGCTCTCCTCGCTTCTGTTTGTTGTTTTTTTGCCCCCTGCCCCTTTAAGAGATACTTAAGAGACTGGAATGCTGCCAGGAGCAGAGCGAGACGGCAGAACGGAAGTGAGCCGGCATTCTTTTCTTCCTTTTTACCTCCCTCCCCTCACGCAGACAGCAGCCTGGAGTGCGGAGGGGGTGGGAACACAGGAGCAGCGACAAACCCCCAAGATCTCTGGTCCGAATTTAAGTGGCCAGCGGATCTTAGGGGTTGTGTGAAAAGGGCCATAGTTGGCCTTCCTCTTTTTATTTATTTATATTTGTTTATTTATACAATTTATATGCCACCCACTACCCAAAGGTCTCTGCTGCCTACTGCAACACGTTTGCTTCCAGGAATTGTTCAGATTTGATCTAGTACCCACTCAAATGGCTTAGAGTTACTGTGGGGCAGGGAAGGCCGAAGGGGCTCAACGAAGGAGAGTGCCGCCCACCCCTGCCAACATTGAGAGGGAGGAATGGCGGGGAAAGCAAACGCGGAGGGAGGAGGCGAGGAATGCCCAAATAAGGGAGGAAAAGGAGGACGAGTAAATGGGGAATCCTTAAAGATTGGGGAAGGAGAAAAGGCGGGAAAGACAGACCAACCCACGCTTGTGGAGGTGGGGTTTGGGGAGGTTAAAAAGGAGAGACAATGCATCCTACCCCCAGGCTGGGAATGGGTATGGATAGAAGACCCTTACACAGGGAGATGGAAGTGGATGATGATGACTCATGCTGAGGCGGAGAGCTATCAGAGGTGAGTTCACAAAAGCCTACGAAAGATGGATGGAGAAGGTGAAAGCAGAGGAGAAACGGACCGGGAGACACTCTTGAGGGAGGGGTTTGGCCCTCCGAGAGGACCTTCCGCTTCGGCGGAGACCTGGACCGAAGGTGACCTTGGAGGTTGGGGTGCAAGCCACGATACCGACCCAGGACTTGGAACCTCTGAAAGGGTCTGGTGGAACCCTCCCCTCTGCGGAGTAGAAGAGGGCCTGAATTTCTCCCTGTTCACCCCTACCTGGGACTCTAAAAATAACCCCTTTGGGCTCGGTCCCACATCCCTTTAAAAGCAGTTTAAATTACTAGATAAACTGTGTCTAAAAATGCCGTCCCCGTGATCACCGGGCTCTGTGGGGAAAAAAAGAAAAAAGAAAACCTGGTAATGCCCCCTTAAGCGAGGTTTCTGTGACTCACCCAAGAGTTAGGGAATTTTTTGCCTTGCTTTGATAATCCACCTTTTAAGGAAGCAGACGCCGTGGGACCACACAGATGATCCGGGTTTCTTCTTTTTTTTAACTCATAGCACCCACCAGCTGTTCCTGGGGCTGATCGGCATTTTTTTTAAAATTTCTTTTCACCTTCGGAGAAACAGGAAGCTCCATGCGGTGCCCTAAGTTTTAATTTCCCCCAGCCAAGTGGGCCATTTTTTTCAAATGCTAGTGCCACCTGCTGGCCAAGGGGGCTGAACTGCACTTTAAAATAATAATAAAAAAAACAGCTTTAGATATGGGAACTCCTGTCCCACTTATTCAATCACGTGATGGGACAAAGAGGAAAAGCCAGACCTTCAGAAGATCAGAATCAAAACCCAGGCGAGATAGCAGCCTTAGTTAAAGACGTTACACCTGTTGATTCTGTTATAAAGAGAACTGCCTCCCGAAGTGTGGAAGAGGACAATAAAACTCATGTTGGTTCGTTGAAAAACGCTTCTTTATTGAGTTCTAAAGGGCGGGCAGTCTGGCGAACAGGTGAACCCCCACAGTTACATTAAGGACCAACTTTTTGGGAAAACAATTATACATCTCGTTTAGGATCTAAGAATGTTTCGCTGGCCAAGGGCATTGAAGTAGAGACTGCAGCTACGGAGTTTGTATCAGTTCTGCTTTAGAACATTGGAAATTTACTCTCCCCCCCCCCACTACAGGTGCCAGAATCTTCTGGGCAACCATGGCCACTGCAGTCCAAAATACTTTTTTAAAAAGAACATAGAATTTGCAAGGCCTATTCTATCTTCATCCTGCTGCACTTCCCTCCCGTCCACACAGGTCTGTGTGCAACGCTAGCCTTCTGACTGGGATTGCACCGCGAAAGATCCACTCAGCTGTTGTGAAGATTTCATGGGACATGGAGTTGCATGACATCTGGAGATTAGCCGGACTGAGGGTGGGCGCCTGAGAGATCTCCTCCATGTGTTATAAATACAAGCCTTTTCAAACCCAAACAGTACAAAGTGTTTTGGTGCTTCAGAGATGCCATAAACCTAAGATGGAATAAAATAACAAGCTTTTTAAGGATGAAGGAGATTTCTTTCTTCTGCACCAACTCTGGGTAAACAAAATTCACATTTTGCACGCAAATACTAGGGAGGGGGGGAGTCTTCATTTCCACTCGTGCGTTAAGAATGAAAACAAAAACATTTTTGAGTCCTTTAAACAAGCCAGACAAACATAAATGTTTAGGCAGTTCCCTCTTTTGTTTAGGGTGTAAGGTGGGCTTAAAAACTGCTTCAGAAGTGGGATTGATCCAAATGCATATGAACACAGCAATCAGAACCACAGATGCAAACCAAATAAGGGTGCGACGACACTGGAAAAGTCAAATGGGAACCAAGATGAAAGCACAAAAGCTGATGATTACTTACAATTGTTCACAGATCAACGACAGAGGGACAACACGCCCACGACTTCCAAGTGACTTAAAGAGAGGGGGAAAGAACGCCCTGTTTTTGAAATCAAATTTGGAGCCTTTTGGCTTTGCTGTGATTTGATGAAATCGCACAAGATCTGTGGATCGATTCGGGAGTTCAGCCTCCATGCTAAATGCAATGTAATAAGTTCCCTTCAAGACTTCCTTTCCCCCCCTTCCTTCCTCTGCCTCGCCTCTGCTGATCTGAAAATCAACTGGTCGGATGTAAATATGGGAAATAGCTGAGTGATAAGATGAAAGATTGGGTGATCTAGCACTAATGTGATACATGTAAGATTTAAATAATAATCATTAAAAATTTGGAGGACAGTCGAGAATATGGGAGGATGTTCCCCTGCTCCAGAACATCATGTCCCAGATGCCTATATATCATTAAATCACACACACTTCACAGACATGCTTGGCTTTCTTTTCAAAAACAGATTATAACAAACCATACGGGAATAGTTCTTGCTGCGGGGGGGAAACAAGATGCCTCATAGCAGCAGGGTGAACAAGCCACTTTGGGGATAAAAGCATTGACCTGGGTGCTCAGTCTTAGGCGGTGACTTCATGTCCATTTTGTCTCTGTTAGTGTTGCGCTGAGGAGCAGTACAAAAAATGTTACTTCATGTCTGTGGCGCAACTAGTGAAATTTGTCTCAACCACGCCCCCAGAACGGATGCCAAGCGCGACAATCCTGTTCCTGGTGGTGGGGTAGGGTTTTCCCTTGTCACTCTTTATTCCCCCTTTCTGTTCCGAGACAAGACACCATGTAGTAACAACTGTCACACAACAAAACATTCATTTCTCTCAGAAAACTGTGTCCTTTTTTAAAATTTTTGAATTTTCAGAAGCGAAATATCAAAAAAGAATTTTTAAGCCCTCCAAAAAAGGAAAAAGGAAGCTACACAAATTCAGTGTTTGTCACGGTACAAGACCATGAGGTAAAACTTGTCACGAGACAAGTTATCACGACCATGGGAACACTGAAACAGGGACAAAACCACGTGATTGCGACCAACGCTGTCACGGTACAAAAGTAGTCGTGGAACAAAGAAGGACGTGAAGTAACCGCCTTACAATGCTGCTTGGCACCCATCCCTTGGTCTAACACGTCTCAGTTGCGTGGATGGAGACTGGGAAGGCATCGGGGTGGTCCCTCATCTGTTTCTCCTTCTCTGCTTCTTACTGAATTAATATGTCCAGCACAGCCAGGAGAAGCAACTTGCTCAAGGTAACCCAGAGAGCAAAATAAATGAGCAAATTATTTACTGAGCAGCCCTGCCCTTTCTGGTTGAGGTCCATAGTTCTTCTTATTATGCTTTAAATCCTGGTTGCCAGAAGCAGGGAAGCCTCTGCCAGGAACCATTCATGGTGATCCGTTTGAAAGAATCCGACTAGAACCTGTGACCAAAAAAAAAGCCTTCCCTCTTAAAACATGCCCAAATTAGAACAAGCTAGAGTTTGGAAAACGAGGTCTAAAAATAAAGAATCAGATTGTTGTCTTTCATTTTCCTGGGAATTTTGGATTTGTTTTGTTTTGTTTTTAAGAGTGCTGTATATTTATGGAATCTCTAAATTTAGAGACCTGTAACTCCAGAAAAAAAAAGGCCGTTGGAGGGTTTGGGGGTTGGCTTGTTTTCCCCTTCTGGATATTGGATAATTTTAATTGTTCGAATTGCCAGAACAGATATAGAGAAAAGCCTCTGTAATGTGCTGGACTGAGTAGTTCTGATGGATCCAGGAGTCAGTTTCCCCCTGCAGCTGTCTCCAAACCTGAATCATTATCATCATAATCTGCTATCAAGTCATTTCTGATGTTTAGCAACACTTTTCAAGGTTTTTCAGGTACAGAATACTCAGAAGTAGTACAGTACTTTAAGCATTGTATCTTCAAGCCTCATAGCACAGTGGTTGAACTGCAATACTGCAGTTAAGACTCTGCTCAGGGCCTGAGTTTTGATCCTGATGGATTTTGGTAGCAGGGACCATCCAGGAACGTGACAGAGGTGGGCAGTCAAGTGTGACTGAGCTCTTAAATGTGTTAACATTGTGAACTGCCTTGGGTCCTCTCATTGGGAGAAAGGCAGCCTACAAATGATATTAAATACAGTATATCAATAGTTCGGTAAAGAGAGTGAGATTAATTCAGGTGGAGCAGATTGATTATGAGACTAAGATGTAGAAGACCAGAGTTCAAATCTTCGTTTGGCTATGGCAGGGGTCTGCAACCTTTAAGATATAAAGAGCCACTTGGACCCGTTTCCGATGGGAAAAAAAAACCTGGGAGCCGCAAAACCATTGCGACATTTAAAACAAATATATACATCGCTGTTCCGCCTCAGCAACCGGGCGCTGGGCCACGAGGCTCCGTGAGGCGATGACCCACGCTCCGGGCCTACCAGCGCCGCTGCCGCCGCCACCACGGTCCCGCAGCCGGAGGCGAGGGAGCGGCGCCCGCCTCAGCGGTTGAAAGGACCGGCCTGCGACCCCGCGGCTGGTCCCTTTTTTTGGAAGCGGGTGAGCGGCGACCTCTCCCCCCCCCCCCACACACACACCCTTCTTGCAGCCGTGGTGTGTGTGTGTGCGTGGACAAAGTTTGGCTTGTGAAGGAGACGGAAGGAAGGGGCGGGTGATGCGACACACACACACACACACACACACACACACACACACACACACTTCTTGCAGCCGTGGTGTGTGTGCGTGTGTGGGCAAAGTTTGGCTTGTGAAGGAGACGGAGAGGAAGGGCCGGGTGATGCCACACACACACACACACACACACACACACACACACACACACACACACACACACACACACACACACACACCCTTCTTGCAGCCGTGGTGTGTGTGTGTGTGCGTGGACAAAGTTTGGCTTGTGAAGGAGATGGAGGGAAGGGGCGGGTGAGGCTGAAAGAAGCGGGAGGGCGAGTGGCGTGCTGGGCCACCATGGATCTCCCGGTCCACTCCTCCATTCTACGTACCGGCTGCTTGGGCCTGGCCGCCACCGCCTCCCCTCGCCCTTTTCCCGGCCGGGCGCGGCCATTGTGCCCGCTTCCCCCTCGCCGCCTTCGCCTCCGCCTCCTCCACTGCCGGCGGTAGCGGGAGGAGGAGGAGGAGGAGGAGGATTACCAACACGTGTGGCTTCCTGCTGCTGCTGAGCGGCCCCTGACCCCCGTGGTGGGAGGAGACCCCGGCGGCCACCGATGCCACCCCCACCACCCCTCCAACGCCGCCGCCGCCATCCTGGCCCTGGCCGGCCCAGGAGCTTTCGCCACAGCCGAGGAGGAGGAGGTGCACCGGCGGCGGCAGCAGCGGCTGCAGCAGCACCAGGAGGAGGAGGAGGAGGAGGATGAAGATGAGGAGGACGGCGGCGGCGGCGAGCTGGAGTTTCCCCCGCGGTCCTAGTTTAAATGCCGCGGGACCCCTTCCACAAGGGGAACCTCCCGGAGCCGCGGCAAAGGTTCCAAAGAGCCGCATGCGGCTCCGGAGCCGCGGGTTGCAGACCCCCGGGCTATGGGAACTCACTGGAGAGCCGTTGGGAATACAGTAGGAGCCCGGTATCCGCCCAGGATCAGTTATAGGCCTTCCTGTGGATAACGAAAACTGTGGATAAGAGAAAATTAAAATTGTGGATAAGAGAGAACACCCCCCAAATCCCCAAAACTGCTGTTTTGTGAGAGTAGCTTGCTTTACGGCTGCTGTTTTACAACAGTAGATTGCTTTACAGCTACTGTTTGTGACAGTAGCTTGCTTTGTGGCTGCTGAATTATTTATTTAATGTTTTCCTCTGTCAACCGTGGATAACTGAATCAGTGGTTAATGAATCAGTGGATACAGGGGTCCTACTGGACCAGTGAACCTCTTGAATTTTTCACAGCCTTTGAGGATACCACCAGAATCACCATAAACTGGATGCAACAAAAGAAGATGGAGATGAGAACCCCTGTACAAAAACTGTTGTTTCAGAGGACACCAGTAAAATCTGCTTCCCAGGGAGAACTGTCTTTAATTAATTCTTATTCCTCCCCTCTGCATCTGTTTCTGCTTTAGCTTTTTTTTCCAGTCCTGGGGCAAAAGAAAGGTTCTGATGTCTAGTTTTCGAGGCCAGTGGCATTGAATTAAAAAAAGAAGAAGAAGAAGAAGAAAGAATAAATCTTTTAAAAGTAGGCAAATCTATTTCCACTCCAGAAAAACAAAACTGCTGTAGTCCGAGACGTCTGTGCATTCCCAAGGGATTTCTGAGGATTTAGTCAAAAGCCAGAAGCAACGGAAAACGTTTCTGTTTCTCACTCCCCATGTAGTAACATTAGGTGGGTTGTGAGGTGGTGAGCCGTTCTTATAGGAAACATGATTATCCCTTGTGTACTGGGGAGGGGGGGGGAATTATCCAGGTATGCTTCACGGGGCCGCAAATTACAGCTCACACAAGCTGTGGCAAAAACCAAAGCAGCCCGTAATTATCTATACACACACCTTTTGGCCTCAGAGGTGTCCCTTAAAAAAGACCCACCCTGTTTTCAGGGCGCTTCACCCCATGGTTGCCATGCAACGGAATGAAAGCACAGGATGCAAATGTGTGTCTTCTCCGAGGAATGCGCTACCTTTCAGAAGGAGCCATTTTGCCTCGGGTAAAAAGCACTACCTGGTAGAACCTGCTAGAACCTGCCTGTGTGCTTCAGCCTTGATGGGGATGCTTGCTCCAGCAAATGCTCCGGTGCTGGATCGGTTGCATTCAGCTCACCGGTGTGATTGGACCCCAGGTTGGTCCCTGTACCATAACTGTCAGAGAATGTTTATTCATTTCTATGATTATTTATACAGAGTGGCCTTCAATTCAAAATGGGTGGTATATTAAACAAACAAACATATAAACAAATGGGTACCCTGCAAAATTAACTTGTAAACCACCCGGAGAGTGCTTTGAGCACTAAGGGGTTGTTAAGAAACAGCACACTTTATTTATTTATTTATTTATTTATTTATTTATTTATTTATTTATATACCACCACCACCCCTGTTAACGTAAATTGGACTGCTCTGAGCATTTCACAGCAGGAGACAAACACAACAGACATAAATTAAATAAAACAGGCAAGTCAGACACCAACGGAAAAAGTATTAAGAGGCAAAAATTACAACATAAAAATGAATCGCATGAGGCAATGTTGTTAGACCACTATGGGTAGGAAAGGAGATCAATCACTTTGACTGGTATTAAGATACTGTTGATTTTCTCTGGAGGCAGAAGTAGCTTGAGGAAGAATTATGAGGAAAATGAGTTATGATGATACACTAGTACCCCCGTATCCGCTAATGGGCTGTCGGCTGGTCCAGTTATCCGTCAATGCCGCTAAGAATAATTAAATACTTCACTGTCACAAATAGATGCCACAAAGCACGTTAGTGTCATAAACAGGTTTCCACAAAGCAAGTTACTGTCACTAGCAAGGCGTTCACTCTTATACACAGATTTTGGTATCTGCAGGGATTCCTGGAACCCATCCCCCGCAGATATGGAGGTCCTACTATATAAGGGAAATCATCTACTCTGAAGGGGAAACAATGCTTTAATTTCACCCATCCAAACGCTGTTAATAGGTACACCATGGGGTTAGATAGAAGCAACACTGGTACCTGTGGGTCCTCCACCACCCCATCATACTAGACATGATAGATCCTTCTATGGAGGGGAGGGGATGGAGAATGTGCATGGGAGGAAAGAGTGTAATCACTTGAGATGCTGCTTTACATGCTTCCTTCTGCTGCACATCACAGAGTCATGGGAGTAGGCCAATTGTTGGCCACATGGATTCATTACACTAAGGATGTCTTGAAAGCTGGTGTTTTTTGGTGGAAAGAGCTTCAGATTTGGAGACCTCCTGGGTTCAGAGCCCTCCTCCTTTGCGGGAAGTCACTGGGAGGTGGCAATAAGAAGCAATCACTTGGACATTTCACACTTCCTGAGGACAATCCTACTCTGCCAGAGACCTTTGGAAATACCCAATGATATATTGATGTCAGAGACACCAACCATGAACACAGGACTGGTGCAAGCTTGTGGTTGTTAAGCTCAATGCTAAGATCATCAGGAGAGGGCTTCTTCTCCGTCCCACCACAGGTGTGCATTTGGTGGGGGCATAAGAAAGGGCCTTCTCTGTTGCTGCTCCCAGCCTGTGGAACTCCCTCCCACTGGAGGCCAGCCTGGCCCCGTCCTTGCTGTCCTTCCGCAAGCAGCCAAAGGCCTGTCTCTTCAGGCAGGCTTTCCCTCAATAGCTGGCTGTCTGAAGTGGGATTTTTAAATTGATTATTACTGCTTTAAATGTCTTTTTAGAACTGCTTTCGTTCACCATTTCTCAGTGTGTTGTTTGCTTGTCTCTTTTAAATATTTGCACACTTACTCTTTTTATCATGTCAATATTGTCTTCAAACTCTGTAAGCTGCCTCGGGGTCCTTTTTAAAGGGAAAGGCAGGGTGAAAAGATTTAGAATAAAATAAAATGTATGCGGCAGAGGAGAACTAGGCGATGGTTTTCACCAGAAACCCTGTTGGCAATCATTTTACTCATTCCTGGGGTGTGTGGTGTGTTTCCCTCCCTTTTCAGCTTTACCCCTTTTCTTCCAGTTGTATTCACAACAACCCCACACTTTTCGCCTTTCAAATCTGCAATGCTCAGGCTATTGGGGGAGGACAAACATTGACGCACATCTTTTATTTTCCTTTTATTTTAGCAAGCAGAAGAATGTGTGTATCTATGACGTTGTCCAAGAGTGCAGGACAAAGGAGAAAAGAAAAGAAAAAAACCAGCCAGCGCGGACGTGTCTATAAATAGCACAATCATGCCAATTGTTGTTTCATTTCTGGATATCGAGGGACGCCGGCCTTTTTATAGCCATCAGGAGTCTGAATTTGTTGCTCTCCTCTCGAAATAGGGCTGTCGACCTGCAATCAGCAGGAGAGCCGTCGCAAAGCTTTCTGCTTTATCTTTTGGCCTTTGTTGTAGCAACTTCCATCTTTCAGTCTTCTAGACAACGTCTCACAGTAAACTTGGGTTGCAGCCATATTTTCCTTCTTTCTTGGGGGAGAAAATTCCATGCATGTTATACCAGCATCTTAAGAACATAAGGACATAAAAAGAGCCATGCTGGATCAGGCCAAAGTCCCATCTAGTCCAGTTTCCTATTATCTCACAGTGGCCCCACCAAATGCCTCTTGGAGTGCCTGAGACTAGATCTCTGTCTCCTGCTACTACTCCTCTGCATCTGGCCCTTGAAGGACTCTGGTTTTCAGCCTGGAGATGACACATCTCCATCATGGTTTGTCACCTGTGATGGGCGTCTCCTCCAGGAATCTGTCCAATCTCCTTTTGAAGGCATCCAGGCCAGATGCTATCCCCAGATCCTGTGGCAGGGAGTTCCACAAATTAACAACACGCTGGGTAAAAAAATATTTTCTTTTGTCTGTTTTCACTCTCCCATCCCACACTTTGAGTGGATGTCCCCTAGCTTTGCTAATTTGTGAGAGGGAGAAGAGTGTCCCTCTATCCACTTGACACATACCCAGCATTACCTTGCGTCACTGTGTCCCACCTTTTGCATTTTACCTCAGGCAGTACAAGGAGCAACTCCCTTCCTATCATTTCCCCCAAGAAAATAAACAGCCCTGCCCTCTTTTTCTGTTCCGAAGCACAAGCTCCAGACCTTGAGGATAGGATGCAAACCAAGCTTTAGAAAACTATTTTTGAGGAGTTTGGCTGCCAGAACACTTCCTGGCCACGGTGGCTCAGAGATTATGGGAGTTATCATAGCAAAAGGAACTTCCTAAGATTTATGGTGTGGGGGTGTGTGTGTGGTCTAGAACAAACATCCTTCTTAAGCAGTTACTTCATGTCCTTGTTTTCCCCGCTACAAATTCTATACCGTGACAACTCTGGTTGCGACCATGTGGTTTTGTTGCTGTTCCTGTTACCACAAAGTTTCGACATTTCGGTAGTGGTAAAAAAAAAAAAGGAGGAAAAACCCAACCAGAAAGTGAAAATGGACTTCCTAGTGCAGAAGTACCGCAATGAAAATTATCACATGTCTGCTTGTAGTGGTACAAGAAGAGCAACTTGACTGCAACAAGAAATCCATCATCCCAGGCCAGATACTAGATTTGTTGCGCTTCGTCGCATTTTCAGGGGCATGGTTGCAACAAAATTGAGGGAAATACGAAATGGACGTGGGGTAATAAATTTTTGTACGGGTAATAAGGGGAACTTTTAGCGAGACAAAATGGACATGTAATAAGGGCCTTAGAGCATAGGAAAGCTGCTACAGTTCTCAAAATCTCCTAGTTAAAAACTTCAGGATTTGTAGCCCCCCCCCCAAAAAAAATTAGACTTTCTGGACCAGTTTCCTGTTTTTTATAGTGGTTGACCACAAACTTCCACAATGGTCCCTATCTGCTTTTGCTGCTCTCGTCCCCGGTAATATTTGCACGTATGCTGCCTCAGTACCTGGAGGCTCCATAGAACTAATATCTGTTGTTGGAGGTTAAATCCTCCTGCAGGCCACAAATGACAGTTCATTATTCCATCCAAGGAATAAAGCTTAGCTACTTAATATTTTGTGAGTCAAAGGAAAGGCACTCCATCAGAAAACTCCTACCCCTCCTGCTCATTAGGGTCCTAATTTTAAAAGGAAGGCACCACTGTTGGACCCTGCCCTTCCACATCCCAGACTGGTGAAAAGCAATCAATAATACCTTAAGAATGCAGAAGGCAAAAATGAATGAATAAATTAAAAGGACAAAATGGGCCAAGGCGGAATTTATTTAAGTTGCTCTTTTGAAATTGTCGGTAGCAAAAACATAATGATTTTCTGCAATTTGCCAGACTCTTTGTCATCATTAGATTTTCGTCTACATCCTGGGCTCCACCATGCTAGGGTATTATTCTAACCTTCTCCAGCTCACACTCAAGTTTAGAATACATTAAGATTTCGTGTCATTAATAAATGCCAAAGAAAGACCAAGTAGAGCCGAGGTCCAGAATCTTCCATCTGACCAAATTACTAGTTTTCGTTACCAGTCCTTGTCTCTACCAGCAGAATTTGATGTGCCAAGCTTACCCATGCCTTTCCAAGGAGAAAGCATCTAACCCAAGCGAGATATTAGATTGTTTGAGAGAACCAAGTCTCCCCAACTTGGGAGTGGTCTTCACTTGGAGGACATGATCCTTAGGAACTCTTCGTAGTTGACTTGACCATCTCCGTCCACATCCGCCTCCTTAATCATCTCCTCCACTTCCTCCTCCGTCAGCTTCTCGCCAAGCTTGGTCATGATGTGCCGCAGCTCTGCCGCACTGACGTAGCCGTTCCCATCCCTGTCGAAGACTTGGAAGGCTTTTCTGATCTCCTCCTCCCCGTCACAGTGCTTGATTCTCCTTTTGATCAAGTTGAGGAATTCTGGGAAATCGACCGTCCCATTGCCGTCGGTATCCAACTTGGCAATCATCTCTTGGAGCTCCGCTTCGGTCGGGTTCTGCCCAAGGGACCTCATGACGGTGCCCAGCTCCTTGGTACTGATGGCACCATCTCCGTCTTTGTCAAAGAGTAAGAAGGCTTCCTTGAACTCAGCAATCTGTTCCTCTGAGAGCTCCTGGGCCATGATGGGTTTTTCTGCCTGTTTCTTTGGTGCTTCTCAGATCTCAGCCTTGCTCGCTTGCTGTCTCATGCAGTGACAAAATGATTCTCCGTTCCCGTTTGCAAACTGCCAAAAAAAGTGGGGGTGTCTCCTTTGGCACACAGCCTGTGATGAGCTGGTTTTTTGGCACATTAAAAAAAACGAGGCAACACCCAGATTGCGTTTCTCTTGGAGCCAAGACAGAGATATGAACATCTACACCCTTTTCATGACCTAACCTGTCATTCCTGTTTATGGCAAACTTGAAACAGGCAAGTATCATGTGAATGTGCCCTGAATATACAACGTGGTTCTGGAAAAAAATTATAATATATATAAATAAAAAAGATAAGAAGATAAAAGATAAAACATTGACAAATAAATATGTAATATACATAAATAAACACAGTGGGACCTCTTAAAACGAATTTAATTCGTTCTACAGGTCATCTTGTTTTAAGAAAATGTTGCCTTATCAAATGTGATTTCCCATAGGAATGCACTGAAAATGGATTAATCTGTTCTGGAGGCTATGGGTCGCTTTGTTTTATGAAAATTTTGTCTTACGAAACACGGTTTCCCATAGAAATGCATTAAGAACAGATTAATGTGTTCTGGAGACTAGAATAAAGACAAAAATAACCAGTTTTTTTCCTGTGTACATGCATAATGATTTTTTTGCCTTGCAAATCATTCCATAGGGAATGTTTTGTCATGTGATACATGCCTATTCCCGGATTTTTCCCCTTCCTATGAGGTTTTTTGTTTTACGAGGCTTTTGTGTTAAGAGGTACCACTGTATATAAAAAGATTTACCCAAGCAAGTTAAAAGTCATGTTAGTATCCTTCTCTGGTGAATGCTCTGTTTTTCAGAATCTCTCAGCCAGCATGCAACATAAGAACATAAGAACAGCCTTGCTGGATCAGGCCATCACAGCCCATCCAGTCCAGCATTCTGTCTCACACATCGGCTCACCCTTTGCTTCAGGGTATTCCCAAGCAGATGTCTTCACCTGCTTACGATTCCTTGCAAGTGACATTGAGAGATATCCTGCCTCTCTCTCCAACCTGGAGGTTGTCCAACGACTGGTGGCCATGCTGGCTGGCGTGTTCAGGGAAGTTCCTTCACAAAATTAACTCTTCCAAACTCTGTCATTGCTGCTCCAAGCTCTGTTGTTCTGCGACACGAGGTTGCCTGCAATTCATAGTGACCCTATGAATGAGCCATCTCCAGAATGTTCTGTCCACAACCTCCCTGCCCAGCTCTTATAAACCCAACCCAGTGGGTTCCTTTAGGGCAGTGATGGCGAACCTTTTAAAGACCAAGTGCCCAAAATGCGATTCAAAAACCACTTATTTTTCATAAAGTGCCAATATGGCAATTTAACCTGAACACAGTGGTACCCCGGGTTACAAATGCTTCCGGTGCTCAGAAAAGCCAGGGAGGAGTGGCGGCGGCTCATTCATAGCTCAGTTTACTCTCCATCCGCACCACTCTGGGCATCCCAAAAGCGGTGTGGCTGGAGAATAAACTGGGGGTAAGAATGAACCCACAAGACGCTGCCTCCCCCTCGCCCGGCTCTCTGCACGGAGCCCAGTGGGAAGTGTCATGGCTGTGACGGGGCGATGTTGCTTGCCCACAGAAAGGGCTTCGTGTGCCACCTTTGGCACCCAGGCTATTGACTTGCCAACACTGCTTTAGGGAGTTAGTATGTCGTTGTGAGGGGCCAAGCATTAGTGAGCCGTCTGAGAGAACACCTGCGGAACAGAAGATTGAGGAGGAGACGGAAGAGAGAAAGACTGCGGGAGCCTTGCAAGCAAGCATGCAGTATGAAAGAACAAAAGAATATAGATAAACCCGATGAGGAGGCGTCGTGGGTGGCAGAGGATGCACGGGAGATGGAAGATAAGCATGTGAGTGAGATTGAGGAGTGGGTAGAGCGTGAGGAGGAAGGCGCGAGGGGAGGCAGTTGGGAACGAACAGTAACTGACAGGAGCTGTCAGATAGAGGGCGGTTACCCTCGGGAGAAGGAGAAGAAATGGAAGAGAAAAGAGCCTGAGGAGTTTAGATGGTCAGTCCAGGTGAAAACCCTTGAGGTGGCCCTTGACCAGTGAAAGGTTCCAGGCAGAATGGAGGAGGTCCAGCGGAGAGAACCCAGTCGCGCACCCATCCTGCGGGACTCAATGCTTGAGACGGGGGACGGTCGGTCGCCCTTATCGCTAAAAGGGTTAATACAAGAATACAGTCCAGTTCAGTTGGATTTAGAAGAACCTTTGTTTGAGCCTGTTAATTTATCTAAGGGCCTTTATACACGACCCCTAAACTCCGCAGCAAATGGCTGCAAACTCCGGACCTTACAAGTGTTTTCCCACCAGCTCCGGAGTTTGCAGGAAATTAAGTGCAACCCCGCCCACCTAAGCGGGACCCAGCTGCACTTTCTTGTACCTGCTTGAGGTGGGTGAAAATCCCCAGGTCCGGATTTAATCTGGTCAGTGCGGGGCTCTCCTGGCTTCTGCTTGTGTGTGTTTTTTTGCCTCCCGCCCCTTTAAGAGAAGAGGTGGGAGGAAAAAAAGCAAGCAGAAGAGAAACGGAAGGGAGCTCCGGAAGCTCCTCCAGGTGAGCTGCATTTTTTCCTCTCTTTCTCTGGTGGGGAGGAAGGAAGAGCAACGAACCCCTAAGATCTTTGGTCCGAATTTAAGGGGCCAGCGGATCTTAGGGGTCGTGTGAAAAGGCCCTAAGTTACTGAAACAAGCACAAGTGCCTGAAGAGAATGTACTTTCAAGGTGTTACACAGTTCCTGTTAATAAAAATCCGTTTAATGTTCAATTGCAAACTGACTCAGATCTCATTTATGAATCGGAACCGACCCTGGAAAGATTCGAACCCTTACAGTCGTGCATTTGGTCTTCCAGATTAGTTAAGTCCAGATCAAGACAGACTTGCTTTGTGAAGCACTGGACACTGGTTTCATCGTTTTCAGAGCTCTAGTTTACAGAAATGTGAAGGACGTCTCTATCCCAAACTTCCATTGGTACCACACCCTTCTCAGAGGTCACAGCTTCCTGCTCTGATGCAAAATGGCCTAGATAACTTATGCTGAGTGTTCGGGATCACAACAACCTCCCGCCTCCAAATGGCAGTTCCCAGGGTTTCCGAGGGAGAAGTAATGACTATTAAACCATTGTCATGCCATCAAGTAGGCCAAGGGAAGATCGGGCTCCTAGGAGGTGAATCATAGAATCATAGACTCCTAGAGTTGGAAGAGACCTCAAGGGCCATCCAGTCCAACATAAGAACATAACATAAGAACATAAGAAGAGCCATGCTGGATCAGGCCAAAGGCCCATCTAGTCCAGCTTCCTGTATCTCACAGCGGCCCCACCAGATGCGTTTGGGAGTGCACAAGACTAGATCTCTGTCTCCTGATCCCACTCCCCTGCATCTGGCCCTTGAAGGACCCCGGTTTTAAGCCTGGAGATGATACATCTCCATCATGGTTTGTAACCTGTGATGGACTTTTCCTCCAGGAATATGTCCAATCCCCTTCTGAAGGCATCCAGGCCAGATGCCATCACCACCTCCTGTGGCAGGGAGTTCCATAGACTTACAACGCGCTGGGTGAAAAAATATTTTCTTTTGTCAGTTCTTACTCTCCCAGCACTCAATTTGAGTGTATGTCCCCTAGTTCTGGTATTTTGAGAGAGGGAGAAGAGCTTCCCTCTATCCACTTTACTCATACCCTGCATTATTTTGTATGTCTCAATCATATCCCCCCTCAAGCACCTTTTTTCCAGACTAAAGAGGCCCAATTGTTTTAGCCTTTCTTCATAAGGGAGGTGCCCCAGCCCAGTAATCATTTTAATCACAGTAATCACAGTAATCAACCCCCTGCCATGCAAGTATGCCACGCCCGGCATATGGCCATCCATCTGCTTAAAAACCTCCAAAGAAGGAGATTTCACCCCCCTCCTTTGTGGTAGCATATCCCACTGCCGGACAGCTCTAACTGTCATGAAGTGTAAGGGAGGACATTTGACTAATTATATATTTATAAATATATATGGCTGCTTTACTAACCACAGGTATGGACAAGCCCTCATGTATTCAACAACAATGTATTTTAAGCAATACATATATATATATAGCCACACTAGTGACACGAATAATGTAGTTATATTCACTTAAGCACTCCACGTATATATATACATATATACATATATGTATCACATTCACATGTATCTACATTTGTATTCTTTGGTCAAGCCTTTCCGGCTAGAATAGAGAAAGGAACTTCCGCTAAGTCAGCAAAAGATCCAATTAAGTTCCTAAGCTTTGAGGATCACACACTAGCAATTAACGTGTGTCCAAGGCGTACCAGGGAGGCCTTATCTCAGCGTCTGGGGTTTGTAACTGTCAAATGTCCAAGGACATAAGGATGATCCTACCCTCCCTGCCTGTGAGGGGAGGAGATCAAACGTACCAGTTAGAACTTTTAGGCAAGTGTCAGGAATACAAAATAAATGACCAAAGATGTCAATTAGTGTTTGATGCATGTAACAAATGTATATGACGTAAATTCGGATGGGCGGAGGGGGAAAGAGTGCTGGAAAAACCTTATAAAAATATCTCCTTTCGTTTTCTGGGTGGACTTCTCACCACCAAAAAGTGTGGAAGTGCCCTGATTGATCAATCAATAAATTCTTTTCGTCTCCTGAGACTCAGACTTGGTCTTTTGCAGCCCATGAAGCGCAGGCACGCTGGCACGGGACCCTCATAAATTTAAATTCCTTACATTTCTGGTGCGTTGGCCGAGAAAGATGCCACTGCCCTAGCGCTCTTGGGAGTCTGACTTAAATCACAGTAAGAATTCATGCTGACCCTGGAACAAATCTAGTCCGGACCCTCTGATTTTGAGAGGAGACTTGTTCTATCAGCATTGGACACAATACTGTTATTTAAGGAGAAACAAAGCCGGCAGAACAACGGAGGAACTGAAAGAGGACTGCGCAAAAGAAATCTGGTAAGAAGAGAAAACTAGTTGTGGGGTGGCGTGAGTTCGAATCTAACAGCTCTGTGGAGTGGAGAAGATTGCGGATTCTTGTTGTCGGCCCCGGGGGGGGGTACAGGGAGGAGAAGGGTCGGATACGACCTTAACATCCCAAGGACTAGGGGACACTGAGGGACACTACGACCCTGAAATCCCCAAGGGAGGAGGGGGTTTTTCAGACTGAAACAGGAGGAGAAGAGCGCTGCTCTAACATCCTGGGAAAGTTTGCAAAGCCCAACATCCCTAGAGTCCGCCCCTAAGTATTTGAAACAGGAGGAGAAGAGCGCTGCTCTAACATCCTGGGGAAAATTTAGAGATATATTAATGCATGGGCATGTGGGATGGTGATTCCACTTTTGAATTTTGCATGTGTGTTTTTCAAGGTAAGGGGCTGTGCCTCTATACCCTGCGTAACCATAGGGAAGTGGCCATTCCCTGTGTCTTAAGCAGGGGCAAAGACTGGCAATCTTTGCCCTACAATACCAACGGAGTTCCACCATCTTCGTTTGATTTTAGAGAAGTTAGAAAGATCTATTCTTAGGCAAGGGATCGCAGTTAACTGGGGAAACAGAAATGTGGGAGAGTTGTGTATGGTTGCTGAATCACATGTTGGCGTGTATGATGGGCATTTGATTGTTGAGGTGCGAGTCCGTTTGATGCTTGTGTGGGAGAAATCATAGGAACACAGTTAGACCTTTAAAGTAAACCTATGGGGATAAATTAGTGCAGTTTATGCACCCCCTTTTGATGTGCGATGTGGTAACATTGGAATTCTGCCACCAGAAGTAATGATTTTGGTATTAAATGGAACATGAGTAAGCTTTAAGAAGAACCCCTCTAACTAGGATGAGGCAGGACTTTACCATCTCAAATTAAGATTCTAGCCCTCAGGGAGGACAGACCAATTATGACCTGCTAGCAAGAGGTGTGTGAATGTACAAGGACGTGCTTAGTTAATTAATATAAGAGACTAAAAACTCTGCCAACTAGGAGACCCCTCCAGCAATTTTGATAATACCAGGGGGAATATGGGCAGTGAGAAAAATACTTTTGAATACTCAGGGATAAACAACATCCCGCATATTTTGTGACTGGCTGGTCACGCAACAAAATTTACCAGTTGAAGGGATATTTTACAAGGAAAAAATAGTAGAAGGAAGGCAGCAAGACAGAAGTGGGATGGATAGGTATGATGTTGAGGGAACGGGAGGAGAGCACGGAGCATTGAGGGGACAGGAAGTGCTAGATGGGGGATGCGTACCCCTGAATTGCCTTATTCAAGCATTCAGGAGGTACTTCCATCCCGCTACGCCAATGCCCAACTCCTTGGATATGGAAGCTTTAAACAGAACTAAGGGTTGCTATGCACCACATGAGGAGATAGGTAGGGACGTTATTTCTGAACTATTAATAATTAAAAGCAGGGAAATCAAATCAGGGGCTGAGCCCCTTCTGGCAGCTGGCCACGACAGAAAGTAGAATCAATGCCTTTTTTTTCCCTTCTCCAAAGGTAGTTAAGAACATTTGATAAAAGATTCTCAGGACAAAACTGCCAACAACTATCCTACTGCGCAAGTCTACCTTTTTTTTTTTCTAGACGAAGGAAAAGTGGGGAGAAGATCTTAGTCTCTCTCTCTCTCTCCTATCTAGGCATTATTTGCCTCCCCATAGATATAAGAGTGAAGGAAGAGAGAGAAAGTCTACATGTTCACCTAAGATTTTTTTTTCTCTCCCTCCTGATTTAAGTAGCTCTGTGTATTCATTACAAAAGCCACGCTTCTCAAATTAGGCTTAAGCCAACAACAAGATCAATAGCTACAGAAAGGGTGAATTGCCCCTTTGTTCCAGGGCATTTCACACCTAATATATTACTGAAGTAATTACAGGAGATTATCTGCTTGCCTCAGGCTGTAAAAGGCAGCCACGGGGGAATTTAAAAGTCGACAGCCCCTCCTTTCTCTTTCTGCTCTCGGGGCCACCTTGCAGGGCAAGGCAGGATAACAACTCCCAACCCCTCCTTTCTCTCCCAAGCCACTTGATAGAGCTTGGACGCAAAACTTATATTGAACACATCAACCTAATGCATGCATAGCGAAGGGAATAAACTGACCCCTAAAAGCCATAAGCCAGTAAATTTTACAGGCAATGGCCAGAAGGTCACTCCTCTCCACTTACGGGAACGACCACAATTTTCCGTGCTACCTTAAAAGCATAAAGAGGTGGCTTCTAGCCGACTTGCAGCATTTTTTTTTTCTCTCCTGGATAGGGGGAGAGGGAAAGGGGAGTCTATTGTTTAGAAGAGAATCCAGGAATTCGGCCCCAAAACGTCACGTTTTAATTTAATTAAACCCTTGGAATCAAACATACCTTTCAGGTATTTTTGCCAAAGAATAAGAGGTGAAAATCTTGTTATCAGAAACTTTAGAATAAAAGAATTCTTCGGAAAAAGGACACAAGAGAAACCTGATTATTTATTTTTTTTGGATGTGACAGCACACTAAAGCCCCCTCCCCTCTTTGTAAGCTGTCCTGCAAGCATATTTTTTATTTTTGCCTTTGAAGTAACTTACAAGTCAATCCCAAAGCGTTATAGTTAAGGCAGGCTTAAACACTAGAACTTAAGAGGAGCCTTGCTTGCCCAACATAGTGCACAAATTTCTTAATTTGATTTTTAGAAGATATGTTCAAACGCTACTGGGATAGTGATTTTCCTTGCGATTTTAATGACTCTTAAGAATATAAGAATTATCTTTTTGCCATAGGCGGTAAAAGGCTCGCCTGGCCACTAAAATGTGCAAAGTGTATTGGTGCAGCTTTTAAATCACACCTGGTCTCAGGAGCTCCCCTGAGGAAAATGAGGCTTATTTTCTTTTTAGAAAACAATATGGACTTAACGATTTTCTTTTTCCTTTTTTTTGTGTGTGCACATGAAACCTGTATGTAAAGGGCAAGATTCCCTATTTTAAAGGATGGCTCTGCAGTGCACATTATTAATTTGTTCCAAATTTCACAGGGAGCCTAGTAGCGTGGCTATGGAATATTGTTCCAGCTGAACTTGTGCAAAACTGCTGAAGTGCAGCTGTGTACTATGGCCCTTTTTTTTCATAGCCTGCACTACACTGTGCCATAGAAATCTGCACACAGTGTACTGCATGTAGCACTATCACACCTGGAGATCTGCAGATTGCTTGGCCATTCTTGTGTGTGGTTGTTTGTCTGTCTGTCTGTCTGTCTCTTTCCACACGGGAAGACGCTGGAGGAAACACCCTGTTTTGCATCTCATGGATATTCTGCCAGCTACACCTTTTTGTTGTCCCCGTGTAGAAGAGCAATTTGACTTGGGGATGGGATCTGTGGTTGATTAGGGACACCTGAGCACCTACACCTTGCAAGCGCTCATTGGGGCCAGCTGAACTTGTGCATATCTCCTGATGTGCAGAGGTGTCCTCATCATAGACCCCCTTACTTCACGTACTGGTTTTTACGAAGAGGAAAGCTTCAATCTGCCTTTTACGACATTTTTTTTTCCCGAGACTGTCAGATAGACTATACCACCCTGCCTGGCAGCACAAGGACAGCTGAGGGGCCGTTTTGTGTGTTTGTGTTCTGTGTTTGTCTGTTTGTGGTCGTGTGTCTGTTCTTCTCTTACCCAGGTACATCCTGGAGGTCGGGCTTTTGCTCTGGGAAAACGCCCACCCGTTCTTTATTTTTGGATCACGGAGTCGGTCGGGTTTGGAAAGCTGACGCCGCCGGTCGTAGATGCTCAGATGGGGACCCTCCTGCCCTCCATTCTGCCATCCCTCCTGGACCTCCCCCCCGCCTTTGATGCCTTTGATGATGCCATCTTCGTGATAACTTCGCTCCGCGAGTTCGATCGATGTGGGCTCCAGGATCCAGTGATGTCAGCCTTTTCACCCAGCGTGACCCGTACCCGCGACCGAGAGGGAGTGAGGCCTGACCGGTGACGCCTTCTGCCCTCTGCTGTAGATTGCCCCTATGCCTTAGATGACTTCACCCTGGACGGCGGGCGACAACATGAACCTGACCTGTGGTCACCGCATCCTTGCCCATCCTTCCCCAGATGACAGCGTGCGTTTGATACTCGGAGGGTCCCAAAGCAGCCTGCGGATTCACTTTCAACTCAGGTTGACAGATTAAAATCCTGTCTTCCTGTCTCTCATTTTCTCTTTTTTTCTTTTCTTTTCTGTTTGTTTATGGGGGGAGAGAGTGGGTCTGAAACAGCCACTGACTCTTGTTTTGGATTGCGGCCAACAGACTTCACGTCTGCAATTTAACCCCCTTTTCACCGGGACAGAGACTTGGGGTTTAACTACTGCTTTCAGACCTTCATTGATGCCTGTGCGCGTGCCCTGGATCACCATGAACTTGTGTTGCCACACACGCACACACCAGCCTCCCAGCATCCGACAAGTGAGCGCTTATTTTTTTTTTTTTTTTTTCCTGCGCACGGTAGGCTCCAGAGCAACTTTACATATTTACATTACCCTGTGCTCTATTATGATATTGTTTATTGTCTATTATTGATAGTCACTGTGAAAACTCTTACTGAAGTGCTTCTCTGGATGTGCCTTTTTATGTAATGATCATGCTTGGCCACTGAAAATGCTTTTTACTCACAAAGCATTGAGTGCCAGAGATTATGACTTGCCTTTCTATGCAATTTGTATTGAATGAGAGACATTTTGGTGCCCATGGGTGTTCACGAGCCTTTATACCTAAGAAAAAAGTGGCTTTATGAAGTAGCTATATCTACATTATTTTCTTCACCAAAGACACTGATGAACTAATCTTGGCCCCATGTTTACGGGGCAGATTTTTGTGTGTAAACTATCAGCCACAGAGACATTTCTGACCGGATTTCAACGGCTCATTCATGACTTTACCATGAGAATGTATGGCGCAAGGTGGGTTTTCTAAGCACCATCTAGATGTGTCTTATGCCTTTTTCAGCCTTCATGATATGTATATTACCTTTATTTAGTATCATTGCAAATGTCTATCAATTGAGAATGCACACACAACTGGGTGATTCTGCACAGCCTGCTATTATCTGAGTTTGAATGCACACCACACACACCTAAATAAGGTTGGAAAAAACCTGGCAAAGTAGCCTGGCCCACATATTTCCTTGGTGGGCTAAGAAGGGCATATTTTCCTTATAAGTATTTGGTTTGCAAAATGAACCTACAGTGTGGTGCTTTGTTAGAATTCAGGGTTCTCAGCCTGACTACCAAACACACAAACACGATATCTCACATGTGCACTGCTGTGGCAGGCAAATTAATTTGGGTTTCATGATTGTCCTAAAATAAGGTAATGAACAAATCTGCTGTTTAAAGCATGTTTAATTATCGCTTTGGGACGGGATCGTGATATCCAAGTCTATCACAATATTATCAAAAATTCTTATGCCAGCCCCTTCAACAGTTGAGAATTTGGGATCCTTGAGAAGTGTACAACATGGCCTGGGAGGTTACCTGATACTGCTGTGACCACGATGCATTTCTCCAACAGGGGAAACTTAAATGCTGTGGTCCATGGAACATATCCATCCGTTGCAGTCTGTGGGTCCGACCAGGGGGGGTCTTCTTACATCCCAAGCATGGCAACACTTCATCTGTTAACTTAACATTTTACTCTAGAAAGTGCCCTAGTGGATTAAGGGGTGTTTCTTTGTCATTCACCTGTTCAAATGCGTCCCTCACCATGAGACGCCACAAATCATGTTGTGATACTTCATTTTGTTAACTGTGTCTATAAGCCCTTTGGGGAAAAAGGACTGAGAATGTTTTTCTGACTGCCCTGCCTAAATTTTTGTCAGGAAAATAGAAAGTCCTTCCATGAGCCATGAAGACCATCTCACCCCAGGAATGACATAGGGGGGGCTCACGCAATGTTCACACTTTTGTACATATACCTTTGATATGTTTTGTTCGTCCCTTACAAGTCCATGGCGTTTTCTGGGAAATTTACTGGCATAAATTTCCAGAAATCCGTTCAGGGCCGAGTGTAAGGGAGGACATTTGACTAATTATATATTTATAAATATATATGGCTGCTTTACTAACCACAGGTATGGACAAGCCCTCATGTATTCAACAACAATGTATTTTAAGCAATACATATATATATATAGCCACACTAGTGACACAAATAATGTAGTTATATTCACTTAAGCACTCCACGTATATATATACATATATACATATATGTATCACATTCACATGTATCTACATTTGTATTCTTTGGTCAAGCCTTTCCGGCTAGAATAGAGAAAGGAACTTCCGCTAAGTCAGCAAAAGATCCAATTAAGTTCCTAAGCTTTGAGGATCACACACTAGCAATTAACGTGTGTCCAAGGCGTACCAGGGAGGCCTTATCTCAGCGTCTGGGGTTTGTAACTGTCAAATGTCCAAGGACATAAGGATGATCCTACCCTCCCTGCCTGTGAGGGGAGGAGATCAAACGTACCAGTTAGAACTTTTAGGCAAGTGTCAGGAATACAAAATAAATGACCAAAGATGTCAATTAGTGTTTGATGCATGTAACAAATGTATATGACGTAAATTCGGATGGGCGGAGGGGGAAAGAGTGCTGGAAAAACCTTATAAAAATATCTCCTTTCGTTTTCTGGGTGGACTTCTCACCACCAAAAAGTGTGGAAGTGCCCTGATTGATCAATCAATAAATTCTTTTCTCGTCTCCTGAGACTCAGACTTGGTCTTTTGCAGCCCATGAAGCGCAGGCACGCTGGCACGGGACCCTCATAAATTTAAATTCCTTACAGAAGTTCTTCCTAACGTTCAGATCGAATCTCTTTCCCTGTAGTTTGAAACCATAGCCCCGCATCCTTGCCTCTGAAGCCATGGCAAACAAACCTGTCCCCTATTCAATATGACATCCTTTCAAATATTTAAACATAGCTATCATATCCCCTCTTAGCCTTCTTTTCAGCCTTCTTATTGAAAGGCTAAACATTCCCAGCTCCCTAACTGCTGCTGCTCGTAAGACATTTCTTCCAGACCCTCAATCATCTTGGTCACCCTCCTCTGGACCCACTCAATGTTGTCAACATCCTTTTTAAGCTGAGGCACACAGAACTGGACACAGGACTCCAGGTGGGGTCTGACCAGAGCAGAATAGAGTGGTACTATCACTTCCCTTGATCTAGACACTATGGTTCTGTTGATGCAATCAAGAATTGCATTGGCTTTCCTGGCTGCTGCGTCACCCTGCTGACACATGTTCAATTTGTCGTCCACCAAATGTGGATTCTGTCCTACTGAGAGGGCTGACGAAGCAGGACATGGAGAAAAATCCTCTTTCACCTGTTGATCTCCTGCCTCTGAATAAGGAGGCACTATTTAGCATCTTATGAAATTAATCTCCATATATCGATGATGTGTTGCGTCATGATTGTGATGCATATTGCTTTTCTGTTTAGTTGTGGATTGTAATGCTCTGAGTGCATCAATAGGTGTGTGTGTGATATTTTAGCAATTGCTTTTACCTTTTTATTGATCTTCAAAATACTTCATGTATACAAGTAAGACAATTGGTCAGTTAGACATGGGCAGCGCCAGCAAAGGCTGAGGTTCAAAATGCTCCCGTTTTAAAAGACTACAACACCCAGAATTCCCCAGCCAGCAATGCACTATGCCAGTGGTGGCAAACCTGCAGCACTCTAGATGTTTTGGACCACAACTCCCAGAATTCCAAGCCTAGATAGCTAGTGACAAAGGATTGTGGGAGTTGTGGTCCAAAACATCTGGAGTGCCGAAGGTTCGCCACCACTGCACTATGCTATAATTTCCAGGATTCGACACCAGTATAGTGAGTGGTGAATTCCTGGATTGGTCGTTTCAGTTTAGAAAGCAGATGGAATTCCCCAGGTGCCAGAAACAGGACTGAATTGTACCGGTGTCTGCATATCGTTTGTGTGACTCATCCTGGCTAATTGCAGCTAATTGAGGAGGGTCTGGGCACTTCTCAGTTGCTCAGTCATGCCCTCGACTAGACAGGCAAATTGCATGTGCTCTGGCCACTCATCAGCTAGATACAATTAGCTATGACAACTTTGGATGTGATCACATAGAGAAATGGACCGTAATTTGGGCTGCTTATCTATTTCAACTTTGTAAACCGCCCAGAGTAGCTGTGCAGCTAGATGGAGCGGTATATAAATTTAAGAAATAAATAAATAAATGGATAAATATTTCCCAATGATCACATGAAGCATAAGGATGTGGACAGCAGCCTAATTGTGAACCATGCGCAAGCAGGACCATTGGATACGGCTGTGGGACTGCAACTTCTTGGAACTGGTCTGGAGTTAAAGTAACACTTTCTCATGGGGGGGGGCACACCTTTGCAACCATCCGATTGCATCCTTTCACCCATACTTTCTTCTTCTTCTTCTTCTTCTTCTTCTTCTTCTTCTTCTTCTTCTTCTTCTTCTTCTTCTTCTTCTTCTTCTTCTTCTTCTTCTTCTTCTTCTTCTTGTGCCTTATCCTCCTCAGTAGCCTGAACTGGTTTCTATCTAAAGCTATTCTAAACAGAGCAGTTATGCTCACTGCGAATCATTGGCTTAAGTTCTTAAGCCAGCATGTTTTTCTACACTGGCTGGGTGATCTTGAGCTAGCCGGGCACAGTTTCAGTTATGGGATTTGTAATGCCTCCTGGAGAGGGAGTTCTCCAAATTAAAGGTTACACGAGAGAGAAAGCAATTTATTGATTGACCGCTTCCTCCAAGGTCTGAGCCAGGGGCTGCCCCACACAGCTCGTGTGCCTGCTGCAGGTGCTTCCGACAGGTGTGTCTTCGCCCGATTCACCTGCATAAAGAATCTTCCTCTACAGGCTCTTCAGGTTCTCGGGTTCTTCTCCGGGGCCTTTGGGTGCGGGTGGAATCTTTGAATGCCAGGCAAAGGTGAGGGTGGAAGGAGGAAGGTTGACTTTGCTTCGGATCAACCTTCGATCTTCAGTCAGGCCACCCTGCAGGAGAAACCCACGAACAAGACAGAGATTAGAAAACAGCTCCCGTTGTCTGAAGAAGGGTACTTGTCCACGAAAGCTAACGTTAGAAAAATACAGTATCAAGAGAGCCTTTAAGGTTATCAGAAGGCCAATTCCATGCTAGGGATTATCAAAAAGGGGATTGAAAATAAAACAGCCAACATTATAATGCCATTATACAAAACAATAGTAAGGCCCCACCTGGAGTATTGTGTACAATTCTGGTCACCGCATCTCAAGAAAGACATAGTGGAACTGGAAAAGGTGCAGAAGAGAGTTAAAATGATTACTGGGCTGGGGCACCTCCCTTTGAAGAAAGGCTAAAACATTTGGGCCTCTTTAGTCTGGAAATTTGAGGGGGATATGATTGAGACATACAAAATAATGCAGGGTATGAGTAAAGTGGATAGAGGGAAGCTCTTCTCTCTCTCCCAAAATACCAGAACTAGGGGACATACACTCAAATTGAGGGCTGGGAGAGTAAGAACTGACAAAAGAAAATATTTTTTTCACCCAGCGCGTTGTAAGTCTATGGAACTCCCTGCCACAGGATGTGGTGATGGCATCTGGCCTGGATGCCTTCAAAAGGGGATTGGACAGATTCCTGGAGGAAAAGTCCATCACAGGTTACAAACCATGATAGAGAAACCAGGGTACTTCAAGGGCCAGATGCAGGGGAGTGGTATCAGGAGACAGATATCTAGTCTCATGCGCTCCCAAACACATCTGGTGGGGCCGCTGTGAGATACAGGAAGCTGGACTAGATGGGCCTTTGGCCTGATCCAGCATGGCTCTTCTTATGTTCTTATGTTCTTAAGGTGCCAACACGTCTTTGCCTTTCTTTTTTGTTTTAATTTTTTGTTTTTATTTTGTTTTCCCCTTTTAAAGCAAAAAATCCAAGTGGGCTGCTTATATACCACCCACACAATGCTCAAAGCCTTCTTGGTCCCCCCCGCATTCTGCTTGGATGAGTCATGAAACATTTCATAAGAAAAGGAGTCCAGTTGACATGACACAGTTTCTGCATTCTTCTTCTTCTTCTTCTTCTTCTTCTTCTTCTTCTTCTTCTTCTTCTTTCAGTGCCATGTCCTCGTAGAACGTTGGCAATCAGTAGCCTGAACTGGTTTCTATCTAAAGCTATTCTAAGCAGAGCAGTTATGCTCACTGTGGACCATTGGCTTAAGTTCTTAAGCCAGCATGTTTTTCTACACTGGCTGGGTGATCTACAGTCTTTCAGTCAAGACCTCCTTTTCAGGGTTATCCTATGGAAAAAACAAACAGAATGATCGTGTATTCCACTGTCTTTAGTAATGCGAGAGGAAGGAGCTGACAGCTATCACACATACATCCAAATTCATTCATCAATGTTACGTTCATGATTTCTTGCTTTTGTGTGTTGAAAAAGTGGAGTGCTGTAATTAAAAAAATAGTAATATATTTTTAAGGAAGCTTTGCATCTACCCCGAGGCTCTTGAGTGGGTCTGGTTTAAGCCTGCATCAATTAAGATGAATCTTGCTGGCCCATTTTTATCTGAAGTTGTCAGCCAGCTGGTGACTTATGTCCTCTTCCTCTTTTTTTTCTTCAGAAATTGGGGGTTTGTCTTCAGAAAAACTAAACATTGCTCCTCGCAGCTGTCATCGTGACCCTTGCGGTAACTCCATCATCAGTCATTCATGGTTTTGGCTTCGCGATTGCTCTCTTCTGCCTCCGTCAGCATCTGTTCTCTTTGGTCATTTTTCATAGGAAGCCAAACGCCTACAAGAGATGATGAGTTATTATTTTCTTTTCCTCTCTTTATCTGCCTGAGGGTAAATGAGTTGCTATGACATTCAAGAACAGTCTGTGGCAACAAGCTGGCGAAAGTCCCCTTTCGGTCCAGATGCTCATGGCCAGTTGACAGAGCTTCTGAGTGGTGCCACCCCCACCCCCAAATAACAGGGAGGTTCCAAGCTCTGCCTTGTCCCTTTACATATTCATCAAGAATGATTCAAATAGCCAAGCCCTCTGAGACTCCAGATCCTAAGAGATGGAGGCTGTGGGGAAAAGAATGGTGTCCTAGAACCAGGGAGATGGAGCTCAGTAGCCGAAAATAGCAGAGATGCAGACCTGAGTCGCTGTCAAGTTGGACAACCTCCTGGCAGATCTCCTTTTATTTGTGTTCCTGCCTTGTGCAGGGGGTTGGACATCCAGGCCTGGTGGATGAGGGGAACGCTGTGGATATTGCTTATCTAGAGACACCGGGCTGGAAAATAGGACCAGTGGAAGGGATCTGGGAGTCTTGGTGGACCATAAATTAAACCCGAGTCAGCAGTGTGATGCGGCAGCCAGGAAAGCCAACACAATTCTTGGTTGCATCAACAGAAGCATCGTGTCTAGATCAAGGGAAGTGGTGGTACCACTCTATTCTGCTCTGGTCAGACCCCACCTGGAGTCCTGTGTCCAGTTCTGTGCACCTCAATTTAAAAAGGATGTTGACAACCTCGAATGGGTCCAGAGGACGATGACCAGGATAGTTAAAGGCCTGGAAGAGATGTCTTACGAGGAACGGCTTAGGGAGCTGGGAATGTTTAGCCTTACAAAAAGAAGACTGAGAGGGGATATGATAGCTTTGTTTAAATATTTGAAGGGATGTCACATAGAAGAAGGGACGGGTTTGTTTTCCATGGCTTCAGAGATTAGGACTTGGGGCAATGGTCTCAAACTACAGGCAAAGAGATTAAATTTGAACATTAGGAAGAACTTCATGAGAGTTAGAGCTGTTGGGCAGTGAAATATGCTGCCACGGAGGGTGGTGGAGTCTCCTTAATGGAGGTTTTAAAGCAGAGGCTGGATGGACATCTGTCAGAAATATTGTGATGGGGTTCCTGCATGGCAGGAGGCTGGACTAGATGGCCCTTGAGGTCTCTTCCAACTCTATGATTCTATGTTCCTATGATTCTATGATTCTAAGACTGGAGATTACACATCTCCATCATGGTTTGTAACATCTGATGGACTTTTCAACCAGAAATCTATCTTTTGAAGGAATCCATGAAGGCATGCAGAAACGCCATTTTATATTGTTTCTGTTTGACTTTAATGTTGATGGTCAAATCTTGATTTTCATTTACTGTACCATTATTGCCATGTAGCTAGATGGGCAGTATATAGAGCTAATGAATAAATAAATAAGAAACATAATGCCTCCTACTGTTGTAAACCACTGTGAGTAGCTTCGCAGCTAGATCAGTGGTAAGGAAATCAAATAACTAAATAAATAATTAGAAACACAATGCCTTCTACTATTGTAAACTGCTCTGATGATTAGCCTCATAGGAAGGAAGGAAGGAAGGAAGGAAGGAAGGAAGGAAGGAAGGAAGGAAGGAAGGAAGGAAGGAAGGAAGGAAGGAAGGAAGGAAGGAAGATGTTTTTCAACAGGTAACCTGCAGCCCTGCTGCTCTTTTTTCTAGATGTACCTCACTGTACCCCAGTGTTTCTCAACCTGTGGGTCCCCAGATGTTCCTGGACTGCAACTCCCAGAAATCCTGGCCAGCTCAGCTAGTGATGAAGACTTCTGAGAGTTGCAGTCCAGGAACATCTGGGGACCCACAGGTTGAGAACCACTGCGCCCTGTTGGCTCTTCCTTTCTTATGCTTCTTTCCCATTAAATCTTGGAATTCAGCTTGGTATGATCAGCCGTTCCACCAGCAGACAGCCGGGCACCGTCTCAATGATGGGATTTGTAACGCCTCCTAGAGAGGGAGTTCTCCAAATTAAAGGTTACACACAAGGACTGAGATGTGATTTATTGATTGATCGATTCCCCCAAGGTCTGAGCCAGGGGCTGCCCCACACAACTCCTGTGCCTGCTGCAGGTGCTTCTGACAGGAGTGTCTTCGCCCGATCCCCCTGCGTAAAGAATCTTCCTCTACAGGCTCTTCAGGTTCTCGGGTTCTCTTTCAGGGCCTTTGGTTGCAGATGGAATCTCCGAATGCCAGGCAAAGGTGAGGGTGGAAGGAGGAAGGCAGCCTTTGCTTCGGATCAACTGTGAAGGCTCAGCAAGCCTTTGATCCCTGATCGGGCCACCCTGCAGGAGAAACCCACGGACAAGACAGAGGTTAGAAAACAGCTCCCGTTGTCTGAAGAAGAGTACTTGTCCATGAAAGCTAACATTAGAAAAATACAGTTTCAAGATAGCCTTTATGGTACCAACACGTTTTTGCCTTTCTTTTTTGTTTTAACTTTTTGTTTTTATTTTGTTTTGCCCCTTTAAAGCAAAAAAGGAAAGTGGGCTGCTTATATACTGCCCCATAATGCTCAAAGCCCTCTCTGGAGGGTTTACAATTTAATGATGCAGGCTACTGTTTCCCCCCAGCGAGCTGGGTACTTATTTTACCGACCTTGGAAGGATGGAAGGCTGAGTCAACCTCGAGCCGGTTACCTAAGATTGAACCCCAGGTCATGAGCAGAGTTATGGGTGCAGTATGGCAGTGCTAGAGTTTAACCACTGCCCCAAGAGGCTTTATAAGGATCAAAACAGGTACCATTAGACATGGGCACGACTTGGCGAAATTGTCGTTTCCGTTTTCGGATATCATTTCCGTTACGTAACGGAAACGGTAACGACAATTAAGCTGTCAGAACTCGAACTCGAACCGAAAAAAGAAAAATTGGGTCTGATTTGTCATTGTCGTTCCTGGCATCGCGCGGTGATCGCGCGATGCCAAGCAGCACAGAAAAAAAGTTTTAAAATTTTTTTAAAAAACCCGATTCCTGGCCAAAAAAGCAGGCAAAAATATACCTGCCTGAGGGCATCTACCAGAGGGGTGGTTTCTGGGGGGGGGTCCCCAGCCTCCCCCCTCCTCTCCTGGGCTGCTGGTACCGGGCTGGGAGGGGGCATCCTCAGCGTCTCCATTTGCCATGCGGTGTGGGGGGATCCAAAATGGCGTCCGCAATTTTTTTTTTTGAAATTGTGGTCCAAAAAACCACCAAAGCACCACAGAAACATGTGAAAATTAGCTATTTTAAATGCTTGAATTTTTACAGTAGCAGCAGTGGATTTTTTATAGCAGTAAAAGGTCGCACTGATTTTATTTTATTTTATTTTTATTTTTATTTTTTTACACCTGTGCAATGATGGGCTGGCCATGGGATGGGACCATGCAAATTTTTGGACCCATTCTACCAATCGCATGGCCAGGTTTTGACTGACACTTCTGGATGTGCAAGAGGGCATAAAAAGCCGAGGCACTCCCAGAAGAGTCGCAGTCCGGGCTTGGATGTGTGTGGGAGAGGGCTGTGTGTAGCTGGCTGCTGTGGTAGACTAGTTTCGATTTCGCGGAGCCTTTAGATTTCAGTTAGGCAGGCAGGGAGGGAATTGATTCAATTGAATTTTTAGGAAATAATAATAATTCCTTTCATTCTCTGTCTGCTGTGGGGAATAGCAATGCAGTTTATTCTTTTTTATTCTCCTGCAGTTTGTTAGGATTGCTTTTCTGATAGTGCTTCAAAGGGGGGGAGGTTTGAGTGGGAGGGGAGGTGTGGATTTATTTTAAAAATTTCATTTGCTTGGTGGCAAGCCAAGGTCCTTTCATACCCTGCCTGCAGCTTTGTCTGTTGTGGCGGGGGGGAATAGCAACGCAGTTTATTCTTTTTTATGCTCCTGCAGCTTGTGAGGATTTGTTTTCTGATATTGGTTCAGGTTTGACTTGGAGGGGAGGTGTGGATTTATTTTAAATATATATATTTAATATACTACCATTTATTTTCTATTTTCCAAAGTTCATTTGCTTGGTGGCAAGCCAAGGTCCTTTCATACCCTGCCTGCAGCTCTGCTGTGGGTGCCCACTTTGTTTGCAAAAATTGCAATTGCTTTATTCGATGCAGTCTTGTGCAGCAAGTCAGTTTAAAGTGTTTTCCGCCTGCTCTGGGTCATTGCGGGACCCGCGCCCACCGCCCGCGTGCCCACGCGCCCACCCCTCCCCCCTGCCGCTGCCGCCGCCCACCCATACCCCCCCGCCACCCTGCCCGCCGCCTAGGGCGCAAAAACACCTAGCGCCGGCGGGACGCCACTCGCTGGGACGTCAAATTGCGCGAAATCGCGGCGGCGGTAACGACAAACAACAAACAACACGACGAAATGACAATTTTTAAAAAAATTTCGCGAAAAACGGAAATGACCTGAAACGGACCCGTCCCGAAAAACAACAACTCGGAAAAAAAAATTTCTGGTCGTGCCCATCTCTAGGTACCATACAGTGACCAGTTGAGTTAGTAGGGTGGTGGTAAATCTGAAAGTATAGATACCCATCAGGATGCTCTCCATTGGCAGCTGACACCTGGCGCCTAAAGATAATTTAAACCCACAGACTACATAGCAACAATTGAAGGACATGTCATTTGTAAAGTCAACGGCTCTGAATTGCCCATTCCAGATGAAAGCACCATCCACAACACTACATGTTACAAGAAGCTCGCAACAATTTATTGGGAACACATATATCTGCCCACGATGGCAAAGCTTTCAGCTCAACTCGGAAGGAAGCTGGGGTAATGGCAGATGATAGCATTGCCCCAGCAACTTAGAATGCCCCAGGGGGTTGGCCAGGCAAGTTCTGGCACCAGCACACCACGGATAGTGACCCCAGTTCCAGTGAAGAGTGAGTAAAGCTTTTGGGCTCAGCTCAGTCACAAGGCTGGAATGAGTCTTAAGATCTCCCATGCTAGCTTCATGGACACTCAACTATGAGTCACTTAGAGCAGTTGTATCTCTTGCCGAGACTTGGGGAAGTTATTTTTGGGACTACAACTTCCAAAAAACATTGGGATGTTTGTTTGTGGCTTGGGAGACACCATCCCAAGTGTATCTTCAGAACCTCCTTAGAAGGACCAATGGCTCCCCTCTTTCCCTTTGAATTCTTGGATGAGGGAAATGTGTTTTTGTTAAGAAGTGGCTGAGTTTTAAATATTTCAGACATCAGTAGAGTTATGCAGTGGCGTGGAAAGGTAATTGCTAGGCACAGATTTGAAGCTGGGAGACAGAAGTAAACTTTAGCATAAAAGCGTGTATTACCAAAACATACCCAAATGCACAACGAGATAAAACACACAGCATAAATATTACGGAGTAGTGGGGAAACTGCTCATCTCACCAAAAAGCAGTCCCAAAGTAAAAATGGGTTACAATCCTGCCTTTTATGCATATGGCAGACATCACATAAACCAAACACATGAGTACACATAGGCAAACAATGTTAAGCAGTTATCCATGGCACCTGGATATAATTATTCTGACATTTTCATGTGATTACACTAGTCACCTGTGTCTTGACAAATGACTAGGCATTTATACACAGAAACCATTTTGAATCTGTTAAATATTATATTACATACATTTTGTTAAAAGTTTCTTGGCAGCTTTCTTCTGCTCTGGAAAGCAGGTGGTGGCGGAGGTAGCAAAAGGGAGCGAGGGTTTTTGACAGCTTGGAGGGCTGAAGGAAGCAAGGCAGGTTCGATATTTTGTTTTTGTTTTTTTGGGGAGACCACAACGGTGGGCCTGAGGACGGGCTGGTTTACACACCTCAGGTCTCCCAGCATGCACCCTACAGAGAACCCAACCAACCCTTTCTTTTTTCTTGGGGAGGAAAAAGCTTGTATTGAATAGGGACATAGACTCAAGACTTGCCACCAAGGACTTGGACAACAACATCCCCGAGAACTTGCGTGCTCAGCTGTCAGTCAAGGGAGCAACCGAGATGGAAGCTCGCCCCAATGACGCCGCAGGCCTCTCGGTAAAGCCTTTATCCCATAACACAACAGGATCATAATGGTAACTATTACGGGGCCCTGCCTCTGCTTGCCTCCTCATAGAATCATAGAGTTGGAAAAGACCTCGAGGGCCATCCAGTCCAACCCCCTGCCATGCAGGAACTCCCATTATAGGACTCCCGACAGGTGGCCATCCAGCCTCTGCTTAAAAACCTCCAAAGAAGGAGACTCCACCATCCTTTGTGGCAGCATATTCCACTGCCCAACAGCTCTAACTGTCATGAAGTTTTTCCTTCAAATGGAATCTCTTTTCCTGTAGTTTGAAACCATTGCCCCGAGTTCTAGTCTCTGAAGCCATGGAAAACAAACCTGTTCCCTCTTCAATATGACATCCTTTCAAGTGTTTAAACATAGCTATCATATCCCCTCACAGTCTTCTTTTTGAAAGGCTAAACATTCCGAGTTCCCTAGGCTGTACCTCATAAGAATTTCCTCCAGACCTTCGACCATCCTGGTCGCCCTCCTCTGTACCCGCTCGAGGTTGTCAACATCCTTTTAAAATTGAGATGCACAGAACTGGACACAGTACTCCAGGTGGGGTCTGACCAGAGCAGAATAGAGTGGTACCATTCACTTGCCTTGATCTCGACACTATGGTTCTGTTGATGCAACCAAGAATCGCATTGGCTTTCTTGGCCGCCGCATCACACTGCTGACTCATGTTCAATTTGTGGTCCACCAAGACTCCCAGATCCCTTTCACAGGTACTATTCTCCAGCCAAGTGTCCCCCACCCTATATCTGTGCAATTCATTTTTTTTTAACCTAGATGTAGCACCCTACATTTCCCTCTGTTGAAATCCACTCCTTGCCTCCCTCTCATTTCCCCCTTTGTTTTCTCCTTGCCTTGAGCTGCTGAACTGAACCCCTTGCCTAGGGAAGGAAACCGTCCAGAAGGTCTTTGCAGTGCCGCAGAAAGACGGAAATAACAGGAACCTGTACCTAAAGAGGAAAGCCCCCGGGGTGGTTCTACTTGTCGGCCAGCATGCTCACAAACTCGTCGTAGCTCACTTTCCCATCTTTGTCCGTGTCGATCTCCTGGATGAGTTCCTCCAGCATCTTGTCTGCAAAGAACCTCCCAATGTCAGGGACGAGGGGCTTGAGGGAGTCAGTGGCCGTTGCCAGGTCCTGGGAGCTGATGGCCCCATCTCCGTCCTTATCCAACTCCGAGAAGAGCTCCTTGATGGTGCGAAGTTCAGCTTCTGTGAATCGGTGAGCCATGGTGCCGCTTTGACTGCCTGCCATTGTCTTCTTAAGAGTGGCACATGAGTCTTCCGGAAACAGGAAAAGCGGCACCTGGCGAAATAAAGGGGGCAAGAATCTCCTGTCCACACCCTCTTTGTGTGCCTCGGGCCTGGATGGAGATCTTAGTGACTCGCCTGTGTGGTGGAACAGGCTTGGCAGTGCCCGCCCAAGCTGTTTCAGGGATGCTAGAAGGATGGGGCAGGCTGGCTTCCCAGCGTCTCTGCAATATCTGGGGTGGATGGGCAGTGATGGTTGACACCCTAGGTATCCATATATATATATATATTTTGGCCAGAGGACTCTGGTACACAAAGGGTATGGTTGGCGCTTTTGCACAATAAATACCCTGCTTGTTTTGAATGTCCAAAATATTAGTAACATAAGAACATAAGAAGAGCCCTGCTCAGTCAGGCCAAAGTCTCGCTTCCTGGATCTCACAGTGGCCCCACCAGATGCCTCTGGGGGCGCACAAGACTAGATATCTGTCTCCTGATACCACTCCCCTGCATCTGGCCCTTGAAGTACCCTGGTTTTAAGCCTGGAGATGATACATCTCCATCATGCTTTGTAACCTGTGATGGATTTTTCCTCCAGGAATCTATCCAATCCTCTTTTGAAGGCATCTAGGCCAGATGCCATCACCACCTCCTGTGGCAGGGAGTTCCACAGACTAACAACACGCTGGGTTTAAAAATATATATTTTCTTTTTTGTGTTCTCACTCGCCCAAGCCTCAATTTGAGTGTATGTCCTCTAGTTCTGGTATTTTACTCAAGCCCTGCACTATTTTGTACGTCTCAATCATATCCCCCCTCAGGCGCCTTTTTTACAGACTAAAGAGCCCCAAATGTTTTAGGCTTTCCTCATAAGGGAGGTGCCCCAGCCCAGTCACCATTTTAGTCGCTCTCTTTTGCACCTTTTCCAGTTCCACTATGTCTTTCTTGAGATGCGGTGACCAGAATTGTACATGATACAATGTGTATGTATGTCAAATCACAGGGTTTGGACATTATCCTTTTCATACAGTGTTAAGAACAATATCAGTAAATTGTACAAAAATATACACACGGCATGGTGTTTAGTTAGGCACAGCACGGCTTTTATTTTGTTAGGTTTTCTGAGCACTGCGGGTGTCTTGTTTTGAGGGGTGATTTGAAACCAAGCAGTGAATAAACAAGCAAGCCGTGACAAGCAGGGTACTGAAAAGCTCCGTGAAACTTCTTTGAATCGTAGGTTTGCAAGAGACGTAAAGCAGGAAAAGGCAGATTTTCTAGTTGAATCGACTGACTTCTCCTGGCCGAACCCTCAAGAAGAAAAGTTGCCGATAACAAGAAGAATCGAAAGCTGAGAGAGGGAACAAACCTGTCTTTAAAATTATTTTTGTGTTATTTTAGAGTATTTTTTAACCTCAACTTTCTTCTTGGAAAAGGACTCAAGGCGGCTTACAGTAATGAGGGACAATAGACAGTCCAGTACCGTTTAAGATATATCCAAGTTTAAGAACAGGGAATTGAAGGGCATCTTTTACAGCATTAGAAGGCAAAGCTACAAGAGAATGCAAGATGTGCAGAGATTCAGCCTTAAACCTGCCGCTCCACAGTTAACCACCCAGTGGAATTATTTCTGCTCTCTGTCTCTTGTTATTGGCTGCAAATCTGATGGTCTTTTTTTAGGTACAGATTCCTATTTATTTATTTATTTATTTATTTATTTATTTATTTATTTATTTATTTATACCCTTCATCAGGCACAAATGCCAATCTGGGCGGATTACAACAGCTTCTGCATAACAAACCACATATAATGTACAATGAAATAAAAATAAGATCAAAAACAAAATAAGATACAGTGGACCCTCGTAAAACAAAAAATCTGTGGAACATAAAAAAAATCCAGATAGGGGAAATTTGCTTAACAGAATCGCCTATGGGGCAAATCCGTACAACATACAAATGGTCGCGATTAGGGATTACTCTGTTTAGAATGCATTCCTATGGGAAATTTGTATAAAAGAAAATTTGCTGAACAGAATTTCATTTGGAACAAATTAATTCCTTTGTACAAGGTGCCACTGTATATAAAATGAGATCAGATCAAACCACACATCAATCATTAAGCCAGAGATCCCTTTGCAGAGGTTTTGATGGGATGATTGCTGGGGTCCCTTCCAACCCGCTTCTGTGACCTCATTCTTTACACCAGGCATGTCCAAACTTTGGCCCTCCTGATGTTTTAGACCACAGCTCCCAGGATTCTGAGCTTAGATTGCCAATGGCAAAGGACTGTGGGAGTTGCAGTCCAAAACATCTAGAGGGCCAAAGTTTGGACATGCCTGCTTTACACCATGTACAACAGCAGTATTGTTTGATAACGGAAAGCAAGAAAACCCCGTACCTCCAGCACGTTGCCTTTTGGGACACTAGTTCTCCATCATCACCCGCACAAACTCTTCGTAGTTCACCCTCCCGTCTCCGTCCATGTCGGCCTCCTTGATCATCTCGTCCACTTCCTCGTCGGACAGCTTCTCCCCAAGGTTGGTCATGACGTGCCGCAGCTCCGCCACGCTGATGTACCCGTTGCCATCCTTGTCGAAGACGCGGAAGGCTTCCCTGATCTCCTCCTCGCTGTCGCAGGCTTTCGCCATCTTGGCCACCACCGAGAGGAATTCGGGGAAGTCCACCGTGCCACTGTGGTTGGTGTCCACGGCGCTGATCAAGCTGTGGAGCTCCCCCTCGGTGGGGTTGTGTCCCAGCGACCGTAGGACCGTCCCCAGCTCCGCGGTGGTGATCCTCCCGTCACCATCTTTGTCAAAGAGTGAGAAGGCCTCCTTGTACTCAGCCAGCTGCTCCTCGGTCAGCCGTTGAGCCATCCTGATGCTTCTGATTCCCCCACACCACCCAGCGCTTTTGCTTAAGAGGAGAACGTGCTCCTTAGCCCTGCCGAAACAAGAAAATCTGGCACGGGGAGACTGAGCAAGGGCTGAAGGGCCCAGTAGGTTCAACCCACACCCTTTTTACGGCCTAGGGCTCCGGTTGGGAAACATCTGAAGAAACAGACTTTCCACAAGAGAACTTGTAGGGATCCCAGAGTTTAAGGATGTCCCGAGATGATTTTTTTTTTTTTTTTTTGGCATTCCTGCAATCCCAAAAGTAGTCAAGAGGTTGTTTGCAAATTTGTGATGTGACATGGCTATTGTGCTCTTTCTTGTTTGTGTCTGTGAAGATTCTCCGTCATCCAGGTGAGTTTATCTGGAAGTTGACTGGTGGCAACTGGACTTGTTTTCTTTCTCTTCGTCAGACCAAGAAAAGCTAGTGATGTTCGATGTCGTATGTTTTGAGCTAGTTGCTCTTGCGACATGTTGTACATCGTCCTGAGTTCCTTCGGGAAAACTGGGCGGTTAACAAATACAAAAATAAAATAAAATAAATAAATAGTGGCCTCCATTTTATAGTTCACCTTGATTTCACATACAGCCTGGTCTAAATAGGCTCATAAGTTAGACAGTGGCCTGAATAGGCTTGTTAGGTGGACAAAGGCCTGAATAGGCTCATTGGGTGGACAATGGCATGAATAAGTGCATTAGGTGGATAATGCCCTCAGGTATGTCAAAGTCCCACTTATGCAACCTTTCCCAACACCCATTAAGTATGGGTCGTTAGCTACGGCCTTGCTGGTGGAGGTGTGAAGTGCTTCTCTAATTTGTCTGGGGATTTATGAAAGGGCTGTTTGATAACTAGCAGACAGATTGTCCAATTTATGAGCCTATTCAGACCAGGGTGATGTGAAGTCAAGGTGAACTATAAATTGGAGGCCTCGCCACGAACTTTCCTCAGACTGACGAAGCTGCTTGGATGAGCAGCGAAACGTTTCAGTCTCTCAAGAAAAGAACTCTGGTTGCCAGTGCCATGACTCGACTTCCAAACTTTCTTGTGTGTGTGTGTGTGTGTGTGTGTGTGTGTGTTTAATTTGTGGTGTCAGTACATTCAGTGTGCAATCTCCCTATGTCATCCTTAATCAAGATCCTGTTGCACAGCTCTGCCTGCATAATGGAAAGATGGCAGGAGTGGCTGCTGAAAAGGCTCCCTTTTCTCATTTCAGCGTAAACAGACTGTGAATCACGCTCTGGGTGCAGCATGAGAAGGCAAAGACTTGGCAGAAAAGACAGTAACACTGGGGGAAGCTGAGGACAGCAGGAAGAGAGGAAGACCAAACACGTGATGGTCAGACTCCCTAAAGGAAGCCACGGGCTTGAGTCTACAAGGGCTGAGCAGGGCATTTTGCAGATCACTCATTCATAGGCTCGTTCATAAGTTGGAGGTGATTCAGTAGTGCATAGCGACAACAATAGCCTTGTATACAATGTGACAAAGTTGTGTGTACCTCAAAATTGTAAAGAGGAATTGGTGGCACCCTGCCATTGCCAGTGATGTCTTTGTTATAATTTGGACAGACTACACCCAACCAGATTTGGGGCAATTAGGGATGGGCATGACACGGAAAAATAGAGTTTCATTTCATTTCGTTTTGTTTCTATTAGAGGTTTGTTTTGTTTCATTTCGTTTCTAAACTTTTTTTGTAAAAAAAAATCATAATTAAACAAAACAATAACAAGGCGATTCGTTACTCTATAAAATGGCTCCCCTGGGTCTTAGTGGCACCAAATTTGGAGAGTAGCTTTTTAAGAGGGAGCCATTTTACAGAGTAATGAATTGTTTCATTTTCAAAGGGAGAAAGAAGCATTTTGTTTCATAACGAAACACTGTTTCCCATTTCATTTCATTTCGTAACTTTTGAAAGCTTACAAAACGACGAAACATCATGTCATTTTTGTAAGGTTCCCATCTCTAGGGGCAATATATTCTTTTGTTTTGTTTACTAGTTCTGCATATCCTGAAATCGCCTAATAATAAACATCAGGATAACACAATGTGTCACGCTGATTTTGTAAGGTTAACTGGAGCAGAAACAATCTCTCAACGAGGACAATATATTCGAGGATCGACTATTGCAATTTTGTTTTGTTCACTAGTTCTGCATATCCTGCACATCAATCGCCTGGCTACCCGTTGTCTTCCGGATCAGGTTAATCTGGTCTTGGCAAGGCCCTCCCACTTGGGACCAGGCACATCAAGGATAACACAATGTGTGAAAACCATCTGCCCACACACTGATTGAAGACCTTCCTCTTCAAAGAAGCATTTGGTGTCCTCATTAGTTAGTTTCTCTTTCTTTTCTTTGCTCTTACCGTCTGCCGCCATCTTGCCTTCCGCTGCCCTTAACTGGAGCAGAAACAATGTTCTGAAGCATTAAATTTCAACATTAAGCCAAAATGGCCACCATGATCTTCACTTTCCCAGAGTGTCCCTGTGGCCAGAGGCATTCTGGGAAAAGTCAAGATGGTAGCCATTTGCACCATCATTGCATGGTGGTTCCATCCAGGGCATCATCGGCAGAGAGTCTGCGGTGCCTCATTTTTATTTGCCTCCTCACATCATCAGCCTTGGCTGAGGGGATTTTGGGAGATGTAGTCCAAACCACCACAACAACATTTTCTAGCTCTCGGTTATGTGGCCTTTGTAGCCTACAAAATATTGTCCCGCTCCCTGGTTCTATTTCATCTTTTTAAATATCTGTTTCGTTAGTGCTTGTTAAGAAGAAAGCTGGGGTAAACATATTTTAAATAAATAAATAAATAATAACCATTATATAAGGGAGCTTGCCTTGTGATATCATAAGGGCCAATCACACTACTGGGTTTAGGCCCTGAAATCTTAGAGAATGAGAATATGGTAATCCTCATGGAAGTCTATGGTAGGATTCTGCTTATATACCAGCCAGTCGCATTTAAAACACTCTCTAGGCAGTTTACAATTTTACTATGCAAAATGCACTTTGCCCCATGTCCCCCATAAACTGGGCACTTAATTTACCACCTTTGGAAGGATGGGAGGTTGAGTCAACCTTGAGCCGGTCACCTGAGCCCAACGGGACTGAAATTCAGGTCATGAGCAGAGTCTTAACTGCAGTACTGCAGTTTAACCCCTCCGCAACTTGCCCAAACTCTTAACCCTACCACTGTAGGTGATATGTATCAGAATCCTCTTTTGTTTCACAGGCATGAAGCTAAACATGGAAGTGGGTGAAGAAAATACTGTATTTTATTTATTTATTTATTTATTTATTTATTTATTTATTTATTTATTTATTTATTTATTTTAGAGTATTTTTACTCTGCCTTTCTCCTTGGAAAAGGACCCAAGGCGGCTACTGGTTACAGCTTTTTAACTGCAACCCATAGGACTCTGACCGGGTGGAAAAGAGTGTTCAGGGCATAAAAAATCGGAAGTGAACGTGTGATTTGCCTCAGTGATAAAGCACATGGAGTGTTCTTGGCAGACACCAGGCCAAGTGACAAAGTTAGAGATGCCACCTCTGTGTTGATTTCTGATTAGATGGGTGTGCCCTCATGCGCCCAGGTGGCAAATGCTTTATCGGACATGCTTAGAAACTGAAGGCCAAAAAAATAATAATAATGGAATTGCCAAGCCCCACATTTTGTGTAAAAGTGAATTTCACCTCTGCTCTGAATATCACATCTGAGCAAATAAAAGAAGTGAAAGCCAGGGAAGGTGGCCACCTACCAGCTTCCTGTGAATGGAAGGCCATGTTTATTTCTCGTAAGCGCCTGCTCTTCGTAGCAACCATAAAATGCTCTAGAATCATAGAATAATTAAGTTGGGAGGGGCTGATAAGGCCATCAAGTCCAAACTCCTGCTCCATGCAGGAATACAAACCAAAGCAGATCCAAAAGATTGAATCGGCAAATAAAGTAGGGAAATTGCTGGCTTGGCAGCTGAAATGGAAGCAAAAACAAAAGGTTGTGAACAAATTAGCAGTAGACCAAAAATTAGTGGAAGATCCAAGAGAAATTGTAAAGGTGTTTCGGAATTTCTACAGAAATTTATATACGAAGAAAAAAGAGAACCCGGAACAAATGGACAGATATTTAAAAAAGAATGGATTGAAAAAAATCTCAACAAACCAAGTGTCGATATTGAGTGAGAAAATTACCCCACATGAAGTACAAAGTGCAATAGAGAGGGCGAAAATTGGAAAATCACCGGGCCCAGATGGTCTGACTGCAAAATATTATAAAAAATTGTCAGAAGAAATGTTACCAATTATGGCCAAAAAAGAAATTGTTGACTAGATTATATAATTTTTTGTTGGAGTTGAATCTAAAAGATGAACAAGTTAAAGAATGTATGGTAAAATGGGCTATGGATCTGGGTCATAATATTGAGTTAGATGTGTGGGAAAGATTGTGGAAAAAGAATATGAAATTTACCGCATGTACTTTGATAAAAGAAAATCTGTTGAAAATGATGTATAGGTGGTATATTACCCCAACGAAGTTAGCAAAGATGTATAGGATGAAAGATGACCACTGCTGGAAATGTAAAGAGAAACAAGGTGATTTTTATCATATGTGGTGGACTTGTGAGAAAGTGAAAGAGTATTGGGCATTGATATATGATGAACTCAAAAAGATGTTAAAGTGTACATTCCCAAAACGGCCTGAGCTTTTTTTGTTAGGGTTGGTGGATAATGAAATTAAAGGAGCAGACAGGACTCTATTTCTATATGCAACAGCAGCGGCACGAATGCTCCTGGCACAGAATTGGAAGACAACGTATATACCATCTTTGGATGAATGGAGGGCGAAAAAATATTGACTTCGCAGAGATGGCCAGACTGACGTGCAGACTGAGGGATCAAGACAACCAGAGGTTCCAAAAAGATTGGCAAAAATTTAAGAACTACATGGAGATTCATTGCAAGGAATTAAAGACTCTTACCGGATTAGGATAGAGCTCGAAGGATTACTACTTATTTTTCAAATCTTTTTATAAGTATATAAAGGGGTTTGTCTGAAAGGAAGGCTAGGAGATGAATAACGCTAAAACCACGGGAAGAACAGAGGGAAGCCAAATTTTAGTGGTAGAATGATTTTGTATTGCTAATGCTTTGAACTTGACTTTTTTTTTTGTATACTAAAATTTTCTAATAAAAACATATTTTAAAAAAAAAAAAACAAACCAAAGCAGATCTGGCAGATGGTTGTCTAAATTCCTCTTGAGTGGCTCCAGCGTTGGGGCGCTTCTCCCCTCTCAGGGGAATGGGTTCCATTGTTGTACCGCTCTAACAGTCAGGAAGTTTGTCCTGATATTCAATTGAATTGTGGCTTCCTGGAACTTGAGCCCATTGTTGACTGTCCTGCACCCTGGTATTTGGGGCTGTTTAGTCTGGAAAAAAAGGCGTCTGAGAGGAGATATGGTTGAGACATAGAAAATAATGCAGGGCATGAGTCAAGTGGATAGAGGGACACTCTTCTCCCTCTCACAAAATACCAGAACTAGGGGAAATCCACTCAAATTGAGGGTTGGAAGAGTAAGAACAGACAAAAGAAAATATTTTTTACCTAGTGTGTTGTTAGTCTGTGGAACTCCCTGCCACAGGAGGTGGTGATGGCATCTGGCCTGGATGCCTTCAAAAGGGGATTGGGCAGATTCCTGAAGGAAAAGTCCATCACAGGTTACAAACCATGATGGAGATGTGTCATCTTCTCCAGGCTTAACACCAGGGTCCTTCAAGGGCCAGATGCAGGGGAGTGGGATCAGGAGACAGAGATCTAGTCTCGTGCACTCCCAGAGGCATCTGGTGGAGCCACTGTGAGATACAAGAAGCTGGACTAGATGGGCCTTTGGCCTGATCCAGAAGGGCTTTTCTTAGGTTCTTAGGTTCTTATGATTGAGAACAGATCCTACCCCTCTTCTGTAGGACTCCCTTTCAGGTATTTGACAAGTTTGCCAGGTTCACAGTATAGTACGGTATGTTGGTGTCCTAAATCACAGCACCCTCGTTCAAAGTCCTGTGAACCACAACTGCAGTTAAGGTTCTGCTCCTCCTTGGCTTATCCTGGCCAGAGCTGCAGTCCATCCATGTCTTGGATGAACTGCAGAACCCATTGGGTGGCACGCACTCTTTGCTGACTGCTTCCAACACACGTACGCACAGGCAGGCGGGCAGGCACGCCCTTGCTGTCTGCGAGCCCACTTTGCTATAAAACCCAACAAGGGTGGCAGGAATTAGCCATTACGCAAGACAGGCTTTCTGAAAGGCAAGCATGATTGGCCGCCTCCTTGGCTGCTTTCTTCCCAGATTATTATGGACTATCGTTTGTTTGAAAGGGTTATGAAACTGCTCCTTGGCTCCTGCCCAGGGAAGGAAAGAAGAAGGAAGGCGAGGCAGAAACAAGAACGAACCTGGTGCACCACCTCCAAAGGTCAACAGATAACCTTGTGTTCTGAGCAAAGCTTGATAGCAAGAGGGGTGGCGGGGAGGGTTGGAGGCAGCCAACCTGCACCCAAAGAGCTGGGAAAACCAAAGCAATTTGCAAAAGGGCTAGAACAGTTTGCATTTGTTATGTCTCACTCATTAGATGGGGAGGAGGCCATTCTTGGAATCGCAGAACTGAAGATTACTCCACTGGTCCCCAACCTTGGGTCCCAGATGTTTGCACACTACAACTACCAGAATTCCTTTCCAGCACACCAACTGTTAAAGAATTCTGGAAGTTTTTGTTGGTTGGGAGCCCCTGATCTACTCCAACCCCTCGCCAATGCAGGAAACCCCACACTACTAAAGGATCCCCAAGGAACGTCCACCAAACCGCTTAGTACAGTGGTGGCGAACCTTTGGCATGCCAGATGTTTTGGACCACAACTCCCAGGATTCCAAGCCTGTAATGCCAATGACAAAGGACTATGGGAGTTGTGGTCCGAAACATCTGCCGACGGTTTGCCACCGCTGGCCTAATATACCAACCAAAGCTTGGACATGATGGCAGGTTTAGAAGTCTGTCTTGCTACTTTCTGCTCCTTTATGTCTGAAGAAGTGGACGTGTTCACAAAACATTAAAATAAAATATGAAAGTAAGTCTTTAAGGTGCCACTTTTTTTGTCTTTGTCTTTGTTTTGTTTTATTTTCCTTGATTTTTGCCTGGAATTCTTGCACAGACTAACACGGCTACCTTCTCCAAAATTGCTACTTTCTGTATCACCAATTTATGTCCTTTGATGTCTGCGATGGAAAAAAGGTAAATACGTATTAAAGGTAGGCTGAATCAGAGAATTTGAGTTGGTTTTTCCTATTTCTTCTGCTGGAAGGTAATCTTAGTTCATCTTCTCACCAGCCTGCAAACATAGAGGACTTGTCGGAAGTTTGCTAATTTCAGGCAGCTCCTCAAATGATGTCTGTGAAGATTCTCAGTCATCCAGGTGAGTTTATCTTGATTTTGAGTCATGGTAACTGGACTTCTTTTTCTGTTGAGAGATTGAAATGTTTCGCTACTCATCCAAGCAGCTTCATCAGTCTGCTTCGAGAAAATGCATATTGTACCATTACCGTCCATTGCAAAAGGGCCCTTTCACAGGCTATTGACAAGGCCTGCTTCTAATTCTGCTCTTTCGCTGCCACCAACTAGCTTCTCTAGTAAATTAATGCTTTCAGACTGTTTTAAATTGAATAAAGATAAAAGAAGTTTATTTATCACAACATAGAATTAGAATCATAAAAGGTAACATGTTTAGGTACAAACAAAAGGAAGAATATAGCTCAACACACTGAAGTCAGGTTACAGACAAAGCTGTTCACTTGTGCATCTAGTTCTTAACGTTTACTGACTCTCTTCACTTAATTTTCCTCACAGAAGTTCTAAATCCTAACTCTTCTCTCTTTAGTCTTTAACTGTCTCTCAGTCAGATCTTATCTATCTTTTCTCAGTGAGTGTAGGTTCCTATCTGACCTTCTCTCAGACAGTCTCAGTCCCTATCTGTCCCTATCAGTACGTGTAGGTCTTTCTGTCAGGCCCTATCTGACTAATGCAGTGCTGGGCAGAGCCTTAAATGCCCCCAGGCCCCTCTCCCAAACTCTCTCATTGGTTCACAACCAACCAATCTACATATACACATCTGAAAAAATTATTCAACACCAAGAGGTAAATGCTTTGGTTTACCTTTTAACTATTAAAAACATGCAACCACACATCTGTAAAAGATGTCAGATGTTAGGCAGACCGTAGAAGGCTGAAAAAGTAACTAGGCCAAGAGACCTCTGTTGTTCAATGGCTTAATCCTGTATGGCCATCACGATCCTTTCTCCCACCCTGCACAAAACAAAGCCATCACAATGGAGAAAGGTTTCAAGTAACCAGGAATTAATTGTTTTTTCTTAAGCAGACGGGCTGTGAATTTACTTTCTTCACTTCTACTCATCAGGTTCAAAGTAAACCTTCGGGAAAATGTCTGTGAAGATTCTCAGTCATCCAGGTGAGGTTATTTGGAAACTGAGTCATGACAACTGGACTACTTTTTTGATAGATCAAAATGTTTCACTACTCATCCAAGCAGCTTTGTCAGTCTGCTTCGAGAAAAATGCATATATTCCTTGAGAATAACACTTCATGCCTTCCTGACTTGGATATTTGCAGAGATACTCACTTTACTCATCAGACTTTCAAATAACGCCTGTCTATTTTCTAGTGACCAATGGCAAAGGAAAGCACGCTAACTGCAAAATACAGAGGTGAGGAGAAGTAAGGGCTATAAGAACCAGCAGTTGCTCAGTACCCAAGTGGTTACCATTTTGAAAAATATGTGAATTTGATCGTCTAATTCCCAACCACTTTTCTTCAGGCCATTCATAAACTGGTCAAAATCTTTTGCTGACTGTCACAGAGGTTGATGGCTTTAGACTTCTTTAACAAACTTATGCCTGTGAGGAATCAAACTTATGTAGCAAGAAGCACCATATTTTTCCATCTATAAGACGCCCCCATGCGTAAGAGGGTCTCCACTTTTCCATGCTAAAATTACAGTCTCGCAACTGCACGGTTCTCTCCTTGGCTTACTTCCATGTATAAGATGACCCTCAATCTTTAGTCTAACAATTTTAGACACAAATCTAGTCTTTTACATGGAAAAAGACTGACATTTAAAATGAATCTGCTTCTAGAATCATCTCAATCAGCCAGTCTCACCATTTTCAGGTTTATTTGGCCACGGCCATAAAGGATATGAAAGAAATATAGGTCAAATGAGTTGTGAGGCACATGCTGAATATTACAAGGTGATGTGTGAAGAATTACTCTCCATCTGTTCCTGCCCCTCCTTCAGATTTTGTTTTATTTTATTTAATTTAAATAAATGAATGGCTACTATTCTGTGTGGGGAACCAATGATATAATATATAGATGGTTGTTGTGGTTCTTCAAGAACATAACAAACAAAAACATGATCTATAAAGAATTAAGATCAAAATACTAACAGCAACACTAAGAAAAAGAATGATGAAACGCAAAGTGTAGCACTTACTCATGGCTGGTGTAGAGTTGTAAAGGACTTCAGGAGTCATCTAGTTCTGATACCACATTCTTCAGAACAATCCTGTAAGGTAGACCAGTGCTAGGATACCTAAGGCTGAGAGAATGTGGGTTATTTTGTGTTGGCTAGATTAGTCTGAAGATCTATTTGAGGCACTTACTAATTCATATTAGCTTTCCCTGAACAAGGGACTCTACTTACTATGTGACTTTCATATGGATTACCATGCATGATTGCATTGATTGATTTCATGAGAACACCAGTGATTTCCATGTTAATTTCCACCCCTCATCATAGATATTTTTTTTTACTTTTTGCGTGCTCTTTGTAACTTTAATGTTACCTTTTAATGTTCTAAGATGCCTCTCCTAATTCCCTGTTCTTAACTTGAAAATGTCTTAAATATTCCGGGCTGTATAATGCCCCTCATTATTGTAAGCCACCTTGGGTCCTTTTCCAAGGAGAAAGGTGGGGGTAAAAATATAAATAAATAAATAAATAAATAAATAAATAAATAAATAAATAAATAAATAAATATTCTCAAGCAGCTTAAACCATGTGCAGGTGAGGAAAACTGAGCAACTGAGTTGTTAACTGTGGGTGGAACAGAGAGGGATTAGTCAACAACTAGTTGTGGTTATAAGACAGGTGTTTAAATTGGCCATGTAATAATTAATCATTGTATATAGAGTAATGTTGCCCGGAACATCACTTACATCATGAGTAATTCATTGTTGTAAACAATACCTCCAAGCAGGTAGATGGCATATATATATATATATATATTAGTAAAAGGATTGTCCAGGTGGTGTGGTTGCGATTCTCTTCATTCTTACGCCGTGTAACCTCAGGAAAGAGATCATAAACTCATAGGATCAAAAGATCTTAGAGTTCAACTCTCAGCACAGGAATCCAAATCAGAGCAGATCTGACAGATGGTGGTCCAATTTTGTCATAGAATCATAATAGGATCCCAGAGTTGGAAAAAGAGACCTCAAGGGCCATCCAGTCCAACCCCCTGCCATGCAGGAACCCCCATCACAGGACACCTGACAGATGGCCATCCAGCCTCTGCTTAAAAACCTCCCAAAAAGGAGACTCCACCACCCTCCTTTGGGGCAACAATGCCTCCAATGAATGCCCCCAGTGCTGGGGCATTCACCATCTTCCCCTAAGACCATTGGTTCCATTGTTGTATTTCTCTAACTGTTAAGAAGTTTTTTTCCTGATACAGTGGACCCTCGTATAACCAACGGTTTGTATAACATCAAATCTGTACCACATAAAAAATTCCGGAGATAGGGGGCATTTGCTTAATAGAATCGCCGATGGGGCGAATCCGTACAACATAAAAATGGGATTACTCTATTTTCAATGCATTCCTATGGGAAATTTGTATAAAGGAAAATTTGCTTAATATAATTTCATTTGGAATGAATTAATTCCTTTATACAAGGTACCACTGTATTCAGCTTCTGGTCACTTGAGCTCTTTCGTGTGTGTCCTGTACTGAGAGATGGTCGAGAACAGATCCTGTCCCTCCTTTTAAGTATTTGTAAGCTGTGATCGTACCTAACCTCAGTCTTCTTTTCTCAAGGCTATACAGTGGTACCTCTACTTATGAATTTAATCCATTCCAAATGCATGCTCTTAGGTCGAACAGCTCTTAAGTAGAGGCACTGTGTCTAAAAAAATTGATTTTTTTAAAATGAAAAAAAAAATGTAAGTAGAGCAGACCACATCTAAAATTTGTAAGGCGGCAGTTAAAACGCCAATGGTTTTCCAATCTTAAGTCGAATTTGTCTTAAGTAGAGTCACTCTTAAGTAGAGGTAACTGTACATGCTCTTTTGGTTCTTCTTCGTTAGGTTTCCTTTCTAGCTTCCTGATCATCCTTGTTGCCCTCCTCTGAGCTTGCTCCAGTTTGTCTGCATCTTAGACAAACTGGAGCAGTTTCATAACAACATGTTATCTGACACCAGATATTCTCATAGGATTTTTGGAGGCTGGCAAGTCATATTTTTTTTTTGCAAGTGCACTAATTTTGCCACTCGATCATGTCTAATTTTGTAATCTGTTTGCGCAGGAGACAATGGGCGGAGATAGAGGAGAAGGCAAGGGGTAGAGCCTGGGGTTGCGAAGGACAGAAGAGTGCATCTTTCTTTCTTTCTTTCTTTCTTTCTTTCTTTCTTTCTTTCTTTCTTTCTTTCTTTCTATGCGAACCACTACGCAAAGGTCTCTGATAGTTGGGAATGGGTCTGGAAGCAGAACTCCCTAGACTCAGAAATGGAGTAAGGTTATGATTCCAGAGGAGGAAACTGGTCAGTCAATGAGGCATCAACCCCCACCTTCAGTTAAGAGCCTTTTCACACCACCCCTAAGATCCGCTGGCCACTTAAATTTGGACCAGAGATCTTAGGGGTTTGTCGCTGTTCCTGCGTTCCCACCCCTTCCGCACTCCTGGCTGCTGGCTGCGTGAGGGGAGGGAGAAAAAACAGGAAGAAAAGAGACATGGCTCACCTCCGTTCTGCCTCTCGCTCTTGCCGCGGCAACATTCCAGTCTCTTAAGTAGCTCTTAAAGGGGCGGGAGCCAAAAAACAACAAAGAGAAGCGAGGAGAGCCCTGCACTCACTATCGTTACACTGCATCAAAGAATTTTCACCTCCAGAGAGCAGGTACTTGAAAGGTGCGCTGGGACGCGCTAAAGTGGGCGTGGCCGCACTTAATTTCCTGTAAACTCTGGAGCTGGTGGGGAAACATTTTTAAGCTCTGGAGCTGGGAGCCATTTGCCCCGGAGTTTAGGGGTCGTGTATAAACGCCCTAAGAAACCATCTTCATGGGGAGAGTTAAGAGAAGAAATCAGAATAGGAAGCTGTTTCAGAAAAGGGTGACAGGAGAGCAAAAAAGGGAATTCCCAATACCTGGGTGGACGCCCTGACACATGCCACATGTCATATTACTGAGACATGTACCCACCATCTTAACCTGGGTCCCCCAAAGCCCAGCTGTAGAACTTTGAATAGATCCATTTCCAGATTGGTTTTTGAGCCTAGCATGGGAGATTCAGCCCAGGAAGAGCTGGAGGGCCCCTGTTTTGTGTATCCCACTGATACTAGAAGGTCCTGGTCGAACTATGATTGAGGGTTCAAAAGGAGAGAAGTGCATTTTGCTATTATTCACACCAAACCCTCCATCCCCTTGGCTGCTGCAGTTCAGCTTAATCCTCGAAGTACTGTATTAAGATCAATTCATTCGTTCTTTCGTCTTTCTCAGGCAGCCGATAGAAAAGTTTGAGGTGCGTTTTTAGCAAGGAGACACTGGACTGGGAAGAAAACCTAGCAGGAGAATAAGGGTTGACTTGAATCATTTGGGAGTTGCCATTTTTGGTCTTGAGTTTTAACATCCAGGCTGAATTCTGGTTTGTTTCGCAAGGCCAAGGAAAAACTAGAGCGTTGACGTCACTCCTTTAGGACTGAACCGCCGCCGGTGGGACTCACCGTCATTTCTGCCTGCCGTGCATGCAACCCGCCCTCTGAAACGGATTAGGGCCCAATGGTTGCCTTTGGCTTTATAAAGCTTTTCCAGCTAACAGATGTCTTTGCCAGATGTGTTCCAGCAGCATGTCACGCACGAGATGCAAAGCCCAGACGCCGTTTGGAAGAGAACATACCGACCGCCATTCGGGCAGAAGGAATGATAACACAAGTCCTTTGTCAGAGAGAACTCCCGGGGAAAGAAGAAATGAAGGATCCTGCTTGCGTGTCTCAACCTAATATAAAAATCTGCAGAGGAGTTTGGTGGTCTCAATTCTTCTATGGTTCTATGATTCCAGAGGGCATAGAACTGATTTTTAACTCCCCCCCTCCAAAAGTAAATGCGAGTCGTCAGAAAATGGGAGGCCCCAATTGTTGCCTGTACAATGTCCCCCCGATGTAAAACTTGGAGTAAATCATCTACAGTCAGCCAGAGTGACTTTTTGTGGGAGCTATCTTATTTTTAAGGTATACTTTTAACGTATACAGGCGAAACTCAACAAATTGGAATATTGTGCATTTATTTCAGTAATGCAACTTTAAAGGTGAACTAATATATGAGATAGACTCATTACATGCAAAGCGAGATAGTTCAAGCCTTAATTTGTTATAATAGTGATGATTAGGGTTTACAGCTTATGAAAACCCCGAATTCACAATCTCAGACAATTAGAATATTACATGAAAGCAATAAAACAAGGATTTTAAACAGAACAATACTGGACCTCTGAAAAGTATAAGCATGCCTATGTACTCAGTACTTGGTTTGGGCCCTCTTTGCATCAGTTACTGCTGCAATATGGCATGGCATGGATGCTCTCAGCCTGTGGCACTGCTGAGGTGTTATGGAAGACCAGGATGCTTCAATAGCAGCCTTCAGCTCTTCTGCATTGTTCAGTCTCATGTCCCTCATCTTTCTCTTGGCAATGCCCCATAGATTCTCTATATGGGGTTCAGGTCAGGTGAGTCTGCTGTCCAATCAAGCACCGTAATCCCATGGTCATTGAGCCAGGTTTTGGTCCTTTTGGCAGTGTGAGCAGGTGCCAAGTCCTGCTGGAAAATGAAGTCAGCATCCACATAAAACGTGTCTGCAGAAGGAAGCTTGAAGTGCTCCAAAATCTCCTGGTAGACGGCTGTGTTGACCCTGGACTTAATGAAGCAGAGTGGACCAACACCAGCAGATGACATGGCTTCCCAAATCAACACGGACCGTGGAAACTTCACACTGGACTTCAAGCATCGTGCATTGTGTGCCTCTCCATTCTTCTTCCAGACTCTGGGTCCTTGGTTTCCAAATGAGATGCAAAAGTTGCTCTCATCAGAAAAGAGGACTTTGGACCACTGAGCAACAGTGTTCAGGAGCAGTTTGACAAAAGGAATGAGATTTGAAGCCCATGTCCAGGATCCATCTGTGTGTGGTGGCTCTTGATGAACTAACTCCAGCCTCAGTCCACTCCTTGTGAAAGTCCCTAAGACTTTTGAATGGCCTTTTCCTGACAATCCTCTCCAGGCTCCGGTCATCCCTGCTGCTGCTTGTGCACCTTTTCCTTCCACACTTTCCCCCTTCCACATAAATTTCTATGAATGTGCTTTAATACAGCACTTTGGCAACATCCAACTTCTTTTGCAATTACCTTTTGGGGCTTTCCCTCCTTATGGAGGGTGTCAATGATGGTTTTCTGCACAACTGTCAGGTCAGAAGTGTTTCCAATGATTGGGATTCCTACTGAACCTGACTGAGAGAACATTTATTTATTTATTTATTTATTTATTTATTTATTTATTTATTTATTTATTTATTTATTATGAGGCTTGTATACCGCCCGTCTTCCCAAAGGAACTCCGGGCGGTTCACAACAAAGGAATCAACAGTAAATAATACAGCTAACCAACTAAACAAATAGCAACAATTAACAGACAATATAAAAAAATTCAGCCCTGGCATAAAACTGGAAGCAGATGGCGGAAAAAAATTAAATTAATTTAAAGGCTCAGGAGCCCTTTACAGGTGTTATGGATTAATTAGCTGAATAGAGTGGGACACTTTGAGCCTAGAGTATTGAACGTTTTCTCAATATTCTAATTGTCTCAGATTGTGAATTTGGGGTTTTCATAAGCTGCAAGCCATAATCATCACAATTATAACAAATCAAGGCTTGAACTATCTCGCTTTGCATGTAATTAGTCTCTCATATTAGTTTCGCCTTTAAAGTTGCATTACTGAAATAAATGAACTTTTGCACGATATACTAATATTTTGAGTTTCCCCTGTCAGTCCCCCACATTTAAGTGTCAGCCGGTTGTGTTGGACTCACAGGTCCATCATTGCTAGCCAGCAGAAGAAAGCTGAAGATAGAAATCAATGTCCCTTATTGTCCATGAGGCAGCATCCTGGTCCAAGCAAGAGGCAGGAAAACATATTTTGAGAAAAATGTCTGTGAAGATTCTCAGTCATCCAGGTGAGTTTATCTGCAAGTTGAGTCATGGCTACTGGACTTCTTTTTTGAGAGATAGAAACGTTTCACTGCTCATCCAAACAGCTTCATCAATCTGGGGTAGCCATGACTCAACTTCCAGATATTTGAGAAAAATGAAAGATCTGGGGTCCCAAACTGCATGTAAACCCAACAGCTTTCAACCTCAGCCATATTGTTGGCGGAACATCTCAGTGAGTTGAGGAACTGACCGCCAGGGCAAGGACGAGGTGTTGGACTCCTCACTGCATCTTGTAGAAGAGCCAGCCTGTGTGGCTTTAGGGATGCTACTGAGCCCAGAACGCTATCAAAGGAACAACTACGAAACTGCTTCCTTTTGCAAATGCAGTAACAGGCGATACCTTTATTGGACCACTAAAAAGAAGTTAGGAAAAAAACCCAACAGCGAGCTTTCAATAACAATTTATCTTCTTCAGGCAGTGCAGCAAATCCTTTTGGGTAGCTCCAAAATTCTAGGTTTTTATTTAAGTCAGTGGTGTCCAAACTTTGGCCCTCCAGATGTTTTGGACAACTCCCACAGTCCTTTGTCACTGGCGGCACAGGCTTGGAATTCTGGGAGCTATGATCCAGAACATCTGGAGGGCCAACGTTTGGACACCCCTGATTTAAGTCCTGAAGTCTCATGGCTGCTATTAGGGCCAGGTGTAGCTTCTTAGATAGTGATGCAGCCTGCAAAGTTTTGTGTGTGTGGGAGGGAGTGCGTGGCTTCAACGCCTCCTCAGCCAGTAGTTTGGATTTTATTGCCCACTTCTGAGCCCTGAATGCCTTAGGAGGGTGGCCATATCAATGCAGAAATCAACCCAACGACACACAATGATCCAGTATTAGCAATGCTGTTAATAGAGGACCATGTCTAAAAGGTATGCCTTGACTGTCATTAATGGAAGACACCCACCACATTATATATTTGCTGAAGGGATATGAGGTTAAAAGACCAGATGAGCCGATTGTATGCTCTGAAAAGGTGGTGTTGGATCTGGTCAAAACCATCGGTAGCTGTCTGTGGCCATCAGAAGGTCAACAGGCTTAGCCAATTCCCACTGGATACCACTGGTCCAGTAACTTATACAGGAATATGCCTTACACGAGATGAATCTGTTCTCTGTTGTTTCCACCCCAAATGTTCCCTTTCATATTTGTCCCAAAACAAACCCAGGCCAACAGAAACAACCTGCGGGTGAACCCCCCACCCCCAAGTCATTCAAATAAATGGGTGTGGTGGGTTATTCCAGCAGAAAACAAGACACATCCGTGTCCAAATGCTTTTACAAAATCAAACTTTAATTCTCAACTCAATGTTCTGCTTGGTGGTCCCCAACCTCTCAAAATTAACGCAGCCGTACAAGGGAAGATGCAGTTAACGAGTTTTAATGGTGCTCCGGTCTGGACAATGTACAAAGAAACAATTTACAGAGAACCACCGTGCTTTGGTTGCTGTCTATTTACACATTTGCTTCCAGAATCTCCTTCCCCTCGTTGGGTCTCTGGGCAGACGCTCTGCTGCACCAGAAACGGCTTTTCGTCCACACTCCCTTCCACCTCTTCCCGGTTCTCTTTGGGCTGTGTTGGAAACGGGCCCTCCGAGGCGAGTAGCCAAAAACTGGATGACTTGCTGCTTCTCTGCAGGCCACTGAGCGGCCCAAACCCACCTGGAGACGGGGCCTCTGAGAACCACCGCGAGGGTGCAAGCCGTCACATCATCCACGTCCTTTCAACTTCTTACTACCGTCCCCTGCTCCAACGTCACCACCTCCCCACACCCTTCTTCACACATACAGGTGCCTTCCTCGGCAACCAAGAGCAAGCCTCTTGGGCTGCCCTTCAAAATACCACCTCACCCCTCCACGATCCCAGGATCGTGGCTTCGCCATTCCCATACACCTTCTGAGACCTCTCTCCCGGCCTCGCGTTCCCACCGCCATCCCGTTTTACAGTAGTTCAGAGCACACCAGCTGCTCTCCAAGTCTGCTGTGGTCAACCCCAAACGCTACGTGGAAATGAGCCTCCGGTTTAACTCTCCCCATTCCCTACGATGGTCACTTCCTGATCGCGAGGAGTTTTTGCTGTGCCTTTTTAGGGAGTGGGACAAGTCGGACGACTCAACTCCTCCTTGCTGGAAGGAGAGCTCTTTAAAAGGCACAGGAATCCCAGATCAGGCCAAGAAGGGAACCTTATCATCCTGTAACCTCCATGGCCAAAGAACATATATGGCTTAAGTTTCACCCGGTCAAGGCCCAAACTGGCTTTTAAATATACATAACACACACAACACATGACACATAAACAAACAAAAAACCAAAAGAAGCCAATTCAAATGTAAAAAAACCAAAACCTCACACTCAAAATGAAGTACAAAAGAAGTTCTCTACAAACTTAATGAAATTTTTAAAAAAGATCAAATACTTGGCAGGTCACGTAAGTTCACACGAGGAATGTACAACAAACAAAAAGACAAAGATAAAACAGAATTCCAGTCAGAAGATGGAAACCTGTTGAACTCGGGAGTCTTGCTTTTTCCTTCCACAAAGAAATATAGACTCTAGGCCTCTGACCAGTTTGCTCTCTACTTAATGCCTGAGTGATGTTTTTCAATTAATTCTACAGATGAAGCACCCTGAGGTTGGTATGTAAATCAGAATTTCCCTGCCAGTTACAGGATACCCATTTTTAGATAATCGTTTCATAATATGTATCCTATGAAAAAATGAGCTTGTAAGATGGTACAATTCTCTCATATGTTTTTTTAAAAAATCAGGCTTCAAAAATTTGCGACAAAACCAGAGACGGCTGTTCCTGGCACCACTCACTATACAAGTTTCCAAAAAATTGGGAGTGCCATGGTAGAACCCAGAATTGAAGTCTGTGGTGGTTTCTTTTCAGGTTAAACTCCAGTTCAACAGTAGTTGGCGGAAAAGCCAGTAGCTGCCATAAACATAAAAAAGGACATACAGACGTTTCAGGAGTGACCCTCACACCATTCTCACATGACAGGAAAGAAAATGTACACGTTGTATTTATAAATAAACAGTGGAGAAAGGGTCTACGCGTCTCCCTTCTTCAGACGAGGGTCTCTTTTCGTTTGCCGCTAAGCTGGCCTTTCTCCCTTGTCCTCCTCAGCCCGGCGTGCATCCGGCAGGGCTTTGGGCCTTTGCCGTCCTCATCGGTGTCCATCACGGGGCTGCCCTCAGGCGTGTTCTCGTCTGACTCCATGTGGATACTGCCCGACAGGGTGGACAGCCTCCGCTGGACTTTGGCTCTGGAGGCGGAAAGATGGCTCTCCTCCGCTTCCTCGCTGAGCTCCGGTAGCTCTTTCAGCTCTGAAGGCACAGCGGTCGGCTGGTAGGGGGCGATGGCCGAGCGGAGGCAGTTGAACCACTGCTGCTTGTGGAAGACGTCGTTGGCCTGCAGCGTGTGGGACTGGCCCGGGGCCGGGTCTCTGAAACGCACCCGGAATATGTTTTTCGCTGGAAAGAGGAAACGGGAGGGACAAAGGGTCAGGCTTGCGTAGAAGAACCTCTAACGTCAAATCTCACACGTTGCTGCACTTGGTATCAGCATCCCATAAAACACTGTAAAATACACAATAATGCTCCCCTTAGCCTCATCCTCTTTGGCTCAGAGTCTGAAATTTTCTCCTCTTTTGGGACCACCGCTCACAGTGGGCATAGCCAATCAAAGGTCATGCTGGCTGTGAGAATCTGGGAACTGGAGCAACTTAAAAAAAAAAACAAAAACAGAAATTTTGCAAAACTTTGAGCATGACTGCACTGTGCTAGACAGCCATCCTCTTACCTCACTTAAGTTCCGAGTTTGCCCGCCAGTGTGCGTGCAAAGAAGTGACAAAAATTAAATGTCCAAAAAAGGACGGGCAAACTGGGCGCAGAGGTCACCAAGAGTTCAAAAACTACAACTACAGTGGTACCTCGAGATATGGGCACCTCGTGACCTAGGGAAGTCCGCCCAGGGCGCAATGCACCCTGGGAATGGAAGTCTTCCTCAAAAACTCAAGATACGAAAATGTCTTATGGAAAGTCCCCAAAATACGAAAATTTTGCGGAAGACTTCCATTCCCAGGGTGCATTGCACCCCATTCGGACCCGTGATACGAAAATTTCACGATACGAAGAGTCCTGTGGAATGAATTAATTTTGTATCACGGGGTGCCACTTTACTTTTGCATGTGCTTCTGAATCAACCTGGTGCTCTGATCTGCTAAAAAGCAGCACCGAGTTCATGAGTCACCAGCCCATTATTTAAAAAAAAAAAAAAACCTGTTTTCCCAAGCTTAGCAAGCCACAATCTTGGCTCATCCGTCACGAAGGCTGAGGTGCGGAGAAAAAGCAGGCCACACTCACACACGCCTCTGTGAAGCCAGAAGTGCGCCTAGCAGAGTCCCTGCCCGCCTTCCGAAAGGCATTAAAAACTCTTCTTCTTTCGGGAGGCGTTTGGTGATTAATTTCCCCCCGCCATCTGTAACTGTAATTGTACTGTAATTGTAATTTGCAATTTGTTGTTTTATTGCTTATTTAATTGTGTTATTTACTGTGTTATTTTGGTTCTGTTTTGTTATGTTGTAAACCACCCGGAGTTCCTTTGGGAAGACGGGTGGTATATAAGTCTAATAATAAATAAATAAATAAATAAATAAATAAATAAATCCCTCGTTTCCTACCTTTGTCGGAATTGCCGAACGCCCCTCGAAAGGATCCCCCATTTTCACGTCTCCGTCTTGCAAGTCCTCCAGGACCAGGTCCTGAACTGGGATGGGCTGCCGATAGACTTGGTAAGAATGGCGCTCGTTGCGCGTCACAGGACGAGTCAGAACCAAGATCTCTTGGAAAAGAAAGATGTAGAGTTTCTAGGAAAGAGAGAGAGAGAGAGAGAGGGCTTTGGGTCAATACACACCTTTCTCAGTGTTTTTTTTTTTTTTAACCAAAAGGGAAACACTTTCGGGCAGCATCTCTGTGCACGTTTTAAGATGGAGTGCAAGAACTTTTTGTATATGAACCCCAAAGTTGCAAATAAAAACAGGGTTTGTGCCACTCCTCCCAGACAACACAAAGTCAGCATGGCCACAGTGGGGGAGTCAATGTTTAGTAATAAAGGAAGGCTTTTCACGCTGGCCTGGTTCAGGATAATGGGAGTTCCGTGTAATACAATCTCAGATTCACATCCACACATTAAAAGCTATTTCTAGCTCGCCCTGGACAAGTGAACCAGCTGCACTGTGCCCCATAAAAGGCTGTGGTGGCATGGACACAGAAAGGAGGAGCAATCCAGTTCTAGTCGCAAAAGATGGCACAGGAAAGGAGGTGGCAGTAAGTTGGGAGCACCTGGCTATAGAGAGGTTGGGAGTTTTGATTCCCCACCAGGTCTCCTGGGGAATGTGTGACTTTGGGCGAGCTGCACACTCACCCCAGGGCACCTCTATGAAAAAGGGATTGATCAATGACTTCTGAGGACTCCTCACTGAGAAAATGCCAAAAAAAGGGGTGCCATAAATCAGAACTGATTGGACAGCACAGAATCATTCAAGAACAGGTTCCACCAAGACGACAGGAGAGAGGTTGGTGAATCTTGCTGCCTTATTTCTTATTTTAGAGTATTTTTACCCTGCCTTTCTCCTTGGAAAAAGAACCCAAGACCGCTTACAGAATGAGGGACAATATACAGTCCAGTACAATTAAGACATATTCAAGTATTGAGAACAGGGAATTGAGGGACATCTTGCGCATTAAAAGACAACATTATGTTAAAGCTACAAGGGAACGCGAGCAGTTAAAGGCAAGTAAAGTTCCATGTAACGTCATGAGTGACGGAAACTAACACTGAAAACATAGTGTCAATGTCAACCCATAAGGTTATAAGTAAACACAAAGTCTATGTGATCCTGTAGATTCATATAAAAGACACGTAATTCCTCGAGACCACTTGGCTCCCAGATCTCGGCAGGACCTTCAGCCTGCTATGATGATCAATACTTACATGCCCATTCTTGTTTTTCAGCTCCCCGTGGCAAAGCAGGACTTTGCTGGCCTCGATCCGAGGATCTCTCTGTTTCTCATCAAGGTACTCCAGCTTATCAATATAGTACTGGCATTCCGACTCCCCTTTCTTCAAGTTGATGTCGGAGAGGACGCCTTGAATAATGGAGATCTGCAAGGAACGGGACTTGATTCATAAAGGCTCGGCAAACAAAGCGCAAGCTCAGATCTTAACGCAGAGGCAGAGAGGTAAAATTTCTGGAAATTTTGGGGGGTGGGGGAAACCTGTTTCCTCCCAATGTATCTGTTCCCGCCATTCCAAGTTTTTATTCCACTGCTTCAAAATTCCCAGAAATTTTACATCTCTATGCAAGGGTTCCTTTGAGATGAGGAAAAAAAAACACCAGGGGCCAACTGAGAGTCACAGTTGGGAGATTTAGATTTGCTGCTCGCTTTAAGCAGGAATTTGCAAGACCTGCTGGCACTGGGAGGCAAAGCGCTGGCTGGCACACCACTTGCTGCCTCCAACATTGACTGGGGGACGGCACAGGAAGGGGTTCTCTTGCTCAAGGCACACTAAGGGAGTCAAAACGGCAGCTCTCCCTTTCCATTTCTGTGGGGTGCGTGGTGGAAAACACCCGGCAACTGGAGCCACTGGACAGTTCTCTCGCTTTTGCTGCATGCCTAGTGCCAGTCAATCACCAGCCTTCATCGTCTAATAATACATTAGCAATGTTACGAAGTCCTGGGGTGGCAGTAGGGTGCACACAATCTCCAATTCATTTTATCCACAATCCCAAAAATGCAAACTAAAGCCTTTCCCCCCTGCTCTTCCTGCAATTCGACAAGAGGTAGCTACATTTGCTACTGAAATCTGGCAGGTGGCTCCTGGGAAGAAGTACTCTTTGTGGAGAATGAGAACCGTCCCCTTTTGAACTACAACTCTCAGGAACTCCCAGCCATCCCCACGGCCGGAGGGTATGCTGGCCAGGGAATTCTGGGAGCTCCAGTGCAATGAAAAGGAATCTCCGCAGACAGCCTACAACTCAACAACCTGCAGCTACATCTGATACTGCTTTCTACGGGGTGGCGGGAGGGTTGAAATTTATTTTTTTATTTGTATCATTTTTATACCGCCCATCTTCCAATCAGGAACTCTGGGTAGTTTACAAGTTAAAAACATCAATATACAGAGAGAGAGAGAGAGAGAGAGAGAGAGAACCCTAAGCAAGATGGATCACAGGGCGGGAGAAGAGGAAGAAAAACAAAAAAAAAAACCCCAAAAAACTTAAATTAAATTAAATTAAAGGTCGCCTTATGCCTCCCTGAAACGCATGGTTTTCAAAGCCTTTCTGAAGGTGGGCAGGGACTGTGCAAGGCACAGCTCACTCGGGAGGTGGTTCCATAACTAGGGGCCCACCACAGAGAAGGCACGGTTGCACGTAACCGACCTCCGCGCCTCCCTGGGAGTGGGCACCCTGAGTGAGCGCGCCTGCAACATTCGAGTGGGCCTGGCCTCAGTTGCCCTCTGGGTAATACGCTCCGACAGGTATTCAGGACCCAAGCCGTGGAGGGTTTTGAAAACCAAAACCAGGACCTTGAATCTTATCCGAAGAGCCACGGGCAGCCAATGCAGGCGAGCCAGGATTGGGGTGATGTGGTCGTATCTACGAGCACCCACCACCAGTCTGGCCGCCGCATTCTGCACCCGTTGGGAGTCTCCGGACAAGGGTCAAGGGCAACCCCACATAAGTTGCAGTAGTCCATCCTCAAGATCACAAGGGTGATGAATCAGTTGCTTTGGACCGTCAGCCCTACAGGAATTTCACGGACACCTCCGAGGCCCAAGCGTTGCCAAGCCGCCACCACGTACCGCTTCCTCCAGGATCTGGACATCCGGGTGGTCACTGGGGGTGTGCCTGAGGATCTCCTTCAACAGCAGAGGGTACTTGACCAGGCGGCTACGGGGAATATCCAGAAAGCTCCAGAGGTCCAGCTTGCGGCTGAAGGGGGATTCCAGGCAGCGCTGCAGGAAGTCCTGGACCCGGCGGTCCTGCTTCTTCTGGTCAAGGAGGGCTTTGGCCGCCAGCTGGTTGCTGCAGTAAGCCTTGTAGGCATGGAGTCCAGGCAGCTAGGGAGAAAAACGAGACAGCATTTAGCTGCTGCTGCTGCTGCTGCAGCGGCTCCAAAACTGCCGATCCCCCTGAATGAGTCAGGGCATTTCCTCTTTAAATGGTGCTTTACAGTACTAGACACTTATCTGGAGAATTACAAGCATGTCACTCTCATTTGGATAAAACAGCCAAGGGTGTAGGGGGAGGGAGGGGGAGAAGGAAGAGACATTCCTTGCCCAATGATGCTCAAGCTCCCGGCTGCCATTTGATTTAAGAGAGGCCAGTGCAACATCTCATCTCCAAAAACCTGCAAGTGCACCGCACAAATCTCCAGTCTCCTGAGCATGCTGCGGACACCCAGCTGCTTCCCCTGCCCCCCTTTTTCTCCAGAGTGCAAGTTTCCACACCCATTTGTACACAGGAGCAAGCAGACACCCACCTCTTTAGCAATGCTTGGCTGTTTAATATCGCTTCCCCCACCACCACCACCCCAATGACCCCAGTGGCTTCACAGACCCCATCTCCGTTATCTCCACATTTATGGCCCTCTGAGATTATCTGGTAGTCTCAAAGTACAGGCAGGGGGCCGAGGCTGAGAGGCGGCCACTAAGACAGTACGCAGCTCTCAGAAGTTAAATCTCAGATTGGCAATAAAAGGGAGAGAAAGCCTAATCGAATGGACAACTGAGAAAGATGAACCAGTTGGACAAGAAAATAAAATAAAAGCAAATGAAACCCAGGGAAGTGTGTATCAGATGGGTCTCCGGCTCCTCTATGCCCGTTTGACTGCTACATCCCATCACAAACTGGAGGGGACGCAAGGCAAAAGTTAACTCACCCACTTCACAAGAATGGGTCCAATCTGCTCCACCGTCCCATCGGGCCTCGTTGCTTCTCCCAGTCTCGCCAGGAAGTCTGCAGAAGAGACAGCGACAACAATGGGCGCCTTGGGCACAAGGACTCGATGCACTGAGAAATCTACTTTTCCAAGGATAGGCAAATCTAATCGGGGAGGCTGGAGATGGCCATCAAGACCCTCAGGGACTTTGACACAGGAGGTGGGGATTGTTAGGAAGACAGGGCTGGACTACTGAGGAGGAATTTTATGTGGCTGCCTTTATTTTATTTTATTTGCTTACCCACCACTTGTCTCTCTGCTGCTGATTTTTATTGCTATACAGTGGTACCTTGTATAAAGGAATTAATTCGTGTTAAGCAAATTTTCCTTTATACAAATTCCCATAGGAATGCATTGAAAATGGAGTGGTCCCATTTTTATGTTGTATGGATTTTCCCCATAGGCGATTATGTTAAGCAAATTTCCCCTATCTCCGGAATTTTTTATGTTGTACCAAATTTTATGTTATACAAGCTGTTTGTTATACAAGGGTCCACTGTATTTTAATTGATCTTATTGTCTATTTCTTGTTGTGAACTGCCCGGCGTTCCGTCCGGAAGACAGGCGGTATATAAGCTCTATAAATAAACCAATAAGTAAATAGTTTCTGTAGGGAAAGCACAGTCTATAGATCAGTGTGTTTGGACTTGCTCCGGAAGTGACTGAGTTTTATGTGAGCAGCAGAGAAGGCGGCACGTTGCTATTTAAATAAACACGTTAACTCCGGAGGTTTGCCTGGGAGGGCCAGCTTACCTTCGTGCAAAGGAATATAGGAATCCAGGTCCCCAAAGATGTGCGCCAGCTCTTCTTCGGACATAATCGACAGCTTCAGCATGGGGTCATGGTAAGCCTGTTCACAGACAGAGATGGGTCCAAGTCAAAAGGAAGGCCTAACACGACCCAGCGGTCCTGCTTCACGGGGGGGGGGCTGGGGGGGCCTGGGGGAGAGACACTGATGGGACCAGAGCCTAGTGGCACAACACAGGTTTTGCACGCAGAAGCTCTCAGGAGGTTCAGTCCCTGGACAGAACTGGGCAAAGCTCCCACCCGAAGTGTTGGGAGAGCACCTGCCATGAATGGATTCGCCACAGGGCAGCTATCTATGACCAACAGAGTTGCAGTCTCAACACCTGCAGGAACCGCTGGGGCACACGTTCCCATAGGTTTACTGGGGAGGGGGAGGGATCAGTGCCCTTGACAAAGGTAGCCACTCTAATTTGCTGTCTCACTCTGGGGCTGTATCCCGAGCTTCCTTGCTCCTACACTGGGAAGAGATGACAAAGCTGTTTCCTGGCCCTCCTCCAGATCCATCGCAAACACCAGTTCTGAATTCCTCTTCTCTTCACCCTTCCCCATAAAAAAATCAACTAGGGCCATGCCGCAGTCTATCGCTCTGCTCGGTACAACCGCTACAGCACAGCTTTGGGGGCGCATAGAACAATCATGACACAATCCGGGCCAACTGAGGGCGGTCGCTCTGAGACAACAGACTGGCCCCTCTAAGGAATACGGAGGTACGAACGGAATAGGGAGCGGAGACCAACCTTTCTTGCAAGCTTCAGGTCCTCAATCAAATCCTTCTCACCCCGGGACACCTCGTATATTGCCTGGGGGGGGGGGAAGGCAAGAAGGAGAAAATCAGCACTGTTTGTATTTTAACTCCTGTTATTTGATGTGATTAGAGATGGGCACGAAACCAACAATTTTTCGTTTCCGTTTCCTCGTTTCGTTGTGTAACGAAACGACAAAGGAATTTTGTCCCCAAAATGAAACGAAACGAACAGAAACACCAGAAATTTTGTCGTCCGTTTCGTTTCCGTTACTGCAATGCAGTGAACTGCTTTAAATGCTAAAAAAATAATAAAAAATTGAAATAAATGGTAACAAAACGGTAACAAAACGAACAAAACTAAAATGATTTCCCCCCAAAAAATTCACGAAAAACGGAAACGAACCGAAACGGACCCTCCAAACGACAATCCATTTTTTCTATTTGTGCCCCTCTCTAGATGTGATTGTTTGCCTTTAACTTGCTGTACTTATGTTATATGCATTGGGTCCGCTGATGACAATTTTAGAATAATGATTTTAGTGTAAGGTTTTTTTATTGATGATTTATTGATATTTTACTTTTAACTCTTTTAAATTGTTTTATTCTTTGGATTGTAAGCCGCCCAGAGACCTTGGGTAGTGGGCGGCATATAAGTTAAATAAATAATAGAGAGGCTCTGCTGCCAGATGGGCAACACATCAATCAATCAATCAATCAATCAATCAATCAGTCAATCAGTCAGTCAATCAGTGTACTGCAGGGACCCAAGCTGTACTTTGCCTAGTGCTGGGTGGCTCAAGTAGCTAGTCCACTACTCTAGCGATGATGTTGAAGCGGAAGGTGGCCAGTAAATCTCACCTCCTCAAGATCGCCAACAAGCAAGACAAGGCAAGCTCCGCTGAGGAGTTGCCACCGGGGCTTGGCGGTCACGTAAAAAGGGCAAGACTTGAGTCACTGCCGAGAAAAGTAAACTCCTTGTCACGAAAAAGGAGGCTTTGAAGCTGGGAGGCCGAAGCCAAAGTAAACACCGAGGCTCGTTCTCTTGGAACTTGCCTTCTACTCCCGACATAAAATGCTGAACTCACTCCGAGGGCTGAACTTTGGCCCTCTTGATATCATTTGCCAGCTAAGTCACCAACACTAATATATATCTTTTGTTTGGGATCTGTGTGAGTCACAGATTACAGCCGGTGTATTTACGTTCGGTTCAAGTATAGGGCCGCTCCTGCTGAAGCCTTGGCACAGGGAGGGAAATTCAGACCAGGCAAAATGCAAGCCACGGCAGTTCAGAGATAAAAGCAAGGGAGAAATCTGCCCTCGCGGAGAAGAGACGACTCTCCAACGTTTCTCCTTTTTTCCAGCTGCATCGTGGGAATTCTGGACCTGTATTCAGAGCCTGGGCCGTGCCAGCAATTTTTCTATCCCCGCATGCAAATTGCTCAATTTGCATGGTTTGTTAGGCCCAAGACTAACATCATTTCAGGCCCCCTAAACCAAGACAGGGGCATGATGGGAAGAGAGATGGTGTGGAAATGTGAAATTTGAAATTTGCTCAACTGACTCATCCTGGCCACCAGGTCTCACTCCTTGAACGATTCAAATCACTTTTTTAAAACCATGACGGCTGGATCCATAGTATCTTTTTCTCAGGGAGGATGGGGGTGGGGAACCAAGATGCTCAGAGATCCTCAGGTGGTGCTCCCTGGTCTTGTCGGCGAAATAACGAACGGTCCAAGGCCCGCAGCGGTCGTACATAAGAACCTAAGAAGAGCCATGCTGGATCAGGCCCAAGGCCCATCTAGTCCAGCTTCCTGTATCTCACAGTGGCCCCACCAGATGCGTTTGGGAGCGCATGAGACTAGATATCTGTCTCCTGGTACCACTCCCCTGCATCTGGCCCTTGAAGTACTCCAGTTTTAAGCCTGGAGATTACACATCTCCCTCATGTTTTGTAACCTAGGATGGACTTTTCCTCCAGGAATCTGTCCAATCCCTTATTGAAGGCATCCAGGCCAGATGCCATCACCACATCCTGTGGCAGGGAGTTCCATAGACTTACAACGTGCTGGGTGAAAAAACATTTTCTTTTGTCAGTTCTTACTCTCCCAGCCCTCAATTTGAGTGTATGTCCCCTAGTTCTGGTATTTTGGGAGAGGGAGAACGGCATCCCTCTATCCACTTTACTCATGCCCTTCATTATTTTGTATGTCTCAATCATATCCCCCCTCAATCGCCTTTTTTCCAGACTAAAGAGGCCCAAATGTTTTAGCCTTTCTTCATAAGGGAGGTGCCCCAGCCCAGGAATCATTTTGGTCGCTCTCTTCTGCACCTTTTAGTAGTGGCCTCGTAGTGGCAGCCTACCTCTTGCCGCTTGATCTCTTTCGTACTCAGGGTCTCTTTCATGTTGACATCCAGCGTCTCGGACCAAAGGACGCTGTTCCTTCTTTTCGGAGGGGTCGGGGCAGCTGACCGGCTACACGACTTCTGGGCGCTCCCTGGCGATCTGTTCTCACCACGAAGGGAAAATGACTGTTGGGACACAATTTTGGGAAAAGGTTGATTGGCCCACGGCCTTGAACAAGAGCGGCTCCCAAGTCCTCTTACAGACAGGGCATATGGGGCAATGGCTACCGTCCCTCGCGCCTCAACTAAGGGACCGGCGTGGCAAGAATGAACCCAGGCACAGACGCAGAGCATGACGTGACCAAGCTCCGGTCGGGCACCCTCTCTCTGCAAGGGCCCGTGAAAGCATCCTTAAAGGGAGCCAGAAGAATTTATCAAACACATGGCTTGCAAGAACAAGATAGACTGCCTGGCTCTGCCTCCTGTTCATATCTTTAAAAAAAATAACAACCAGATGGGTTGCCACATACCTGGCAGCCCAGAGGATCTAGGAGGGAGGTGCAAGACAGATTCTGTGGACGTGCCATACGACACTTGACCCTTAATCCCTTCATCTACGAGGATATCGTGGGGGGTGGGGGAGCTGCTAACCTACAAAGGCCCCCCTTCTTTCTTTTAACCCTTTCTCTTCCTCTGTACTACTGAGCCCTGCAGAATAGTTAATTCAAAAGAGTGGTGCCAGTCTGGTTCCGAGTATGTAGATAGTGTAATTCTACCTCTCCCAAATGAGGCGACATAAACAAGATATACGAGGCGGTATTCTTTTATGGCATGAAACTGCCTCCTTTAGAGTCAGCAGGGAGGCCTGCCAGTGTTTACACAGTTGGGGTAGACGGTGTCTTTTAACATGACAGGCTTTTCTGATGTCACGTTCGTATTACGAACAGCCGGTGAATTCGCAGCTTGGCACATGTCACGGCATGTCACGCAGCGGCTGCATAAAGTGTTGGCACTGGCGGCAACCTGGCGTCTACCCCGCCCCCAACTTGCAAATGGCCTCTTATGAAATGCCAATGGTATCTCGGGGCTGGAGCACCTGGCAAGAAAACAAAATGGTGCAGCCGAGAGAAAAATTTTGGCTCAGAAGGAATGGAGTTCCGCACGGAGTATGGTGTTAGATCAGCTGAAAGGAGGAGGGTTTTTTTTTCCTGGTAGGGATGGCTTACATGACAGAAGCAGAGAAGAAGGGAGACTCAAAAGACACCCATAACCACATCCCACTGGCTTCTTTATTTTTCCCTCTTTACTCTTTCTACCAGATCCATGAGGTCTAGGAATTTAAAAAGCAAGACTCAAGGTGTCCAATTTTGTGGGCACTACCAGCACAGCCTGGGCTTAAATGTCATTTTTCAGGGTCATGGATAACACGTATTCCTCACGGGCTGTGCCTCCCCCCTTTTACCTGTATTGTCTGGCCAAATCGCCGCACGGCACCATTTCTGACGGGAGAAATCAGGTTGGCCAAGGAGGTGACTCGAGCCAATGGGCGGACTCGTTTATTGCTGGGCTCCTGCAAACAGATAAAGAACAGAACAGGTCATACAGATGCGGTTTGCTCAAGGTTTAGGCCACTGACCGTGTCCAGACTACCTTGGGGACGGGGACGGGAGAGAACAGCAAAGATCTGGGTCACAGATTCCATCCAGAAAGGCAGTTCAAAAGCACAGAAGCCCCTTCCAGGCAACATGTTTTCCCCAAGCACCGAAGTTAGGATCAAGGTGCAAATACGTTTTCAGGCCAGCAAGGAGCAGGAATAACAAACAGGACTGCCGCCAGGTCAAACAAGGCCCTTTTTATAAAAGGCACACATTTATACTCTCTTCTTCCGGGAGAATGAAGTACAGGTGCCTCTCCCCACCCCCACCCCCATTTTTTAATTTATGCCAGATGCTTCAGTAAAGTGCATCCAACCATAAAAGCCAGAAGTGGTTGACAAATTGGTCAAGACAAGACGGCCAAGGAGCAGCTAAGGCCCAGTGGTGTCCAAACTTTGGCCTTCCAGATGTTTTGGACCACAACTCCCACAGCGCTTTGTCATTGGTAATACAGGCTTGGAATTCTGGGAGTTGTGGTCTAAAACATCTGGAGGGCCGGAGTTTGGACATCCAAGAGCTAAGCCACTGAGAACTGCAGGAAGGCAGCAGGTCCCCATCCCAGAGGGCGACTCTTGCGTTGTTAAAAGCTTCTTCACAATACAGGAGCGAGGGACCTGTCCAGTGACTAACTGGAGAAATGTTGTCCTGATCAGGTGATGTGCAGGAGGTAAAGAAAAAGATGGGGGAAATATAACCTCAAATGTAGGCAGCTTATAGTTAGAGCAGGGGATGTTTCCCTTTAAAATTTTGGTGGGAGCTGTTCTCACTTGGTCTGTGAAGAGCCTCCTATCCCCTAGGCATGTCCAAACTTTGGCCCTCCAGATGTTTTGGACCACAACTCCCACAGGTCTTTGCCATTGGAAATACAAGCTTGGAATTCTGGGAGTTGGGGTCCAAAACTTCAGAAGGGCCAACGTTTGGGCATGCCTGGAAGAAGAAGAAGAGAAGAGGAAGGAGGAGAAGAAGATGAAGAAAAAGAAGAAGACCGAGATGACGTGGCACCTTAAAGACTAACCGCTATACTTTAATGGGAGTTTTCCTGGGACATGCCCATTTCTGCTGAGGTACGAGTGAGAATGCCAAGCCTACGTGGTAAAAAAAAAAAACACCCTACAGGGCTCCATGGGACTCAAGCTGCCTTTTACAGGGTTTAGGATCCCTGTTTTATATTCAGTTATTTTTTTTGTCACTGTTTGCAGAACAACGCTTCAGCGATTAGAGGATAAGAGAGAAAAAGACAGAAACAACACATATTAATGAGTTAATGGCTCTACTCTTGAAGCTTTTCATGGGGGAGGGGGGAAAGGGAGAGGCCAAAAATGGTTAAAATACCTAAACTTAGAAGGGCTGCGTGCTGCGCCATTAGGGTGGACGTGCAACAGCTCGCTCTTGCAAGTCATCAAACAGGTGTGATGAAAGGGTTTCACCTCAACTCCCCCTGGATTATCTGTTTGGCCTAATCTTCCCTCTTGATCACCTCCAGCCCATTTCAGACGGCAGGTCTTTCAGCAGTCAGCTTGGTTCAATAAAGAACACCTTGACTATCATTTGCCACTGACACCAGATAGAGCCTTTGGCATTTTTACTTCCCCCGCCCCGCCCAAAAAAGAACAATGGACAACAATGCAGATTATTCTGTTGGTTGGCCCAGTCCCACCCCAGATCTGAAAACAATTGAACATGAGATTGCAGGCCAGCAGGTTCAGCCTCACAAGAGCCAAAAGCCAAGCTCTCTGGATGACTTTGGCTCTAGGACGCTGCTGCATAGAGGACCCAGGAAGGGTAAATACAGTATTACTTTTTGGGTTTTAAAATATACATATACGTGCACCGTATTTTTTTTAATCCACAAGACACCACCATGTATAAGACGAACCCCACTTATCCAACCAAAAATTACAGTTTTGCAACCACACAGTTCTCTCCCTGGCTTACTTCTGTGTGTAAGACGATGACTCTCAATGTTTAATTGGGTCCCTTTGGGGAGAAAGGTGGCATAAAAATAAAGTTGTTGTTGTTGTTGTTGTTGCTGCTAATGATTTTAGGCAAAAATATAGTCATACGCATGGGAAAATACTATGTGTATATCTACCCATTTACCTACCTACCTACCTATCTATCAAAACTAATTGGGGGAGGAAAGGGAATGTTCCTTTGGCTATAGTAAAACGGAAGTAGGAAGAGTTTTAAAAGGGTGGTGGTGGTGGTGGAGGAGGAGGAGGGAGACCACGTTGGTTAAACTTTACTGTCATGTCCAGGAGGGCGATTCAGAAATAGCTCTGCTGGAGTCAGTTCACACGGCACCCCCACCCCACCCCACCCCCCCAGCAACAATGCTGGCTGTCCCATTAAGATACCAAGAAACCCAGGGCCATGATGTCATGCATTCCTCACAATGGGGGTGGCCGAATGCAGGCTCCTCTTTCAAGGGTGAGTGAAGTCACTGAAGCTGCACACGCAGCAAAAAGCCCCAAAAGCACTGAGTCGCTTTTTAAAAATGTCTTTCCCTTATGCTCACGGCTGCATAACTCTGGACAAATCACCCCCTTCCAGGTCTCAGCCTGTTCAAGGGAGGCATGAGCATTAAACCAAGAAGGAGCATGGAATCTAAAAACGAGTTTGCACATTAAAGGAGTCATGTGCACACACACACACACACACACAGAGGATCTGCCTCCAACTGGTTCAAGACACAATGCATTGGGGATTTCTTTTTTTTTTTTTTTTGCAAACCGTGTTGTCAAACCGATGAGGCTAAGAAACAATATAGGATTTTGTTGTTGTTCAAGAACCAGGAGTGCCAAAAATGCGAAGCACAAGGTCCACAGCAATAGATTTTTAAAGGTGGCGCATAAGTCCCCAAAAGAAACTCTTTGGGGCCAAGGTTCACAGGTACAGGGCTACCAGTTTACTGATACTAAGTGGTGTAAAAGAGAAGAGCAGAAGACACGGAAGCTCTTCCAAAGACGGGCTGAAAGAAAATCTGACAGGCTTGGTTCAGGCACATGTCAGGACATACGGCATATACGTCCCAGTAACTAACTCTGTGCTAGCCAAGATATGCTCTGCTAGTGGGCTCTATAATCACACACACACACACACACACACACACACACACACACACGGCTCATTGGGCATTTTCCTTTTTCACTTGGAGCAGGCAGTGCAACCCGGACTTCTCCCCAGGCTGAACAAGGTTATAGGCTATTATTTCACAACTACATAGATCCACACCCAGGAAAGCAGAAACTTGAAGCAAAAATTGACCCGTGAGTTTCACTTTTGCATTGGCCCATCTCTTTCGAATCCGTTTCCATCCTTGGCAAAAAACCTCAGCGTGAGCTGTGGCAAAGGCTTGTTTTGATTTCCACCCATCTCTCAGCGAAGCAACTCGTCGGATTATTTTTAACGACAAAGTTATTTTGGGGCCAGTTATTCCGCTTTCCTGCTGGGGGATAAAACACAAACTCTCCGTTTCAGTGTCACAACAGTTAAACAAGGAGCCTGCTTTCACTTGAACTAGTTTTTCAAGTTGCTCCAAGAAAAAGCCCCTGAGAGGTCACTTATCTGAAATACTTGTCTACTTTCAGGTGGGGGAAAAAAACCACACCACCCATCCTTCACTCTAGCACTCTTCCCAGAGGCTTTCTCCTGCTTCAGAGAGCAAGCCTATTATGTTCAGCCAAGGTCATCGAGCCAAACATGAAACATGTCCAAGCCAGTGAAGTGCAAAAGGCTGAGAAACACCTGGGTAACAAGGCTTTAAGAGAGATAACTTTGGTTCAGGCCAACGAGGAGCACGTGCTGGCGGTGAGGTGGGTCTGAAAGCTTCCTACCCAGCAAGCCCCTGTTGGAACTTGGCTTCTCAGGAGAACAAAGCTTGGCCCTACAGTTATCTCCATACTCCTCAGAAGATTCTGTATTGTCTCTAAACTCAACAAAAAGGGTTCACAATACTAGAGGACTGTTTTCGTCCACCATTTTAGCCACAACCACGTCAACGCCTAAAAGAAAACTGAACCATCAAGCCTCCCGTAACCTAAACCCAGAAGAGCCACAACATTATGCACAGACAATGGATGCTCTCTAAATAAAATACTGGCGAACAGATAGAATTTCATCTACTCCACGTTCTTCAAAAAGACGACTGCACTGAATTTTTAGGAATTATCCCTACAAGATGCTAATCATAACGCACTTGCACAGGTTGAATGTCATATCAGTTGAGCAACTCAAGTCAATACACCTACTGCTGTTCACTAAATTAGAGCAACCCCACCCCTGCCAGATTAAGCCATCATACTTGAATGGCAGGGAAGCCCACCTCGGGTCTCAACTATCCAACCCAACCACTGCAGACAACAAGCCTCTGGAAATCGCTAAGTGAGAATGTTCAAGCAGCACTACTAAAGAGAAACGACAGCTTACTAAAAAAAACCCATCCTGAATCTTCCTTTCAGCTGTTCATGTCACTCCTCCACTTCTACTTGTAGGTGATGAGCCAGAGTTCACAAGTTCCACTTTGCTTTATTATAGCAGAACAACCGAATCATAAAGAAACTAACACAGCTTCCGGACAGGATGTCTTACATCACAACAAATCTCCCCCTTATGGAGGATTTGACTTTAATTCCCGCAACTCCCACCACCTTGTAACAGGCAGACATTTCTGCAGGATTAAAATACTTTCATCACATGCTACAGCAACAGGCACACATGGCTAATTCTTCCATGAGAAGGACACGGATTAATTTACTCAAGAATAAGAGAAAGGCTATTTAATGTGAACCCCAGTTTTGAAAGCACTCCTGTGCAAATGCACACCTCGCTCACTCACTTGGAGTAAGCCCACTAACAAACAGCAGAACGAATGATGTGGAACCGTACTCCATCACATTTATTGCCTGAGATCTAGTTTGATTTAATGTTCTTTTATTTTTGACGTAAATGTGATCTTTCTGTGTAAACCACCAGGAGTTCCTTTTGGAGAGATGGGCGGTATAGAAACATATTTGATAAATAAATAAATAAATAACATTCACTTACTACATAAATGCTGCAGCGGATAATGACACCCCCCCCTTCCTCCAATACTTTGCATTTCAAGAAAGAGGAAGCAAAAGGAACAAGCCACAGCAAAGAGGCCCTAGGTTTTCCGCATTTTAGAATTCAGCAGCTTCAAGCCCTCTCCCCATGGTAAATGGATCCTGGCAAAGGGGGAGGGGGAGGCAAGGACACCTCTTGGCCACATCCTTTACTATGACAGCCAGACCGTAGAGTATTTAAAAGGGTTCTATTTCAGGGCGTTCAACAGCCATCCCTCCTCTCTATCACAGCTACCCAGTCTCTCTCCTTTTATTTTAACGAAGCGTGTTTTGTGTGTGCGTGCGCCTGTTGCGGGGAGATCCGAGTCTAGTCTAGACAGCCGTCAGGCGACCCGCCGGGTGCAAAAGCCCTCCTTCCCCGCGTTTCCTTTCGCAGGAAGGGCGAGAGACACACACTTGGCTCCGCATTAAAGACTCCTCCTAGACAGACGCGGGGACAACCGCCCGTTTCCGTAGGGAAAGCCAGTGGTGCTTTTCTTCCTGAAAGGTCCGTCCGTGCCCATCCGCTTCCAAACAAGGTGTCCAGGCTCAGAAAGCAAGAGCTACACCGTCCGCAGCCCTGGCTCTTCCATCCTACTATTGCAACGTAGCCGACGTCTACCGGCAGGGTTTCTCGCTTCCCCTTCTCTCCTAATAACAACACCGGGCGTGTGAGAGGGTGGACTTGGAAAGAGGAACCCCATGGGAAACGAAGGGCGCTCCGGGCTCCCTTTCCAACAGAGGCGCTTTGCCAGGAAAACGCCGCGGGAACGCCACCTTCCATGCCCAGGCAGCAAAACCGTCTCCAGCCTAGACGCCGAAAGTCTCCGCCTAGTAAGCCGGCTTCCCTAAAAGGCATCCTTGTCCTTAGCGTCTAAGAACAACAGCCTTGCTTGCTTGCTAACCTAGCCACCGAACCGTCTCCGCGGGTCGAAGGCGCCCGCCCTTACCTCTTGCTCGCGGAAAGACTGGTTCTGGGCATCGATCACCCGGATCGTCCTCTTGATGGGGAGCAGCCCCCCGGCGTCATCGTGGGCCACCATGTCCCCCCCCGTCCTCCTCCTCCTCCTCTTCTTCGCCAAGGCTCTTCTTGCGCGTGGCGGGGTCGCTTTAAATCCACTGGCTCGCGGCGACTCAGCCCAGCTTCGCCCCTTGGTCCCGGTCTACCGGCAACGCCATCGCCTGCCTGCCTGCACGCCCGCCCGCCCAGGTGAGTCGCTTTAACTGGCTCTGAGCGGGCGAGCCCGAGGCGCGCAGAGCCAGGAGCCAAGGGGCGGGGCCAGCCGGAGGGCGGGGCTTCCCTGGCGCCGAACGCCATTGGCTAGCCGGCGGCGGAGACACGCCCACCCCGTCTCCGATTCCACCTGGGCCAGGAAGAGCCCCCGGGAGGGAGGCCCGCGCAGCCGCACGTGTTGCCCCCGAGCGAGAGGCGCCTTGGCGCCAAGGCGGAGGGAACCCGCGCGCCCCCACCCCGGCAAAGGGTACCGACCCTCCCGCGAAGGGTCCCGACCCCCCCCCACTCGTCCCTGAAAGGGGTAGGCGCCCCCTTGCCTGCCTGCCTGCCTTCAGCTGCTCCCGAGTTAGGGCGATCCTATGAAGGAGAAACCAGTCCCTAGCGAAACCTTTAGGAGACGCCTGAGAAATTGAGCCAACAGCCATTGTTTCTCCTCCAAGTCCTCTTGCAAACTAAAGCTGCGCGCACCGGGGTTGTGTGTGTGTGTGGGGGGTGTTCCCTTCCTTTACCGAGTCCATCCATATCACAACAGGCCCTCCTCTTTTTTCCTACCGCCTCCCCGTTTCCCCACCGAGTCTTCCCGTGATCCGTCCACCATGCAATCAATACTCTCAGCTTAATCATCTTAAGCTTCTAAGGAGAAGAAGCAGGTGCGCCAAGAAATCCTTTCTCTTCCCAGCTGAATTAGGGCCAGTGCGCTCTGGCACGCACTCTTTTGAAGAGACCCAAAATGTTGGGATCGAGGTCAGCTGTAACGCTAGCCCTGCCTTTCATATCCCCATACCTTTCAGAGGAATCGGCTATTGGCTTCCACCATCTCCAACAGCCCTGCAGGTTGGTGGCTGATGGGACTTGTAGTGCTAAACATCTGGAGGACAACAGGTGGAGGGGAAGGATGCCCAGCCTTGTAGGTTTAATACAAAATGAAGTTGCTCACTAGGATCAGTGGACCTTACTGCCAAGGAAATATGCGCAGGATTGCCACTGCCTAACCCAATTTAGTAGTTCCACTAAAAGTGGCAAGCTTCTTTTTTCAAATACAGTGGACCCTCCTATAACAAGCAATTTAACAGAAAATCTGCTTAAAAGGGGGAAAAAATCCAGAAATAGGTGGATATCGCTTAACAGACTCGCCTATGGCACGAATCCGTACTAAAGGGTATGGATCAAAGCCTATAGAGACAAACCTCATGGCAATCTATATCCCAAGCTATACCCTGTATTATATGGGATATTTCAGGCTATGCCTTGCAAAGTATAAGCCACACAAATTATATATTTAGAGGTAATGATGTTACTAAGCATACATATATATATATATTTCATTTATATTATTATTCACACATGTATTCTTTATTCCTGCAAACGCTGGTCAAGCCTTTCCGGCCACTAAGGGGGACTTCTGTTACAAAATTTGGCTGAGCCAGCAGTCTAATTATTTTCGTAGCTTTGAAGCTCTACACAGCTAATTGCATATACGTCAGCCAAGAAAAGTTTTATCTCTCTGTTCGAGAGTTCAGCAGCTGGCATACATCACGGTACTAGTCTGTGTGAGTCCGTTCAAACACCACAGCAATTAAGACATTTAATTGGTGTCAGGAATACAAAATAAATGACCAAAGATGTCAATTAGTGTTTGATGCATGTAACAAATGTATATGACGTAAATTCGGATGGGCGGAGGGGGAAAGAGTGCTGGAAAAACCTTATAAAAATATCTCCTTTCGTTTTCTGGGTGGGACTTCTCACCAGCAAAAGTGTGGAAGTGCCCTGATTGCAATCAATAAATCTTCTTTTCTGTCTAAAAAGACTCAGATTGCTTGTTGCATTCTACAAAGCTATTAGCACGCCGGCAATGAACCCCATAAATTGAATTCATTCCTTTCAGTACAACAGAAAAACGGTCGTGATTAGGGATTAATCTGTTTTCACTATCACCATAAAACCTATAGGAATGTCTGAACAAAAATGTACCGTGCTGTAGGGTGGTAGTCTGATGTACATTTGCTTAGAAAGAACGCCGCAAGCCCAAGTGGAACTTTGTACTGTTAAAGCACAAACCGGATCCCGTTTCACAAATGCTGTCCGATGCATCTGTTTGAGAGGAAGACTTTCTACTCACAGGGGTTTTACTTCTAAGTAAATACACAAAGCTGCAGGCCAAAACTGTGCTGCTTCTCTGGTCAGAGTTTCCAAGACAGGAAGCGAGGGTTGTGGCACAAGCCGTGGGGTGATGGAACTACCTGCTTGAAGCTGATGGTAGCTTTCCTACCACTGTGTGATGCGAGGCCTCTTCTGAAATGGCATCTTTTACACAGTGGGTTCACAACCAAATACTCCGAAAGGCAGCCTGGTGAATATATAAATCATCTGGTTTCGCTGAGCAGCACATTCGTCGTTATGCGGTGTCATGTCGCTTCAATTTATGGCCGCCTCATAAATGAGTTACTCTCCAAAACAGCCTCTCCATAAATGCCTGGGCTCAGCTCTTGCAAATTCAAGCCCATGGCTTCTTTTACGGCACCAGTCCATCTTGTATTTGGTCTTCCTCTTTTCCTGATGCCTTCCACCTTTCCCAGCATGACTGTGTTGTGTTTTCCAGAGAATCCTGCCTTCTCAGGATGTGCTCAAGATAAGACAGCCTCAATTTCAACATTCTTTGTTACTGTCCCAGTATTCGTACCCATACATGGTGATAACAAATACAAGAGGCATGGTCTTGTTCTCCAATGACATCTTATCGTTGATAATCTTGTCTAATTCTTTCACCGCTGCCCTTCCATGTCTCATTTACTGGCGTAAATTTCCATAACGCGTCACGGGCAAGTAAAGGGTATGGATCAAAGCCTATAGAGACAAACCTCATGGCAATCTATATCCCAAGCTATACCCTGTATTATATGGGATATTTCAGGCTATGCCTTGCAAAGTATAAGCCACACAAATTATATATTTAGAGGTAATGATGTTACTAAGCATACATATATATATATATTTCATTTATATTATTATTCACACATGTATTCTTTATTCCTGCAAACGCTGGTCAAGCCTTTCCGGCCACTAAGGGGGACTTCTGTTACAAAATTTGGCTGAGCCAGCAGTCTAATTATTTTCGTAGCTTTGAAGCTCTACACAGCTAATTGCATATACGTCAGCCAAGAAAAGTTTTATCTCTGTTCCGAGAGTTCAGCAGCTGGCATACATCACGGTACTAGTCTGTGTGAGTCAGTTCAAACACCACAGCAATTAAGACATTTAATTGGTGTCAGGAATACAAAATAAATGACCAAAGATGTCAATTAGTGTTTGATGCATGTAACAAATGTATATGACGTAAATTCGGATGGGCGGGGGGAAAGAGTGCTGGAAAAACCTTATAAAAATATCTCCTTTCGTTTTCTGGGTGGGACTTCTCACCAGCAAAAGTGTGGAAGTGCCCTGATTGCAATCAATAAATCTTCTTTTCTGTCTAAAAAGACTCAGATTGCTTGTTGCATTCTACAAAGCTATTAGCACGCCGGCAATGAACCCCATAAATTGAATTCATTCCTTTCATTTGGTGGAGATGCGGGGAATTTTGCCGCTGCTAAAGAGGCTTGTAGAGTCTGACTCAGGTCACGGTAAGAAGTCTGTGCTGATTAATTGAACCTAGTCCGGACCCTCAAATTTGTGAGGAGGTTCACTTTGTCAGTACTGGATGGGCTACCGGACATGAGAGAAAACCAAGTGCCGGCAGGAGGAATTGGAGAGGACTGCGCAAAAGAAATCTGGTAAGAAGAGAAAACTAGTTGTGGGGTGGCGTGAGTTCGAATCTAACAGCTCTGTGGAGTGGAGAAGATTGCGGATTCTTATGAGTCGGCCCCGGGGAGGGAGGAAGACGAGAAGGGACACTTGTGTGTCTCTAGCATCCCGCGAACCAGGGAGGACTAAGAGTTGAGAGACTCTGAGGTCCCCCGAGGGTGGAAGAGAGCTCCTCTCGAGAAACCCTAGTGTTCCCCTCCCCAAGTGTTTGAAGAATTAGAAGCAGAGCACTGCTCTGGCTTCCTCAGAGGATTTATTAATGTTTGAATATATATATGTGGGTGTTAAGTTGAATTCTTTCTGGTAACCACAGGGAAGTGGCCATTCCCTGTGTCTTAAGCAGGGGCAAAGACTGGCAATCTTTGCCCCACAATACCAACGGAGTTCCACCATCTTCGTTTGATTTTAGAGAAGTTAGAAAGATCTATTCTTAGGTAAGGGATCGCAGTTAACTGGGGAAACAGAAATGTGGGAGAGTTGTGTATGGTTGCTGAATCACATGTTGGCGTGTATGATGTGCATTTGATTGTTGAGGTGTGAGTCCGTTTGATGCTTGTGTGGGAGAAATCATAGGAACACAGTTAGACCTTTAAAGTAAATCTATGGGGATAAATTAGTGCAGTTTATGCACCCCCTTTTTGATGTGCGATGTGGTAACATTGGAATTCTGCCACCAGAAGTAATGATTTTAGTATTAAATGGAACATGAGTAAGCTTTAAGAAGAACCCCTCTAACTAGGATGAGGCAGGACTTTACCATCTCAAATTAAGATTCTAGCCCTCAGGGAGGACAGACCAATTATGACCTGCTAGCAAGAGGTGTGTGAATGTACAAGGACGTGCTTAGTTAATTAATATAAGAGACTAAAAACTCTGCCAACTAGGAGACCCCCCCAGCAATTTTGATAATACCAGGGGGAGGAATATGGGCAGTGAGAAAAATACTTTTGAATACTCAGGGATAAACAACATCCCGCATATTTTGTGACTGGCTGGTCACGCAACAAAATTTACCAGCTGAAGGGATATTTTACAAGGTAAACATCATAGGGTATCTGAGTAATGCATTTTTAGTAAAACTGGGTAGGAAACCTGAAAGATGATGGAAGGAAAGGCAGGATGGTGAACTGAAAAGGTATAGAGAAAGACAGATGAATAGAGGAAGTGGAGTAGAAGGAAGGCAGCAAGACAGAAGTGGGATGGATAGGTATGATGTTGAGGGAACAGGAGGAGAGCACGGAGCATTGAGGGGACAGGAGGTGCTAGATGGGGGATGCGTACCCCTGAATTGCCTTATTCAAGCATTCAGGAGGTACTTCCATCCCTTACGCCAATGCCCAACTCCTTGGATATGGAAGCTTTAAACAGAACTAAGGGTTGCTATGCACCACATGAGGAGAGAGGTAGGGACGTTATTTCTGAACTATTAATAATCAAAAGCAGGGAAATCAAATCAGGGGCTGAGCCCCTTCTGGCAGCTGGCCACGACAGAAAGTAGAATCAATGCCTTTTTTTTTCCCTTCTCTAAAAGTAGTTAAGAACATTTGATAAAAGACCAGGCATTTTAATTTCAAACACAGGGAGATTCTCAGGACAAAACTGCCAACAACTATCCTACTGCGCAAGTCTACCTTTTTTTTTTTTTTTTTAGACGAAGGAAAAGTGGGGAGAAGATCTTAGTCTCTCCCTCTCTATCCTATCTAGGCATTATTTGCCTCCCCATAGATATAAGAGTGAAGGAAGAGAGAGAAATTCTACATGTTCACCTAAGATTTTTTTTTTCTCTCCCTCCTGATTTAAGTAGCTCTGTGTATTCATTACAAAAGCCACGCTTCTCAAATTAGGCTTAAGCCAACAACAAGATCAATAGCCACTGGAAGGGTGAATTGCCCCTTTGTTCCAGGGCATTTCACACCTAATACATTACAGAAGTAATTACAGGAGATTATCTGCTTGCCTCAGGCTGTAAAAGGCAGCCGCGGGGGAATTTAAAAGTCTACAGCCCCTCCTTTCTCTTTCTGCTCTCGGGGCCCCCTTGCAGGGCAAGGCAGGATAACAACTCCCAACCCCTCCTTTCTCTCCCAAGCCACTTGATAGAGCTTGGACGCAAAACTTATATTGAACACATCAACCTAATGCATGCATAGCGAAGGGAACAAACTGACCCCTAAAAGCCATAAGCCAGTAAATTTTATAGGCAATGGCCAGAAGGTCACTCCTCTCCACTTACGGGAACGACCACAATTTTCCGTGCTGCCTTAAAAGCATAAAGAGGTGGCTTCTAGCGGACTTGCAGCATTTTTTTTTCTCCTGGATAGGGGGAGAGGGAAAGGGGAGTCTATTGTTTAGAAAAGAATCCAGAAATTCGGCCCCAAAACGTCACGTTTTAATTTAATTAAACCCTTGGAATCAAACACACCTTTCAGGTATTTTTGCCAAAGAATAAGAGGTGAAAATCTTGTTATCAGAAACTTTAGAATAAAAGAATTCTTCGGAAAAAGGACACAAGAGAAACCTGATTATTATTTTTTTTTTTAGGATGTGACAGCACACTAAAGCCCCCTCCCCTCTTTGTAAGCTGTCCTGCAAGCATATTTTTATTTTTGCCTTTGAAGTAACTTACAAGTCAATCCCAAAGCGTTACAGTTAAGGCAGGCTTAAACACTAGAACTTAAGAGGAGCCTTGCTTGCCCAACAGAGTGCACAAATTTCTTAATTTGATTTTTAGAAGATATGTTCAAACGCTACTGGGATAGTGATTTTACTTGCGATTTTAATGACTCTTAAGAATATAAGAATTATCTTTTTGCCATAGGCGGTAAAAGGCTCGCCTGGCCACTAAAATGTGCATAGTGTATTGGTGCAGCTTTTAAATCACACCTGGTCTCAGGAGCTCCCCTGAGGAAAATGAGGCTTATTTTCTTTTTAGAAAACAATATGGACTTAACGATTTTCTTTTTCCTTTTTTTTTTGTGCACATGAAACCTGTATGTAAAGGGCAAGATTCCCTATTTTAAAGGATGGCTCTGCAGTGCACATTATTAATTTGTTCCAAATTTCACAGGGAGCCTAGTAGCGTGGCTATGGAATATTGTTCCAGCTGAACTTGTGCAAAACTACTGAAGTGCAGCTGTGTACTATGGCCCTTTTTCATAGCCTGCGCTACACTGTGCCATAGAAATCTGCACACAGTGTACTGCATGTAGCACTATCACACCTGGAGATCTGCAGATTGCTTGGCCATTCTTGTGTGTGGTTGCTTGTTTGTCTGTCTGTCTGTCTGTCTCTTTCCACACGGGAAGACGCTGGAGGAAACACCCTGTTTTGCATCTCATGGATATTCTGCCAGCTACACCTTTTTGTTGTCCCCGTGTAGAAGAGCAATTTGACTTGGGGATGGGATCTGTGGTTGATTAGGGACACCTGAGCACCTACACCTTGCAAGCGCTCATTGGGGCCGGCTGAACTTGTGCATATCTCCTGATGTGCAGAGGTGTCCTCATCATAGACTCCCCCTTACTTCACGTACTGGTTTTACGAAGAGGAAAGCTTCAATCTGCCTTTTACGACATTTTTTTCCCCCGAGACTGTCAGATAGACTATACCACCCTGCCTGGCAGCACAAGGACAGCTGAGGGGCCATTTTGTGTGTGTTTGTGTTCTGTGTTTGTCTGTTTGTGGTCGTGTGTCTGTTCTTCTCTTACCCAGGTACATCCTGGAGGACGGGCTTTTGCTCTGGGAAAAACGCCCACCCGTTCTTTATTTTTGGATCACGGAGTCGGTCGGGTTTGGAAAGCTGACGCCGCCGGTCGTAGATGCTCAGATGGGGACCCTCCTGCCCTCCATTCTGCCATCCCTCCTGGACCTCCCCTCCCCGCCTTTGATGCCTTTGATGATGCCATCTTCGTGATGACTTCGCTCCGCGAGTTTGATCGATGTGGGCTCCAGGATCCAGTGATGTCAGCCTTTTCACCCAGCGTGACCCGTACCCCGCGACCGAGAGGGAGTGAGGCCTGACCGGTGACGCCTTCTGCCCTCTGCTGTAGATTGCCCCTATGCCTTAGATCAGTGCTCCCCAACCTTTTTGTCCCCGCGGACCGGGAAATTTTTTAAAAATTTTCTGTGGCCCGGGGGTGGGGGTGGGGAGGGGGGAGAATGCGAAAGGGGGTCCGGGCGGGAGGCAAAAGAGGGGGTGAAAGCAAATGATGAGAGGGAAGGAGGAGGGGGAGGCACGAGACCGGCGGCGGCACTCACCGGCTTGGGGCGTCGGGGGTGCCACTCCCCCCACACACACGGGCGGGGTGGGGGGGAACCCGGGGCTCCTGGGCAGGCGGGCCCCCGCCTCCTCCTCCGGCGCCGGGAGTCGCGCGTGGGTCTCTCTGCTGGCGCCCCGCTTGCTCCTGCTGCCGCCGCCGCCGCCATGGGCCTCCTCCTCCGCCGGGGAAAGCGAGCGGGGCGCCAGCAGCGAGACCCGCACGCGGCTCCTGGCCCCGGCGCCCCGCGCGCAGCACCCGCCCGGCCGCACCGGGAAGCGCCCTCGCGGCACCAACGAGCCGCCGCCGCCTCCTCCTGCTCCTGTTCCTCCTCCTCCTCCTCCTCCTCCCGCCACCGCCGCCGGAGGAGCAGCAGCAGCCCCCCCGCAATCGCCCTCCCGCCGCCGCCGCCACCGCCGCAATCGCCCCCGTCCCGCCGCCGCCACCACCCCTCTGCAATTGCCCTCGCTGCTGCTCCTTCGGCGGCGGCAGGAGGAGGAGGAGGAGGAGGAGGAACCGGAGCAGGAGCAGGAGGAGGCGGCGGCGGCTCGTCGTTGCCGCGAGGGCGCTTCCCGGCGCGGCCGGGCGGGTGCCGTGCGTGGGTCTCTCTGCTGGCGCCCCGCTTGCTCCTTCTGCTGCCGCCGCCGCCGTGGGCCTCCTCCTCCGCCGGGGAAAGCGAGCGGGGCGCCAGCAGCGCTTTTCCCGGCGGAGGAGGAGGCCCACGGCAGCGGCGGCAGCAGGAGCAGGAGCAAGCGCGGCGCCAGGAGCGAGACCCGCGCGCGGCTCATGGCTCAGGCGCCCCGCGCGCGGCACCCGCCCGGCCACGCCAGGAAGCGCCCTCGCGGCACCGAGCCGCCGCCTCCTGCTCCTGCTCCGGTTCCTCCTCCTCCTCCTCCTCCCTCCCGCCGCCGCCGCCGAAGGAGCAGCAGCAGCAGCAGCGAGGACAATTGTGGAGGGGTGGCAGCGGCGGCGGCGGGATGGGGGCGATTGCAGCGGCGGCGACGGGGGGGATTGCGGGGGGTGGCTGCTGCTGCAATTGCCCCCGTCCCCGCCGCCGCCGCCACCCCTCCGCAATTGCCCTCGCTGCTGCTGCTGCTGCTCCTCGGCGGCGGCGGCGGGAGGAGGAGGAGGAGGACGCGCTGCCGCTGCTGTAGCTGCTGCTGCTGCTGGTGGTGGTGGAGGGCGAGGAGGAGGAGGGCAGAGGAGGGAGGCGGCAGCTCCTCCTGCGCTCCTCCAGCCTTCCTCCAGCCTTCCTCCTCCTCCGGCTGCCCGCGGGAGAGAAGAGGAGGAGGAGGAGGGCGGCGGAGGAAAAGGGGAGGAGCCTCCCCGGCCTCCCCAGGCGGCCCGGTGCCGACCGGTCCACGGACCGGCACCGGTCCGCGGACCGGGGGTTGGGGACCACCGCCTTAGATGACTTCACCCTGGACGGCGGGCGACAACATGAACCTGACCTGTGGTCACCGCATCCTTGCCCGTCCTTCCCCAGATGACAGCATGCGTTTGATACTTCGGAGGGTCCCAAAGCAGCCTGCGGATTCACTTTCAACTCAGGTTGACAGATTAAAATCCTGTCTTCCTGTCTTTCTTTTTCTTTTTCTTTTCTTTTCTTTTCTGTTTGTTTATGGGGGGAGAGAGTGGGTCTGAAACAGCCACTGACTCTTGTTTTGGATTGCGGCCAACAGACTTCACGTCCGCAATTTAACCCCCTTTTCACCGGGACAGAGACTTGGGGTTTAACTACTGCTTTCAGACCTTCATTGATGCCTGTGCGCGTGCCCTGGATCACCATGAACTTGTGTTGCCACACACGCACACACCAGCCTCCCAGCATCCGACAAGTGAGCGCTTTTTTTTTTTTCCTGCGCACGGTAGGCTCCAGAGCAACTTTACATATTTACATTACCCTGTGCTCGATCTGGTAGGAAAATGCCCCACGGCCTTAGAAGCCTTGCAAAGGGGACGTTAGTTATTGATCACTATTATGATATTGTTTATTGTCTATTATTGATAGTCACTGTGAAAACTCTTACTGAAGTGCCTCTCTGGATGTGCCCTTTTTATGTAATGATCATGCTTGGCCACTGAAAATGCTTTTTACTCACAAAGCATTGAGTGCCAGAGATTATGACTTGCCTTTCTATGCAATTTGTATTGAATGAGAGACATTTTGGTGCCCATGGGTGTTCACGAGCCTTTATACCAAAGAAAAAAGGGCTTTATGAAGTAGCTATATCTACATTATTTTCTTCACCAAAGACACTGATGAACTAATCTTGGCCCCATGTTTACGGGGCAGATTTTTGTGTGTAAACTATCAGCCACAGAGACATTTCTGACCGGATTTCAACGGCTCATTCATGACTTTACCATGAGAAATGTATGGCGCAAGGTGGGTTTTTCTAAGCACCATCTAGATGTGTCTTATGCCTTTTTAGCCTTCATGATATGTATATTACCTTTATTTAGTATCATTGCAAATGTCTATCATTTGAGAATGCACACACAACTGGGTGATTCTGCACAGCCTGCTATTATCTGAGTTTGAATGCACACCACACACACCTAAATAAGGTTGGAAAAAACCTGGCAAAGTAGCCTGGCCCACATAGTTCCTTGGTGGGCTAAGAAGGGCATATTTTCCTTATAAGTATTTGGTTTGCAAAATGAACCTACAGTGTGGTGCTTTGTTAGAATTCAGGGTTCTCAGCCTGACTACCAAACACACAAACACGATATCTCACATGTGCACTGCTGTGGCAGGCAAATTTATTTGGGTTTCATGATTGTCCTAAAATAAGGTAATGAACAAATCTGCTGTTTAAAGCATGTTTAATTATCGCTTTGGGACGGGGATCTTGATATCCAAGTCTATCACAATATTATAAAAAAAAAAAATTCTTATGCCAGCCCCCTTCAAAAGTTGAGAATTTGGGATCTTTGAGAAGTGTACAACATGGCCTGGGAGGTTACCTTATACTGCTGTGACCACGATGCATTTCTCCAACAGGGGAAACTTAAATGCTGTGGTCCATGGAACATATCCATCCGTTGCAGTCTGTGGGTCCGACCAGGGGGGGTCTTCTTACATCCCAAGCATGGCAACACTTCATCTGTTAACTTAACATTTTACTCTAGAAAGTGCCCTAGTGGATTAAGGGGTATTTCTTTGTCATTCACCTGTTCAAATGCGTCCCTCACCATGAGACGCCACAAATCATGTTGTGATACTTCATTTTTTTTTTTTTAACTGTGCCTATAAGCCCTTTGGGAAAACAGGGTGGGAAAAGTTTTCCTGGCAGCACTGCCTACACTCTCGTCAGGAACACTGAACAATCACTGAGCCATGATGACACCCCTCTCCAAGGGAATGAATGGTAAGCAGGGAAGCTCAAGCAATATTCACGCTTCTGTACATACACCTTTGATATGTCTCTTTGTCCCTTACCAGTCTATCATAGGAGCCATGAGGGGCAACCTATGGAGAATTTACTGGCGTAAATTTCCATAACGCGTCACGGGCAAGTAAAGGGTATGGATCAAAGCCTATAGAGACAAACCTCATGGCAATCTATATCCCAAGCTATACCCTGTATTATATGGGATATTTCAGGCTATGCCTTGCAAAGTATAAGCCACACAAATTATATATTTAGAGGTAATGATGTTACTAAGCATACATATATATATATATTTCATTTATATTATTATTCACACATGTATTCTTTATTCCTGCAAACGCTGGTCAAGCCTTTCCGGCCACTAAGGGGGGGGGGGACTTCTGTTACAAAATTTGGCTGAGCCAGCAGTCTAATTATTTTCGTAGCTTTGAAGCTCTACACAGCTAATTGCATATACGTCAGCCAAGAAAAGTTTTATCTCTGTTCCGAGAGTTCAGCAGCTGGCATACATCACGGTACTAGTCTGTGTGAGTCCGTTCAAACACCACAGCAATTAAGACATTTAATTGGTGTCAGGAATACAAAATAAATGACCAAAGATGTCAATTAGTGTTTGATGCATGTAACAAATGTATATGACGTAAATTCGGATGGGCGGAGGGGGAAAGAGTGCTGGAAAAACCTTATAAAAATATCTCCTTTCGTTTTCTGGGTGGGACTTCTCACCAGCAAAAAGTGTGGAAGTGCCCTGATTGCAATAAATAAATCTTCTTTTCTGTCTAAAAAGACTCAGATTGCTTGTTGCATTCTACAAAGCTATTAGCACGCCGGCAATGAACCCCATAAATTGAATTCATTCCTTTCAGTACAACAGAAAAACGGTCGTGATTAGGGATTAATCTGTTTTCACTATCACCATAAAACCTATAGGAATGTCTGAACAAAAATGTACCGTGCTGTAGGGTGGTAGTCTGATGTACATTTGCTTAGAAAGAACGCCGCAAGCCCAAGTGGAACTTTGTACTGTTAAAGCACAAACCGGATCCCGTTTCACAAATGCTGTCCGATGCATCTGTTTGAGAGGAAGACTTTCTACTCACAGGGGTTTTACTTCTAAGTAAATACACAAAGCTGCAGGCCAAAACTGTGCTGCTTCTCTGGTCAGAGTTTCCAAGACAGGAAGCGAGGGTTGTGGCACAAGCCGTGGGGTGATGGAACTACCTGCTTGAAGCTGATGGTAGCTTTCCTACCACTGTGTGATGCGAGGCCTCTTCTGAAATGGCATCTTTTACACAGTGGGTTCACAACCAAATACTCCGAAAGGCAGCCTGGTGAATATATAAATCATCTGGTTTCGCTGAGCAGCACATTCGTCGTTATGCGGTGTCATGTCGCTTCAATTTATGGCCGCCTCATAAATGAGTTACTCTCCAAAACAGCCTCTCCATAAATGCCTGGGCTCAGCTCTTGCAAATTCAAGCCCATGGCTTCTTTTACGGCACCAGTCCATCTTGTATTTGGTCTTCCTCTTTTCCTGATGCCTTCCACCTTTCCCAGCATGACTGTGTTGTGTTTTCCAGAGAATCCTGCCTTCTCAGGATGTGCTCAAGATAAGACAGCCTCAATTTCAACATTCTTTGTTACTGTCCCAGTATTCGTACCCATACATGGTGATAACAAATACAAGAGGCATGGTCTTGTTCTCCAATGACATCTTATCGTTGATAATCTTGTCTAATTCTTTCACCGCTGCCCTTCCATGTCTCAGTCTTCTGATTTCTTGGCCACACTCAAGTCATATCTTTCAATTGTCCTGATTTAAGCTTCTTAATGTTCAACTGCAGTCCTGCTCCAGCACTTTCTTCTTTTTACTAAAAGTCATTTCACAAAGAGAGTCATGTGATTCAGGGATGAAAAGTCACCTACTAGCCTTGTAAAAATTGGACTTACAAAATATACAGGCATTATTAGAGCACAAGACCAACGTATAGTGCCAATTCCAAAGAAACTATTTCTGGTACAACACTCAGTTTGGGGAGCATTTTTAGGGTTCAAATCCTATGGACTTATATTCGAGAACAACTCCTGCTGAATTGTGTCTGGTGTGCTTTTAAGCAGAAACATGCTAGGGCTGACTTCAGAAGTGATCAGGTACCAAAGACATAACTTTACCCCACTAGCCCATGCTCTGATGACAACCCCATTGGATTACAACAATGCCTTTTAATTGGGTTTTTCTTTTGAAGGACTGCCTGGAAGTTACAGCGAAGGCTGTAGGGGCCGTATTCCAACAGTTCTGAAAACTCTGCGCCTGCAGCCACTGAGTGTCTGGGACCAGTTTCAGAGGGATGGCACTCATGCAGAAAGCCCTTAAAAGCCGAGGACTTAGAAGATACTTAAAGGACTGCCTCTCCAAGTCCCATCTGTCAAGATTAAGAAGAGAGGGAGGCTTTACGGTGGGTCTCCCTGGGGAAATAACTTGAAAAGCTGAGGTAGGAAGTGCAACCTTCTGAAGGCCCAACTTCCTTTCTGTAGTAGAGCTCCAACTAGCTTCCACGTGATTTTTATTTATGTCTCATACCTGTTTCTGCAGGCTTCTGGAGGACTGTAAACACAGATGACATCTTAATTGCTGCTAGTTAATATTTTTTTGTTTTGCCGGTTTGTGCTTTTTGTCCCTTTGGGATTTGTTTTAATGCTCTCTTTAATTTTATTGAGATTAAATGCAGCTCTGGGTTATTTCAGAAGGAGAAACAAGTCAAAAATTGATAAATAATTTCAGGAGATATATTCTTCCTCGAGCCCAATGCCCATTTGTTCCCAAAAGACGGCTTCCCACCGTGACAAACCACACACCCCATGGGAAGCGCACGAGGAGGGCAACTGCACCCTCTTTGCCATGTTCACCAACCAACTGGCCTCTGCAAGTGGGGTGAATGTATTTCTTCTTCTTTTTTGAAGTTCTACAGGTGAGGCAAAATTTGCTTCCCTTCCTCGAGTAATGTAGGTTTCGGGGGTCCTTTCTTTTTATAATGTTTTCAAATGCAAATATTTGCAATATGCAAATATTATTTAAAACAGTGACAGTAATGACAATAAAAACTCTAAATATGGCATTAAAGCAAAGAAAAGGAGCAAGAATAGTTTGCTACTAGCAACTGATGTGCCCTGAATTGGCCCAAGCCATCCAGGTGGGCTGCCTCCACTACAGGTTTCTTCTCTACCATCCATTTCTTCAACTGAAAAGATAGTTGCTACTATTAAAAGGACCTCTTCTCCCTGTTCCATTTTGTCTGCACAAAGTTGTCTCCTCCTCATTTGGATCCAGCCACTGTGGCAACATCACCCAAGACAGACAATGTAATGCTGAACTTGGTCCATCAAAATCTCAATCCAGATCCTCCCCAGCAAAAATCATGCAATTCATTGTATGATCTTCAGCCAGTTCCCTAATTTGAACAGCAGTTAATGGACAAATGGGGCGGGGGAGGAGATCTCTATGTACAGTCAGTCACTGGCTGGTCTTCCTTGGAGGAAGGCCATGTTATAAATGTGATGGATAGAAACAAATTCTGACTGTCCAGAATTCTGCTGGTATTCACATAATGTTGGCATAACCCATCACAAGTGCTATAATTGACAAAACGTTATGTCTCTTTCAACTGCCTCGTTGCATGTCTGACTGTGCAACCTAGTCGGCCATAACATCTCAACAACCAAGTGTTAGCAAGCTTAGTGAACCCTTACACAAACATCACTGTCATCAACAGAGCGACCGTATACAAATTGGTCAGAAGGCCTCATAGGCTCAGTAAGCAAATGTTGTACATATGTAAAGATCCCATCTCTCAAGTGCCAAAACAACAATTATGCAGGAATGTCACACTGGCATTTGAAGAAAAGGGCTCCCATCTACAAATGCCTATGCCAGATAAAACTTCCCAGTCCTTAAAGTGCCACAAGACGCTTTTGCCTAATTCTGTTTGCCAGTTCCAACTGGAATAGACTCACAGAATCAGTTGTTCAATGTTGTGGCCACACCCTTCTCCTCTAGTTGGGAGTAGCAACTGGATTCTGGACATTGCTATTTTGTTTTTATTTTTATTTTTTGCAATCGCAACTAACCCCTTGGGAATATTGCAAGTACTGGAGTAAGCATATGCCCACATCCTGAACAAACTGCATGACCTCTACCATCTCAAATAGATTCATAGCCTGGCAGTTGATCAGAGTTATAATCAGCCTTGATTAATGGAATTAAGGCCTCGCATGCAGACCACTCCTATAGATGTTTACTCAGAAGTAATTCCCATGGACATCTATGGAACCGATCCTACATATGCAGACTTAAACATATTTATTCATGCATTATGAGGCCTTGTCCTTGGCTGGTACAAGATCTGACTGTTCCTAATGAGATAAAAGTTATTTGTTGTAGATTAGCCCTGCTTCCTTCAGTGTCCAAATACAAAAGTGGTCAGGATTTGCAAACCTACATGGAATGAGAAGGAAACCAAACTAAATTACTCTATTACTAGGAATTCTCTTGCAACATGTCTCAGTCTGCTACATTGCTTTTTCAGGGGACTCATGAAACTGGAGCCCCAAATCAATAAATCTTGCTCTCCGTCTGCTTTGTTCTCAGCCAGGCAGCCTGAGTTGGATATGTCAACGTTGACTTGGTGTTCTGCTGGAAACAATACTATGTCTGTTGTAGGAGAGAGTCAAAAAGATTAAAAAACTCAGCACCTCTGGAAGATCCAACAGGAAAGAAACAATTATAACAGGACATAAGTCTAACGGAAACTGATTTGGGGGATTTAGTTCGTCTGTTCCAATATCTACATTCTAGGTGTGTAGGATACATGACTCCCCTTTGCTCCCTTGGACATGTCAATGAGCCAGCTCAAGCTATTTTGCTTCTTTAAACCCGATGATCTGAGAATGATTTATAAAGCCCCGTACGGATCACGTTTCTGGGTGAACTGTATCTTCCCAGAGAACCCTTCTCGGCTGCTAAGATCTTCAGGAGGCCGTTTGCTCAGTTCTGTTGTTCTCAAAGCCCTAGAATCCTAGAATTGGAAGGGGCCTCTCAGGACTTTGAGTCCAAAGCCTTGCTTAATGCAGGAATCCATATCAAAGCAGATCAGATAGATGGGTGTCCAATTTCCCCTTGAAGGCCTCCAGTGCTAGAGAGCTCACCACCTCCTGAAGTCATTCGCTGCATTGTCATACTGCTCTATCAGTTAAGATATTTTCCTGATATTGTAGCTTGAGCCCCTTATTACATTTCCTTCACTTTGGAATGATTGAGAACAGATCCTATCCCTCTTCTGGAAAACTGCCTTTCAAGGATTCGAAAAGTGCTGTCATATTCTCTCCCCACCTCCCAGTCTTCTTTTCTCCAGGCTAAACATGCCCAGTTCCTTCAGTCTCTCCTTATAAGAGCTTGGTTTTCAGTCCCCTAATCATCCTTCTTGCCCTGCTCTGAACTTGTTCCAGTTTGTCAGCATCCTTCTCAAAGTGTGGTGTCTGGAACTGGCCAGTACTCGAGATGAGACTTAACTAGCGCCAAGTAGAGGTGAACTAGTACCTAACAGGATTTGGACATTATACTTCTCTCAACGTTTCCGCATTTCCCTTTTTACAGACTCATCACACTATATCAGCTCATATTCAGCTTTTGATTTACAACAATTCAAAGGTCCTTCTCACTCATATATATCATCACTGAGCATCTTGTTACTGTGCATTCGGGGGGGGGTCATAGTTCTAGAACTCTTAAGGTGTTAGCTGTTCCACCCAATGTTATCTACAAATCTAATAACTATTTCCTGCACTCCCTCATCCAAGTGAGTAAAATGTTGAGGAGCACAAAGTGCAGGGCTGAGCCCTATGGTAACCCACTTGTTACCTTCTCCAGTCTGAGAAGGAGCCACTGATAAGCACTATTTTAGTATGGTTCTGTAGCCAACTCTAAATCCTCATGATAGTTGTTCTATCCAGTCCACATCTAGTTAGTTTGCTGATCAGAATATCATGGAGCACTTTGTCAAAGGATTTGCTGAAGTCAAGATATATGACATGTTTGATTGAGACATAAGAGAGGGCCTTCTCTCAGTGGCTACCCCCAAGGCTGTGGAATGCTCAGGTTACATTGGCCCTCCCCATTTTATCATTAAAACCCAACCTTTTTAGGCTGGCTTTACAGAACCAAACATGGCAAGACTTGAGTCCTTTTTTTGGATGCTGGAAATGTGTTCTTTCTAAGTATATTTTTAAAGGTTTTAAAATGTTTTGATCTTAATTGCCATTATATATTTAGGTTCCCCCCCCACCCCCAAACTTGTAATATATTGTGTTTTTAGTCAAAACTGTGTCAGTGCCATCCGGAAAGTATGAAATGCCTTATGCAGTTGAGCTTACTCTGGGCTTAAGGAACCATAATTCATCTTGTGGCACCCAAGGGAACATTTGCTGCCTAGAGGCCGCTTGGCAATGGGGCAGCTAAAAAAACCCTGTAAATAAACATCAGAGGGGGAAAGCTCAATTCTACTGAGTGAGGGACATTCCTGTACTGTCAACAGGGCGCTACAGCAACTATGTAAGAAGCAGAACAGATTGCCATTCTGGAAGACCAACATTTCTGTGTGGATCTTGGTGCCATATTTATGCCTGCTCCCCACTCCACCCACCCACCCCCCAAAAAGGAATCTCTTACTAGAATAAGAACGGAGGGCTTACTTGTTTATTGTTTCAGCTTACAGCTTAGGTGAGGGGGTAAGGAAAGCATGCTAGGCATTTAATTAGGCTCTTAATTAATGACATTTCTCAGATGCTGTCCTTTCGCAAAGCCATGTGTAAACATGATTCGAGCCCTGCCAAGTCTCAAGGAATCCCATCTTAAAGCTCAGTTAGCAGGGGCCACAAGCGGGGATCTGGCCACAGCCAAAATATGACCCCTCTGAAGTCAAGGAGCCAAGCACCCCCTCCTTTAGTTCTCAGGACTTATTTGCACAGAAGCTGCCTTAGACCTCAGCAGCATGTCACACTCCATGGCTTCTCAAACGAGCAATCGCTATTTGTTAATTAAATTTATATACCGCACCATCTAGCAACACAGCTGCCCTTGATGCTGAGGTTCCACAAACAATGCATAAAGGCTGTCTCTGCTCCAGTCCCTAACACTTCCCCTTACTTGCCAGAGTGTCCTTCCCCCAAACCATCTACCTGCACCACCAGATTCTCCCAGGTCATGCTCCACCAGGTTGCCACACTGAAGGAGGCCAGGAAAACATCCCTAGAAGTTGGGCCTTCTTGGCTGTGCCACTAGCCCGGTGGAAATGGCTCCCAATCAATTTGTGCCTGACCCCCCGCCTGCCTTCAAGATGCAGTTCCTCACTGAGGCCACTGACAGCATCCTCATGTGAATTTGGTACTAGCCCTGCCCTCCCTATGATGGGTAACATCTGTGCTGTCTTGACTCGGTGAAGTTTCCAATGATACAATGTTTTCTATTTTATCACTCTTATTATTTGTTTTGCTATCATCCTGTTTCATCTTATCTGTTTTATGAACTGCCCAGAGTAGTCCCTTGCACTAGTGGGGAGATATAGAAATCTATGAAATGCAACTAAACAAATAGTACATCTTGCAATAGCAAAGCATCAAGAGCCCTGTCTTAGTCCTTGAAGGTTAGCAGACTAGCCAAATGGCTATTAGGCTACAGGTTTACAGGGCAGGACTTCCACTTCAGAAAATACCCACTGTATTGCAACCTTCAGGTTACATATTTCCCTATTTTTCTTCCGCTTCACATGAAGAAAAGGGGTGGCATCATTAAAACAAGGAACAATGCCATCACCAGCACCATTTTCAACAGTTAGCATCTGATTTTAGTATAAGGTTTTGCTGTTGTTTTAATTATTTATTGATATTTTATATCTTAACTGTTTTAATTCCTTTAGCATCTGATTGTGGCTGTAAAAATAAAATAAAATAAAAATAAATAAATTGTGGCTTTACTATTTTTAAATTGTTTTTCTGTTGCCATTCTTGGGATTGATTTGCTGAGGACTAGTTGCTTGGTTTTCTTTCTTTCTTCCTTTTTTTAAGCAGAAAGGCGGCACAAAAATAGGCCAATGGAAATAACAGGTGAGCGGCCTGTACCACTGCAGTGCAGGAACATGTAACAAACACATCATTTGGTCCTCACAGAGACATATATTTGATTCAAGACCTTTGAAAGGGTTCCTTTGCTTTCTGCCTTTACTCCTGCACTCCAAAAGAACCTTTGAAAAACACTGGGTTTGGTTAGGCACTCAGAACCTAAAAACAGAAGCAAACAGATTCATAGCCTCCCCAAAGGACAAGGAATCACAACAAAGGGCGTTTATACACGACCCCTAAACTCCGGGGCAAATGGCTCCCAGCTCAGGAGCTTAAAAATGTTTCCCCACCAGCTCCGGAGTTTACAGGAAATTAAGTGCAGCCACGCCCACTTTAGCGCGTCCCAGCGTACTTTTCAAGTACCTGCTCTCTGGAGGTGAAAATTCTTTGATGCGGTGTAACGACAGTGAGTGCAGGGCTCTCCTCGCTTCTGTTTGTTGTTTTTTGGCTCCCGCCCCTTTAAGAGCTACTTAAGAGACTGGAATGTTGCCGCGACAAGAGCGAGAGGCAGAACGGAGGTGAGCCACGTTTCTTTTCTTCCTGTTTTTTCTCCCTCCCCTCACGCAGCCAGCAGCCAGGAAGTGCAGAGGGGGTGGGAACGCAGGAAGAGCGACGAACCCCTAAGATCTCTGGTCCGAATTTAAGTGACCAGCGGATCTTAGGGGTCGTGTGAAAAGGCCCAAAGCTAACTCTTTTCCTTCTCCCACCCAGTGCTAACGCACACAGGGCCATGTGATTTTGGGAAGCTGGATAAGGGTGTGAAAAACTTCAGCTTCTATTATTAGAGCAATGATTATGAACATACAAGAAAGCATACCCACTCATTTGTTCTAAAATTGTTTCAGCTTCACTGTCTTGAGCTTTAATCTCCACCCCACTTGTCAGAGGAAAAGGTATGAAGCAAAAATAAACCAGTCAAGAGGAGGCGGTGGTCATCTCATCTAATTTCCACCCAAAAAACAGCACCACCTGAAGGTTTGGTGCTGCAGAGATTTTCACTGAAGTATGTCATATCAATGCCAAATAAATCTATTACTTTGTTCAATTTACGGTACATCCCACTCTTCTTCCAGTGAACTCAAAGTATGTGGCCCTTTCCTCCCCATTTTATCTTCACAACAGACAAAATCCACCATCTGCAGAAAGGTGATGACATCACCGGCAGAAGATTTTCAGTCACTGAAGACTTATTTGTTTCAGCCCATGTCTCCCAGGACCGTCTGTGCAATGAAATGGACTACATGTGAGCCTGACCATCTGTGGGAGTCAAGGAAGAAGTCTTTTAATTACAAAAAAGCTCCTCCTCTCACTTTAGTTGTAACTTATGCAACAGGAGTTTAGCCAATGACTCTTACAAGGATGTTCATGGCTGGGAGAGTAACCGGTCCAAGATCATCCAGTGACCTTCAAGCTGAGTGGGGATTTGGAAAACAGGCCTTCCAAGTTCTAGTCCAACATTTTAACCGTTACACCACACTGGCTCTTTGACTTTTAAATACAAGAAGTATGTCAAATGTAGTCATGTTGTGATTTGTGATAAGTGACTAGGTGTGCTGCTATTTCTTAATAGTGTGGACCCTCGTATAACAAATGGTTGTACAGTATTTAAAAGAACTGGGTATTATATGGGCGGCGAAGATTGGCAGGCACAAGGACTGTTTTTCTGCCCTGGGATTCTTGAGTGACCGTAGGGGCTGCTGAAAATACAAAGAGGGAAGGCGCTGGGAAATGACTCCAGAGGTTCTATTTTAAAATATGGTGAATAGGAGGAAGAGCTGGAGTCTGTCTAAAAGATAAACTGTATCTCCTGAAGATTCCCACCCCAATCCAATCGGGATTTTTTCCCCTCCTTCATCTGGCTGGCAGCAGCCATTTCTTCAGGCTGCAGCCGAAGTTAAGATGGAAAACAAGGCTGCTCCTTCTGCTCTGTTGAAACCCACAGGCTATGGCTTTGCCTGAGCAGTTTCCATTGTATCTGGTGATGTTAACAACTAGCAGAAGAGACATGTCTCCAGATACTAAAAAAAAAAAAAAAAAAAGACCCCTGTTGCCTTTTAAAAGCCTTACACATTTTGGCATGTCAGCATTCAAAGGAACTTGTTCAAGGGGATTAAGGGCCCTTTTCACACGACCCCTAAGATCCGCTGGCCACTTAAATCCGGACCAGAGATCTTGGGGGTCCGTTGCTCTTCCTACGTCCCCACCCCTCCGCACTTCCTTGCTCCTGTCTGCGTGAGGGGAGGGAGAAAAAAAGAGAGGAAAAAATGCAGGCTCACCTCCGTTCTGCCGTCCCGGCACTGCATTCAGATCTCTTAAAGGGGCGGGGGCAAAAAAACAACAAACAGAAGCAAGGAGAGCCGGGCAGTCACTCCCTTAAATCCACATCAGGGATTTTCACCCTCCTAGAGCAGGTACAAGAAAAGTGCGCTGGGACACGCTTAGGTGGGTGTGGTCGCACTTAATTTTCTGCAAACTCCGGAGCTGGTGGGGAAACAATTGTAAGCTCCGGAGCTGGCAGCCATTTCCGGCGGAGTTTAGGGGTCGTGTACAAAGGCTCTAAAAGAAACAGTTTGCAGACTTCTCAAAAGAAGGTATTGGTGCCTAATGTAGTAACAGAAGCACATAAACCTGAACTTGACTGCCAATCATCCTTATAAAACAAACCATGACTTGTTAATGTGTCTAAAATAAAGAGAACAACACCCCATCACTGGATTCCCCCCCCCCACGGCAGCAAATCACTTGTAGGTTTGATCTCCTAGAAACCCAAAGGCTGACTGAGCTCACGACGCGGGCCTGAGTACAATCTTTTCTCCATGACAGGAAACTGAAAGCAGTCACCTTTTCTGTCTCCAGCCTTTTTTGTTTCTTTAAAAACAGAGTACATTACTATAAAACTCACTTCGAAGGGCCAGGCAGGCATCTGTATGGAGGTGCTCTAATTCCTCTGATTCTTCAGGTGCTCAGGAACCCACGAAGTTCTCCCTTCACCCACCTCATCCTCCGGCATGGGCAGGATTTCACACACCCGGAATTGTGCAGAAGTGGCGGCCAAGGCACACAGCTCCTCAACGAACCCCACCGGACACACTTTGCCCATTGAAAGGCAGGCACGACAATGGAAATGAGATTCATGAAACGAGCAAAGAGGAGCTCAGAGGAGTCACATGGGAACTTGTCATCAAGGAATTAGTGTTAATTACTCAGCACGAGGATCTGATGTTCTGTGCCGAAGGAGCTTGGCTATGCATTACCTAAATTGCCCATGTCTTCTGGACACCAAGGTATTTCTTCTCACTAAGGACCTATTGACACCATCTTTGCCGATCTTGAATGCATCTACGGCTGCTAGCTTTCATCTGCCCAAAAGCTTGTGTGTGTGTGTGTGTGTGTGTGTGTGTGTGTGTGTGTGATGAAACCAGCCAATAAACTGGAACATGTAAACATGGCTCTAATCTAAGATGACACAATCCAGTTTTCCTGGGAAGCATTTGAGGCCCCGGGGAGTCATTTATAACCTGTACGATGCCTTAGGAATAGCTGGCAGGTGATGCTTTTATACTGCAAGGTAAATACAGGGAGGTGCAGAGAGGATGTGATGATTCTCTACAAAGGCATTTATTGGAATGAGTCACCTGTAGATAATGTCCTGCTTCAAGCAGTAACTTGAAAGCCCATAGAGGGATATGAGAAAGCAGTGCCTTAAGTCCTGTTATTCCTACACTGCTGCAGCTGGCCTGGCCTCCCACCCACCCACCAACTCACTCCTCCAAGGAGCTGCCCTTTGTGCCTGTCATATATTCCTCTCCCAGTCTCCTTTCTCTCTGCCCCCATAAGGGTCGTGCTTGGTGATGGTAAGCGAGAGGCCCTTCTTGGTGGCTGCTCCCAAACTTTGCCACTCCTTCCACAATGGCCCTTTGTACACGACCCCTAAACTCCGCCGCAAATGGCTCCCAGCTCCAGAGCTTAAAATTGTTTCCCCACCAGCTCTGGAGTTTACAGATAATTAAGTGCGACCACGCCCACCTAAGCGCGTCCCAGTGCACTTTTCAGGTACCTGCTCTCTGGAGGTGAAAATCCCTGATGCGGATATAACGTAGTGACTGCCCGGCTCTCCTTGCTTCTGTTTGTTCTTTTTTTGCCCCCCGCCCCTTTAAGAGATCTGAATGCAGTGCCGGGACGGCAGAACGGAGGTGAACGGCATTCTTTTCTTTCTTTTTTTCTCCCTCCCCTCACGCAGCCAGCAGCCAGGAGTGCAGAGCGGGTGGGAACGCAGGAACAGCAACAAACCCCCAAGATCTCTGGTCCAAATTTAAGTGGCCAGCGGATCTTAGGGGTCGTGTGAAAAGGGCCTAAGTCCTTCCTAGCAGGCTAAAACACTTCGATTCAAGCTGCCCTTTGGCCATTGAACAGGGCCTTCTAACAGCAGACGTTGTTTTGCTGCTGCTTTTAAATGATGGAGGCTTTCTGGGAATTAAATGGTGTACTTTCAAATTCCAATCATATAAACTCCATTTTAACGCTACATTTTGAGGGAGGGGGGTAGCAGAAACATTTTTAAAACACGTGAGCACCTCGGGTCTCGCAAGAAAGAAAGGCAAACTACAAATGAAGTTGTAAACACACATAAGTTAGGATAGGTAGACCAAGTTCACCTAGTGAATTTCACAGATTAGTAATGCTTTTATAACCTAACTTTTAGATTATTACTTCCAGCGCCCTCAGCCGGAATGGCTTTTGTCTGAGAGGACTAAGTTGTTAGGATTTTTCAAAAAATAAAAAAATAAAAAAGTCAAGAAATATTCGTGTTGGGACATTTGGCAAACACCGTAGTAAACCTCCTCGCCATCTCTCTCTCTCTGCCTCACATGTTGGAGAATATGGAAAGAAGACTACTCTTAAGGGTGGGTTTGTTTTATATTACCTAGGAGCTGAGCCTAAGTGAATTGCAAAGGCACAAATCACAGGTCAGTCAGGTTTAAAAACCTGATTTTGGGTAACTAGCCTAACTATACACACTTATGATTGCCATGCTCCACAAGGATCTTTCCAAACTATTTTAACTGGAGTGATTTTATTTTCGTTTCGTTTGGAAGTTAGGCTTGCTTTTAAAATGTGAGAGGGGACAGAGTGTCAGTCTAGGAGTCGGATGCAAATCCCCACAAAACCACGGCAGCCTCATTATGAGGTGTCACTGGTCAAACCACTTGTTAAGTATCTTGTATTCCTCAGAAACTCTACGAGGGTTTCCGTAAGTCAGAATGAACTTGACAGCAAAAAAAAAAAAATCACTTAAAATGTAGAACAAGGTCATGTGAATCCACCTGTAGTGTTGAAGCTAGAAATGCGGCAAATTAAGTAAGGAGTGAGACTAAAATAGGCTGGATCAATTCACAGCAGAAAAGGAAATGCAATTCTTGCAAATGTTCGCTTAGATACCAAAACAATTCCTTGCAAATCAGAAATTAACACAGCAATATATATGCTCAGCCAGTTTCTTTCTTTACAATGTCCTGGATTCCACCACCCGCTTTTACAGCAGCTATTGCATATTGGCTGCTGCCATTGCTTTTAATCAAAGGGCGTTTATACACGACCCCTAAGCTCCGCCGCAAATGGCTGCAAGGTCCGGACCTTAAAAATGTTTACCCACCAGCTCCGGACTTTGCAGACAATTAAGTGCGACCCCGCCCACTTTAGCGCGACCAAACAGCAGTTTTCTTGTACCTGGTCTTTGATGGTGACAAATATTTGATCCGGTGTAAGGATAGTGAGTGCGGGGCTCTCCTGGCTTCTGTTTGTTCTTTTTTTGCGCCCTGCCCCTTTAAGAGATCTGAATGCTGCCGGGAACAAAACGGAGGTAAACCGGCATTCTTTTCTTTCTTTTTTCTCCCTCCCTCAGGCAGCCAGCAACCAGGAAGTGCGGAGGGGGGTGGGGACAGAGGAAGAGCGAGGAACCCCTAAGATCTCTGGTCCGAATTTAAGTGGCCAGCGGATCTTAGGGGTCGTGTAAAAAGGCCCAAAGATGAGCAACGACTGCACAAAGAAATGATACAATCAAGTACCTCAGAACTCTACTACTCCATGTTGACTTTGGCTTGTAAAACAGTGGACTAATCATTGGTGTTTTATTCTAGGTGAAAGTTTTAAAAGTGTGCATTTCCTCCAAGAGAAAAATCTCAGGAATCATAACAAGTCTCAGCCACTGTCTTGTTGGGGAAACTACCACTCACTTTTACCATGAGGGGAAAAGAGATAGCTTTGTTCAAATTCTGGTGCCAGTAGGAAGCCAATCCATATGACCTGTTTGGCCACACCGCAACTGGAACACAATCAGCTTTTAACATTCCACCAAGAGATATTTATGTCTCTGCCAAAAACTTATAAAGCCATGTTATTTTAAGAGAACAGAAGGCCTAGTTGGCTCTTCTGATATATACATTCGGTCTCAAATACAGCACATCGCTGGAAATGAACTTTATAAACAAAACTTTCAGTAGCTACAGTGGAACACTACAGATGGGTTATTTCCATCACTTGTTCCTTGCTGAGATGTGGTATTAAAGACCTCCACTTAAGCCATTTATGTATCAACATCCTGGACAGATGAAAGCAAAGAAAATGGAATGTGGATTTTTTTAAATAAAAGCACATGTTAATAGATGAGCTTTGCAAAAAGCTTGTGATTCTTTAGGAAAAAAAATAGGATTAGCCAGAAAAGGGAAAAGTGAAATAGGCATCCTAATAAGTTTGAAACCAGCTTATATTTTAATATAAAACTTCTATGATAACTATATATTTATAGTTATTTTTCCCCTCAAGACTTGGGTGGTCCAAGTGGGCAGATCATCTATAAACTGCTGGTTTTTTCAATAACAGCATTCATTTATCTTTCAAGACAAGACAAGACAAATAAATTGGTTTTTGTGTAACCATGCTTGACTAGATTAGCACCCTTATGGTGGTACAGAGAAAGTGGTCCACAACATAAGAAAACACACTACCTTTTACAGGACCAGCAGCCATTTTAGACAGTGATTCGGATTTTCCAAAAAGTTCATGTAATCCTACGCCAGGATTCATTAGTTTTATGTACCTCTTCAAAAACTCCTAATGACATAATTTACAAAGTGGCAGAGGCATGAAAGCTTGTATGCTTTAAAGCAGTGCTTCCCAGCCTTGGGTCCCCGGATGGAAAGCAACTCTCAGAAATCTTGTCCTGCAGAGCTAACAGTGAAGGCCTTAGGACAGGGGGGTCCAAACCTTTTGCAACCAGGGCCAGATTTGGTGAGGTGAAAATGTGTGGGGGCCGACCATTCAGCTGCATTTGGCCCCCAGGTCGGACTTTGGACAAGTCTCTATAACATGCAAAGAGGCAAGGAGGATGCTGCAGCAACAGAGCTGGGGGGGGTAGGCTGGGCAGGTGGCTGGGGGGGATGGACAGAGGCAGGGAAGGCAGGCAAACCATAAAATTGCAAGCTAACGCTTCCATCCGGTATGGGGAGGGGCCAGCTGGCGGGGATGCGTGACAGGCTGAGCCGGTGGGGCCACTCAGAATTTGAAAAGGGGCCACATTTGGCCCCAGGGCCTGACTTTGGACATGCCTGCCTTAGGGAGTTTGAGTCCAGGAGATCCTGAGATCTGAGATCCTTATTCCAAGAGAGGATCCAAATTGACAGATGAACAGCCTTTTCCAACCAAAAAGCTGAAAAAGAGAGCACGAGGGAAACAGCTGCCTCTTGCACCTTCCCCCCTTAATCCAGTATCAGATTGTCTCTATTTCTTTTAACTATCATGTCTGACAGCAACGACTAGACCAACCATGAATGCATTTGATATCTCAAAAAATTTAAACCATCCATTGTCACCATTATATCTTGGGTTACTGTACTTTATTAGTGAGTGATGTGTTATACGAAGAAAGCAAAGCAAAAGCAAAGTGTTCTGTTTATATACCGCCCCATACCACTTCAAGAAGTCTCCGGGCGGTTTTACAGTTTTAATTACAGTATAAAAGAAGTATTTTGCCCTAAATCTACAGCCCATCAATTTCTTTAGACGGCCTCCCCTTTGAGCACAGTGGGAAAGACAGATAAATGCCTTAATCTGATTTCTCCCAGCAATACATAATTAAATTTATGATTATGGCCATGGGGATAGGTTAATTCCGAAAGGAGATTAAACATATTCATGGAGGATAAGGCTACTTAGGGTACTGCATGGTCAGGATTACTGTATGTACCACTAGTGATCTCAGGCCCTTTGTACATGACCCCTAAACTCCGCCACAAATGGCTCCCAGCTCCGGAGCTTAAAATTGTTTCCCCACCAGCTCCGGAGTTTACAGATAATTATGTGCGACCATGCCCACCTAATGTCCCCAGTGATCAGGTAGTCTGAGTGAAAATTCCTTGCGGATATAATTGACCCCTGCCCCTTTGGCATCACTCACTTTTTTTCTCCCTCCCCTCACGCAGCCAGCAGCCAGGAAGGGGGTGGGAGCGCAGGACAGCGACAAACCCCTAAGAACTCTGGTCCGAATTTAAGTGGAGGGATGCAGAGTACCTTTCCTTAATTGACCACGATGGCATCACTCACTTGCAAAAGGGAAGGACCTGCATACTTGAGGGATGCAGAAGTATAAATGATCTTTTCAGGGACAGCCAAGAAGAGGAAGAACACAAGGGGTGGAAACCATCTCCCCTGACTGCAATAAGAATTCTGCATCCTCAGTGGGACCCTGAATCCGAAACACCATTTGGATGACACTTTCATTTGTCTACTGTACAGGAAACGTGGATTATAGGGTTCATGTCACCCTCCTATACCATTAGCCTCACACAAGAGGGAAATATCAACAAACTTTGAGAAACTCCAACGTGTACAGAAACTACTGCTTCTTTTAAAAACTAGGGAGTATGACCTGAGTGTGTGCAGTACCTACAAAGTACTGACTGTTGAGGGAAAAGGTAATTAACAACTAAGTCTCTGTGGGCTGGGGTGGGGGAGGAAATGGTGATCATTGGCAGGGGGGAAAACCCTCTCTCCTTAGCTCAACAGATTATTTCCTGGTTCAGGCTGAGAAACAGTTTCTAACACATCCTAGAGATGGATGTGGGAGCCATTCACAGAGCAGCAAAGAACATAAATATGGGCCTGTGAGCTCCTTAAAAACAAGCCAACAGCTCAACAAGGTCTAAGCAAGCTAAGTGGGCATGCAATAGCCACCTTGGGTCCCTTTACTGGGAGAAAGATAGGGGAGAAATAAAAGGAATCAACAGTGGTTAAAGCCATGATGGTCACTGAACACATGGGGGTTCTTTTCCTGCCCGACTTCTAGACTTCAAGAGAACTGCAGGAAACCACAAGAGTTGAATACAGTGGTACCTCGGATATCAACTGCCCCAGATAACAAATAATTCGGATAACAACTGCACATTTCCGGGTATAGGTCTGCCTCTGATAACGAATTTTCCCTATGGGCTGCCTCGGATAACGAATCACAATTCCTAGGTATAGGTCTGCCTTGGAGAACAAATTTTCTCTATGGGCTGCCTTGGATAACGAATCTTCCTATGGGCTGCCTCGGATAATGAACTTTCCCTACGGACTGCCTTAGATAATGAATTTCTAGCATGCATCAGTAAAAAAGTTATCCCAGGTGGCATTGCATCTGTACCTTTAAAGTGCACTTTTTAAAGAGTTTTGAGCAAAAAACCAGGTGTCTGCCTTTTTCCTAGGCTCCAGAACGGATTAAACGGTTTCCCATTCATTCCTATGGGAAACTGCGTTTCGGATAACGACGTGTTTCGGATAACAACTAACTTCGGAGAACGAATTACCGTCGTTATCCGAGGCACCACTGGACTTCCATCAGTCTGTAAGGATACCTGCAGTATAGCCTTGGGACATGTCAAGGGGAAGCCCCAGTGTCTGGTAAAGGACTGAGACATGTTTAGACTGTCACGGTGAATCTCAGGAATTCTTCTCTGCCTTGGATACAAAGATTAGGTGCAGAAATTTATTAATGTCATACTGAATGCACATACTTGTAGAGTTGCCATGGGGTTTATATTATATTTGTAGCATTATATGACGGAGCATCTGCCCCTCAGATTAATAAATGCCCAACGAACCAGATCTTCTTTAGTGCTGGCACTTAAGGTGGTCACCCCTAGGGAAGCCTGAAAAAATGACACGACAAATTGGGCTCTCTCAGTGGCCGCCCCTGTTCTCTGGAACAAATTGCCAGCTGACATCCACTTAACTCATCTGTGGCAAAGTTTAAGGGTTCTTTAAAAAACTAGTTCTACCATGAGGCTTTTGGCAATGTTGCATGTTATTTGCTACCTACATAACTACATGACCTGACTACAATATGTTTGACTACCTGACAATTATGATTTGTTTAGTTGTGTTTATGTGTACAAAATATATGTAAATGTTATTCTTATTTGTTGCTTTAACTTCTTTGTACACCGCCTGGAGTTATTTGAATTAAACTTGGCAGTATATAAACCCAAAATAAACAAACAAAATAAAATTATTGCTGGTCCCTTTACATGTTTTCAGTTTTAAATGTTGAGTGCAAAAGTGAAAGGATGAATCTGGTTGGTTGCTTTTGCAACCAGGAAGTGAGGCTTCAGACAAACCAACCAGATCTTATGAGGACAGGCTGTTCTTAAGCTCACATGAACCACGGGAAGGAGGAACGGAGTAGGAATAGAAGTACCACAGCCCACATTGTCTGTTGGTGTTTCCTTTATGGCTAGCAAAAAAGATGCAAAATTGGATAAGGACAAATGTGCCCCTAACATATATACTATGTGGTGCAAGGGTTGCTGATTTATAGGTTACATCTTATTTTTGATACAGAATTCCTGTTCCTTCCTCAAATGAGAGGACACTTCTTGTATTTGCTTAGACTCCAAGGAACTAGAGTTGAAGCAACATTAGAATGTTGAAGAGTGCTCAAAATATACCTGGCAAGTTCCTCCACCATTCCTTCTCCTGCACTCGTCACTGGATACAGGGGTCACCATAATCCTGTTGCTAACAAACACTGGATCCACACCTTCTCATCACACACTTTTAAGGCTCACTTGATGTGAGTCACTAGTTCACAGCTTAATATGAGAGCCTGAGTCAGTAGCAAAGAATAATATAGATGAGAAAGTCTTTGTTTATAGCTAAGTCATAGGATTAGCAACCCATTTAACAGTTGCAGCTTTTCTCAACAAATCCCCCAAATTGTATGCTTTTATAGGAATACTCAGCAGGCTCAAGGGAGGCTACAACATCTCAAAGACTATACTCCATTGACATAAGCCATTGTAACAGACTTCAAGCTTTAAAAACAGGAATACAGTTGGTGGGAACACAATGGGGAGAAGGGTGGAAGTACAACTTAATTGTGCAATCAGTCACACATTTCTCATTGTGCAATGTGACAGCAGAAGTGCTGTGTGAATAGAATTTCTGCCTTGGCTCTCTCATAGCTACAATGAAAGTAATGCTGAGTTATGGTTGTAACGCTACACAAGGACATTTTGCTCCGTGTATGTGAAGCAACCACATACAGTATTTGTTGCAACTAAGGTCAATATTAAAACACACATTGTTTTAATATTGATCTTAGTTCCCACTTTAATAATATAATTCTTGTTTAACTATTTTTAAAATAGTGTATACTGTACTTACTGTTTTAGCTTTAAAGACTGCTTTAGATTATGTATGCCGCCTTGGGTCCTTTTGGGGAGAAAGGCCGGATAGAAATATTTTAAATAAATAAATAACCAAAGCTACTAGCTTTGTTTCTCTCTTTTTTCCTAGGTCTAAAATGGCAGTAAATGGACAGCTTGCACTTTTGAGGAAAGGGCTGACAACACAAAGACCAACTTGGAATGCTGGAAAGAACTGATATCCTTTCTAACATGGAACTTTGAAATGGCTGTACAGGTTCATGATGTAGCAATGACTCGTATCAGCAGCTTCCAGGGGCGTGAGCTTTCCACTCCTGTACAGCTATTGACATGTGCAGCACTTTTGTTTAACTTGGCCAGCTTAAAAGAAACAATGACATGTTTGTTGTTCATAGATACAACTTTTGGAGGCAAGCCTTGGCCAGAATGATTAAAAATCAGATTTTATTGGCTAGCGTGAAGATGCTTAACCCTGGGGCAAGAGTCCTTGCATGGTCTTAAAAAGACTAAAACTTGTGTCAGGCTTAATAAAGGGGCATATGTGGTCTATGACCACTGACTGCTCCCCTTTTAAACATGTCATATGTGATATGTGCCATCAAATTGCAACCCTAGTAGTGTTTTCAAAGTATGTGAAGTAACTGAGGAATGTTTTTTTCCAACATCACTTCCCACCCCCCACCCCCCAGCAGGTTTCTTAAGAGCCTTGTGGCGCAGTGGTTAAATGCCTGCCTGTCCTGCTCAGGTCCGACTCTTTGTGACCCCATGGACCAGAGGCCAGGCCTTCCACCCTCCACTGCCTCCCAGAGTTTTGTCAAATTCATTTTGGTTGACTGACAGCCAGCCATCTCATTCTCTGCTGTCCTCTTTTCCTTATGCCTTCGATTTCTCCCAACATCAGGGACTTTTCCAGTCCTCCTCTTCTCATGAGGTGGGGACTGAAGCCTCAGCTTCAAATCTGTCCTTCCAGTGAACATAATGTGATTTTTTCAGAATGGATCGGTTTGATTTCTTTGCAGTCCAGGGGATCAAAACTCCTCCAGCAGTACAGCTCACAACCTGTGGTTCAATCCCAGGTAGCAGGCTCATGGTTGACTCAGCCTTCCATCCTTCTGAGGTCTTTTACCCAGCTTTGGGGCACATAGCCACATAATGTAATTTTAAAAAATCTGTAAAACCAGAGACTACTTGAAGTGGTATGGACACTCCATCCAGAACACTTTGCTTTTTTTTAATTTAACCAAGCATGAATTTGAACCTGAGTCTCGCAGCCCATGGACACTCCATCCACAACCCTGGTTTTTTTTTTAAATTTAATGTCCAGGTTGGGCAGACTCTATGCAATGGATAACATAATAAAATGTGGCATCAAGTCAATTCTTATCTATAATTACCCTTTTCGGGGGTTTCAAGGTGAAGCACATATGCAGACGTGGTCTCCCATTCTCTTCTGAGACCACGTGTTTGCTATAAAGGCAGGCTCTTTTCCTGAGACAGTCACTCTACAACTCAGCTTCCAACTTCTGGCTCAATACTGAACTTACGGAGCTGTCTACTCAGCAGTACAGAATGTTCAAGTGTTTAGGTGAGAAGGATAAGGCGGAGGGAGGAGACGTCACTAACACGTGGGTGGAAGCAACAGCCAGAAGCTGGGGCGAGTGAGTGTCACTGGACGGGCAGGAAGAGGGAAGGTCTTCTGGCTGTGGAAAGGCCTTGAAAACAAAGTCCTCAGAGAGGAGGTTTTTAGTGGCAGCTGAAGATTTAGGACCAGCAGTTCACAGACATTTAAACATTATCATCCCTTTCTTATTATTTAAGAGACCTTCAAATCTCCCCACCTCTCTTCTACCATTACCCAATTCCCTTTTAACATAAAATCGATTTGTAATTTATAACTTAGAGTGGACACAAAAACTTGTCAAAGTATTTGGAATTTTGATAGCCTTTCTCATGGAATCTGAACATTCAAGACATGTGTGAGCAGATTAAATATATTTTCATTATAAAAACCTCACGGTTTCATACCCATGCCTAGAATGTCCTACTCCACTTCTTTGTGAACCAGTGATTTAGAGCATGCCATAACAGATCTCATGGACCGGTAGGGGGTGAAACAGGCAAAGGTGGCTAGCAAGGCAAGTATTTCATTCAGATGTCTGTGAAGATTCTCAGTCATCCAGGTGAGTTTATCTGGAAGTTGAGTCCTGGCTACTGGACTTCTTTTTTGAGAGATAGAAACGTTTCACTGTTCATTCAAACAGCTTCATTCAGAGTGGCACTTCCAAGTCTGGAACACATTTATAGGGTTGATGACACTCAGCTTCTGTTCTTTTTTTTTTGGGGGGGCATACAAATAATTAAACATAGAAAATCAAGCCAAGAACATACGTACATAAACTAAAATATACATATTTTCTTATTTATCCTCATTGACATATTATTACTTATTTATACTCCGATTCTATCTCGTTTTAGTCTAGATTACTTTAGTTTTCCACCAGTCATAAAAAAAGGTCCCAACCCGCATTGAAATGTGATTCTTCTTGTCCTTTTAATCTTTTGGTTAATGATGATTATAAAAAAAAATAGCAGAATATGCAGAAATGGATAGATTAACCAGTTTCTGTTCTTCCACCACCTAGGACTAGAGGGGCTCTTTTGCTTTGTAGTTGAGGCAAGAGCTAATACTTCCCAGAAGAAATTATTTCTCCCCCCCAACGGCCATGATTTCAATCCCAGTGGCATCTTCAGAAAAGCAGGAGCGGGGGGTCTGTTCTGTTCTCCCAAGGCAGCAACTACTTTTGTCTCTGAGCTGGATATCTCCTGGGAAGCCAAGCACTCCACAAAAGCCTGGCCTCCCATTACTAACTTTAGTTACACTGCCCAGAAAAAAGATAAATCTAAGTACAGGAAAAGTATTCCACATAGTCTGAAAGCCAGTTTGGTTCCTCATGCAAGCAAGCAGGCTTCAAGACGCAGAGTGCACTGCAAAGGTAATTTACTTTTAGTGGTAATTTTTGTTTGCAGGTCAACAAGATTTTCACTTGCATGTCATTCTGCTGATGACCAGAGTGAAAGAATGCTTAAAATACTTGTTAAGATGCTGCTCGGGTTTGTAGATGGCTCTAGGAATGTGGGATAAGCAACAGACTCCACATACACACATGTGTATTCATTTATGCACTCATGCAAATAAACTTAGGAACATCAAAGCCCCAAATCCTGGGGCATCCAAGCACAGACGTTTTCTGTTTGAAGTACTGTACATATGAGGTTTCATGTAACATCTGGTATCCATTTTAGAAAGTGACACCCTTATCAGAGCACATTTAGCACGGCACACATTTAGAAAACATCTTAAATTAACCTTCCATTGTGTGCTCAAGAGGACACAGAAATCCACTTTTTCAATCTCACATCAAAATAAAACATATACACTGCACGCTATTGAGCTACATGGTCTCAAATGCTTATAAAAAGTTGCCTTCCACTGGAAACCGTACAATGGAAGAGCCCGGTGGGTCTCTTGCAAAGCCATTGTTTAACAAGGTGGATGCCCGTTAACAAAGTACAAAGCCCATGGTGCGTTCCTTAAAGAAACTGGTGATCCAGTTGCCGTCTAGAGAGTCTGCAATCAAATTACATAAAGAGGGCAAGAGGAAGCAATAAAAACCAAACGGTGTTGCGAGTGTCACACAGCAGTTGTCTTCACCAATTACACCAGAATTGTACAAGGCACCCAAAGAAGTGTTTTGTTTTCAGAAGAAGAAAAATGACCCTTCTATGACATTTTCCTGAAAGAAGAAGTAAAACAAAATATAGAGATCCCTTTTCCTTACTAGTTGTCTTAAGACAGCATCTTATATTTTCACCGTGGTATAAATTGTAACAAAAGCATAGTAGGAAATGTCTAGCCATCTTAAGATATAAGAACTCCTTTAGATTATTTTAAGTGTCAGATTTGCCAACATTTTCAAACTGGAAAGAGGTGACGAGGAGAAGAAAACCAATATTGCCCACTATGAGCCATTAAGTAGAATAGGCCAGAAACATCAAAGGACACAAAAGCTTTGCTTGCCAGTACAATCATGTCAACGTGTTTTAATTACCTTAAGATCAAGGCTACAAAGACTGACAACATCATCATCTTTCTCCCTCCGCTTCCTTTTCTGTAAGGAAATAAAACAGAAGTTATATGAGTTACACATCCAACTTTGAAAGCCGCTGATATGACAAGCCTCTGCAGAATTCAAAACTAACTCCAAAGCTGTCTTTTTTTTTTTTAAACAGCTATGGATGTAAACAAGTTAGAGGTATTTCATGTTGGTAGTTAATATCATGTGATTTTACATATAAGTGCTATGCTTGGAAGTTTGGTTGCTACCTTTATGTTCCTCCAAGGTATAGAGAGGGCTCTTTTAAAAAACCAAAATAAAAACAAATAAAAGCTAGAAGGAAGGAGAGTGATCACATTTATGAGGCCATAAACACTTGGAATTCCTTCAAGCATTTACTTAATAAAACAACCTACTTGTTTCAGTTCTTGGTTGTTTTTAGTTATAGGCACCATATGCATATAACACTTCAAGATTAAACACACCATAGTAAGCTTGCAAATTATCTCTTTGTCTGTTCTCCTCTGTCAATAAAAGTTACTTTTAAGGAAGGAAGAGAAAGGCACACAAATGCCCCAAACTGTAAGAGCAACAGAGCGATCTGCTCCATTGCTACAGCCTTGTTCTGTGTGCTAATGGAGGACCCTGGAGTAACAACACCGCACATGGCTCCCATTCCCTTTTAAACTTAATACCCTGTTTCCCTGAAAATAAGACCTCCTCCAAAAATAAGCCCTAACAGGATTTCTATGCATTTGTTAAATATAAGCCCTACCCTGATAATAAGACCTCGTGATGGGCTCGGCTATGGTTGTGTGCAGGGCTGACATTCAAGCATATTATAGTTAATAAAAGTAAGACATCCCCTGAAAATAAGCCCTAGTGTGTCTTCTTGAGAAAAAAATAAATATAAGACAGTGTCTTATTTTCGGGGAAACACGGTAAGGGGCCTTACAGCTGCATATGGCACCTTCAGACACAAGGCTGTATTACAGTGAGCTGTTCAAATGGAGAACATATGGAGGATTGTGTTTCTCCCTGCTGGAGTGATGCGGTGGAGACCCAGTGTCTGGGTGCTGGTTTGCCTTGTGTGTGGCCAACACAAGGGCATCGCATAAAGGAAAGGCATACAGCAGGGTTCAGGAAAAGAGAGCAAAATGGCAGACACACTTGCTGATTTTTTTATAAAAAGATTTGCTAAGTAGTGCCAAAACATTAGATTCAAGAGCAACACAGGGAGCCTTCACATCCCAAAGTTTTCCTCCCCAGGCCTATCAAATGCTTGCAACAAATTCACAGGGACCAGGACATTTTAACAATTTGTACACATGGGGGGGGGGATGGAAAACTGTAAAATCAGCACTTTGCTGCTTTACTCGTATTACTCCTGCAATAAAATAGGAATTGTAGATCGCCCTGCTTTTTGATCAGAAAATATATGGCTCCTGCCATTCTGCTTTATTCCCTGCATATAAGCTATACTGCAAATTCCAGACTCCAAAGGAAATCCAAAGGTTTGTTTTAAAGACTGGCTAGACAAGTTTAATAGCCTTGCCTTGTCTGGGCCCTTCATTTTCCTCAGCTCAGCTAAGATTCATACATATGGCAGACATCTGACAGCACAGCCAGCTGTTTCATGTCTACTAAATCATACACGGACTTGAAGAAAAACCCACAGCTTTCAAATGGCCGGGAGCAACAAAGGCCTACCCAGTTTATCCACTGCTCTCAAAAGGGACCAAACTTGCAAACTCTCCCAAGACCTGAACATGTGGAAAATATATTTCTGTGAGAAGCACTAGACCCCAAAAATGCAGCATGTCTGGTCTAAACCCAGCAAAAACCTCTTTCTTTTTTTTTTTTAAAAAGAGGAAGAAAAGCTCTCTTTGTAAAACAGGTGCTTACAAGAACTGTCAGATAACAAGGGGTGTTTCATTTGCAAATCTTCTTACGTAAGACAGGCTCGACGTTGTTTTGAAGGCTATTCATAGTCTACCCGTGCATTGAGGTGGCCAGTGTTCTGCTCCTACTGTGACCTCCACCTCATTTTATCTTCCTAATTCCATATAACACATAGGTTGTGAAGAGCTATACTGTATAGCCCCAGACCATCCAGAAAATGAACTTGGAACCCAGATTTCCTGGCCTCCAAATCTGACACTGTTACGTTATTGGGGTAGTTCCATGGACAGAGTCCATATGCTGGAGGAGAGCAGACGACTGTGCCCTGCAGTCCTGAATGGCTCTGACAGATGACCCTCCTTTTCTGTCTCCTTGAAATACAGCAGAAGCTCATTGAGAATATTTTAATAATAATCTTAGAACTGCTGAGCTGAAAAAGATCCTATGGATCACTGAGTCCAGCCCATGTTAAGGAGCGCAGTGGGGAATCAGGTTCCCAACATCTGGCTCCACAGCCAAAGACCTAAACCACTAAAGCTAATCTACTTCATGGAGAAATGGCATCATGGAAATAGCACAATACTGATTAGCTTTCATGGTCAGATGTAATTCGGGTCCCACAATTGTGTTTATGTCCTGTAGTAATTTTGTTTTGAAGCTGTCCTAAAACCCATGTCTTCTGAACAATGGATATCTTTTTAAAAATGTAAATGCACACTTTTAGAAGTGCAATATGCAATTAAGAGGTCAGGAAGGAGAGTACCAATTCTGTTTCTTGGCACAGAGGTACTATTTAGTTGGTGGCTGTAACAGCCATGCTCAACATGCCTGCAGCACTAGAGCTGGTCACATTATGTGTAATTGATTCTAGCGTATCCAGGGTACGAGTCAATGAGCTTTAGTTATGGGCAAAACTAGCAGTTTGAATACGGTCCACAGTGGATTGCAAATGGACACATAGATCCCAGTACAGTAATACTGTACCTTGGCTTAAGAGTAACTTGGTTTAAGAGCGTTTTGCAAGACAAGCAAACTTTCTAAATTTTGCCTTGAGCAACAAGCAATGTCTTGATATACAAGCACTGGAGCAGGTCACATGATCACAAGTCAGCCAGTGGTGGCTCGCCCTCCCTCCCTCCCCCTGCTAGATTGTGGGTGATTGTCTGGAACGTTCTGTCTCATGCAGCCTCTAAAGCAGAGGGAGGAGAGAGAAATAGAACTGAACCAGGAAAAAAATTGCTTAGGGCAACAGATCTTGGCTAAATAAACATTACCTCAGGGATGTCCACTTATCCACCACTAAGAGGAAAACAGCACGTGCACTTTCTCTACCCATATATTGTCGCTTAGCATAGTAAATTGCACCAGAGTAGAACCAGAGAATCAATGGAAGTGAACAAAATTTTCCATGAGTTTCATTGATTCTCTGGGGCCTTTCAAGTGCGATTTACTACTTTAAGCAACAGGAGTTGGGCTGATGTGTGAATGCAAACCCATATACTGATAAAACATACATAGCTGCACAATTCAATTGAAAATATTTCAGGACACAATCTGACTATTTTCTTGTACAATCATCAGCCCTAGGTTGAACATTCTAAGTTTTACTGGAGCAAGAGAGTCAGGCCAGCTGATCTCGCCCCCATGTCCAGTTCCCATGTTATGCCACTAAACTAGTTCCCATGCTCTTCCCTAGGGATGGGCACGAAATGGAAAAATTGAGTTTCCTTTCGTTCCGTTTCGTCCCCCCCTGCGTTTTGATTCATATCGTAAGTAACGAAAAAATTTCAAAAGAATTTCCTTACAAAACGGAATGAAATGAGGTAAGGAAATCGCGGCAGCTCCAGAGCCTCTTCCGTGGTGGGCCTCTTACAAGCAGAACAAAACAGTTTGTTTTAAACAGGGGGGGGAGACACAGTTTCATTTCATTTATAATGAAATGCTGCTTCTTCGGTTAATTTCATTTAGTTTTATTACATAACAAACTGACGAATTAGTGTTTCGTTTTTTTGTTTGGTGCCCACCCCTAGTTCTCCACTACATTTCGATTTAGTGCTAGATGCATGAGCTGTAGCAAGCCTTGGGCTAACTTGCTTTTTTATTTTTGCCATATGGAACATAAGGTTGAAAAATCACTTTTCAAAGTAGAACCAAATGCACACGTGTCTCCTACATCCAAAGCAGCAGAAGATCCAGACTTTGGCACAGCCCATTACAAAAATTAAATGCTTTATAAATGTCCCCACATGAAGCACAGGCTGAGAACATCTGGGACCCAATCCAGCTTCTGTAATACATGAAGTCAAAGAAATGGCAGTGAAATGAGATTCACGATTCCAGCACTACAGTCTTTGAAGATAGGCTGGCAAGGAGCACAGTAATAAGTGTAATTTTTAAAAAAATCCTTTATCACTTTTAAAATCACCACCATGTGCTTTGAAAATGGAAAAAGCATCCTCAGATAAGCTCTGCTTTCACATATTGGGGTTCATCCATTGGGGTGCTTCCATTTATTCCACATTAGGATAATTGCCTTGAATAATTACTGTTGTGAGCTAGCCTAGTCACAGGTGACGGTCATAGGATTACACAGCTCCGTCCATTTTTAAAACTAAGAGAGATGCTATTGTGGGAAACAATCTTACCATCTCTGTACATTGTACAGTGATATGTCCAATATTGATTTTAAAAGGTGAAAAAGCAAAGCAAAGTGTTCTGCTTATCAAGTAGTCCCTGGGCAGCTTACAGTTTTAATTACAGTAATGCAGGCTGCACAGTGCCCTCCCCCCTCAAGCTGGGCACTCATTTTACCGACCTCAGAACAATGGAAGGCTGAGTCAACCATGAGCTGGCTACCTGGGATTGAACCCCAGGTCATGAGCACAGTTTTAATTGCAGTACAGGCATTTAACCACTGCACCATGAAGCTGCCTTTCATTGGAGAAAATAAAAAAGTCAGGAAGGTAGTGCTAAGCAGACAATTAGGAGAGGACATAATAGCATAATTATAATTTATTATCCCTCTCACGAAATACCAGAATGAGGGGACATCCACTCAGATTGAGGGCTGGGAGAGTAAGAACAGACAAAAGAAAATATTTTTTCACCCAGCACGTTGTTAGTCTGTGGAACTCCCTGCCACAGGATGTGGTGATGACATCTGGCCTGGATGCCTTCAAAAGGGGATTGGAGAAGAAGTCCATCACAGGTTACAAACCATGATGGAGATGTGTCATCTCCAGGCTTAAAACCAGGGTCCTTCAAGCGCCAGATGCAGGGGAGTGGTCTCAGGAGACAGATATCTAGTCTCATGCGCTCCCAGACGCATCTGGTGGGGCCACTGTGAGATACAGGAAGCTGGACTAGATGGGCCTTTGACCTGATCCAGCATGGCTCTTCTTATGTTCTTAAGATACAAATCCCGAAAACAAAACATCTCCTGCAGCTAAGATGGTGAAATTTCACCTGCAAGTTTTACAAGGCTATCCTGTGTATTAGAAAAAGCCTGAAAGGTTGATTGCATGATTGATTGACGGATCTCGTTGTTACGCTGCCTTGCTCCAGCAAACAAACTCTAGGCAGCTCACACATTGTGAAAACAAGAATTAAAACAAAATTCTTAAACTATGAAAAATGCCATTAAACATGGTAATGCTGCAACTTTGTCCACCCTCATGGCAAACACTATATGTAGCAACACTACAGCTGTACCATTGGGGCTGCACCCAGTTCTATTCCTCGTGAAGAGAATAAGCTATTGACTGCTGGTACCATTCTAGCACGTGGACATATCACTGTACAATGTGCAGAGATGGTGAGAGAGCTTAGCTGCAGCCGTCCAATAGCTGCCAAAGCTGGTTTGATCACCACACCACTCAAAAGGGAAAAGGCAGTATGTTTATTATAGCAACAAAGAACAAACTCTTGAGTGGAGAAAACAGTTCACCTGAACAGCTTGTTTGTTCAAGATTTTTAATTAATACACTGTTTGTTTTACCTACCAGGGAAAAATCCCAGTGGGTCCCAGGAGTTAGAAATGTGAATGAGCTTCCTCGCCGCAGTGGATACCTGTGGACACAAAAGAAGGTATTGTTTGGGAGTTTCATCACATCCTGAGGGATCCTAGTTTTTCTTGCCTTTAAGAACATCCACCAGTGCAAAAAACATTTATAGACTAGAACACGTAACCAGGTCTCCCTGGGTCACAGTAGGATTATGTTGAGATTTTCAGGAAAGACTTTTCTATAAATCCTGATTCCTGCCACACCCTCATAACACATTTGATGGGGGTTGCAAGAGACAGCTTTCTCAGTGGCTGCTCCAAAGAACTCCCAACCAAGGAAGACTGGACTGGTCTTCTCCCTTTTGGCCTTCTGCCAGTGGGCAAAACCCTTTCATTAAAGCAAGTTTGGACCATTAAGATAGGCTGTGGGAAAGGGGGCAATATTTCTCCCCCACAATGATGTGTCTTTGTCTTTCAAGTGGTCTTTTTTCAATTAATCTGTTTTAATGAATTAAACCACACTTGTTCTATTTGATTCTACTGTTGGGGGAGAAAGCTGGAGCATGAAACTTAACAACAACAAAAATCACCCCGAAACTTGTTCTCACGTGAGCATGGCATCTTTATAGATTACAATAGGACCCCGGTATCCGCTGGGGATTGGTTCCAGGGCTTCCCGTGGATAATGAAAACCGTGGATCAGAGAGAACCCCAAAGTCCCCAAACCTCTGTTTTTATGACAGTAGCTTGCTTTATGGCTGCTGTTTTGTGTCAGTAGTTTGCTTTACAGCTGCTCTTTGTGACAGTAGCTTACTTTACGGATGCTATTTTATGATAGTAGCTTGCTTTACAGCTGCTGTTTTATGATAGTAGCTTGCTTTGCAGCTGCTGAATTATTTATTGAATTTTCCCCTGCCAACTGTGGATAACTGAATCAATGGATAACAAATCAGTGGATACGGGGGTCTTACTGTATGTTCTTGGACAAATAACTAGTTCTCTCTCTCTCTCTCTCCTCATTTCTATCACACTTCTAGGCATTACCTGAATTTCCACAAAGGAACAAATTAAAAGAAACACCTATTACTGTATATACTCGAATATAAGCCTAGTTTTTCAGCCCTAATTTTAGGCTGAAAAAAGGGGCCCTCGACTTATATTCCGGTCAATACATTTAGCCACCAAGGCAACTGCTTGGGTCAGTGGCTAAAAGTCATTTTAAACATTGTGCGCCGCTTCTCCTGACCACCCCACTGCTTGCCTCGGCACCTAAAAGTCATTTTAAACATCACACACCGCTCCCCCAGTTCACAAAGGAGGAGCTGCCAGGCCCTGCTGCATTTCCCACCCTAGACTTATACTCGAGTCAATAAGTTTCCCCAGTTTTGGGGGGGTTCAATTAGGGGCCTCGACTTATACTCAGGTCGACTTATACTCGAGTATATACGGTATGTCTCTTTCCATGTTTCTGAACACCTGCATGTTCCAATGACTATCAAGGGGAAATGCAAACCTAAAGAAGCCACATGTTTCTGACAAATATTCCAATTAAAAATGCTATCGTGATTACTTCAGCAGCCAATTCACCCTCACCCAGTGGCACACTGCCAGAAAGAACATCACATGATTCTGCAGGTATGTGACAAGCAGGGTTTTTTTGTGGTTTTTAGATAAACTATATTAAAATCATACTACAAGACCAGCAAAAGCTTAAGTAAATATGTTCACTTCCAACTTTCTCTACCCAGGGACCAGATGGCAAAGGCTTTTAAATTTTATTTTAGACATACTATACTAGACTTTCCTGAAAGCTCTTTTTTTCCATTCCAAAAATATTATTATTATATATCTAGCCATCTATTTTGAACAAATAATTATATTTTGAACTTAAAATTCCAACAACGAACAGACTGCAACATTTCCAGACTATTCCTGAATTTATGTCATAATAAACTAGAGAAGGTCGAGTTTTATAGATGCTGTCTAAACCATGATTAACAAAACCCTGCCTCGTGCTGAGAAACAGTGCCATCTTTTGATGCAACTTGAGCCAATATCTGCTTTATGTCATTTGCACGGAAGAAATTGAAGCAAGTCGTGGCCAAAATCCGTGAAAAGGAGGCATGTGTGGGTATAGCCCTTAGATCACAGCACTCAAATGAATGCGGAGATGCTCGTTAAAGGGAGAAAATCTGAAAGGCATCATGTCCCACCATGTGTACCAATGCACCTACTATGCCGGAGAAGGTCCACATCCTGCACATCCCAAGACCAATCAGATCTCCGCCCTAGCTTCCTCTCTGCGTCCTTGCTGGGTAGAACCCAGAGAGCGAGGGCTTTGCCCTGCCCTTGCATGTTTGCTGTTCCTCAGAGCTCTTTTGGACTAGAAGGCAAGCCATTTGTGCACAGCGGAATCCCTTATTTGCTTAAGGAAGACTGGACAAAGGCAGCACTTCCTTCAGTAGATAACGGCAATCAGTCTTGAGGTTGGAAGGGAAGCCTCCTCCTGCCCTTGTGGCTGGACAATGTAAATACACTCTACGATTCTTGGAGGCTCCTTGCAGCCCACCTTAGAGGACTTGGTCTTGCCAGTAAGTCTGGCTTGTTCACTGTTCCCCTTTATGTTAATTTTGGAACACCTTGTAAATCACCAGATGGAAAACAGGTCTTTGAGGAACTGCACTGTTTATTCACTGCTCTGTGAGGACTGATAACTTCCTAAAATCTTTTCTTCTTATCCCATGACTCCTAAGTTTGGTGGGAAGTCCAATATAGCACCTTCCATAAGCACCACTTATACATTCCATCAGAAACAGAAGGTTCAGGTTAGGCCCTAGCTCAGTGGTGGCGAACCTTCAGATGTTTTGAACCGCAACTCCCAGATTTCCAAGCCTGAATTGCCAATGACAAAGGACTGTGGGAGTTGTGGTCCCAAACATCTGGAATGCCAAAGATTTACCACCACTGCCCTAGCTTCACCACAGTCTTAAGTAAATGATCTTCTTGATCATTCATCTTCAATGTTCCTGGCCTGTCTTCAACCCATCTCCACATTTTCCTTATCATTCCTCAACAATAATTCAATCTGAGCTGGCTGCTGTTCAGCTTTCAAGTTGTTATTTCATGTTAAGTGGCAGCCTTCATTTTGCCTACCCCAAGAGATAACCAAAGCACTCTCTAGTAGTGGCTAACAAATCTAAACCTCACTTGCCTATGCCACTGTCTCATCCAGGAAATGAAAGTCTGCTTTTTTGACTATTCGGGTGAATACACACAACACAGGTATGTTCAGGGTAGAATTGACCTCCCTTTCTCACTACTCTGCAGAGTAGACGGCATGAGGACCATTACCTGTCATGCATGAGGGTTAGGGTTAGGGTTAGGGTTAGGGTTAGGGTTAGGGTTAGGGTTAGGGTTAGGGTTTCTTCTGATGCTTCTGATGACCTGAAAGTCATGCATGAAAAAGGAGCTCTACTATCTGCACAAGGGCCCCTTTCCCCACCCCTGCTGCCTAGGGAGAGGACACATGAGCCTGTCCACTGATCAATTGCAGCCGATGGAACTCCCTGCCTCAAGATGTTATACTGGCTACATGATTGTTCCCTCTCCAAAGGCAAATCATATTTCCTGTGCAGAAGCATTTCTGCCAGTGGAAGCCTACATAATTTTCAGAGTGTAGGCTGAATCCTGTTCTTCTTGGAACTTTAAATAACTATGAATCCAGAGACAGCAGTGCAGCATTTAGTTATTATGTGTTACATACGCTTATGTAATTTTAGAAGACGTAGTTGTGTTCGTCTTTGCTAAGCACGTCAGATAACAAAATAATAATAAAATACTAGAAAAATGTTGTGACACCTTAAGGCAGGGGTCCTCAACCTAAGGCCCCGGGGCCGGATGCGGCCCCCCAAGGTCCTGAATCCGGCCCCTGGGAACAATTGCAACCTCCCCACCTACCCCTGCTTTGCGAGCAAGCCAGCCTCAGCAGCTGCTTCATTGATAGGCACAAAATAATAATACCACCCAGATGAAATACTGGCTAGTGGGGCATTCACTGGGAGCAAGGTCCCCTCCCCCCACCCACTGTGGTCCGGCCCCCAGTGGTGTCTGGGGCATGGAGGACTGGCCCGCTGTTTGAAAACTTTGAGGACCCCTGCCTTAAGGAATAACAGCTATATACAGCACTTAGTTTTTTAGATGCCACAACTTTTTATCTTTTTTTTTTGTTCTGTTTTTTCCTGACAAGCTTATATAAGGCTACTTAAAAGATAGTCCTATTAAATTTCCTGGGACACGCTCCCAGGTAAATGGGTCAAAAGCACACACCTGCAAACTCTCACCCTCTGCAACTAAATATGTACTCAAAAGGCAACTTTTTTGCCTGCAATTCTGGAAAAGACTAACACCGCTACCCTTTCTGAAACGTTTAGAAAGTATCACATCATCATTGCCACTGATTGAAACTTTTCATTTCTCCCCCGGGAAAATCATTTCATTATAATCCTGCTTCACTAGGAGAGGATAACTATACAGTATCTCTGTTAACATAGACACATTCTACAGATTCCTAATCCACAGAAGGTTTGATGAACCACTTTCAACAAGAACCTCTACCAATGCTACACCTTGGGAATTTTCTGACAGTTGCCATTTGCACCACTGCATTGGATTCCTCTTCACGTCCCCAACCATTTTCCAGCTTGTCTGGCAGACCACAACTTGCGAGAGGAATGCTGTTCGTTCCAGCATCAACCCCATGGAGATTGGAGGCAGGGCATTTTATTCAGTTGGACAGTACAGAACAGGATATTATTCTGTTGGGGTTGGAAAGTATGTCCACTTTATAAGCAACCAGCAGTCTGGCCAAAGTGTCTCAATGTTTATGCCATCTGGTCTTTTTCTCATTTCTGCTTTACCTCACCAATGATGCTTTGACAGCAAGTTCCTTTTGGCTGCCTGGCTAAAAGCACCACTTATTTCTTTAACCTTCTCCACCCCCTCTCCTTCCAGAATTAATCTGTACTAAGGGAAGTAAACCTGAGAACACACACACACACAAAAAAAAACAACAACACAAGAAAGCTTGGCTTTGGACAAATATTCTCTAGCCTTCTTGTAAATATTCCTCCTCCTTAATTTGCAATAAAATCTTATACTCAGAGAGAAAGAGAGAGAGAGAGAGAATGAACAGACACACATACAGTGGTGACTTGTATAAAGGAATTCATTCATTCCAAATGAAATTATGTTAAGCAAATTTTCCTTTATACAAATTTCCCATAGGAATGCATTGAAAACAGAGTAATCCCATTTTATGTTATACAGATTCGCCCCATAGGCAATTCTGTTAAGCAAATTTCCCCTAGCTCTGGAATTTTTTATGTTGTACAAATTTTATGTTATACAAACTGTTTGTTATACAAGGGTCCACTGTATATCAATCTTGTCAATCTATTTTTGTGGAGGAAGCACAGTGGAAATATCAGAGAGGAAGGTAAGCCAAGATAGTTAAGAGGGCACTATGAAGAGCCCAGCTCACTCATCTCCTAACTTAAAAAAATACCATGGCGAAGCAATTTGATCTCCAAAGGCCCAGGTAAGTATGGTATAAAAATACCAGAGCCATCAACTAATTAAGATATGTACTTCAGCTAACCAGCCATCTGCCTCACAAGAGAGGGATGAAATTTTTAAATAACCTTAATGCTTTCTTCTTCATGCCCTTTTAAAATAACAAGCCAGAAACAAATTAGCAAACTTTAATTCCCTGAAAGACTATTCTAGATATTTTGTGTGATTAAGATGCCTGCTTGCAGAGTATTTATTCAGTTTGGTATGCCTGCTTCTCATGCATGGTTTGTATTCTCTCTGAGTCCATGCAGTGCTTTATAACAAGTAAGAAAAAACATCCTGTATTCTCAAAAACAAGAATAGAGAGGTAAGCCTGAGACAAGGCTGTATCATTTCAAACTACAAGTGGGTCTCCAGCATATCAAAACAAAATGATAAACCAAAGTGAACTTGAGGATCAAGTTTTGCTTCTCCCTTGGATATATCAAAAGAAGAGCACCATGGTACAATCCAGAAAGGATGATCATCTGGCCTCTCCAAGTTGTGAGACCAAGGGCAGAGCACAGAAACAATCTTTGCCTTTTTGCCACCTTAATCTAGAGAAGCCTGGACTTCTCTTAGCAGCAGTGTATCTTCCATTCCAATATGTGGAATCAGTAGAAGTTTCAAAAGCTTCCATCAGCATATTTAAGGAAATGTTGCTAACTCTTCATCTTGATAATTAGCCCACATAGTTAGAGCATTTAGTCTGGGAATCCAGTTAGCCTTCCAACACCCTTCATGATCCAAAATAAATTCTTCAGACTGGGCAGCAATTTTAAGCTTCCTTCCTCTCTGGCTTCCAAAGCACTTTGTTTTTCCAGTTTTAAAACACTGGAGTTCATATCAGTTTAATTAATCCTAATGGCAGTATGAATAATGCATTTTCAGGCAGCTAGATTAGGCTATTGGTGATTTTCAGTTAAGGCAAAGAAATCAGATTCTAAGAGATGTAAACAGGATAAGGATGGAATAGGGTCTTTCATTACAGCAAGTTTTGTTATGGCCAAACATTCAAAAAAGATGTAAACAGGATACGGATGGAATGCTTACAGGTTTTATTATGGCCAAATATTCAAAAAAGTTAGATGCTTCCGGGTGCAACTCTATTAGGCAACTCTATTAGCCAAAAGCTATATCACGAACAATCAAATGGTACCCCAGGATACTCTGGAAATTTATTGGGGATTTTTTTTTTTGCTTAAAACTGCAGTTTAGCTTATTCCAAGAGACCATTTACCAACCATTACATAATTCCCCTTTACAATGATCAGCTAAAATTCCTAGGTGGGTAGGGAGCAGTCTTATTAGCCTGAGAAAAACTCTGTGGACCTAAAAACCTAGCAAGTATACTGCATGAACAGTGTGTGCTAACATCTTCCAATATCTTCAACATTAGTACAACATTTCCCTCAAGACAGTGGCTTCCAAGGAGGGAGACTAACGCTAGGATGATCCCAGTTGTACCTTCAACCTTCACCACATCCTTAAAGCCAAGGTCTCACAGATCACTTGAGGGCAAAGTAAAACAGCAAAACTGTGTTTCATTCCTGGGAAACGGAATCTGGAAACTTTTTCATGCAATTCATGTCCCCATCATGGAATAAGATTATTATTCAAAATAGGAATCCTTATGAAAACCTAACTATTTTACAGGAACACACACCAGAGTTGGTACTATGTGACAGAGAAGAGTGTGAGCTGTCTGCAAAGAACAGTTTGAGAATGAAAGAGGAACAAGCAGAGGAAATAGAGGAACAAGTGAAGACATTGAACTTGAAAGATGATGGAACGAGGAAAGGGACAGAAATAAAAGAAGAGGGAATAAAAACATAAGGTACAGAAAGCATTGGAAAGGAAGAGATAAAACCAGAAGGGACAGAGCACTGATGGCGAACCTTTGGCACTCCAGATGTTTTGGACCACAACCCACACAGTCCTTTGTCATTGGTAGTCTAGGCTTGGAATTCTGGGAGCTGTGGTCCAAACATCTGGAGTGCCAAAGGCTCGCTACCACTGGGGTAGAGGAAGTTAGGAAGGGAGAGTTGGAAACGGTATCAGGATTTTATTCAGACAGCCAGAAAAGGGGTGAGCTGAAAGAGATAGAACATGGGAGGAACTATGGGCAGTGGAGAGAATATATAAGACGGGGTGGGGAGGTGAGGTGAGCTGTCAAGCTAGCCCGGCAGTCATCGGAAGCATCAGGGCAGGTGTGTGAGAGAAAACAGAAAATCACCCATTAGAGTAAATGAGAAAAGAATCAAGACAGATGCTTTGGTCCTTACTAAGATAGAAACTGGTTTGCCTCTGCCTAATCCTATGTTGGGGACAGAAAGGCGAATGATTGAAAGTAAACCGACATTTCCTCCTGTAAATTATATAAAAACAGCACAGGGTGAAACAAGAGGATGGATCCCTGGACGGGGCTGGGAGGAACCCCAGAGCTACGTGAGGCACCCATGTTGCAGGACCAGGTACGCAGGGCCTTTAATAGCTCATGGGGCAATGAGTCAAAAATAAGGAATACAAATTCTTTTAAAGAAGAAAGTCCCTATATTTCAGAGATGTTTATTAAGTTGAATAACGACCGGTTGTTGTTACCAGAAGTTAATATAAATGCAAACGCTGACCAAAGAATCTGTTTTGAAAAAGTTATAAATAAAAGTTTATTGTGTTTCGAGCAACCGCTCGTCAAGTGCTTCTCCATTAGATCCGTTAGTGCCAATTAATGAACCATCACATACTGTTGCTGGAGCTGAGTTGTTGCTTCTCTTTGCTCAGGAATCTTAACCATCAAGATCTAAAAAACCTCAGGGTACCAAGTTGGAGAAAGCAAAAAAAAAATTCCATAATGTTACAAGCAGAGTTTTGGTTCCCAACCCTGGGTAACCCAGGTGTTCTGAGACTGGGTTACCCATCAAGTCTTTACCAGAAGTCTCCTAGAAACCTAATCTAGCTCTGGTCGATTAGGATTCTAGGAGAAGCAGTTCAAGAACAGCTGGGTTTCCCAAGATTTGTTGTGTGTGTTGCATCATTACAGTCGTGACCAACTCTTCGTGTCCCCATGTCCATGGAGTTTTCTTGGCAGGCATACTAGAGTGGCTTGCCAGTTCCTACTCCAGGAGCCTGCAGCACCTGGTGTTCGCTGGTGGCCGCCCATCCAAGTACTAACCAAGGCTGACCCTGCTTAACTTCCGAAATCGGATGAGATCGGATGTGCTTAGGGCATCTAGACAGAAATCACTAAATTAGAGGATTCGAGTTAGGTCCCACACAATCTTACTGAAGAGTCCTGCTGAAATCTATGGTGCTTCGTTATACATTTGTATATTGAAACAACAGTTTTTTTTTAAAAAAAAAGTAAAATGAAGAGGTGTAAGATTTACTAGGAGGCAATTCTTCAAACCTGCCTTCTTTCTCAGATGACACTGCAACATTTATACTGCCCAATGCTGAAGAATGTTTGCCTTCATCTACTCTGTCCTCCCACCAATATTGCTGAGAAGCTATAATGTACACGGACTTATAGGGGAAAGAAAAGAACTGTTAGCTCTGCTGGGTAAAAAAGCAATATGCACAAGGATTACCCCATTGGTAAACACACTTGCTTTGGAACAATTCCCTGCCATGAACTGGAACTTACTCAACAGGCACATGACTATTGTATACTGTTAGTCTGCTTTTAAGGGGTAGTCTTTTTAAACTCTTAGTAAAAGAAGAGATCAAAACCCCAAGTCCAAATGGAGAGTTCTACACACACACACACACACACACACACCATCCCAACCTTTGCGGCACAGCCACAGTTTGCAAGTCTGCGGCAATTAGTAATTCTAGCAGCTCTCCCTTGGATCTCAACAGCAAAGTCGTGAAAAGGACACAATTTGCTCGGAAAAGGTAAAATAGCAATTAACAGGGTGGAGAGGAGAAACAAAATCCAACCGCTAACGCCGGTCGGATAGGACGCAGACTCCCACTGCTGCTTTCAGGATGCACTTTTAGGAAAGCCTGAAATAGTCATTATTTTGTTCTTTTTCAAATCCATTTGGTGTTTTTAGAAGAAGGCGTTTTAAGGACCTCAGGCAGGTCTCAGGGACACAAGTGCTGTTTTTGTTTGCTTTCAGTGAACACAGATGACAGTCTAAACCTATTTATTTTAGAATAAACCTCAGGGATACAGTGGCACATACACTTGGCTGCACTGTGATTCTGTTGCTATCCAACTTTCCCATCCTTCCGTCTGAAGGAAAAAAGCAAGACTGTTGACTTGGTCAGAGTAGATTAAGGTGTCATTATTATTGACTTAGCTGTAGGACGGATCACTACATAGCTGCAATTCTGCATGCTTCTCATTTCATTGTGGCAATGGGCATGCAATGACCACAGATTCTCCTCTTCAACTCTTCACTATCTACCAGAAGCAGACTTCCTGTATTGGCGAAGGACCTGCCTTTCATGTTGTCTCCGGATTTTCCTCTCCGCATGAGACTTCTTGTCTAAGCCAAACTGCCTAGCAACCTCTCTTGTGTATCGGCTTAACTGCTCTCTAAAGGAAATTAATTTTTGACAAGAATCCAGGCTTGCAAATGCTCACTTAATACCTGTGGAGAACACAAATAACTGCCATGTAGGAAAGGTTGCATTCATACTCAGACAAAAATATAAGTGACTAACACAGGCATACATAACCAGGCAAGTCTAAACTTCCTGCTTTATTCCTAAAGGCGCAATATTATGGTCAATCCACCAAAACTATTCTACGTGGCTTTGAAACTTCAAGCAGATGCTTGATTGGAATGGCAATGCATGCTGAGTTGGTTTAAGCTTATCAAAATGTCCAAACTAGCATTTCAGACCACAGATGTCTTAGAAAGACATGCTAGACAAAACACTGTCATGATAATAAGGTTGCTTTAAAACTCATACAGAATTCTCCGGTTGATCAAAATCCTATTGCATAGTTACTGGTACACCGACAGTAAGCAAATGGTATAATTCATGGTAGCTGCCAATTAATGAATCTGAGTTTTGATTTTTTTGAGCATACTTTAGTCTGCTGGGTAGCATGCACCTGAAAATCCAAATGATGATTTCTTAATCAGCAGCAAGAAGCCATTGCAAGCTGTACTATTTGCCTTCCACAAGGCAAAGCTGTGCAATAGGATTTGGGCCACTGTGTAGTATGCGGTCATCAAAAATTACTGAGCATCTGGAGTGTCACTTAACCATATCTGACAACAAGCACTGAAACAGACATGCTTTTTTGCCTACCTAAAAGAATAACTCCCATGGGGACAGAACTTTGCTCCATTTAATGACGGATATAGGAAAAGAGCAACACCTTTGAATGTCATGGCTTCTCTCAGTGAGGCAATACTCCAAGCTAAACTGTGGAGGAGTACCTACCCTAATTTCTAATCATAATAAAGTAAAAGCTGCTATGCATTCTTACACAAGACTTATTTGACTGTAATCTAAGCTTTTATTAAGGGTGTGGTGGCTCAGCGGGCTAGAGCACTGAAAACCTGTCAGCTGCAAAGTCGACAGCTCAGCGGTTCAAATCCCGGGTGCCACACAGCGGAGTGAGCTCCTCCTGTTAACCCCAGCTCCTGCTAACCTAGCAGTTTGAAAGCATGCAAATGCAGGTAGATAAATAGGTACTGGCGTAAAAAAAAAGTGGGAAGGTAGGACAGTGTTTTTCCTTGCAGCCATGCCGGCCACGTGGCCACGGACTTGCACAACACTGGCTCTTTGGTTTGAATACGGAGATGAGCACCACCCCTAGAGTCAGACACGACTAGCACGCATGTGCGGGGGAACCTTTACCTTTACCTAAGCTTTTATTAGCAATGGCTTATTTCTCAGGAAGTAGGGTGGAGTGGGCTGTATAGGGTGCAGAATTAAATTAAGTAAATGTCAAGGTTGACAAGGTCCATTTGCCTTCAAGACTTAATGCGGCCACAGCATCCTGCCACATCCTCATAACGCAAAGAGCTGAAAAATGCCCCAGATGCATAGGTTAAAGGCTTGGAAATCAAACAGAAGAAACTTTTAATGGAAAGAAGCTGCAGCTTCTGCATCCAACACAGTTCCTGATCTTCCCCATCTCCTGAGTGTGGGATGGATCAGTCATCCTGGTCAAAACAATTTCTAACCAGGAATTGATAAAGACATTCCTAATCTCTCTTCCCTCTGTTCTAATGCCACTTTTATCCAAGTTTCTACAACTCTCTAGAAGGCATGTTTTTTTCCCCCTAGAACAGCAAAATTGCAAGTCTCCTGCTCTAACTTTTGAGGATGTGGACACCATGTTCCCTTGCCATCCAGGAAATGGTGGACAGAAGAAAGAAGGCAACATACATTTCTAAGGCCACAATGAATTTCTGTGCCTATGATATGCTATAGGCGCCTGAAGTTGGAACTAGCAAACCACTCCAGTATTCCTGCCAAGAAAACTCCATGGACATGGAGTCAAGAAGAAGAGTCACTGTAATGACACACACACACACACACACACACACACACACACACACACACACACACACACACACACACACACACACACACACACACACACACACGATAATATGCTGCTGTTGTTGCAGAGAGACTTAACTTTTCCAAGGACGTCCACGGAGTGCATGAGAGGGCTCAAGATAAAACACGACCATGCTTTTGTGGGCACTAGCTTATCAACTGTTCATTCCTGCTTTTACCTGGTGTAAAAAAGTTGCCAAACAGCTCTATTTATTTATTTATGTATGTATTTATGTATGTATTTATGTATTTATTTATTTATTTATTTATTGAAACGGAGGAATAGACTGTTCATAAACAAACCAGGAATAAAACAGAACTAAAAACCACAAAAATCTGCAAATTACTTGGCCGAGAAAATACATCTGACAATCAAAACCCAGGAGAACTAAACCTAAAAATCTGCTATGGCCTCTGCAATAAATAAGCTTAAATATGTGGACTATGTCCAAGGGCAACAATGAATTCTAAATTTAAAACAGAATATCAGTAAATGCAGGCCTGGTGGGAAAGTCCAGACTGTGCTTTACTTATTTCAGTGGCAAAACAACAGCAACATGCCAGTCGGCCTCAATCTGACCATGGCATAGGTCACCCTTGTGTCCCTCTATCTTGCCTTTGGGATTTGATCTATCTCCTTTTAAAGTAAACTCTCCGCTTAATGGCTGAGTCCTGTCAAACTGATTCCTACTTACGGAGACTGCTCAGGGTTTTCACAATATCAAGTAAAGTACTCAGCAGTTATTTAAGTGTGCATTCTTCTGGCGATGTCCTAGGCCAGGCATGTCCAAAGTCAGGCCCGGAGGCCAAATGTGGGCCGTTTACAACTTTCGAGCAGCCCGCAGCCTCTTCTCATCACCGGCTCAGCCTGTCATGCATCCCCACCACCTGGCCCTTCCCTATACCGGATGGAGACCTCAGCTTGCAGTTTTCTGTTTTGCCTGCCCTCCCTGCCTCTGTCCACCACCACCCAGCCACCTTCCCAGCCTTCCCACCCCAGCTCCGTTGCTGCAGCATCCTCCCTTCCTCCTTGCATGTTATAGAGACCTGTACAACGTCCAGCCCGGGGGCCAAATGCGGCTGAATGGTCGGTCCCCACACATTTTCACCTCGCCAAATCTGGCCCTCCTTGCAAAAAGTTTGGACACCCCTGTCCTAGGGTCATGTGGTTTGCACAAGGCAACACAGGTTAGCTTTGCTCCCAGGAAACAAAGTGGGCCCTCAGACTACTGATCCTTAGCCTCTACAGTGATCAATGCCAACTCACTGCATTATTAAGCCAACGCGCTGCACCTGGTGAACTTCAAACTAACTGAATATTTCTAGTTAGAAAGCGAAAAGACCCATTCTACAAACTAGCTGAACTCACTGCATGGTTCTTTCACACTCACCCGACTCAAGTCCATAGCTCTTCCACTGCTTCCACAGAACAGAAAAGATAAAAATGCATCAGTAATAAGAACCATGCGCACCATACATAGTTAAAAGTGTTGAAGTGTATGTGGAAGAGCCATTTGAGTTCATGTGGGAATGATGCCCACCTAAGATCAACAAAAGTCATAACTATGAGGTTTGTCACAAAACACATTTCCCATGATACAAGATGTTGTTTTCATTTCAGTACTTAATATAGAACAAGGTAACCGTATTTATAACAGAAGCACTGTTTTACCCTGAAGTAGTATTTGCGTTGAACAGTTTCCCAATTTTGGCTCTGCTTTTAGTTCTTGGGAGTGTTACAGGGAATCAATACAATTCAAGTAGAGAGGGGCATGAAACACATTTCAGTAGGGTTTAGTTACATCAGGCCCACAGGTGTTGTGCGGGCGCCCTAGATTCCCCACCCCACCTCCTCCTGTAGGGCCCGGCTCAGAGGCTTCATCCTGGACCTCCCTGCCCTACCTCTCCTCTGAATCGTCATGGGAGGACATAAGACAGGGAATCTGATATGCTTGCACAACACCTATATGAGCTCAAGCAGCTGAAGCATCAAACCAGTTTGTGCCCATCTCAACATCCAAGCAAAACTAAGAGGACCACAGATAGTGGAGTCTGTCTTGACAAAGAGAAGCCTTGAAACATCTATGGGCAAAAAGCAGAGCTAGATCACCCGACTTCCTTTCTCTTTCTCAGTAGGTGAAGTATTCGGAATTGTAAAATGAGGACCCCATAAAGTTTCCCATAGCCCCTCTTGATGTTCAGGCCTTTTAGGCACTTTTATGCTCAGGGCCAGGTGCTGAGAATTAAAAAAAAAAAAAACAAGTCGGCTGTGACAATGAGATGCAGAGGCCTAAAAGAAATGTGAGTAGCAGAAGGCCAAGGCCTGAAGAAGGAAGGGCTCAGGGTGAAGAGAAGATGAGATACTAAGGGGAAGGACAGAACAACCAAAGAAGAAACACATTAAGGTCTGGGAGATGTTGTTGTGACATCGTAAATACAGTGGACCCTCGTATAACAAACAGCTTGTATAACACAAAATCTGTACAACATAAAAAATTCCAGAGATAGGGGAAATTTGCTTAACATAATCGCCTATGAGGAAACTGTACAACATAAAAATGGGATAACTCCATTTTCAATGCATTCCTATGGGAAATTTGTATAAAGGAAAATTTGCTTAACATAATTTCATTTGGAACGAATTAATTCCTTTATACAAGGTATCACTGTACTTCAACTGTTATAAGCTTTATAAACCAGTACTGTATAACATGGGGGGGAGGATGAAATCTAAGAGTCAAAGAACTTATTGGGCAAGTAAGAAAAGAGCACCACAATTTTTAAGCTAGGCATTTAAGTGGAGAAAACACTGAGAAATTCAGTGTTGTGCAGTGGTCACAGCACTTGACTGCAACTTGGATCTGAGTTTAATCTCCACTCAACTCGCTGTGTGTCCTTGGGCATGGCAGTATCTCCGCCTGACCTACTTATGGTGTTGCTGTTTATAGGTTGCCTTCAGCTCTCAAGAGCAGTGGCTCCCAACTTTAGGTAACCCAGGTGTTCTGTGACTACAACTCCCAGAAGCCTTCACCACTAGCTGTGCTTCTCAAGATTTCTGGGAATTGTAGGCTAAGAATAGCTGGGTTACCCAAGGTTGGGAATCACTACTCTAAAAGAAAGGTAGCACATAAACATCAATCAAACAATCAATCAATCAGCAATCAATCAGCATGCCTTCCAGAAAAGACTAAGACAGAGGGACAACCAGGAAACATGGTTCCTCTGACTTACCAGGAAGGAATGCCTGTATTGCTTAAGCTAGTGCTATTTTGGAAACAATTCCATTGAAATGGTTGAAATCTTAGAAACAATCTCTCTCTGGACGTGGGTGGCCAAGCTATGTCCACAGAACTTACGTCTCAAGCCTTTGAGGGTGACAATGAATTACAGGTCTCATAAAAGTAAATAACATCTGTATCTGTGTTTACTAGACAACTGCCTTTCTTGACTTATATATCTACCTTTGCTTACCAGCCTCTACATAGCTGGCAAGATACTGTACAAGAATCATCTTACAGAGAGGTAACAAGCAAATTCCCTGCCCCTAAAAGCCCCCTATGCCCACTCACAAATCTGCCTCATACCTGATATCTAGTCCCCTCCCCCAGGTTCCCAGGTTAAGTCCTTTCAGGCATCTTAAAAAATATTACAGAAAGGCCAAGGGTCTTCAGTATCAAACAAAAGTGCATGATATAAGAGGCACTGAGACATTCAGGTGGCCCAGTACAATGTTGTTATAAGTTATAAGATCAACTGCAGCTGTTTGTTAGGAATGATGGGCTTAATCCGCTGTCTGAGAATAAAAATTGAAGAAAGGCAACAACACAGATGACGTCTGCCCTCCATCCTGTTCCCAGACAAGCAGTCCTAGATTAATATTTTGTGAACATTTACTTTTAAAAGTTTCAGACCTTCTACAATTAATTAAGTCCCCTTCCCCCCCTTTTGTAGTCTCCAGTTAAGCATGCCAACATTTCAGTTGCTTCTTGCTGCTATACATTTAATTGTAGCTTGGTATTAAACAGTTGGGAGCATTTTGCTTTACCTCTATGCCATGAAAAAACTCAACTAATTGCTGCACAGCAAATGTTAATACAAATACCTTGCTTTAAGAGCATTTTGCAAGACAAGCAAACATTTCTTCTAAATTTTGCTTTGATCAACAACCAATGTCTTGATATACAAGCACTGGAGCAGGTTACATGATCACATGTCAGCCAATGGTGGCTCTCTCTGTCTCCCCCTCCTGGATTGTGGGTGATTGTCTGTAAGGTTCCAAAGCAGAGGAAGCAAGGAGGAATGAAGGTCTCCCTTGCACCAGCCAGGAACTTTTTCAAAGGGGAGTGCAGGTTAGGGTTTTATTTTTCTTTATATTTATATTTTGTTTTTAACATTTTCCCTTATTTTTCAAACAATTTCTAGTCATGGGGCAGCTAGTCAAGTGTGTATAGGGCTACAAACTGCACTTTATGATTGTCACATGAAACACAGAGAGTAAAATCCTGTTGTTAATTCCAAGCAGAGCAGATTCTGTATCCAGGTAAACCATAAGAACATAAGAAGAGCCCTGCTGAATCAGGCCAAAGGCCCATCTCGTCCAGCTTCCTGTATCTCACAGTGACCCCACCAGATGTGTCTGGGAGCACATGAGACTAGACATCTGTCTCCTGAGACCACTCCCCTGCATCTGGCCCTTGAAGTACCCCAGTTTTAAGCCTAGAGATGACACATCTCCCCATCATGGTTTGTAACCTGTGATGGACTTTTCCTCCAGGAATCTGTCCAATCCCCTTTTGAAGGAATCCAGGCCAGATGCCATCACCACATCCTGTGGCAGGGAGTTCCACAGACTAACAATGCTCTGGGTGAAAAAAATATTTTTTTTTGGTGTGGACGTGGACACCTAGCCAACTTCTTTTGTGAGTTTTGGCATTTTGTGTGTGCATTATGTGGTCTATGGGGCTCCAGAATGAATCATCTGTGTTTACATTATTTCTTATGGGGAAATTTGCTTTGATATAAGAGTGTTTTGGTTTTCAAGCATGTTTCCGGAATGAATTACTGTATGCTCGTAAACCAAGGTATTACTGTATGTGACAGTTATAGCTTGCCAAAATGACATTTCATTTAGTTATTCGTTTCTCCACTTTGTTTAATACGGAATGATTTTTTAAAAAAATGTTTGTATTTCATTTGTTTCACTTCATATTTTTTTACTTATAACTTTTCTCCTTTTTATTATTTTATTTTTATTATTATTTTTAAAGTCCCTGATGCCAGCTGAGAGCAGCTTGAGAGGCACTGGCTTTTAACTTTTTCTCTTTTTTATTTTTATTTTTAGTGTGGTCCGGCACTTTTTTAATTTTTAAATTTTACATTATAGCGCAGACCACGCAGCCCTCGGGGCTAGGCTGGTGCTTTTTTTTTTTTTAATGTTCCCCCATGCCGGGCTTTCCAGCCCCAGAGAAGGCCAACGACTGAGAAAAGGTAGGAGAAAGACACCGGGAACAAAAAACGAAATGAAACAAAATGGAAATTTGTGTTTCATTTTGTTTCATTTTTCTTTTATGGGTTCGTTCCTTATTCATTTTGTTAGCTAACTAAACAAATAATGAATAACGAAACAAATTAAAAATTCATTTCATGCCCATCTCTACTGAAGCGTAAGGTTCACAATTTTTAAATGATCATGCCTAAGGCTATTAATATATGAGTGAACTTTGCTGCCAGACAGGTGGTATACAAATCCAATAAAGAAATAAATAAAAATAACAATTTATTATATATGATTTTCTTTTAAGTTTAATGATTAGCATACATTTATTTGATTATGGTGATGTTTTTATGTTTATTATTTTATATGGCTATTAGTTTTATTTTTGTAAACCACCCAGTGACCTTGGTAGCCAGATGGGTGGGTGGGTGGTAGGCATAAATGAAGTAAAGTACTGAACTATAGTTGTATTTTGCAGTGAAAATGGCACAAAAACACAGCTGTAACCGGACAGCTTTAGTGTAACTTAGACTGACGTTTCATGAATATTTCTGATGTACTTGCTAAGCGATTATGATTATAAGGTGGAGCTGGGATCAGAGGAAAGCATACCTTTCTATTTAAGGGGGAGAATGCAGACCTAGTCCTGGTCAGGAGGGAAAAATATTTTGCATCAAAGAACAGAACAAGCTTTACAAACACTCAAATTGTTCCAGCCACTGAAGACTGAAAGACTTTCCATACAGAGCAGAAGGGAATGATGTTTCCAAAGTTCTCTTCAAAACCAGATCCATACAAGGAGCAACAGGATCTGAAGGGGGGAACAGCTTCGTTTATACCATCTTGTGTCCAACCTTTAGCACTGCATCTCAGTTTTGAGATATACAACATGCTGTAATAAACTGGGCACTTTCTTTAATCATTTGCAAGTTTATTTTACATGAAATAAAATGAAGTACGTAGCCAAATAATTCTAAGCACAACAATTAAAACTCTGAAGTCTTTTCAGAGAAGAGAGGGGAAAACAAGCAAAACCACTATTAGGGCTGTCTGTTTAGGAGGTTCTTGAAGATCCTCCCAAAAGTATCTAGCAAACCTTGCCTTAGTTTCTAAGACGTCTGATGGATATTATTCAGTCAGACCTAGCATTATAAGCCCTTAGCTGCCTGTGCCACATGTTGCCTCAATAGAAGAGCCACTCAATTTCTTTCAAGTTTGAAACCACAAAAAGTAAAAACACTTTGTAACTTGTCTGACTGAAAATGTCCCATTCAAAAGTTCACTGATAAAGTAAATTACAGTCATGACTTTGTGACCTAATGTCCATGAGTTTTCTTGGCAAGAAAATGGTTTCCCATTACAGCACCTGGTATTCCCTGGTGGTCGCTCACCCAAGTACTAGCCAAGGCCGACCCTGCTTAGCTTCCGAAATCAGGTGAGATCGGAGGTGCTTAGGGCATCTAGGCAGTTACCAAGTACAGTGGAACCTTGACTTACATACTGCTTGACTTGCATCATATTTGACTTGCAGCAAGAAGGGGCCTGTTTGACTTGAGTCGCAGGCTTTGACTTACATCTCGGAGCCCCGGCGCAAGGGCGGCAGCCACAACCCAGCATCGAATTGGGCGGCAGCCACAACCCAGCATCGCGGCTGCCGCCTCCAAACTGCTCCTGCCTTCTTCCCCTCCTCTGGCAGTTTTCGAGGCCAGCTCAGAGCACCTGGAGCTGGTCCTCAGCCTCACCGAAGCCGCCGCTGCTGCTGGAGGAGAAGGGCCAGGAGCTCAGGGCTGGCCTCACTGGTTAGACAGTTGGCTCAGTCTTGTAAAAAATCTGGCTGCAGAAGTCTGGTCCACAATGGAAGCATTTTAGTTGGGGAGCTGTAAAGTTGTGGGACTCTAATGGTAAGCATAGAGTTGTTCAGAACTTGGAACGTCAGGTTAAAAATCAGTAAAACTTAAATGTTAGACATTGTTGCTATGAACATTAAAAAGTGGAGGCATATAACTTGTGGACTATAATTCCACTGCCTCCTCCTCTCTTTGAAGAGACATTTCATTTACATCCCCAGAAGGAATCTCCTATACCAGTCAAATTTGTGTTAAATTGCTGTTTTCGGGGGTCTTTTTCATCATCTGGAACAGATTAATCTGCTTTCCCATTACTTTCTATGGGAAACGTTTGTTTGACTTAAGTCATGTTTGACTTAAGTCTAGACCACTGGAACGGATTAATGACGTAAGTCAAGGTTCCACTGTACCATACTTCAATGTTTAAAGCTATGGGCAAGATCCAATGGCGTGCTTCTCTCCTCAGTGGCCCAGTTCTATATATGCAATATCAGAACTGCCAAACCCGATATAAGCAACATAATTATTTGGGAATAAAACACTGGATCACCATATCTGTAGGGTTTTTTTAGGGCAGGGGTCCTCAAAGTTTTCAAACAGTGGGCCGGTCCACCACCACCCAGACACCACTGGGGGCCGGATCACAGTCCAAAAGCAGCTGTGGAGGCTGGCTTGCTCACAAAACAGGGGGTCGGGGGGGGGGTTGCAATTGGTCCCAGGGTCCAGATTCAGGACCTTGGGGGGGGGCGCATCCGGTCCCGGGGCCTTAGGTTGAGGACCCCTGTTTTAGGGTAAGGTGTATCATACTGGAACTTTGTACATCTCATTTGCCCTCAAGAGCTTTCATGTAAAATAAGACCACAATTTTATTTCACATTCTAACCTCTCTTCGTTCTATGCATGTCTTTTACTAATACACTGTGCATCATGTCATGCAAATGAAGGGAATTGAGGCAGATATTAGGAACACCTGAAGTTGCCTTAGCCTTCCCCCCAGACCATGGGTCCACCTGGGTCAACCCTGTTAGAACTGACTGGCAGCAGTTCTCCAAAGTTCCCGCCAGTGTTAATCAGATCCTACTTTTAGAGTACACTGGGCAGAATTAATGGCATCTTTGAACAAGCTCATGTCATAGCTGGTTATCCCCTTTTACACACTGGGGCAAATAAAGAACCTCATTTCCTGTCACAGAGTGTTCCCAGCTCCACTTGGAGAGGCTTCGGGATCAACCAGGCATCTACAGCATGCTCTGCTGCTGAATTATGTCAGCTCTTCTGTCAACTAAGGGCCTTTTCACACGACCCCTAAACTCCGGGGCAAATGGCTCCCAGCTCCAAAGCTTAAAATTGTTTCCCCACCAGCTCCGGAGTTTACAGAAAATTAAGTGCGACCACGCCCACCTAAGCACGTCCCAGCGCACTTTTCAGGTACCTTCTCTCTGGAGGTGAAAATCCCTGATGCGGATGTAAAGGAGTGAGTGCGGGGCTGTCCTCGCTTCTGTTTGTTGTTGTTTTTTGCCCCCCGCCCCTTTAAGAGACAGGAATCAGGACGACGACGGGGCTCGGGGCGGCTTGGACCGGCAGACGGAGGTGAGCCTGCATTTTTTCCTCTCTTTTTTTCTCCCTCCCCTCACGCAGACAGGAGCAAGGAAGTGCGGAGGGGGGTGGGAACACAGGAAGAGCAACGAACCCCAAAGATCTCTGGTCCGAATTTAAGTGGCCAGCGGATCTTAGGGGTCGTGTGAAAAGGCTCTAACTCTTTATTTCTTGCTTATCTGTGGACCCCTCCTCTGATTTCTAAGCAAGAAATTGTGCTTCAAATAAAAAACAACACATCTTGGAAACTATGGAGGACAGAGGAACAGCCTTTATTTGGGGGGTTAATTGGAGACTACTCTCCTAAAAAGTACCAAGAAAAAACAGTTTTGTACTACCCAAAAGGGAAACAAAACTTGTAGCTATGGAGAAGTCCCTCTTTGATGCAAAAAGACACACACCTGCTGTGAGGTACCCTGTTGAGTGGGCTGCAATCCACAAAAGCTAACGCCCAATAGAGTTTGTTTGTCCTTGATAAGGCTCTTCACGGATTGTATTCAGTGAATAAATAAACATTCATTCACACTGACACAGAGAATAGTCATGGTTTGTGCCCAAGGCTGCAATTGCCCACTACAAGCCTTATACTGCTATAATATCAGAAGACACACAGTTGTCTCAGATCTTTTTCTCACACCTCCTCCCCCTTTTAAATATGCTTATGGAATGGAGAGAGAAGTCCTCCTGGGATTCATCTCTTCATCCTGATGCTATCGTAACATCCCTGTGGTAATTTTGATTTGCTTCCCAGAGTCTAACTAATTTGCATTACAAGCAGCAGACAAGAATGTCTATCTTACAATTATTTTTTGCAGTGTCAGGAGTAAGGTCTGAAAGGGTTGATGGTCTTGATATTTAGTTTTCTACTGGCACCTAGTGGACAAGCTAACATACAGCTCAAACTGTATTTTTAAGTTTCAGTTCACCCCACAGAGTGACAGAGACTGAACCGCTGGGCAAGCACCAATTTTAATAAAATGAACTTAAAGTCAAAAATTAAACCTAAGGCCACTGTCAGTCTTATTTATTGCCTTGCTCTGTAAACAGGCAAAATCTCAGAAAAACTATGCTCTGGCTTTAGTTTCTCTCCAGGTCTGTTTCTGTCTTTTCTTCTCTTTGGTTTACGTTTGTTTCTCTCTCATCCGAGCGTGTATGAGTAAGCACACACTTCTCTCTTCCTCCTCCAACTCCACTGGGTGGCTGAGCCATGAGAGAATGTTTGCCTTCCCTAAACCGAGCGTTTTTAGATGAAAAAACAATGAAATCAAAGATTTTACCTCTATCATATACTTAGGATCTTTAACAGGCAGGTATGTTGTCTGGATGGGTATTTCCTGACTGGCCCTTCACCATGGCAGTCATTTTGTAATAAGTGTTTGTGACACTGTTCAAAACTCAAGTATGCATCAAAGATTTGAGGGCTCATACAATGAACATCTGTGGATTATTTAAGAAAATTGGGAGTGGGATAATGAGCAACACAGGGGTATCTAGCATAGAGGTCATCCCTCACATAACTGGCTTTATATGCCTCAATAAAAATTACCTAAATTAAATATTTTCTGCTTCATTCAATCAACAATCCAAAAGGAGAGTGCAGCCAATAAATTGAGGAAAAAATTGAGACATGGGACAGTAGCTATGAAGGAATTAGAAAATATCATTAACATCAAATATGTAGCCTTGGAGAACAAGACTGTCCATACTATGGCATTCCTGATTACTATGTATGGAAGTGAGAACTGGACAGAGAAAAAAGCTGATGGGAAAGCTGGGGGAAAGTGTCGAACAAGAGCTGTATAGATACCACTGCCCACCAAAAGGAGAACTAAAGGGGTAAATCAAATTACAGTAACCCCCCTGCCCTTTCGTGGTTCATATACTGTACTGTGGTCAGTATATTGTGGGACCACAGTATATGAAACAAAGGCCCCTGGAGTAAGGTGGAAGGACCTGTTTCAGGCCTCCTATACTTACCCCAGGCCTGGCGCTGCCCCGGACGGGCTTCCGATGGGCTAATAGGGCCTGTTGGAGGCCCCAGAAGTGCTTTCTGGTGAACTGGAAGTGACTTCCAGTAAACCGGGGAGCCACTTCTGGATCACTGGAAAGCACTTCCAAGGCCATTCGGGACAGTGCCAGACCTCAAGTAAGTGTAGGAGGCCCCATAGCCTCACCTCACCCAGCATCTGCATATCACAGATTTTCAATTATCGCAGGTTGGCTATAGTCGGGGGGTTACTGTACGCCTCTATTCTCGTTATAAGCAAAAAAAGACTGTACCAGAGCAACCATATGCAACTTGTCTCTTCAAACGGCCACAGTGCCGGAGGACTGGAGGATAGCAGATGTCACACCAATTTTTAAAAAAGGAAGGAGGGGGGACCCAGGAAACTACAGGCCGGTTAGCCTTACATCTGTCCCAGGGAAGATGGTGGAAGGCCTCATCCAAGAGAAAATCTTAAAACACATAAAAGAACAAACCTTGCTGAGAGAAAATCAGCATGGCTTCTGTAAGGGTAAATCTTGTCTTACAAACCTTTTAGAATTTTTTGAAAAGGTCAACAGGCACGTGGATTTGGGTGAACCGGTGGATATAGTCTATCTGGATTTTCAAAAGGCTTTTGACACAGTCCCTCACCAAAGGCTGCTGAGAAAATTGCATAGTCAGGGGATAAGAGGGCAGGTCCTCTTATGGATTGAGAACTGGTTGAGATCCCGGAAACAAAGAGTAGGTGTCAATGGGAAATTTTCACAATGGAGAGAAGTGAAAAGCGGTGTGCCCCAGGGCTCGGTCCTGGGACCGGTGCTTTTCAATCTGTTCATAAATGACCTGGAGACAGGGATAAACAGTGAGGTGGCCAAGTTTGCAGATGACACAAAACTTTTCCGTGTGGTAAAAACCAGAGAAGATTATGAAGAGCTCCAGAAGGATCTCTCCAAACTGGGGGAGTGGGCTGAGAAATGGCAAATGCGTTTTAATGTAACCAAATGTAAAGTAATGCATATTGGGGCAAAAAATCCAAACTTCATCTATCAACTCATGGGCTCTGAGTTATCCGTGACGGATCAGGAAAGAGATCTTGGTGTGTTGGTGGGCAGCTCTATGAAGGTGTCTCCCCAATGTGTGGCAGCGGTGAAGAAGGCCAATTCCATGCTAGGGATTATCAAAAAGGGGATTGAAAATAAAACAGCCAACATTATAATGCCGTTATACAAAACAATAGTAAGGCCCCACCTGGAGTATTGTGTACAATTCTGGTCACCGCATCTCAAGAAAGACATAGTGGAACTGGAAAAGGTGCAGAAGAGAGCGACTAAAATGATTACTGGGTGGGGCACCTCTTATGAAGAAAGGCTAAAACAATTGGGCCTCTTTAGTCTGGAAAAAGGCGCTTGAGGGGGATATGATTGAGACATACAAAATAATGCAGGGTATGAGTAAAGTGGATAGAGGGAAGCTCTTCTCCCTCTCTCAAAATACCAGGGGACATCTCAAATTGAGTGCTGGGAGAGTAAGAATGACAAAAGAAAATATTTTTTCACCCAGCGCGTTGTTAGTGTGTGGAACTCCCTGCCACAGGATGTTGATGGCATCTGGCCTGGATGCCTTCAAAAGGGGATTGGACAGATTCCTAGAGGAAAAGTCCATCACAGGTTACAAACCATGATGGAGATGTGTAATCTCTAGGCTTTAAACCCAGGTACTTCAAGGGCCAGATGCAGGGGAGTGGTATCAGGAGACAGATAAAGTCTCAAGACGCTGTGAGATACAGGAAGCTGGACTAGATGGGCCTTTGGCCTGATCCAGCATGGCTCTTCTTATGTTCTTATGTTCTTAACCAGAAGTTTGGCCATATAGCACAAGAAAACCAGACAGGATGAAAAGTAGAGAACAGTGGGGGAAGAGGAAGACTAAATATGAAAAAGACAGACTCAATCAAGGAGGCTTCTGCAAAGCTGTTCAAGATAGCATCCTTTGGACCGGATTCAACAAAGCACTCATTTCCAACCTTTGATCTTCTGGCTGTTTTAGACTTCAACTCCTAGGCTTCCATACCATTCAGCATGCTGACAGCAGCTTCTGGGAGCAAAAGTCCAAGACCATGGTTGAAATCCAGTAATCAAAAGGAACAGCACAAAAACAGAAGAGATTTGATGGCGCTTAAAAAAAAAAAAAAACCCTTACTTGAAGGACAAATGTCCTAAACAAAAGGGATACCAGGTGGCCAATTGACAAATAACTGTTTAATACCCAAGGCCCTGTCGACTCACTCAGCATAACACAGCGACTGCCTAAATTAGGAGAATGGACACTGCACAACATCAGACTACAGGTATGAAAAATAAAAGTTTGGTTACTGGCCTGGGTGGAAAATAAAACTTCCTCTCGTGATGAAAACCCTAATATAACCATAAGTTGTTTAAAACCATTATTTGATGTACCAACATGTTTATTTTTTTAATGACGCAAAGAGGTTACTATACGGTCTGCCATGATGAGTCTGCCACCTCCTTCTGTTCTCCATCAAGCACACTGCCTGTTTTAAGTGATGTTATACGCCTGCAAGAAAAATGTGGCCCACACAGCATTCCAGGGGAGCAGCTTTCATCAGGCACAATGTGTTCATGCTGCAATGACAGCGCATTACTTGCCTGTGAAATACGCCCCTCGGGCATTAAGAGCTGCACGCAATGCCTGCTTTACAGATGAGAGACGGGGCTCAAGGAGGACTCCCCCAGACAGAACCATTGACCTGTTTAAATAGACCCAATATATAACTAAGGAAGGGAAAGAAAACACACTTGCCATGATCACACATCTGGAAGATGAGTCATGGCTACTGGACTTCTTTTTTTTGAGAGATAGATACGTTTCGCTGCTCATCCAAACAGCTTCATCAGCCTGAATACAGCTAGTGCCAGTCCTCCATCTTATAGTCAGCTTTGACCCCTTGTCCCCCTGATCTGAATCACACATCTTTCTGCCTTTTCCTTCTTGCCCTCCAGTGGAAGATGTCATCAACCAATGTAAACATAAAGAGACTGGGGAAACAGCATGGGCAAAAGACAGTCATGTAGGAGTGATTTCTTAAACTGAAAGATTGGGAATTTTGTTTAGCTTTATGGATTGAAGATAGATCAGTTCACTATGCCTCCCACTTCACCTCTTACTCTGCTGTGGCTGTAGAATGTGGACCTGCTTGACATGGAACAAACCACCAGTCCACCTGTTCCCCACCGGGAACCATCTGTTCTGAGTAGGGGCACCTCTCCAAGGTCTCACAGCATTGTTCTCCAGTGTTCTTTTCTAACCACAAAAGCCTGGGACTGAGCTCCCATCCTTCTGCAGAGCTGGCACCTCAAGAGCCACATGGGGGAATCTCAATGTGCACGCCGATGATGAACTGTCTGGTGCCCTTTTCCTACCGTGGAGGGTGTTTCCCTCCGGCCTTCGGACAGTGTCCGGAATCTAGGTGTAGTTCTGGACCCGGCGCTCACTATGGAAGCCCAGGTGGCCGCTGTGTCCACAACTGCTTTTTTCCATCTCCGCTGTATAGCCCAGATTCGTCCCTACCTAGATGGGGACTCCCTTCGAACAGTTGTGCAAGCGCTGGTGGTCTCGAGACTAGACTATTGTAACGCGCTCTACATGGGGTTGCCCTTGACTCTCCTTCGGCAACTGCAGCGGGTACAAAATGCGGCGGCCAGGCTGGTGGCAGGTGTGCGCCGGTTCGACCACATCACCCCAGTCCTGGCTCGTCTGCATTAGTTGCCCGTTGCGTCCCAAATCATGGCCTGGGACCTGACTACCTGGCAGAGCGGATCGACCAGCGGTCAACATCGGCCCGTCCGACCAGTTTGTCGCGGGCGCACATGCTGTGGGTGGCCACGCCCAGAGAGACTCGGAAGTCCTCCACTCGTACCCGAGGCTTCTCTGTGGCTGGCCCTACCCTGTGGAACCACCTCCCCAGCGAAGTGCCCCTTGCAAAGTCCCTGCCAGCCTTTCGGAAGGCATTATAAACTCTACTTTTCCGAGAGGCGTTCGGTGACTCGTAATTTTTTTTTAAACCCGCCATCTGCTACTGGTTACTTGCTAATTGTCATTTTAATTTTTAATTACTATTATTTTATTTGTTCTGTTAGATTACCGCGGTTTTAAACTGTTTACTTGTTGTCTGATTGTTTATATTTTTTGATGTAAACCGCCCGGAGTTCCCCGGGGAAAACAGGTGGTATATAAGTACAATAAATAAATAAATAAATAAATAAATAAATAAATAAATAAATAAATAAAAACAGCAACCACACATCTGAGGGGATTTCCAGCTTAGAATTCTCAAACAGCACGACTGTATCATAAAACACTTGTTTAGCCAGCCAGGGCTTTCAAAAGCCAAAACTATATTATTTTGTCCATGGGGAAAAAAAAACTCATCCGGGCAGAACACCTGCTCTCTGAAATATATCTTCTTGGTTCCCAAGTTCCCTTTTAGCACTATCAAAATGACAGTGCTCCTTACATCAGTATGAACAGCAACTGGCTGCCTTTGGGGCAGAGTTTCTGGATTTTCTTGTCCCTCCCCAACCACTTACTCCTTTGGGGGCCATTTTCTCACTCTTTCCCATGCCCCTGCCCAAAACCCACCCCTTTCTTCCTTCTAGATCTGACCCTACTCTTTGCATCCTACAATGGAGAATGATTAAAGCAAAGCAAAGTGTTCTGCTTATATACTGCCCCACAGCGCTTCAAGCACTCTCTGGGCAGTTTTCAGTTTTAATTATGCAGGCTACACATTGCCCCCCCCCAAGCAGGCTGGGTACTCATTTTACTAACCTCAGAAAGATGGAAGGCTGAGTCATCCATGAGCCTGCTACCTGGGATTGCACCTCCAGGTTGTGAGCACAGTTTTTACCTGCAGGACAGGCATTTAACCTCTGCGCCACGAGGCTCCTAAACAAGGAATAGTGTTGATTTTTGCACTATAATATTTCCCAAATTCAAAACAATATGTATATCTAATATAGAACGTACCCAGCATAGTATAGTGGACTGGGGCTAGGCCTCAAAAGACCTGGGATTTATTTCCCCACCTCCGCCATGGAAATTCATTGGTGGGTAGAACTGGCCAAACCACTCCTTGGATGCCTTACCTAACCCTGAAAAGTCTATTAGGGTCCACTTTAACTCAATTCTGACTTGATAGCACATAATAAATAACATACTTAGTGTTAAGAGGGGGAAAGCACCTAATCAGAGAAGTGGGCAGGGCAAAGGAGGGGGCTGAGGACCTATTGTTACTCCAGCCACTGACACAAGGAATAAAGCTGCAAGAACCTCAGCTCCAGGAGGGGCTTCTTCACTGCGGTCCTGGGGTGGGGCGTGGGGGGGTCAGAGGTGCCATTCTCTTAAGCAATTATGTGTACTCCCCCAAGGGTGAGAGCTGATGGAAAGGTGAAACTAGAGCTCCCTTGTGTGTTTATATTCCTTCCCCCACCCCTTTAAAGAATTCCAGCGCTGCCATGCCTGCCTGCTCACCAGCAAAAGGGCTGGAGGGGCTTAGCTGAACAAAACTTTCCCCATTCAGTAAAAAGATGTCGGAGATATCTGTGGGCAACAATAAAGGAAGATCCCTAATAATTTGCAAAGGGCATTTTATATTCCCACCCTGTTTAACAAGAGGTCTTTGGAAGAATCCTACTGGGAATATGCAGTGTAAATCAGAAACCATGAAACCCAGTTGCATGACTAGGCAGTCGCACACTGGTGGCCGGAAAGTTCAAAAGTCTGGTTTCTCTTCAGATCGTAGAAAGTTCAAAAGTCTACCTGCACAATCTCCCTTACGTGTGGCATATTTCACAATAGAATTTTGTCCTTTGGGGATGCAACATACAGGTAAAAGCTATGGCCTTCATGAGCATATGGAGGACCAGGGGTGATGGTCATACAGGAGCCTCCTCCACCCAGCCCACAGTCCTAATTTCTACCAGGAATACCCAAGATGTGAGGATAAGATATGCTTAGAGAAGTTCTCTACAACGGAGTGAGGAGTCATGGCCAGTAACTTTATGCATGTACAGAATGGGGGTGGGACGGTGGGACAGGACAGCTGTTTTTACACCGATTTCCGAATTTCTCAATGGCATTTCCCAAGGAAGCAACAGGAGGGTAGCCATTGCTGAACTCACAATGCAGAACTCAGAGATCTTCCAATCTGACTCCTCAGGACCCCCGTTACACCTTCCTGCTTTCCTGGTTTTAGGGCACATCTGAGGAAAAACATCATCATGAACAACAATTATCTGCTATTGCAACACATCCTACGTGGGGCTTCCCTTGGGCCTGATTCGGAGACTGCAGTGGGCGCAGACTGCGGCAGCTAGGTTAGTGGTTGGTGGTGGCAGATTTGCTCGCATCACCCCTATCCTGGCTCACCTGCATTGGCTCCCATTGCCTCCCGTATCAGGTTCAAGGTTTTGGTCTACAAAACCCTCCACAGCTTGAGTCCTGAGTATCAGAGCAGGGTTCAAGGTTTTGGTCCACCACCACCCAGACACCACTGGGGGCCGGATCCCAGTCCAAAAGCAGCTGCGGAGGCTGGCCTGCTCACAAAACAGGGGGTAGGTGGGGGGTTCAATTGGTCCCAGGGGCCGGATTCAGGACCTTGGGGGGCCGCATCCGGCCCCGGGGCCTTAGGTTGAGGACCCCTGTGGTAGAGCGTTATCTCCCCTCAGGTCTACTAATGCCTGTCCCACCAGAGCTTCCCAAGCACTCACACTCTAGGTAGCCACCCCTAGAGAGGCCCGCAAAACCAGTACGCGGAACCAGGCCTTCTCTGTGGCTGCCCAGGTGCTTTGGAACTCTTTTCCCAATGAGGTTCGCTTGGCGTAATCCCTCCCTGCCTTTAGGAGAGCCGTGAAAACTTGGATCTACAAGGAGGCCTTCGGATGATTGCTTGAATGGTTGTTATTTTGTGTTTAGATCTGCTAGGCACCTATATTTTTGGTATATTCTTGGGGAGAGGAGGTTGAATTTGTTAATCTTATAGCCTGTTTACCTTTATATTGCCTCTTGTTTTTTGTTGTTTTTTGTTGGTTTTGTTGTTGTTCAACACCTTGAGTTGCCTTTGTGCAAGCTGGTGGTATATAAATCATAAATAAACTAAACTAAACTGATATCAAAAATCACAGAGCTGGAGGTGATCAAGTCCAGACCAAGTGCAAAACCAAACTCCCAACCAATATCTAACATACTTAGTATAAGGTTAACATTAGATTTTAGTATAAGGTTTTTATTATTGTTTTACTTATTTATTGTTGTTTGATGTTTTTACTGTTTTCATTTTTTGATTGGAAGCCGCCCAGAGACCTTTGGGTAGTGGGCGGCATATAAGTTGTAAAAATAAATAAATAAATAAATAAATACTGAGCTATCAAGTTCAAATTCTGCACTAAACAATATTTACCACATAAGAGGCTGGTAATTTATGTCCAGATTTTCACCTCTCTGTAGGATCTTCATGTTTATACTGTGTCACCATCCTTTTTTATTTGTTTGCTTTTAATTTTATATTACAAACCCCTCTGCTTTCATTTGAGTAGAAACGTGACTGGCAAATACAGTACTCTTATGAATTAGTTCTAACCACAGATGAAATTATAGTACACACTCTCTCTCTCCATGGGGCGTGGTGGCTCAGCGGACTAAGGCTCCGAGAACTGTTGGCTGCAAAGTCGCCAACTTGGCGGTTCGAATCCCAGGTGCCACGCAGCGGAGTGAGCTCCCGCTGTTAACCCCAGCTCCTGCCTACCTAGCAGTTCAAAAGCATGTAAATACAAGTAGATAAATAGGTACCGCCGTAAAAAGCAGGAAGGTAAAACAGTGTTTCCTTGCAGCCACGCCGGCCACGGACTTACAAAACACTGGCTCTTCGGCTTGAATATGCAGATGAGCACTGCCCCTAGAGTTGGACACGACTAGCATGCATGTGTGGGGGAACCTTTACCTTCTACCTTTCTCTCCATAACATGCATTAAAGCAGATAAATAAGCCCAATGGCTCTGAGGTGTTGGTCTCTGGCAATTAAGAGAGAGGCTGGGAGTTAGATTCCCCGCTGGGTGTCCAGGATGGAGGCGAGGGGCTGGACTCCATGATCCACCGGGTCCCTTCCAGCCCTGTAGCTCTAGGACAGTTGTGGCGAACCTTCAGCGCTCCAGATGTTTTGGACTGCAACCCCCACAGTCCTTTGTCATTGGCGATACAGGCTTGGAATTCTGGGAGCTGTGGTCCAAAACATCTGGCATGCCAAAGGTTCACCACCACTGCTCTAGGATCATGATGGTGATCCTTAATGAACTACTGGATCACTCAGTGGTTTAGGTCCACTGGTGCAGGGCCAGAGTTTGGGAGTTCAATTCCCCACTGGGCCTCCTTGAGAGGGTCTTGGCTTGATGCAGTTCTAAGGTGATGATGATTGAAGACTCCCCTAACTTGATATAAGTGGTCTCCTCTCTGGTGCATTTATACTACACACGGAACAGATTTCTTTTTCAACATGGACAAAAGCCGTTCTTACTTTTCAGGCCCTTTTAACAATCACGATTGGTGCCATTTTTAAGTTAAGCTACTTTTTAATGCTTGCTTGTTATTAATTACTCAATTGTATTCTAATTTGCATTTGTTCTTGGGGGTAATTGGAGCAGTCTGGAAATGCAAAAATAAATAAATAAATAAGATAAATTAGTATACAGTGTTTATCAGGCTTTTTGATGCTTGCTATGCTTTTAACTCTATCCTAAGTCTCCTCATAAGAACATAAGCCTTGCTGGAACAGGCCACAGCCCATCCAGTCCAGCATTCTATCTCACACAACGGTGGCTCACCCTTTGCTTCAGGGTATTCCCCAGCAGATGTCTTCACCTGCTTACTCTTCCCTGCAAATGGCATTGAGAGCTATACTGCCTATTTCTCCAACCCAGGGGTTGTCTTTAGGCATCCCTAATGATAGCCATTGAGACCCTTATACTCATTGGAAGAAAAGCAGCCTATGAACAAACCAAATAAATACACTCTTTTTTTCCTTTTTCTTTTTTGAAGACGTTCTCGTTTTCCCCACAAGCCCTCCCGCTCCCATTCCATCCAGCCTATCATTTCTGGAGAATGTGGTTACGGCCGCTTCTTTTCTTTTTCCTTCTCCCCTTTTTGGCTTATTGTTTGAGAAGAATAGGTCCTTCGGGGCCAAGGGGACACAGCTCGGAAACACCGGCCGAGTGGAAATGACAGTGGTACCTTGTATAAAGGAATTAATTCATTCTAAATGAAATTCTGTTAAGCCAATTTTCCTTTATATAAATTTCCCATAGGAATGCATTGAAAACAGAGTAATTGCCTAATCGCGACCATTTTTAGGCGATTCTGTTAAGCAAATTTCCCCTATCTCTGGAATGTTTTATGTTGTACAGATTTTATGTTATACAAACCATTGGTTATACGAGGGTCCACTATAGAAATAAAGTGACCATACCATATATATACAGTGGTACCTTGTATAAGGATGCCCTCTCTCCCCTCTGCTGTTTATATTAACTTTAGAGGTGCTACTCCATGTTATAAGAAACACCCTAGGTATCCAAGGCCTACAAAGCAAAGGAGAAGTTTATAAGGTACAAGCCTTTGCGGACGATCTGTTGGTTATTATGGAGGACCCTCAGACCTCCACTCCAGAACTACTAAAGACTTTGGAGGCCTACTCCAAAATTTCAGGACTAAAGGTAAACAGAGAAAAAACATTGTTGCTTACTAAAAATATCACTCCACCTATGACCGAAAAATTGGTAAACCAATTGGGTTTCCAACATGCTAGTAAGGTAAAATATTTGGGTATTACCGTATCTAACCGTTGTAACACTTTACTTAAAGATAATTATCTTAATGGTTTAAAAGCAATCAAAGCTGATTTGGAAACCTGGTCAAGACTTCAATTATCCTTAATGGGCAGAATTGCTGCAGTTAAAATGAATGTCTTACCTAAACTGCTCTTTTTATTTCAATCCCTACCTATATTACCTAACTTTAAGATCATTTCAGACCTGGAAAAAAGTACACGTGTATTTATATGGCAAAAGAAAAAAGCAAGGATTAGAAATGTTTATCTACAGGACAGAACTAAAACTGGTGGCTTTGCCCTGCCCAATTTGGTGTTATACTACAAGGCCGCTACCATGACTTGGATTAAAGACTGGATTTTGATGACAAATAATAGAATACTGCAGCTTGAGAGCCACGGCTTGGATAAGGGTTGGCATCATTATATATGGTATAAGGGTAATATACCTACCCTTTTTAAAAAGCACTGGATAAGGAATGCCTTAGTTAAAATATGATTACCGATCAAAAAACAATTTTACCCCAAAGCACCATTGTGGTTATCTCCGTTGGGAGCGGTTATTAGCCCCCACATAAGTGTAACCCCAAAATTTTTAACTTACAGACACCTTCTGAACGCTGACCTCTCTTTGAAATCATTAGAAAAATTAGTATCAGAAGGTTATAAGTTAGACTGGTGGAAGTACCAACAAATATACTCACACTTCAAAGATATTACTAAAGAGGGGGGATTTATGACTAATGATACTCCACTTGACAAAATACTATCCTCTGGTGACTCAAAGCTCCTTAGTAAATTCTATAGTATGTTGTTAAATGAAAAAAATGATTGATACACTGGTTAAAGACACTATGATAAGATGGGCAGAAAATTTTGGTTATTCTATTCACCTAAACAAATGGGACTCCTTGTGGAACACGGTCAAAATCTTCAAATCTATAGCCTTTAAGGGAAATTGTTATAAGATGTTCTATAGATGGCATTTCTCACCACACCGTTTATCTAAGATGTATAACTGCTCACCTAAATGTTGGAAATGTAAACATGACTGTGGTACTTTTTACCATATGTGGTGGACATGTAAAGAGGCAAGGGCATACTGGATAATGGTGAAATTATTTTTGGAAAGATATTTGAGGATTAAGTTAGAGCTTAGACCAGAATTTTTTTTATTAAATATAGTAGATATTAATATTCCCTATGACCGGAGATATGTACTTCACCATGTAATTGTTGCTGCAAGGATATTGTATGCGAAATCCTGGAAACAACCAGATGTGCCAACAGAGAGAAATTTTCACGAAAAGATAAGAGAATGCATTGAAATCGAGAGACTCTCTGGCTTTCTAAAGGGAGACTTCGATGAGATTTCTCGGAAAAGATGGCAAGAAGTAACAAACCTACTATCATTGTGATATTATTTGGTGATTTGTTAATAGGTTAAATCATTATTTTTGGCTTGATATATTCAATGTAATTTTTAAACTGTATTCCTTTCCCCCCATACCCCTCCCCCCTTGTTCCCCCTCCCCTAAAAAACCCAATAAAATTACTTAATTGAAAAAAATACAGTGGTACGTTGTATAAAGGATTTAATTGGTTCCAAATGAAATTATGTTCAGCAAATTTTCCTTTATACAAATTTCCCATAGGAATGCATTGAAAACAGAGGAATCCCTAATCGCGACCATTTTATGTTGTACGGATTCGCCCCATAGGCGATTCTGTTAAGCAAATGTCCCCTATCTCCGGAATTCTTTTATGTTGTATGCTATACAAACAGTTTGTTATGCGAGGGTCCACTATAAATGTTATAAATATAAATATATAAATAAATAAATGTTATAAATATAAATATATAAATAAATATAAATGCTGATGGCTCTCTTCATTTTTGCATGGTCTCCCTTTTGGTGTTTTCTCTTTGTTTTTAACTTATATCGTACACCGCCCGGAGTTCCTTCGGAAGACGGGCAGTATAAAAACATAAATAATAAATAATAAAGGCTGTGGTAAATAATGGAGGGTTCAGAAAAGAAGATGGAAAAATGGCATGGGATTTGGAATGATAGATAATAAGAGGTACAGTATAAGGGATTCATCTCATTGCCAAGAAAGGGGGTTGCTGAGTACATACACAACCTGTGACAGCCCAGGCAGCTTCTAGAACAGCAAAAGAATTTACAGTGGACCCTTGTATAACAAATGGTTTGTATAACATAAAATTTGTACAACATAAAAAATTCCAGAGATAGGGGAAATTTGCTTAACAGAATCATCTATGGGACAAATCCGTACAAAATAAAAATGGGATCAATCTGTTTTCAATGCAATCCTATGGGAAATTTGTATAAAGGAAAATTTGCTTCAAATAATTTCATTTGGAACGAATTAATTCCTTTAGACAAGGGACCACTGTATTTGTTTATTTATTTATTTATAAAACCAAACTGCCTATAATATTTTATTTATTATTTATTTTATTTATTTTATTATACTGGTTAAAATCACTTTACTAAAATTAAATTAAATTAAATTAAATTAAATTACAGTGGAGCCTTGTATAACAAACGGTTTGTATAACATAAAATCTGTACAACATAAAAAATTCAAGAGATAGGGGAAATTTGCTTAACATAATCGCCTGTGGGGCGAATCCGTACAACATAAAAATGGGATCGATCTGTTTTCAATGCCTTCCTATGGGAAATTTGTATAAAGGAAAGTTTGCTTCACATAATTTCATTTGGAACGAATTAATTCCTTTAGACAAGGGACCACTGTATTTGTTTATTTATTTATTTATAAAACCAAACTGCCTATAATATTTTATTTATTATTTATTTTATTTATTTTATTATACTGGTTAAAATCACTTTACTAAAATTAAATTAAATTAAATTAAATTACAGTGGAGCCTTGTATAACAAACGGTTTGTATAACATAAAATCTGTACAACATAAAAAATTCAAGAGATAGGGGAAATTTGCTTAACATAATCGCCTAGGGGGCGAATCCCTACAACATAAAAATGGGATCACTCTGTTTTCAACGCAATCCTATGGGAAATTTGTATAAAGGAAAATTTGCTTCACATAATTTCATTTGGAACGAATTAATTCCTTTAGACAAGGGACCACTGTATTTGTTTATTTATTTATTTATAAAACCAAACTGCCTATAATATTTTATTATTTATTTATTTTATTTATTTTATGATACTGGTTAAAATCACTTTACTAAAATTAAATTAAATGACATTAAATTAAATTAAATTGGCCACCTCTCCTCTCCTCTCCTCTCGCCCCCGCCCCCGTCCCAGCCCCTCCGACCCGAGTGAAGCCCGGGACAAAGGGGGGAAAGGGGGCCGTGGGTGGTGATGGTGGTAATGGAGGAAGGGGTGTGTGTGTGTGGGGGGGGGTCTTACTCACCGCCCCACGGCCTGCTCGGTCCCGCCGGGGGTCTCCGTGAGGGTCGCCGGGCTGCTTCCTCCTCCTCCTCCTCCTCCTCCCTCGCCGGGGCTGCCGGGGCTGGTGCTCGGCCTCCCCTCCGTCCTCCGCCGCCTCCTCCTCCTCCTCCCGGTCTTCCTCAGCGGGGGCTTCTCAGCCCAAGCAGGGCCGCCTCGCTCTCCATCCCCGGGCGAGAGACCCTCACTCGGCCCGCCGCCGCCGCCTCCCGTCCCTGCGACGCCCGCCCGAGCCGCCGGGCGCAGAAAGGGTTAAATGGCGGTCTCCCCCCTCCCGGCACGGGAAGGAACGGCGGCGCCTTGGCTCGGAGAGCGGTTTGAAAATGGCGGCGGGAGGCGGCCCAGCCAATCAGAGGCGTCGCCGCCGCCGCCGTCTGCCCCGTTGCTAGGAGACGCTCGCGCTTCAAGGCCTTACGGCCAGGCCCCAGGCTCTTCTTTTTGGCGGGGGGGGGCTGGGGGTGGGGGAGGACCGAGATAAATTTTTATTTATAAAAGTTTTATAATACAGTGGACCCTTGTATAACAAACAGCTTGGATAACATAAAATTTGTACAACATAAAAAAATTCCGGAGATAGGGGGAAATTCCAGAAGTTTTTTAATTGATACAATTTAGATTGTGGGTCTTCTGATGGCAATTTTAGGGTGATGTTTTAGTATAAGGTTTTTTATTGTTGTTTTAATTATTTATTGTTGTTTGATGTTTTTAACTGTTTTAATTCCTTGATTGTAAGCCGCCCAGAGACCTTTGGGTAGTGGGCGGCATATAAGTTGTAAAAATAAATAAATAAATAAATAAATAAATTTTCTTAACATAATCGCCTATGGGGAAAATCCGTACAACATAAAAATGGGATTACTCCATTTTCAATGTATTCCTATGGGAATTTGTATAAAGGAAAATTTGCTTAACATAATTTCATTTGGAACAAATTAATTCCTTTATACAAGGTACCACTGTACTGTATTCTTTATTAGGGTTCCTTGCTACCTTTTAATGGTTTTTTTTAAATAATTGCGCTCTGTGTGTGTGTGTGTGTGTGTGTGTGTGTGTGTGTGTGTGTGTGTGTGTGTGTGTGTGTGTGTGTGTGTGTGTGTGTGTGTGTGTGTGTGTGTGTGTGTGTGTGTGTGTGTGTGTGTGCACTGCTTGTTGGTCTGATAGCAGTATACATTCCTTGTTTGCTGTGAAACCATTCACCATGCACTCATGTTCTCTTTCCCACTGAGTCTATCTGCTTCAGAAATTTAAGAGTTCTTAATGACATTTTGAATTTACAAGAAAAATAAAGGTAATGATTAGCCAGAACTGTAAACAGGGCAATCTTTTATTTTTAAAAGGGATGTGGAAGGCAAGAGAGCTTGGAGAAAATCTGTTAATGGACTCCAGCATGTTCATCCAGCATGGCTGTATCCTTGAAAAATGGACTTTTCTGACCTCTGTTTAGCACAGGTGTCCCCCATTAGCTATGGTTGTTTTAATCAAAAACATGAAGCCTATCCTTATTATAGTTAATGTTTATCTACCCTCCCCCCAAGCTGATAAAGGAAAACTGCAGGCACAATGAGAAACCTTGAACAAGTATCTACTCCACTTAGCGGCAAATTGTCCCTCTGCTGAAGTCCTCATAGCTGGAGATTTTAATGCCAGGATCGGCAAAGACAACCCTGCCCCACTGGACACCCTGGGCAACAGCCTGGAGGACTCTTTCCAGGAAAATCCCAAGCTACCAAGATGCTCTAAATCAGGGGTCCTCAACCTAAGGCCCCGGGGCCGAATGCGGCCCCCGAAGGTCCTGAATCCGGCCCCCGGGACCAATTCCAACCCCCCCACCTACCCCCTGCTTTGCAAGCAAGCCAGCCTCCGCAGCTGCTTCTGTTGCTGAGGCAGATCAAAGCAGTGGGCAAATGTCACTTCTCCCACTCCCCCCAACTACCGCCCAGTGGGGCATTCAAAGTGGGAGGGCTATGGCAGGGTCCTCCAGTCCCCCCACCCACCGCCCAGATGGTTGGGGCACTGGGTGCAGCCGACCGGGGCAATTTAAAACAGGAGGGCTATGGCAAAGTCTCCCACTCCCACCATGGCCCTGAGGCCCCACCCCTGCTCCTCCTCTCCCCTGCCCACCTGCCTTCCTTGTGCGGCTGCCGCCTGTGTTATTGTAGTTGTGAGGAATGAAGGGGGCAGGCAGAGGCAGCGCCAGCCAGCCTTCCGAGCCAGAGCAGCCATGGCAGTGGACCACTGGACGGATGGATGGCAGGGGACCAAGGGGGAAACGGAGCTACTTCCCACCCACCCAGCCCCCTCCGAGTTGCTGCCTTGCTCGATTGAGCGAGGGAGGGGAGGAGGCAGCACAGGAGGCAGCACAGCCACGGCCAGAGGCTGAAGCTGCCACCACCATCACCGGGTTAGAGCCCAGCAAAGAGGAGGAGGTTGGATAAAGAATAGTTGTTCTGACGCCAACACATGGTTCCTGGGAGTCGTTTTGGCTGAAGAAGTCCAACATTAAATCTTTATTTAACAAGTCGTTAGTCTGTTTCTTCATTTCTTTCCTTTGGTTACTCATAACATGAGGGGTTAACACAGGTAAATTGGAACTTGGAAACAATTCGGAATCGGAACTTTTCCTACTTAACGTAAAAGGATTTCTAGTTCTATCTCTTTGACTACTCAAAATTTCTTCATTATCCCACCATCCCGGTTCCTGATGGGATAGGAGGCTGGATCTCTGAGTGGGATGTACCCATCCCCATCCTGGTATCCATCCCAGGGGATTAGGATCTGAGTTCACACTTGGAACCTTGGAAGTCCCAAATACGGATAAAGGAAGGGGGAATTAAGGAACTAATCCTCTCTGAGGAAGGAAGGAAGGTCTCATTATACTTCTCCCTGTCTCCATTAGGAGGAGTCTGCCCCCAACTCCTCTCTTTCCCAGTCGTTATTTTTCTGTCGTCCAGGATCTCCTCGTGCAGGAGCTGCTCTCCCCCTCCCTTACCGGCCCCTCCTTCCTCGCGACCTTCCGTCTGAGTTCCTCTCTCTTTGAATATAAGCTTCCTATCCTTTCTGTTTGGATGGCTATCGACTTATATACCTGTTTATCTTCCAATTGTACCTGGATCCCTATTTGCTTTGTTTTGTTTCTATTTTCTGTCTGTGTACTCATGGTTTTCATCTCCCCTTCACTCTTTCCAACTTGTATTCCTACCTGTTTGCAGGGGTTTGACTTCTCTTATCTCTTCCTCTGTCTGTACCCCAGGGCATTCTTCAGATTTATGACAGATGTCCATCAGTCCCATTTTAATATCCTCCCACAGCTTCACTTCTGTTATAATGGCTAAATAACTGTCTCTGAACTTCTCTTCCATCAGATTCTTTTCTCCCTTCTCAATTGTGTCTATATCTGTCCTGTCTATCTCTTTCCTATCTTCTTCCTCAACGCTGACTCCCTCCTTTGATCCCTCTTTGCAAAGAATAGTTTTCCTGGAGCTTCTTCACCCTCCTCTAGATTATCCTTCTTCTTTACTTCGTAGTTTGTCCTATCCTGTTTATCTGCAAACGACCCAGCATCCCATGTTTTGGGTTGATCTGCCTTTGGCTCACAGAGCCCAGCAAAGAGGAGGAGGTGGATAAAGAAGAGAAGGGAAGAGAAGGCCAAACGGTGGCCCAGGCCTGGTTCCTGGGAGGCTGACGGGGCTGCATTTGTTCCCAGTTGATGATGGGCGGGCTGGCGAGTCAAGAGACCACCGCAGCCTGGCTGGACTCGGCCAGTGAGCGGGCTGCAGGTGGCTTTGGGCATGCCTTTCTGCCTCCCCTCCCTCCTTCCCAGCCCTTGATCCCCCCCTCCCTCCCTCACTTGTACAGCAGTTTTCGGGTCAGGCCAAGAGAGGAGGCAGATAATTGATCCAGGGCACAGTGAGGACGTGATGGCCAGGGGACACGGCTGGATCTGCCTGCAGTGGCATCAGCCTTGCTGTGGCTGCTGATCTCATCCTGAGTGGGAACAAAGAAGGTGATGAGGGGCCTGAGTTTTCTTTGGGCTGCCACCTCCTTCAGGATGCAATGCAGGAAGGAAGGAAGGGGGGTGGGGACAGAAGGAAGGAAGGAAGGAAGGAAGGAGAGCTGCTCCAGCCGCTGCCACTGGAGGAGGAGGAGGAGGTGGTGGAGGAGGAGGCGCAGCACAGGGATCCCAGCAGTGTCACCTCAGGATGGTGATCTGGAGCAGGAGACATTGCTGGGGCCCTGGAGACACAATGATCATGGGCCAATATGTGGGGGTTCCCCACTAATGCCCCTCCCCCTTTTCCATGTCCGCCTTTTTGGGGGTTAAACAACAACCATGGTCTGGCCCCAGTGGTGTCTAAAATGTGGTGGACCGGCCCGCTGTTTGAAAACGTTGAGGACCCCTGCTCTAAATAAAGGGTGGTGGAGTCTCCTTCTTTGGATGTTTTTAAGCAGAAGCTGGGTGGCCATCTGTCGGAAATATTGTGATGGGGTTCCTGCATGGCAGGGGGTTGGACTAGATGGCCCTTGAGGTCTCTTCCAACTCTATGATTCTATGAACCCTGCAGGGCACTGTCTGGTCAGATTCTCTATGGGAGCTGGAAAGACTATTTTAGGGCATTTATACATGACCCCTAAGCTCCGCCGCAAATGGCTGCAAGGTCCGGACCTTAAAAATGTTTACCCACCAGCTCCGGACTTTGCAGACAATTAAGTGTGACCCTGCCCACTTTAGCGCGACCAAACAGCAGTTTTCTTGTACCTGGTCTTTGATGGTGACAAATATTTGATCCGGTGTAAGGATAGTGAGTGCGGGGCTCTCCTGGCTTCTCTTTGTTCTTTTTTTGCGCCCCGCCCCTTTAAGAGATCTGAATGCTGCCCGGAACAAAACGGAGGCAAACCGGCATTCTTTTCTTTCTTTTTTCTCCCTCCCTCAGGCACCCAGCAACCAGGAAGTGCGGAGGGGGGTGGGGACAGAGGAAGACAGAGGAAGAGCGACAAACCCCTAAGATCTCTGGTCCGAATTTAAGTTTCTTTCGGATCTTAGGGCTTTCTTTCTTTCCCTAAGCTCCTCTCTCAAATGGCTGCAAGGTCCGGACCTTAAAAATGTTTACCCACCAGCTCCGGACTTTGCAGACAATTCCCCTTTCTTTCTTTCCCACTTTCGACCAAACAGCAGTTTTCTTGTACTTGCTTTTTTGGATGTGACAAATATTTGATCCGGTGTAAGGATAGTGAGTGCGGGGCTCTCCTGGCTTCCGTTTGTTCTTTTTTTTTCTTTCTTTCGCCCCTTTAAGAGATCTGAATGCTGCCGGGAACAAAACGGAGGTAAGAAGGCATTTTTTTCTTTCTTTTTCTCCCTCCCTCAGGCAGCCAGCAACCAGGAAGTGCAGAGGGGGATGGGGACAGAGGAAGAGCAGGAACCCCTAAGATCTCTGGTCCGAATTTAAGTGGCCAGCGGATCTTAGGGGTCGTGTAAAAAGGCCCTTAAATGGCTCTGCTTCACAGGACCATCCTGGAGAATTCACATTCTGCTCCCACAGGGGGAGCAGTGTCATCAATTATGTACTAGTCTCCCCACTAATGAGTGACATGTTAATCAACTATCATGTTGGGATGCAAATAAACAACAACCATTTTCCTCTCATCACCATAGTAAAATGTTAGCAACCAGCCTCCAACACACTAGTCCACTCAGCCAACACTGCAGGAAAGGAGATAAACTCTGCCTTGAATACCACCCATCTTACAAACCTGTACAGAACCTGTCTCAGGCACCATACTTGACAGAGACATCCTTCCTTATGAGAACCTGATGGCAGCAATAAACAGTACTGTATTTTATGTCAACAGGCCCACAGGGAGTCCTATAACTATCCCAACTCTTGGTTTGACAAAGACTGCCTCCGCCTGAAAAAATAGATAGGGTTTCTATATCAATCCTCTTGGCACAACCAGTTAGATTCTCCCCCCCACCCCCGTAAGTATGTCTAACTAAAAAAGCAATATAAGCTTGTAATAGATCAAAAGAAGCAAACACTGCAAATGGAAAGATGGGATTTAATGATCCACACTGCCTGGTCTAACAACAGCAAACAGTTCTGGATGTTGGTCAGGAGTGCCCTACATAGTGGGACAGGTTCCTTGGACTCTCAGGTCCCTGCACATAAGAACATACGAAGAGCCATGCTGGATCAGGCCAAAGGCCCATCTAGTCCAGCTTCCTGTATCTCACAGTGGCCTCACCAGATGCTTTTGGAAGCGCATGAGACTAGATATCTGTCGGCCCTTGAAGTACCCTGGTTTTAAGCCTGGAGATTACACATCTCCATCATTGTTTCTAACCTGTGATGGACGTCTCCTCCATGAATCTGTCCAATCCTCTTTTGAAGGCATCCAGGCCAGATGCCATCACCACATCCTGTGGCAGGGAGTTCCATAGACTTACAACGCGCTGGGTGAAAAAATATTTTCTTTTGTCAGTTCTTACTCTCCCAGCCCTCAATTTGAGTGGATGTCCCCTCCTTCTGGTATTTTGTGAAAGGGAGAAGAGCTTCCCTCTATCCGCTTTACTCATGCCCTGCATTATTTTGTACATCTCAGTCATATACCCCCTCAGGCACCTCTTTCCAGACTAAAGAGCCCCAAATGTTTTAGCCTTTCCTCATAAGGGAGGTGCCCCAGCCCAGTAATCATTTTAGTCGCTCTCTTCTGCACCTTTTCCAGTTCCACTATGTCTTTCTTGAGATGCAGTGACCAGAATTATACACAATACTCCAGGTGCGTCCTTACTATTGTTTTGTATAATGGCATTATAATGTTGGCTGTTTTATTTTCAATCCCCTTTTTGATAATCCCTAGCATGGAATTGGCCTTCTTCACCGCTGCCACACATTGGGGAGACACCTTAATGGAGCTGTCCACCAATACACCAAGATCTCTTTCCTGATCTGTCACGGATAACTCAGAGCCTATGAGTTGATAGATAAAGTTTTGATTTTTCGCCCCAATATGCATTACTTTTCATTTGGCTACATTAAAACACATTTGCCATTTCGTAGCCCATTCTCCCAGTTTGGAGAGATCCTTCTGGAGCTCTTCACAATCTTCTCTGGTTTTTACCACACAGAAAAGTTTTGTGTCATCTGCAAACTTGGCCACCTCACTGCTTATCCCTGTCTCCAGGTCATTTATGAATAGATTGGAAAGCACCAGTCCCAAGACAGATCCCTGGGGCACACCGCTTTTCACCTCTCTCCATTGTGAAAATTTCCCATTGACACCTACTCTTTGTTTCCTGGATCTCAACCAGTTCTCAATCCATAACAGGACCTGCCCTCTTATCCCCTGACTGTGCAATTTTCTCAGCAGCCTTTGGTGAGGGACTGTGTCAAAAGCCTTTTGAAAATCCAGATACACTATATCCAACGTTTCACCCAAATCTACATGCCTGTTGACCTTTTCAAAAAATTCTAAAAGATTTGTCAGACAAGACTTACCCTTGCAGAAGCCACGCTGATTTTCTCTCAGCAAGGTTTGTTCTTCTATGTGTTTTAAGTCTATGTGTTTTAATGTCTGGATGGATCCTTTTGCCAACATATTTTGATCCCCAAGCCTCTGATTTAGATCTCTCACACTCTTCTCTTTCAAACTTACCAGAATTGGACCCAGTAGACATCCCAGAAATCAAAACTTTAATTACCAACTTAAAACTGGGAAAGGCTGCTAGCCCTGATGGGATCCCACCTGAACTCTTCAAAAAGCATCTGTACTGGTGATCTTCTCCTTTGGCCACTCTCTTCATGTTACTAGATCAGACTGGAAAGGTACCTTCAGTATGTACTGCAATAAAGCAATCATAGTACCCAGCCTTAAGAAAGGAGATCCACACGTCCCAGGAAACTATCATCCAGTTAGCCTGTTGTCTATCATGGGGAATGTTTATGCAAGACACCTAGCAGACAAATTAACAGCCTGCATGGACAAATCAAAAGAGCTTGCGCCCAGAACAGATTGGCTTATGTAAAAAGAGACATACACTATCATTCTGTGGTATTAGCACATCTTGCAGAGAAGTACAATACCATGGGTGTGGGGAGAATGTGTGTAGCTTTTTTTTTTTACCTGAAAGGGGCCTTTGATTCAATTTCAAGGAAATTACTGTGGGTCAAACTGGAAAAGTCCTCAATAGATAGGAGACTCCTGTTCCTTATCCAAAAGCTATATTTTCATACGAGCTGCCAGGTCCGCTACGGCCCTGTAGGTGAACTGTTGGATGTGATTCTGAGCAACAAGGGGGTCAAACAGTGATGTATTCTGGCACTTTATTTATTCAATCTATTCATTAATGATTTAAGTGACTCTTTGAAACAAATTGAGGGCCACCCCCAAGCTTTGCCCCCAGCAAATCCCACTACTGCTATATGCAGATGACACTGCAGCCCTATCTGTAACCCAACTGGGACTAAAGAGGCTCTTAATTGCCTTTGCTACTGATTGTGCTAATAACACCCCAAAATCAAAGAACTTAGTATTTGCTTCTCTTTCCTAATGATAGCAAGCCCAGCGCTAAAGATAGGTGTGATGATAGTGCCTGTGGCAGCCTGGCATGGTGCTTTTTTGCTCCGCATGAGTTCTTGGAAGGAGAAGACGACACACGCTGACCCCAGGTAGATCCTACCTTGGCCAAAATAACTGTGGGTTGTCCCACCCCCCTTTTTTTCTTATCAAGAAAGCAGTGCTGAAGGAAGATGTCTTGGGCCAGATGACGTGGCATCAAGTTTCTAACAGGTTACATACAATCAGTGTTGGTGTCCTCTATGTCTGGCTTGCTCTAACACCCAGCAAGGTCATTACAGGCAGGTCTGTCTTTCCCGGAAATCGAAAAGATCACCCAAGTGGTAAACACGAGGGTTAAATCTTGAGGAGTGCAGCTGGAGAAAGCATCACTCAAGGTCCCCATCCAACATTGCAAGAGGGACATGTATAAAATCTGTCTGCAAGGACCTCCTTCGTCGCCTGTTCCCCATATTTGATCCATGCCTAATTCTTGGGCTTTTTTAAAAAAAGGATGAACTGGTCCTGGTGAGGCAAAGCCAAGAGCTACCTGTTAAATGGACGTCATGCACTCCCTCTTGGCAGCCAAGTTATCTCTTCTGATCACAGAAGTCAGATTAGTAGTAGTAGTAGTAGTAGTAGTAGTAGTAGTAGTAGTAGTAGTAGTAGTAGTAGTAGTAGCTGTTGTTGGTGTTGAAGAAGAAGAAGAAAAAGAAAAAGAAAAAGAAAAGAAAGAAGAAGAAGAAAGAGAAGGAGGAGGAGGAGGAGGAGGAGGAGGAGGAGGAGGAGGAGAATGCAGAAACTGAGTGATGTCAACTGGACTCCGCTTCTTGTGAAATGTTTCATGACTCATCCCTGTAGCTTCTTCTATCTGAGGAAGGTTGGTAGGAGACCTCAAATTTATCCTCCATCTTGGTTTCACTTCACCCTGGTCTGAATAGGCTCCTTAGATGGACCAGTGGCAAGGGGTGTGTGAAAGTCAGACAGAAGAAGCTACTGGAATGAATAGTCAAACGGTTTGATCTAAGAAGAAAATAAGACCCGTTGCCACGACTCAACTCCTGGATAACCTCACTTGGATGACTGAGAATCTTGTGGAATGGTCCCTAGGGATCATGAAGTCCAGCCTCCTGTCAAGAAGGCCCAGTAAGAATCGAACTCCCAACCTAAAATCACTGAGTTATGTTGTGTTGTTCATTGTTTATAACCTTGGAAAAAGCAGAGCTAAAGAATCTTTGACTTGCTCCTTAGGGTTGGTAAGGACCTCCAGTGGACACCACAAAAAGGAACTCCTACTGTCTGTGCCATTTATTTGCCAGCAGCAGTTTCTAACTCTTGAAAAGCAAAGCAAAGTGTGCTGCTTTCATACCATCACATCACTCTTAGGACGCTTTTACATGACCTCTAAAATCCGCTGGCAACATAATTTGGACCAGAGATCATGGGGTTTTGTTCTGCTTCCTGTGTTCCCACCCTTCTGCACTCCATTGCTCCTGTCTGCGGCAAGGGGAGGGAGAAAAAAGGGAGAAAAGAATGCAGGCTCACCTCCGTCTGCTGTCGGAGCAGCCCTGTAGGGATCCCTGTTTGTTAAAGGGGCGGCGGGTACAAAAAAACAAACAGAAGGTGAGGAGAGCCCGGCATCCACAGCTTTATAATCCGCATTGGATTTTTTTTTTACCTCCGGAGACCAGGTACTTATAAAATGTGCTGGGGCGCGCTTAGGTAGGCATGGTCGTACTTAATTTTTTTTAAAAGTCCGCAGCTGGTGGGAAAACAATTTTAAGCTCCGCATGTGGAAGCCCTTTGCCTCGGATTTTAGGGGACCGTGTAAAAGCAGCCTTAAAGCACTCTCTGGGTCATTTACAATTTTGTAATTATGCAGGCTATGCACTGCTGCCCACTCCCCACCCAGCTGGCTACTCGCTTGACCACCCTCAGGAGGATGGAGGGCAAATACAACCTCAAGCCAACCACCTCTGCCCATCGGGATCACACTCAAATGGTGAGTAGAGTCTTGACTGCCATGCCGCAGTTTAACCATGGCACCACAAGGCTCTTTATCCTTTATTTGAGGCTTCGAGGCGAGCTTGGAGAAGCGACCCTTTGAGGTGGAAAAAAACCCTCAGAACCCTCCCCTTAAACACAGATAGAGTGGGATTTTTTAAAAGTGATGTAAGACCTGGCTTAACAGTAACTGCAGTGGTACCTTGTATAAAGGAATTAATTCATTCCAAATGAAATTCTGTTAAGCAAATTTTCCTTTATACAAATTTGTCGTAGGAATGCATTGAAAACAGAGTAACCCCTAATCACAAACAATCATTTTTATGTTGTACGGATTCACCCCCATAGGCAATTCTGTTAAGCAAATTTCCCCTATCTCTGGAATTTTTTATGTTGTACAGATTTTATGTTATACAAACCGTTTGTGATATGAGGGTGCACTGTATAAGCATGCACGAATTTTGATTAGGAGGGTGTCCTTGTCCTTGCACTGGTGTAAAATTTGAAAGGTTCCGGAAACATTGTTCATTCTGACAAAAGTTCCTTTTCTGGACTAAAGCTCTCAGCCTCTCTCATCCTTCATTAGCCCTGGACGGAGGTGGGGGACCTAGTCAGTTTTTCTTCCCCACGCTGTGGTTCCTTCTGCATCTTTTACCCCTTAAAACCCGTCAGAAAACGAGGAGGCCTCTTTCCAGACCCTACCTCAAATCTCTGGAATGAGCAACTCTGGAAAGGGCTCATGTTTCACTTCTCCTCTGAAGGGCGAGGGCAGCAGGGGGGGAGCTCCGTGCAGACGGCGTAAATGAAATTCATCTGCTTCAAAGCAGTCTTGGCTGGTTCTGCTCTTTGAGCCTGGATTCAGAGCCAAAAGCCTGTCGCTACATCTCTCCATACTACAATGCTGATGAGTTTCATGTTTATTACTTGGCGCGTGCGCTTAGGGTCACAGCCTGCCAATAGTATTATGCTCACTCCCTGTGGAGCGCATTGGAGCAAAAAATTTTTTAAAAAAAAAGTTTCTTTGCCATGCTGGGTGGATGGAGTTTGCGGTACCTTGTATAAAGGAATTAATTCATTCCAAATGAAATTCTGTTAAGCAAATTTTCCTTTGTACAAATTTCCCACAGGAATGCATTGAGAACGGATTAATCCCTAACCACGACCATTTTTCTGTTGTACGATTTGCCGCATAGGCGATTCTGTTAAGTGATTTTGCCCCTATGTCCGGAAATTTTTTATTTTAAGCAGATTTTCAGTTATACAGACTGCTTGTTATGCAAGGGTCCACTCTATCTATCTATATCTATCTATCTATCTATCTATCTATCTATCTATCTATCTATCTATCTATCTATCTATCTATCTATCCCATTTGACTATACATTCAAACTACATTTTCTTTTTCAAGTGCCATGTCCTCATAGAACGTTGGTGACCAGTAGCCTGAACTGGTTTCTATCTAAAGCTATGCTAAGCAGAGCAGCTGTGTTCACTGCAGACCATTGGCTTATGTTCTTAAACCAGAACGTTCTTCTACACCCCAGGCCACACTTCCTATCTATTTGGAAGAATAACCTGCAGCAGATGGTATTTCTCATTGCGCATTATGTGTCCAAAATACTGCAATTTTCTTCTAACTTTTTATTCATGTGCTGTAATACGGCCACATGAGTGACTCTGGCTATCCAAGGTATCTTCAGAATTCATCTGTACATCCACATTTTGAATGCTTCCAGCTTTCTGCACAATGTGTCCAAGTTTCAACACAGTAGAGAAGTATGCTGAATACATGGGATTGAATTATTCGAGTACGAAGATAAGTCCCAGTTTGTCAAGAGTTTCCTCATTTTCTGGAAGGACTGAAGACTTTCCTCATTTTCTGTTCAATTCTACAACAAATTTCACATGAAGGATCCTAGTTATCTTTGACAAAGCATCCCAATTATTTACAAGATGATATTCTCTCAATTATATCATTGCCAATCTTGAGAAGGTTCTGTGAATCGTTTTGTTTTTTTACGATAACCATCCATTCAAACAACATGCCCAATAATTTTCATCCCTGGTGCTGAGTGGGTCTCTGTTTCGTGCGCATGCATGTGCCACAGGCATATGTGTGAGAGCAACTTCACCCCAAGGATTCTATCGCAACTAGAAAAAAACAGGTGCACGGGGGTGGAAAAACCCTGCATGGAGGGCACCAGGAGCATATCAGCAGCCACGTGGCCACACAGCCTTGCGGCACAGAGGTTAAACTGCAACGCTGCAGTCAAAACTCTGCTCGTGACCTGGGGCTTAATGCCAAATAGCCAACTTGTGGTTCACTCAGACTTCTATCCTTCCGGGTTCAGTAAAATGAGTACCCAGCTCTCAGAGGGACAGCAACAGGCAATGTGTAGCCTGCATAAAAAAATTGTGAAGCACCCAGAGTACGCTTTAAACTCCATGAGGCGGTATATAAGTACAGTGGTACCTTGTATAAAGGAATTAATTCGTTCCAAATGAAAATATGTTAAGCAAATTTTCCTTTATACAAATTCCCAAAGGAATGCATTGAAAATGGAGTGATCCCATTTTTATGTTGTACGGATTCTCCCCATAGGCAATTATGTTAAGCAAATTTCCCCTATCTCCAGAATTTTTTATGTTGTACAAATTTTATGTTATACAAGTTGTTTGTTATACAAGGGTCCACTGTATCACACTTTGTTTTTGTTTTTTTTTGCTTTGCTTAAAGGAAACCTTGAACTCAGATCTATCAATTTAAAACAATGGAAGTGAAATAAATGATTCGAATGGTCCAGGTGATTAGGCTCAAAGGTGGTTTGTAAGTGAGATAGAAGCAGTTGCTGCTGTATCTTTCCTCTGGTCTCCCATCATTTCACAGCCAGTTTGGCCCTTAAACAGACCAGAGTTTAGAAATACAGTACAGTATACGTTAGAGAGAATAGTTAGATACGTAGTTCCAGTTCCACATGATGCTAGTAATCTGTTACCATTACAATTATAGAACCTGAAAGGTAATTCTTTGTGTTTTCTGTTTCCAGAAAGTAATTTAAATAGGTGTGTGTGTGTGTGTGTGTGTGTGTGTGTGTGTGTGTGTGTGTGTGTGTGTGTGTGTGTGTGTGTGTGTGTGTGTGTGTAAATTCTGACAGCTACAAAGTACATCCCATCCAATTGAAACCAAGTGAGGCCCATGCTCTCTGTCATGTCTTCTTATAATAATAATAACCTTTATTGCCATTGTACAACCTGTGTATGGTTATTCGGGTTAGTCAGGCCCTGCCCTTGTAACTATTCAGATGACTAAAAGTTACTTCTGTGAAAGGAGTAAAGCAAGTTCCAGCTATGTCGTGAGCTGAAGAAAAATACGGAGGAAGGAGGAGTGAGAGCCTCAGAAAGCTGAAGTATGAGAGAGGACATTTCACCTCAACATTATAGAGAACTCCCCAATAGTAACCACTACTATATGCTATATTCATATATGGAAGGACAAATTTTGAAGCTGAGGCTCCAATACTTTGGCCACCTCATGAGGAGAGAGGACTCCTTGGAAAAGTCCCTGATGCTGGGAAAGATGGAAGACCAAAGGAAAAGAGGACGGCAGAGAATGAGATGGTTGGACGGTGTCATCGATGCAACCAACATGGATTTGACCAAACTCCGGGAGGCAGTGGAAGATAGGAAGGCCTGGCGAGCTCTGGTCCATGGGGTCACGAAGAGTCAGACACAACTGAACGACTGAACAACAAATATATTTGAAGAAGTGTACGTGAAGTCCACGAAACGTTACATTAAAATATGAAAGTTCGTCTTTAAGGTGCCACATGGTTTGTTTGTATATTTTGTTTAGTCTTGTTTTGTTTTTCTTTGAATTTTGCCTGGAATTCTTGAAAAGACTAACACGGCTATCCTCTCTGAAACCACTACTAAACAGTCGCGGAAAGTCTTGTTGGAGTTTTTTTTTATTTTTTACAACCTCACATGGTGCTTCTAGTAGGTGTGACTGAGGGCCTTTTTCTAGTAAGATCCACTGGACTTAAATTTGGACCAGAGATCTTCGGGTTTGTCGCTGTTCCTGCGTTCCCACCCCTCCAACTCCTTGCTGCTGGCTGCGTGAGGGAGGAAAAAAGGAAGGGAGATCTTCCGTCCCGGCACTGCATTCAGATCTCTTAAAGGGGCGGGGGCAAAAAAAGAACAAACAGAAGCCCACCCCCTCCACACTCCTTGCTGCTGGCTGCGTGAGGGAGGGAGAAAAAAGGAAGAAAAGAACTCACCTCCGTTCTTCCGTCCCGGCACTGCATTCAGATCTCTTAAATGGGGGGCAAAAAAGAACAAACAGAAGCAAGGAGAGCCGGGCAGTCACTACTGTTATATCCGCATCAGGAATTTTCACCTCCAGAGAGCAGGTACCTGAAAAGTGTGCTCTTTAGGTGGGCGTGGTCGCACTTAATTATCTGTAAACTCCGGAGCTGGTGGGGAAACAATTTTAAGCTCCGGAGCTGGGAGCCATTTGCGGCGGAGTTTAGGGGTCGTGTACAAAGGGCCTGAGAGGGATATTTCAGGGGTGGAGTGACTGTCAATGCGTCCAGCACTAACCAATTGTTTTCTCCTGCTTCTGATTTCACTCCTGCTAGTCTGTGAAGATTCTCAGTCCTGCAGGTGAGTTTATCTGGAAGTTGAGTCACGGCTACTGGACTTCTTGAGAGATAGAAATGTTTCACTGCTCATCCAAACAGCTTCATCAGTCTGAAAAACACTCTTGCTAGTGTTTTTCACCCTCTCTAGAGTCTGTTGAACCTAGTCGTGTTTGTCTGTTTTCTGTCTGATCTGTTCACAATTGTAAGCAGATGTTTTTTATTCTTCTACAAATGGCTTGGACTGAGTTATTGAGACGGTAAGTGCCAGTTGATTAAAAAGGGGCCAAACTGCTCTGGGGAACTTGGAGTCATTCTTCTCTGTGTATCCCTGAACTTCTGCTGCACAGCTAGAGGAAATTAAAAACCTGTACAAGTCTTTCATTTGAGGTTTCTAAATCAAGGGGGACAGATAGCCATCTGTAAAGGGTGCCTTAACTCTGGCTTCCCTGTTTCAATGGGAATTGAAAATTCTATGATCTTTAGGATCCCATTTATGGGACTATGAAGATCTGCTTTCACTCTTGAGAAAAGGAATTCACTGCAAATAACTTTCACTAGTTATCTCCACCCTCACTCCTCGAAACCTACACAATGGAAGTCTCTTTCCTGGCAGCTCCACGCTGGCTCTTTAGATCAGGGTAATAAACTTTGCTTGAAGGCCTTTGAGTTGTAGCCATTCCGAAATGAGCACAGCCAGATCCAAGGCAAGATTAAACATGCTATTAAACAGTTTGGAACTTGGAAAACAGAAAACGGGTGGTCTGTTTGTTATCTGGGGAGGCAGTTCTTAAAAGCAGAAGGAAAGGATTTTGGAGCTACAGAGAAATGGTTTATGGTTATGCACTGCAATGATCTCCATCCACCCACCCATCCATCCATACACACAGACACACACACACACACACACACACACACACACACACACACACACACACGCACGCACCTCCTTTGGAAATTTAATTTCCAGGGTCTTAGGAAGAGATTAAATACTCCAGTCCACATGTATGAGATCTGCGATTGTTAAAAAAAAGGTCTCCAATAGATTCCCAGGACAAGGACAGACCGTGAGGCCATCAGATTGCCAAGAAAGATCAACAAATGCTGTCGGCTATGGAATCTAGTGTCCCATAGGGCGCCCCCCACTGAGAGTTTTTGAGTATTTCTTTAATAAAGCTTTTCTGATCTTGTCCTACCATCTAACTTAAACTATTACTATTCCCTTTTCCGTAGTTGTCTCATCTAATATTTTATTGTTCAGTTACTTATGTATTTATCTGATGTACAGTAGGACCCCTGTATGCACTGATTCATTATCCACTGATTCAGTTATCCACGGCTGGAAGAGGAAAAATAAATAAATATTTCAGCAGCCGCAAAGCAAGCTACTGTCATAAAGAGCAGCTGTAAAGCAAGCTACTGTCATAAAACAGCAGCTGTAAAGCAAGATACTGTCACAAAACAGCAGTTTTGGGGACATTTTGGCATTCTCTCTTATCCACAGTTTTCATTATCCATGGGAAGACTTGGAACCAATCCCCAGCGGATACTGGGGTCCTGCTGTATTTGATTATTGCACTGATTTTGGTTTGTTATAAACTATCCAGAGTGGCAGATGGGGTATATAAATAATAGCAATAAATAATTCCTTTTACCAACTTTTATGATGTAAACTATTAATGGATAGATAGTTAATTTATTTATTATTAATTTATTTTGTTTTATTTATATGCCGCCTTTCTCTCAATAAGGGGGCCCAAGGCGGCTCAAACTATTAAAAATAACAGAGTTAAAACCACCATAAGTTAACAACAATTAAACTATATGCTAATTAATATGCAATGGAAGAATTAAAAGCAAGGTATAATCATGTCTGGAATAGCCATGAACGCCATACATCTAAAATGCGACTACTTACTTTTCATACAATACAATCTAGTTACACATTTGTCATACCAAATGAATATCTGAGGCCCCAACCCATGTCCCTTTAAATGCCATTTAAATTCTTAGATAAACTGTGTCCAAAAATGCCATCCCCACGGCCACCGGGCTTTTTGAAAAAAGAAAGAAAGAAAGAAAACCCGGTAATGCCCCTTTAAGCGAGGTTTCCAAGACTTACTGGAGAGGTAGGGAATTTTTTTGCCTCGCTTTAAAAACCCACCTTTTAAGGAGGCAGATGTCGTGGGACCACGCAGATGATCCAGGTTTCTTTCTTTTTTTTTTTCTTATAGTGCTGACCGGCTGTGCCTGGGGCCGATCGGCACTATTTTTTAATTTATTTTTTTATTTTCCCCCACCCTTGGAGCACCAGGAAGCTCTAGCCAGTGCTCTTGTTTTAATTTCCGCCAGTCAGCTGGTCCTTTTTTTAATGCTCATGCCACCTCCTGGCCATGGGGCTGAACTGCGCTTTAACATTTTAAAAAAAGCTTTGTATATGGAAACTGCTATCCCACATATTCAGTCACGTGATGGGGGAAGAGGAAAAGCCGGACCTTCAGAAGATCAGGATCTTCCCCAGGTGAGATAGCAGCATCAGAGAAAAACTCAAATAACTTGAAACCAATCAGACCAGCAGTAAACATCTCAAGAAGCTGATTTCAAATAAGAGGTGCCACCATCAAGAAGGCCATTTTTCATGAGGCTCCTTTGATGGAACTCAAAGAAAATGTGAGAAAGAGAATGGCCTAGAGATCACTGATGGACACAACTGAATGGACAGAAGAGTGTTCAGAAGAAGGACTATCTAGGAAAAAGACTTCACAATATCTTAGAAAGGGAATTGCTATAGTTTCCTAAGAGGGGTAACAGATTTATGGGTAATGCTGGAGTGATCAATACCAGCCATTTTGGTTACGTTTGGATCACATGAGGTTGATAGATAGATATATGAGGATGGAAGAAAGCAGAGATTTGCCTGGGACTGAACACCTACAAGCCAGATTAGTGGGTTCAGCTCTGAGCCTGCCTGTTCTGGATTTTTCTCAGGATAATTTAGAGACAGTATATGTGTTGGTTCTTGTCATCCCAGCAACAAATACTTGAATGATAGCCCTGCAGAGGAGGGTTAGGATCTGTTCTTGATCATCCCAGACTGCAGGACATGTAAGAATGGGCTCAAGTGAAAGGAAGCCAGATTTAGGCTAAATACTTCCCTTGATCTAGCCACTATGGTTCTGTTGATGCAACCAAGAATCGCATTGACTTTCCTGGCCGCCGCGTCACACTCCTGACTCATGTTCAATTTGTGGTCCACCAAGACTCCCAGATCCAGAGAGAGAGAGAGAGAGCAGCCAGTCTCTGTGAACAATCTTGCCACAGTCCTATGGACCAGTTGGCTTCTGAACCACCTTGTAAGGCAGACCCACGTACATTGCATTACAGCAGTTAAGCCAAGATGTTCAAATCAGATAAAACGTGGAGTTAGGAGAAAACACCATCCAGGAGCAGACAGGAATAAAAATGGAAACAGGATCCCTGCCTTTTGAGTTACATCGGAGTCATCATCTTCTGCTTAATAGCCATTGTATCATTCCTGAGTGGTGAGACAGTTAGGCTGAAGACCCACCTACGTACCAGGGGATTCGTTACAAGCTTGGCCTGGATATTTTCAACTCTCTCTGATCAACTGCGAGGGCTGGTGACACATGCTTGCATTTTCCCGAGATTCCAAGGTGGTGGACCTGCTGCGTTTCCTATTTCAACATTACGAAAACACTCTGACAAGTAAGGCCGGCCGGATTACTTTTGGGGAAGTAACTTTTCAAAGATCTGGTGTTCCCATGCGGGAGGCATTCAAGAACAATGCAAGCAAACCACTAGGCAGATATCCTTTGATTTGCGGTATACAGTGGGCCCTCGTATAACAAACAGTTTGTATAACATCAAATCTGTACAACGTAAAAAATTCCGGAGATAGGGGAAATTTGCTTGACAGACTCGTCTAGGGGGCGAATCCGTACAACATAAAAAAGTTTGCAGTTAGGGATGACTCTGTTTTCAATGCATTCCTATAGGAAGTTTGTATAAAGGAAAATTTGCTTAACAGAATTTCATTTGGAACGAATTATTTATTTATTTATTTATTTATTTATTTATTTATTTATTTATTGGGCTTATATACCGCCCGTCTTCCCGAAGGAACTCCGGGCGGTTTACAACATAAGAAAATGCTAACAGCTATTAAATTAAAAACAATTAAAACAGTTTAAAACAATTTAACACAAGTAACCAAGCTAAGCAACAGAGAATGGCTTTGCAGATGGCGGGGGGGGGGACACTTCAGTCACCAAACGCCTCCCGGAAAAGGAGAGTTTTTAATGCCTTTCGGAAGGCTGGCAGGGACTCTGCTAGGCGCACTTCTGCTGGGAGATGGTTCCACATGGTGGGGCCAGCCACAGAGAAGGCTCGGGTACAGGTGGATGTTCTCTGAGCCTCCCTGGGCGTGGCCACGCGCAGCTTGTGCACCCGCGACAACCTAGTCGGACGGGCCGATGTTGACCGCTGGTTGATCCGCTCTGTCAGGTAGTCAGGTCCCAGGCCATGGAGGGTTTTGTAAACCAAAACCAGGACCTTGAATCTGATTCGGGCTGCAACGGGCAACCAATGCAGGCGGGCCAGAACTGGGGTGATGTGGTCGAACCGATGCACACCCGCCACCAGTCTGGCCACCGCATTCTGTACCCGCTGCAGTCGCCGAAGGAGAGTCAAGGGCAACCCCATGTAGAGCGCGTTACAATAGTCCAGTCTCGAGATCACCAGCGCTTGCACCACAGTTCTGAGGGAATCCCCATCTAGGTAGGGACGAATCTGGGCAATTTGACGGAGATGAAAAAAGGCAGCCCTGGACACAGCTTAATTCCTTTATACGACAAGGTACCACTGTATATTCCTGGCTTGAGCGGAGAGTTGGACTCCGTGGCCTTAAGGGGCCCTTCCAACTCTGTTTTGATTTTATAAGCAGATAATTTTTTTTTCCAAACCATGAAAATTTCTATAGCTGTTCTGTTGTGAGGTTCCAGTTAAGTGTGTCTAGGATTGTGCATTGTGAGGACCCCACAGTAGAAGAGTCACACCGGTTTATTCCACTGTTTGGGCCCATTCAGGAGATGATCCTTTTCCTAAGGACCAGATTTTTGAAACTGCCTACACAAATCAGCCCAGACCTAGAGTGTTCTTCTCTGTCCCTGTTTTGCTCCCTGTCAAGGGCTACTTTTTTTTAAAAGGTGCAGGTAAGACTTCTACATTTCTGTTGGCCTCCAGCACGCGTGGTTGCTGGCATCGCACCAAAACGGATGGCTTAAGTTTTAAGTTTCCCAAAACGATTAAGGGCCTTTTCACACGGCCCCTAAGATCCGCTGGTCCCTTAAATTCGGACCAGAGATCTTGGGGGTTCGTTTCTGTTCCTCCGTCCCCACCCCTCAGCACTTCCTGCTCCTGTCGGCGTGAGGGGAGGGAGGGAAAAAAAGGACAAAAGAAGCCTTTACTAACCTGCCGGTGCCAGTCGAACTTGCCCCGTTACTTCCTGGTTCCTTCTCAAGGGGCTCTTAAAGGGGCGGGAGGCAAAAAAACCACAGACAAGCCAGGAGAGCCCGGCACTCTTATCCGCATCAAATTTTTTTCACCTCCAGAGAGAAGGTACAAGAAAAGTGCGCTGGGTCATGCTAAAGTGGGCGGGGCCGCACTTAATTGTCTGCAAACTCCGGAGCTGGTGGGGAAACATTTCTAAGCTCCGGAGCTGGGAGCCATTTGCAGCGCAGCTTAGGGGTCGTGTATAAACGCCCTAAGTGACTTAAGCTGTCTTAATGATATCGGGAAATTAAAAGCTTTCCTTCTCTGTGGAAGGAGAGCAAGGACACAAAGGTGTTTTTAAAAACCGTAGTGGAGCAGCGGGTGATGCACTTATGCTGCTTAGGGGGAGAAATGAACACTTCCTTCTAGAAGAAAGAAAAGACCGGAGGGAACAAGGGATGTGATTTCAATTCATCCACACAAACTGAGGGTTGGGAGAGTGAGAACAGACAAAAGAAAAAAATTTTTTTTACCCAGCGTGGTGTTAGTCTGTGGAACTTCCTGCCACAGGATGTAGTGATGGCATCTGGCCTGGATGCCTTCAAAGGGGGATTGGACAGATTCCTGGAGGAAAAGTCCATCACAGGTTACAAACCACGATGGAGATGTGTATAATCTCCAGGCTTAAAACCAGGGTACTTCAGATGCAGGGGAGTGGTATCAGGAGACAGACATCTAGTCTTGTGCGCTCTCAGATGCATCTGGTGGGGCCACTGTGAGATACAGGAAGCTGGACTCGATGGGCCTTTGGCCTGATCCAGCATGGCTCTTCTTATGTTCTTATGTCCTTCCTTCCTTCCTTCCTTCCTTCCTTCCTTTTAAAGAGAGGTGGACTAAACATGTGTCTTTTATATGATCACATAGACTTTGTGTTTGTAACCACTTATAACCTTGTGTGATTGCATTGACACTATGTTTTCAATGTTATTTTCCATCACTTGTAACTTTTACATGGAATTTTACTCCCCCTTTAACCGCCCACATTCTCTTGTAGCTTTAATGTAACATTGTCTTTTAATGCTGTAAGATGTCCCTCAGTTCCCTGTTCTCAATACTTGAACATGTCTTAACTGTACTGGACTGTATATTGTCCCTCATTAAAGGGATGAATGAGGCTCTCCTTACTGTAAGCCGCCTTGGGTCCTTATAGAAGGAGAAAGGAGGGGTAAAAATACTCTAAAATAAATTAAAAAACAAACAAACAAACAAACAGGGTCACTTGAGGTGTGATGTGGTTTCCTGCCAGCCAATTTATTTATTTATTTATTTATTTATTTATTTATTTATTTATTTATTTATTTATACCGCCCATCTTCCCGTAGGAACTCTGGGCGGTTCACAGCACTAACACAAAATACAATCAAGTAGACTAGACAACACACAACAAATGGTACAAAGACAAACAATTTTAAAATAACAACCTTGGCAAGAGCTGCAGGATGGCAGAAACTGCAGATTGGCAAGTTATACTGGCAGATGGCGGCAGGGGGTGGATCCTTGGTTGTGGATGCAAGTATCACGCCAAATAGCATAGTGCACTCCTGTGTGATCTTAAGCAACCTTATTTAGCCCAAATCAGCCTGGCCCCGTTTGACTCTCCTAGCAAGCCCCGTGCCTCAGTCCCTTCACCCGCCCACCTTTCTCCAAACCCTCCGCCATTTCTCTGCTCTGCCCACATCCAGCTAGGTGTCTGTGGGCCTTTTCACACGACCCCTAAACTCCGCCGCAAATGGCTCCCAGCTCCGGAGCTTAAAATTGTTTCCCCACCAGCTCCGGAGTTTACAGAAAATTAAGTGCGACCACACCCACCTAAGTGGGTCCCAGCGCACTTTTCTTGTCCCTGCTCTCCAAGGGTGAAAAATCTTGATGCGGATGTGCCGGGCTCTCCTCGCTTCTTTTTGTTGTTGTTTTTTGCCTCCCACCCCTTTAAGAGAAGGAACCAGGAAGTGATGGGGCTCCCGGCAGCTTCCACCGGCACCTGGAGGTAAGCCTTTATTCTTTTGTCCCTTTTTTTTCTCCCTCCCCTCATGCAGCCAGCAGCCAGGAAGTGCGGAGGGGGTGGGAACACAGGAAGAGCAATGAACCCCCAAGATGTTGGCCGGAGGGAAACATTTGCTCTGTGTGGAAGAGCCTCAAACCGGAGGCCAAGAGCAAGGCCAGCAGTGGGAGGGTGAATGGACACCACGATGAGCAATCGTTTCCCTGCAGAAATAATTTTCCACTGGTACTCCCGAGGTACCCTGGTGGGCGGATATTCACATCTTATGCCCCCCCTCATCCCTCCTAAGGAATTGTTTTAAGTAACAAATCAGCAACAAGCTCATCCTTTAACATAATGCAGGGAACAATGAGACGGAATTGCAGTTGAAACACTGCAGGAAGCGATAGAAACAAGTTATTGTTTGAAAAAGCAGCAAAATATCCCTTCCGGTTCAGACTCAGGGTGCTTTTACACGACCCCTAAGATCCACTGGCAACTTAAATTCGGACCAGATATCGTGGGGGTTTGTTCTGATTCCTGTGTTCCCACCCCTCCACACTCCCTTGCTCCTGTCTGCATGAGGGGAGGGAGAAAAAAAGGGAGAAAAAATGCAGGCTCACCTCGCCTGCCATGGGACCAGCCCCGTAGGGATTCCAGGCTGTTAAAGGGGCGGCGGGGACAAAAAAACAAACAGAAGGCAAGGAGAGCCTGGCATCAACAGCTTTATAATCCGCATTGGAAATTTTTTTACCTCCGGAGACCAGGTACTTGGAAAATGCGCTGAGACACGCTTAGGTGGGCGTGGTCGTACTTAATTTTTTTAAAAGTCCGGAGCTGGTGGGAAAACAATTTTAAGCTCCGCATCTGGGAGCCATTTGCCTTGGAGTTTAGGGGTCGTGTAAAAGCACCCAAAGGGATCTTTAGGCCACAGAGCTGGGAAAATCATCTTCCTGGCAAATGTCAGGGGCATTTGGTACTGTATCGATGTGGCTCCTGGGTGCAGAGCAGATGATGAGTGGAGAGACGTAATCACTGAGGACACCAGTGTGAGGCCAAAAGGGGGAAACACACTATTAATTTTATTAGATTAAACTTGTTTAGGGACAGTGCCAGGGGACAGAGAACCCAAAACATGGCTAGAGAAGCACCACACTACTTGCTACTATGCATGCAGGTTTGTTGGCTACTATTCCTCTAACTAAACTAAAGTGAAGGAAGAAGCAGGAAATGACCCCAGAGAGGAGGAGGAGGGAAGCCTAAAGATACCAGTCTACCTGCCGATCTAGAAAAGATGAGGAGGGAAAACAACTGAGTAGCCATCTGCCTATTTCTGCCTTCCCAGTTGAGAGTGCTTTGAGTGATGGATCATGGGAGCTGTAGTCCAACATCACTTGGAATGCTACATGCTATTTGTTGAAAAGCTACAACACCATCCACACTCTGTTGGAGGAAACACTACCGCGGTAAGGTTCTATTGATGCGTTTTGAATTTTATTTATTTATTTAGTTAGTTATACAGCTTATATGCTGCCCACTGCCCAAAGGTCTCTGGGCGGCTTACAATTAAAATTAACAGTTAAAACAGTTGAAACATTAAAAGGGCAATGGACAATTAAAAACAATAAAAACATTTAAACACTAAACACTAAAATTGCCACCATGACCCACAATCTATCTTGTCAGTTAAAAAACTTCAGAACTTTTAGGAGAAAAATTCCTTTAGTTGTACAACAGGAGTGCAGGGGAATCACAGAGCAGAATAGTTTCAAGTTTCCCAGAGCAGACCACCCATTTTCTCACTAACTGGCACTTACAGTCTCAATAACTCACATCTGATGTGTTAAAGTAGGAGAAAGAATAAATGTCCCAATACTTACCATTGAACATCAAACTGACAAACACGACTGCTTTCAGCAACAGACTTCAACAGACTCACTGCTTCCAACAGACTCAAGAGAGGAAATGAGAGATACTGAGCACCAAGAATTCGTTAGTGCTGAATAGACTGACAGTTTCTCCAGCCCAGAAAGGTCCCTCCCAACCATGCCTACTAAAGGCAACATACGAGGTTGCTATAACTCCAACATTCACTTCTCTGTATGGAATAGTCAGAACATTGCAACCTTTGCCTCAGACAGCATAATGTCTTGGGACTGCCTGGTTTTCTGCATCTTTGTACTGTCACTAATTTAGTGCATCGTTCTTGTGCATCTTGAACTCTTGAGCAATTTGATTTATTTATTTATTTATTTATTTATTTATTTATTTATTTATTTATTTATTAGATTTTTATACTGTGATCATTCTAGCAGAAAGCTACTCTGGGCAGTTTACAGCATAAACATAAATATAGTTAAAACACAATTATATGTCATAAAAATATAAATAAGCAAACCTAATCAAAACCAACAATCATCAATCAAATAAGAACAAATGCACAAATAAATCAAAAAGACTGGAACATTCACTCTTGCTGTCAACACAAGATGGCAGTTGGCACAAAATATCAGCTGGGGAGAGTGTTTCAGGGGGATGTTGACATTTTCAGAGTTCAAAAAGTTACCTAAAAGAAAAACTAGGATCTGTAGGATCTCCTACTCTGTGTGTGTGCAACTTAAATGATGACTGGCCTGGGGCAGCTCCCTTATGAGGAAAGGCTAAAACATTTGGGGCTCTTTAGTCTGGAAAAAAGTCACCTTAGGGAGGATATGATTGAGACGTACAAAATAATGCAGGGCATGAGTAAAGTGGATAGAGGGAAGCTCTTCTCCCTCTCACAAAATACCAGAACTAGGGGACATCCACTCAAATTGAGGGCTGGGAGAGTAAGAACAGACAAAAGAAAATATTTTTTCACCCAGCGCGTTATTAGTCTGTGGAACTCCCTGCCACAGGAGGTGGTGATGGCATCTGGCCTGGATGCTTTCAAAAGGGGGTTGGACAGATTCCTGGAGGAAAAGTCCATCACAGGTTAGAAACCGTGATGGAGATGTGTCATCATCAGGCTTTAAACCAGGGTACTTCAAGGGCCAGATGCAGGGGAGTGGCATCAGGAGACAGAGATCTAGTCTCATGCGCTCCCAAACACATCTGGTGGGGCTGCTGTGAGATACAGGAAGTTGGACTAGATGGGCCTTTGGCCTGATCCAGCATGGCTCTTCTTATGTTCCTATGTTCTTATGTCCCTCATGTTCAGTAGCCACAGTGGTTAAAGAACTCTGGAAACAAGAAGTCCATTTCCTGGTGCTGAACTTTTTACAAAACAGCCACTGTCTGTTCTGCGTCACCTTGAAGAGGTGACCACGTCTCCCCCGAAAACCTCAGCAGGGCTGGGCAACCCGTCTGGCCCTGTTGAACTTCTGCTCATCTCTCAACAAAGCTTTGCAGAGGACAAGGGTTTTTGCTGGCCACAGGGTCCAGTCTTATCAGATTCGTGAAACTCGGCTTTCATTTCACACCAAACATCCCCAGGGAGGCTTCCCAGATTCAACCCAGGCACAACAAGCGATCTGAAGGCCCAGGAAAAAACCAGAAAAATTCGGGGGAGAGGGGAGTTGTTGTTTTTTCAGGGTTTTTTCCCCCTGAAACCTTGTTTTTTTTTTCTTTTGAAAAATTGGAACAATTGAAAAAAGAAATAGAAAAAAATGATTATGGAATGCTTTATTTTAACATAATATTTTAAGACAGTGTTCAAATATAAACTAGCAAACAGTTCAGGAGATTTTTATTCCATTGATTACTTACAATTACAAATAAATATTATTTCAAATGTAAATTCTCTTTGTAATAATTGTTTGGATACACTATATCTTAATATGCCAGGTGTGATCATTTTATACCAAGTCAAATTGCCCATAGTCATATTTTATGTTCCTAACGTAACAGAATGACTTTCAAGCTGTAAACGGGGGTGTGCTGTAGGCTAATGTATCTGGAAGTTGAATCATGGCAACTGAACTTCTTTTTCTTGAGAGAGAGAAACATTTCGCTGCTCATCCAAACAGCTTCGTCAGTCTGAATAAAGCTAGTTTGGATGAGCAGCGAAACATTTCTCTCTCTCAAGAAAAAGAAATCCAGTTGCCATGACTCAATTTCCAGATAAACTCACCTGGATGACTCTGAATCTTCGCAGAAGTGTGCTAATGTAGCATTTTTTAAATTTGTTTGAACATTTCTTTTTTCCTGGAAAAAAAGGGAAAAAGTGTTGTTGTTTTTTCCGACCTTCAACATTTCCAGAAATATTACATCTCTCGCTGCAGAACCCTATGAGAGTGGGTGAGGAGGTACCCCCTTTTTTTTTAATTTGCAAAACAGGACTTTTCTAAAGAGCTGCTGTTGCTTTAAAATGAGGGGTGGCCTTCTTTTCCAGGTGGAGTCAGCTCTTGGTGGCTTATAAATTTGCTGGGAGGAAGGCAGGCAGCTGTCTGGCTGGAATCTGTGGAGCGTCAAGAAGCATTATGGTAAGGCCATGCATTGTTGTTTTTTCTCTCCCCCACCCCTGCAGCCCCCACCCCACCAGTTTTTAAGTCAGCCTCTGGATGGGTGCTCCTGATTTTTCTCTAGCCTTGGTGGTGGGGGTCGGCAGGAAGAGAGAAATCTCTTGATTTGCAACTTTGTGTTCATCCCTTTTTTGCAACTTGGGAAGTTAGAACAGTTGGAGTATTGGAGTGTGGACCATGGGTTGTTTGCTCCTTATAAGGTAAAAAAACCAGGCTGCAGCTTGCAAAGGGCATTTTGAGAGTTGTCTCCCCCAACCCCACCCTTGGATTTCTCTCCCTCCCCCCGTCTCTTTTTCCAGGGGCTTAACTAAACTACTTGCAGAATTAAAGATCTAACTTCTGACAGCTGAGATTTCCTCCCCCAAAAAAAAAACCTCCCTTCCTCTGTCTGTTTCTGGAATTCTGCAGTAAAAAAAAATATTGCACTTTCCCTGGCTGTGCTGTTTGCCCTCCATGATTTCACCCCCAGTTATGAGCCCGGTTAGGTATGGAATTACTCTACTTTCATAGATTTCTACCTCCTCCTCCTTTTTTTCCTCTCCAAGAGAGGAAACTTCCATGTTGCCTTTGTTTGCTGGAATTCCATGGGCTGAACTGCAAAAAAAAAAAAAAAGCACACAGAGACACAGGCATTAGCTCCTTTTATAAATATATATACAGTATATTCTGGGAAAGGCTCCAGTTTCTAATCCTGGTTGTTTATGTTAATAGACTTCATTACACTAATTCGTGAGTGGGAGGGGCATTTCCCCCCAATGCAGAGATCCACAGTGCTTTTTTACTTGTGAGCAGGCCAGGGAAGCGAACAGGACGGTTCTGAAGTCAAGTGTTGCCGGAGCCAGAGTTTGTGTGACTTTGCAAACTTTTTGGACTGGAAAAGCTCATTGTTCTCTGTTATCACTGGGAGTGTTTTGCATGGAAGGTGGACTAGGCAAAGCAGACTGTTTTGTCTGTCCTCGGTGGGGTGGGGTGGGGGACTGGGAGGCGTTCCTCTTTTATGGTCATGGAGCAGAAAGTTTATTGTACATTCTAAAAAGATAAAAAGTATATTTTTAAAAAAGCCATCCGGCTGTCTTGAGCGGGTGATCTCGGGCTGTTTGGAGCTGGGGGTGTTCAGCAGGCGCTGTGCCCAGCATTCACACAGTCACCGTTCTGGACGAAGCAGGTGGCACCACTTGCCAAACCTTTAAGCGACTGGGGTGCTGAGCTCCCTGCTCTGCTCCTCCCGAGGAATGTCCTTTAAGGAACTCTGGAAAATCCAGAGAGAAGATCGGCACAGTTGGCGCGCCTGTCACCGAGGGACGCATGGGATAGGGGGCAGCCCGGGAGTGAATGACCGTGGCATGCCACAAAGGGAGGCGTGGCACCATCACCCCATCGGCTCAGCACCAGAGGCCAGGGAATAAGATAGTGGCACCTTTTGAAGTATAGAATCCTAGAATCCTAGAGTGGGAAGAGACCTCAAGGGCCATCCAGTCCAACCCTCTGCCATGCAGGAACCCCCATCAGAGGACTCCCGACAGATGGCCATCCAGCCTCTGCTGAAAAACCTCCAAAGAAAAAGACTCCACCACCCTCATTTGTGGCAGCAGATGCCACTGCCGAACAGCTCTAACCATCATGAAGTTCTTCCTAATGTTCAAATGGAATCTCTTTTCCTGTAGTTTGAAACCATAACCCCAAGTCCTAGTCTCTGAAGCCGTGGAAAACAAACCTGTTCCCTCTTCAATGTGACATCCTTTCAAATATTTAAACGTAGGTATCATATCCCCCCCTCAGCCTTCTTTTTGGAAGGCTAAACATTCCCAGTTCCCTACGCCGTTCCTCATAAGATGTTTCTTCCAGACCTTCATCCATCCTGGTCACCCTCCTCTGGACCCACTCGAGGTTGTCAACATCCTTCTTAAATTGAGGTGCTCAGAACTGGACACAATATTCCAGGTGGGGTCTGACCTGAGCAGAATAGAATGGTATTACTGTATCACTTCCCTTGATCTAGACACAATGGTTCTGTTGATGCAACCAAGAATCGCGTTGGCTTTCTTGGCTACTGCATCATGCTGCTGACTCATGTTCAATTTGTGGTCCACTAAGACTCCCAGATCCTTTTCACAGGTACTATTTTCTAGCCAGGTGTCTCCCATCCTAGTATCTGGCTACCTGGCAGAGCGTATCGCTCAGCGATCAACTGCTGACTCATGTTCAATTTAGCCTCTGGAATTCCATCCCCAGTGAAAGACTCCGGAAGGCGTTAAAGACCTATCTTTTCCGGGAGGCCTTTGGCGATTCTTAACTGAGTCTTTTTTTTTTCTTTTCCCCTCCGCCATCGCAAACTATTTTATCTATCATTGTCAGTCACTGAGGTGCCATTAGGTTTTAACTTTGCTTAGTGTTATTTTTATTGGTTTTATTATTGGTTTTTTTGTAATTTATGGCCATCCTTAGAGTATATATTAGATCTGCAATAAATAAATAAATAAATAAATAAATAAAATATCTGTGCATAAAAAACCCAAAATATACATAAATCAACAACTATAAACAAAAATTAAGTTAAAATGAAAATGGAAATAGCCAGGGGACTGCTAAAAGGGGGGGGGAGAAGATAAGCAGAAAAAGAACAAGAAGAGTGTCTTGCTAGATGTTTGAAAAATCGGGAAAGGCCATTCTATATAACCAAGTTTTCAATAGCTTTTTAAAAATTTGAAATGAGGGTGCCAGGTGAATTTCTGGAGGTAGACCACGGAGAAGGCCCTACTCCTTGTTATCACTTTCCAGGACTCCCTTGGGTTGGCACTCCCAGTTTTTCTTTTAAGTTAATCAAATAAATTAAGTCAATATTAAACAGGCTAAAAATTGGCGGCGATTGAATAGAAGGCCGAAAAGTCAGCAAAGGTATAATGTACACGACCATGTCTTGTTGGAGGAAAAAACAATGAGATGGAAGCATGGATATCTGCCAGGTGGCAATTGAAGAAACATTTGTTTGTGGTCAGTGGGGCTTGTTCCAGTGGACAGCTGGATGGCAGCAACCACATTTTTGATGCCGGGGGGACCGATGCCGACATCACCCAGCCACCTGAAACACATGCATTAAAACAAACCTGTGAAATGGCAAATGTAAAGTCATGCATATTGGGGCAAAAAATCAAAACTTTATCAACTCATAGGCTCTGAGTTATCCGTAACAGATCAGGAAAGAGATCTTGGTGTGTTGGTGGACAGCTCCATGAAGGTGTCTCCCCAATGTGTGGCAGCGGTGAAGAAGGCCAATTCCATGCTAGGGATGATCAAAAAGGGGGTTGAAAATAAAACAGCCAACATTAATAATGCCATTATACAAAACGATAGTGAGGCCGTACCTGGAGTATTGTGTACAATTCTGGCCACCCATCTCAAAAATGACGTGGTGACCAGAAGGTACAGAGGAGAGTGACTAAAATGATGACTGGGCTGGGGGACCTCCCTTATGAGGAAAGGCTAAAACATTTGGGGCTCTTTAGTCTGGAAAAAAGGTGCCTGAAGGGGGATATGATTGAGATGTACAAAATAATGCAGGGCATGAGTCAAGTGGATAGAGGGACGCTCTTCTCCCTCTCACAAAATACCAGAACTAGGGGACATCCACTCAAATTGAGGGCTGGGAGAGTAAGAACAGACAAAAGAAAATATTTTTTCACCCAGCGCGTTGTTAGTCTGTGGAACTCCCTGCCACAGGATGTGGCGATGGCATCTGGCCTGGATGCCTTCCAAAGGGGATTGGACAGATTCCTGGAGGAAAAGTCCATCCCAGGTGACAAACCATGACGGAGATGTGTAATCTCCAGTCTTAAAACCCGGGTACTTCAAGGGCCAGATGCAGGGGAGTGGTATCAGGAGACAGATATCTAGTCTCGTGCACTCCCAAACGCATCTGGTGGGGCCACTGTGAGGTACAGGAAGCTGGACTCGATGGGCCTTTGGCCTGATCCAGCAGGGCTCTTCTTAGGTCTTATGCTTCGGTAATAACCACTGGCAAAAAGCTGCCCACGCACATCTTCAAACCTGGGGTTCCGGACCCTCTCCGTGCTGGTTTCACGACAGCCCTGATACTCAAACGGTGCCATTGACTGGGGGCTTTTTCTAGTTTGCTCTCCTCCTCCTCCTCCTCCTCCTCCTCCTCCTCCTCCTCCTCCTTTGTCTGGGCTATGTGGCTGGCAATTTATTGGGAGGGGGGGATTGCAGCTGGATACCCCCTCCCATATTCCTACCCATGAGTCACGGTGTGTGCCAAAATGACTTCTGCCTGGAAGCGTAGAAAGGAGATCTGCAGCCCTCTTGCTCGGATGAAATGTCTTTTCCACACACTCGTGTCACGGTTGTGGTATCTCAGCTATGCTGGGCCACTGAATGGGCTTTCCACCTGTTGCGGAGGGGAGCCACGTCTCTGGAGCTCGCTCTGGGCTCCAGACCAACATCTTGGAAGCCCACGCGCTCGGAAATGGAAGACTGTGTCAACAAATGTAACTCTATCAGCAGCGAAGCCGAGCCAGGTGGGCGGGAGGGAGGGCGAGAAAATTGCCCTTTTATTCTTTTGCACACACCTCTGTGCCACAGGTTCCCCCCCCCATTTATCTTTTTGGCTTCAGGACAGGGTGGTAGCAAAACAGCAATGCTAGCGTATAATATCGAACAAGGAGCAAAACAAAGCAGGAGACAAAAATGGCACCGTATAGATTAACTATAAGTGATCTCTCTTCCTATGATGGTTAGCCTTTTGGGGAAACCCCTTGAGACATTCCGTAGCATTGATGCAAAATCTTTTTTTCTGGCTTTCCGTTATCGAGGGAATGTGTCCAAGCTGATGACTTGTGCTCACCGAGTAAATACGCATTCTTTTTCACCTAGCATGTTTTTCTCATCCCTGAAATAATCCACTTTGTTTCTGATTGTTTAGCAAAATGTACCAGTCTTGAGCGCATCGTGCAACACGTGGTGAAGTAACTTCAGATCCAGACTCTTGAGAGCAAACTTTGAGTGTTCTAAAAGATGTGAAGGTTAATCATCTTAAGGGGCTGGCCCACTACCCAAAGGTCTCTGGGCGGCTCACAATCAAAATGGACAATTAAAACATCAAAATACAATAAAATTAGAATAATGTAAACTGATGGCATTAAAAAACCACTAAAATTGCCATGGACCCACAATCCTTTTGGAACAAGAAGGTTTTTACCTGGCGCGAAATGACAATCGGTAGGCGAGTCTCATTTGGTAGGGCAAAGTGGTTTCCTAATCCCCTTCACCTTTTGGATGGCTCTTTCAAGGGGCCCCCCTAGAAAATGAATTTGAGGGCTTTATATGTCAAAAAAACAAAACTGGGAGGCAGTGGAGGATAGGAAGTCCTGGCGAGCTCTGGTCCATGGGGTCACGAAGAGTCGGACACGACTGAACGACTGAACAACAAAAATCCTTTTTGGGGGGTTCAACGTGGGACTGTGCATTTTACCCAAGGCCATTCAGTCTGGTTCTTCTCCCAGGAAGGCCAGTGGATAGCTTTCTAATGATAAACTGGGCCGTGGATAGCTTTCTGATAATAAAAAAGAGAGAACTATTACTCTTGTGCTATACAGTTCTCACTGTAACCGTCATAGCTCTATCCACTGGAATCCCGGGCTGTGTAGTGGCTCAGAATTCTCTTCCTGGAGATATGTCTGTGAAGATTCTCAGTCATCCAGGTGAGTTTATCTGGAAGTTGAGTCAGGGCAACTGGACTTTCTTTTTCTTGAGAGATTGAAGGTTTTGCTGCTCATCCAAACAGCTTCATCAGTCTGAATACAGCTAGTGTGAGTCCTCCATCTTATAGTAAAAAAGCCTTCACCTCCAAGGCCACAGCTAATGACCCATTCTTTATAGATTTCAGCGCCTTAGGCCATTGTTCACCTTAAGGCTATTGATACTATTGTCTACCTAACGAGCCTATTCAGGCCATTGTTCATTTTATGAGCCTATTTTAGACCAGGGTGACAAGAGGTCAAAGCTGACTATTAGATGGAGGACATGCACTAGCTGTATTCAGACTGATGGAGCTGTTTGAATGAGCAGCAAAATGTTTCTGTCTCTCAAGAAAAAAGAAGTCCAGTAGCTATGACTCGTCTTCCAGATGATCTCTTCCTGGAGAGCTCCATTGCATTTCCTGAACTACAAGTCCCAAGATTCCAGGGAATCTTGACACTTGGGATCAAACTCATGGGTCGCACAATAAACGTGTAATGTGGACACACTCACCCTGACGTAGGAGATGAAATGGAACAATTGCGCATAGCTATGCCTCGCTCTTGGGATGGGGACATGTTCAAACTACATGGCCCAGCATCCCCACCCACCCCAGCCAACATGGGGCCCTTTCCTTTCCAGAGGGAGTGCCTGTCGATCCACATTGGCCAAGCTGGCGTCCAGATGGGCAATGCCTGCTGGGAACTCTATTGCCTGGAGCATGGGATCCAAGTGGACGGAACCATCCCGGGGAACCAGGCGGCTCAGAAGATCCTGCCTGAGGCTGAGCAAGTGGATTCCTCTTTCGAGACATTCTTCTGCGAGACCGCCTCCGGGAAGCACGTCCCCAGAGCTGTCTTCGTTGACCTGGAGCCAACAGTTATCGGTAAGGTCCCCACCAGCTGGCAGCACAGGGGGCTTCCGGAATATCCATGTGCAGTTTTCCGGGAGGGGTTGAACAAGAATGGGATTTTCCACATTTATGGACTTGATCCCCACCAGGAATTTCCCCAGCCAGCCTTCTGGGAGCTTTAATCAAGAAATTAAAGTCCTGACAGATGTTTTGCAAATTCATTGGCCCAGTGGTTCCTAATCTTGGGTCTCCAAATGTTCTTGGACCAAAGTTCCCAAAAGTCTTTGCCACTAGCTGTGCTGGCCAGGATTTCTGGGAGTAGCAGTCCAAGAACAACCAGGTTGCCCAAGGTTGAGAACTAGCGATATGAACAAAAGAACATAAGAAGAGCCGTGCTGGATTAGGACAAAGGCCCATCTGGTCCAGCTTCCTGTATCCCACAGTGGCTCCACCAGATGCCTCTGGGAGCACACGAGACTAGATCTCTGTCTCCTGATACCACTCCCCTGGTTTGTGCAAAGCAAGTGCTCCCTGTTAGTTGACAAGCCTCTTTGCCATGTGTTGTGCTACTGATTTCTGCCCGAGAGGGTCCCTACAGGATGGGTTGGGGAGAGAACACATGTGGCTGTCTCACAAAATACCAAAACTAGGAGGCATCCACTCAAAGTGTGGGTTGGGAGAGTGAGAACAGACTAAAGAAAATATTTTTTTTACCCAGCGTGTTGTATCCTGCCACAGGAGGTGGTGATGGCATCTGGCCTGGATGCCTTCAAAAGGGTATTGGCCAGATTCCTGGAGGAGAAGTCTGTCACAGGTTACAAACCATGATGGAGATGTGTGATCTCCAGGCTTAAAACCAGGGTCCTTCAAGGGCCAGATGCAGGGGAGTGGTATATCAGGAGACAGATATCTAGTCTTGTGCACTCCCAGACGCATTTGGTGGGGCCAATGTGAGATACTCCCAGAGGCATCTGGTGGGGCCACTGTGAGATACAGGAAGCTGGACTAGATGGGTCTTTGGCCTGATCCAGCATGGCTCTTCTTCTGTTCTTATGTGGTTAGACTGCAACTCCCATCAGCCACAGCCAGAAAGCAATACTAAGGAGTCATGGGAGATTCAGTCCCCAAACATCGGGAAGCCAATCCATCTCTACTGTAAAAAAAACAACAACGATGCTTCCAGATCAATAGTTTAGAGTCAAAGTCACGAGAACGTCTCATGTGCTAGTGTGGGGGATGAGGCTCCAATAAGAAATAAGTTTTTCTGTTTGTCCTTAGCTGTTTCTCTTGTCTCTGCAGACGAAATCCGCACTGGCCCCTACCACTCCCTCTTCCACCCCGAGCAGCTCATCAGCGGCAAAGAAGATGCTGCCAACAATTATGCCCGTGGCCACTACACCATCGGCAAGGAAATCATCGACACCGTCCTGGGCAGGATCCGTAAAATGGCAAGTGGTCGTTAGCTCATGTGTTTTTCCTCCAAGGAGATGCAACCCTGTAGCATCAAGTTAGTAGGGAATGCTGTGATTAGTTTTGTGGTGTTTTGAACTCCCACCCGCAGAATTCCCCAATAATTCCACAGGTAGAATTGGAGGTGTACATGCATATGTTTGCTGTACATGCCTTTCCTTTATTCAACTGGGGCGTTTATACACGACCCCTAAACTCCGGGGCAAATGGCTCCCAGCTCCGGAGCTTAAAAATGTTTCCCCACCAGCTCCGGAGTTTACAGGAAATTAAGTGCGGCCACGCCCACTTTAGCGCATCCCAGCGCACCTTTCAAGTACCTGCTCTTCCGGGGTGAAAATTGCTTGATGCGGTGTAATGATAGTGAGTGCAGGGCTCTCCTCGCTTCTGTTTGTTGTTTTTTTGGCTCCCACCCCTTTAAGAGCTACTTTACAGAGACAGGAATGTTGCCGCGGCAAGAACGGAGGCAGAACGGAGGTGAGCCACGATCTTTTCTTCCTTTTTTTTCTCCCTCCCCTCACGCAGCCAGCAGCCAGGGTGGGGACACAGGAAGAGCGACAAGCCCCTAAGATCTCTGGTCCGAATTTAAGTGGCCAGCGGATCTTAGGCGTCATGTAAAAGCGCCCCTGGACAAGGCACTTTTATTTCCTGCTGCAGTGCTTCCTGGACGGAAGCTGCCCCGGTGCTTTGTGCGGTTGGGGGTTCTTCAGAAGGTAACTTCTATAGAGCATAAATGGCAATGAGACTGTCCCCTCCAGGAAGCCTCATGGCAGGAGATTAGCGGTTACTTCACATCCGTTTTGGCTCAGTAAGTGTTGTGCTTCAGACCGGTACAAAAAAATCTTACTTCACATCCGTCGTGCAACAGTTGAAATTTGTCTCGACCATGCCCCTGGAGCGGGATCAGAGCGTGACAATACTGTACCGGGTAATGGGTTGGGGTATTCTCTTGTCACAGTTTGTTCCCGGTTCCTGTTCCGAGACAAGGGACTGTGTGGTAGCAACTGTCAGTGTCCACCTAGTGGTCAGCGGCTGAAGCAGATTCGACATTAGTTTCCCTATGGGAAACACCATGCAGCACAAATGTTTATTAAAGAAAGTAATGAAAATTCAGTAGCATTGACGTGTAAATCCCGGAAGACCAGTAAATCGAAATATCGAAAAAGTTTTATTTACGATATTCAAAAAAGGGTTAAGAAAGCAAGACAAATTCAGAATTTGTCACGGAACAAGACCATGAAGTAACAGTTGTCATGAGACAAGTTATCATGACCGTGAGAAAACGGAAACGGGTTGAAGAGGGACAAAACCACGTGAACGCGACCAACGCTGTCACGGTACAAACTAGTCGCTGAACAAGGAAGGACGTGAAGTAACCGCCTAAGGCCTAGAACAGTTGTGGTGAACCTTTGGCGCTCCAGATATTTTGGACCCCCCAATCTCCCACAGTCCTTTGTCATTGGCAATACAGGCTTGGAATTCTGGGAGTTGTGGTCCAAAACATCTGGAGTGTCGAAGGTTCGCCGCCACTGGCCAAGAAGGAGGCTTCGGCCTTGTCCAAGTGAGGGAAATAAAGGCAGCAGCAGGTATGTGTTGGTGGGGTTGAACTCCCAGAATTCTTGGGAAATTCTGGGAATTGAATTTGGGAGAAAAAAAGAATGCCATGTCCTTTAAGCTAAAAGAGTAGGGATGAGAAGATGGCGCCAAATCGGTGAAATTCATACATCTGAGCAAACGGAGCAAATATTTGAAGGAAAACCTAACTGGACAATGAAGCCAATGGTCAGCCTAAGTTAGCAGTTTTCATGCTCTCCAGACATTTTGGACCTCAAGTGTCAGGGACATCAGTCAGCATAGCCAGTGGTTATGAATTCTGGGAATTGAAGTCCAAACTCCTTGACAGGCCAACGTTGGAGAACCAAAGATGGAGCCCATTTATGCCTTCGGTGTTTCTGTGGGGAGTGATTCTGGGCAACATGGCTAGCATGGAAGGACTTAGTGCAAAATTTGGAATACAGGAGGACCCTGCTATCCTCTGGGCATCGGTTCCAGACCTTACCATGGATAATGAAAACCGTGAATAGGAGAGAACGCCAAACTCCCCCCATGGCTGTTTTTTGCAACAGTAGCTTGCTTTACAGCTGCTCTTTTACAACAGTAGCTTGCTTTACAGCTGCTCTTTTACAACAGTAACTTACTTTACAGCTGCTGTTTGTGACAGTATCTTGCTTTGTGGCTGCTGAATTATTTATTTTTTTCCGCTGCCAGCCATGGATAACTGAATCAGTGGTTAATGAATCAGTGGATACGGGGGTCCTACTGTATTGTAACACATAGCAAAATTATTCATGATGCAGGGAAATAGTCTCAGTTAGTACTTTGCCAGCTCAGTTAGTACTTTGTGTTGCTCTGAGGCCACCGCGAGTGAGCTGTAACAATGCACATTAAATGAACGGTTTCTCTGAGCTCCAAGACTGTATGGGCCAAGGACCCTCTCCGTTGAGGGTCTGTACGAGTTACTCTTCGGGGCTTGCTCCCATCTAGGCTGGAGGCATGCCGAGGAGATCAGTCATACGAAGAGACTCCGTGGGTAGCGTCTTGTTGGGAGAGTCACTTCCTCTTCAAGTCAAGCATTTGGGGGGTGACTTGGCTAATTGTAAAAGAGCTCTGATAAGTTAGTTTTCTGCACGGTGTGTTTCCATGCTGGGGGGCAATAGTCCTAAAAAGTAACTTTTCCTGCTCTTAACGATCTCTCTGGAAAAAGTGTGTCCTTCCTATTGAATGGGTGGAAATTCACAGAATAACAGAGTTGGAGGGGGATTATAAGGCCCTTGTGTCCAATCCTTTACTCAGCAATAGGATCCATATGGCTCCGGACCCCTTTATATTTCTGAAAAAGCTCAAAACTGTTGTTGTTTATTTATTTATTTATTTATTTATTTGTGTAGGTTATATGCCACCCACTACCCAAAAGTATCTGGGCAGCTTACAATTAAAATAAACAATTCAAATAATTAAAACATTAAAATACCTACAGTGGTCCCCCGCCTTTTTGTGGTTCATATACTGTACTGCAGTCCCGGTATATTGTGGGACCGCAGTATATGAAAGGCAAGGGCTCCTGGGGTAAGCTGCACAAGCCTGTTTGAGGCCTCCTGCACTTACCCCAGGGCTGGCGCTGCCTCAAAACAGGCCTCCGATGTGGATTGTCCATTATCGCGGGTTGTGTCGTGTCCCTAACCCCCGCGATAGGCGGGGGATTACTGTATAAAATTACATTAAAATGATAAGAACCGTTAAATACAATAAATACAACACACTAAAACAATTCACTAAAATTGCCATCAGGACCCCCAGTCAATGTTATATCAGTTAAAAAACTTCTTCCTCTTCCACATCCTGTTTTTTTTATTATCGTAGTTTGCTGTGATGTCCAAATAGGCCCAATGGTGGTTAAACTTTGGTTTAATGTGGGTTTGCAAAATGTAGGCTTCCCCAGGTTAGTTCCTAGGGCAATAGGGAAAGATAAATAAGGAACTGGAGAAAGCAGTTGGCCAAGGGAAGGAGAGGGGCTTTCTGCTTTCTCCAGTTCCTTATTTATCTTTCCCTATTGCCCTAGGAACTAACCTGGGGAAGCCTACATTTTGCAAACCCACATTAAACCAAAGTTTAACCACCATTGGGCCTATTTGGACATCACAGCAAACTACGGTAATAAAAAAACAGGAAGTGGAGGAGGAAGAAATGTTTAACTGATATAACATGGCTACTTCAAGCGACAGGCCTCAACAGACTCACTGAATTCCTACAGACTCCTGAAAGGGAGAAAAGGCAGAGCAGAGAGGCAAGGAAGATGCTATTGGTTAGTGATCCCTGTCACTGTTAGTGATTGGCAATCACCCAAACCCAGAAAGAGCCCTCCCAGCCACACCTACTACTAGAAGCAGCATGCGAGGTTGCAAGAACTCCCACATAAAGAGCCCCAAGAATTAGCTTCAGAAACAGTTTGTCCTTGGGAACAAGCAGATATTCACTAGTCCAGCTATTAAAATGGCAGCCATTGGTGCAAATAACCCCACATTTCTTCTTAATACAGGCTGACCAGTGTAGTGGCCTCCAGGGCTTCTTGGTCTTCCATAGCTTTGGTGGAGGTACCGGCTCAGGCTTCACGTCTCTTCTGATGGAACGGCTCTCGGTCGAGTACAGCAAGAAGTCAAAACTAGAGTTCTCCGTGTACCCTGCCCCGCAGGTCTCGACTGCTGTGGTGGAGCCCTACAACTCCATCCTGACCACCCACACCACCTTGGAGCACTCTGACTGCTCGTTCATGGTGGACAATGAAGCCATCTATGACATCTGTAACCGGAACCTCGACATTGAGCGTCCTACCTACACCAACCTCAACCGGCTGATCGGGCAAATCGTGTCGTCGGTCACGGCTTCCTTGAGGTTTAACGGAGCCTTGAATGTCGACCTCATAGAGTTCCAGACCAACCTGGTGCCGTACCCGCGTATCCACTTCCCGCTCACCACCTACGCCCCCATCATCTCGGCCGAAAAGGCTTACCACGAGCAGCTATCCGTGCCGGAGATCACCAACGCTTGCTTCGAGTTCTCCAACCAGATGGTGAAATGCGACCCTCGTCGGGGCAAATACATGGCTTGCTGCCTCCTCTACCGGGGCGACGTGGTACCCAAGGATGTCAACGCCGCCATTGCTGCCATCAAAACCAGGAGGTCCATCCAATTTGTAGACTGGTGCCCGACCGGTTTCAAGGTGGGCATCAACTACCAGCCGCCCACGGTGGTGCCCGGAGGCGACCTGGCTAAAGTGCAGCGGGCCGTCTGCATGCTAAGTAACACCACCGCCATTGCCGAGGCCTGGGCCCGGCTGGACCACAAGTTTGATCTGATGTACGCCAAGCGGGCCTTTGTTCACTGGTATGTGGGAGAAGGCATGGAAGAAGGCGAGTTCTCTGAGGCCCGGGAGGACCTGGCTGCCTTGGAGAAGGATTACGAAGAAGTGGGAAGAGATTCAGCTGATGGAGAGGAGGAAGATATGGATGAGGAATATTAGACCGTGTGGATTTGCGTGTGTGTTTGTGTATATGCGTGTGTGTGTGTGTGTGTCAATCTGCATGCAACCTGACAAAAAGTGGAGGCGAACCATACAATTGTATCAAAAGAACTAGGGATGGTTTAGCGCTGGAATTCTCTAACGTCAGTGTTTTTTTTTATCTTTTATCCGACTATTTGTAGTGTAACGATTCTAACGCACTGTACTTTCCTTGAATGCACTTCTGTTTTCCTGTGGCCTTTTAAAAAATTTTCTTGTCTTAGGACTGCATAAGGTTACTCTGCTGTGTGGGTCATGGGGTGGGGTGAGCAGGGGGAGCAAAGAGGGCCTTGTACTTGACTAGGCTGTAACCTGAGATTCCCTCCACACTGCATAGCAATGTGTGTGAAAGTACAGTAATACCTTGGTTTACAAGCACAATCCATTCCGGAAACCTGCTTGTAAACCAAAACACTCTTATATCAAAGCAGATTTCCCCATAAGAAATAACAGAAATTCAGATGATTCGTTCTGGGGCCCCATACACCACATACTATGCACACACAAAATGCCAAAGCTCACAAAAGAAGTTGGCTAGAAGTCCACGTCCACACCATGGTTTACGTACGTGGCTGTGGAATCTACTGTGCTTGGGACTAACAACTGGATTTGACTCTGTACAGTCGTACCTTGTATAAAGGAATTGTTTCAAATGAAATGCTATTAAGCAAATTTTCCTTTGTACAAATTTCTCATAGGAATGTGTTGAAAACAGATTAATTGCGACTGTTTTTCTATTGTACAGATTCGCCCATAGGTGATTCTGTTAAGCGATTTCCCCCTATCTCCAATTTTTTTTCCTTTAAGCAGATTTTCTGTTAAACAAACCACTTGTTACACGAGGGTTCACTGTATTTTTAATGTGACAATAATAAAGTGCAATTTGTAGCCCTCTACACACTTGACTTGCTGCCCCATGACTAGAAATGGTTTGAAAAAAAGAAAGAATGTTGAAAATTTTTAAAAAGAAAATAAGAAAAATAAAAAGAAAACCTTAACCTGCACGTTCCTGGCTGGTGCAAGGGAGACCTCCCTTCCTCTCTCCTTTCTCTGCTTTGGAGGCTGCCTGAGATCAAACGTTCCAGATAATCACCCAAACTCCGGCAGGGGGTGGGTGGGAGGGAGGGAGAGCCACCATTGGCTGAGTTGTGATCACGGGACCTGCTCCAGTGCTTGTATATCAAGACACAGCTTGTTGATCAAGGCAAAATTTAGAAGAAATGTTTGCTTGTCTTGCAAAGCGCTCTTAAACCAAGTTGTTCTTAAACCAAGGTATTACTGTTCTGTTCCCTGTATTATAGAGGGATGTATTAATCTACTTTGTACATTAATAAAAAAAAGCTATTGGACATATCTCGTATGGATTTATTTCAAGACGACTAACACAGATTGTTGTTGTGTCATGTGATCGGACTCCAAGAGATCCTATCCCCCACAACCCTCTTCAGTTCTTAAGCCCTGTGGTTTCCTTTAGAGAGTCAGTCCAGCTCGTGTTCGGCCTTTCTCTTTTCCTGCTTCCTTCCACCTTGCCTAACGTTACTGTCTTTTCTGGAGAACCCTGCCTTCTCATATTCTGCCCAAAGTAGGACAGCCTCCACAGATAGTTCTTCTGGCTTTATTTGATCTAATATCCACTTTTCCCTCTTTCTGACAATCCAGGATACCTGCAAAGCTTTCCTCCAAGCAGGTAGGGTTGTGGATGTTCTGTGTTAGAATGTACTGTTTAGTAGCTCTGCAGACTCTGTTTGCAATTATGCAAATTTTCTTAGGACTAATGTTGATTTTGTTGCATGAGTGATTGGAAAAGATGTGTACGGGCCACTGGAACCCTACCCCAACCCAATGAATGTTATTTTTCAGTCTACTGAGATTTCACCAGACATATGTAATTATAAGAGCTAGGAAGTTGCCTAATTAACAAGAAGGGGGGGGGTGAAAGGTAGAGTCTGCATTTCTGAGAGGTAGAGGCACAATTTACATGTGTACATGCAAAATGAAAGTAGATATTCCCAAGGGTGCTGGTTGTAAATGTCAGCTTTTTAAAGATGGATCCACCAACATCTTCCATTTCATAAAGAAAACTGGTCCAAATACTGTAATTTCTCACACTGCACCTGGTGCTCTAAGGACTAAAAGCTGGAGGCAGTCTCGTCCATGGTGGCAGTCATTGGGACAGAATCCTAAAATTTCCAAGGGCAGGAATTACGCTAATCTGCTGCAGGAAAAGGAAAAGTTGAGTTTTCTTAAAGATTATCCACATTTTATTTGGCCGAGGTCCTCCTGGGTGCTGGCCTGTTTCTTCAAATGTGGCTGATTACTGTTAGGAATGAGTGTCTTAAAATAAACTAAGCTATAAATTAGGCTCACCGCCGCCCTTAAATTCTAACTATTTTTAAACCAAAGTGATTGACATACGTTTGCATTATTAAATTAAAATTTTTACAGAATTAGTTTAGCCTATTTTTGTGATAGCGGCCAGGGTGTAAAAACTGGAGAAGGATTGATTCCCCATTGTCCAAGAGCAGCACAGATTAAACTGAATTAGATTGTTGGGAAATTATGAAGTATAAATACAGTAATTTAATAATCAATATTAAATGAAACTCAAGTTCCAACCTTGTTGCAATTACATAGATCCATATTTAAAACCCTGTTTTCAATTCAGAGCCTAAACAGCAAGGATTAAAAGAAACAACATTGTGGATGTTTTTAAGGAAAAAAAATCATTAGTACATTACTACTACCTTAGTGTAGTAATGTAACATTTAAAACTTATTCAAAATTAACTTAATTGTTTATATTGATGTCCACTCTTGCAAAGTCAGTGTCATCAAATTATATATTGTAGCTAATTACTCAGTTAATTAATTACTCCTTCCATTGTTCACTCATTCCAATATATATACAAGTGGTACCTTGTATAAAGGAATTAGTTCGCTCCAAATGAAATTCTGTTAACCAAATTGTCCTTTGTACAAATTTCCCGCAGGAATGCATTGAAAACTGATTAATCCCTAATCACGACTGTTTTTCTGTTGTATGGATTCTGTTAAACAATTTCCCCCATCTCTGAATTCTTTTTCCTTTCAGCGTATTTTCTGTTAAACAAACCGCATATGAGGGTACACGGTATATATAATTTATTTATACCATGCTCCCCTTCATTGCAGGTATCTGCCAACATAATTTTTAAATACCAGGACCAGCTCAAAACCACAACAAATGATGAAGTGGAGCCTGCATAATTACTTGGGAACTGCTCAGAGTGCTTTAAGTGCTATGGAGTGATATCTAAGGATCCTGCTTTTCTTTGCTTTGCTAGCATGACTTAATCAGACAGATTTTAGCCCTTGTGTTGTACAAATTTACCTCTGAAGTTTTGGAAGTGGTAGCCATATATGTCCGAAGAAATAGACCTCTCCATGAAAACATACATTAAAACATAATAGTGAATCTTTAAGGTACCACGTTTTTGTCTTTTTTGTTTTGTTTTGTTTCTTTGACTTTTGCCTGGAAAACTTTCCCCTGCGTCTGCATTGGTCATAAGGGGGCCAAGACTATTAGAGAGTTGACACTTACTAATGGGGACTGATTGAAGTGGGTTTATTCTTGTTTTGACTTAATTTAGCACAGCGAGTAAATCCACCTTTGAATCAATGAGGAGTTGACTCACTAAATCCTCCTGGGTTCGTTAAATGAGCCCTGGAAAGACGGAACGTATTGCCTCCTTCACAAGCTTTTCAAGCTAAATCTTGAAGAGCATTTGTTGGGAATGCTTATTATATATACATATTTATCACTGTTATTTTATGCTTGTTTATATGTATCTCTATCAGTTGCTCAGTCCTACAGTATGTTTAAGATTGGATTAATCTCTGCTCTTGCATGCAGCCTGACAAAATATTTTCCTTATGGGGGACCCCGGGGATGGTTTAACTTATCTTACATCATTGTGAGAAAAGGGAAATTATATTTGTTCAAGTCAACTTCCTTTAGGATTTGAGGCCACACAATCCTGAGAAAACCTCAAGCCCTAACGTCCCTGCAAACCTGCTCACCCACATCCACTGGCATATAAACTACTGTGGCTCTTGGCAATTGTATCCGTGGCTGTTTCCGCTCTGGGATCCATTTCAGCACTTTTATTAAATGCACAGTACAGTGGGACCCCGGCACCTGCTGGGGTCCAGTTCCAGGCCTTCCTGTGGATAATGAAAACCGTGGATAAGATAGAACACCAAAAAAAAACCAAAGTTGCTGTTTTCTGACAGGAGCTTGCTCTGCAGCTGCTGAATTATTTAATCTTTTTCCTCTTGTCAGCCGTGGATAACTGAACCCGGGGTTAATGAATCCGCGGATACAGGGGTCCTACTCTATTTCGATGTGGGAACACCTTTCTTTCTTTGAGGTCGGGGTGTTTCCAACTCCAGCGGCCCAATTCCTGCCAGAGGAGGTCAACCTGATGTGTCCTGGCACAGCAGATCAGCAGGAATCCCATCATCCCTTTATATTGGACCCCAAAACGCCGCCATTTTCCCCTCCGGCCAAGAGACCAGACTAGAGGCTCCTTGGCCTGAAGGCGGCGAAGGGCGGCGGGGCGGGGCTTCGAGGGAAGGCCGGGAGGGGGACGGGCCGTGGGCGTGTCTTATGCAAATCAGCGGCGCCCTGCCCCCCTCTCTCTCTCTCTCTCTCTCTCTCTCTCTCTTTCCTCAGCGGGAGGATGTCCGCGCGCGACAGGCGGAGGGTGAGTGGGTGGGCGGGTGGGCGGAGCCTCCGCAATTTCCCGAGCGACGGCCGTGCCAGCCAATCGGGTCGGGGCCTCACCGTGGGGGCGGGACTTCCGGGCCCGGAGCGCTGCGGGCGTGGAGGCGGAGGCGAGCGGTCGCCATGATCAAGAAGTTCGACAAGAAGGACGAGGAGTCCGGTAAGAAGCAAGCGGTGGGGAGGGGGGGGCGCAGAAGGGGCGCGTCCGTTGCTAGGCGGGTCGGGAAGCCACCCCCCCCTTCAGGCTGGCGGCCGGAAGCCCCGTAGCCGCACGTGGCTCCGCCCCTTTTGGGGGGGCGTGGCTTAGCGGGGCAGCGGTGTGGCTATGGGATGACAACGCCCATCATCCCCAGCTGGGAACTGGGGGTGGGGTGGGGGGAAAGAGATTTGAGGGGGGGGAAAGTCAAATTGGAGGAAGATCTTGGTCAAAGCGTCAATATGTGGGTGAAGGGGGGCAAGTAGAATAAAGTTGGGGGATGATGGGCGTTGTAGTGGGGTTTCCCCTTTCACAGTAGCAGCCATTCATTGACCCAGGAGGCTTTGGGGGGTGGGTGGGGTGGTAGTGATGGTGCAGCAGGGAGCCCCCCTCCCCTCCTCTCTATTCATTCCTGGCAAAAGCCTGGAAAAGGATCACCTTGCAGGTAGAAATGCAGCTCCACAGGGGTCCTTTCGGGTTCTCTTTCTCCCAGACCAGCCCTTGCAGCTGTTCCCAGAGTGGATGATTTTGCAGGTGTGCGAGGCAGCAGGTTCCATCGCTCCCAGGTTAACAAGACTGTGGGGTGTGTGGGGGTGATGGGAGTTGTAATCCCATGGGCCTGGATGGCGGGAGGCATGCCTGGGTTGCTGTTTTCAGGCAGGGTGGTTCAGCTCTGGACAAGGGCCTGCTCCGCCACCTCCAGCCCGTCTGCACATACGGTATGTCCTGAGCAGGTGCCACCGGGAGGAGAGTCAGCCTCATTTTGTGGCAAGCTTGGTGCCGGGTTCAAATGGGACTTGCATGCCATTCCTGGCTTTCGGCACCGTCTCCCCCACACCGTCAAGCTTATATATTGCAACCCTTTTCTTAGCCCCTTTTGATATTGGGGGAACGGGGATCTGCCACTGGCTGTGTTGAGGATGCCCCCGGGTCTGCCCCGCAGCGCACAGAGTTTCAAACAAGGGCATGGCACATGACAGAATAGCCCCCAAGGAGGAATGCAGCGTATTGCACGGGTTGGAAGGGGCCTCTAAAGCCATCGGGCCTGACCCCCTGCTTTATTTAGGCAGGAATCCAATTTAAAGCAGATATGACGGATGGCTGCCCAATTTTCTGAGTGCCTCCAGCGTGGGAGCGCTCACCACCTCCCAAAGTCATGGATCCCGTTGTTGTACTGCTTTAAGGCATGCCTGAACTTCGGCCCTCCTGATGTTTTGGACCACAACTCCCAGAATTCTAGATTGCCAGTGGCAAAGGACTGTGGGCGTTGCAGTCCACAACGTCTCTAAAGGACAGAAGTTTGGACATGCCTGCGTTGCGAAGTTTACCCTGATGTTTAGCCAAAATCCAACTTCCTGTCACCTTGAGCCCATTCTTATGCGTCCTGCACTCTGAGATGATTGAGAACCAATCTTGACCCTCCTCTGTAGGACAGCATTTCAGTTCTTTGAAAAATGCTCTCCTCTCTCAGTCTCCTTTCCTCAAGGATAAACATGGCTAGTTTTTTCAGTCATTCCTCCAAAGGCTTGGTCTCCCGTCCCCTGATCGTCCTGGTTGCCCTTCTCTGAACTTGCTCTAATTTGCCAGCATCCTTGAAGTGTGGTGCCCAGAAGTAAACACAGTATTCAAGATGAGACCTATCCAGTGCTGAATAGAGGGGAAATAATGCTTTATTATGGGGATTTGGTCTCTATACTGTACTTCTGTTAATGCGGCCTAAAATAGCATTGATTGATTTATAGCCATATTTGCGGGACCCTCCTTTTAAGCCTTGGCGACCACACGTATCCCCATCACGGCTTGTCACCTGAGATGGATTTTTCCTTCAGAAATCTGTCCAATCCCCTTTTAAAGGCATCGAGACCAGATGCAGCCGCCACCACGTCCTGCGGCAAGGAGTTCCATAGGTTGGTCTGTTGTGGGTCCGAGGGACTGCAAACTTGGCTGGAATGCCAACAGCACAGGAGAATTTTCACAGTCAGAGATTGAGTCATCTCTTTGGGAGGGTCTCACTGCTGTTACTGAGCTTGTCATAGAGATATTCTTGTAAATTTTTATTGCTTTGACCACCACTGCTCTATGGAAGTGTTCTGTGCCATGGGGATATCTGCTGACATTGGGTGGTGTGGCTTTTCCCCCTTTTCCTTCTTCAGGGAGTGGCTCCAACCCCTTCCAGCATTTGGAGAAGAGCGCGATTCTCCAGGAGGTACGGCTGGATCTTTCTCTGTGTTATTAATTCAGCGGTAGGCAAGGGCCGAGCTCTCTTAAATCAGGTTTGAAATGTGTTAAGGCCGAGTTGTTGTCTTTCTAGAGTTCTGTTCCCCGTGGGCTCCCCATGTGGCCTTTCCTGTGGCGGTGGCCCTTGAGCCTGCCTTTCCCACATCTGGCAGCTGCTGGCATCTTTGTCTGAACCACTGTTTCCGTGTAGAGCAGTGGTCCCCAACCGTGGGTCCCTAGATGTTTTTGGACTACAACTCCCAGAAGCCTTCACCACTAGCTGTGCCAGCCAGGTTGGTAGTTCAAGAACATCTGGGGAATCAAAGGTTGGAGAATCACTGATGTAGAGGAATGCCACCACGGTTGAGAGCAGTGGTTCTCGCACGTGGGGTCCCCAGATGTTATTGGATAGCAGCTTCCAGGAGCCCTGGCCTTTGCAGTTAGTGGTGAAGGCTTCTGGGAGTTGCAGTCCAAGAACATCTGGGGACCCCACGTGTGAGAACAAGCGGCTCAGACAGTGGTGTCCAAACTTTGGCCCTCCAGATATTTTGGACCACAACTCCCAGAATTCCCAGCCTAGGTTGCCAGTGACAAAGGACTGTTGGAGTTGTGGTCCAAAACATCTGGAGGGCCAAGTTTTGGACATCTCTGGGCTAAGAGAACCAAGATAAAATTATATGTACAGTGGGTACCAAAGGGGACTTGAGCTGTTCCCCAAGCGGTTCCCAAAAGCATCAGCTTCTCACAAACAGTTAGTCTTACAGCCTTCACCTCCAGCCCAGAATCTGGAGCCTCATTCTGCATCAACATTTGGCGCCACGAGGCAGGGATTTAAGACTTCATGGTGATCAGGTTCCCACCTCCTGAAGCCAAGAGCCCAATTCAAGAAACCTATCGGGGATTTTATGCACCCTTAGGATATTCCGGCAAGGTCTGGTCAGCAAAGCAGAAGCCCTGGCTTGCTTTGATTTTCCGGCCACCGGCGGTCAAGCTTTGAGGGCTGCCAGACACATCATCATTTTGTTTGGGATGGTCCTAATACTTTTGTCGTTGCCAAACTGATCTGGATCGTCCTAGCGGAATAAGCTGAGCATTCCCCAGGCTTTCGCTACCCTTTTCCTGACAAGACGTAAGGAGTGTATGTTTCCAAAATCCAAGTCGAAACAGTGATAGAACACAATATCTTCATCTCTTCCCATGAGATGCGTGGATGAGGCGATGGTGTCGAGAGGAGGGCTTTAGATTTGTCAGGAACTGGAGAACATTTTAGGACAAGCCAAACCTGTTCAGGAGGGACGGGTTGCACTTGAATTATGATGGGACCAGATTGCTGGCACTCAACCTCAAAAAGGCTGCAGAGCAGCTTTTAAACTGATAACTGGGGGAAAGCCGACAGGAGCTGAGTGGCATCCGGTTCGGAACACCTCATCCACAGGGAATGAGGTTGGAAAGGGTAGAGAATCACATAGAGATGACATAGCAGGTATTAGTACTGGGAGAATAATGGAATGTGATAGTTTGTCTACTGAAAATAATACCTGTGGGGGGGAAAGAACCAGATACGAGAGGGACAGACCCCCTTGAGTTTGCCAGACCTGAGGAAGGCTGTTGAGGGCAGGGCTTTGCGGAGACCATAAGAACATAAGAAGAGCCCTGCTGGATCAGGCCAAAGGCCCAGCTAGTCCAGCTTCCTGTCTCTCACAGCGGCCCCACCAGATGCCTCTGGGAGTGCATGAGACTAGATCTCTGTCTCCTGCTACCACTCCCCTGCATCTGGCCCTTGAAAGACTCTGGTTTCAAGCCTGGAGATGACACATCTCCATCATGGTTTGTATCCTGTAATGGTGGACTTTTCCTCCAGGAATCTGTCCAATCCCCTTTTGAAGGCATCCAGGCCAGATGCCATCACCACCTCCTGTGGCAGGGAGTTCCACAGACTAATAACGCACTGGGTGAAAAAAATACTTTCTTTTTTGTGTTCTCACTCTCCCAGCCCTCAATTTGAGTGTATGTCCCCTAGTTCTGGTATTTTATAAGAGGGACAAGAGCACTCATTCACTGGGTGGCCATGAGTTGGCCGTGACTTGTAGCGGCATGTTGAATTGCAGGAGAAGGAGACTAAAAATGGGTCAGGGTTAGGGAGAGAACAGCTTTGCATACGGACGGTGAAGAAGAAACAGTGGAGAAACATTGACCCTTTCCTGGCAGCCTCATGTGATCTTCAGTTTGGGAGGGCGAGTAAGAAGACGGAGCGTTATTTGACATTCCAATCTGGACAACGCAAAGCTCCATCCCCAAAATCTACTCTGGGTTTTTCTAGCTGTCATGAGTTGACTGCTCTGCACCCAGCTTCTCTCTCAAGCCATTCACACCGGCCAGGATCAGGGATTTTCTGCAAGTGGGTTTTGTTGCAGGGGTGGGTTTTTTGCCTCCCCCCCCCCCGAGAGGGATATTTCTTTTGTGACGTACGGGCTCCCCTTTTCTGCCCTTTTTACACAATTTCACCCCAGGCTCGGATCTTTAACGAGACCCCCATCAATCCAAGGAGATGCCTGCACATCCTCACCAAGATCCTTTACCTGCTGAACCAGGTAAGCAGAGTTATATTCATATAAATTGCTTGCTGTTTGTGGCTTACGGTAGGCGTGGACGACAACCAGAGGTTGGGGCCTCTCTCTTCGGGGGGATCATCTCCTCTCGGGTCATGCACACAAAAGGAATTGAATTTGTTTGGGCCTTTTCACACGACCCCTAAGATCCGCTGGTCCCTTAAATTCGGACCAGAGATCTTGGGGGTTCGTTTCTGTTCCTCCATCCCCACCCCTCAGCACTTCCTGCTCCTGTCGGCATGAGGGGAGGGAGGGAAAAAAAGGACAAAAGAAGCCTTTACTAACCTGCCAGTGCCGGTCGAAGTTGCCACGAGCCCCATTACTTCCTGGTTCCTTCTCAAGGGGCTCTTAAAGGGGCGGGAGGCAAAAAAACAACAGACAAGCCAGGAGAGCCCAGCACTCTTATCCGCATCAAATTTTTTATCACCTCCAAAGAGAAGGTACAAGGAAAGTGCGCTGGGTCGCGCTAAAGTGGGCGGGGTCGCACTTAATTGTCTGCAAACTCCAGAGCTGGTGGGAAAACATTTCTAAGCTCCGGAGCTGGGAGCCATTTGCAGCGCAGCTTAGAGGTCGTGTATAAACGCCCTTTGTTTTTGAAAATCTGTTGTATTTTAGGATGATCAAGTTCCTTCATTCCCCCCCCCCAGCTCCATTGATTTTTAATCAAAGATTGGTTGACCTTCACTAAAGGATAGGTTTAATTTACACACACACACACACACACACACACACACACACACACACACACACACACATTTTAGAAGGAGATACTAGAGGTGAAAATTGGCTTCATTATGCAGCTTAGATTTGTGGAGCGTTAAATAGTTTCCTTCCAGGCTAGACTGTAACTGGCACCACCAAATAATGCAATATGAATCTTGATTGTGTTGTGTGCCATCAAGACGGAACTGACTTGGAGTGACCCTGTCTGAGCTTTCGAGGCAAGTGAGATATATTTAAGGAGTAGTTTCTCTGCTTCCACTCCCCTAGTGAGTTTCCATAGCTGAGCGAGGTTTGAACCGAGGCCGGGAAGAAGTAGTGGATTCAAACGGTCTGAATGCAAGGAACGAGTAGTGAAGACCGTAAAATGTGAAGATTGAAGAGGTAGTAAAACGTGTGAGTCAGAAATCATTGTTTTTACACTAAGCCTTCAAATGAAAGAAGGTTTTGTTTTGTGCCTAAATGGATCTGCTCATGATTTTTTTATTTGTCGTGGCCTCAGGGCTTCCTTCTCCTCTGGGTCAAGTGTTTCCCCTTTCCTTCATGCCTGAGTACAGTAGGGAGGAAAGAGAGAGAAGATGTTACGAGAGGGTTTAGCTAGGACTCGGGAGCTCTCAAACCCTATTGAGATGTAGACCTTCATGGAAGAACGGTCTACCTCTCCTTGAATGGGTCACCCAACTCAGGGACCCTGTGAGTGTCTTCATAAATCAGAACGCAACAGGGCAGCCCAGGATGAACACAAGATGGAGGAGGCAGGCAGAGGGACTTGTGGTGTTCCAGGTTTTTTTTTTTTTCACGGTCGGGAGGTCAGCCTGAAGTTTGTGCAACCAAAAGAGATGTTTGAAGGCAAGACCAGCTTTGTCAAAGCTCCCGTCTGATACTTCGGCTCATATCCTCTGCCTCTTTAGGGAGAACATTTTGGAACGACGGAGGCCACGGAAGCCTTCTTTGCCATGACGAGGCTGTTCCAGTCAAACGATGTAAGTGGCTAACGAATCGTCCTCTTCCTGGGCCCCAGACTGCACGGAGAACCACCTGTTTTGTATATTGACATGGTGGCGGTGCGTGGATCTGGCAAACTCACCACTTTGGATTATAAACTCCCAGAATCCCCCAGCCAGCATTCTAAAGGGGTTCTCTGGTAGTTGTAGTCCAAGCATTTAAAAAGGGGGGGGGGTAATTTTCCCTTTTTATGCTTGGACTACAACTTTTCCCAACCTTCGGTCTATTTTCCATCCTTCCATCATCTGGAGGGCGCTGGTTGGGAATGTGACAAATAATTATGCTTAACTATTTATCTCTAGCATTAGGGGTCCCTGTCTGGGGGGGGGGCACTGTATAGGTCACCTTGGTTTCTCTTGGCCTGCAGAATACAGTGGTGCCTCAAAATACAATCGCTTTGAGTTATGAAAAACTCGAGTTACGAAAGGAAATCATTGGAAATGGGGATGCCTTGGTGAGGACTTTTTTTTTCTGTAACAGAAATCACCGCTGGAGCTTCCATTTCCAATGATTATCTTTCATTATGGAGTGCCGCCCCGTGCGTGCTGTGCATAGAGTTTCCAGAACCAGGGCATCCGTTTCCAATGATTTCCTTTCGAATTGGAAACCGATGCCCTGGTTCCAGAAACACTATGCCCCACATGCACCGGGCGGCACTTGGTATTGAACCGCCGCCCCAAAGTGGCTGTCAAAAAGTCAGTGCCAGCAAAGCAGGAGAAAAGCTTCCCTGCCTTGCTGGGTTTGGGGGAAACCCCTCAATGAAGCCAGCAGCCCAAGAACGGCTTTGACAACTTGACACTCAGCAGCCTTCTGCTGCCGGTTGATTGAGGACTTAGGATTTAGGGTGGGTGGTGGGAGGACCTGCTCATCTTGGCGACCGGACCACCCTCACTCTTGGGTCCCACAGTTATGTCCGGTGCTGGATCGCCTTCCCTGATCTTTGACTGGGAAGATCAGGCAGCAGGCGAGGAGCCCAGCTGAGGGAAGAGTGATAGAGAACCGAATTGATTTTTCAGGGGGATTTTAATTGCCTGGATTTACATCAGAGGGATTTTTAACTCCACAGATAGATTGGGACTGCCATCGAGTTTCTGAACTTTGACCAAATTTTTCTGGCTGCAGAGCAGGAGTTGACTGGATGCCCAAAGCAGAAATAGCTTCCACTTCTCCAAAGAGGGCCAACCCTTTCTTTCATTAACTGGCACTTACAGTCTCAATAGCTCTCTCTCAGACATTCCATTAGGAATTACAAACCCTCTGGCCTGTCAAAGGGCATGCAAGACTCAGGGAGAGGGATCCCACACCGGATGGAAGCAGCTTGGGCAAAGCAGGGTCACAGTGATCCTCTTTGAGCCCGGGCCGCTTGCGATTAACCCCTGCCGGTGGGAGTGAAGGCGATTGTCAGCCGCCCGCCTGGTGCTTGGAAACGAAAGGCCGATTCATCCCATCAAGCTGGCTCCTACTTGGAGGCTTTGTTCCCAAGTGCTGGGCGGGTGCCGAGGGTGGGCGAATCCCTTCACTCCGCTGGATCGAAGTCCAGCTCCCGCTGGGTGCCCAGGGGGAAAAGGAGGCATTGGAGCAAACTGGATCACAGAACCTGAGAGCCAAAGGCAGTTTTTTTCCATGCACCTGCCACAACAGAAGGCGGGGTTCAAATATTTTTCATTATCTCCCCTTCCCCTTATGGAGAGCCACGTCCCTTCTTGAGAAATGGAATTTGAAGATATCCTCAAGAATAAATCCAGAATTGCCAGCGTGTTCTTGTTTCTCTCTCTTCCCGGCCTTCTGTTGTTTGGGGACATAGCTCTGGTAATGGTTGTTAACCTTTTAGTTCCGTGAGTTTAATCTGGCTGTTTTTTTTTCCCCCTCCATAGCAAACCTTAAGGAGAATGTGTTACCTGACAATCAAGGAGATGGCCAGCATTTCGGAGGATGTCATCATCGTTACCAGCAGGTTTCCCATCTTTAATTAACAGTTACATTGTGCGGTACCTGGTTCTAGTTGTGTGTTCATGCTTCTGTCCCACTGAGGTGCTTCAAATAGTTTTAGATTATTGTTAGGGCAGTGTTGGCGAACGTATGGCACGGGTGCCAAAGGGGGCCCTCGGAGCTCCTTCTGTGGGCACCTGGCATTGCCCCTTCACACCCACCTGTATTCTGGTTAAATGGCTGTATTGGCACTTTTTGAAAAATTAGTGGTTTTTGAATCGCAGTTTGGGCACTTGGTCTCTAAAAGGTTCGCCATCACTGTGTTAGGGCATTTTCTATCTATACCTTAGCCTGAAACATTTTAAGATATAGAGCAGAATTTAGAAATTTAATGGAATAATCGGTTATAGGAAGCAGAGAGGACATGAAACAATTTCAGGCAAAAATCAAAGAAAAACAAAACAAAACAAAAGACGCAAACATGTGTCACCTTAAAGACTAACTTTCATATTTTAATGTGACGTTTCGTGCACATGTGCACTTCTTCGAGACATAGCCGCAGAATGAGGTGTGGGATATAATATGAGATGAGATATAAATTTCATACCAGATAACATCATTTCAAAGGGAAAACCCATACAACAGGAGAGATAAATGATCTTATGCTTTGGCAAGGACTCACTTGATAATCCCGACTAGCTTAAACCCATTACATCACTGGGAACCTTGCCGATCGGTAAGTTTTTGTACTTTTCACTGATTCAAAGGCTTTTAATTAGGCCTAACAATTAGATTTAGGCCTTAACTGACAGCCGTAAACGTAGATGCTGGACTGGGGTGTGAAACCCAATCCTTGACTTCAGATCCTGCCTCCTGCCTCAACTAAGACAGGCGTGCCTGGTGAAAATCATCTTGCCAAGGTCTTCCTGTCTAAGATTAACCTGCTGGCAAACCACATCTTTTGCCATGTTTTCATTTATGGCACTGGCTTTCAAGAAGTCGGTGTTGTCCACAAAAGCTGGTAATGATTTTTTTATTTTTATTTTTAATTTGTGGCCTATAAAGGTACCACCTATAGCAGTGTTGGCAAAACCTATGGCAGTGTTCTACCTCAGAGGATAGATTGTTGCCAATGAAAGAACATGCTGAAATCTTGTAGTTTCTAAAGCTGCACGATCTTCCTTCCCTTCCTTCCTTCCTTTTACCCCACCTTTCTGCTGAAAAAGGACCCACAGTAACTTGCATCATTTAAAAAGACAATAGGTCTTTTTGTGGGCACCTAACATCACCCCTTCACAGGCACCTGTATTAAAGTTAAATTGCTGTATTAGCACTTTGCAAAAAATAAGTGGGTGTTGAATCGCAGTTTGGGCACTCGGTTTCTCAAAGGTTCGACATCACTGACCTATAGCTTACTCTTGCATTTGTATTTTGTAATGGCCACACGGCTCCCCACTTTTTTATTATCCAGAAGTTTGCTGTTAGATCATCATGACAACCTTGTAGAGGTAGAAATACCTGTCTCTCTCGGCCCAAGCCGATGTGGGAGCAAGGTGTTGTTAGACACCAAGGTTGTTAGGGTTAAGCACGGGGGCAGAAAAGACGGGGACTTCCCAGTGGCCCAAAGATGGCAGCCATGGCATGATCACACATACTCCATGAAGTGAGGAAGGGGATGGTGTCTGGAGCCCTCTGGCATCACACACACACACACACACACCCACACACACCCTGTTTTAATTTCTTGTAAAGTTTTTCCACTAAAAGGAGCTTTTGGTTAAAAACATACATGCCACACAGAGGTTCCAGGCACAGGTGGGCCTCAGGAGATTGCCTTCTCCTGCTTTCAAATAAAATCAAGGATTTTTAATTGAGCTGAGGCAAATCTAGTGACTTTAGGTTGGAGCTGTTCTATACCGTGATCTGGAAGTGCTGGGTTTGACTCCGTCTGCTGCGTTTTGGGCCCTCTGGAGCTTCTGCCTGTTTTCAGAAGTCCCCCCAGTTTATTTCCTAGTCATCCGGCCTGGGGACTGCCAAAGCCCTCTCCTTGTCTAAATTTACGCCACGACTCGGTGTTAACAGGGATGGGTCTCTTCGTCCTTGCAGCCTGACCAAAGACATGACGGGCAAAGAGGACGTCTACCGAGGCCCTGCCATTCGTGCGCTCTGTCGGATCACGGATGTAAGTACAGTACCAGGCCCTCCGGTCGTACCAGGGGGTGGGTGAGAAAAGGGAAAAGAGTTTGTAGAGCAGCTGGCTTCGAGACCACGTTTGGTATTCCCGGCCTTTTGCTTTCTGGAGGCTCCAAAAGGAATGACCCAAAGGAGCGAATAATTGTGTCTGGAAATATCGCTTTCATCTTTCCCCTTTCATAGAATCATAGAATTGGAAGAAGCCTCAAGGGCCATCCAGCCCAACCCCCTGCCATGCAGGAACCCCCATCACAATATTTCTGACAGATGTCCATCCAGACTCTGCTTAAAAACCTCCTCCAAAGAAGGAGACTCCACCACCCTCCTTTGTGGCAGCATCTTCCCCTGCCGAACAGCTCTAACCATCACGAAGTTCTTCCGAATGTTCAAATGGAATCTTTTTTCCTGTACTCTGAAACCATTGCTCCGAGTCCTAGTCTCTGAAGCCACGGAAAACAAGCCAGCTCCATCTTCGACATGACATCCTTTCAAATATTTAAGCATAGCTATCATACCCCCTTTCAGCCTTCTTTTTTTAAGGCTAAACATTCCCAGCTTCCTAAGCTGCTCCTCATATGACATTTCTTCCAGACCTTTAACCATCTTGGTCACCCTCCTCTGGACCCGCTCGAGGTTGTCAACATCCTTTTAAAATTGGGGTGCACAGAACCGGACACAGGACTCCAGGTGGGGTCTGACCAGAGCAGAATAGAGCGGTACTATCACTTCCCTTGATCTAGCCACTATGGTTCTGTTGATGCAACCAACAGATTGGACATAGGGTTGACCTGTTTTCTCTTTTGCAGAGTGGGAGCGCTCACCACCTCCCAAAGTCATTGTTTCCATTGTCATACCGCTCCTAACAGTTAGGAAGTTTTTCCTGATACAGTATTCAACCAAAACCTGTCTTCCTGTCGCTTGAATCCCTTGTTGCGTGTCCTACATTCTGGGTTGTTTGAGAACAGATCCTAACCTCTGGATAACAACCTTTCATGTATTTTAAAAGTGCCTATATCTCCCCTGAGTTTTCTTTCTTTAAGACTAGAAGCATTTATCCTAAAATAGGAAGTTTTTTTAAAAAAGCAAGTTGGATTAGAATTCCCCAGCTGGCATGGTTCAGTTTTTTTAAAGGAACTTTTTCAGGCTCTGAGTGAGTTCCTTCGGAAGATTTGCCCAGGTACTGAGATGTGTCTGAACTCACAAAACACGATCCATTCCTTAGAAGGCCCAATTCTCAGATTCTGGCCAAAATGCTTCTTGGGAGAACATCAACCCTCCTTTTCTTTGGAACTCCCTGCCACAGGATGTGGTGATGGCATCTGGCCTGGATGCCTTCAAAAGGGGATTGGACAGATTCCTAGAGGAAAAGTCCATCACGGGTTACAAACCATGATGGAGATGTGTAATCTCTAGGCTTTAAACCAGGGTACTTCAAGGGCCAGATGCAGGGGAGTGGTATCAGGAGACAGATATCTAGTCTCATGCGCTCCTAAACGCATCTGGTGGGGCCGCTGTGAGATACAGGAAGCTGGACTAGATGGGCCTTTGGCCTGATCCAGCAGGGCTCTTCTTATGTTCTTATGTTCTTATGTTCTTCCCCATTTCCCAGGGAACGATGCTGCAGGCCATTGAGAGGTACATGAAGCAGGCCATTGTGGACAAAGTCCCCAGCGTATCCAGCTCGGCCCTGGTGTCGTCCTTGGTAAGTGGCGAGGTCTCGGAGCCGTCTTCTACTGGCCATCGTTGGTTGGGCAGCCCAGCAGCTCAGCCTGCTCCACTCTTTGGCACCTGCTTCTCTGCCCCCTTCGTCTCCGGCCTGCCTTGCTTTTCGGACGTATTTTGCCTGCTGTCCAGATTCTTTGCTTTGGCCCAGGAGTGGGGAATGACTCGGAGATGCTGGGAACTCAGTTTGTTGTGCCGATTGTCCAACGACTTCATTGGCTGCCCATTGGTTTCCGGGCCCAATTCAAGGTGCTGGTTATGACCTTTAAAGCCCTGTACAGTTCAGGAACAGGATATCTGAGAAACCGCCTCCTTCCATATAATACGGTCCATCCCCTTAGGTCATCACAGAAGGCCCTGCTACGAGTGCCACCACCCAGGGAGGTAAGTGGGGTGGCGGCAAGAAACAGGGCCTTCTCAGTAGTGGCACCAGTATTACGGAATTCCCTTCCCTTTTGAGCTAAGAACGGCCTTTTCCCTGGAAACATTTAAGCGAGGCCTTAAGACGTTTTTATTTAGGCAAGCCTTCTGAGCCTCCAGCCTTTTTAGAAATTCTTTAATTTAAACATCTTAATACTTAGTTTTTAGCAAATGGGGCCTTTTTAAAATCTGCTGCTTCTGCTGTTTTTTAGTATTGTCTTTTATAGTGTATTTATTGCTATTTAAACATTGACCTTGTTGTTGTTTTTAACATTGATTATGATTTTCTTTTGCTGTTGTTGTAAGCCGCCTTGGGTCCCCTCGGGGAGAAAGGCGGCATAAAAATAAAGTTTGTTTGTTTATTATTATTATTATTATTATTATTATTATTATTATTATTATTATTATTATTATTATTATTATTATTATTATTATTATTATTATTATTATTATTATTGACCTCAGGCGGATGGAAGGCTGAGTGAACCTTGAACTGGGATTGAACCCTTGGGTAGGGTTTTGACTGGAGTACTGCACTTTTAACCTCTGTACCATGAAGCTTCTGTTTGGACCATGGTCCCTAACAGCTTCTCTGTCTCCATTAGTTCTCCTGTTCATTTGCTACTCCCTTCTCCTGGTACTATTTTAGAGTTCTGAAAATACTGCAGAATTTTTTTTCCTGTTCGGGCTCATATCCTTCCCTCTCCCAATAAGTGTCTTAAGAACTAGGCCAAAAAGACCTTGAGCTGGACTCATGTAGCTGAATTTGAGTATTTTAGAGTAATGAAGCTTTTGAATTTACGGCTTTCGAACCTTGACAGAGCTCTGTCAAACATAACTATGGCTTGGGACCTGCATACCTGGCGGAGCGGATCTCCCAGAGATCAGCTGAGGCCTGACTTACTAGAACGTCGCAGGCGCTCTCACTCCAGGTCACCATGCCCAGGGAGGCTAGGAAAGGGATACCCCACAACCGAGCCTTTTCTGTGGCTGGCCCCTCGCCTTGGAATCATCTCCCGAATGAGCCGTGACTTGCATAATCCCTGCCTGCCTTCAAAAAAGCCTTCAAGACCTGGCTTTTCTGGGAGGCATTTGGCAATCTTTAATTTAATTTAATTTAATTTAATTTAATTTAATTCCCCCATTTTTGTGCTGTATTCTGCCATGTGCTGACACACACACACACACACACACACACACACACACACACACACACACACACACACACACACAGTGGCACCTTGTATAAAGGAATTAATTCGTTCCAAATGAAATTCTGTTAAGCAAATTTTCCTTTATACAAATTTCCCATAGGACTGCATTGAAAACAGAGCATTTATTTATTATTTATTTATTTGTTGCATTTCTATACCGCACCTTCTTCCAAACTGGAACTCAGGACGGTTTACAGCTGTAAAAAAAGTGAGAATATACAGTTAAAAACATATAATCCCTATTGTGAACATTTTTATGTTGTATGGATTTGCCCCATAGTCAATTCTGTTAAGCAAATTTCCCCTATATCTGGAATTTTTTTATGCTGTACAGATTTTAGGTTATACAAACCGTTTGTTATACAAGGTCCACTGTGTCTGTCTGTCTGTCTGTCTATCTATCTATCTATCTATCTGTCTGTCTATCTATCTGTCTGTCTGTCTGTCTGTCTGTCTGTCTGTCTGTCTGTTTTTATTATTAATCTAATCTATTTATCTACTCCCTTGTTTTATTCCTCTGCTGTTTGATTGGTGTTGTTAACTGCCTGGAGTTCCTCCGGAAGATGGCGTTAAAAAAATAAATAAATAAATAAATATTGAAGCAGGGCATTTAAAAAGAACGCAGATCTGCGAGGATCAGGTCCTTCCGATTCATTTGTCTGCTGCCGGAAAAAATAACCCACCCACCCCCAGAAATAGTATTTATACATATTTCCAGGGTGGGTTTTTTTTTTATCAGAACAGCCTCTGACCAGATGAGGTGGGGCCGGGAAGCACCGAACACCTGTTCGGCCAATAAACAAACCCGCACGAAGCGGTGAATCGGCAGTTCGTGCCCATCTCTCATCACGACGATGGGTTTCTGTGCAATGTCTTTCAGCACATGATGAAAATCAACTACGACGTGGTCAAGCGGTGGATAAATGAAGCCCAGGAAGCTGCTTCCAGTGACAATATCATGGTGCAGGTAAGAGTGGAGCTCTCACCTTTCTGATTCAGATCTGTCGAGACTGCATGAGCTCAAAAATCATTTTAAAGAATAATACAGCGGTCCCCCTCCCTTTCGCGGTTCATGTACTGCAGTCCCGCTATATCGCGGGACCACAGTACATGGGGAAAAAAGGCCCCCTGGGTTAATGGGGGGAAGGCCTGTTTCAGGCCTCCCATACTTACCCTCAATCTAACGCTGTCCCGAACGGGCCTGCGAGGGCCTTCCCAGGCCTTCTGGAGGCCCCAAAAGGGCCTCCCTGCGAACCAGAAGTGACTTCCGGAATCCAGATGGCTGAAAATCATTTTTGAGGCCTCCGGTAAGTACAGGAGCCCCCAGGTAGGCGCCCCAGGGCCGACCTGACCTGCATCCGCATATTGCGGATTTTCAATTATTGCGGGTCGGGTCCCTAACCCCCGCGATAGGTGTGTGTGTTTGGGGGGGTCACTGTACTCGCTCCTGTTACGCTGTGGAAGCTGCGGGAACTTCTGGACTGAAGTTGGAAATGTTTCCTTTCTGAAAATGGCCACTGCTAATGACACTATCAGCCTTAGGCTGCATCAGCTACATCAACAGGATTTCCGCCGTTCTGTTATTCCAACTACTTTAACTTAACTATGTTCCTTGTAACATTACTTCCAATAATGGGCTGGGGCTGGGGCAGTTCTTTCTAACAAACAGGCTTTTAACAGTCATGACGGAGGTTTTTTTTTTTAAATTGAGATAGTTTCTAACGTTTTACACATTTTTAATCCATGTATTTTAATCTATTATGTAGTTTAATTGTTTCTAATTTTGAACAATTTTAAATTTTATCCTTTTAATTCTGCAAGGGGCCTTATAGAAAGAAAGGTGGCTTATAAATTATACAGACAGACAGATACTGTATGTATTTTGCAAAGAGACCTCTTTGGAGTTTAAAAAAAAGTTATCCCACTGCAGTTCTGGAGAGAAGAGAGAGCAGATAGAACAAGCTCAGATGCTGGATAGCTCAGGTGTTTAGGTCTCTGCAGGTACAGAGTTTGGTTCCTCCCTGTGCCGCCTTGAAAGGGGCTGGACTGGATGGTCCTTAGGGGTCCCCCCTTGCTCTACAGATCTAAGATTAAGATTATGGCTAATTCCCACTCAAGAAACAAAACATCAATGGAGAAATATACCTGGAAGGTCCCTAGGGACTATTGAAGGAGCTGTAAATACAGAGTGAAAATCAGTTAAGGATCTGAAGGACCCCCTTATCAGTACCCACTGATCCAGTTACCCAATTAAAATATTAAAAATATTTTCCCAGGAGTATGTATTTCTAACCATAACATTACCAGAACTGTCCACTAGAAGGGGCTAGAGACCATGTTATGTATAGCATTCCTTAGAAAAATATATTTCCACATTACCAGAACTGAGCACTAGAGGGAGCCAGAGAGGATGTGTTTGCTATTATATTAGTGTTCGTTATTATCCACGTTTTTCAGCATCCACAGGGCAGGGTATTTTCCTATTTTACTCCCTGAGCAAGCTCAGAAACTGTCCCGCTGTTTGCATGATGCACCATTGCCCAGGCAGAGAGCCAGAAGACGATTCTGATCTTGCCATTGGTCAGAGGCACGGGACCACCTCTTTTTGTCTCTCGTCCCTCCGCCACCCACCCACCCTGCCCATCCCGCCTGGCAGTACCATGCTTTAGGGCTTCTGTACCACCTTCGGAAGAACGACCGCCTTGCCGTCTCCAAGATGCTGAACAAGTTCACCAAATCAGGACTGAAATCCCAGTTTGCCTACTGCATGCTGATTCGGATCGCCAGCCGCCTCCTGAAGGAGTCCGAGGAGGGGTAAGGGCCCCTTGAAGGGTTGGGTCGGCAAAGATGTGGGGATGGCATCTGGCCTTGACGCCTTCATAAGGGTTATTGGACAGATTCCTGGAGGAGAAGTCCCTCCCAGGTGACAAGCCATGATGGAGATGTGTCATCTCCTGTCTTAAAACCAGGGTCCTTCAAGGGCCAGAGGCAGGGGAGTGGTATCAGGAGACAGAGATCTCTCAGCCTTAAAGCCAGGGTCCTTCAAGGGCCAGATGCAGGGGAGTGGTATCAGGAGACAGAGATCTAGTCTCGTGCGCTCCCAGACGCATCTGGTGGGGCCACTGTGAGATAAAGGAAGCTGGACTAGATGGGCCTTTGGCCTGATCCAGCATGGCTCCTCTTACGCTACACAAGGCCTTTCATGGCCTTTTATATTATTTTGCCCGCCTTGAAAAACTTAATTTCAGACTTTCAACCTAAATGTTGTTCTGCTGATTTTAAATGTTTTTGTGTGTATCGTTATTTAATATGTCATTTTCCTTTCATTTCCTTTTGTTCCTATTTTTTGAATGTTGTTATTCTGTCCTTTAGAGAATGTTGTAAAAAAAAAAAAAAAAGAGTGGCCTTTATAGCTATATAGGTGGTATAAAAATCAATCAATCAATCAATCAATCAATCAATCAATCAATCAATCAATCAAAAGGGAGATTAATGGAGTGAGCAGGATCAGAACCTCTCCTGTGGCAGGAAATTTATTTATTTATTTATTTATTTGTTGAACTTATACAAACATCTTCCCAGAGGGAACCAGTCCAAAGATAAAACAAGTAAACAGGATATAAAACTTGAACAACAGAGGGCAAGTTTCAGGCCCTGAAAATGGGATAAAGGGGGGAATGCAAATAGGAAAACTTTAATGTTATGCCAAAGGCCTCTCTGAAAAGGATGAGGGCAAGGATTCACAAACCTCTCCTGTATCCAGTCCAAAGAAGGCTGTTACCAGGAATTTTAATACAGTACATGGATCCTGCAGGCACGGGGATCCTACCGAATTTAAAGAAGTAAAGTGTCCTAAGACACTTAGGATGAGTTTGGGGAAGGGGCGTAGCCTTAGCCTCAGACTTCCAATTAGGTCTGCCTACCCAGGGGTGTCAGCTGCCTAGATGCCCCAAGCACATCCGATCTGGCCTGATTTCGGAAGCTAAGCAGGGTCGGCCCCGGTTAGTATTTGGATGGGCGACCACCAGGGAATCCCAGGTGCTGTAGGCGCCTGGAGTAGGAACTGGCAAACCACTCCAGTATTCCTGCCAAGAAAAACCCCATGGACATGGGATCACAAAGAGTCGGTCACGACTGTAACGACACAACACACACACAGCAGGGGTGTCTGACAAGCAGCCGCCCAGATGTGGTTAGACTGCAGCACCCATCTGCCCTTGTTAGCCTAGCTAAGAGGGATGCATGATGCTAACTCTAGTCGACCCACATCTGGAAGCCGATGTAACCCAGGAGTTCCCTTGTTCCTGGGAGTTTTCTCTCCTTTCCTTGTGGGAGTGGCACTTGTGTAGGGCTTCCGTATTGGCTGACACATCAGCCATGGTTTGAACTACCGTTTCTCACAAAAATGGATTGTGACTCTGTAAATAGTTTAGTTTTATTATGACTCTGAACAATACAGTTGAATGTATTTTGATTATGGATGAAAGAAGAACCAGTCTTTCTTTCTATCAGCAATTAAGCAACAAATATAATAAGACAGAGCAGTGAACATCGTAGATAAAATGTCAGCATTGATATGCAGAGTTAGGCTAACAGAAAGACAATGACAATGAATAGAGTAAAAACTCAATATTCATATACACAGCATAACAACCAAGCATTATATACAATATAGCAAACAGACAAACAGAGTGTGGGGTAAACTGTTCTCACCATAACAGTCCCCAGTAACAAATGGCAAGCTATGGGCCATTTACATATCTTTTCTTTCTTTCTTTCTTTCTTTCTTTCTTTCTTTCTTTCTTTCTTTCTTTCTTTCTTTCTTTCTCCCTCCCCCTCTCTCTCTTCTGTCTCTAACTCTCTATCTGTATTTTCTGTCTGTCTGTCTATCTCTTTCTTTTTTTCTGTCTTATCAATTTATCTCTATTGTGTACTACCCAGAGTGCCTGTTTGCTAGATGGATGGTATAAAAGTTAAATCAATCAATCAACCAACCAACCAGTCAATCATTGCATTTATGTCTCACCCATCTGGCCAAACGGTCACATGAAGAAAAATTATAGCTTAAAACCATTGCTTACTAAACCTTTCTGTGTCTTGCATGCAGCTACAAGAAATTTTGCACCAGTGTATTTTGAGGTTTAAGACCTAACCATAGTTTGCATGAGATCTCTGTTTCAGGAAAGCCTGAATGCCGGTTATGCGGAGGGAGAATCAGCTTGGTTCTTGGTAGGACTGGCAATGTTAATCATGAGGCCTGGGCTTGGTTCTACCATGCCATCACCCCAAGGGCAGGTCCTGTCTGCCCCAGGGGTGTTTCTGTGCCTCTCATTGGGAACCTCTGGGGGCAAAGCAGGCCATCTCGCTAGGGGACTGTCCCTGCAGTGGGTCGGCGCTGTCCGCCGCCCGTAAATACCGTTTCCTCTTTCCCGGACAGGCACGACAGCCCACTCTTTGACTTCATTGAGAGCTGCCTGCGAAACAAGCACGAGATGGTCATCTACGAGGCCGCCTCGGCCATCATCCACCTCCCAAACTGCACGGCCCGGGAGCTGGCGCCCGCCGTCTCAGGTGAGCCCCGGAAAGGCCCTCCTCGGATCCGGGAGGGCTGTCTGTGGTGCAGAATCCTCCGGAAGGCCTGGCCGAGAACTATCCTGGGTGGTCAAACACATGAAAGAGGCCTCCGGGTGGCCTTTCCGGGTGTTGTGTTTTTTTAGCAGAGTTTTATTTACAAAAAGTAACTTGGCAAAATAACAACATAACATAAAACAGCTTTCTTCAGCATTTTATTCTTGCAGTCACAGAGTCCTTCAGCAGAGACGTGTAGCAGCATGGATCATCATCAGGAGGTTGGGATGAAGTGATCAAGTGTTACCCTCACTTGCTAACCACTATATACATAGTTAATTACACATTGCAGTCAGCTGATCCCTGACTGGCTTACTACAGTTTCAAATTCTTAAGCAACTTACAATTGTTAGTTACTATACTGTTATACCCTAACACCAGGCAGGGTCAGTTCAATCGGAAGACTCCTCCAGGGCAGTGCCTGGGTCCAACTACAGTAGGACCCCCATATTCGCTGATTCATTATCCATTGATTCAGTTATCCACGGATGACAGAGGAAAATAATTAAATAATTCAGCAGCCGCAAAACAAGCTATTGTCACAAACAGCAGCTGTAAAGCAAGCCATTGTCACAAACAGCAGCTGTAAAGCAAGCTGCTGTCTCAAAACAGCAGTCATAAAGCAAGCTACTGTCAGGAAACAGCAGTTTGGGGGTGGGTGGGCAGGCGTTCTCTCCTATCCACGGTTTTCATTATCCACGGGAAGGCCTGGAACCAATCCCCAGCGGATACCGGAGTCCCACTGTACTTCTTTGGACTTCAAAGTTCAGGGCCCAGCATTGTAATAGGAAAGATGTTAGGAATTGTACCCCGGGGGCTTTCTGGTTGCAAAACATGGGCTTATGAATCACCAAGTCCCTCCCTCCCTCCACACTAAATACATTATTTTTCCATGTATAAGTCTATATTTTTGTCCAAAATAGTTATACTAAAAATTGAGGGTTGTCTTATACATTGAAGTAAGCCAATCAGAGAACTGCACAGTTGTGAAACGGTAGTTTTAGGTTGAAAAAGTGGTGTGATATTTATTTATTTATTTATTTATTTACCTCACATTTTCCCCAAAGGAACACAGGGTGGTGAGCAATGTTAAATATGCAGTAATGAGAAAAGAAAAAGAAGCAAAACAGCTCCACAATAAAGAGCGTATAAAAACATCAGAACCGAATCAGATAAAAATGCAAATAGGAAATACAAAGATGCATGAATGCAAAAATACAAGATGGCGGCAAATAAACAGACGGGGAAACAGGCAACAGAAGGACAAATCCACCTCCCTGATCGCCAAAAGCGGTCTTCAAAAGCCAAGAATCTTATACATTGGGGGTGTCTTATAGAGAGAAAAATACGGTAAATATCGTTTTTGAAAATTAATTGAACACACAGTAGGGCCCTAGTAGCCGCTGGGGATTGGTTCCAAGCCTTCCTGTGGATAATGAAAACCACGGATAAGAAAGAACACCAAAATGTCCCCACTTTTGTGATAACAACTTGCTTTACTGCTGCTGTTTTGCAACAGTAGCTTGCTGTACAGCTGCTGTTTGTGACGATAGCTTCCTTTACGGCTGCTGTTTTATGACAGTAGTTTACTTTACAGCTGCTCTTTGTGACAGTAGCTTGCTTTGCGGCGGCTGAATTATTTATTTATTTTTTTCCTCTGCGAGCCGTGGATAACTGAATCAGTGGATAATGAATCAGTGGATACGGGGTTCTTACTGTATTTTAAGATTTCAAAAAATTGATTGCTAAAACAATTTTATAACATTTTTATAAATGGATTGGCTAAAAACCCAGCATTCTTGAGATGACGTCCCGCTTAAAGGCCTACCTGAAGAGGAAGGTCTTGGCCTGAGAACAGACGGACCGGAGTGAGGGACCAACCCAGCTTTTCAGGGCATCAGTTTCCAAAGCCTGGGATGGAGCAGCCACCGAGAAGGTCCTGTCGCCTGTCTTCTCCAAGTGAGCTTGGGAAGGTGGTTGAACCAAGAGAAGGGCCTCCCTGGAAGATCTTAAAAGCCAAGGTGGCTCATATGGGGTGATACGATCCTTCAGATAGCCTGGACCCCATAGACATTTATAGGTGCTTACCAGGGCTTTGATTTAGACCCGGAAACAGTCTGGCAGGCAGTGCATCTGTTTGTAGGAAGAGAGTTGCAAGGAGAACCAGGCCAGTCGGCATTCTGGCTGCAGCATTTTTGAACCAGCTAAACGTTTCCGAACGCTCTCCAAGGGCAGCCCCACGCAGAGCGCGTCGCAGGGCTCCCAAATCGTGCGCTCAGGCGGGTGTCTTTCCATTCCAGTGCTCCAGCTCTTCTGCAGTTCTCCCAAGCCCGTCCTGCGTTACGCCGCAGTGAGGACCCTGAACAAGGTGAGTGCGTCCGAGGCACCCCCTCCCTGCCTTTGCTCCAGCCGACGCGGCCGAGGAGCACGGTGGCTGAACGTCTGGCTTTGCCAGCACTCTCTGGACTTCACACCCGCGTCTCTTCTTCTAATGCTTGCTGGTTCCCCTGTCCTCTCTGCCGAATGGCTTTCTACAGTGGGTGGGGCATCATCGTTGTCTTCCTTTTCTGAAGGTTCAAGGACACTCTGCCCCGTTTGACTGTAGTCTCTGTGGTCCACAAGGGCACTCTGGCAACCCTCTCAACCATAGAGAGCCATTGCTGTTGCACCTGCTGTTTTGGAGGGGGGGGGGCAGAAGCCACTGTGTTGCATCCCCCACTGTGCTCCTTGGGGCCCAGTGTGGATCGTCTAATTCGGGAATCTGCCACCTTCCGTCTTATACTAGAAGACAGAGCTTCCCTGGTTCTTTCAAGGAAGCCAGCCTTCCGTGGCACCAGCAGCCTCCGTGGCTGACTGATCTCGGGATGGCCTTTGAAACAGGAAGTTCAGGTGCCAGTTGTCCAGTCACACCGTCTTAATAATAGCACCCTAAGCGGTCATTCTGATTTTGGTGCTCCAGGGTCTGATTTCTAGCCCGCTTTTAAATCCTGGAAATTGGGGCGTGGTGGTGCAGCGGACTAAGGCTCTGAAAATTGTTGGCAGCTCGGCAGTTCGAAACCTGGGTGCCACGCAGAGGAGCAAGCTCCTGTTGTTCACCCCAGCTCCTGCCAACCTAGCAGTTCGAAAGCATGTAAATGCAAGTAGATAAATAGGTACCGCCGTAAAAAATGGGAAGATAAAACAGTGTTTCCTTGCAGCCATGCCGGCCACATGGCCGCAGACTTGCACAACACTGGCTCTTCGGCTTGAATACGGAGATGAGCACCGCCCCTAGAGTCAGACAAGACTAGCACGCATGTGCGGGGGGAAACCTTTACCTTTTACCTATATGAAAGCAAGAGTGCCCATTTATGGAGCTTTGGCCATGACTGCAGAAGTACAACACTGGCTCTTCAGCTTGAATACGGAGATGAGCACCGCCCCTAGAGTCAGGCACGACTAGCACCCAAGTGCAGGGGGGACCTTTACCTTTACCTTTACCTTTTAAAGTCCTGGAGCTATGGCTTAACACGAGGCTTTGGGTTACCTCTCTAGGTTTGTGGAAGGATTGGAATCACATTTCCATCTGGTTTGGGGGCTGCTTTCGAAATGAGAACAGGGATCCTGCTGGGACAGAGTGACACTTGCCAGTCTTGGCACCCTAAGCGGGTGCTTGTCTTTGGGTCATCGGGAGCCAGCCCTAGGCAACTACAGGCACCCCTTCCTGAAAGACGGGGGTTCTGCTCCTACAACAAGGTCATTAAGCGGAGGTGGTTGTTAAGTGAGGAGCTGAAGGCCGAGGTCTTGTGGGGTGCTGCAGGCTGGCCAGAGCGGGGAGGCTCTCCAGGAGGCCACGGGAGAAGCAAAAGGAAAAGGGGAAATAGAGGTGGAAGTGGCTGATGATCCACCCAGCTTGGGTCATTCTCCTCCCCGATGGAGTCACTTGGAAGAAGAAAAGGAGGAGAAAGGTGGAGGGGACGCCTGTCGCCCTCCTTCCTCCTGTGGACAAGGTCAGTGGAGGCAAGCAGAAGCAGGCTGGACACGTTGACCCTGGCCCTGTGGGGTGGAACACCAGGTGCACCCACAGGCAGCCATTAGGCCGTGGGACGAGTGGATTTGGCCTCGGGGGGGGTTTGCGAGTCTGAGCGGTCATTAAGGAGAGGTCGGTTGTTAAGCGAGGCGCGGCTGCACGGGCAAAGTCCCTTGCGCCATCGCAGCGTCCGCCGCAAGGCGAGGAGGCCGCCCCTCCGGGATCGCATGCCCGGCCATAGGTTTGCTCTTTTGGGCTGCCTTTCCAGGTGGCCATGAAGCACCCCTCGGCCGTCACCGCCTGCAATTTGGACCTCGAGAACCTGATCACCGACTCCAACCGCAGCATCGCCACCTTGGCCATCACCACCCTCCTGAAGACGGGAAGCGAGAGCAGCGTCGACCGGCTGATGAAGCAGATCTCATCCTTCGTCTCGGAGATCTCGGATGAATTCAAAGTGAGGAGGCGATGGGGGTTGGGGTGCGGAGAGGAGTCCACCCTGGCTGCTCCTGGCTGCCAGGCAAAATCTCCTTGGCCGATAGCTGGGGCAAAAGGGAGACTGTTGCAATATCCAGGGGCAGCCGGGGCAGCTGGAGTAACGGGAGAGTGCTTTGAAAAAACACGTGCACACACACACAGATCCGAACCAGTATAGGAGCTCCCCTATATTTTCAAGAGGCCTCCTTTTATTAACCCCTGTACCATAGGAGATTACATCGTTTTTTTTGTGGCGCAGCAAGAAACTCCCCAAATATAGTTAAAGAGGCGTTGCATGGGAGGTCTAAATTATTATGCATTTCTGCATGTATTGGTATACCTATGTGCATTGCTCTAATTGGTGAGCTTTAGCTTTAGTGATAAGAGATGTTGCTCTAATTGGCAAACTTAACTGGTAACAGGAGAAGACAAAGAGATCTCTTGCTCGTGTGCCGACATAATCTTGTCTGCTGTTGCAGAGAAACTCAGGCCTTGCCCATCAGAAGCTGTTGCCTCTGAAATGGCAAAATGGCTCCAGTTATGTCAACCCTGAAGCTTCTCCCCACAGGAGACTGTTTTAACGCGGCCATCAATTCCTTTCAGTTGGTTGAAAGTCAAACCAACCAGAGTAATTTTCGAAGGCTTTCACGGCCGGGATCTGAGACCTGTTTTGAGTTTTTTCGGGCTGTTTGGCCATGTTCTGGAAGTTTTCCTTGACGTTTCGCCAGACTCTGTGACCTGCATCTTCAGAGGGCATGTTGCTCAGGGAACTAGGAGTTCTCTCTGTGCTCTGGGGTATAGAGTGAGTGAGATTGTGGGGTTTTTTTTTAAAGTTGTGGGGAAGGGAAACTTGTCACAACTTTAAATACCCACAATCTCATTCGACCCAGCCAGTCACCCTAGCCGGATTGTGGTGCTTGGGAGGTTGTCCAGTCTTGGGGTCCAAGTCCGAATCTGGATTTTGAGTCCGAGTCCTGGGTCCCCAGTCCCAAGACCCAAAATCTCGAATCTGTATCCCTGTTAAAAACAAGCTCCACCTCCTCTCCTTAGGAAAAAAAAGTGTGTGTGTGTGTGTGTGTGTGTGTGTGTGTGTGTGTGTGTGTGTGTGTGTGTGTGTGTGTGTGTGTGTGTGTGTGTGTGTGTGTGTGTGTTGTGTTGTGTTGTGTCGTTACAATCGTGACGGACTCTGCTGACCCCATGTCCATGGAGTTTTTCTTGGCAGGAAGACTGGAGTGATTTGCCAGTTCCTACTCCAGGCGCTTCCAGTACCTGGTCTTCCCTGGTGGTCTCCCATCCAAAGTACTGGCCAGGGCCGACCCTGCTTAGCTTCCGAAATCAAGCAAGATCAGATGTGCTTAGGGAGCCGAGACATTTATAAAAAAACATACACATCAGGTTCCTGGCAAAATTTAACAACTCCAACTTGACACTAAGTTCAGTGGCTTGAATCTCCTCCATCCCTGAGTCAGTCTAGGACAGTGTTGGTGAACCGATGACACGGGTGCCAAAGGTGGGCCTCGGAGCTCTTTCTGTGGGCACCTGACCTTGCCCCTTCACAGCCACCTGGATTCAGGTTAAATTGATATATTGGCACTTTGCAAAACATTAGTGGGCTTTGAATTGCAATTTCGGTCTCTAAAAGGTTCACCGTCACTGGTCTAGGGCAGCGGTGGCCAACCTTCGGCATTCCAAATGTTTTGGACCACAACCCCCAGAATTCCCAGCCTTGTTTTGCCAAAGGCAAAGGACTGTGGGGAGTTGTGGTCCGAAACATTTGGAGGGCCGATGGTTCGACACCACTGCTCTAGGGGAAGCGGACTGCTGAGGCTGGGAGAAGGCCATCTCGTGGCAGGGTAGGAGCGCCCGTCCTTCCGCAGGAACTCCACGTTGTGTCAGGAGGAATCCGAATCGCCCCATTTGGTGCCTTAATGGGTCAGGCTTGTGCCTCGGTTGGGAACTCCCTTTCTCCTGTAACCCCTTTCCCCGCCATCCAAGGCTCACCTGCCTCCGGGTAGCTCCTTCCGGGGCAGCTTCCCTGGACAGAGAGGTGTCGACGTGCGTCACCCAGAGGCTCCTGCTCTGTTCTCTTGCAGGTGGTGGCCGTCCAGGCCATCAGCGCTTTGTGCCAGAAGTACCCTCGGAAACACAGCGTGATGATGACTTTCCTGTCCAACATGCTCCGGGATGATGTAAGTCGCCTTGACCACCCGAGTGCCCAGATGCCAACGTGGCAAGGGCTGGGGGGGGGCACTGGGTAGGACCCCTTCCTCCCACCTCCATTCTTACTGGGCTGGTCCCAATCTCACCAGCAACACACTGTGGGTATCCAAGGCCCCTCGGTCCCAATGCCGAGATCCTCCAAGGTCCAGAGGGATCTCTTGGGAGCCTCGGAATCCCAGAATAATGGAGCTGGAAGGGGCCCTTAAGGCCATCTAGTCCAACCCCCCCCCACTTAATACAGGATCCCATATCAAAGCAGATTGGAGGGATGTTTCCCAATTTGCCGTTGAAGGCCTCCAGCGCTGGAGCGCTCACCACATCCCACGAAGGTCACAGGTTCCATTGCCGTACTGCTGTAACAATTAGGAAGTTTTTCAGACCGGGAAGTATTGGCTGAGAGTCGCTCACAGGCTGTGATGTGCAGCTGGGTCTGTGCATTTTCCAAACAGTGACTAGGCAGCAGGATTTGACTGCTGAGGCTGAGCGCCAGGCTGGCACGTGCCATATTTTTCTGTGTATGCAACGCTACTTTTTTCTAAAACCATGACACACAAAAATAAGGGCCGTGGTATACACAGAAGTATGCCTTTGGGGTGTGGAGGAGAACCCAAACACCCCTTGCTTGTTCCCTCCGTCGTTTGTGCTTTACATGACAGGGATCCATCTTCCCTTGATTTCTCCACCCACTACCCTGCTGTTTGCTTTCATTTCCCCATTCTAAACACTCGGCTTTGGTGGGTTTGTTTTTTGCAGGATCAGGCTCTGTTGGGCTTGAGCAGCCCATTAAGAAATACTCCCCAAAAAGAACCTAAGAGCCTAAGAACAGCCTTGCTGGAATAAGCCACCGCCCATCCAGTTCAGCCTTCTGTCTCAAGCAGTGGCTCACCAGTTGCTTCAGGGTATTCCCAAGCAGATGTCTTCACCTGCTGACGATTCCCTGCAAATGGCATTGAGAGATATCCTGCCTCTCTCTCCAACCTGGAGGTTGTCCTTAGGCATCCATCAATGATAGCCATGGAGACCCTTGTTCTCCATGAACGTGTCTAATCCTTTCTTAAAGCTGTCAAGGCTGACAGCTGTCACCACTTCTTCTGGCAGGGAGTTCCACAGGCCAGTGATCCTCTGGGTGGAAAAGTACTTCCTCTTGTTTGTTTGAGATCTAGCACCCAAAAGTTTCATGGAGTGCCCCCTAGTTCTAGTGTTGTGCGATAGGGAAAACAGCTTTTCCTTATCTACTTTGTCCACACCGTGTATGATTTTATAAACAACAGTCAGGTCACCTCTTAGGTGCCGTCGTTCAAGAGTGAAGAGGCCCAGCCATTGCAGCCTCAGTTGGTAAGGAAGGTGTTCCCATCCCCCAATCATTCTGGTTGCCCTCCTCTGCACTTTTCCCATTTCCATCATATCCTTCTGGAGGGATGGTGACCAGAAGTGTACACAGAACTCCAGATGGGGCTTCACCATAGATTTATAAAGAAGCAAAATGATACTGAATTTCCTTTTTTCACACCTTCTTTTTTTAGTGCAAAAAGGCATTTCTTAATAGACTGCTCAAACCCAAAAAACAAACCCACCAAAGCAGAGATGAGTGTTTAGAACAGGGAGTTTAAAGGTAACAGTGGGCGGGGGGGGAGAGACCTCAAGGAGGATTCATTATTTTTCTTAGTTTGGGGGTCTAAAAAGTGTGTGTGTGTGGGGGTGTCTAATATAAGGCGGCATCTTATATAGACGGAAAAACGCGGCCTTCTGAGCGGCTTTCCCGGCCTCTTTTTCTCCCAGGGCGGCTTCGAGTACAAGCGGGCCATCGTGGACTGCATCATCAGCATCGTCGAGGAGAACCCGGAGAGCAAGGAGGCCGGCCTGGCCCACCTCTGCGAGTTCATCGAGGATTGCGAGCACACGGTGCTGGCCACCAAGATCCTCCACCTCTTGGGCAAAGAGGGGCCCCGGACCCCCTCCCCCTCCAAGTACATCCGATTCATCTTCAACCGGGTGGTGCTGGAGAACGAAGCCGTCCGGGCGGGTAAGTCGGCGTGGCCCCTCCCCTTCTCACTGTTGCCCCCCCACCCCCCATCCCCACCCCCAATTCCCCCACTCCCTGCCAGGGAGGGCCCTCCCGGACGGAGGCTCGTCGGCTTCAGGGAGGTTTGAGAAAGCCAAAAAGCTTTTCTGAAGAAGGAAAAGGGGGGGGGGGAGACAAGCAGCGCTCCCAGGTGAAATCACCTTAACTCTCTTGATTCAGACAGATTTGGGGCATTTCAGCCACTGTGTGTGCGTGTGTGTGTGTGTGTGTGTGTGTGTGTGTGTGTGTGTGTGTGTGTGTGTGTGTGTGTGTGTGTGTGTGCGTGTGTGTGTGTTAAAATTGTTTTTAATTTCCTTCATTGTTGACATCCCATGTTGTTTAATTTAAGCTAGTTTAGTTTGGAGGATCTTCTTTAGAGAGGTGTCATTTCTGAAAATGGGGGATTCAGTTAAACACCCCCCCCCATTTTTCCATTTTTCTCCGAAATCAACCCCCACCAGCACCAAACCACCTTAAAATTTTGGAAATTTTACATCTCTAACCTTGTTACGTTATGTCTGTGTTTGGTTGTGTTGAATGAATGAATGAATGAATGAATGAATGAATGAATGAATGAATGAAACGTTGCAGGATTCACGCCAAATTAAGATTTGTGACATTGCCTGTTTGTTGCTCAAATTACAAACCATCTTAGAACTGCGGAGTTGGAAGGGGGTCCTCTGGGGTCATGGAGTCCACCCCTCCCAAGGCCCAGGTGGGAATCAAACTCCCGACCTCTGGATCTGCAAACAGAGACCAAGATCACAACGCCCCCTCGACTTTCAGCCACTGGCTGTGTCCAGGTGTTGTTTTCCCAGGCAAAAGGCCAACGGGTTAAAATTGTTCTAAGAACACAGTCTTAGAGACAAATGTTTTTCAGCTGGTGTAAGACCTTGAGATGTAAACCGTGTCCAACCTATTTTTCAGGAAGGTGTCCTGGCAGGAAGCAGAAGTGGTATGTTCCGATTGTTGGGAATTCAGGCCCATTCTCAGTGGATCAAGGGAAATCTTAATTCCTAATTCCCCAGGACACCCCCCCCCACACACACACACTAAGCTTTCTGCGAAGCCTCTGTGCATTGCAGTTTCCATAAAGCCTGGAAATGCTGCAGGAGCCACTAAGGCCCTTTGTACACGACCCCTAAACTCCGCAGCAAATGGCTGCCAGCTCCGGAGCTTACAATTGTTTCCCCACCAGCTCCGGAGTTTGCAGGAAATTAAGTGCGACCACGCCCACCTAAGCGCGACCCAGCTGCACTTTCTTGTACCTGCCCTAGAAGAGTGAAAATCCCCAGGTCCGGATTTAATCTGGTGAGTGCGGGGCTCTCCTCGCTTCTGTTTTTTTTTGCCTCCCGCCCCTTTAAGAGAAGGGGCGGGAGGCAAAAAAAAAAAAAAACCAGAAGAGAAGGAATCAGGACAACTGGCTTTGGAGGTGAGCTTGCATTTTTCCTCTCTTTCTTCCTCCCTCCCCTCACGCAGACAGGATCAAGGAAGTGTGGAGGGGTGGGGAGGCAGAAAGAGCAACAAACCCCCAAGATCCCTGGTCCGAATTTAAGTGGCCAGCAGATCTTAGGGGTCGTGTGAAAAGACCCTTAGTTCAAGGGATGTACATGCTGCCTAGATGAGGGGTTAACCTTTGGCTTAATTGGCAGTTTATAAAGGGAGGCAAGCACAGTTGGATTAAATTCAGCTGGAGGAATATTTCAGGAGATGCCCTTGGCTTTTCACCTTCTCCATTTAGAACTGCTCCTTCCGGGCGTGTTGTGTCTCTGGCATATAAAAAAATTATAAGAATAAAGAAAGGTATTGCAGGGCAGCTGCCGTGTGCCTTATCTCTCATCCCGGAGCAACTGCAACCTTGAGGGGTGAGGATATTCTAGGAAGATGTGTGAAGCTTGCAATTTCTTGTTCTTAAAAACCAAGAGTTTAGAGGGGTACAGATGCCAGGGAGCTACCCCTGAGGTCAGTCTCCTGTTGGTTCCTCCTGCGTGCGCACCCGTTCCCTGGTTGAGCAGCTGGTTTATTTTTAAGAGCTTTGTGCGTGCACTTGTTGATAAATGTCTGTGAAGATTCTCAGTCATCCAGGTGAATTTATCTGGAAGTTGAGTCATGGCAACTGGACTTATTTTTCTTGCGAGATCGAAACGTTCCGCTGCTCATCTGAGCAGCTTCATCAGTCTGAGGAAAGTTGGTGGCGAGTGCTGCAGTGTATAGTTCACCTTGATTTCACCTACAAACCTCTTCAGGCCTTTGTCCAACTCATGAGCCTATTCGTACCAGGGGGATGTGAAGTCAAGGTGAAATATAAAAATGGAGGCCTCACCACTAACTTTCCTCAGACTGTCGAAGCTGCTTGGATGAGTAGTGAAACGTTTCGGTCTCTCAAGGGAAGAAGTCTGGTTGCCACAACTCAGCTTCCAAACATGTTGATAAATGACATTTAAAATAATATTTTGCCCCACCTTTCTCCTTAAAAGCTGGCTGAGGGCCAGCCTATGTAGGCTTGCGCCAGCTGCTAGAAGGGAATGGGAAACCACTTTTATTTATGTGTATTTATTTTATTTTATTTATATAACGCTCCATCTAGCTACACGGCTACTCTAAGCGGTTAACCCTACCTGGAAAATCCTGAAAAGAGTTGTGAAAAGTCAGAATTAACTTAACGGGACATGATGATTATTTTTATTTCCCCTTAAGAAGGACCAAAGTAGGCTTATAGTGTTAAAAGGCTGTATTGAAAAGCTAACAGCAGTAAATATTCATTTTTTAAAAAAATCCTACAATTCTTCTTCATGGCCTTCATGAAGCCACACAGATGGGTAATTAGTGCACATGCGCGAAGGCCTTGGAGCTTTCTAGCTAAGTTAGTCTCCATCCCTTCTTACAATTCCTCGTTCCGGCAATTTCTCCTTCCACTAACATGATGCACCACTGAAAATAAACAGAGGGGCCAGTTTCTTCCCCCACTGCTTTGTATAGAAAGACCCTGGGGGAGTCTGCAGAAGTTAAAGAGTGTTCTGGCTTGAGCCTTAATCTAAAACAAATAAATAAAAATTGAAGGCCAAAGTCCTGTGGGATTTGCTGAGTACTGTTTGAAAGGATGTCCTATTGAAGAGGGAGTAGGTTTGTTTTCCATGGCTTCAGAGACTAGGACTCGCGGCAATGGTCTCAAACTACAGGAAAAGAGATTCTATTTGAACATTAGGAAGAACTGCATGACAGTTAGAGCTGTTCGGCAGTGGAATAAGATGCTGCCACAAAGGAGGGTGGTGGAGTCTCCTTCTTTGGAGGTTTTTAAGCAGAGGCTGGATGGCCATCTGTCGGGAGTCCTGTGATGGGGGGTTCCTGTATGGCAGGGGGTTGGACTAGATGGCCCTTGAGGTCTCTTCCAACTCTAGGAGTCCATGATTCTAACTGGAGGTTGCTCAAACCATTGTGTCGAGGCGGCGGGTTTTCCGCTGGAGATGTGGCGTCTCCGTGCTGCGCAGTCCATCAACGCACCTGGATGCGCAACCGATGGCCTGCAGATTAGATTTTCACAATAGGATTTGGAAATTTTTGATGCACGGGAGTCGTTGGGTGTTGTTTTTAAATCCGTACAATAATGGGAATGGGGTGGGGGGATCGGCTAACCATTAACACCCTGCCTTTTAGGGCCTACATCTGTGGGGGAGAAGACCGCCTTTCGTGGTGGTGGGGGGAGCAGTTGTGGATCTTAGGAAGGTTCCACATCTGGTGGTGGTCCGTGTGGCCACTTCCTCTCAGGCGGCCGCCGGGCTTCCCTTGGGCTAACGCCCCTTGTCTCCTTTCGCAGCGGCCGTCAGCGCTCTGGCCAAGTTTGGAGCCCAGAACGAGAGCCTTCTTCCCAGCGTCCTCGTCCTTTTGCAGAGGTGGGTCGAGCGTGAGGTTAAAAAAGTGTTTTAAAAGCCGTTTGCATTTCAGGACCAAGCCTTCCTTGGCTCCTTTCTTCTTATTTATTTATTTATTTATTTATTTATTTATTTATTTATTTATTTATTTATTTACCTTCTGTCTTCCGAAGGAAAAAACAATAACAATAAAAATGGAAAAAAAAATCATAATATAAACATCGTAACAAAAACCACAATAAAAATTCACTGGCAAGAAGTCAGGACAAAAAAAATAAAATAACTGTCGCCAAATGCCTCGCGGAAAAGCCATGTCTTCAGGAATGCCTTAGAAATCAGCTGGAACCGTATCTGGGAACGTTTGCCGTCTTCGAGGCATGTGTACCGTGCTTGAGCTGAATTTTGGCAGGAGGCGTGCATCAGGATTGGAACCTGGAATCCCGGCTGGGCCTGAATTTGGGGGAAGAGAAGGAAGCCGTAGTAATGAAGGGAAACCTATTTATTTATTTTTATGTATTGATTTTTTTATACCGCCCATCTGGCACCGAGGTCACTCTGGGCGGTTTACAGCAATTAATACATTCAAACAATGTATACAATAAAACCATAAATAGTAACACAATAAAATAAAAATAAAGATAAAAATAATATTAAAATGACTTAAAAACGATATATCATTATTGGCAGGCTAACCTAGAAGCACGGCTTGAGTGTTCCTCAAGTTACTTTGGCCATTTAGAAGAAAGAGGGGGGGGGGGAATCTGTTTCAGCCAGGCCTCCTTGGCTTTGTTTTCCCTCAATTCCACCTTTCCTATTTTATCTGTGCTTTCAGCCCTGAACTCTCTTAGCCTTCATTGTTCCTTTTTTAAAAGACAGGATTCGAAAAATATCAATACGGTGTGTGTACAGAGTTCGTAGCCAGTAGTAGTGAGTTAGGAACCTAATTGTCCCTAATGAACTACAGGAAAGCTTTTCCTGTGTCGAGACTGGCGGCCAAACAGCGCCCAAATACAAGTTCATGGCCTCTAGCCGTCTTCACAGAACACACACTTCCTTTGAAAAACAGCAAATGGACCCTCCTTGGGATCTCCCAAGAGGGTAACGCTGGTTAAGTCACCTCTTAAATTGGCCATAAACCCCCTTACTCCACCCTTTAGTGTTTAAAACCCATCTGTTTTCAAAATCAGGACAAGTGGTTAAACTGCAATACTGCAGGCAAGACTCTGCTTACAACCCCAGTTTAATTCCAGATAGGTGGCACACCAGGTTCGCTCAACCTTCCATCAGTCCAGGGCTGATAAAACAAATACCCAGCTTGCTGGCATCGGTGGGGGGTGGGGGTGGGAGCAATATGCATCCTGCAAAATTAAATTGTAACCACCACCACCACCCCCTCCGAGAGTGCTTTTAGAGTTATGGGGTTGTAGATAAGCATTTTTTTCCTGTGCTACTTCCTGGATCATTTTTAAAGCTTTTCAGCAGTCTGTGAAGTCAGAGGCCTCCAGGGGCAGGAAAGGTGCCCCCCCCCTCATGCCTACCGAAATTGCCCACTGTTGTACTGAATCATTAAAACCAGAGACAAGAGGCGAGGCCATTTTGAACTACCACTCCCAGAATCTTACTTCCAGTGAGGTTTTGGGAGTTGAAGTCCAAAAACACCACGCTTCCCCCATTCTGATCCTGGTTTCTTAGCCTCTCCCCATGCATGCAAAAATGTCCCCCCCCCCATCTAGGGACTCCCTCAGTGCCCCCCAACACCCTTCTGAGAATCTGGTCGAGAGGTGTTCTCTGGGATCAACTGGTCATCAGTTCAGTGGGAGCTGTTGCTAAGACTTTTAAAACATGTATTGTTTTAAAAATTGATGTTTTTGAAACTGATGTTTTTAAATGCTGCATGAGGCCCTGTGCACATCCGATCTCGCCTGATTTCGGAAGCTAAGCAGGGTCAGGCCTGGCTAGTACTTAGATGGGAGACCACCAGGGAATACCAGGTGCTGTAGGCGCCTGGAGTAGGAACTGGCAAGCCACTCCAGGATTCCTGCTGATAAAAATTGGTGGTTCTTAAAAATTGCCACGCAAAGAATTAGTTCATCTAGTTTATTAGACAGACATAGAAACTCAGAGTTATAGGTAATATACAGCAAGAATAAAGAAAGCAAGTATTACATACAAAGCAAAGGTGTTAGTGGGGGTTCCAGTACAGCTTGAATTGGTCCATAGCGCAGACCAAAACCCTGCTGATCTGAACCTGCTGTCCTGGACAAAGGACTAAATGACTTTCCATGGTTTTTATAGTTTTCTGGATGGTAAGCATGATCTAAGACTGACGTATTTAGTACGCCCCTACACGTGCCTACATGTGCTTTCATGTGCTTGTTCATCAGCTCATGTTCTTGGCTTATAGCCATTTGGCCATCAAAGCCTAGAATGACCTGACCCTATTTCCTTGTTCAAAGTGGGTTCCTTATTCCTGGCTAACCGCCATATGTTGCTCTCAGCAAAATGACACCTCGGCGCTATAAGATAGTGCCAACAGTCTTAGAGGATGGGTCACCGTGACCATAGTCTCCTACTTCTCCTACTTCCTAGCTTGGCTTTATTCTAGCTAACCACAAAATATTTGCTGTTCTTCATAGACTGGCACCAAACGCACTGTAAGAGATGGCGCCAAGTCTTAGAGGGTGGGTTATGCCAAGTTTGCTGGGTCATTTTGACCTTATACCTCGTCAGCATATTTGGGTCTGTTCATATTTTAATGCTTATAATATATTTTGATTTTTCTCATGTTTATAAATCCTTATCACTGCCAATAAAACTCCATGGACATGGGGTTACGAAGAGTCGGTCACGACTGTTAACGATGCAACACACACACACACACACACACACACACACGGTCATAAACAATAACGTTATTGATTGATTGTTTGCTGGGAGCCACCGAGACGTACCACGCCTGGACCGCCCTTGCTGCCGGGATCCTGGCCCTGCCTCCCCGATGCATCCGCTCCCTGGGGCCGGTCTCTGAGCTTCCTCGGTCTCCCGCTGACTGACGGCAGTCTCGTCCCCCTCTTTGCTACGCAGGTGCATGATGGACACCGACGACGAGGTCCGTGACCGCGCCACCTTCTACCTGAACGTGCTGCAGCAGAGGCAGCTGGCCCTCAACGCCGCGTACATCTTTAACGGTGGGTGCCGGCTCTGCATTCCTTCACATTTTCTTTCTCCCCACCCCGGCCCGCCCAACGTAGTTGTTTTCGTCTTTTCCTTCGTATGGAAGTCGTGGGGGCCTGCGGGCAGCGGGGCAAACCCAAGGCAAAAAAGAGCCAGGCCTTGGTTGAACAGGAAGGGCTTTCGCGAAGAGAAGGCTTGGGCGGAGGAGAAAGAGCGACTTGAAAGGGTGTGCCGGGCCTTTCAGGGGCATGCAAAAAGTCCATCCCAGGTGACAAACCATAAGGGAGATGTGTCATCTCCAGGCTTAAAACCAGGGTACCTCGAGGGCCAGATGCAGGGGAGTGGTATCAGGAGACAGGGATCTAGTCTCATGTGCTCCCAGAGGCATTTGGTGGGGCCACTGTGAGATACAGGAAGCTGGACGAGATGGGCCTTTGGCCTGATCCAGCAGAGTCCCTTATGTTCTTAGGTGTGGCAGCAGCAATACCTAATACAATGGCTTGTGATAGGTATGGCTGTAAAGGCCGCCTCCTCTTGACGAGGACTTGTGGTTAGTCTGTGGAACTCCCTGCCACGGGATGTGGTGATGGCATCTGGCCTGGATGCCTTCAAAAGGGGATTGGACAAATTCCTGGAGGAAAAGTCCATCCCAGGTGACAAACCATGATGGAGATGTGTGTCATCTCCAGGCTTAAAACCAGGGTACCTCGAGGGCCAGATGCAGGGGAGTGGTATCCAGAGACAGAGATCTAGTCTCGTGCGCTCCCAGACACATCTGGTGGGGCCACTGTGAGACACAGGAAGCTGGACTAGAAGAGCACGGCTCTTCTTATGTTCTTATTGGAGGCATCTCCCAGAAAGGGGGGGGCGGTGTTTCAGGGGAGAGTGGGCCAGTCCACCCAAGGGCCCGCTCTGGATTCGCAAGACCAGGAAGAAATCTGAGCCAGTGGGAGACACAAGACCTTCGGCTGGGCTTCTTCACTCTTGAACGACGGCGCCTAAGAAGTGACCTGATTGAAGTTTATAAAATGATACACCATGTGGACAAAGTAGATAAGGAAAAACTTTTCCCTATCATCATACAACACTAGAACTAGTGGGCACTCCATGAAACTTTTGGGTGCTAGATCTCAAACAAAGAAAAGAAAGTACTTTTCCACCCAGAGGATCACTGGCCTGTGGAACTCCCTGCCAGAAGAAGTGGTGACAACTGTCAGCCTTGACAGCTTTAAGAAAGGATTAGACATGTTCATGGAGAACAAGGGTCTCCGTGGCTGTCATGATGGATGCCTAAAGGACAACCTCCGGGTTGGAGAGAGAGGCGGGAGATCTCTCTATGCCATTTGTGGGGAATCGTAAGCAGATGAAGACATCTGCTTGGGAATACCCTGAAGCAAAGGGTGAGCCGCTGTGTCAGACAGAATGCTGTCGCCTGTTCTAGCAAGGCTGTTCTTAGGTTCTTATGGAGGGAACCGGTCGCGGTGCTTCTGTTGAGAACAGATCCGCTTGGGCGGCTTTCCCCCCAACCCCTGGGGCAGAAAATGGATTCTCCCACCGGCAGCCTCCAGGAAGGAGAAGTGACCGGTAGCCCTCAGGGTGTCCCCTCCTTCTCCTTCCGTGGCATAGATAGAAGTGATCCGAGTCTTTCTCACCTACACCTCTCTCTTTCTCGCCCCTCTGAGGGTCATATCCGGAGTCCCAGAGTGAGGCCACCGTCACTCGTATCGCCCTCTCCCCGTGCTGCTTGGGATTTCTGACTTGGTAGCGCAAAACTGGTTGGATTTACAGCAGTCCCTCGTATAAAGGAATTAAATCGTTCCAAATGAAATTATGTTGAACAAATTTTCCTTTTATACACATTTCCCATAGGAATGCATTGAAAACTGAGTGATCCCATTTTTTATGTTGTACGGATTCGCCCCAAGCAAACTTGTTAAGCAGATTTCCCCTATCTCCGGAATTTTTTATGTTGTACAAATTTTACGTTATACAAACCGTTTGTTATACAAGGGTCCACTGTAGTTTCCTTTCTGCATCCCGCAGGCCTGACGGTCTCCATCCCTGGAATGGAAAAGGCCCTCCATCAGTACACGCTGGAGCCTTCGGAGAAGCCCTTCGACATGAGGTCCGTGCCGCTTGCCACGGCGCCCATCTTTGAGCAGAAATCAGGTACCGGACTGGAGTCAGGTTTTCAGGGCATCAGGTTATACTGTCTAGCTTTTTTATTTTAGAAGTTTTAACTCCTTGAAAAGGAGTATCTATTAATCTTAGAACTACAGGGCTGGAAGGGAGACCTATGGATCATCCAGTCCCGCCCGGCTCAAGAAGGCCCAGAGGGAGAATCGAACTCCCAGCCTCTGACTTTGCAGCCAGAGACCTCAACCCCTGAGCTCTCCCAACAGCTCTGGAGTCAACGTACATAAGAACATAAGAACATAAGAACATAAGAACATAAGAAGAGCCATGCTGGATCAGGCCAAAGGCCCATCTAGTCCAGCTTCCTGTATCTCACAGCGGCCCCACCAGATGCGTTTGGGAGCGCATGAGACTAGATATCTATCTCCTGATACCACTCCCCTGCATCTGGCCCTTGAACTACTCTGGTTTAAAGCCTAGAGATTACATATCTCCATCATGGTTTGTAACCCGTGATAGACTTTTCCTCTAGGAATCTGTCCAATCCCCTTTTGAAGGCATCCAGGCCAGATGCCATCACCACATCCTGTGGCAGGGAGTTCCATAGACTTACAACGCGCTGGGTGAAAAAATATTTTCTTTTGTCAGTTCTTACTCTCCCAGCACTCAATTTGAGTGTATGTCCCCTAGTTCTGGTATTTTGAGAGAGGGAGAAGAGCTTCCCTCTATCCACTTTACTCATACCCTGCATTATTTTGTATGTCTCAATCATATCCCCCCTTAAGCGCCTTTTTTCCAGACTAAAGAGCCCCAAATGTTTTAGCCTTTCCTCATAAGGGAGGTTCCCCCAGCCCAGTAATCATTTTAGTCGCTCTCTTCTGCACCTTTTCCAGTTCCACTATGTCTTTCTTGAGATGCGGTGACCAGATGTGTCGCAGGCAGAGTTTGGCACTTGACAGCAGGAAGCATCTTTCTGATTTTTCTCCCCGTACAACGTAGTCTTGGATCTTTGGGCCGGATGCCTCAGTGAGCGTTTGTGTTCCTTCTTTCCAGAAATCGCCCTGGTGGCCAGCAAGCCCGAGAAAGTGGCTCCTTCGCGGCACGACATATTCCAAGGTCAGGCGTGAGCCCCGCGCCCTGAATGCTTCCTGGGACGGTGGGGTGATGTCCAGAAAGTTGGGTGCGATGTTGCCATGTCGTTCCTTCCCCCTAGAGGAGGGTGGGGCCCAAGGAAAGGGGAAACAGGAACAGCTGTTCACAAGGCGGACCCTCAGCATCTTTTTTTATCCCCCTCAGAACAACTGGCGGCCATTCCCGAGTTCAAGAACCTGGGGCCCCTTTTCAAGTCCTCCGAGCCGGTGCAATTAACCGAGGCCGAAACGGAGTATTTTGTTCGGTGCATCAAGCACGTCTTCTCCAACCACATTGTCTTCCAGGTAAAATAAAGATCCCGGTTGTCGCCGGAGGGAGGGAGGTGTTCGGAGTACAGTAGTCCCCTGCCACAATACATTTCATATATTAGAGTCTCAGTATATCGTGGTTTTTTTCCTTGAGAGAAGCAAGCTTCCAAAGAGGTTTTTAACCCCCTCCTGGCACCTCAGCAAACAGACCTGGGGCTGCTCCTGCTGGCTGTACTTGCAAAGAGAAGTTTTTAATCCCCTCCTGACAGCTGAGGTGCCCGGAGGGGGTTAAATGCCTATCTTCGCAAGCGCAGCCTGCAGGAGCACCCCTTGCTGAGGCGTTTGCATTTCCCTCCCTAGGAGAGGCTTTTAATCCCCTCCTAGCACCTGAGCAAAAAGAGCTGGGGCTGCTCCTACTAGCTGTGTTTGCAAAGAGAGGTTTTTAACCAACCCCTAACACCTCAGCAAACTGACCTTGGCCTGCTGCTCGGCTGCTGTTTCCAAAGAGAGTTTTTTAACCCCCTCCTGACACCTCAGCAGACAGACCTTGAGCTCCTGGCAGCAAGGTTTCCTGAGGTGTCAGGAGGGGGTTAAAAACGTCTCTTTGGAAACGCTGCCGGCAGGAGCAGCCCAAGGTCAGTTTACTCAGGTGTCTGCATTTCCCGGATTTTCCTTTATCGCCGGTGAATCTGGCACCAAACTCCAGCAATAAGCGGGGAGTACTGTAGAGCGCAGCAATGTGCCCAGTTGTCTAATGGGTCCTTATTATGCCCTGGGGAAATCAAAGGAAGCTCAGCTGTTAACCTCCTCCTCCTCTCCCTCTCTTTGTCTTTCTTATTCTGATGGGCTGGGTTTTTACCCTCCTAGTTTGATTGCACCAACACCCTCAACGACCAGCTCCTGGAGAAGGTGATCGTGCAGATGGAGCCATCGGAAGCGTTTGACGTGCTCCGTTGCATCCCGGCCCCGAGCCTCCCCTACAACCAGCCTGGCATGTGCTACACGCTCGTCCATCTGCCCCTGGAAGATCCCACTGCAGGTGCCGGGGGGAGGACTGGGGTGGCGCTTTCTCTTTTCTTCCTGTTCAGGGCAGCCCTTGGAACAAGCCAAGAAGATAATTTAAAGGGCCAAGAGCTCCTTCCCTCCCTCTCTCCATCCTGCACATTGCTTTTGTTCTTCCTCCACATTAGTTCTCCATTTCAGCCTTGTGGCTTAAATTAAAAACAAAGTTTCAAAGGAAGAGTTTTATTTATATACTGTACGTTGCTTCTATGTTCCATAAGCACATAGCTAAAATTTCAGATATTGAAAACATCCAAAAGTCTATTAGAAAACTGCAAACACAAATGCTACATAAATAAATAAATAGATAAATACAGGAAGAGTATTTATCTATTGATTCAAAATATCTTTATCCTGCCTTTCTCCTTAAAAAAGTCTCAAGGTGGCTCGCATCATTAAAAGGGCAAAATTAAGCTAAGAGCAAGTCTATGAATATTTTAAAAAGGAATTCAACAAATATTATGTTAAAAAGGATACAGTAGGACCCCCGTATCCACTGATTCATTAACCACTGATTCAGTTATTCACGGTTGGCTAAGGAAAAAATGAAATAATGCAGCCACCACAAAGCAAGCTACTTTCACAAACAGCAGCCATAAAGCAAGCTAATGTCACAAAATAGCAGGGGTTTTTTTTTGGGGGGGGGGGTTGGCCTTCTCTCTAATCCATGGTTTTTGTTATCCATGGCAAGGCCGGGACTGCCCCGTCTCTGCTGTTTTTCCAAAAACAGGGAAAGACCTTTCTCTTTAGGCAAGCTTTCCCTGAATGATGGACTACCTATTATGTGTCTTTTATGAATCTACCATACATGATCAAAAAATAGACATTGTGTTTATAACCACCTGTAACCTTGTGCGGTTTCATTGACACTATGTTTTAATGCTAGTTTCCATCAGTCATAACTTTTACATGGCATTTTTACTCTCTCTTTAACTGCTCGCATTCTCTTGTCGCTTTAATGCTGCTACTTAATGGTGTAAATAAGATGCCCTTCAATTCCCTGTTCTCAATACCTGAACATGTCTTAATTGTCCTGGACTGTATCTTGTCCCTCTTTACTGTAGGCCATCTTGGGACCTTTTCTAAGGAGAAAGGTGGGGTTTGTTTGTTTGTTAAAATAAATAAATAAATAAATAAATAAATAAATAAATAAATAAATAAATAAATAGTGATTTTGACCAGTTTTATAAAATAAATAAATATATAAATACATAAATACATAAATAAATACATAAATACATAAATACATAAATACATAAACAAACAAACAAACAAACTAGGAAAGGGGGCTGCTCCTGAATGATTTTCATGGTTTTTTTTTAAATTTTGAATATATTTACCCCACGTTTTCCTTGAAAAAGGACCCAAGGTGGTTTACAATAAATAAATAAGCAAGGCAATGCTATGTATAGCGTTGGCTGCTTTTATTGTTTGCGGTATCTGGGGCAGGGGGGTTGGAACAGACCTCCCATAGATAATGTTTTTCCAGCTGTAATCTATAACAGATTGCATAGCATCCCAGTAGATCTCAAGGCTGCCACTGGAATCTGTTATCCCACCCACCCAACCATCTTCCAGAGGCCTTATTCTTTATAAGAACCTCCCTAATGTTAGCTTGAAATATTGGGTAACCCTTTCTAAAGGGTTTCTTTCCAGCGGAAGACCAGTCAGAGACGAGCGAGCTGAGGTGTAACACAATTTATTGAATAAAATTACAGAAATCAGCCGTGGGATTCTCTTAAAGCAGAGCGGACCCCTAACGCATGGAAAACCAGAAGTTTCATAGATTTCAAAGAAAGAGTCAAGAATGCTTATGCCAAATTCAATGTGTGCTTGGTTAAAATGTACCCTCTTTTGGGGCTTCCGGTTTAATGGCCGACTGAACAAGACGCTAGGGAGCTCCTCTGAGGAATCCCCAGAGCGCACAGGAGGTTTCAAGAGGTTCGCGAAGACTACGTGGCCTCCATTAACCTCAGGGGGGGGCCCTGAGGGATTGGGTATCAGCTGTTGCCTCTTGCGACTCTCCTTTCACCCCGATCTGGAGGGGTTGGGGGGAAAGGATCGAGTTGCGGCACTTTACTATCGCTACTCCTGTGTTTGCGAAGTCTCAAAGTCTTGGCAGAAGAGCCATTAACCTCCAAGGATTTTACAAGTCGTTTCTATCGGAGGGGGAATCAATCAACAGGCTGTTAAACGGCAATTTAGAAGATAAAGATCACACCCGAAAGAAACGTGAGTCTGCTTGTTTATATCGGAATCTGTTCGGAGCGCGGTGGAAAGCAGCCATAACTCCCCTTCGTGAATGCAAATCGAAACCAAGCGGTGGGGGCAGAGGAGACATCCCTTCATTTGCAAAGTGAGTTTAATTTAATATTTAAATTGAAGTGGAAGAATAATGGGACCTGGAGAAGCTTGATCGTGAAGTCTGTAGTTCAAGACTGGCGTTTTGAAGTCACCCCCGCTCTTTTCTTTTTGTGAAGAGACGGAGTGAATAGTGAATAGAGGAGAGCGTGGGGGGTGGAAGGGGGATATTTAAAAAAAAAAACTCTGGTGTTTGAAGTTACTCTCCCCCTTACCTGATTCTACACTTCCAAAGACTTTTGATTAACAATTGAATTCCCCCTCCCACTTCTTTTTTCTTGCGGAGGACCGGATATTTAGAGGAATTTGAGTGGCGGACAAGGTGGTGTGATTTTACATTTCAAAGGATTTCATCAGAGTCGGCTGGAAAGTTGTTTTTTTGGGAACAGTTTAGGAGTTATTATAAATTGGAGCTATTGTTATCTACTTTTTCCTAACTGGATTAGACCTTCTGAAGCGGTTGAAGATTTATATATCTTTTGGACGGGCAAAAACTTTGTTAAACAACTCTTTGTTACAGAGAAGCAATACAAGTGGTTTAGACTGTGAAAAAGCAGAAGAATTGCTTCAATTTTTTTTCTCAACTCTTAATTTTTAAAGGTTCCTTTACGGGTCTCATTTTGTTTATTCGATTGCAGTAGAAACGAACTTAAGTTGCTGCGTGTCTTCTTTTGAGGCTTTCTCTGGTTTCAAGGTCATAAGAAAGACACAACAAGATAAGGTCTGTGCTGTGAGCTGGATTAAGAATCTCATTCTTTAGGTTGGAGCGCCATCTGGTGGATTTTAAAAATTATTGTATGGGACACTGTTTAGAAAATTTCTTTTTTATGTTAGATCGCCATCTGGTGGATTTGGAAAATTATTGCATATAAAATTCAATTTGAATGTTATATTGAATGGGAAAGAGTTTGACTATATAGAAAAATTGATAAAATTTGATAAATTGTTATAAATTTGATATTTGGATAATTTAAAGTTAGAGAGGTTAAAATGAAGTTAGTATAAGTAAATTTAACATCTTTGATGGTAATTGGGTGAATATTAATCAACATCAATTAATGGAGTATTAATAGATTAACTCGATTGGTTGAAGGTTATTGTAGTCTATTGAATGAATTAACTTTAATACGTGCTTAAATTGTGTCCTATTGGAATAGAAGTTAATAAAAATTGTGATGGCAGAGAAAAAGAAAACACCTTTAACACAGAGAAGAGATTCCAGACAAGAGGAGGGTAAAGAATGGGAAGGATTAATGATACATATAAGGAGAGAATTTGAAAAAAGTGAACAAAGTATGGATCAGAAGTTGTCAGAACTAAAGGAAGACATGCAGAAACAAATTAAAAGAGGCAGTTGGGGAGCTCTCAGCTCAAGTGAAGGATTTAACGGTGAAAACAAAAAATATAGAAGCTAAAGTGAAGAAAGTGCAGACAGAGGTTAAACAATGCAGAGAAGAAACAGAGAGGAATAGAACAGGAGTGTCAGAAGTAGAAATTACGCAAAGGAGGATGGTTGAGGAGCTTGCTTTTCTTGAAATGAGACAAAGGCAACAGAATCTTCGTTTCCGTTTGATTCCATGGGAGGAAGGAGAAGATATTAAGGCCAAAGTAATAACGGAATTGGCGAAGTGGCTTGGATGGCAAGAACAGGAAGTAGCTGATGCAATCTCACAAGTGTTCAGAATTGCAGTCAGATCAAAGAAACTGAGAGCGAAGAAGACACCAGGCGGCGTTATTGTGTCATTGACATCTATGGCCGTGCGAGATAGAATCCTGAAACATAGTTATGACAATCGGTTTGTGATTGATGGACAACAGATTCTGATATACAAGGAGATTCCGCTTCATTTCTTGAGAAGAAGAGGAAGTTATAAATCTCTGGCAGAAACGCTGAGAAGAAATGGTTTGAGATTTCGCTGGGAGTTCCCAGAAGGTCTATCCTTTACTTACAAGATGAAAAGATTTAAAATAATATCTGAGTCGGAAATAGGTAAATTTCTGAGAAAATATGGAGAAGAGCTTGGGTACAGGAAACCATCGAAAGAGGGTGAAAAATCACCTGAAGAAGAAGAAGAGGAAGAAGAGGAGGAGTTAGAACTCTCTGAGGAGGAAGAAGGTAAAGCGGATTTAGCTATGGCCAATATCTGAATAGAGATTGATAAAAATATATTTAATTTGAAATTTACAATGGCGCTGAGAGTATTGACTTGGAATGTTAATGGTCTGAATGAAAAGACCAAGAGAAACAGAATTACGCATTTATTGAAGAAAGAAAATCTGGACTTGATTTGCCTGCAAGAAACACATGTTGCAATGAAACATACGAAGATTCTAAAAACAAAATTTTGGGGCAAGAATTTGTATCGTCTGATAAATTGAAGAAAAGAGGAGTGGTGATATATGCAAAACATAAATTGGAACCTAAGTTGATTATGAAAGACGAAGAGGAAGATTTTTGATGGTACAAATCACTTGGCAATCTGAAAAATTTTTATTGTAGGCATTTACGCGCCAAATGAAAGGAAATCAGAATTTTACAGAGAGGTAGAACAAAAACTGTTAGATTATATGGATGAAAAACTCTTTCTGATGGGAGATTGTAATGGGGTAATGATGCCAGATTTGGATAGATCTCAGAAAAAGAAAGGTTCAGAAGGGAAATTACCAAAATCTTTTTATGACTTAGTTGAAAATTTTGGATGGACCGATATTTGGAGATTGAGACACCCAATGGAAAAACAGTTTACCTTTTTTCTGAACCGAACCAGAGTTGGGGAGAGAATTGATTATATATTTGTCCCTAATGATATCTCATATAGAGTGACAAAAGTGGAAATTTTACCTAAAACGATCTCAGATCATAATGCAATGGTGATGGAAATCAAAAACAAAATGCAAGGATTATACCGTTGGAGGCTGAATGAAAGTTTACTGGATGAGACTGAGACTCTGCAGATAGCGAAAAAAACCTTCAGAGACTATTTGAAAAATAACTGAGAAGAGAAACACCAACAAATGTGGTATGGGATGCTAGTAAGGCTGTTATGCGAGGCCTCTTTATTCAAAGAAATGCATATCAGAAGAAACAGAAAGAAAAGAAGCAAAATGAGATTTTAAAAGAACTGGTAGAGACAGAGAAGAAACTGGTGGAGAAGCCAAAGGAACAGAAATGGATTCAAAAATTAAAGATGCTTCAAACTCAGTTGTCGATGATTATCAATCAAGAAATTGAGTGGAAGGTAAAGATGATGAGACAAAGAAATTTTGAATCGGCAAATAAAGTAGGGAAATTGCTGGCTTGGCAGCTGAAATGGAAGCAAAAACAAAAGGTTGTGAACAAATTAGTAGTAGACCAAAAAATAGTGGAAGATCCAAGAGAAATTGTAAAGGTGTTTCGGAATTTCTACAGAAATTTATATACGAAGAAAAAAGAGAACCCGGAACAAATGGACAGATATTTAAAAAAGAATGGATTGAAAAAAATCTCAACAAACCAAGTGTCGATATTGAGTGAGAAAATTACCCCACATGAAGTACAAAGTGCAATAGAGAGGCGAAAATTGGAAAATCACCGGGCCCAGATGGTCTGACTGCAAAATATTATAAAAAATTGTCAGAAGAAATGTTACCAATTATGGTGGAGGTTATGAATGAAGTTCTAGAAAAAGGAGTCATACCTAACACCTGGAAAGAGGCGTATATAACACTGATTCCAAAGGAGAACTTAGACACAACAGATGTTAAAAATTATAGGCCCATTTCCCTTTTGAATGGAGACTATAAATTATTTGCCGATGTTTTGGCTAATAGACTAAAAAAGGTCTTAAATGAGTTATTACACAAAGATCAAGCGGGGTTTCTTCCTGGCAGACAGATGAAAGATAACATGAGAAATATAATTGATATAATAGAGTATCTAGAAGTCAGGAAAGAGAAACAAGCTGCTTTGATATTTATTGATGCTGAAAAGGCTTTTGATAATGTCTCTTGGCAATTTATGAAGAAGAATCTGGAAAACATGGGAGTGGGAACAAAGTTTTGGAACGGTGTTAATGCAATATATAAGGAACAGAAAGCTAGTTTACTGATTAATAATGTGATAACAGAAAGTTTCCCGATTGGGAAAGGTACGAGACAAGGGTGCCCATTGTCCCCATTGTTATTTATTACTGTATTGGAAGTATTGTTAGTCAAACTGAGGGACATGGGGACAATTAAAGGTATATGTGTGGGGGATAAGGAATATAAATTAAAAGCGTTTGCTGATGATTTAGTTTTGACGTTAGAGAATCCAAAAGAAAGTATTACTGAGGTGATGAAAATAATTGAGGAATTTGGTAATCTAGCGGTTTCAAACTAAATAAGAATAAGACAAAGGTCTTATTGAAAAATGTAACAAAGAAAGATTGTGAAGAATTTGAAAAATTGTCCGGCCTCTTAGTGGTGAAAAAGTTAAATATTTGGGAATTAACTTATCTCTTACGAACTTAAATCTCTTTGAGGATAATTATAATATGGTATGGAACTTGATTAAGAGAGATCTGGAAACATGGAATAGATTGAATTTGTCGCTGATGGGAAGAATTTGGTGATAAAGATGAACGTGCTACCAAGGTTGTTATTTCTATTTCAAATGATCCCAATACTTAGAGGAATAGGCCACTTTAAGGAATGGCAGAAGATATTGTCTAAATTTGTCTGGCAAGGTAAAAGACCGAGAATAAGATTTAAATTGCTAACAGATGCCAAGGAAAGGGGAGGATTTGCCATGCCAGACTTGAGATTGTACTACGAAGTGGCCTGCCTCGGTTGGATAAAAGATTGGATTACTTTAGTTGATGAGGATCTATTGGATTTAGAAGGTCATGATAACAGATTTGGTTGGCACGCTTATCTTTGGTATGACAAAGTGAAAGTACATAAAAGTTTTATGAATCATGTAATTAGAAAGTCACTACTTCAGGCCTGGGAACGGTTGAAACCCCTTTTAGAGAGACATACACCGAGATGGTTATCCCGATTGAGGCATTGGCGATCAAGAGGAAAGATAAAGAAGGAGTGGGGATCACCTATGGTGATGTGTTATTCTTTTCAGAAAAAGGTCCTAGACTGAAATCTTATGATATGTTGAAAGAGAAGTTAACGGGTTGGTTTCAGTACCATCAATTAAATGACATTTTTCAGAAAGATAGAAAGGTGTCTGGGTTTGGAGAGAAGGAATCTAAGTTCCAAACCATAATCATGGGCCCAAAAAAAGAAATTGTTGACTAGATTATATAATTTTTGTTGGAGTTGAATCTTAAAGATGAACAAGTTAAAGAATGTATGGTAAAATGGGCTATGGATCTGGGTCATAATATTGAGTTAGATGTGTGGGAAAGATTGTGGAAAAAGAATATGAAATTTACCGCATGTACTTTGATAAAAGAAAATCTGTTGAAAATGATGTATAGGTGGTATATTACCCCAACGAAGTTAGCAAAGATGTATAGGATGAAAGATGACCACTGCTGGAAATGTAAAGAGAAACAAGGTGATTTTTATCATATGTGGTGGACTTGTGAGAAAGTGAAAGAGTATTGGGCATTGATATATGATGAACTCAAAAAGATGTTAAAGTGTACATTCCCAAAACGGCCTGAGCTTTTTTTGTTAGGGTTGGTGGATAATGAAATTAAAGGAGCAGACAGGACTCTATTTCTATATGCAACAGCAGCGGCACGAATGCTCCTGGCACAGAATTGGAAGACAACGTATATACCATCTTTGGATGAATGGAGGCGAAAATATTGGATTTCGCAGAGATGGCCAGACTGACGTGCAGACTGAGGGATCAAGACAACCAGAGGTTCCAAAAAGATTGGCAAAAATTTAAGAACTACATGGAGATTCATTGCAAGGAATTAAAGACTCTTACCGGATTAGGATAGAGCTCGAAGGATTACTACTTATTTTTCAAATCTTTTTATAAGTATATAAAGGGGTTTGTCTGAAAGGAAGGCTAGGAGATGAATAACGCTAAAACCACGGGAAGAACAGAGGGAAGCCAAATTTTAGTGGTAGAATGATTTTGTATTGCTAATGCTTTGAACTTGAATTTTTTTTTTTTGTATACTAAAATTTTCTAATAAAAACATATTTAAAAAAAAATGTACCCTCTTTTGGATGCCTTCTTCTGTGGGTTCTTTGGTTATCAATATCCGGATTGATTGGCATTTCTTTGTCCCCTTCCTGATTCTTCCTGACCCCACCCCACCCCTCTGCATGTCCTAAAAACATTTCCCAAATGCCTCGCCTCTCTGTCTCCGACTTGGTTTTTGTTATGCCACCCTCCTCTGTTGTTGGTATGGTGTTTACTCTTCAGTTTGGGGCAGAATGTGTGAAGGTCCGTTCTTTTTCACGGTGTTGGATCTAGATGTTCCTGGACTGCAACACCCAAAAATCCCTTCCAACACAGTGAGTGGTGGAGGCTTCTGGGAGTTGCAGTCCAGGAACACCTGGGGACCCACCGGTTGAGAACCACTGCTCTAGATCGTGTTCTTGCTATTTATCCCCCGTAGGCGGTGGGGTCCACTAGAGCAGTGGTTCTCCACCTGTGGGTCCCCAGATGTTCCTGGACTGCAACTCCCAGCAATCCTGGCCAGCTCAGCTAGTAGGAGTTGCAGTCCAGGAACATCTGGGGACCCACTGGTTGAGAACCACTGCCCTAGAGGTTTTGGGTGACACAGAAGTCTGGAAGAGGAGAGACGGAAAAGATGGCTTTTGTTCCTCTAGCATTGGGTATCGCCACGGGATTTAACTCACTCCTGCAATGTCTCGGGGTCTTGAGCATCTTAGCTGTCCGTTGCATTTGCTACTTTTTATTCTTCCCGTTGTTTGGGGGCAGCGGGGGGGCGCCGTTTGGGTCAGCCCTTGCTGAGGGCCTTATTCTTTTCTCTCCCCCACCCCAGTTGCCTGCACCTTCAGCTGCACCATGAAATTCACCGTCCGCGACTGCGACCCCAACACCGGCGTACCCGACGAGGACGGTTACAATGACGAATACGTGGTAAGGGAGCTTCCGGGCTCAGGCTTCCCACGGCTCAAGACACGGCACCTTACAGTATCGATTCTCTGTTCATTCGTGATCTGGCCCGCGATCGCCCGGGGTGGTTCGCAGCGTTACAAAACATAAATGTAACCGAGAAAACGTACTGAAATGAACTAGCAAGGATTTAAAGAGACTAAACACAAGACAAAACGGGTGGCAAGAAATAGAGGAAGGCTGCCCCGCTTGTGGATCTTAAGTGGTCTGAATCCGAAAAGCATTCCGGAATAAGAATGTTTTTAAGGCCCTTCTTAAAAGACATCAAGGAGGGAGCCAGGCAGATTTTGGGCGGCAGGTTGTTCCAAAGGGCAGGGCACAATCCCTGGTTCCTTATTTTTTCCCTCCAGGCTTGAAGTGGGTTCAGCACCCTCAATCAGCCTGTCACGTAGAAATCCCAAGCCATTTATACAGTTTACACTGCATATTTATATAGTAGTGTATTCATATGTTTTGCATAGCAAATTTCCAGTCCATGACACTTGCTGTCATCGGCGTCTCCCTAATGCATTGGTTCTCCACCTGTGGGTCCCCAGATGTTCCTGGACTGCAACTCCCAGAAGTCTTCATCACTAGCTGAGCTGGACTGGATTTCTGGGAGTTACAGTCCAGGAACATCTGGGGACCCCACAGGTGGAGAACCACCGCCCTAAAAGCTAGCAAAGTTCTGCTTCCCTGACTGACTTGGAGGTACATCTCCTTTCTGCAAGACACAAGCTCTTGCCAGTTGTAGCTTCAGGGCTCTAGAATGCTTTGCGGGGGTCCGTTCTAATCTCCTTTAGTCCCAAAGTGGTCTTAGATCTGCAGAGCTGGACGGGATCCTAAAAGGAAAAAGTAAACGTCCCCTCCCCACACATGCGTGCTAGTTGTGTCCGACGCTAGGGGCGGTGCTCATCTTTGTATTCAAGCCAAAGAGTCAGTGTTGTGCATGTCCACGGCCACGTGGCTGGCATGGCTGCAAGGAAACACTGTTTTACCTTCCTGCTTTTTACAGCGGTACCTATTTATCTACTTGCATTTACAAGCTTTTGAACCGCTAGGTTGGCAGGAGCTGGGTTGATCAGCGGGAGCTCGCTCCACTGCGCGGCACCCGGGATTTGAACCACCGAGCCACTGACTTTGCTGCCGACAGTTTCAGCACTCTAGCCTATTGAGCCACCATACTCTGCGGCTCATTAATCCAGCCCCTCGTAAGGAGGCCCGGTGGGGGTGGGTGGGTGGATCGAACACCCAACCTTTAGCTCTGCAACCAGAGACCTAAACCACTGAGTGGTAGCCACCATCCTTTAGGGTCGGGGCAGAAGAACCCGTGTCTCTCCAGGTGTTATTCATCTCTGAGCCCTATGGATCCCAACTGGCCTGGCTGGCGGTGGGTCAGAGGGAAATGACGGTCCAACGGCCTCAGGACAATCGGAACTTCTGTATCCTCCGTTTAAGAACTGTACTTTCAGTCTCCTTTGTGCGTCTCATACCAGTGGAATAGATCTCATGGCATTGAGGTCTACCCTCCGGAGGGTTTGGGGGAACTTTGCTTTCCCTGCATCAGCTTTGATGCCTCCTCCTGCAGCCTGAGTCCTGATGCTTCTTTCCCCACCAGCTGGAAGACTTGGAACTCTCTCTCTCCGACCACATCCAGAAGGTCCTCAAACCCAACTTTGCCGCTGCCTGGGAAGAAGTCGGGGATGATTATGAGAAGGAGGAGACCTTTGCACTCAGCAGCATCAAAACCCTGGATGGTGAGAAGATGGCAACCTTAAAAAAATAGAATGAAGAATAAAATACAGAGAAAGCAGGGGGCTTAAGTTTGCTTGTTTCGACAAGAAACTCAAAAAAATCAAATTAGGTCTAGGGATGGACAGGAAGCGAAAAACGAAATGCTGTTTTGTCATTTTGTTATGAAACAAAACGAAATGAGGAAGCAGCATTTTATTATAGACAAAACGAAAGGGTAGTTTTTCCATTGAAACAAACCATTTCATCCCATCGTTTTCAGGCTCTTGCTGAGCTGTCAATGGCTGGAGCCCTTTAAGTCTGGCCCAGTCCCCCTGGTGCCAACTGGGCCAGGTTTAAAGGGCTCCAGCCATTGACCGCTCGGCAAGAGCAGTTTAAAAATGGCTCCTGGAGTCCCAGGCACCAAATCTGGTGCCTCTAGGACCCAGGGGAGCCATTTTGTTTCGACAAATTTTAAAAAAACATTTGTACGAAACGAAACAAAATGGGGGTGAGCGTGAAACGAAATTAAAACGAAACGTTTTTTTCCATTTTGTGCCCATCCCTGATTAGGTCCCCTAGGTTTCTTTCTTGTCAAGGTTTCAGAGATCACCTTTTCTAGACCACGAAGCACCAAAGACACGGGGAAGCGCAGTGTGCTTGTTTAGCTGGAGTAAGAATAAGGGAATCCCAAGTTTCCCGGTTGGTTACAGTCACCCAGACGTCCTTGTTTACCAAAGCGACTACTTGCTGTCTCACCACTAAGGCTTCAGAAACACTTTTGCGTAGGACAGTGCACTTAATGCAAGCCTGAGGCCATCTCTTTCTGAAATTCTCTCCGAATGCAGAAGCTGTCAACAACATTGTGAAGTTCCTCGGCATGCAGCCCTGTGAGCGATCAGATAAAGTGCCAGAAAACAAGAATTCCCACACCCTCTACCTGGCTGGTAAGGAGAAAAGTTAATGATAAACAAGTTTCCTGCGGCTGAAATTGTGAAGAGCCTCACGGCATGGAGGTTAAACTGCAACACTGCAGCCAAGACTCTACTCATGACCTGAGTTTGATTCCCAACAGGCTCAGGTAGCCAGCTTGAGGTTGATTCAGCCTTCTGTCCTTCCATGTCAGTAAATCGAGTGCCCAGTTCATGTGGGGTGGGGTGGGGGAGATGTAAAGGGTCAGAGAGTGCATTAGGCGCTATGGGGTGATATGTAAGCAGCACTCGTTGCTTTTTGCAGCCAGAGATTCTCAAGAGTGAAGTTGGGCTTGTGAGTAGAGATCATAGGAGAGGCAGCCGGCTTGTGAGGAAGGAACTGTATATCATTTAATTTAGGGGGGTAGATGCAGAACGTAGCTTTTGAAGAGGATCCAAATACATGTTCTAACCACATGTTCCGGCATCTGTTCTTAAAACACATGGAATGATCAGGCACCCAGCGGTTACTAAAATTAGGAAGGTCTTCTCTATTTTGAAATCTGAATAGTTCTATCTACAGGGTGGGTCAGCAATTGATTTTCATGCCTTGTTAACAAAAGGCGCAACTTAATCTCCCTTTGATGAGGCTCGAAGTCTTGTAATCTACTTCTCCAAGGGGGTTAGAATTTTGCACTTGTGAGAGCTTTAAGAAGGGGTGTCACAATTTCCTCATTCTCCCATTTCATTTTGAGGCCGCTCGGAACTTGAGCTTATCTCTAGAAATGGGCCAGATTCATTTCGTTTTCAAGTCCCCGAGTAGCACGGGAAAACAAAGAAGAGTTGATGAACGTAATTTAGGAAAACCCAGGAAAAGGCTCTTTGAGACTTGAAACAATACAGGTGCAGGAATGGTAATACAGTACCTTTATTGGACCATTAAAGAAAACAAAAACCAAACAGCAAGGTTTCGATGATACAATATTTTTCCATGTGTAAGACTATATTTTTTGTCTAAAATGTTACACTAAAAACCGAGGGTCATCTTGTACGCAGAAGTAAGCCAAGGACAGAACCACACGGTTTCAAAACTGCCCAAAAAACCTTTTCTCTGCAGTCATCTTATACATGGCGGGGGGGGGCACTTATACATGGAAAAATATGGTAATTCATCTTTGTCAGGCTGTGGAATTTTCATCTCCCTACCGCCTGCCTGACTTTTGACTGTTGCTTGGGGTGTTTTTCCAATTTGGGATGGGGGGGAATGGGCCGGTGTGAGCCTCCTTTTTCAGGGTCCGGGGGGCTCAGTTTCCTCCTTTGCCCACAGGTGTTTACAGGGGAGGTTTAGATGTACTCGTGAGGGCCAGGCTGGCCCTAGGAGACGGCGTGACCATGCAGGTGGCCGTCCGGAGCATCGCCGAGACCCCTGTGGACGTCATATTGGCTTCCGTCGGCTAGGAACCCCGACCCCTTCCCGAAAGGCACTCCAGGGTCTGCATGTGCGTCTTCCCTTCTCCTGCTCAGTGGGGTGCGCCCCCCCCCGGGAGCCTAGCCGCCCTGGCTGCCTCTCTCTCGCCCAGGCCTCCGGGATGGAACCACGGCCACCTCGCCACCCCTTCCACTCTTCCTCGACATTCCTGTGTCAGAGGTGGTCTCCGTGCCACCCATGGGGGCAAATGGGCAGAGAGGTGGATCTTGGCCCTTCAAAAGAGCCAAATTATTTTTTGTTTTCTTGTTTTGAATGGACGTTTATTATCAGAAAATAAATAGGCTATTCCACCACTGGTGTCTTGTCTTTACTGGCGTGATTAGGGACACGCGTTGGCTGGTTTTGTGCTGCCATCATCCCGCTGAATGGTGAGCCGACCCATGTGAACTCCATGGAGTCAATGGGTCTCCTCTACTTGGGACGCGACAAACAAAAGGTGAGTGGCTGTGTGGTCGTCGCAGCCTGAGCAAGGCTGCCGTGGTTTTTCTCCTTTCCCTTCCTCTGGACTTAAGCTGGGCTTTTCCCCACAGACGGGGAAAAGCCCATGCCTGGTAAACCTCATGGGGTAGCCCTGGAAGCCTCAAAGTCCTCCCAGCAAAAGGCTCCTGAGGTGGAATCAGAGAGAATAACGAAGCAATGCAGTGTGACCCTTTCTCTTCTAGTTTGCTTTGCCCTCCCTTCTCCCTTCCCACCAGGCCCGCAGAATTGATGCCGTGAAGATCGGATCTCAGTACATCAAGCAGGAGATCTGGGAGTCTGGGTGGACCACAAAATGAACATGAGTCAGCAGTGTGATGCAGCGGCCAGGAAAGCCAGTGTGATTCTTGGTTGCATCAACATAAGCATCGTGTCTAGATCCAGGGAAGTGATAGTACCACTCTATTCTGCTCTGGTCAGACCCCATCTGGAGTCCTGTTTCCAGTTCTGTGTGCCTCAATTTAAAAAGGATGTTGACAACCTTGAGCGGGTCCAGAGGAGGGTGACCAAGATGATTGAGGGTCTGGAAGAAATGTCTTACGAGGAGCAGCAGTTAGGGAGCTGGGAATGTTTAGCCTTTCAAAAAGAAGGCTGAGGGGGGATGTGATAGCTATGTTTAAATATTTGAAAGGATGTCATATTGAAGAGGGAACAGATTTGTTTTCCATGGCTTCGGAGACTAGGACTTGGGGCAGTGGTTTCAAACTACAGGAAAAGAGATTCCACTTGAACATTAGGAAGAACTTCATGACAGTTAGAGCTGTTTGGCAGTGGAAGATGCTGCCCCAAAGGAGGGTGGTGGAGTCTCCTTCTTTGGAGGTTTTTAAGCAGAGGCTGGATGGCCATCCTGTCGGGAGTCCTGTGATGGGGGTTCCTGCATGGCGGGGGTGGTGGGTGGTGGACTGGATAGCCCTTGAGGTCTCTTCCAACTCTATGATTCTATGGAGTAGATCACTCAGCTGATTTCTGATTATTGGTGTGAATTATAGAGAATTCCTTCTCAGTAGGTAACCGGCCTCCCACAGGTGTTCAGGGCTGACCACAAAGGGGGTGCAGTTAAGATACTGAGGCCCTGCACACACTTTGCAAATGGCCCCAAGAGCCATCTCCCAGAACCTTCTAATCATGTTGGACCTGGACAAAAAGAGGTGGCTGCAGCCCTCGGTATTCTGTCGGGATGTGAGGCGCAAGGTCCCCCCCAACCACTGTCAACTGGAGATACCAGGGAAGGGGCCTGACACATCCTCCACAAAAGATTCCCTTGGAATAGCTTCCCCCCACACACACACAAAGGTTGTTATTGGACCTGGGTCTTCCTTTATGACTGCAGTCCACTGAACTCTCCACAGCAGCTAAAAGGCAGCCCTTCCAGCCTCCAGTCCCAGAGTCGGCAAGGACAAATCATGGCATAAGCCAGATGTACGAAGGATGGCTCAAAGCAGAATTTTTAAAGTGCCACTTCTGTACTTTTCCATCCCTTTGCAATCGCAACTGGCCACCCCCTTTTTCCTTCCATATTTTTTTTTGCATGATCGGCTCAGTCTTTCCTTGAGTTCTCCACCCCCACCGCCCCTGCTGTTTTCTTTCATTTCCCCATCCTAAACACTCATCTCGGCTTTGGTGAGTTTGTTGTTTGCAGGATCAGGCTCCGTTGGCTTGTCTTAATGGGCTCCTCAAGCCCGATCCTGCAAAAAAACCCAATCCACCAAAGCAGAGAGGAGTGTTTAGAAAGGGGAAATGAAAGGTAACAGGGGTTGGAGGAGACCTTGAGGATTTATTAATTTATTTGGGGGTCCAAAAAGTAGGGGATGTCTAATAAAAGGTGGCATCTTATAGACGGAAATATACGGTATCTGCATCCACATGTTGAGTTATGCTTAAAAAAAAAACAAAGCACATCCAGGGATCCCAGTGCAAAAGCCATAAAGCAGCGTTGGGCATAGCTCGACAGGAACCCAGAGACACTGCAGAAATGGGAACTTCCAGGTCCCGTGGGGCAGGAAAAGAAACCAAGCCATCCAAAAAAACATCCTGTGTTGGCTACATGGTGAAACGGCAGATCTGTAATTAAAACTTTTATTTTACAAACGGTTGTGACAGGGAGTACCTTGAGGAGTCGCTGCAAACGTCAAGCATCCCCCATCTCCACCCCCTCATCCACCCACCCCACCCAAATGAGAGCTGGCTCCCTCCCCTGAGTAACTCCGACCCACTGATCGGAAGGAAGACGTGCCCGGGGGAGTCCGCCCCACTGTCCGCCCCTCTTTTTTTGCACAGCTCCCAAGAAGGAAAGGTGGGCGAACCCATCCATGTGCACAAGGAGACGCGAGGCCCTCCATGCGAGAGAGCTGGGTGGCTTGAAAGGAGGCCCGCCGAAGGGAACGAGAGCCCCAGTCATCCCCTTGGCCTTCTGAAGGGCCCGGTCCCGTGGCCAGCCTCATCCGGAGAAAGGAGCGGACCAATCGGGGCTGGCATCCCGCTCTCTGGTCTAGCCCTATTAAATGTAAACCGCAGTCTCTTGAGATGGAGGTCCCGGTGCCCCACTCATCCTTCCTGCAGCTCAGAAGGAGTTGATGAAGCTCAAGTAGGCGTTCAAGAACCCCAGGGGGTCCTCCAGTTGCGGGTAGTGGCTGATGTGGTCGTCCAGGACGGACACGGTTGAGGCGGGAAGCACGTGCCTGTGGAATAAAGCAAGGGGGGGGGGTTCTTTTAGGGCTCCCTGTCAGAACAGAAGAAGCACCTGCTGGGAGAAAGCCCAACAGCATGAAATGTGTTACAGCCTCTCTTTTAGTCTGGAAAAAAGGTGCCTGAGGGGGGGATATGATTGAGATGTACAAAATAATGCAAGGCATGAGTCAAGTGGATGGAGGGACACTCTTCTCCCTCTCACAAAATAGCAGAACCAGGGGACATCCACTCAAACTGAGGGTTGGGAGAGTGAGAACAGATAAAAGAAAATTTTTTTTTACCCAGCACATTGTTAGTCTGTGGAACTCCCTGCCACAGGAGGTGGTGATGGCATCTGGCCTGGATGCCTTCAAAACGGGATTGGACCGATTCCTGGAGGGAAAGTCCATCACAGGTGACAAACCATGATGGAGATGTGTCATCTCCAGGCATAAACCAGGGTCCTTCAAGGGCCAGATGCAGGGGAGTGGTATCAGGAGACAGATATCTAGTCTCATGGACTCCCAAATGCATCTTTTGGGGCCAGTGTGAGATACAGGAAGCTGGACTAGATGGGCCTTTGGCCTGATCCAGCAGGGCTCTTCTTATGTTCTTATGTTCTCTCTGCCTGCATGCCACCAATCACACGTGGTACATTCCAGATGGCACGGGGATTTATTTATTTATTTTTATATTTTTAGACCACCCGACTCCCAATGGAACTCTGGCCAGTTTACACCAATCAAACACAGGAACAATAAAAAAAAAGATCAGAATAATGTTACAAAAAATAAAAATAAAAATAAATGTAATAAGAGTAATCAGCAAAGAAATCAAGCCAGGCAGAACGGCTTCTGAGTTCACGGGGCACAGTCCCTGTTTGAGACTTTTTCTGGGGTGGGGGGGTAAAAAAGGCCCCGAACAACAGGAGGAGGCTAAAAGGCCATCGTTCCCACTGATAAAGGCCAGCGTTCTCACAAGCCGGGAGCCTTTTCACGCAGCAGATAAAAGATGCCGTCCGAAGCGGGTGCTGGGACGGTGCTGTTTCTCCCCCATCTAAATCTCCTCTGGGGGAGCCGGTGGGAATAAGAGTTTCACTCCAGGTGTGGTGGATCCATCTTCTGAAGAATTTTTCCCAAGGGAAGCCTGGCCCAGCAGTACGTGGACTTGCCAAGCAGACCTCTTAACTACAGCCTACCTCTGCGCCTGCTTGTAACATGCTGTGTTAAAAAAAATTACAGTGGGACCCCCGTATCCGCTGATTCATTATCCACTGATTCAGTTATCCACTGATTGAGGGGGAAAATAAATAAAAATTAATTAAGTAGGGTGGTGTGACCACAGCGGCTGCACAGCCCAGGAGTGCCCGCCCGCCCGCTCACCAGCCAGCTGGGCTACGGAGGAGGAGGCTGCATGGCCCAAGAGAGCCCACCCTGCCTGCCCACCCACCAGCTAGGCTAATGAGGAGGAGGAGGAGGAGGAAGAGGAAGAGGCCGTGTCGCCAGGAGAGCCCGCCCGCCCACCTGCAAGGTCAGTGGTGGAGGTGGCATAGCACCATGGTGGGGTTCCCTGGGGTGTTGACAGGCTCTCCCACTGTTTTCACCCAGGCACCCTTGGATAAGAGTGTTCCCTCTTATCCACAGATTTCATTATCTGGGAGACACCTGGGAACAAATCCCCCACGGATACGGGGGTCCTACTGTAAAACCCAACCCATCAAGGGGTGGTAACAGATTTATTTATTTATTTATTTATTTATTTATTATTGAATTTATATCCCGCCCATCTTCCCACCGGGAACTCTGGGCGGCGAACATAGCAGAACAAATCAGGAAATACACATAATAGGTACACTACAACACAATAAGGAGACATAATGTTAGAAAATCTAAAAGAACCATTAAAAAATCAAACACAGACTTGCGTTTAATTTATTGACGTAGTTCTCTCAGAATGGATACTTTGTGTGGGAGTAGGACTCTGGATGCCTGAGTTCGAGTCAGATAAACTCACTGGGGGTATGAAACTGGTAAACCACTCCTTCAGACATAAAAAGCTGTGCTATTTATTAAAGCTGTGCTTGGCTGCAAAAAACAACGAAGGATCGCTGCCGAAGATCTTTTCTTTTAGGCTCAAAGTTCAGGCTTTCGTTTATTCATCTCAATGGCTAGAAGAAAAACGACGACACAAAAGAATGGTTCAGAAATAGCACTTCTGTGTGGACATGGAGGAACTACTAGGCCAACCACTTCCTTAACAGGCAGAAATTCAAGAGGGGCAGCTCTCCTTGGCACTCTGGCCTCACAGAGCTGTTCAGGAGGAAGAGGGGGAAACGGAAGTTTGTTTTTAGACATCTGTGCCAGATGCTCAGAGCCTCTGTTTTGCTCCAGGCCGGCAGAGGAAGTCTCGTTCGTTTGCGGGGAGTCACCGAGGTGGTACAGAGCAACCTCGCCATCGCAGGAGACCTACCTGTAAAGCTGGAGAAATTCTGGGGATGGGTTTACGGGGTCCAGAGGCCCATAGATCAGATGCACTGCAAGAGAGGGAGAAACAGCAGCTTGTGTCATGGTAAAGAGGAGAAGTCTTGCTCTCTACCAGGACAAGCATTCCTAGTCTATGGCCTCTCAACCACATCCAGAATCCTCCACACAGCTAAAGATGCAGGCACGTTGGAACTGGTTAAGCCTCACCAAGAGTACTGTGTCCAGTTCTGGACACTACAGTTGAAGAAGGATGTTCACAAATTGGAGCAAGTTCAGAGGAGGGCGACCAGGACGATTCAGGGGGCTGGAAACGGAGCCCTCTGAGGAAAGACCGAAGAGGAGAGCCACCTGGAGTCCTGTGTCCAGTTCTGTGCGCCTCAATTTAAAAAGGATGTTGACAACCTCGAGCGGGTGCAGAGGAGGGTGACCAGGATGGCTGAAGGTCTGGAAGAAATGTCTTAGGAGGAGCGGCTTAGGGAGCTGGGAATGTTTAGTCTTTCAAAAAGAAGGTTGAGGGGGGATATGATAGCTATGTTGAAATACAGTGGTACCTTGTATAAAGGAATTAATTCATTCCAAATGAAATTATGTTAAGCAAATTTTCCTTTATACAAATTCCCCATAGGAATGAATTGAAAATGGAGTAATCCCTAATCGTGCCCATTTTTATGTTGTACGGATTTGCCCCATAGGAGATTCTGTTAAGCAAATTTCCCCTATCTCTCGAATTTTTTATGTTTTACAGATTTTATGTTATACAAACTGTTTGTTATACGAGGGTCCACTGTATTTGAAAGGATGGCATAATGAAGAGGGAAAAGTTTTGTTTTCCATGGCTTCAGAGACTAGGACGTGGGGCAATAGTCTCAAACTGCAGGAAAAGAGATTCCATTTGAGCATTAGAAAGAACTTCATGACGGTTAGAGCTGTTGGGCAGTGGAATCTGCTGCCACAAAGGAGGGCGGTGGAGTCTCCTTCTTTGAAGGTTTTTAAGCAACAGCTGTTGGAAATACTTTGATGGAATTTCCTGCATGGCAGGGGGTTGGACTAGATGGCCGTTGAGGTCCCATTCAACTCTATGAGCACTGGGCATGTTTAGCCTGGAGAAAAAGGAGACCGAGGGGAGACAGAAGGGCACTCTTCAAATACTGGGAAGGCCATCATCCAGAGGAGGGGCAGGATCTGTTCTCCATAATCCCAGAGTGTGGGACACGTATTGATGGGCTCAAGCTATGAAGCTAGATTTAGGCTGAATTACCAGGAAAAACTTCCTGACTGTTAAAGCAGTACAACAATGAAAATGTTGGCCTTGGGAGGTGCTGGTGGTGAGGGCTCCTACGCTGGAGGCATCCAAGAGAAATCTAGACAACCACCTGGCAGATATTCTTTGATTTGGATTCCTGACGTGACCAGAGAGTTTGGTCTCGATGGCCTTGCAGGCATGTCCAAACTTCGGCCCTCCAGATGTTTTGGACCGCAACGCCCACAGTCCTTTGCCACTGGCAATCTAAGCTTAGAATTCTGGGAGTTGTGGTCCAAAACATCAGGAGGGCCAAAGTTTGGACATGCCTGCAAGAGGCCTTTTCCAGCTCAACTATTCTATGACTGTACATCATGCCAAGGTAAAAGCTTCTTCTTACTCACAGGGAACGGAGGTGGACTCCAGAGCACCAACCCATCGGTCGCGGTATTTCTTCCGTTGGTTGATGTACTGCAAAATGCTGGGGAAGGAAGCACAGCAATGAAAACCCATTCAGAGTCCAGGCACCTCAGCCGTCCTTCAGTGGCATCCCAAATTCTGTCCTCCTGAGTTTCGCGCCCTTTCTCCTAAATCTTAAGGACCGGCATCAAGAGCTTTAAGCTAAACATGCTGAACCATTTGGTCTCAATGTTTTTTTGGCCTTTAGTCCTGCCAGTCCCTGGAATGAAAATGCAGAGACGTTTTCTGAACCCTTAATTTAGTCCTTGGGCTACACTGGGTCCCCCAGCCTTGCGCTGCGGTGTTTATGTTTCGGTTAATTTGTTTGTTTGTTTGTTTGTTTGTTTCTTAGTTGCACGTTTGGGTAAACAATTTAGACAATTAAAAATCAGCTTAAAACAATAGAATATCTATATACAATAAATACAATATATTAAAACACTGCACTAAAATCACCATCAGGACTCACAATAATCAGTTAAAAAGAAACAGGAAAGACAAATGACATCAAGTACACCTGGGAGGGCATAAATGCAATGTGTGTGCCACCCCTTTACCTCCTTGAGGGATGGTGTTGTGTCATTACAGTTGTGACTGACCCTTTGTGACTCCACGTCCATGGAGTTCTCTTGGCAGGAATACTGGAGTGGTTTGCCAGTTTCCTACTCTAGGCGCCTACAGCACCTCTATTCCCTGGTGGCGCCTACAGCACCTGGGATTCCCTGGTGGTCTCCTTAACAAATCCAAGTCCACAGTGACCCCCAGCAGAATATGGAAGATGTAAGCTATTCATGTGTGCCTGGGACCTAAATGAATGTAGTGTACAGTGTGGATCCACCCACTGCGATGACTGAAAATCTGTGAAATGCGGATGCAGGTTGGGTGGGGCATGGGGGGCGTGCAAAGTTTCAAATGCTTTAAAGCAATGGAGCAACATTTAAAATGCCTTAAAGCAATGGTGTGCGCCACTTCTCCTGTGTGGGGGGGGGTGCCGGGGCTCAGTTCATTGGCACTCCCCCGCACCTCCGAGAAGCCTCCCGGCTCCAGCTGATAGGCACCGGGGTGGGGAAATAAAAGTTTTTTTCTCCCCCACCCCAGTGCTAATCGGCTGGAGCCCCGGCGGTCACTTTCCGCACCGCCCTCCCACGCACCCCGGAGAAGCCTCTAAGGCTCTAAGGTGGCAATCCTTAATTAACTACAGGATAGCTCAGTGGTTTAACCGTCTGACCACGGAGCCAGAGGTTGGGAGTTCGATTCCCCCTCTCGGCCTCCTTGACAGGGGCTGGACTTCATGACCCAAAGGGATCTCTTCAGCTCTTCTGATTGCATTGACAGATTTCATAAGAATGCCAGTGTTTTCCATGTTGCTTTCCACCCTTCATAATGGATTTTTTCTTTTAGCTGTTGTGAGCTTTTGGGCTGTTTAGCCGTGTTTGAACACGGCCAAGCAGCCCAAAAAACTCACAACTATCAGATGCGGGCCATGAAAGCCTTCGAGAATACATTGATTTTTCTTTTATTCTTGCATGCTCTTTGTAGCTCTAATGTTACCTTTTAGTATTTATTTATTTATTTATTTATTTATTTATTTATTTATCGCCCGTCTTCCAGAGGAACTCCGGGCTGTGAACAAACAAGTCGACAATTAAAGTGATAATTATAATAAAAACCATAACAGGGAAAATAATATATAAATAGCCAGCAAGATGGTAGGGGAAAAATTAAATTAAATTAAATTAAATTAAATTAAATTAAATTAAGAGTCACCAAAAGCCTCACAAAATAGCCAGGTCTTCAAGGCTTTGTTGAAGGCTGGCAGGGACTGTGCATTTAATGTTCTAAGATGCCGCTTTTAATTCCCTGTTCTTACCTTGAATATGTCTTAAATGTTCCAGGCTCTATATTTGCCCCTCATTATTGTAAGCCACCTTGGGTCCTTTTCCAAGGGGAACAGTGGGGTAAAAATATTCAAAATAAATAAATAAATAAGATTATTAGGATGATGATTAACCCAAGTCCAGCCAGCTAGATCTTTGAGCTGAGTCTTGTTTACAGCTCCCCTGACTGGACGTGGTTTCGAGGCGGAGGTCTTTCTCAAATTTGCTAGATAAGGGCTGTGGACTGGGATGAAATCTGAGATGCCTGCCTAACGCCGAACTAGACTTCTTCCCTTAAATGTCAAGCAGTAAAAAATGGCATTGCAATTTGTAGCACTGAAATGTAACCGCCGGACCTCTAAAACAAAGAGGTTATTGGCCAGGTCCCTGTGAGCGAATTCTTGGAAAATATTTGAAGGCAGAAGAATCTTAAGAGGCTCCCCGTTATTTCTGCGTGGGGCTTGGTGGACTTTCAGGCTAGGCAGAGCTCTTATTTATTTATTTATTTATTTATTTATTTATTTATTTCTATACCGCCTGTCTTCCCAAAAGAACTCCAGGCGGTTAACAATGAGCGTGAAACAGACCCAGTAAAACAATGCATAACACAACACAAGAAGGAAATAAAAGCTTTCAAAAGGGAATATAAAATATGACAGCAAATAGACAAGGTAGTCAAAGATCACCGGCAAGAGCTTCATATCAGGGCCAGCTTTTCATCAAGTTCTTTCAGAGAAGAAGCCGCTCCAGGTCACGGAAACACAACCCAGGAGGAGAGCTGCTCGCTGGCAGCTTTCAACACAAAGCCAAAACCCCATCCTTGAAACAGGATACCTCCCCCATCCCACCCCACCCCGATGCCCGATCTCCTGCAGAGCTCAGAAAAAAAAAAGGAACGCAGGCCAGAGAAAGCCAAAAGGCCAAGTTTCAAGCAGAACACTCCATCCGGTGTTCCCTCGAGACATGCCACACGTTTTCGATGTTAGTTTTCATCACGCATAACTTTTACATGGAATTTTGCTCTCTTTTGAACTGCGCGCATTTTCTTGTCGCTTTAATGTATTGTTGTCTCTTAATGCTGTAAGATGTCCCTCAATGCCCTGTTCTCCGTCTTGAACATGTCTTAATTGTACTGGAATGTATATTGTCCCTCATTACTGAAAGCTGCCTTCGGTGCTTTTCCAATAAATAAATAAATTTCAGATAAATTCTGGCATCTTCTAGGTCAGTGATGGCAAACCTATGGCACGGGTGCCAAAGGTGGCACTCGGAGCCCTTTCTGTGGGCACCCAACATCGACATTCATAGCCACCTGTATACAGGTTAAATTACTGTATTGACACTTTGCAAAAAAAAAAATAGTGGATTTTGAATTGCAGTTTGGGCACTCGGTCTCTAAAAGGTTCGCCATCACTGCTCTAGGTCTAGGACAGTGATGACGAACGTTTTAGAGACCAAGTGCCCAAACTGCAATTCAAAACCCACTGATTTTTTGCAAAGTGCCAAAATAGCAATTAAACCTGAATACAGGTGGCTGTGAAGGGGCAATGTCAGGGCTCCTTTGGCACCCCTGCCATAGGTTCGCCAACACTGCTCTAGGAATACGCAAGCTAGTTATTAGCAACAAAAACTAGACAAGGGGAGATGGGAGAGTACTTTTCCAAAGATGGACAGACAGTTCTCTATCATCGTAAGGTGCAGCGCACGTAATACAAGAAGATTTTGTCTGAATATCAGGACAAAACTTATTAACTGTTTGAACAGTATGACAGTGTAACCAGTGACCTCACAGAGAGGCGGTGAGCGCTCCTGCACTGGAGGCATTCAAAAGAGAACCAGACAACTGTTGGTCAAGTCTCCTTTGGTTTAGATTCTTGCATTGGACTCAATGGCCGGATGCGTATGGTGTTACAACATTTCTGTAAAATTCTTTAGGAACAAGTTGCAGTAAGCTGAAACTTCTTTTGTCTAGGCCAGGCATGTCCAAACTTTGGCCCTCCTGATGTTTTGGACAACTCCTCCCAGAATTCTAAGCTTAGATTGCCAATGGCAAAGGATTGTCGGAGTTGTGTTCCAAAACATCTGGAGGGCCGAAGTTTGGGCATGCCTGGCCTAGGCACACAGAGGGCCGCAGCGCAAACGGGACAGTACATAACATAAGAAGAGCCCTGCCAGATCAGGCCAAACGCCCATCTAGTCCAGCTTCCTGTATCTCACAGTGGCCCCACCAGATGCATCCGGGAGCGCATGAGACTAGATATCTGTCTCCTGATACCACTCCCCTGCCTCTGGCCCTTGAAGGACCCTGGTTTGAAGCCTGGAGATGACACATCTCCCTCATGGTTTATAACCTGTGATGGGGTTTTCCTCCAGGAATCTGTCCAATCCCCTTTTGACGGCATCCAGGCCAGATGCCATCACCACCTCCTGTGGCAGGGAGTTCCACAGACTAACAATGTGCTAGGTGAAAAAATATTTTCTTTTAAGAAGCTAAGAAGATCCCTGCTGGATCAGGCCAAACGCCCATCTAGTCCAGCTTCCTGTATCTCACAGGGGCCCCACCAGATGCCTCTGGGAGCGCACGAGACTAGATAACAGGCTTAATGGAAGCACAAGGCAAGGAAAGACGGGCACGCAGCAGGATGGGTTAATAATTAGCGTAACTCAAGTGTGTGTGGGCACGGAGGGGGTTTGAGAGTAAAACAGCAGCAACAGCAACAACAACCGTGGAACTGCAGAAGGGCTGGGAGGGACCCTCAATTCTAGTCCATCAAGGAGGCCCAGCAGGGAATCGAACTCCAGACCGCTGGCTCTGCAGACGGCAATCTCAACTACGGACCTATCCAGTAGTTTATCACGGATAATAATCATCGTCTTAGAACTGCAGGGCCGAAAGAGACTCTCTAGAATCAGTGCCTCTCAACCGGTGGGGTCCCCAGATGTTGCTGGACTGCAACTCCCAGAAGCCTCCACCACTCGCTGTGCTGGAAGGGGTTTCTGGGAGTTGCAGTCCAGGAACATCTGGGGACCCCACAGGTCGAGAGGCACTGCTCTAGATCAGGGCTGTCCAACTTTGAACAGGTCGAGGTCTACTTTTTCTTGCCCAACATCCCTGAGGGCTACTACATTAAACCTCTAACTTACGAATTTTATCCATCCCAAACACATGCTCTTAAATAAAAAAAGTGTAAGTACGGCAGCGGTTTCCCATAGGCATGCATTGAAATCAATTCCCTCTGGAATGGATTAATTGATTTTCAATGTATTCCTATGGGAAGGCTGGCCATGCACCCACTTCCCTTGCACCCTCTCGATCATCTGCCCAGTGGGGGGAGCAGGCGACCACGCCATGGCCCTTGAACTGCCCCGCTCGGCTGAGACAGTGGGCTGGCAAACCCAGAGCTTTACTGGGGCAGTGGTGGTCCTTGGGGTGGGGGAGGGAGAGGTGGAGAATGTATCCCCTCACTTTTTTATTGGTGGCCGGCGGGCTACTTTTGAACCCTTCACGGGCTACCGGTAGCCTGCGGTCTACCTGTTGAGCAGGCCCGGGGGGAATTGAACTCCCGAACTCTGGATCTGCAGCTAGAGACTGAATTCACTGAACTATCCCAGTAGTTCCTATGGCTCCTGGCAGCTGAACACTCACCCCATGTATATATTTCTAAATGTACAACGTCCTGTGAAGTGGAACAGCTCGCAGGATCTCGATCAACACTCATTGTGGAAGCTTTTGCTTCGTCTCCTGAGCTGCCCTCCACTGCATCACCATCCCACACACACACCTGACGGCTCATCTCACTGCGATCAGGATCACGAAAAGGTGAGACGTCACTTGGTTTTTCTGGATGTTTTTATTTTACTTCTCCCACACCTGCTTCCCTGGTCCCTCAGCATTCACTCATGAGATGCAGAGAAGGTGGCGATTCTTCACCAATGAAAATAATTAGAAAAGCAACAGCTACTGTGGGGACGGGTAAGTCGACGGCCCTCCAGTTCGATCCAAAAAGCACTGCCTTCATCTTCTTGTCCTTCAGTAAACACATAAACCGGTCCACCAGCTACTTGCCTGCCTGAGCTACCTCCTAGGCATGGATGAGAACCTAAGAACCTAAGAAGAGCCCTTCTGGATCAGGCCAAAGGCCCATCGAGTCCAGCTTCCTGTATCTCACAGTGACTCCCACCAAATGCCTCTGGGAGCGCAGGAGACTAGATATCTGCCTCCCGATACTACTTCCCTTGTATCTGGCCCTTGGAAGTACCCTGGTTTTGAGCCTGGAGATGACACATTTCCATCATGGGTTGTAACCTGTGATTGACATTTCTTCCAGGAATCTGTCCAATCCCCTTTTGAAGGCATCCAGGCCAGATGCCATCACCACATCCTATGGCAGGGAGTTCCACAGACTAACAACATGCTGGGTAAAAAAAATATTTTGTCTGATCTCACTCTCCCAGCCCTCAATTTGAGTGGATGTCCCCTAGTTTTGGTATTTCATGAGAGGGAGAAGAGCGTCCACTTTACTCATGCCCTGCATTATTATTTTGGATCCTGATGAGATGGCCCTACTAGCCATTAATTTCAAGGAAGCACATCCAGAGGTCTTAAGCGGACCAGCTTTTGAACCACACAGAATTCCAGTTTGCAAAAAACGACTCTCAAGATGATTGCAAAAATGCACGGGGAAGGGGGGGCTTCAGCAAAACTTCAAAAAGTTTCTCATTTCAACTGGAATTGCTCAAACCTCCCAGCCGGCACCATCAACACTCATGCCAGCTGAGGATCCTAGGAGCTACGGTGCAAATTCTTGGAAAGATCCAAAATTACGGCCAACCCCCCCCATGTGACCCATTTGAAGAACGCTCGGAGTTTCCACCTCACCTCACTCCTCCTTGGCCTTTTGAGATGAGCTATTGCTTTCTCAGTATTTTAAGAGCCACCGAACCTCAACTGAAAATAGAAGACCCACCAAGTCATCAATCTCCTTGTAGGCTACCAAGATCTTCAAAATGAGAGCGATCTTTGTGCCATGGACTGAGGCCAATCTGCAGAAGACACTCAGTTCTCCTGGCTTGCAGCTTTGCTCCGCTCCATAGCGGTCCTTAAGAAGAAGGTGGCCTCAAGGCAACGACGTGTCCAATCTCTTTGGGATTTTATTGATTTATTGATTTATTTATATACCGCCCAACTTTCCGAAGGAACTCTGGGTGGTTCACAACAAGAAAATCGATATAAATCAGCTTTACAAACAAACGTAAAACAAACCCAAAGGATCAAAACATTAAAATCAATTTTAAAAAATGGGATATACGATGGCGGCAAAAAAGAGGGAAAAGAGAATAGGATAAGCCATCAGTAGTTGCCAAAAGCAGCCTGGAAGAGTCAAGTTTTTAATCACTTCCTAAAGGCGGAGAGGGGCTCCACAGTCCTAACATTGCTGGGGACCTGGTAGACATACCTGTCAATCACTAGGTTTCCGTCATTCGTCCGAACGGCTGTCCACATGTCCCAGTATTCCGCCTCCGATGGCTGAGTGTAGGGGCCAAAGACTGCCGCAAGCCTGGAACGTTCCAGAAAGAAACGGAGAATCACCAGAAAAGAGCACCTGCCCGTCCCCACAGAAGGATCATTAAACAGATGGGCTGCAGGAGAGGTTTCCTGAGATGGAAAAAAAAACCTCAACTGCTCAGAGACCTTCTCCTTGCTTTATCTCAGGGAGGTCGTCTCCATTACTGGCAGGATCGGGAACCTCCCCTTCTGGAGGAACAGGGGAAGAATTCAAAACGGCCACTCACCCTCTGGCAAAGAAGAAATAGTTTGAGAAGCGTGTGATAATGGGTGAAAGCAGTCCACCATCTTTGAGAACCTGAAAGAGACAGAGGAGAGAAAGAAAGAAAGAAAGAAAGAAAGAAAGAAAGAAAGAAAGAAAGAAAGAAAGAAAGAAAGAAAGAAAGAAAGAAAGAAAGAAAGAAAAACAGGTATTGTCTAAAGCTCCAGCACCTGAAGGCCACACCTAACCCTTTTCCCCTTTCAAAACCAGAATTTATATCTTTTTATTGTTCTAATTTAATGTAATTTTGATGTTTTAATTGTCTATTTTGATTGTGAGCCACCCAGAGACCTTTGGGTAGTGGGTGGCATACAAGCTATATAAATACAGTGGACCCTTGTATAACAAACAGCTTGTATAACATGAAATTTGTACATCATAAAAATTCCAGAGATAGGGGAAATTTGCTTAACATAATTGCCTATGGGGAGAATCCATACAACATAAAAATGGGATTACTCCATTTTCAATGCATTCCTATGGGAATTTGTATAAAGGAAAATTTGCTTAACATAATTTATTTGGAATGAATTAATTCCTTTATACAAGGTACCACTGTAAATAAATAAATACAAATAAATAAATAAATAAATAAATAAATAAATACATGCATGCATGCATGCATGCACATACATACATACATACATACATACATACATACATACATACATAATAAAACCATTCCGGGCCTTTTGACCATGCAGCGTGAAGGGAACAGCCTTAAAATGGATGACTGCAAGCATTAAAGGCTTCTGAGGCTTCACCTGTGTAATTTCAGACCGGTTCCATCCCCACCAATCACCCTGATTCCCACCCTGGTCGAGAGACACCCCAGTTCTGTGTAAGCCGCTACATGCAGTCTACCCAAGAAAGAGAAGATGGAACCCCGCGCTGGGATGCAGAAAACAATTGGTCAGGTTTGCTCTTCCTGACACAAACGTCCACCCCCCAAAAAGCGAGGGAATATGTCTCCTCACAACAGATATTATGATGAGGAGAGAGGTCCCTTCTTCACTTGAGGGTACCTGTGTGGTCACTCACCTTCTGAATAAGTCGAGGATGGTGAGTTTCTGGGAAAATACCTAGAAGTGATGCCAGAGGGTTAGGGTTAGAGAGAGAGAGAGAGAGAGAGAGAGAGAGAGAGAGAGAGAGAGAAATAGGAATTATAAGTGTCTGTTTTGATGCAACCATTGCCCAAGTCATTAAAGCAACTTTTATAGACTCGTGGTAGGGTTGGAAGGGACCTCAGAGGTCTTCTACTCTAACCCCCTGCCCAAGGCAGGAGACCTCGTACCATCCTGGACAGGTGCCTGTCCAATCTTTCCTTGAAAACCCACAACGTTGGGAGGCAAGCTGTTATACTCTTTAATGGCTCTCAGCGTCCAGAGATTTCTCCTTATTTCCAGGTTGGTTCTCCCTCTGATGAGTCTCCATCCACTGGTTCTTGGCATACCCTCAGGTGCCACTGACATCTTAAGTACTCCTGAATCACAAGCAAAATAAAACCCATTGGCTTTCAAGGTGCCCCAGGATACTTAAAAATGGAAGCTGAAACAATCAGTGAAACCCAACATTAAAAAGTCTAATGCTATTTTTTAAAAGAGAGGCACTACTTGTTGGACAGGCTCAATACGTTTTAGTCAATTCTTTATTACGTTCTTCTGGGGTAGCAACATTGAAAATGCCAATGAAGATTTATGACCATCCATTTCAAAATTCAATCTAGAGGCCATTTAAAGACATTTGCAAACGGCTTCTCAGAGATCTTTGTAGATGTTGCGAATTTTTATTGCCCGAGAAGATCCTCAAAGTAATTCAACACAGGAAACAGGTCTAGGCCTGTTCGCTGAAGAAAACCTTTTCTTTTAATAGCCTGAGATGTATTATTTCATATCTGTAGGCTATATGGATTTTTTAAGCGGGGGCGGGGGGGTTCAGCAGGACTCTTTATTGTCTTTACGCATTTAAAAAGAAGAAATATGTGAAAGACAATGAATTAGGGCGTTTATACACGACCCCTAAACTCCGCCGCAAATGGCTCCCAGCTCTGGAGCTTAAAATTGTTTCCCCGCCAGCTCCGGAGTTTACAGATAATTAAGTGCGACCACGCCCACCTAAGCGCGTCCCAGCGCACTTTTCAGGTACCTGCTCTCTGGAGGTGAAAATCCCTGATGCGGATGTAACGTAGTGACTGCCCGGCTCTCCTTGCTTCTGTTTGTTCTTTTTTTGCCCCCCGCCCCTTTAAGAGATCTGAATGCAGTGCCGGGACGGCAGAACGTAGGTGAGCAGCATTCTTTTCTTCCTTTTTTACTCCCTCCCCTCACGCAGCCAGCAGCCAGGAAGTGCGGAGTGGGTGGGGATACAGGAAGAGCGACGAACCCCTAAGATCTCTGGTCCGAATTTAAGTGGCCAGCGGATCTTAGGGGTCGTGTGAAAAGGCCCTTAGTTACCTCCATTGGACAGGCACAGACTGTTGATGAGAAGACGTCCTGTTTTATTGTGCTCATACCTGGGAACAAAAGATAAACAAATTGCTAGAGAGGATAAGGCAGAACTACATTAACAAAACAAAAGAACAGATCCAGAGGAACCAACATGAATTAGGACTACATCTGCACCAAGAACATATATCCTCTGGATCTTAAAGTAAAGCCCCTTTCAAGAAGGCCCAGGGGTGGAATCGAACTGTCCAGGAATCAAACAAGATTGATCAATGTTGTCCTAGACCCTTAAGCAAGCAGCTTAAGATCCCTATGCTAACCTACCTGTATTCTGTGTACTTTCTGTACTGTCACACTGTATCTGCCTTTCAATAAACCTTTTACAATTTTGCTACTAATTCTGAGCGTGCCATTTTTGAGACACCACTGAATCCCAACATTTCAGTAAGGTTTCCAAGCTGTCTCTTTAACGCAGCAGGATCCCGGGGAGAGACCTCTGCTTATTTTGTGACAGGTGAGGGGGACAGCGACTGATGGTAGATGGTGAATGATCGATAAAAGGCTTTAGTACTTCCAGTGACCTGTGGAGTAACTCTTGGGCCACGGTGTCCCCGTAGTCGTGAGACAGAAGGTTGACCCGTTGGTTCAAGAGGCCCAGGTGATCCATCAGCCCTTCCACGATGCTGGCTTGTTCGAAGATGGAGTAGCGATGGGGTCTCTGTTGGGAAAACAAGCAGGCAGCGCACAGGCACAGATGAAGGCACACAGGCACAAGTGGTGCCTTGGGTTGCAATGGTGATCCATTCCCCGCGACGCTTCGTAACCCGGAAATTATGTAAACTGGATCCGAATGGTGCTCAGTGCATCCTGGGAAATGAAGTCCTTGGTAAAGAAATGCATACTCTGGGTCCTAAGACAAGTAGTACCCTGTTTCCCTGAAAATAAGACTTTCCCCCAAAAATAAGACCTACTTACAGTTTTGCCTCTCACTGAAATATAAGGCATCCCCCCCCAAAAAATAAGGCCTCCTCAATAATAAGATAACAATAAATGTGTACTGTATTCTTCTTCATGGAAAAATAAGACATCCCCTGAAAATAAGACCTAGCACATCTTTGGGAGCAAAAATTAATATAAGACACTGTCTTATTTTCGGGGAAACAGGGTATTAAAAATGTGTAAACAGATGCATTGTTTCCAAAGGACTTTGTTACGTAACCCAGAAATTATGTAACCTGGGACATTTGTAACCTGGGGTACCAATGCATCTCAGTAGCTTACACCTGGTTTCTGTAAACTGTACCAGTCAGGCTCTTGACAGAAGCATGCCCAGTAGGAAACACACACACCCATCTGGAGGACTGGTATTCACTGATTCATTTATAAGCTGCCTGAAAATATTCAATAAAAAAACCTCAGAAATACATAGATGTATTTCCACGATGTATTTACCAGAATCAGCCACTTGAGGGAGCCTGAGACCACATCCTAATGTATGGCATTAGATACTTCTGCATATAGTTTTTTTTTGTATCCTTGGGAGGGTGTGTGTTAGGACTATTCCCCCACGGATATTGTGGTCTTTGTGTACATTTCAACACCATTGGTTCAAAAACATCACATTTCTAAAAATAGGTTTGCTACGTGCCAGTGAGGGGTTTTGTTTTACCTAGAAGAGCCTTCAACCATATTGCCTGAGATAAGCTTTTCACATGAGGGTAAGCAGCACCTGCCTATGTGAAGAAACTGCAGCTACCCATCAGCCCTAGCCAGATGTTTTTGGAGTACAGTATAACTCCCAGAAGCCTTCCCCGCTAGCTGTGCCGGCCAGGATTTCTGGGAGTTGTAGTCCAAGAACATCTGGAGCGAACCTAAGGTTGGGAGCCATTGGTATAGAGCAGGGGTTCTCAACCGGTGGGTCCCCAGGTGTTCCTGGACTGCAACTCCCAGAAGCCTCCACCACTCCCGGTGCTGGAAGGGGTTTCTGGGAGTTGCAGTCCAAAAAACATCTGGAGACCCATCGGTTGAGAACCACTGGTATAGAAAGCAGGAGTAGTAAATCAGCATCATATGGAAGGCCATAAATGGGCCAAGTCCAGTTTTAGCCGCTGGTCTTCCTTCCTCTTCGACACGGGCCTTCCTGTCCCACATGTGTTCACGTGCCCATTTTTAAAAGCAGGAATGGAAGAGCAAAAGCATCTTCCCCCCACCACCAAAAAAATCACTCACTGGCTTGTCGCTGAAGCCAAACCCAACGAAATCTAGAGCGATCACTCGATGGAACCGCTGTGTCAGCCCTCCCCAAATCTGTAGCGAGGAGGAGAATAAGGGGGGATAGAGGTACCTTTCAGTTCAAGAGGAAGGTCTCGGCATCCTCAAAGCATCCATCCATCCATCCATCCATCTATCCATCCATTATTTATTTATTTATTTATTTATTTATTTACGGTGGACCCTTGTATAACGAAAGGTTTGTAGAACCATACAACATAAAAAATCCGGAGAGAGGGAAATTTCCAGATCCATCCGAATCCATCCATAAAAACGGTCCATTACTCCATTTTCAATGCATTCCTATAGGAAATGTGTATAAAGGAAAATTGGCTTAACAGAATTTCCTTTGGAACGAATTCATTCCTTTATACAAGGTACCACTGTATTGATATATTTATGGATTTATATACTGCCAAACTTAATTCAAAGAACAACTCCGGGCAGTGATAAATGTTTACCCACACACACACACACACCCTCACCTTGTACCAGTCATAACTGGACGTTGGGAAGCCGTGCAAAAGAAGCACAACGTCTGAGCTGCCAACGGCACCCAAGGAATCTGAGGTGTGGAGAGAACAAAACGTCCGTTAAAACCAGGGCAGATTGGGTTCAAATTTTTTTAAACCGGGACTTTCTTTGACGATTTCAATCAGACTTGTGGAACCCCACAAGCAAGTACCCGTGCAAAGATTCGGGCGGCCGTGTTTGGAAAACCCTTACCACCTCCCCTACCTCATCATATCTACCTTGGTGATCTCTGAATAGGCAATTGGTTCAGAAGCTAGTGATGGAGCTTTTGACCTGAGGTCACTAATCCAATGACATTATCCCAAGCCTTGATCAATTTCACAGGCAACTAATTGGCTTCTAAGCACAATTCAAGCTGTTGTGCTTAATCTCTGAGATATATCCAAAGAAGTGGGCTACAGACCGTGATAATTACTAATAATGGTGTGCCGTGGAATCAATTCTGACTTCTGATTTTTTTAGGGTGTTCCAGGCAGAGAATAAACAGAAGTGGGTGATTATTCCTTTCTTCTGGGTCTGTCCTAGGGCTGTGCAGTTTGCCCAAGGCCCCCCAGGCTGGTTCTGCGTTCAGGCGGCTTAAGTGGGGAATCAAACTCCCGACCTCTGGCTGTGCAGCCAGAAACCTAATTCACTGAGCTAAATCAGTCTATAGTATACAGCAGGACCCCCCATATCCACTGATTCATGGCACAGAAAAACATTAAATGATTCAGCCGCCGCAAAGCAAGCTACTGTCACAAACAGCAACCGTAAAGCAAGCTACTATCACAAAACAGAAGTTTGGTTTTTTGGCGTTCTCTCTTATCCACAGTTTTCATTATCTACATGGAGGTCTTGAACCAATCCCCAGCAGATACCAGAGTCCTACTGTGTAGACTATGATAGTCAACACCAAATAAAACTGGCCAGTCTTCAAGGTCCCACAAGACTCTTGTTTTTGAAGGCCTACTTGGCCTAGGATCAGAATACCTCAAAAATTCCCCTTCAATATGAGCCTCCCAGAGAACTCAAGTACACCTGAGAACATGTTTCTGAAATCTCAGGGTGGGTTGCACAGGGAAGCAGTCCTTGAGACCTGTGCTTTTGGAATTGTAACACAGAGATCTGCCATAACCCCCCCAAAGCATACATGCATAACCTCAATCTTGCCTGCGCTGCTTTTAGACCAGTAAATATGGTTTTATTTCTTAGGACATCCTTGAGATACAGTTTCCTCCAGCTCCCTTTTGCTCCATGTTTTTAACAATTCTTATATTTTCCATGACTGTGTCATTTTTGTACTCCTCATTTTGAACGATCTCAAGAATTTATTAAAATAGAATTTAATACAACAGGACCCCTGATATCCACGGGGACCAATATCCGCCGATTCATCTACTTTTGCTTCTAGAAAAATCCTGTGCGTGTGTTGTGCGAAAAATCCTAGAAATATATATTTCTGAGGACATTACCAGAACTGGCCAGTAGAGAGAGCCAGAGACCATGCTATGTGTAGCTTTGGCTTGAGAAAGATATTTCCATGATGTCATTGCTAAAACTGGCCACTAGAGGGAGTCAGAAAGTGTTTACAGTACAGTGGAACCTTGACTTACGTCATTAATCCGTTCCAGTGGTCTAGACTTAAGTCAAACATGACTTAAGTCAAACGAACGTTTCCCATAGAAAGTAATGGGAAAGCAGATTAATCCGTTCTAGATTTGACTCATATACCAACTGTGACGGGCCGTGGGCGGTACGCTTATAGCCGGGGGGTTCGTCAGATCAGAAGAACCCGGGTCAGGCATCTTGTGCCTGTCCCGCGTTCTGACCCCTCGGCTCCCTGCCACGTATCCGGGAGTCACTCCTCCAGTGCCTCCAGCCTTTCCTGCATTCTGTTCAACGCCAGGTCAGTCCATAATAAAATCCCCATCATATATGATACCATCCAAGATGGGCGGGCTGACCTGGCTCTCATTACCGAGACCTGGGTGGGTGCAGAGGGGGCTTCGCTCTCCCTGCTGTGCCCGCCCGGGTATCTGGTTCAGGGTGTGGGAAGGCTGGAGGGTCAGAAGGGAGGTGGGGTCGCCATCGTCCATCGGGATTCTCTTTATGTTTGCAGGGCCTCGACATTGGTTAGCCAGGGTTTAGAGTGCCTTCACCTGTTGGTGGGACAGCGGGACAGATTCGGCATTGTGCTGGGTTACCGTGCTCCCCGCAACCCAGCACAATCCCTCCCAGAGCTCTCCGAGTTCATCGGGCTGCACAAAGTCCCCGCGCCTTTTGGTTGCGGGTGACTTCAAGACCGTGAACTTTCTGGGGCAGCTCTCGAGTTCATGGAATCCATGGCTTCCATGGGTCTGTCCCAGCATGTTGTATGCCCTACTCACAGGTCTGGCCACACCCTGGATCTGGTCTTTTCCTCCATGTCGGGAGTTCGAGTCTGGAGGTTGGGGGCATTGTCCCCCTCCCTGTGTCATGGTCAGACCACCACCTGCTTACTTTCCCTTTGGCGATTCCGGCCCCTCCTCGCGGGGACCATCGGCCTCCTGTTTTAGCCCGTCCCCGAAGACTCATGGGTCGGTTCCAGGAAGTCTTTGGGGCGTTTCTGGAGAACTGACTGGCGCGCCGTCCGAGGCTGTGGCCAACCATTGGTTTGATACAGCTGCCCAGACCATCGACCGGATCGCCCTAAAGCGTCTTCTCAAAGCTCGGCCCTCCGACTGAGCTCCGAGCAATGAAGCAGGTGAGGAGAAGACTAGAGCGCAGCTGGAGAAGTGCACGGTTACTAGTAAGGCTGCTGTTGTATCCCAGACTAGGCGCTATTCCAACGCGATCAGGAGGCCCATAGATCTTTTGTCTCCTGAGTGGTGAGGCCTCGAACCGAAGCGGAGCTCTTCCGTGTGGTTCGGGACCTCACCAATCCAGTCTGTCCAGGCCTCCTCCTACTGAGTTCAGTAGTGAGAATTTCGCAGCCTTTTTTGTTCTAAAATTGAGGCCAGACTCCGGTTGCAGTAGCACTGCCCCGGCATCTCCAAACATTCGGTTGGATGTGCTTGGGCCTGTTTCTGCTGTCGAGGCCTCCAAGGCTATGGCTCACTGCCTGTCACTCCTTTCGATCCCTGCCCAGCCTGGCTCATTAAATCTGCCAGCGGGACTATGGGCGAATGGGCCTCGGCTATTGCTACCGCCTCCTTCAAAACGGTGGTAAAGCCCATTCTTAAAAAATCTGGCCTACCCTCAGACAATCTAACCAACTATCGTCCAATTGCCAACGTCCCGTTTATGGGCAAGGTGATCGAGAGGGTTTTGCAGTCATACCTGGAGGATCGGCAGTGCCTCGATCCTTGCCAGTCCGGGTTGAACCAATCCCGAAACAGCTTTGGTCGCGCTGCAAGATGACCTAATCCGGGCGGCTGACAGGGGTTGCTCTACCCTGTTGGTTCTCCTGGATTTGTCAGGCCTTTGATAGTCAACATCGGCTCTCCGAGGTTAAAGGCACGTAGTTGGCCCGATCTTCCTGGAGGAGGTCCCAGTACGTTCTGCATGGGGGAGTTGTCGGCTCCTTGGACTCCCTTGTGGGGTTTTGATGCTGTTCAACATCTACTAAGGCCGCTGGCTGGGGTCATTAGGAGATTTGGAGTCTGCTGTCATCAGTACGCTGATGACACACAGCTCTATCTCTCCTTTTCCACCTCTGCAGTGGAAGCTGTGAGGATCCTTGATGAGCCTGGCCCCGGGCGAACAGGCTTAAGCTCAACCCGAGAAGACGGAGGTTATGTTCTTTGGGAGCTCACCATCTGGGTACGGTGGAACAGCTGGGGGTCTCCCTCCAGCCTGTGTGGAGAGGGTGCGGAATCTGGGTGTGGTCCTGGAGCGCTGACCATGGAGGCTCAGGTGCGGTGACCAGGGGATTTCCAGCCAGATCCAGATCCGAGACCTGGATGTTGACTCTCTGAGAACAGTGGTCCAAGCACTGGTGATCTCGAGGCTGGATCTGCTCTACATGGGGTTGCCCTTGACTCTTCTCCGGAGTCTGCAACAGAATGCGGCAGCCAGGCTGGTGGTTGGTGCGCGTCGTTATGACCATATCAATCTTGCCTGCATTGGCTGCCCGTTTTAGATTCAAGGTCAGTTTATAAAACCCTCCATGGCTTGGTTTTCCATCTCGGCCCGCCCAGTTCGGCAGGTGCGGACATCCTTGCCACCCTCGAGAGGCCCGGAAGACGGTTACCCGGAACCGGGCCTTTCTGTGGCAGCCCCAACTATATGGAACGCCATCCCCAGCGAAGTGCGCTCTGCAGAGTCCCTGCAGGCCTTCGGAAAGCTTTAAAGACCTTTCTTATAATCCCCCTTTTTCTTTTCCTTATTATTATGACCATTGGTGCCTCAATTTTATTTGTTAGGATTTACGTCTTTGACGTGCTGGGATGCATTGGAGGCCTTTGGATTCTCGTATTTTAGGATTTTAGGATTTTAGGATCTAATAGGATAAATGTTTTAATTTGTTTGTATTGTGGTATTTTAGAGTCCCATTGTGGAGATCGGGATCAAATATAATAATAAATAAATAAATAAATAGATGATGAAAAAAGACCCGAAAACAGCAATTTAACACAAATTTGACTGGGATAGAGATTCCTTCTGGGGATGTAAATGAAATGTCTCTTCAAAGAGAGGAGGAGGCAGTGCATTATAGTCCACAAGTTATGATCCACTTTTTAATGTTCATAGCAACAATGTCTAACATTTAGGTTTTACTGATTTTTAACCTGATGTTCCAAGTTCTGAACAACCCTATGCTTACCATTAGAACAATATAGCTCCCCAACTAAAATGCTTCCATTGTGGACCAGACTTCTGCAGCCAGATTTTTTTACAAGACGGAGACTGTCTAACCAGCAGAGACCATGCTGAGGCCGAGGACCAGCTCCCAGGTGCTCTGAGCTTTGGCCGCTGCTGGAGGAGGGGAAGAGGCAGGAGCAGTTTGATGTCAGCCGCGATGCTAAAATGGCTGGCCCGATGCCGGTGCCTAGAGATGCAAGTCAAAGACTCAAGTCAAACAAGCCCCTTCTTGCTGCAAGTCAAATATGATGTAAGTCAAGCAGTATGTAAGTCAAGGTTCCACTGTACTATTAAAATAGGGTTTAAAATCCACATTTATCAGCATCCGCAGGCAGACCCCCATGGATATGGGGCTCTTACTACAGATTTTAAAGAGAGAGACAGGCAGGATCACAACAAGGATCAGAGAAAAATAAAATAAACATAAAAACCTTTGTAAAAGATGTTCTGGTTTTTGAAAGTGAAGTAACTTCCCGACGCTCTCCATGAGTGCAGAGCTGGGGACAGCTTAGGGGGTGGGATGTTCAAATACACCGCCACGAGTGGGAGAGTCAGCAGGCCAACTTGAATCCACCACTCTCTCATTCTGAAAATAAAAGGATAAAAGGAAAATAAATGCTCAAAACAAAACCTAGGAACAGGAAGCCAGATGAAGAGAGAAACCAGTTTGGCCCTTTTTATATGACCCCTAAACTCCGCCGCAAATGGCTCCCAGCTCCAGAGCTTAAAATTCTTTCCCCACCAGCTCCGGAGTTTACAGATAATTAAGTGTGACCACGCCCACCTAAGCGCGTCCCAGCGCACTTTTCAGGTACCTGCTCTCCGGAGGTGAAAATTCCTGATGCGGATATAACAGTAGTGACTGCCGGGCTCTCCTTGCTTCTGTTTGTTCTTTTTTTGCCCCCTGCCCCTTTAAGAGATCTGAATGCAGTGCCAGGAGCAAAGCGAGATGGAAGAACGGAGGTGAGCGGCATTCTTTTCTTCCTTTTTTATTCCCTCCCCTCATGCAGCCAGCAGCCAGGAGTGCGGAGGGGGTGGGAACGCAGGAACAGCGACAAACCCCTAGGGTCTTGGCACCTTGCTATAACCTGCAGAGTTTCGTAAACATTACAATGAGTACTTTGAGTACGTCACAGGGAGGTTTCTCCTGCATTTGGGATTTGAGAGTTGCTGGTTCCAGACCCTGCTAAAGGTTTGGGGGCTGGTCATTCTCCCGAAACGATGTAATTAACAGGGTCATGCTGTGAGTTGCTGAAGATATAAAAAACACTGCCACGTAGCCACCGCCAAGACAAATCAAGGAGGAAGCCAGAAAAACACAGTTTTCCAAAAGAGAAGGTTTGCTCCGTCAGAGGAAAAGGCTGCAAAGTTTTCCATGTAGAATCCATTGCCTAAAGCAGGCATGTCCAAACTTTGGCCCTCCAGATGTTTTGGACCACAACTTCCACAGTCCTTTGTCATTGGCAATCTAAGCTTAGAATTCTGGGAGCTGTGGTCCAGAACATCAGGCGGGCTGAAGTTTGGACATGCCTGGCCTAATGGCTGCAGAAGCAAACTGGAGTGCCGGAGCTCTGCAAAATTACTTTTCTGGACTCCTCCTCCCAGAATTCCTCACCCAGCGGGGCCAGAGGGATGGGGTCTCCGAGTTGCTGCACCAGAAATTAGCTTTTCAAAGCTCTGAGCAGTACAGTTTATGATCACGAAAATAATGAAATAACTGGTACATCCACTATAAGGAAAAATGGGAGGACCGTCCCAGGATGTAGAAAATATAATGCTTTTTATTCCAGTATAAAATGTCCAACCGGGACAAGGTGGCTCAGTGGGCTAGAGCACTGAAAACTGTCAGCTGCAAAGTCGGCAGCTCAGCGGTTCGAATCCCGGGTGCCACACAGTGGAGTGAGCTCCTGCTGATGACCCCAGCTCCTGCGAACCTAGCAGTTAGAAAGCATGTAAATCCAAGTAGATAAATAGGTACCTCCATAAAAACTGGGAAGGTAAAACAGTGTTTCCTTAAAGCCATGCCGGCCATGTGGCCATGGACTTGCACAACACTGGCTCTTCAGCTTGAATACAGAGATGAGCACCTCCCCTAGAGTTGGACACAACTCGCACACATGTGCAGGGGGAACCTTTACCTTTTACCTAAAATGCCCGATATGTTTTGGTGTATCAGATTTCTGTAGGTGAAATATTCTTCTAATGAAAATCTACCCTAATTTTAAGATACAGGTATTGATGCAATATACTATAGATGGTATACTCTAAGGGGCATAAGAGGCCAGTAAAAATATGTATGGATTTGCTGTAGAATTACGGACACATGAATTTATCTATATGGTGCTGTCCCCAGTAAATGTTAATACTGTAGTGTCACTGCAGTTCTTTTTATGTTAAACAGCCCCTGAAGAAGGCTGATAGGCCAAAATGCATTGGACATTTTATACTGCAATAATAAGCATTATATTTTCTATATCCTCTGAGTACATTTCTGAGCCTTTTCACACGACCCCTAAGATCCGCTGGCCACTTAAATTCGGACCAGAGATCTTAGGGGTTTGTCACTGTTCCTGCGTTCCCACCCCCTCCGCACTCCTGGCTGCTGGCTGCGTGAGGGGAGGGAGAAAAAAAGGAAGAAAAGAATGCCGCTCACCTCAGTTCTGCCGTCCCGGCACTGCATTCAGATCTCTTAAAAGGGCGGGGGGCAAAAAAAGAACAAACAGAAGCAAGGAGAGCCGGGCAGTCACTACTGTTATATCCGCATCAGGAATTTTCACCTCCGGAGAGCAGGTACTTGAAAGGTGCACTGGGACGCGCTTAGGTGGGCGTGGTCGCACTTAATTATCTGTAAACTCCGGAGCTGGTGGGGAAACAATTTTAAGCTCCGGAGCTTGGAGCCATTTGCGGCGGAGTTTAGGGGTCGTGTGAAAAGGCCCCATGATGCAGTGATCAAACTGCAGTATGCACTGCAGTCAAAACTCTGCTCACAACCCGGGTTCAATCCCAAGTAGCCGGCTTGTGGTTAACGCAACCTTCTATCCTCCATGGTTGGTAAAAGGAGTACCCAGCTCGCTGGGCATGGGTCCAAGGTGTAGAATTAAATTATAAATGCTCCGAGACCAGCTAAACTGAAGTATTCCTGTCAAGACTCTGTTCACAGCCCGAGTTTGATCCCAGTAGGTTCAGGCAGCTGGCTTGAGGTTGGCTCAATCTCCCCGCTTTCTGAAATCTGTGAGGAGGGTGTATGGTCTGGATAATTCAATTGTAAACTACCCAAAGAGTTGTTATGAGTTTTTTGGCTGTTTGGCCGTGTTCTGGAAGTCCGGGCCAAACAGCCCAAAAAACTCACAACTATCAGATCCTGACCATGAAAGCCTTCAAGAATACATTACCCCAAGAGTGTTTTAAGGGCAATATATAAGCAGCACACGTTGTTATTTTGTTTTGCTTTGCTTTAAAGCAAAGTGTTCTGCTTATATATCGCCCCATACCACTTCAAGTAGTCTCTGGGCAGTTTGCAGTTTAATTATGCAGACTACACATTCCCCCCAGCAAGCTGGGTACTCATTTTGCCGACCTCAGAAGGATGGAAGGCTGAGTGAACCTTGAGCCTGCTACCCCTGGGATTGAACCCCAGGTCATGAGCACAGTTTTCACCTGCAGGACAGGCCTTTAACCTCTGCGCCACGAGGCTCCTTTTACACTTATAACGATCATGCGCAGGCATGTGCAGTAAACACACAAACACAGAGAGACACCTCTGAATCAAGGGAAGACCTTCAACTCAACAGACCAAGCTGTTTCAGGATTGGAAACGATGCCGCCTGGCGCCAACACTGATTACATTTCGGCGCCAGGTAAAAACCTTCCTGTTCCAGAAGGTTTTTAATTGATACAATATAGATTGTGGGTCCGCTGATGACAATTTTAGGATGATGATTTTAAAGAAGGTTTTTCTTACTGTTTGATGATTTACTGATATTTTATTTATAACTATTTTAAATGGTTTTAATTCTTTGATTGTAAGCCGCCCAGAGACCTTTGGGTAGTGGGTGGCATATAAGTTGAATAAATGAATAAATGAATAAATAAATAAATAAATAAATAAATAAATAAATAAAACAGGCAACACCTTCCCTTCCCGGGAGTGGCAGAGCAGAGCCAGACACAAAAAGTTACTCTTGGGTCCCTACAAGTCCTCGTCCAAGGAATGATGTGTGTCTTATCCCCCCCCCACTGTTAACCCAGGAATTAATAGGAAAAATGACAGGGGATAGTTGGTGGGATCCAGGCAGTGGATTAAAACTTGGGGAAATTATTGTGCCTATGTGAGACCACAGGCCTCCAGATCCCCCATGCTGCTTGCTAGTAAACTAGTGGGGGGCTTTTAGCTATTTATTCCCCCAAACACTAATTTTCCCAAACCTTATACTGCACTGTGCATGTTCTGAACATTCCTTCAGGGAACATATTCTGCATTTCTGAGAACATAAAAAAATCAAGAAAGCAGGAACCACCTCCAGGGGAAAAAAATGAGGCAAAGGAATCCAACTGGGGGGAAATATCTCAGGTATGGGATGAATTTTTTAAACACTCCCCAGTGAAGGGGCCTCCCCTACTTTGACCAGTACATAAACCCGGAAGTAGCAAAAGAGAACACAAATAATGATTCCCTATACACAGTTTCCTTTTGCATGCATGATTTCTAGTAACCCCCCCCTAAAAATCCATCAATCAAACCAGATTTTGGGAGGAAACCCCTTTTTAAATCCAATCCGTTATAAAACAAAGACAGCCCCCGATATTATAATTCCGGAAGATCTTCCAATATAGCCTTTCAAAGCCCTCCTTTAAAAACAAGCCCCCCCTCTTCAAAAAAAGAGGCACCCCATTTCTACACACCCTTCCTCCAAACTCTCTTTCCAAAAGTAAAGGAAGGAAATGCAACCCCTTTTCTACTCATCCCCCCAATAAACAAGTCTGCCATGCTTTCTCTTGGGGGAGCACAGCTCCCAAACAATAGGAACCCCCCTTTACAGTTTGGGGGGTTGCAGAGGGGACCCCCCAATTGTAAATATTTCCAAGACGTCCCTCTTTTTAGAACGCTAATTATTTCCCCCTGCAAAGAGAAACCCACATTTCTCCATTTCCCCCTTCATCTCAACCCTTCCAGGGCAAAAAAGGGGGTCCGACTCCCCCCAGCCCCTCCCCCAAAGATGTCTTCCCCCAAAAAGAGGGGATAAAGGGGGAACCTCGCCCCTCTAAGTGCCCTGCAGGCGGCACGCATGCGCAGTCGCTCACCTGGGCTCCAGGCTCGGGGCTGCCAGCAGGCGCCTCCCATGCTTCTCCCTGGGAAAAGGCAGCGCGTAGGAAAGGGCGCATGCGCAATGCTGGCCCGACCCCCTTTGTCTCTCTATCTCTCTAGGGTTGACCCCTGGCGGCAAGGAGCTGTACTGCACTAATCTCTGCAGTGTCTCATTTTTTGGGAGGGGGGGTGTCGCAGCTGAAGCTGAGCATCAAAAAAACTAGGTTCATGGTCCCATCACCTCCTGGCAAATAGAAGGGGAAGAAATGGAGGCAATGACAGAGTTTATTTTCCTGGGCTCCTTGATCACTGCAGATGGCGACTGCAGCAACGAAATTAGAAGACGCCTGCTTCTTGGGAGGAAAGCAAATGGCAAACCTAGGTAGCATCTTAAAGAGCAGAGACATCACTTTGCCAACTAAGGTCCAGAGAGTCAAAGCTATGGTTTTTCCAGTAGTGATGTATGGAAGTGAGAGCTAGACTATAAAGAAGGCTGGTCGCTGCAGAATCGATGCTTTTGAGCTGTGGTGCTGGAGGAGAGTCTTGAGAGTCCCCTGGACTGCAAGGAGATCAAACCTATCCATCCTGAAAGAAATCAACCCCGAATGTTCACTGGAAGGACAGATTTTGAAGCGGAGGCTCCAGTACTTTGGCCACCTCATGAGAAGAGAGGACTCCCTGGAAAAGGCCCTGATGTTGGGAAAGATTGAAAGGCAAAAGGAAAAGAGGACGGCAGAGAATGAGATGGTTGGACAGTGTCATCGATGCAACCAAAATGAATTTGACAAAACTCCGGGAGGCAGTGGTGGATAGGAAGGCCTGGCGAGCTCTGGTCCATGGGGTCACGAAGAGTCAGACACAAATGAACAACTGAACAACTGAACAACTGAACAACAACAACAACAACAACAACAACAAGGTCCAGATTGAAGAGATAAGCGGATAACATGAGCCCTAGTCTGACGCCTTCACCTATAACCATGCTGCCCTGTGTCTTCCAAAAAGAAGTCTGGCTGTCCATCTTGCCAAGTGAACTTCTCTCCTGGCATATTATATCCCTTGCCATATTTGGACTTCTATATCTGATTTGGAAAAGAGAGGTTGCTCTCGAATGCTCAGCAACTTTTTTCTTCTTCTAGCAGCCTATGAAGGTATCACCCATAGTCTAGTTTTGCTTTTGTTTTAATGGCTGCACGGTTCCAAACCTCTTTTTTACTTCAAGAAATCGTTCTGTTTCTCCATATTCCGGTCCTAACTGGATTGCCTTGTCCACGGTACACGTTATGCATTAGGACAATCAAGTCCTGAGGCATATCTGTTTATTTCAGAACAACCCATAGTTTCTCATGCTGCAGTCTAAGCATAGCCCAATCTTCTTCTGAAATTCTTTGGTCTTTTCATGTGTGATTAATCTCCTCTGCATACAAGTTCTCCATTTTTTCTTCAGCATTTGTAGTTGGAACATCAACGTGAAAGATGGTTTATATTAACAGGTTTTCTGAGAAGTCTGCCGATGATGCCCTGGATGGAACCACCATACAATGATGGTGCAAGTGGCTGCCATCTTGACTTTTCCCAGAATGCCTCTGGCCATAGGGGCACTCTGGGAAAGTGAAGATCATGGTGGCTATTTCGGCTTAATGTTTAAATTTAATGCTTCAGAACATTGTTTCTGCTCCAGTTAGGGTGCCCGTATGCCGATGTTACACACGAATCAGCGTGTGGGTTTTTCACATATTGTGTTATCCTTGATGTGCAAGTGTTAATGTGTAAAGCTCTAATTAGCAAAAGGAGTCTTTTGTCAATGTCCCATCTGGATAATTTTTCCCAGAGTAACTCTCTGTCGACTGAGTCGAAAGCACTCTTCAGGTCAAGAAAAGCCACATAAAGCCTACCCTTGTACTTCTTGACCTGTTTATGCACCAAATGTGAGAGGATTACACAGTTGTCTAAGGTAGATTTACCCTGGGAAAATCCTGATTGCTCGGGGCCTAGAATGTTTTCGGTAGCAATCCAAGAAGAGAGCTTGTTGCTGAGATATTTGGCGTAAACTTTGCCAATTACAGATAACAGGCTGATGGGTCGATAATTCCCTGGTGAGTTAGGATCCCCCTTTTTGTGAATGGGAACAATAATAGCAGTTGTCCAGTCTTATAAGAGTCCAGGCTCATGAGGGTCGCTAGACTCTCATTGGCATTGAGCTAGATTTCCTTGATGCGATCACACTCCCTCATCACATGTGGGTATGCATGCAAGAGGCAGGTGGGAAATATAGCACTGCCTTTTTAGACATTCCTGCACCAGCTCAGTGACCACTTGCAAAAAACACGAGAAGCAGCAATTACCCCTTTGATCAATTTACACATAGTTAATTAAAGCCTAGAAATAGACACTGTCATGATATCGGCACGTTTTATTAGATTTTGGAAAGGCACAATGAAAAAGAATATACAGTGATACCTCGAGTTACAGACGCCCTGAGTTACAAAAAAATTTAAGTTACAAATAGAACTCTGCGAGTATAGGAAAAATTCAAGATACAAGGGGAAAGCCTTTTTTTCAAGTTATTAAAAGGAAAAGGAAAGGAAAGATTCCTTTTCAAAATGGCTCCTGCTTGTTTGCAATAGCCATACTGCCATCTTGTGGCCACCCAGCTACAGTGCTGCTTACATATAAAGCCCTAAATGGCTTAGGACCTGGCTACCTAAAGGACCACCTTCTTCCATATAAGCCTGCCCGTACTCTAAGATCAGGCCAGGAGGCCCTGCTGAAGGTGCCATCCCTCAAAGAGGTAAGGATGTATGTGGCATGTCGAAGCAGGGCCTTCTCAGTGGTTGCCCTCCAACTCTGGAATGCTCTCTCTACGGAGATCCGCCTGGCGCCAACACTTTTGGCTTTTCAGCACCAGGCAAAGACTTTCCTGTTTGGCCAACATTTTAATTAGACCACTTGGTTGGACACATGAGCAGCAGAGTTTGTATAATTTAAAATTGGTATTGTATGTTGTTTTAATTGTATTGTATTTTATAGTTTTAATAATTTTATTGTTTTATAGTTTTTAATACTTGTATGTCGCCTAGAGACCTCTTGGTAGTGGGGCGGCTAAAAAATCTATTAAATAAATAAATAAATAAATTGGGAAGAAGAAGAATCCATTTTGATAAGGAAAGCTGAGTAGCTTTTCAAACTGCCTGTTTTGGAAATATTTTGCACTGTTTTGGGAACTTTTTGAAACTTCGTTGGTGGATTTCTCAAGTGGTTATAATGTAGGATTCTCATCTGTTGTTTGCTTTCCTGTTACTGTGCCTTTTGCTTTCTGGGTGTGTGTGTGATTTCCAATTTGGAACAGATTAATCTGTTTCCAGTGCATTTCTGTGGGAAACTCTGTTACGAAAATTTCATGTTATGAAAATTTCATGTTATGAAAATGCATTTGGAACAGATTAATTTCGTAATTAGAGATACCTCTGTACCAAAGTAAATAAACATTATTTTTTATCACTGGGTAAACTGGATATTATTTAATTCATTTTAATACATATAGACCTTAGGCAACCATGGAGAGTGGAGACTCATGTGGAACTAATAAAAAACAGTTCACAAATACTGTACTTTTATTGAAAGCACTACTAGGGTCACCTTTACAGCACATAAACACAACTGGCATTAAATCTAATTCAGAGCTTGGAAAAATAACTTTTTTTGAGACTCAAGTTTAAAAATATTCTGCGGAGCATGACTAGGGGTGGGTGTTGTTTTGAAATGATGGTCTATTGAACGGAGGATTCTGGGGGTTGTAGTCAATAGGTGCTGGAGGGCCAGTCCCAATCTCTCAAGCTGTCCTACTTCACAAGGTTGTTGTGAGACTGGGAAAGCGACATATCCCTCTCTAAGCTCCCTGAAGGAAAGGCAACAATGAATTAAATAATATTTTTTTCTTTCACTGCCTTTTTTCCTTGGAGTACGCACTGTATTTCCTTTGTATAAGACTATATTTTGTCTAAATTTGTTAGACTAAAAACTGAGGGTTGTCTTATATAGAAGTAAGCCAAGGAGAGAACTGTACAGTTGTGAAACTAATTTTGGGTTGGAAAAGTGGGGGTAGTTTTATACTTGAGGTGTCTTATAGATGGACAAATATGGTAGTTTTCCAAACTGGATTGTCGGCTTTAAATGTTTCTAGTACTGATTTTATGTAGCATTTTTATACAATAGTTTAGTTCTTTTCTGTTGCTTCTATATTTGTTTTTAGCTTTTAAGTATTGTCCTTTTAATGTCCACACTAATTGTTCTTAACTTTAAATGTTGTCTTCAATGTGTTAACAAATGTTGTGTATTCCCTGCCTTCAACTTTATATTTATGGTCCTTCAGTCCTTCAGTAAGCTGCCTTGGGTCCTTACTGTGGAGAAAAGGAGGGTAAAATACTCTAAATAAATAAAATAAGGAAATAAAAACTAAATGATGCAAGCCACCTTGGGTCCTTTCCAATGAAAAAAGAGGGGTAAAATAGTCAAAATAAATAAAATTAACAAAAACTAAATGATGTAAGCCGCCTTAATTCCTTCTAAGGAGAAAGGGCAGAGTTAAAATAATTTTAAATAAATAAATAAATGGCTATTTGGAGGCAGAGATTATTCAGCTAGTTTGAATGTGCAACAAGGAACTATTTGCACACTGCAGGGCGCCCCCAAATCCCACCATGATGCCAACGGCGCAAGGACACGGCTCTTTGGCGGGAAGCGCACGATGTCCTACGTCACAATTGCCACCCACAGCACCGCTAGGCGAGCCCACGCGGAGGCGTCCCACGTCGCCCTGGCAACCCTCGACGCCCTCTTTTTTTGGTCAGAAAGAGAAGCCAGTGCGCAGGCGCGTCCGTCATAAGCCAGGCCGGGCCTTAAAACACTGAATGGGGGTGGGGGTGGGGGAAGCGCCTCCTCACAACAACAACAACCGAAGCTTTCCGCGAGGGGTTTTGAGAGGGAGAGGGCGCGCGCGAGCGCTGATTGGTCGCGGCGCGGGGAGGGCCGGCCAATCGAGGAGCCGTCCCGAGCGCCGGGCGGGCTGGGATTGGTGAAGACGCGCCAGCGGGGCGGAGAAAGAGGAGGAGAGGGGGGCCGACGGGGGCGAAAGCTGACAGTTGGGCAGGATGTCGGCGAGGAGGCGCCTCGGGGACCCCGAGGTGAGGGAGGGGGGTCGCGCGGGGGGGGGTCGGTCGGCCGGAAAAGGGGAGGGGGGGTCGCAGGTTGTGCAATTTGGGGAGACGCCCCCCCCCGTTTCTGGAGGGGAACCAACCCTCCCCCTCAGTGGAACCGGGCGTGGGTGGGCATGGGTAATTGGGGGAGGGGTCCGCATGGGGGGCCCTGAGGCGACCCCTCCCCACCGTTGTGGTAAATGTAACCCCCCCTTCCCTGCTTCTTCCTCAGAGGGGCTGCCTCCAACCCCCCCCCTCTTCCACCCACCCGCCCTTTTTGCCCCCCCTTGGGGTGGCTGGGGGCTTTTTCAGGTTCCCAAGGAAACCCCCCAGGATAACCCCCCCTTCCCTGCTTCTTCCTCACAGGGGCTGCCTCCAAGCCCCCTCTTCCGCTGCCCTTTTTGCCCCCTTGGGGGTGGCTGGGGGCTTTTCAGGTTCCCAAGAAAACCCCCAGGATAACCCCCTTCCCTGCTTCTTCCTCACAGGGGTTGCCTCCAAGCCCCCCCCTCTTCCACCCACCCGCCCTTTTTGCCCCCCCCCCCTTGGGGTGGCTGGGGGCTTTTTCAGGTTCCCAAGGAAACCCCCCAGGATAACCCCCCCTTCCCTGCTTCTTCCTCTCAGGGGGCTCCAAGCCCCCCTTCCGCCCACCCGCCCTTTTTGCCCCCCCCTTGGGGTGGCTGGGGGCTTTTTCAGGTTCCCAAGGAAACCCCCAGGATAACCCCCCCTTCCCTGCTTCTTCCTCACAGGGGTTGCCTCCAAGCCCCCCCTCTTCCACCCACCCGCCCTTTTTGCCCCTCTTTTTTCAGGTTCCCAAGGAAACCCCCAGGATAACCCCCTTCCCTGCTTCTTCCTCACAGGGGTTGCCTCCAAGCCCCCCCTCTTCCACCCACCCTCCCTTTTTGCCCCCGCCTTGGGGTGGGTGGGGGCCCTTTCAGGTTCCCAAGACCTCCCCCCCCCAAAAAAAAACCCCACCTGCCTTCCACTCTCAAGCTGTGCTTCAACCCTGTGATTTTTATTTTTGGGGGAGGGGGATAATCTGCTAGAAAGAATTAAGCCCCCCGCAAGCCTTTATTGTTAAATTCATTTATTATTTACAGTGGTACCTTGTATAAAGGAATTAATTTGTTCCCAATGAAATTCTGTTAAGTACATTTTCTTTTACACAAATTTCCCATAGGAAGGCATTGAAAACAGAGTACAGTGGACCCTTGTTAACAAACAGCTTGTATAACGTAAAATTTGTACAACATAAAAAAATCCAGAGATAGGGGAAATTTGCTTAACATAATCGCCTATGGGGAAAATCCTTTACAACATAAAAATGGGATCACTCCATTTTCAATGCATTCCTTTGGGCATTTGTATAAAGGAAAATTTGCTTAACAATTTCATTTGGAATGAATTAATTCCTTTATACTGTAATCCCTAATTTGTACAGATTCGTCCCATAGGCATTCTGTTAAGCAAATTTCCCCTCTCTCCAGAATCTTTTAAGTTGTACGGATTTTATGTTATACAAACTGTTTGTTATACGAGGGTCCACTGTATTTATTTTTGAATAACTTTACCCCACCTTTTCCATGGAAAAGGACCCAGGGTGGCTTAATGAGACAATGACAATAATGACAATAGCCTCAATAGAGAGGCTAAACATTCCCAGTTCCCTAAGTCGTTCTTCATAAGACATTTCTTCCAGACCTTCAACCATCCTGGTCGCCCTCCTCTGTACTCGCTCGAGGTTGTCAACATCCTTTTTAAATTGAGGCGCACAGAACTGGACACAGGACTCCAGGTGGGGTCTGACAAGAGCAGAATAGAGTGGTATTATCACTTCCCTTGATCTAGACACTATGGTTCTGTTGATGCAACCAAGAATCGCATTGGCTTTCTTGGCCACCGCATTACACTGCTGACTCATGTTCAATTTGTGGTCCATCACAACTCCCAGATCCCTTTCACAGGTATTATTCTCCAGCCAGATGTCTCCTATCCTATATCTGTGCAATTCATTTTTTTACCTAGATGTAGCAGCCTACATTTCCCTCTGTTGAAATCCATTTCGTTAGCTTTGGCCCAGCACTCTAGTCTGTCAAGGTCTTTTGGGATTTTCATCCTATCCTCTAGGGAATTTGCAGCCCCTCCCAATTTGGTATCATCTCCAAATTTAATTAGCATACTCTCTATTCCTTCCTCCAAGTCATTAATAAAGATGTTGAACAGCACTGGACCCAGAACAGAACCCTGGGGCACCCCACTGGTCACCTCTCTCCAAGCTGAAGAGAGGCCATTTATGGTCACCCTTTGGGTGCAATCAGTCAACCAATTATAAATCCACCTAATCTGCTGTGAAGTTCTTTTTTTTTATTTTGTCAACGTTATTTTGACAAAATTAAATCATTGGACAAAATGATTTAATTTATTTTATGTATAATATATTTTGCCCCGTCCTTCTCCCTTAGAAGGACCCAAGGCACCTTGTGTCACTAAAAACAGTACTGTCTTTAAAGCCAAGAACAATTAAATGTACAAGTAAGAATCAAACATGTACCACCACCAAAGATGATAAACAAAAGCAACAGCAGAAACCCATCCACAGCAGTAAGGCACAACCATTCATCTTTTAAAAACCCCATCCAGGTAACCAGTCACTCAGGGAAAAACTTGCTTGGAAGGTCTTTGGCTTCTGGCCTCCAGTGGGTGGGAGTTCCACGGTCTGGGAGCAGCCACAGAGAAGACTCTGTCCCCTGTCCCCACCAGGCGTGCCAGTGAGGTGTGGTGGGACTGGGAGAAAGGCCTCCCCTGATTATCTTTATTTACTTTTGTCAGCTCAGCAATAACGTTTAGCATGTCTGCTGGCCTGTGAAGATGAAGGTGGTTTTGGTGTGCTTTTGACTCAACAGTTATTTTACAATGAAATGCAGCGGGAGCCCACATTCAAAAAAGGAAGGACAGGCACGGAACAGTCTCACCATATGGCCCTGTTCCCTGCGAAATGGAATAGGACTTAGTTTCCCTGTGCTGTATTTCCAGTCACTCTGTTGTTAATGAGCCATGCAATTGCTCCTCGGTCGAGCCAGAACTCCGTTTACTGATGCATGTGGGGCATTCCGTCACAAAGGTGCTGAATGTGTTTTGGCAGTGGCTCAATGAGCTTGAAGGTTAGCTGTGTCTTCCTGCATGGGGGGGGGTAGAACAACAGTAACTGTTGCCAAGGTGGGTGCTAGTTTTAGCAATTGTTCTACCCCCTTCATCTGAATTTTTCAGTTTTCAAAAACAATTATTATTATTAGTTTATTTAAGATAGTTTTACCTTTCCTTTCTTCTTGGAAAGGACCCAAGGCAGCTTGCTTACAACATGGAAAGTCAGGAGATATAAATTCGAGACAATGAGTATACAGTTGTTAACAAAATTAGATACAATATTTAAAGCTGAGAACAATGAAGCAACATCTTACATCAGTGGTTCTCAACCTGTGGGTCCCCAGATGTTCCTGGACTGCAACTCCCAGAAATCCTGGCCAGCTCAGCTAGTGATGAAGACTTCTGGGAGTTGCAGTCCAGGAACATCTGGGGACCCACCGGTTGAGAACCACTGTCTTACATAATTAAAAGGCAGTGTTGAAGCTAAGAACAGTAAGGAAACGAATAAAAGGGAACAAAAGCCACTCTAAGATATGATATACGAAAAATGGGAAACATAAGTAGTACTATTAATCCATTCCAAACAGTAATGCACAACAATCCATCACATTGTTACAGTGAATGCAGCATCTGTCTTTTTTTTTGCTGAAGAAATACATACAGTGTGATTGTTTTAATCCAACTGTTAATTGTTTATTTATTTAAAGTATTTTACCCTGCTTGTCTCCTTCAGAAGGATTTGAGGTGGGTTACATTTTTGTCAGACAATATTTAAAACTAAAAACGTTAAGTATACAAATAATAAAAAGGATCCAAGTAATAACATATAAACTAAGGCGACACCACAACCACGTTCAAAGCAGAAAGGCACGGCCATCCATTTCAGAAGCCCACTCAGCATCCATCCACTCAGGGAAAGCTTTCCTGGAGAGAAAGGGCTCGACCTGCTCTCAATTTGTACACGACCCCTAAACTCCGCAGCAAATGGCTGCCAGAGCTTACAATTGTTTCCCCACCAGCTCCAGAGTTTGCAGGAAATTAAGTGCGACCACACCCACCTAAACGCGTCCCAGCGCACTTTTCTTGTACCTGCTCTAGGAGGGTGAAAATCCCCAGGTCCGGATTTAATCTGGTGAGTGCGGGGCTCTCCTCGCTTCTGTTTTTTTTTTTTTTGCCTCCTGCCCCTTTAAGAGAAGGGGGGGCAAAAAAAAACCCAGAAGAGAAGGAATCAGGATGATGGGGCTTGACCGGCTTCGGAGGTGAGCCTGCATTTTTTCCTCTCTTTTTTCCTCCCTCCGTTCACGCAGACAGGAGCAAGGAAGTGCGGAGGGGTGGGAACACAGAAAGAGCAACGAACCCCCAAGATCCCTGGTCCGAATTTAAGTGGCCAGCGGATCTTAGGGGTCGTGTGAAAAGGCCCAATGACAGCCAAGACGGGGGCAGCCTTGCTTCATGTGGGAGGCAGTTCCAAAGTTTGGCAGCAGTGACAGAGAAGGCCCTCTCTCCTGGTCACTCTGGCATTGTCAAAGGCAGCTGGGGCACTGCCTTTTTGTTCTGCATAAGCCTGGGGTCCGTTGAAAGTGGTCCAAAGAAGATGTCACTGAAAGTATTGCGTGGCACAGGGATGATAAGTTGTTGGACCCAATAGCAGGCCTATTTCCCCTTCTTAGACCCCTGGCTCGGTTGGAGCCCAGCGAGGACATGGGTGGAAGAGGGAGGACATGTTATGTTGTGAGAAAATATCATGTTTCTCTCTGCTCTGAGATCTCCATGTGTCGCCTTCTGCTGCTGTTCCACTCTTTGTTCCTGCCCTTACATGGTCTCCCTTGTCTGCAAGGTCCTGCTGTCATGGCTGGGATTATTATTATTTTTTATCCTGAAGGCCTTTTCTCTTCTCTTTTTCATCAGATTTTAACCAAAAGGATCCCACAGAATCCTAGATACCAGCATATAAAATCTCGCCTTGACACAGGTAAGTGGACACTTGTCCCCAGGTGATGAGAGAATAATGTTTAGGTCAGAGGATAGAGCTAGATAAAATTTGCTCAGTTGGTGCTTCCAGGCCACTTGTTCCCAAACTGGAAGCCGCACATGTTCTAATACTACAATACCCAGAAGCCCTAGACCCAGACTGTTTTAAATTTTTTTAAAAAGTGTTTTAAAATTTAAATCATTAAAAACATTTTTAATTTAAATCATGATTTAAATCAGCTTGATTTAAATCAAATCCATTCTTCGCAGGTCATTGACTGGGGCTTCTGGGTGTTGTAGTCCAGAAATATGTAGAGTCTTGAATTTGGAAACCATTCATCCCGTCAGTGGGTTTCCATGGAAAGGAGGATGTGTCCATGTCAAGCAGTTGTGTGAGAAATGATGTCAGGCATGAGCTGACAAAGGGCATTGTTTGTTGGCCATGAGCCCTACGCCATGGTTCCCTGTGTGAACTTAACTGCAGGTCATTAGCAAGAAACAATAAAATGGTTTTCTCTCTGTGCTGATGAAGCTTAAATGACACGTCAATATAGTTGGTGATCTGGTGGCCTGTGATGAGCGGGATTACCAATAAAAGTGTACAGTTAATATATATATATACATAGTGGTACCTTGTATAAAGGAACTAATTCGTTCCAAATGAAATTCTGTTAAGCAAATTTTCCTTTATACTGTACACATTTCCCGTAGGAATGCATTGAAAACGGAGTAATCCCTAATCGCAACCATTTTTATGTTGTACGGATTCGCCCCATAGGTGATTCTGTAAAGCAAATTTCCCCTATCTCCGGAATTGTTTATGTTGTACCGATTTTATGTTATACAAACCGTTGGTTACTGCATTTGGGCACATGGGCTAGTAATTTTCATGGATGTGAATGCAAGGTCAGGTTGTGATTCTGCTCCCCTGAAGTGCACTCCCGCTTGCCCGGCCCTTAATATATATATATTTTTTGACAACACGTGGCTTTCACAATTTGTTATCATGTACAAGGGGTTTCAAAGTTTGCCGATTTTCCACCATGCCCCAGACACCACTGGGTTACGGACCACAGTTTGGGGGCAGTGGGGGACCTTGTAATCCTATCATGAATGAGAATAGCCAGCATGCTGATCATCTGAGTGGTAGTTGGGGGGAGTGGGAGAAGCAACATAGCCCACTGCTTTGAACTGCCTCAGCAATAGAAGCTGCTGCAGAGGCTTGCTTGCTTGCAAAGCAGCGGGTAGGTGGGGGGTTGCAATTGGTCCCAGGGGCCGGATTCAGGACCTTTGGGGGCCGCATCCAGCCCCGGGGCCTTAGGTTGAGGACCCCTGATGTACAGTATTCAGATATAAGTGGGGTCAGTGAATACTGTATATGAGTGGAGACAGAGCCAGTCTGGAGAAAGAGGTTGACAAACTGATTAGGTTTAAGGCAAATAATTTGGGGGTTGGACAACAGAGCCTTGTGGTGCAGTCAGTGGTTAAGCTGTAGCACGGCTGTCAAGACTCTGCTCACGACCCGATTTCACTCCTGATGGCCTCAGGTAGCCGACTCAAGGCTGACTCAGCCTTCCATCCTTCTGAGGTGAGTAAAAAAAGAGTACCCAGGTGATACGGGGAGGGGGGGGCAATAGAAGACAAGCCCCAGAAGGGGAGAAAGAAGGAAATCGCAGAGTGCAGCCACAAACTAGACAGCCCCTTCCTGATGTAGTAGGCAAAGAGGAGGAGGGCTCTTTTCCCCTCCAGGGGCCTGCTTCTCTGGGCTGGCTATACCCCCCCCCTCTCCCTTGAGGGCCTCTGTTTGAGTTTATTTATTTATTTATTTATTTTTGTACTTGTTGACCACCCGATTTTCCTGCGGGAACTCAGGGATGTGTACAGCACGTTGCCAAAAAAAAAAAAAAAAAAACTTGCCGAAACATACAAACCCCCGAGATACCAAATCAAAATACAAGTACTGTAATAATAATAATAATAATAATAATAATAATAATAATAATAATAATAATAATAATAATAATAATAATAATAATAAAAAATTAAAATAGACATAGTATATCAAGGGGTTAGAACATAAGAACATAAGAAGAGCCATGCTGGATCAGGCCAAAGGCCCATCTAGTCCAGCTTCCTCTGGGTTCCCCAGGGTTGGTGCACCAGAGTCGGCCTCTCCCTGCAGGACCAAGGAGAAGGCCAGATGGCCCACTGACAGGGACACCTGCGCTATTGTCTCTAGCCTCACACATTACATCATTGGTTTCCCGAAATCTGTCTTGTTCCTGCAAGTCCTTGCCTTCACACCATTCCTTTATATAGAAATGAAGAAACCATGTTTTCTTGGCTATGGTAGTTTCTCTCAGCCTAGAAAATAAAAAAGAATAAGCAGAGACTATTGAATACAGTAATACCTTGGTTTGCGAGCATAGTCTGTTCCAGAAACATGCTTGCAAACCAAAACACTCATACTATCCAAGCAAATTTCTCCATAAGAAATAATGCAAACTCAGATGATTTATTCTTGGATCTCATAGACCACATACTGTGCACACAAAATGCTAAAGCTCACAAAAGAAGTTGGCTAGAAGTCCATGTCCACACCATGGTTTAGGAAGAGGGAGCCACCACTGGCTCACTTGTGCTCGTGTGACCTGCTCGTATATCAAGGCATTGCTTGTTGATCAAGGCAAAATTTAGAAGAAATATTTGCTTGTCTTGCAAAACACTCTTAAACCAAGTTACTCTTAAACCAAGGTTTTACTGTACTTCCATTAAAAACAAATGCAGTCTAATTATCTCTTAATGTGCATGATGCTCTCCTCTCAAGGATATTTGAAGCTTGATTTTTGCTTGTCTTTAGCATGCATATCCTCATGAAATTATAATTCTGTTGTAGTCTTTTCAAGAATTCCAGGTACTAGACTGATGTGGGATCGGCCCCTAGCTGTGTCTTGAAATACACTGGATCGTCTGGGTTGTGACTTCTCAGCTGAGTTCAATAGCATTGTTGTGAAGAAGAGTATATCAGGGAAAATGTCTGCCAGCTTCAACTAGAGAACCATAAAATGAAACAAAATATGTACTTCAAACCTGTTAGTTCTAGCAGTAATTATTTGGGGATGTCAATGATTTTCCTCCTTCTCTGCTAATCCACTTTAATAAGTATATGTGCAAGATTAACTTTGAATAAACAGCAAGGGGGGTGTTTTGACTGTGGTAAAAAATATCAGCCTCTTCCCGAGCATATAGTAGAAGAATTAATTAATTAAATTCTACTCTTTTTGATTAAGGGGGATGCATCATTAGGTGTGTCTTCTTTTGCAGGTAGCAGTATGACCAAATACACCGAAAGACTAGAAGAGATCAAGAGAAGTGAGTGCCATTTTACAACCCTAACTTCATCCAGCATCCTTTTGCCGAAACATTGAGCTGCAGAGCAGTCAGGAAGCGAGCCCCCCCCCAAACAAACACACAGAACTCCTTTCCAGTAGGCTCTCCGTCACTTGCCCTTTCTTCAAGCTCATTTGCGCGGTTGCCGGAGATACTTCAGTGGTTTCTGTCTCCTGGCTGCGGAGCCAGAAGTTGGGAGTTTGATTCCCCGCTGGGCCTCCTTGGGAGGGAATGGACTCCATGATCTCCCTTCCAGCTCTGAAGTTTGATGATGATGATGATGATGATAATGATGATGATAATGATAATGATGATGATGATGCGCGTGGCATGAAGAGTCACTGCTAGAGGAGGGTGGTTAATTACATGGCTGCCTTTCTGCCCCACATTAAAAGACACAGACCTGTGTTTTTCACATATTCATTTTCTCTCCAGTGTTTCTCCCAACAGAAAGATCCTAGAAACTGGGTTGTCTGTCATCTGTTCCTTGGGGACCGGAGGGTAGATGTGGGGTGTGTGTGTGCGTGATGGTGGTATCCAGGTGAAACTGTTGTGTGGATGTGTGGGTGTAGTTCTGGACCTTTGCGGGCTCATCCTCTGAGCATCCCAACTGAAGGGGAAGGAGAGTCAGAATAGGACCAACATCCTGGTTGACAGATTTGCAGGTTAGTTTTAAAGGATTTACAACATCCACCGGAATGGACTTTTTCTCCCTTTTGAGTCAAAAGTGCAAGTTAAGAAAATCTTAATAGAAAGCCGGTCAAATGTTTGGTCGCCCATGCTACTCTGGTGTTCGTTATATTTCCCCATTGATATCTTCCTTTCAACAACAAGCACTAGAAATGAGAATCCGATTCCCCAAAAAACACTAACGTTCTCAGCTTAACTTATTCTGGTCTGTCTAAACAGGATTGAGGGGTAGAGCCCTCCTAAAGCTGGTACATTTCAGATGGTAAGGCAGATTTCCTATCTGAGTACGAGTGAATTTCTTTTTCAAGTTTCTTTTTCAAAAGTGTTGGTTTTGCCTCCCCTTTCTTTTTAGAAGCTGTTTTCTTTTCTTGCAATTAAACGCTCAGTTTCATAACATCCTTTTGTAAACAATTGCTTCTGGGGATTGAAATCATAGCAGTGGTCTCACTGTATCATCCTTACAAGCCTCACTGTGTTCCCATCCTCTTTGCTCCCAATTCTCTGCTGTGCAAAATTAGTCCCTCTTTTGTGCCGGACTCTTCTTCTCTTCAAATTCCGCCCCAGAAAATTGGGGACATGCAAAAATGCTCGCACTGGGCCTGCGATGAATAGCAGCTTGTGTTGTTCAGGTAATTTGTAAGCCACCTTGATTTCTCATGGATAGATGACACCAGTTCTATGCAGCACAAAATTTGCCTAGAACAGTGTCATTTCTGTCTCTTGTGTAACATGAGAAAAGCAGCTACAGGCCTAGAAAATAAAAACAAAGCTGCCAGGGTATGCAGTTCTCATTGCTGAGAAACTCACCACTTACCTAGAGTTGGTTGCTTTGTAAGCTCTGATGTTGGTGCCTTTTGAAGAGTTCTAGACCCCTGTGCAGCCTTTGCTTGGGTCTCACTGCATCTTTACTTCAAGATGTCTGAGAACAAAAACGGGCCTTCCAATTTAGTTCCAGGTATGTCGAAATGAGGAGGACGGGGAACAAGGCAGGCAGTTCTGTTAGCCTTCATGATGGGTTTTTTTTTTAAAGTAGAATATCTGGTTTGGATTCTTGATGAAGGGAGCCTCTGCCATGGGGCAAGCAGAAGCGCTCACTTCAATGGGCAGATTAAAGGTTAGCAAATGTCTTTCTTCGTAATTGCTGTAATTTTCTTTTCAAAATACCCTTGGCAATAGTGCCGAAGGCTAGGCAGGAAAGGGCAGTGTGGAAATGTGCTAAATGTGCCTTTGCTTTTCTGCCATGGTGTGTGTGTGTGTGTGTGTGTGTGTGTGTGTGTGTGTGTGTGTGTGTGTGTGTGTGTGTGTGTGTGTGTGTGTGTGTGTGTGTGTGTGTGTATCTGGTATAATATCAGGATCAGCATTAGCATCTTAGAACTGAAGACCTGTATGGGGTGCTCTGGATCATCAAATCTACCCCCTGACAAGGATCCGCAGTGGGGAAACATCACCTTTCCTCTGGCTCCACAGTCGGAGACAGAAACCACTCAACGATCCAGTAGTTCATATGCAGTGATTGTTTTAAGGACAAGTTAGTCCTGTTCAGTTTTGCAGAGTGATGCATACTTTGGGAGCGAAAAATAGAATCATAGAGTTATAGATTTGGCAAGGAACTAGGCGGCCACTGAGGCCCGACCTCCTGCTCGATGCAGGTGAAACAAGCTCTCCTTTGCTTTCCCAAGGGGCCAGGGATTGCGTGCTTCTCCATCATCAGGCTGGGTGTGCTGCAGGAACAGAGGGAAGTAGCCTTGGTCTTGGAACCTGGGGATCAGGTTGAAGACTCTGGCAGGCAAACCAACTGGCAACAGCTATATTCTGGAACACCTGCTAGACCTGGAAATTCCAAAGCGGCCAGCAGAAAGCTGGCAATTCAGGCACAACATTTCATCCTTTCATAAGCCAGAGTTTGAGGACATTCGGTCTATTCCTTCCACAAACAGTCCCGGAGTCGGACAGGTGTTCAGCACCACTGGTCTGGATCTGTACTGGACCTTCAGAGCATTTCACGGGCATGGACAAGCCTTCAGACCTTCTGAATTCTACCAGGATGTCCTTGGAGGGAGGATGAAGCCTACCGCTGAAATGTGTGGGTCAAATGTCTCATGGCTGCAGGGATTGATTTGCTCACAGCTGGCCCCTCTTGTCTGTCTTCCAGATTACAGATACAAGAAAGATGAGCTCTTCAAAAGACTGAAAGTAACTACGTTTGCCCAGCTGGTACGTACGGCTGTCCCTCCGAATGGCTTCTGGAAAAATCTTTTGTTTCCTGCCTCTTTAATGCAGATTCTTGTCTGAGATTATGATAAGCACAAAAGTCAAAAGCCTTGATGAAATTTATTTATTTATTTATTTTTATATTTTTATATTTATATACTGTACTGCCAGATTTTCCCAAAAGGGAATTCAAGGCGGTTAACAAATGTAAAATTCCACAATATAGAGTTCAAAGGAATAATAATCGGTTCCAAAAAATGAACATAAAAATAATGAACAACCAACAGCGGAACCAAAAATTAAAAGAAAAAGAAAAACTAACAGAAAAACTAACAAACAGTCAGAATGATATTACTAAAGCAAAATGGCGAAAGAAAAATGGGTGGACATGAAAACTCAAATCCCTACTCAAAGAATTAATCAACACCCTTGATTGCCGAACGCAGACGTATAGAGCCAGGTTTTTAGTAACTTATTAAATGCTGGGAGGGACTCCGCAGTTTTAATGTCGCTCAGGAGACACAATGTAGGACCAGCCACAGAGAAGGTGCGGTTCCTGGTGGAAGTTTTACACGCCTCCCGGGGGGTGGGGGTGGCGATCCGGAGGGCATGGGATTGTGATGTTCTGGTGGGTCAGGTCGATGTTGATCTTTGGATGATACGCTCCGTCAGATATTCTGGTCCCAAGCCATGGAGGGTTTTGTAAATCAAAACCAATACCTTTAACCTTATTCGGGAGGCAATAGGTAGCCAGTGCAAACGGCCCGGAATGGGGGTGATGCGGTCGAATCGACCATCACCAACCATCAATCTGGCCACAGCATTCTGCACCCACCACTTGTATGCTTTTATATCACAGATGACATGCCCAGCGCCCGGTTGCTTGCTGTGCAGCAGAACATCAAGTCTATTTTGTACTTGACACTTTGCTGCCGGTGATCCATTGCTGCAGCTGAAGAGGCTATGGCGGTGTCCTTTTCCTTTTCTCCTGTCCACTGCAGGCACTGGAATAAGATGTGGGTGGAGCTCCACCAGAAAGTGGGCGGGTCTTGAGTGGAGGGTAGGTGGAGCTGCAGCTCCTTTTTGGCAGAAATCCTAGGCCCGTGTCCCATGCCCAAATCAAGCGTCAGCGGGGCTAACGGACCTTGTCTTTTTACTGAGTTCTTTGTGTTGAAAATGTTCTGCTTATCCAGTTGATGCTAACACTTCTTGTTGGCCAGAAGGAGAGAATGGAGAAGATATTTTATTGTGTGTCATCCTTCTGGCTCTTGTATAGCTGATGGAATGACCTGTAGATTTATGATTCCAAAAAAACAGGCCCTTACCAATGCATGGAACAACTGCAGGACTTTATTTATTCATTTAAAACATTTTTATCCCGCCGTTTCCCTTGAAAAGGACCTAACATGGCTTATACCATTCAAAATACAATATTTAAAAGCTAAAAGTAGTAAGTGTACACATATTCTCTCTCTCTCTCTCTCTCTCTCTCTCTCTCTCTCTCTCTCTCTCTCTCACACACACTCTCTCTCTCTCACACACACACACACACACACACACACACACACACACACACACACGTGGGCATCATCTCTGGTTCATTGCCGCTCTCCGAGTCCCAAACCAGCTGAGCATTTGTTAACCCCATCTTTCCTTTTCCTTATCTGCAGGTGATCCAGGTTGCATCTCTTTCGGAGGCAAACTCAGAAGTACCGCCTGAGGAAACACAAAAGCTAGATGGTAATGTCTTTGCCCGTGAACCGAAGCTGATGATAGGAGTTGTAGTCTGATATATTTGGAAGGAGCCAGGTTGGGGAAGGTTGTTTATCACATCCTTGAAAGAGCAGATAATGCTGGGGGGAGGGTGGGTGGTGCAGGCACAAATCTTTGCCCAATCTTGGTTCATCCTGGTGTTCTTGGACTACAGTTCCCAGAACCCTTCACCACCAGCCATGCTGCCCGGGGTTTCTGGGAATAGCAATCCAAGGACACCAGGCTCACCCAAGGTTAGAAACGGCTGGTTTGCATAATCAGACCTGAGGTCCAGTTAGTCCAAAAGCACCACTTGGGTGAAGTATATGTTCCACTGGGTCTTTTATTTTCAATTGGATATTTTAAGTAGCATCCCTGGCACTTTTTGCAAGGGGACAGCATTCCTTGCCATGGCTCTGTGTCCTTTTTTTTTTTTTTTTTTTTTTACACAACCAGCAGTGTTCTGCTTTCTTTTCTGAAGATGTTTGAAAAGCTTCCAGGCTGTTTTCACCAAACACACTGAAATACTGAGAACATCCCCAGTGGGGCGGTGACGGCGATGGTGCTATGTCATCAGAGATGTCGTAAGCATTGTGATCTCCCATCAATGCCTGCTGTGCAAAGTGCCCAGTGGCAAAATGTTGGGAGAAGGCTCTGGTTTGGGACAAAGGCCCCTCAGAATGTTATAGAGCCCCATTTCCTGAGGGGAGCGTGGAGTGAAGAACGAAGTCGTATCATCTGGAAGTTGAGTCATGGCAACTGGACTTCTTTTCCTTGAGAGATAGAAACATTTCGCTGTTCATCCAGACAGCTTCATCAGTCTGAATATAGCTGGTGCGAGTCCTCCATCATATAGTCCGTTTTGACCTCTTGTCACCCTGGTCTGAAATAGGCTCCTAAGATGAACAATGGTCTGAGGCCACTCATTCAAAGATAAAAAAGATGTACATGATATGTGGTCTGAGAGAGGAGTCAGGGAAGCCATTCATGTGAGCATCGAAACCCCCTCCTTCAACAGAGGTGGTGGCCTCAGGCATAGTCTATCTGCTACCTATCAGGGTGTGCTTTCAACAGTACACAGGCAAATAAAAAAGCCTTCACCACCAAGGCCATAGCTAATGACCCAGACTTTATAGGTTTCAGCACCTTAGGCCATTGTTTATCTTAAGAGCCTATTTCAGACCAGGGTGACAAGACTATAAGATGGAGGACTCGCACTAGCTGTATTCAGACTGTTGGAACTGTTTGGATGGGCAGCAAAATGTTTCTGTCTCTCAAGAAAAAGTCCAGTAGCCCTGATTCAGCTTCCAGATAAGCTCACCTGGATGACTGAGAATCCTCACAGACAGAATTCATATCGTCTGCTACAAGAGGAGGAGAAGGATTCTATTACCCCTAGAAAGGGCATATCATTCCCAGAGCCCGTGGAAACGAGGCAGTGATCTCTGATTCCTTCAGAAGGCGATGCTGCTCTTGCCGAGAACAACGTGGATGCCACGGCCGAAACAAATGGCAGAGTGAGCCCCGACGAAAAGCCTGCCAGTCCCATCCTGTTCATCAACAACACCGGAGCTGGGGAGTCCTATCGCTCTACGTTACAGAGGTACACAGTGAGACGCACATCTCTGGGTGCCGCGTCCTCCCTCCCCTCTCTCTGGTCCCCTGGACTCTCTGCCGAGATGGGATTCAGCCGTTGGGTTTGGTAGAGGGAAAATCCCGCAAAACAAGTTCTCTGCTTTGGGTGAGAATCTCCTCCTAGAGGGGATGGGGGTGGGGAGGCCCAATTTAATCCCCTCTCCAGGCCCAGAAATGTCCTGAAATAGCAATGTGTCTAAAAAAAAACCCCAAAAGGGATTGATTCTTTATTTACAATAATATTGCCCCACCTTTCCCCTTAGAAAAGGACCCAAGGCATCCTACATCATTGAAAAACAAAGATTTTAATTATGAACAAGGAGTAGACAAAGGCGGCGTACATCACTAAAAAGGCAGTAAAGCCAAAAACAGTGAATATACAAATGTTTATTTATTTATTTATTTATTTATTTATTTTTACAACAAATGTTTACAAAAGGAATTAAAACAGTTAAAACATCAAATATCAATAAATAATTCAACAACTACTAAAAAATTGCCATCAAAGGAAATCAGTTTAAAAAACAATGCTCTGAGAAATGGGAAACAGAAACAATACTAGAATCACAGTCAAAGCAGTAATGCATAACAACCCAGCTAAAAGATCCCGCTCAGGCAACTGGTCACGGAGGGAAAGCCTGCCTAAAGAGAAAGGTCTCTGCCTGCTTGTGAAAGGGCAGCGAAGACGGAGCCAGTCTGGCCTCCAGTGGGAGGGAGTTCCACAGGCTGGGAGCAACCAGAGAGAAGGCCCTCTCCTGGCTCCCCAACAGAGGCACTGTAGAGAAGGTGACGGAGCAAGATAAAGGGGAGGCTCATGATAGCTTGGGCCCAGGGCAGAGCTCCCAAGCTGCAAGGAAACACTTTGTAAATGCTCCAGGCTGTTAGGAAGGAGGTTGACCCAAATAGGTCCATTTGGACCCCTCCCATCTCCAAGGAGGCTACTGAACATGGGTGGCTCTGGTGTGATGCCACCTCTGCCCTGTGAGCCGCACTTTGCGCTCCCCGCCAGTCCCCCAGGAATTAGCTGCCTTGCTTTGCATTAAGACCTTCCATGTTCTGGAGACTGTGTTCTTTTCCTGCTGGTCTCCTGTCCCCCCCGGACCAAGTTTTTTAACCTGGCTAGCTTTGGGAGGAGGATGGCAGCTGGAGCTGGCTGATAGAGCAGTGTTCTGTGGGGGGCTGTCCTGGGATGTCACGCCTTCTCTTTCCCTCCCCTGCCAGTGTGATCAGTGGTGTTGGTGAGCTGGACCTGGGGAAAGATGGCCCGAAGAAAATGGAAACGTGCGCCAAAGATGGACCCTATCCTGACTGCCCCTATTTACTGTTGGACGTGCGCGAACGGGACGCCTACGACCAGGGCCACATAGTGGGAGGTGAGGGGACATTGAGCACCTTTTCAGGTCTTTGAGGGGAAATCAACTCTTCCCCCAAAGCTACAGTAAAGAAAAAGAGGACCTTTTCCTGTTCTTTATTCCTTGCAAATGAGAAAAAACCCTCCCTTCCTCCAGCCTCCCTGTCCTGTCAGAAACATCTCTGTCTTTTTCTCCCCTTTTGCACCACATTTTCTCTCCAAAGTTATGAACGTGATGCGCATCTCCTAGAGCTGACTGTTTCCTAAGTTTGATTCTCCTCTTGCTTCCACAGCCTACTCCTACCCCATTGCTACGCTGTCCAGGACCATGAATCCCTACACGAACAACATTCTGGAATACGTATCCTTCGTCTTGTGTCGACGCACGAAGCCTCTGGCGCTGGCCCGTGGGTTCTGAGGAACTACCGGATTTAGATTCCTTCCCCACGTTCCCTGCCTGTCTTCCAGTTCTCTTTGTGCTCCTGGAGCCTCATGGGAGTAAAAAAAAAAGGTGGCAGGCGGGTGGGGGTGGAGGATGGGGAAGAGAGAGAAGGAGTACTCCCCTCCCTTCAGAGGGCACAGTGAGTGAGCAAGGGTCACCGAGGCGCAAGCATGTGCCTGCAGTAGAGGAGGATCATGCGTAATAGAGAAAAGCCAGCTGTGGGATGCTACTGCCTCCTCCAACCCTCCCCATCCCAGGCCCCTCCTATCACAGAATCATAGAGTTGGAAGAGACCTCGAGGGCCATCCAGTCCAAACCCCCATCAAAGTGTTTCTGACAAATGGCCATCCAGCCTCTGCTTAAAAACCTCCCAAGAAGGAGACTCCGTCGCCCTCCTTTTCGGCAGCCTCTTCCACTGCCGAACAGCTCTAACCATCATGAAGTTCTTCCAGATGTTCAAATGGAATCTCTTTTCCTGCAATTTGATGTTCCGTGCTCTTGGATCCCTTCAATAACTCCTCTCCCGGGTTCTTCTAGCTCAGCGTGGCCATAGACACAATATGAAAGCAATACAGACCGAAACAGGTCACATCATGAATCTTCTCAGTTGGTATGTGAAGAATCCCCCCCCCTTTCAAATGGATCATGCCCCCACTCCAACAGGGCATATGGTTGCCCCTCTTGGGAATGGCCACTCTAGTTCGTGGAAAGTTGGGGGAAAGGTGTAGTATTAAGTTCCCGTGTCTTCCCCCTTTCCCTGCTTCAGAATGTGTGCATCCTTAAAGCAGGGGGAAGAAAACCCCCAAATATGAATTATGTGTTTTCCTTTTTACATGTCAAAGAATGTTGCTTAATTTATGAACAGAGTACTCAGGGTCTGCTCTTTGCTGGTGATGGTTGGTATGCACCAGCTCAGACCACAATCCAGTGTTGCGCTCACCGGCACCACCACCACCACCTGTCCCCTTCAGTGGAAACCCTACATCAGGCATGTCCAAATTCCGGCCCAGGGGCCAAATGCAGCCCGTTTTAAAATTCCGAGTGGCCCTCTGCCTCTTTTCCCTGCTGGCTCAGCCTGTCACTCATCCCTGCCAGCCGGCCCCTCCTTGTGTCGGCTGGAGACGTCAGCTTGCAGTTTAATGGTTTGCCTGCCCTCCCTGCCTCCTCCGTCCATCCCCTCAGCCACCCGCCCTGCCGACCCACCCCTGGCTCCATTGCTGCTGCAGCGACCTCCCCACTTCCTTGCGAGGGAGGGCAGCATATGCAAGCAGCGGTGTCCCTTGGGTGCACATGCACCGATTCCCAGGCCATCCAACAGCTCCTGGGCCCTTGGGCACTTAAAACCAGAGCATTTGCGGCTGTTATTTATTTATTATTTATTTATTTGTTGCATTTATACCCCGCTTATCTACATTGTGTGGGCCACACACTTTCTCCCCCCTTCTGGCTGAATGGTCGGCCCCCACACATTTTCACCTGACCAAATCTGGCCCTCCTTGCAAAAAAGTTTGGACACCCCCACCCTACACACTTGGCTCATCCCTCCTGTCCGAGAGCCCAGAGGTCCCACTGATAGAGTGAAATGGCATGACTAGTCTTGTCAGCAGCCTTTAACACCTGGGAGGGGCCGTGGTGCTGCCCCCTCTCTTTTCCATCACTCTCCATGCGATCGTATCAGCCTTAACATCTCCACCCAACAGAAAAATGCTTACGGGAAGATCATCATCCTCTATGATGACGACGAGAGGGTGGCCAGCCAAGCGGCCACCACTATGTGCGAGAGAGGGTTTGAGAACTTATTCATGCTCTCTGGAGGTAGGAAGGGCGGGATTGGTTTTCTTTTAGTTTCCTCTAGCGTATTCAGGGCCTTCCCGGGCCATGTGTGTGACGTGGTCCATAAAGAACGGAAACTGCTTGCCAGTGGAGCTGTTGTGGGACTACAATCCCCATAACCCACAACCAAAGGCTGAAAAATTATAGGAGCTGTTGTCCATAAAAAAGACCCAACATTGAAAGGGCCTCATTACGGTAAGTCACCTTGGATCCTTTTCCAAGGACTAAGGTGAGGTAAAAATACTCAAAATAATATAAAATAAAAATAAGAACATAAGAAGAGCCATGCTGGATCAGGCCAAAGGCCCATCTAGTCCAGCTTCCTGTATCTCACAGTGGCCCCACCAGATGCCTCTGGGAGCGCATGAGACTAGATATCTGTCTCCTGATACCACTCCCCTGCATCTGGCCCTTGAAGTACCCTGGTTTAAAGCCTAGAGATTACACATCTCCATCATGGTTTGTAACCTGTGATGGACTCTTCCTCCAGGAATCTGTCCAATCCCTTTTGAAGGCATCCAGGAAGTTCCACGGACTAACAACAACCTGGGTAATATTTAAAGATGAAAACTGAGAATCCAACGGTGATTAGCATTATTAAAAGACAGTATTTAAAGCTAGTAATAAGGAGTAATGAGGCATCTAACATCATTAAAAGGCAATCTTGAAGTGTAGAACAATAAGTATATTTATTTCCAGAAAATGCCACCTTTTTTGAACTTTTTCCCTCCTGATGGCTGGCTTGGGGATTAAAGATTCAGAAGAGAGCAGGTTGGAGAAAGCCAGCCAAAACAGATTCAGTGAAAATAACAGCACCAAATTATCCAAGATTTTTGCCTCAGGAAAAACTAGAGATGTGAAGGCCCAGAAAAAATGGGAAAATTCGGAAAAAGGTGTTTTTTTTCCCTTGAAACTTTTGTTTTTTTACAAAAAATTGAAAAAAGAAAAAAATGATTATGGAATATTTTATTTTAAGATGATGAATAAAATATTTTAAGACAGGGTATTCAAATATTTTCAAATCACTTCCTAAAAATATGCATAGTATCAGATTACTCTATTTTCTGTGCATTGAGGACAAGCAAGTCCTAGGTTACAAACTGAACTCTCCAATGCAAGAACAAAATACTGTACTTTTATTTCTTTGTTTAGGAGGTGCTGCTATTGTCACAAAAAAAGAAAAAAAAGAAAAAGGTTTCAGTGTAATCTCAAAGGCTTTCACTGCCGGGATCTGATAGGTGTTTAGTTTTTTGGGCAGTCTGGCCTTGTTCTGAAAGTTTTTCTTCCTGACATTTCACCATACAGTACTCTGTGGCTGGCATCTTCAGAGGGCGAGGAGCTCAGGGAACTAGGAGTTGTAGAGCACAGAGAGCTCCTAGTTCCCTGAGCTCCTTGCCCTCTGAAGATGCCAGCCAAAGAGTCTGGCAAAACATCGGGAAGAAAAACTTGCAGAACACGGCCACAACAAATAAAAAGGTTTCCCTTTTGTTTTTGCATGTGGATGGGTATGTTTGGTATTGTTCTGTCCTCTTCACTAGGCCTCAAACCACTGGAAGAAAATACAAAATCACAAAAAGAACATGAAAGTATATACTTAATTTAATTTAATTTAATTAATTTAAAAAGGTAAGAGTTTAACATTTATCTGATTCCAGAAAATTGAGTCATTTAGCTACATTCATTTATAAAAAGTAAATTCTATTCGTAATAATTATTTGGATACACTATATTTTAAAGTGCTAGCTATAATAATTTTATGCCAAGTCAAATTGTCCATAGTCATATTTTATGCTCCTAAATGAATTTCAAGCTGTAAATGGGGAGGGAGCGCTAATGTAGCATATTTTTTTCAATTTTTCCAACAATTTTATTCCCCCCCTGAAAACCCCCATTTTTTCCAAGCTTCAACATTTCCAGAAATGTTACACATCTAGGAAAAGCTAGGATTTTGCATCCTTCTCTGTTATACAAGTCACACTTTGCTTAAGTGTACATATTCTCTTTGCTTTCCCAAGAGCATGGAGTTGTAGAAGAGTCCTGTATGAAGGTGCTCCCTTCTAATTCTGTAGCACTTCAGAAGAAAAGAAGCCTACAGTGATCCCCTGCCTATTGCGGGGGTTAGGGACCCGACCCGACCCGCGATAAGTGAAAATCCGCTATATGAGGATGCAGGTCCGGTCAGGCCTGAGGCACCTAGCTAGGGACTTTTGTATTTACCCCCAGCCTGATACTGCCCCAAACGGGCATGCAAGGACCTTCCCGGGCCTTTGGGGGCCTCCAGAAGGCTCGGGAAGGCCCCTGCAGGCTTGTTTGGGACAGCACCAGTAAGTAAACAGGCCTTTTCCCCCATACCCCAGGGGCCCTTTTTCATATACTGCAGTCCCGCGATATAGCGGGACCGCAGTATATGAACCGCAAATGAGCGGGGGACCACTGTAATACTAAAGCAGAGTGATAGTTTCCTTGAGTTTTCATGATAAGTAAATCTTCAGTTGGCCATGTGAATGTAGGGAAGAAAACCATCCAGCGTGGTCGCCCCTTTGGTGCAAGCTTGACGCCTCAGGATGAGCCAAGTTCTGCCTTCTGAGCGTTGTGAGTTTGTAATTCCGTTTGGTTCTGCCCAGTGGGGCCAGCTCTGCCCTAGCCAGAGCAGAATCAACAGGTCGTGCGCGTGCAAATGTCGATTTGCCAAGTTCCTTTTGGTTCAGCGGACGTGCTGTCGTTGGAACCAGAAACTGGATGTTGGCCCTGATGCCTTTCCGGAAGTACCACTGTGGCTGGCATCTGTTGGTTACCCGTGCCAAGGGAAAGCATTACTCAATAGGGTGGCCCTGGTGGGAGGGGACGCCGGCTGTCCTCATTGTGGCCCCTCTCCCCCTCTCCCCTTTGTCTCTGCCAGGTCTCCGGGTGGTTGCTCAGAAGGTCCCGGAAGGACTCTTGACGGGCTCCTTCCCCGCCTCTTGCCTGTCAGCCGGTCAGCCGGGGATGGCCCGGAGGAAGGCCACGCCCAGGCAGCCCTTACCCCCGCCGGCGGAAAACAAGTGGAGATTTACCGCTGAAGATCTGCAGAAGATCCAACACTACCTGGAAGAGGAGCATCTTCCTTCAGACACTGCCAGTAAGAACCGGCTGTCATCAGATGGAGGCTGTCCTTTCTTCTTTGTCCTTTCTGCGCAGGGAAAAGACCCAAAGCCTGACGGCATGCGTATAAGCCTTGGGTATTATGTAGCAGTCTACACTGACGATGAAGATGCCACCTTTTCCCTAAAGCAGGGGTGTCCAAACTTCAGCCCTCCAGATGTTTTTGGACCACAACTCCCAGCATTCCAATCCTGTATGGCCAATGGCAAAGGACTGTGGGAGTTGTGGTCCGAAGCATCTGAAGGGCAGAGTTTGGACAACACGGCCCTAAAGAATCCAAGGTGGCTTACAAAGATAAAAGCTAAATTATTATAACCATTTGGAAGGCATTAGACAGATTTCATATTAAAACTCATCAATAAGAGCAATATGAAAAGCTCAAGTAAAATGATTCCCTTAAAAAAAAAAACCTTGCTCTTATCAGTCATGGAAAGGAAAGCCTGCCCCAAGAGAAATACGGATGAGAAGGGAAAATTTGCACTATTGTGCCTTAAATCATTTATTATTAGAATCATGATGTCAGATGGGGCCTGTGGGCGTTTATACACGACCCCTAAGCTCTGCTGCAAATGGCTCCCAGCTCCGGAGCTTAAAAATGTTTCCCCATCAGGAGTTTACAGGAAATTAAGTGCAACCACGCCCACCTAAACTCGTCCCAGCGCACTTTTCAGGTACCTGCTCTGGGACAGTGAAAAATCTTGATGCGGAGAGTGTCAGGCTCTCCTGGGTTTTTTTTTTTTGCCTCCCGCCCCTTTAAGAGGAACCAGGAAGTAACCGGGGCTCGGAGCAACTTCCAACAGCACCGGAGGTAAGGCTTTATTCTTTTGTCCCTTTTTAAGGCTTTTTTTTCCTCCCTCCCCTCATGCAGACAGAAGCCAGGAAGTGCGGAGTGGTGGGGAGGAAGGAAGAGCGACAAACCCTCAAGATCTCTGGTCCGAATTTAAGGGACCAGCGGATCTTAGGGGTCATGTAAAAAGGCCCTGTGAGTCTAAACCCCTGCTCAGGGCAGGAACAAAAATCATTGGATACATTCCAGGTGGTCGTCTCAATTAGCTTTTGAGTTTATTATAAAAAAAAAACAGTCAGAAGCCAAATGTGAGGCAAGAGGAAACGCTTAATCTATTCAACGGCATTCATGTTGTTTTCACACTTAAAAAAATCAATGGTATCTCTCCTGAGTGAAAGGATGCAATTGCCTGTATCTTTTGCTCAGCACAAATAAGGGCAAATTTGAGTTTTTTTTTGTGAGAGATTTTTGTCAGCAAAACTGCCGGGCAAGGGACAGGTTTAGAGGCCCCTGTCTCTCGCTGCTCTAGGCTTTCATTTCATATCAAAGCTGTAATTTGTTTAATAAACAAAGTTGCAGTCAGTAATCTAAAACAGTATCCTGCTGAGGCCAGCCAACCAAACAATCCGCCAGTATCCAGAATTAAAAAATCATTTTTAAAAATATGGCAACATAAAAATAAAACCAGAAAGGCTCAGCTATGCCCTAAAGTGCTTTACAATCCAGGTTTTGACAACAAGGGGGAACGGAGGAAGGGGGTTATTGGGAAAGTAGACAGTTTGGAATGAAATTGAGCTCTGCTTGCTGTGGGGATGTTACTTCTTGAGATCATGGTTCCGGAATCCTGCAGCCATCATGGTTAGTGGCCAGACCTGCTAGGCGCAGTGGTTCTCAACCTGTGGGTCTCCAGGTGTTCCTGGACTGCAACTCCCAGAAGTCTCCACCACTCGCTGAGCTGGAAAGGGTTTCTGGGAGTTGCAGTCCAGAAACATTTGGGGACCCCACAGGTTGAGAACCACTGGGCTAGGGATTCTGGCAGTGGATTATCTTTCGTGCCTAACTCCTCCTCGCCTTGTCTCTCTCTCTCTCTTTCAGGCCGCCTCAGCCGTGGTTCCTCAGCTCGTGATACCAAGGCCACGGCTGTAAAGAGCAGCCAGAACCTCCCGGCCGCCAACTCCACCGTGGCCCTCACCGCGCGCTCCCTCAGCAGCAGCACCTTGCAAAACAAGCCTTGGAGATAGCCGGTGTCTTTTTTTTCCCCCTCCATGAATAAAAAAGAGCCCCCTTCCTGGGGGATCCTTTGATCACGGCACCCGTCTTTCGCTTTTAGGAAGGTGGTATGCAGAGGACAAAAGAGGTTTATGGGTGGAGGAGCCAAGAGGGCCAAAGGCATTGACTTTTATGGGGCTGGGAGGGTGGCTCAGGCAGGGAACTCTTCGGACTAAAAAGAAGTCACTTGCGGGAAAACAGATCTCTCTGGACATCCCGGCAGAGACTCATATCAGGGGTTCTATCATTCCTGGTCCTCAACAGTAGGAGAAAAGGCATTTTTGCAATGGTGGCAGCACCCTGGGAACATGACACTTGGAGAAGTCAACAGATGCGGCTGGACTCTTAACGGATGGAAAATTAGCACGGAAGTCGTCGACACCATCAAGGGCAAAATTAGAGCGATGCGCGTCTTTTAATCACGAAAGAACTAAAGAAACAGTGGCCTGCTTTTCCTGGGTTTCCAGTCTCACCTGGTGCTTTTGCATAACAAAAAGCACCTCCCTTTCCCACCTGGGTCTCTCTTGGTAGGCATCGGCCAGCTGCCTGTTTCCTCTGGGTATTAGTGATGCTGAGCTCCACAGTGAAGAAGTCGAATGCGTGAGGATCGGGGAAGGTCCTGTTCTGTAAAGATGAAAACGCTGACCAGCCTCAGAAGAGTCGATGTGCCCTAGGGCAAAGCATCAGAGATTCTGGTTGAGTTAGTCCACCAATGAGCTTAAATCAGGGGTGTCCAGACTTTGGCCCTCCAGATGTTTTGGACCACAGCTCCCAGAACTCCAAGCCTGTACAGTATTGCCAATGACAAAAGGACTGTAGGAGTTGTGATCCAAAACATCTGGAGTGCCGAAGGTTCCTGCAGTAATAGTGAACCTTTGGCACCCCAGATGTTTTGGACCACAACTCCCAGAATTCCAAGCCTGAATTGCTAACGACAAAGGACTATGGGAGTTGTGGTCCAAAAACATCTGGAGGGCCAGAGTTTGGACACCCCTGGCTTAAATCCCTGCGTTAAGACGCCGTACCTCCCAACGCAATTGTTCCTTTTTCTCCGTGGTTGAGTTTTCAAGGTGGCACCGAATGCCCCAGTGAAGTGGTGTGCTTTCTTTTTCGCCAGAAGAGGTTGCTTCCAGCTGGGGGTTGCAGCAACAGAAGAATGGAAAGGCCCAAGATTTTCCCTTTACAGTTGTTTTTCTGCTCTCGGAATCCGCCCCTTCACTGCTGCTTTGCCTCCGTGGGAACGATGCAGTGACAGCGGCCGCTTGGAGAAGGCCACTTTTAAGTCGGAAAACAGTGGGAAGGAGAAGAAACTTAAGCACCCCCCATCTGTCCCTCCTCTTGTGAAATTAGCAGCCCTCTGACCCAGCTTAGAAAGGGAAAAAAGGTGGGTGGCCTGTGAGAAGACTCTTCCCACTAGGCTTACTTGTCATCGAGTTTGACCTTGGTGATTTGTCCTCACTAATGCAAGCCTACTGGCTGGGTGCTTGTCCTCTCTCTCTCCTCCCTCTCTGCCTCTTAGCATGGAGGCCTTGAGTCCTGCAGTTTGCATTATGGGCTGTCCAGCTGCAGAGCAAAACCCGTGTGCTCTGTAGTTCGCACAAGGTTCAGCGGGTCTGGTCCCAATCCTCCGTCCCGCCTGGGACACTTCTGGCAGAGGGCAGAGGACTTCTAATATCTTCCGAGAGCAGCTATCTTGGCCCTCGAAGACAGAAACTGGGGCAGTTGCCTTGTCATCTCCACCAAGAGTTTAGAGGTCAGGCGTGCAGACAGTAGGTTGGAGCATAGCGCTGTAGCTCTGATCCTGCTTAGCGCTTTCACAGCTCTCAGCCTATTCCGGCTAAGCCCCTGCATTGTCCTCCCCATCTCTCATCCTCAGCAGGAGAAGGACAACTTCAGTTTGGTCTTTAGAGTGTCGCGTTTTCCTGCTGGAAATGGTGCCCACCCTGGAATCCACAGAGGTCTCTTAAAGTACCTTCGGTCTTGGCAGGAGCCTGCTGGCTTTCGCTCCGAAGACCTTGCCCCCCAGAAAAGAAAAACCTGTGCAGTTCTCTGGATGTCATTTTCCTAATGGACGTCTACGTGCAGATCAACTCCACAAGATCCTTTTAGTGGGAAAGGATCTTCTGTTTGATGTTTTGGGAGGCCTCATCTTCCCTGGAATTTCTGTTTTTACCAGTATAGTGTGGTTTTGTTTTGTTTGTTTGTTTAGTAACGGCAGCAAATGTTGGCTTTTCTCAGCTGAAGCCTTGCTGACTCTGCATAGAGAGGGCTAGATGGTGCATATTGGTGGGGAGAGTCATCTGCTCTCTGATATGAAGCATTGGTCTCGTGGAGTTGCTTCTGCTTTCATTAGGCGCTCTCATCGTACGTAGCCTTAATGGAACCAGATCCTCTGTAGGGCAGAAGTTCCCGCTGCCATTGTGATCCCAGGGGAAACCTGCTTAGGAGCAGGGGTGAGGATTTCATTTGGGTTGGGGGGTGGTGCCTCTCTTTTTGCCATCAAGTGAGTATTGTTATATTTTCACACATGAGAAACATGGAGATTGATCTAATGCCTCCGCTTTCTAGGGTGACTGGGTAATGCAGCCCAGTACAAAATGTAAGGGTTCCCCATCACCCAGGTTCTCTTTGCGGGACCTTCCTTTGTAAAGGGATGTTTAGAGACATCAGTGTTTATATGCGCGTACAATAATGGATTTGAAACTTGAAAAATAAGGTTTCCTTTCAAAGACTACAAGTGGTTGTCAGTGTTAGGCCTCTGCTTACACCTACCCTGCCTCCACTTGCATGTGACTTGGGGATGTCTGCTGTGCGGGCGATCTTGTGTGGACAAGGAGGTTGACGAGAAATACAGTATATTTTACCCCTCAGCTGTTGGAAATGCCTGTTGGAAGTCTGACTTCTTGATGTCTCTTGAGTGTTTCCATCTGTTTTTGTTTTGAATGGTCAGCAGTTTTTGAACGGCTAGTGGAAAGGCAGCTGTTTCCCACCAAATGCTTCCAAGATGCGCTTCTCAAAATTGATTTAAAAAGACAGCCTTGCGGCTTGGTGTGTCTGTGCTATAAAAAGAGCTCTTCGGCCCACGTGTGACCGGACGAAGCCAAGTCTCAGGAGCCACCATTATTTCCTCCTCCCTATACGCCTAGTGACCTCCGACTACCTTTTTTCAATGCTTACTTGGCAGTGTGTGTGGAATGAAGTGTATATAAATGCCGTGTTATTTATTGTGAATGTCGAGATGGGTTGTTGGTTGGTGAATATCTACTCTTGGTGTCATGCTTTTTCAGCGATCTTCAGCAAGTGGAACCAGTGTCTTCCTCTAAAGTTAGAACTTTTGTTTACCCTGACAATCATGTCTCTATTTGGAAATGCATTTTGATGTAAAGTATTAATACCTACGTACATGTAAAGCTAAACATCCACAAGGCCCAGTGTCTGCTAACACTTGATAGAATCTTGGAGGTGATTGTTCAATGAGTAGGTCCAGCACTTCTAAGGTAGAGATCATTGCTTCCTTGTCAAAGTACAAGTTTCGAGACTCTTCCGGAGGAAACAAAGAGCGTCGGCTAGTTTTATATGTTTGATGCAGATAGGCACTTCAAGCTTACGTTGGCTAAAAATCCTCTTGCAAGTTGCAGTAGCAAGTTGCAGTAGAATAGGCCATTGAATCAGTCAGGGTTTGGAAGTCCTCTAAATCTCAATGATTCGATGGAATGAATAAGATTTAGAGTGCTTTCGTTGTGACTTACTTTGTCAAGCAACAGGATTTTAGTCATTGTGTCTTTCTGTTGACCCTTAAGCCTACATACTCTTTAATTCTGTGCAGTGGCCTTCATTATAGGTTACATATTCTACCACCACCACTGTTGAATCCACATGCAACTGTTGGTTATTTGTGGGTGCCTCTGTCTGATCAGATCCCGTGTCGTAAAGCCAAGTGTCCTTTCTCATACATGGGCTTGCTCGAGTTCTCAGATGCTTTTTTCTTGCTTGTTAATTTCAAGTACTCTTCCTTACGCCCAGTCTCAAGACGTCTTGCCATAGGTGCCCTAAAAGTCGTCTTGTGTAGCAGACACCTTTCTCAGCTCCGTTGTTTGGAGAAGAACCTCTCTTAATCCTTGGCCTTGGCAGAAGAGCTCAACATGCCTTTGATCCTGTTACTGGCTTTGTGGATTTTGTGTACTGTGGTTGTGACATGAACTGCGTCAACTGTTGTGGCTCCTTTGGAAAAGGGGTGGGTAAAAGCTTTGTGTATAGTTTGGCTTTTAGATCATTTGCAACTCAATAAAAAGAGGGCTAGCCTCAATTTCTCTGAGACACTTTATGGTTTTGGTTACTAGCCCTGGCCTTGCCGGGTAGAACCTGTCCAAGTCCCTTGAGTTCTCAGATGCTTTTCTGTTTGGTATCAAAAAAAGAAGGAGACTCTCCTTGCAATGATCTCCACTTCTGAACAGGCTGAAATCCAAAAGCTGTGCCTCTGTATGGGTGTGTTGGGTTTACACACCGGGTGTACATTTCCCCCACAAAAAGCCGCATGGAGATGGAATTGTGGGTGGGGCTTATCAGCCTAAAAGTAAAGCATATTCCAACATCCTGTGAAGTGAGAATGGCTGGTTCCCATCACACACCGAGAAGGTTGTCTTTCCCGGTATGTCACACAAAAAGCGAAATGCCTTGGTCCCCCGATTTGCTGAACTTACTGGAAATGGAATCCAAGTAGAAGAGAACAGTGTCCCATTTGAAGGAATCATCTGCAGATTGCAGAGGGTTCTCTTGTTTTGAACACAAGGCCCTGAATTCCACCAACAAGAATAAAAGAAAAATACCAAGAACCACAACAACTGAAGACATCTTACGTGTTCATTCAAAGGATTTATTTTTGCCAAGGAAGCTTTGGCCGAAGGAAGGCCTTTGGTCTGGGGCTTAATAGGGGTGGTCTCGTGTGTGCTCCATGATGGCCATCAGACCTAGCCATGTCTCTTCAGCGGTAGGAATGATCTGGTTGGCTGGGAGCAGGAACCCATAACGACCGGTGTCTCTCAACTCAAAAGTGAATGAGTATTTAATACCTTGCTCGTACGTCCAGTCGATGGTGCCACCACTTGCTTGGTCTAGGTCAAGAAAACAGCCAAGTTAACATCTTTGATATATAACAATTATTCTTTCCATCTAGAAAAGAGTACACAGAATCATGATGGAACACACAGTATTTGGAACAGTGGCATTTAATTAAAAAGGAAGGCCAGTGTCAATTGTCTTTCTAGGCCAGTGGTTCTCAGCCTTGGGTTCCCAGTTGGTCTTGGACTAAAACTCCCAGAAGCCTCCGCCCCTCGCTATGCTGGGCTAGGATTTCTGGAAGTTCTAGTCCAAGAACATCTATTAGGGACCCATGTTTGGGGATCACAGTTACAGACTGAGGGCCCTCAAAATAACACACGTGCTTCTCTAGACCATTCTTTCCCCTACTTGGTATCCTTCCAGACACACTGCACTAGGATTCTTATTTTCCTCAACGAGAAGGCATTTGAGGGCTATGAAGTTGTAGTCAATGTGGCATGAAGCAATAGTGGCACTGAGTTTCACCAAGAAACTGATTCCAAGAAGCTGGCACAGATGCCGGATGCCAAGGCTGCAGAACATGTCCCAGATTCATGCCAATCTTTGTAAAGAAAGAGGCTTGAAAACATGAAAATACCTAGAATTCAACTCTCTTGAGATTGGCCTTTATCAACTCTTCTCTCAGTTGTCTCTTTGCAACCAACCGTGTCTGCCTCCCACCCCCCACCCCCATTGTGCCTACTGCTTGTTTTTCCTTTTAATTGCAGCAAGTTTGGGACAGGAAAGTCAACTTTCTATGGAGGAATCTCTACTTTTTCAACTCATCCCAAACCCTTGTGTTGACGAGAAACTTGACAATGGGACCATGTAATATACTGCATCTTAATTTCCCCCATTACCATCTTGACTTTGCAAACTTTCAGCCTACACGACATAACCTAAAGGATCATGGTAGAGTTGACCCAAATGCTTGTGCAAAGACCTCTCTCATTTTTACATCTAGGAAAGCCAAAATTTGTGGTTAGACAGGCGTGTCCAAACTTCGGCCCTCCTGATGTTTTGGTCAACAACTCCCAGAATTCTAAGCTTAGATTACCGGTAGCCAAGGACTGTGGGAGCTGTGGTCCAAAACGTCTGGAGGGCCGTAGTTTGGACATGCCTACCATATATAGATAACTACTGCATCCTTTGGACCCACAGTCTGTAGGGCTGCAGCTGTTTCCTTTGAGACAAGAACTGAAGAGCAACTCATTTTATAGAATTGTAGAATCAAGAAGCTGGAAGGAGCCTAAAACCCCATCATGTCCAAACCCCTGCTCAAGGCAGGAATATACAAATCAAAGGATTTCTGCCTGGTGGTTGTCCGATTTTCACTTGAATGCCTCCAGCGTTGGAATACACCACCTTCCGAGATCATAGGCTCTGTTGTCCTACTGCTCTAACAGGAAGGTTTTCCAGACATTCAACCCCAACTTCCTTTCCCTTGGAATCCACAAGCTTTTTTCTCCACACAAAGCTACAACCGCCCAAGTGATGAGGCTAAGTGGGGGCATGGCCAATCAGAAATGACCACCCATTACAACCTTAGAGGCAAGCTACACCGTGGAGGCAGTTCCCTGCCCCCTTCTTGGGGGGACCATGTTCATCTTCTCGGTTGATCAACTTACAAATGGTGGTGATGATGCTGCCGTACTTGTACTTGGTCCCATGCAAGGAAGACAGGGCCTGCACTGCCTTCTTAGCAACTTCGTCCTGGAATGGAAATAGAGGTAAAATGAGAACTGGGAAGCTCAGAAGGATTCACGAGGTACAGAATCTTGGCTTTATGCAATAAAAAGACAGGTGGCGTGCTTTATTTTGTAATGAAGTCAAATGAAATTCAGCCTTAGGGACCTAAGTTCCATTCTGATATTTTTCAACTCCTATTTTTAATTCTTTTTCTGCTTTCTTCTTTGTTGCTTTACGTGGGCTTCCCCTTTTCTGTCCCTATTGCTCAACAGAATTCAGTTTTCTAGAAACTGCATCCAAAATTGTTTTCAGGCCCATGTCCATGTCAATGTTGTTGACTCTTTAATCCGTTTTAAACTCTTTTGCTTTGATTTTGATTTTACAGCTGATGGCCACCTTGAGAGTCCTTTTTATTTTTGACAGAAAAGTAAGACACGAAACAACAACAACAACAACTTGTATATTTATTTATTTCTCCCTTAAAAGACCAATTAAATTTCTCCATTTGAAAGGTAAAGTTACCATTTAATGTTCTAAGATGCCTCTTCTAATTCCCAGCTCTTAACTTGAATATGTGTTAAATGTTCTGGGCTCTATATTGCCCCTCATTATTGTAAGCCACCTTGGGTCCTTTTCCAAGGAGAAAGGTGGGGTAAAAAGCATTCTAGATAGATAGATAGATAGATAGATAGATAGATAGATAGATAGATAGATAGATAGATAGATAGATAGATAGATAGAATGAAGAAAGGAGCCATTTCCTTCTAGCCGGCCATTGTAATTACATAAATATTAAATTTATATTTATATATTTTATATATTAATTCCTTCCTTCACCTCCCCTTTTCTTTTTGTAGCATGTCATTTAGATCATATAGCTGAGGGAAGGCAATATTTTGATTTAATTCACTGCATATGAAATTGAACTTTAGGTAGACCGACTAATACCCCAGAATTATTTATATATACAGTATATATAGAATTAGCTACAACTAAGCCAGAGGGAAGAAATGTTAACCTTGTCAGCCTCCTCATAACTGATATTCAGTTGCCCGGTAAAGAGTTTTTAACATATCATTTTTCCTGAACTCTTGTACCACCTTCAAATTGTTCTGCATTTCGATGACAAGTCTTTGTTGCTTTTATTATCTGCTTTTTGTTGTTTGGCTACGTTTCTATCCTCATTTTAATTCTACTTATTATAGTGCAAAATGTTGTTCTCACCATGGCGTTGGAGTAAAATTGATGTGGGCTACAGAAATAATCAGTATAAAGGTACGGAAATGTTCCTATTGCCCCATCCCTCCCAGGGTTCCCGTTTGCCCTGGGGAAAGCCTTGGTAGTCTCGGGACAGTGGGAGGGGGAAATCATTGCCGGATTGCTTTCAAGATCAGGACTGTCGCAGCATTTTGGGCAGCAATATTTGACTGTTAAACAGAGGTGCACCCCCAGTGTTAAGGTGCCAAGTGGTTTCTGCAGGGTAAAGGGGGTCCTTAGGAAGCTTTAGCGCCTGCAGTGGTGGCAGCGGGGGTGGTGGAGGGAGGTGGTTTTTAATTTGCTTGACCCGATTGTTTTGGGTTCCTCGATCAGGTTTATGCCGGTCGAAAGCATGTGAACAGAACTTTGCCTATTGTAATGTACTGTAACGTTATAAGATTTTTTTTTTTTATTGTACACTGCTGCCGTCATTAAGGATTCAGGACAAGAAGTGCTGGAGAGCAAAGTAGTTTAGGTGTCTGGCTGCAAGCCAGAGGTTGGGAGTTCAAATCCCCCACTCGGCCTGCTTGAGAAGGGCTGGAATGAATGAGCCGTCTCTTCCAGCTTTGCAAATGAAAGACGGCTGCTGGTGCTGGTGTTGTTGTTATAATACACCAGGGGTCCTCAAAGTTTTCAAACAGCGGGCCGATCCACCACCCCCAGACACCACTGGGTCGGGACCACAGTTCCCCAAAAAAGGCTAGCATGGAAAAGGGGGGGAGGGGCAGGTGGGGGGAGTGGGGGCCTTGCTGTGGCCCTCCCACTTTGAACTGCCCCACTAGCCAGCGTGCCGATCATCTGGGCGGTGGGTGGAGGGAGTGGGGGAAGTGACTATAGTAGCCCACCGCTTTGAACTGCCTCAGCAATAGAAGCAGCTGCGGAGGCTGGCTTGCTCATGAAGCAGGGAGTAGGTGGGGGGGTCTGCAATTGGTCCCTGGGGCTGGATTCAGGACCCTGGGGGGGGGGCCACATCCGGCCCCCGGGCCTTAGTTTGAGGACCCCTGTTCATAGATCATAGAATCATAGAGTTGGAAGAGACCTCAAGGGCCATCTAGTCCAACCCCCTGCCATGCAGGAACCCCCATCACAATGTTATACATATTCGGAGCTAAGCTTTCTCAAGCCCTCTCTTTTTTTAAAAAAAATTCCAAATTCCAGAAATCCACCTGCTCTGTTGGCGGCGGGGCTGGGGGGGGGAGGGAATTCAGTTAATCACAGTCCAAAAAGGACTCTTCCATATTGGTTTTTGGCCACAACTGGTTGATTAGAAGACAACTTGTAGAATTTTTTTGTTGATGGCAGGAATACAAACCCTAGGACAGTGGTGGCGAACCTTTGGCACTCCAGATGTTTTGGACCACAACTCCCAGAATTCTGGGCCTAAATTGCCAAAGGGAAAGGCCTGCGGGAGTGGTGGTCCAAAACATCTGGAGTGCCGAAGGTTCGCCACCACTGTCCTGCAATTTTCTTCTAGGTGGTAGTCCGGCTTTCTCTTGAAGGCCTCCAGTGTTGGATGCCCCTCCCCAACCTCCCGAGGTGTGTGGGCCTTGAAGAGGCACAGGCCCTTCCAGGAAAGGCTAAAATATTTGGGATGTACAAAATAATGCAGGGCATGAGTAAAGTAGACAGAGGGACACTCTTCTCCCTCTCACAAAATACCAGAACTAGGGGACATCCACTCAAATTGAGGGCTGGGAGAGTAAGAACAGACAAAAGAAAATATTTTTTCACCCAGCGCGTTGTAAGTCTATGGAACTCCCTGCCACAGGAGTTGGTGATGGCCTCTGGCCTGGATTGCCTTCAAAAGGGGATTGGACAGATTCCTGGAGGAAAAGTCCATCACAGGTTACAAACCATGAGGGAGATGTGTAATCTCCAGGCTTAGAGTGGTGTGCTTCAAGGGCCAGATGCAGGGGAGTGGGATCAGGAGACAGAGATCTAGTCTCATGCGCTCCCAGACGCATCTGGTGGGGCCACTGTGAGATACAGGAAGCTGGACTAGATGGGCCGTTGGCCTGATCCAGCAGGGCTCTTCTTAGGTTCTTAGGTTCTTATGATGCTCAGACAACTTACCAGTTCTGCCTGATCGGCGGCTTTCTTGCTGGTATAACCAAAAGGATAGAGGAGGAGCTGGGAGTAGCTGTGGATGGAGATGAAGGCCTTGATGTTGCCGTGGCTGGTCACAAAGTCGACGATGGCTTTTCAGGCTCTCAGGCTCAGATGTTTCCGAACATGGGCATAGAGCCAGCCACCGAAGTATGTTTCAGAACATGGGTTGCCCAGGAAGCTCAGGAAGAGCCAGCCAGGTGCGAAGAGAAGAGACAGAAAGTTATCTTGTTGATAATAATCATTGATCGACCAGGTGCTTGGTGGTCCCAAGAAGAAGCTCAGGAAGGAAGCTCAGACCAGGTGCTTGGTGGTCCCAAGAAGATAATAATAGTTATCTTGTTGATAATAATCATTGATCAGACCAGGTGCTTGGTGGTCCCAAGAAGATAATAATAGTTATCTTGTTGATAAAAATCATTCATCAAGGATAGATGGCAGAAGATCTACCCATCCCTACCAGAAGATCTCCCTGCAGAATATCTCCCTGCCCAGAAGAAGTGGTGACAGCTGTCAGCTTTGACAGCTTTAAGAAAGGGTTGGACAAGTTCATGGAGAACAAGGGCATCCATGGCTATCATGATGGATGCCGAAGGACAACCTCCGGGTTGGAGAGAGAGGCAGGAGATCTCTTAATAATGCCATTTGCAGTGAATCGTGAAGACCTCTGCTTGGGAATACCCTGAAGCAAAGGGTGAGCCACTGTGTGAGACAGAATGCTGGACTGAATGGGCGGTGGCTTATTCCAGCAAGGCTGTTCTTATGTTCTTCCTGTGGGCCCTGCAGGATTCTTTGGCTTAGGAGTCTAATCCGAGCTTTGCAGTATCTATCTACGGTGCTGAAGAATATTGTTCAAATCTGCAGGGTTCCTACCGGATGGAGCCACTTTGCCACCACCAAGGAGAAGAGGCAGCATCCAGGCTGGCCAGACAATTCAGAGCAGTAGCCTTTCCACAGGTGCGGACAATTTCAGGGTTTGCTAAAACTCAATCCCAGCATGAGCTGTGCTGGATGGGGGAATCTGGAGTATTCTATTTTGAAATTAAAAGGCATAGTGGAACTGGAAAAGGTGCAGAAGAGAGCGACTAAAATGATTACTGGGCTGGATCACCTCCCTAATGAGGAAAAGGCTAAAAACATCTGGGGGCTCTTTTGTGTTGAAGAAAAGGTATGAGAAGATTTTGGAGGGGAAATCACTTTTTGGGCATTCTGTCATTTTCAGAATCCCCAGGCCCTGCTTTGGATCCAAACAGACTGAAGGGGGATGAAAAAAGGCACTTGAGGGGGGATGTGATTGAGAAGTACAATATTATGCAGGGCATAAGTAAAGTGGTTAGAGGGACACTCTTCCTCTCACAAAATACCAGAACTAGAGGATGTCAGTGAGAACAGACAAAAGAAAATACTTCTTGACCCAGTGTGTTATTCGTCTGTGGAACTCCCTGCCACAGGAGGTGGTGATGGCATCTGGCCTGGATGCCTTCAAAAGGGGATTGGACAGATTCCTGGAGGAGAAGGCCATCACAGGTTACAAACCATGATGGAGATGTGTCATCTCCAGGCTTAAAACCAGGGTCCTGCAGGGGGAGTGGTATCAGGAGACAGAGATGTAGTCTCGTGTGCTCCTAGAGGCATTTGGCAGGGACACTGTGAGATACAGGAAACTAGACTAGACCCTTGGCCTGATTCAGCATGGCTCTTCTTATAGTCTTACATTCTGTATTCTATTCTGTTCTGTTCTGTTCTGTTCTGTTCTTTTCCAAACTATGGAAATGTTTGCACTTGGTGAATCGATCCATTACAGAAAGTACATAATTTGAATCTGGATGTCTGTTAGCATTCCAGACACATGATTCCTGTAGACCTTTGTGCCTTAGTGCTTAGACTTGGAAAGAGAGGCCATGTTTACTACCTGAGGACCAATCACCAAACATGGCAAGCAAATCTGCAAGCTTTTGGGACAGACAAGACATCCTTCGGCATGGAATTCCTGCTTCTAACAATGTTCTGCCTGTGTCATAGGGACCCTTGTCGGAAACCCTCCACGGAAGAAATGCCACCAACCCTTTTACCTCCAAATCCCGCGTCCCAGTTTCGGTTGGGGTCAACGCCGATGCACGATGACCCACTTTTCTTAGACCTCGTCTTGCGCCACATGCGGTTCTGTAAGAGCCAGAAATCCATTCATTTATTCATTTTCTAGATGGCCCATCGGACTGCTGGTCATTCTGGTCAGTGAACAACAGTGATGACAACAAATAATACAATAAACATAATTAACCATTTTTAAACATAATTAAAAATTGGGTTAAAATCACATTGAAAAACAGGTGGCAGTCAACGATGATATGCTAATTGATACCGTGGGTTATTAATAAACATGTATCTGAAACCACTGAGCTTATTGTGAAGCTGAAACTTGCACTGAAGCCATGCTTATTAAAGCTACCCATCTCCATCCCAAATCAAAGTTTTAGGAGGGGAAAATAATACCTTGCTGTGAGTGAAAGCAAATCCATCTGGGTTTGTGACAATTTCTAGGAAAATATCATAATTATCCAGGATAGAAGTCAGGGATGGATCCTCACCGTAACTGTCAACAATCTGGAGAGGATAAACAAAACAAACAAAAAAAAGTCTTAACGCTGCGCTTCAAATCTTAACAAGAACTAACTAGGCACTTCCTAATTGTCTAAGCTCTACTCTAGAGGAGACCTGTGCTTGTGAGAAAAGGCGGAGTGGAAATGTGAGAAGGATTGGTATCTTTTCACTGCCGCTGACTACAACTGTGAAGATTACAAATTTTTAATGAAACCGAAATGAAAACGACCTGTACACTCTCAGTTCTGCAAAGCTGATTTCTTTGAAACCCCAAGGACTAGAAACTTGTCTAGTGAAACACAGTGCCATGTTCTGTGAATGCTGAGTTCCTTCCGTGTCCCTTCGTCCTGCCTGCATTTGCGTAGCTACAGAATCGTGGGAGTATTTTTACCGCCTCTTACGCTGTCACTGAACATGGAAATTTCATTTGGGAAATCCAGAAGGTAGTAGCCAGCGATAGGCAGCCTGCCTTGTCTCAACGCCTCTGGGTTTCCCTTCATCTTCTTGGGCGGTTACTTCACGTCCCTCTCATCGCTGTTCGCCATCCCGCTTGGGACCGGTACGAAGAAATGTTACCGCATGTCCATTGCGTGACGACAGGAGTTCGTCCCGACCATGCCCCCTGAACTGGGATTTAAGCATGATGAGCCATACCTCTCCCTGGCCTTGGGAATCAGCTTGTCTCGGTTCTTCCTTCGAGACAAGAGCCTGTGAAATAAGGCTCGTCACGGAACGAAAGCATTCTCCATCTAGTGGCAGGAGTGCAAAGTGCCATTCGCCATTACATTCCCTATGGGGTTAGCAATGCAGTGCAGAGAGATAAAAAGACATAAAACCTCGAACTTTGCTTTTTACTGCATGGAAGGCAGTTACGGAGATTCGAAATATCAAAAAAGGGAAGGTCGGACCAAAAAAAAAAAAGGGCAAACAAAGGCCGGGAAGTACAGATGTTGTCACGAAACAAGGATGTGCAGTAACAGTCATCACAATGCCATTAATCACGCCCGTGGGTACACGGAAACAGGAACAGAACCGGGACAAGACCACGTGACCGTGAACGTTATCATGCAACGAACGTCATCTCGGAACAAGGAAGGACGTGAAGTAACCGTCTTGGAGAGGAAATTGCTGCTGGTTGCAGAGCCCTGTGGCCTAGTGGTTAAATGCCTGTATTGCAGGTAAAACTATGCTCACGACCTGGGGTTCAATTTTAGCCAGCTCATGGTTTACTCAGTCTCGTATCCTTCTGAGGTCAGTAAAATGAGTACCCAACATGCTGGGGGGGGGATGTGTAGCCTGCATACCGTAATTAAAAAACTGTAAACACCCAGAGATTACTTGAAGTGGTATGGGGGCAGTATATAAGCAGAACAGTTTGCCTTACCTTCTTGGCAAAATAGGTGCCGCTGGCTTGGGTGACCCACTCACGAGAGTGGATGCCGGTGTCGATCCAGATGGCGGGCCGGTTCGATCCCCCTGTGCTGAACTGTGGAGAGAAGCAAAGTAAATTAAACCTGGATCCATCCCAGCCCTGGGAAATGTTATCGTTTTGAGAGGGGGAACTCCAGGCCCCAGAATCTTGTAGCTGCTGTCAAAAGAGGAACGTTTCCGTGCTTTATTTGAGTCTTACATTTGCCAGACCTGTGAAAATGACCTCCCCCCTCCCCCTCTTGGATTTAAACCTAATATCTAGCTGTAGGATACTGGAGCGGAAATCTTTATACGGTAACATTTCTGTCTGTGGCGCAGACCTCGTGGCACAGTGGTTAAATGCCTGTACTGCAGGAAAAACTGTGCACACGACCTGGGGTTCAATCCCAGGTAGCCGGTTCAAGGTTCACTCAGCCTTACATCCTTCTGAGGTCAGTAAAATGAGTGTTCAATCCCAGGTAGCAAGCTCATGGTTGAGTCAGCCTTCCATCCTTCTGAGGTCAGTAAAATGAGTACCCAGCTTTCTGGGGTGGGGGTGGAATGTGTAGCCTGCATACAGTAATTAAAACTGTAAACCGCCCAGAGACTACTTGAAGTGGTATGGGGCGGTATATAAGCAGAACACTTTGCTTTGCTTTTGCTTTAGATCCAAAGCAGGGCCTGGGGATTCTTGAAATGACAGCACGCCCAAAGTCTTTTCATACCTTTTCTTCAACACAAAAGAATCCACTTGAGCAGTAGCAGCCAAAAAGACAGCATAAAATCGTAGAATCATAAAGACATTGAAAGGGGCCAGTAAGGGCCATTGAGTCCTACCCTTTACTCAAGGCAGAAAAATACAGATCAAAACATATCTGACTGATGGCTGTCCAATTTTCTCTCAAATGCCTCCATGCCTTACCAGCTCCCAAGGTCATGGATTGATTCCATTATCATACTGTTCTAACAGTTAAGAACGTTCCCCCACAGATATTCTGCTTTTCCTTATGGATTTATATTGGTAAACCTTATGGGTTGACATTGACACTATGTTTTCAATGTTAGTTTCCATAACTCATAACTTTACATGGAACTTTACTCTCCTTTAACTGCTTGTGTTCTCTTGTAGGTTTAATGTAATGCGTCTGTGACCGATGAAGCTGTTTGGATGAACAGCGAAACGTTTCTCTCTCTCAAAAAAGAAGTCCAGTAGCCATGACTCAACTCCCAGTTTAATGTAATGTTGTCTATTAATGCTGCAAGATGTCCCTCAATTCCCTGTTCTCAATACTTGAACATGTCTAAAGAACATAAGAACATAAGAAAAGCCCTGCTCAATCAGGCCAAAGGCCCATCTAGTCCAGCTTCGTGTATCTCACAGTGGTCCCACCAAAATGTCTCCGGGAGCACACGAGAGTAGATATCTGTCTCCTGATACCACTTCCTGGCATCTTGCCCTTGAAGTGCCCTGGATTTAAGCCTGGAGATGACACATCTCCATCATGGTTTGTAACCTGTGCTGGACTTTTTCTCCAGGAATTTGTCCAATCCCCTTTGGAAGGCATCCAGGCCAGATGCCATCACCACCTCCTGTGGCAGGGAGTTCCACACACTAACAACACACTGGGTGAAAAAATATTTTCTTTTGTCTGTTCATACTTTCCCAGCCCTCAATTTGAGTATATGTCCCCTGGTCCTGGTATTTTGTGAGAGGGAGGAGAGCATCCCTCTATCCACTTTTTACTCATGCCCTGCATTATTTTGTACGTCTCAATCATATCCCCCTCAGGCGCCTTTTTTCCAGACAAAAGACCCCAAATGTTTTAGCCTTTCCTCATAAGGGAGGTGCCCCAGCCCGGTAATCATTTTAGTCGCTCTCTTCTGCACCTTTTCCAGTTCCACTATGTCTTTTTTGAGATGCGAAGACCAGAATTGTACACAATACTCCAGTTGCGGCCTTACTATCATCTTGTACAATAGCATTAGAATGTTGGCATTAATGTCTTAATTGTACTGAACTGTATATAATCCCTCGTTCTGTAAGCCGCCTTGGGTCCTTTTTCCAAGGAGAAAGGCAGGGTAAAAATACTCTAAAACAAATAAATAAAATAAGTAAATCTGGCTTCCCACCGCTTGTTGGGTATCCTGCACTCTAGAAGGATCGGAAACAGTTCCTGCCCCTCCCGTGCAGGACATCCTTTCACGCATTTAAAAAGTGATGTACTATTTTCCCCTCAGTCTTCTTTTCTCAAGGCTAAACAGCTTGATTCTGGAGGTACTCTGGCTCCCCATCGCCAGAACCACCACCAAGCCATTATCATCCATTTTGTGAATGCCCACCCTGAAGCCATGCCATTGGCATCTGTCACAAACAAGACGGATCAGAGAGACAACCCCCCCCCCCAAGAAATACGGATCGGCAGCCCTTTTACCTTCAGGACATTGATGGGACGTCCCTCATAACTTTTGCCAATCTGGATCTTACTGACCAGTTTGGAATTTTCAGCCGCTAGAAGGTCCATGAAGTCATAGATCTGGTAGGCAGAGAAAAGAGAGGTCAGTCATGAAATGCAGCGGTACCCCGACTTAAGAGCAGCTTGACTTAAGAGCAGAAAACTGATGGCATTTTAACTGCCGCATTACAAATTTTAGATATGGTCCGCTCGACTTACAAATATATTTTTCATTTTTTTAACTTATTTTTTTTTAATTATATAGGTACCCCGACTTAAGAGTAGTTCAACTTAAGAGTATGCATTCAGAACGGATTAAATTCGTAAACAGGTACCATTGTACCTTTATTCTCTAACTTCTTAATATCTAGCCTGAATAATTACATTTAAAACTGCCCAGAGAGTGCTTTAAGCACAATGCGACGCTATATAAGCAGCACACTTTGCTTTTGCTTTTAAAATTGTTTTTCGAGTCTAAACCCTCCTGAGCTTTCAGAAGCAAGTTAAAACCTGGGCTTTTTAACCAAACTTCACCCCTTTGCAATATTAGTTCTGTGGCAATTTAATATAGACCCATACAGCATTGGTTTGCCAAAAATTTTTTGTTTTTTGTTTTTATATGTTCATTCTTTTAAATGCAGCATATTTTGGTTATTTTCCAAAATAAGTCCAAACAAACAAACTAACAAACAAACAAGCCTCATGGCACAGTGGTTAAAGGCCTGTCCTGCAGCTATAACTGTGTTCACAACCTGGGGTTCAGACCCGGAGGTAGTGGGCTCAAGGTTCACTCAGCCTTTCATCCTTCTGAGGTTGGTAAAATGAGTACCCAGCTTGCTGGGGGCACGAACGGTGGATGTGTAGCCTGCATAAATAAATTGTAAACCGCCCAGAGAATGCTTTAAGAGCGATGGGGAGGTATATAAGGAGCACAATTTGGTTTGGTTTTGCAAACAGCTTTTATCGGCTCTGCACACCCCAGTAAAGAGAATATTCGATGTGATTCCTCCGTACCTCATCCAAATTGTGGTATGTGGCGTAGTTAAAGCTTGCAATGGATCGTGGCCTGACATTGCGGGCCATTTGTAGCTTCTCTTCATCCACTAAGGTCTAGAAGAGGGAAAGAGAAGAAAGGAGTGAACAAAATCAACAATGCACAAGTCGGACATATGGTTCAGCTTTCCCTTGTGCTTTCTTCCCAGAAAATTCTTGAGAAATGTAGACCACCACCTGGCCGATAGCCTTTGGCTTGTATTCCTGCCTTGAACGGGGGGGTTGGACTGGATGGCCTTAGAGTTCCCTTCCAACTTGATGATTCTATTATTAAACTGCTTTATTATTATTATTTTATTTCCCTATTATGATTTCCCACCTGTCCTTCTGCAGGCATGGGCAAAGCTCCATAAATGGGAACTCCTGCTTTCATGTACTGTACCTCTTATTCTCCCATCCATCTGCCAAAAACATACTGAAGTAGGTACCCTATATAGGTCGAACAGCAGATGGGGAGTCTTTGATTGAACCAATCTTCATTGTGGGGGCCACCTTCCGTCCCCTCTCCCTACGCCAAATGTGATCTGTCACCGAACAGCAGCAGTATATCTCCAGGGGTGCTTTGCTAGCTACTTTTACTGTTATTTCAAAAGAGTCTCCCATTAGTTGCTACCTCCTGCTTTGCTGAAAGTTGCTTTTCTGTACTGTGTATCGTGCTTTAATTGGACAAAGGAAGACACTTATTGGTGTATTTATTTCTTAGAAAATGACAGTCATGTTCTATGTTGAGTGGACTGGAACAGCAGTTCCCAACCTTGTCTCCCCAGATGTGTTGGGACTACAACTTCCAGAAATCCTGGACAGTACAGCTCCTGATGAAGACTTCTGGGAGTTCCGATGGAAAGTCTCAGGAAACTTTAATGGGTCCAGAACTTAGCAGCCCAATTGCTGACTGGGGTGGGTTACAGAGATCAAATTACACTCCTAACTAAAGCAGCTCCACTGGCTGCCAATCACCTACCGGGCACAATTCAAGGTGCTGACCTTAACCTACAAAGCACAAAACAGCCTGGGCCCAAGCCACCTCAAAGCTTGAATCTTGCAGTATGAACCAGCTCAGGTGCAGGTAAGGTCATCAGGAGAGGCCTTTCTCTCCATCCTTCACAGGTGCACCTCAGAAGAACCCATGAAAGGTCCTTCTCGGCTGCTGCTCCCAGACTCTGGAACTCCCTCCCACTGGAGGCCAGGCTGGGCCCCGTCTCTGCTGCCTTTCCAGAAGCAGGCAAAGACCTTCCTCTTCAGGGAAGCTTTCCCTGAATGAGGACTTATTATGTGGGTTTTTTTTTATGAATCTACCATACATGGCAACACAGACTTTGTGTTTATAACCACTTATAACTCTGTGTGTGTATAGCTCCTTGTGTGATTGCATTGACATTTTGCTATCAATTGTTAGTTTTAACATTGCCTTCTAATGAAGATACCCCTCAATTCCCTGTTTCTCAAACTGAATGTGCCTTAATTGTAATGGACTAGGACGCGGGGCTACAGGAAAAGAGATTCAATTTAAACTTCATGACAGTTAGAGCTGTTTAGCAGTGGAATAGGCTGCCATGGAGGGTGGTGGAGTCTCCATCTTTGGAGGTTTTTAGCAAAGGCTGGATGGCCACCTGTTGGGCATCCTGTGATGGGAGGTTCCTGCATGGCAGGGGGTTGGACTGGATGGCCCTTGAGGTCTCTTCCAACTCTAGGATTCTATTAGGATTCTATGGTTCTAGGACTCTCCTTACTGTGAGTTGCCTTGGGTCCTTTTCCAAGGAGAAAACTGGTGTAAAAATACTCAAAAACAACTAAATAAAATAGTGAATTGAAAGAGTCCAGGGTCGCATCCTCAGGAGAGACCCAAAACCATGGTCTGCATAGGACAAGACATTTCCGCTCACCATTTCAGGGACTCCCCCTTTGGATCACATGCCAAGTGGGCTGAGTGACATTCAGGCCCTTTGTACACGACCCCTAAACTCCGCCGCAAATGGCTCCCAGCTCCGGAGCTTAAAATTGTTTCCCCACCAGCTCTGGAGTTTACAGATAATTAAGTGCGACCATGCCCACCTAAGCGCATCCCAGAGCACTTTTCAGGTACCTGCTCTCTGGAGGTGAAAATTCCTGATGCGGATATAACAGTAGTGACTGCCCGGGCTCTCTTGCTTCTGCTTGTTCTGAATGCAGTGCCCTTTAAGAGATCTGAATGATGGCAGAACGGAGGTGAGCGGCATTCTTTTCTTCCTGTTTTTTCTCCCTCCCCTCACGCAGCCAGCAGCCAGGAGTGCGGTGGAGGTGGGAACGCAGGAACAGCGACAAACCCCTAAGATCTCTGGTCCGAATTTAAGTGGCCAGCGGATCTTAGGGGTCGTGTGAAAAGGCTATCAGTTCTCCGCCTTCACTCTTACTCCCTCGCCTCCTCTACTTGATGCCTCGCTCTGTCCAAGGACAGGACCAGCCCTGCCAGTTCGACAGGGCCTTGACTCGTTCCCCACAGAGGGCTGGTTCCTTTTCCATCCCACCACACAGCCTTCTGCGAGTCCCACACGTTCACCCTTAGCAGGCCACTGACCTGGACGTCCTCTATCATGATGGAGTACCGGATGCCGTTCGACTCCAGGAAAACTTTAACTGCTTGGAGGCTGTGAAACGGGACACGTACATCGATGGCGGTCTCGGGATTGGTCGGCAATTGCCAGAAATCCAGCTGGGGAGAAAACGGAGAAGACATTTGTGTAATTTAACCGCCTCATGGCACAGTGGTTAAATGCCCGTACTCCAAGTAAAATTATGTTCACGACCTGGGGTTCAATCCCAGAATAGAAGGCTCATGGTTGACTCAGCCTTCCATCCTTCCGAGGTTGGTAAAATGAGTACCCAGCTTGTGTAGCCTGCATACTGTAATTAAAAAACTGTAAACTGCCCAGAGACTACTTGAAGTGGTATGGGGCGGTATGTTAGCAGAACACTTTAAATCCATACAGCATGGTTTGCAGCTTGCAATGCTGTTTGTCACTGGTAACCGCTGCTGTTGACCTGGAATAGATTCCATGGGGCAGGACAGTGATCAGAAATAAGTACAGTAGGACCCCAGTATCCGCTGGGGATTGGTTCCATCCCCGCTGGGGATCCTTCCCATGGATAATGAAAACCGTGGATAAGAGAGAACACAAAAAAAATCCCCAAAACTGCTGTTTTGTGACAGTAGCTTGCTTTATGGCTGCAGTTTTAAGACAGTAGCTTGCTTTGTGGCTGCTGAATTATTTATTTAATTTTTCCTCTGCCAACCGTGGATAACTGAATCAGTGGATAGTGAATCAGTGGATACGAGGGCCCTACTGTACTGTATTTTTCACTCTATAAGACATACCCGACCATAAGATGCACCTAGTTTTTAGAGGAGGAAAACAAGAAAAAAAAGCTTAGCCCAAGGTTTATATGGTAGGGGAATCCTGACTGCAAAAGGGGAGGGCAGAGGCTCCCTGGAGGAGACTTCCCTGCACAGGAGGTGATTTTTTGACTGGAGAATCCTGGCTGCAGAAGGGGAGGGGTGGGAAGAGGCTCCCTGGATGAAACCTCTTTGCAAACAAGGTGACTGGAACTGCAGAATCCTGGCTGCAGCAGGGGACTGGAGAGGCTCCGTGCAGGTATCTTATCTCTAAATGAAAATCTGTGATATACAAGACACACAGACATTTCCCCTTTTGGGGGGGAGGGGGAGTGCATCTTATAGAGCGAAAAATGTAGCTGAAGGAGAGGAGGAGGATTTCTCTGCACACAGAATTCAGAAGTGTTACTCTTTTGGCCTGACTCTCCTGAAGCTCCCCACCACCAGCAGCAGCATGGACTGGGACCCAGTGTCCTGAAGGATTCTGGGAGTTGTAGTCTCTAAATGTAAGTTTCGTGCCAAGGTAGAGAAGGCACTGCAGTAGCCTTCTCCGTCTCCAACCGCTATTATTTGGTATGGATACCAGTGGCAGCTCAATGGATGAGGAGGAGGAAGGATCAGGCCTGGGGTCCATTTCTGTTGCTCATCATTACCTGAAGATGCTGGAAGTCTTCCAACCCTTTCACCTGCTCCACCTGGAATTCATCAGCAGCAAAGATCCTTAGCACCTGGTGACTGGAGAGGAAAGGTGAGCTGAGTGTCTTAATATCATTGGATCCCAAATCTGCATCTTCAATGGTTGGGTTTTATGCATTGCAGAAGATGAGAAAAGTTATACTTTTGAGACAACAGCTTTCAGAATGGCCTGGTTTAGATTGTGATGGCTGGAACATTCTGGGAGTTGTAGTTTGGGGGTGTGTGCAAATCTTGCCTCTTTCATCAATAGATCTGATGGCATTTCTATGGCTGCATATTGAGACTTGTATACAGCCTTCCGTGGTTGTTAGCTTCAGGAGGGATCATTTCTAGAATGGGTGGGACATAATTGGGAAGGCTTCTTCTCACAATTGACCCCATGTTGGTTGACACAATATAATTCTGATGTAATTCTCAGATTCTGCCACTAGGTGCCAGTGTAGAGTTCTTTGTTACTACAAACTGAAATTGATGCCTGCTATTATGCAACACAAGGCATCTGAGTTGAAGAAAAGAACCATTCTTTCAGTAATTTTCCACCACAGATTAAGAGGTTGGTCTTTTCACCCTGTCATGATTTGTCTATATCTTCAGATTTTAACACCCAACGCTTGTACAGGTGCTGAGGAAAATGTTTGCAAATATTTGCTGTGAGACGTTGGAGACCAAAGACAACAGGGTGTCAGTGGAACGCCATACTGTTGACACAACTCTAATGTGCAGTGGGAATACAGTGGTACCTCTACTTACGATCAGCTCTGCTTAAAAGCAATTTGACTTAATAGCGGAAAACCATTGGCGTTTTAGCTGCTGCCTTACAAATTTTAGATGCGGTCTGCTCTACTTACAATTTTTTTTATTTTGATTTTTTTTAAAAAGATACGGCTCTTGTACTTATGAGTTGTTCGACTTATGAGCATGCATTCAGCATGGATTAAACTTATACGTAGAGGTACCACTGTACAAGGTTTGGGCTGAGAAAACCCTTCTGGGAGGGTATAATGAATATGTCGTACACCTATTACTAGCTAGAGGGAAATTTGCACAAAAGCTGTTTGGAACAAAATAGCATCCAACCAAAGGTGGTTATTAGAGCTGTTTTCAAAGTGTCTGGAGAGGTCCAGGTAAAATACCTCCAAAGGGAACCCTAAGGCAGGTCTAAAGTTTAATTTCAGTCCAACTGTTCCCATGATTCTTCAAAACAAAAAAAGGCCAGGGAGTGAACTGGTGGACTTTCTGCCTGCAGCCACTTTGCATTCAATTAGTTTTTTTATAAAGAGTAGTGCCTTATCTTTTGTCCACACTAGCAAAATCCCCTAAAGACAGTTTATGCTAAATGAAATGCCACCCATACACACTACAACTATTCTTACACAAAACCTGTGGATAGGGATGGAAAACGCCTCAATGGAACAATTAACCTGAACAGGATTTGGGGCTTTGGTCAGACAACCAGATTGGTCTGACTGTTATGTCTCTACTTTTCTCTCCTTAGGACCATTTAGTGATCAATGAATTACTTCTTTCCTGCTTTTTAGTTTCTGCTAATTGTTATTATTTCTCTCTGAGGGACACATGGCCACACATGCACTGTTCCCCATAATGGTGATCACCCCCAAGTGTTGTATGGGATCCAGCATTCGGGATCTCTGAATGGATTTCCTCAAACAATAAAAGTTAACTTTTCTGTATTCCAGAATAGTTATTCCTGTTCATCACTTGAACCCTGTATTGTGGATGCTGACATACTGGAACAAGTTCAGAGGAGGGTAACAAAGATTGTTAGTTTTCTGGAAACCAAGCCCTGTGAGGAAAGACTGAAAAAACTTTCAAATACTGTACTTGAAAGGCTGTCTTACAGAGGAGGGGCACAACCTGTTCTCGATCCACACAGAGTGTAGGACATGCAACAATGAGCTCAGGTTACAGGAAGTCAGATTTTCATTGGATATCAGGAAAAACTTCCTAAGTGTTAGAGCGGTACAACAATGGAACAAATTACCTTGAAAGGTATACAGTGTTCCAACGCTGAAGGCATTCAAGTCAAAACTGGACAACTGCTTTTAAAATATACCTTGATTTGGCTTCCTATTTTGAGCAGGGGTTTGGACGTGAAGGTCTAACAGGATCCCAGTTCCATGATTCTGTGAGTGCATGACCTGCACGGCCATGTTTCCAAGAGAAAGGAGTATTGTACACGTTCAGATGGAATAGCCATGATGACGGAGGCATTCAAGTGAAATTTGGACAGCTATCAGTCAGACCTAGTTTCTTTTGGATTCCTGCCTCAAGTAGGGGGTAACAGAAGAACATATGGACGAACCTAGGAAGAGCCATGCTGGATCAGGCCAATGGCCCATTGAGTCCAGCTTCCTGTATCTCTCAGTGGCCCCACCAAATATTGGGTTGGACTCCATCGCCTTAGAGACCCCTTCCAACTCCATCATTCTATGATTCTACCCTGTTGCCATCTCCTTTTGGGAAGATCAAACATTCTTGCAAAGACCATGAGTCTACGTACCCCACAAATGTCTCCGTGCCGAGGGCAGTTGCCACGAGTGTCGCGAACACCAGGAGGCCCCTCATCATTGAAACAGGACGCGGACTAGGGGTTGAGGAGCTCCCTGAGACGACATTTATATACACCATCATGATTGGCCCCAGCCCATATGGCAAGAAGGACCAGTTCTCCCAGCTGCCGGCCTTCCCACCACGCTGTCGGAAAAGAGCTGACACTTCCACCTTCACCCCTTCGTGATGGATGTGTGGGGAACATGCCACCTGCCTTGATAGGAGAGGAAACTCTGAACGGTTGCCTTTATCCTTATCAGACCTTGTCCCGATGCAAAGGAATGGATGAGTTGGCCACACTCTGCCTGGTTTGAGGTCTCGGAGGCAATGCATAAGAACATAAGAAGAGCCCTGCTGGATCAGGCCACAGGCCCATCTAGTCCAGCTTCTTGTATCTCACAGTGGCCCCAGCAAAAGTGTCCAGGAGCGCACAAGACTAGATTTCTGTCTCCTGATACCACTCCCCTGCACCTGGCCCTTGAAATACCCTGGTTTTAACCCTGGAGATGACACATCTCCATCATGGTTTGTAACCTGTGATGGACTTTTCCTACAGGAATTTGTCCAAACCCCTTTTGAAGGCATCCAGGCCAGATGCTATCATCACATCATGTGGCAGGGAGTCCCACAGACTCACAACAGGCTGGTTAAAGAAGTATTTTCTTTTGTCTGTTCTTATTATCCCAACCCTCAATTTGAGAGGATGTCCCCTAGTTCTGGTATGTGTGAGAGAAGAGTGTCCCTCTATCCACTTGATTCATGCCTTGCATTATTTTGTACGTCTCAGTCATAGCCCTCCTCAGGCGGCTTTTTCCAGACTAAAGAGACCCAAATGTTTTAGCCTTTCCTCATTAGGGAGGTCCCTCAGCCTAATAATCATTTTAGTCTCTTCTGCACCTTTTCCAGTTCCACTATGTCTGTTTTGAGGTGCGGTGACCAGAATTGTACACAATACTCCAGGTGCCGCCTTACTATCTTTTTGTACAATGGCATTGCAACATTGGCTGTTTTATTTTCAATCCCCTTTTTGATAATGGACCTGCAGGGTGATACAGCGCTGTAGACTTAAATACTGTGTCACCCTGCAGGCCCATGTTCCTGACTTCTGAACCTGCTGATTTCAGTACAACATTGGACCTGGGAATAGTATGGAATAATGGAATAATGGGTCCAAGCTACATGAAGCCAGATTTTAGTTGAATATATGGAAAAACTTCCTAACTGTTAGAGCAGTACGGCCTTCCTGTTTTGAGCAGAGGGTTGGATTCAAGGATCTACTAGGTTCTGTGTTCCATGATTCTTTGAGCACATTACCTTCATAGCCATGTTTCCAAGAGAAGGGCGTGCTAGAAGCATTCAGAAGGAGTGGCCAGGATGCTGGGTCTGCTGCCTCCAAGAATCTGCCACCCGAGGCACTTGCCACAAGGGTTTATGTCCATGATCTAAGAGAGAACAAAACCAGCACAAAGGAGTTCCCACCATCCCCTCATCTATGGAGAAGTGTGCTCCTTATATACCACCCCATAGTGCTTAAAACACTCACTGGGGTTGGTTTACAATTTAATTATGCAGGCTACACATTGCCCATGCACCCCCAAAGCAAGCTGGGTACTCATTTTACCAACCTTGGAAGGATGGAAGGATGGGTGCATCTTGAGCCAGCTACCCGGGATTGAGCTCCAGGTTTTTAGCACCGTTTTAGCTGCAGGACAGCCGTTTTAACCACTGCGCTGCAAGGCTCTATATAAGGCACATGCCTGTATTCCTTGTTTTGGGAAGAGGTGTGGGATCAGAAAGCCAAAACCAAGGCTGAGAGAGAAGCAGTGGTTGCTGCGACTTATGCCACTGTGCTTAGTGACTAGCGTAAGTCAGCAAGAGGATTCAGGCCCTTAGGTAACTAAGATAATAAATAATAAATATAATTTATTACTCCTGAGATATTTTGACAGGTGACACCTTGGCGACCTTTCTATTTGTGTGTGTGTGTGTGTGTGTGTGTGTGTGTGTGTGTGTGTGTGTGTGTGTGTGTGTGTGTGTGTGTGTGTGTTTTGCCCGTTGCCATCTCTGCTTGGATTATGCCACCTTTCGTGCTCTGTTATTGTTTTGTTTGTTTTTACTACTTTTATTGTAAGCTGCCCAGAGTTCCCTCCTGGGAAGATGGGCGGGATATAAGCCTAACAAACAAACAAATAAATAAATAAATAAATAAATCCATTTAAAGACATAAAACGGTAGATGAAGGTATCTTCTTATGTCCCTATACTATAAATGACATACAGCAAGGTTTCAGAGTGGATTCTTCCCCGGCCCTACCTAGAGGTACAGGGGTGAACATTCTTATTCTCTAAGTAGCTCCATCAGATGAAGGCAGGGACACACAGAACACAACCTTGACCCACTTTTCTATAAGTCCCAATAACATTTCAGAGTCCTTCCTTTTAAGCGGTCACGTGGGTGGCGCCCGCACTCCTGTTGTGTGCCATCACGTTGCGCCTGTCTCACGGAGGACTCCATAGGTTTTCTGTGATGTCTGGGGAGCGATTTACTGTTGCCATCGGCTCCCACGGTCTCCCTGGCTGAACACGAAGGTCTTGACATCTACGGTAGCACCTTACCTAAGATATATTTGGCGGATGTCCTTTTTTCCACTGGTGACTCTCGTTCTTTTTATTTATTTATTTATTTATTTATTTACTTATTTATTTAGTTTTATTTTTTGTTTTTTTATGTTTTATTTATTTATGTTTTATTTTTATTTTTTAATTTATTTATTGGATTTTTTTAAGACTGCCCATCTGGCAATGAGGCCATTCTGGGCAGTTAACAACAATCAATACAATACAATGCAATGTAAAAAAAAACCTATAATAAAAATAGAATTAAACAACACGAGATAACGTATAAATTCCATAAAACTATAATATTATTGGCGGGCAAATCAGCTAAATACATGTTTTAATGGGTGGACCCTAGATTTATGTTAAGTTTGAGGAAATGCCTGCTTAAAAAAGCAGGTTTTTAATTGTTTTTTGAAAACAGCCAAAGAGGGGGCCAGGCAGATGTCTAGTGGAGGATTATTCCACAGGTGAGAGGCAAGAAGAGAAAAGGCCCTCTTTCTATTTTTTTCTTCTTTTTGGGCCTCACATGGCGTTAATTGCCTCAAACGCCTAGGTGAGGATCATGAGGGAGAGGAACCGACACAGCAGAATGTGCTGTCTGTGCTCCTGCTCAGACAAGAAGATTGAGAGGCACACATAGTCGTGGAAAGTGTTAAGAGACTAAGGTGATTACTTCACATCCTTCCTCGTTCCGAGATTACGTTCGTTTCGTGATAATGTCGTTCGCGGTCATGTGGTCTTGTCCCGGTTCTGTCCCTGTTTCCGTTTACCCACAGGCGTGATTGATGGTATCATGACGACTGTTACTTCACGTCTTGTTTCGTGACAATATCTGTACTTCCCACCTTCATTTCCCCCTTTTTTATTCGACCTTTCATTTTTAAATTCTCCATAACTTTGGCTTTCATGCATTAAGCAGCAAAGTTTGAGGTTTTATGCCTTCTTATCTCTCTGCGATGCATTGTTTACACCATTGAGATTGTACTGGAGAATGCAACTTCACACTCCTGCCACTAGATGGAGAATGTGTATGTTGCGTGACGAGCCTTACTTCACGGGCACTTGTCTTGAAACAGGAACCGAGAGAAGAGAATTCCTGAGGTTAGGGAGAGGTATGGCTCATCACACTTAAATCCCAGTTCAGGGGGCGTGGTCGGGATGAGATTTCGCCATCACGCAGTGGATGTGCGGTAACATTTTCTCGTACCGGTCCGCGAACCACGATGAGAGGGACGTGAAGTAACCGTCTAAATGTGAAGGAAGAACAGGGTGGGGATGCATCGGTAATGAGGGAAATAGCATGTTAAGTACAGATGGGAGCAACGGTAAAGGGGTTCCTACTGACAGAGGAAGGGGGAAAAGCACGTGCGGGAGAGGGGGAGCGCACGGGAGATATAAAAGTTGAGGAAATTATCGAAGAGGGGCAGAAGGAAAGCGGAGCAAGAAGGAAGGAGGATGAAGCCCAGGAATGGAGGGTCTTCGTTTTCCAGGTCCTGGTGGCTCCTTGGAAGAGGGCCCCTTCAGAGGGAAGGGGACGAGCCACTTCTCTGGAAGAGATGCCCAGCTGTGCTTGTCACCCATGTTGCAGGACATTGTGTTCGGGTCAGGGACCTCATCTGAGACCCCCATGCGACTCCGAATGGTTCCAACTTCAAGCCAGCCCGCAGGAACTTGGGCAGGAGAAAGGACTCAATATACGGACTCTGTTTTGTTGAGTGGCCCCTTGGAGGTTGTTGGGCCAGAAGAAGTTATAGTTCATGATGTTATGCGTAAGTTAAATAAAGTTAACTTGTTTTCACCTCAATGGCGTCTCCGGAGATGTCTTTGGGAGAGAGGGCAACTCCGGAACAGAAGCGACCTACTCACAGCCTAGCTTGGGAAAATTGGGTATTCTGGGCAGCTTTCAATGGGAGAAGGCGCTCTGATAATCACTTTGCTTGTGTGCAGAACTCATGGGTATTAATATTATTATTGAAACTGCAGAGCTGGCAGGGACCACATACTGTAAATCTGTAGTTCTCAGCCTTCCCAATGCTGCCACTCTTTAATAAAGTTCCTCATGTTGTGGTGACCCCCTTGCCTTGCTTGGAAGAGGCCACGAACCCCCTTTGGCAGGCCACTGCCACAGGGGCCATAGACAACTTCCCTCTACAGGCACCCTCAGCCAATCGTAGCCTCCGGTGCCATTGACTGACATCCCCTCCAACCTACCAAGCTGTAACTCACTCTTTCCAACCCTTTCCTCCCCCTCCTCCTCCAGACCCAAGCCGTTTGTGCCTTTTTCTTCACTGGCTCAGGGTGACCCCTGTGAAATGGCCATTTGACCCCCAAAGGGGTCCCGACCCCCACGTTGAGATCCACTGCTATAGATCATCACGTCCAGTCCCTGCCAAGGAGGTCCATGGAGGAATCGAACTCCCAATCTAAACCACTGAGCTATCTAGCAGTAATCAGCTGCGTTTGGATTTATTTCGTTCATTTTGTAGCATCCTCTTGGGTTGAGTTTGCATTTCTATTTTTGCTCTTTGATTCAAGACTTTGAATCTTTGCATAGTTTATTGTGATTGCCAACATTTGTGGGGGTATACCGGGCTCCTTCAGAAAACAGTCCCCCCACCCCCTCTCTGCTTGAGTTCCTGGTCTTCTCTTTTGTTTGTTGGAAACAGTTTTGGTCAGTTTGCTGTTAATCTGTTCACAATTGTAAGTAAAGCAAATTGTGCTGCTTATATACTGCCCTGCTAAGCTTGAAAAAAAACCTCTCCTTATGTTTTACAATTTGTGAATCGTACTTCCACTGTTTCTGCTCTGCCACCCCCGCCCCCGGGTCAGTGGAAAGCAGTTACTAAGTCTGTCGAGGTCTGTTGCTAGAGTCATCCTTCTTGTTAGCTTGCTGTTATCCGTTCACAGAAAGTTAAATGAAACCTTTTATTCTTTCTACTGTGGATGTGTCAGAGCGAGGACTGAGACTATAAGTGCCAACTGATGAAAGAGGTGGTCTACTGTGGGGAACGTGAAGCTGATTCTGCCCTGTGAATCCCTGCCTTTTGGCCCCACAGCTACAGGACTTTAACCAAGAATTCAATGTCAGTCGGTGTGACCTCACAAAAGCCCAGCTCTTGGTCTCGGATTGCAGACCAAAATCTCAGGGATGGGAAATTTTCCTCAAATAACCCCAACAGATGAGTAACGGATGCCTCACACCCACACCCTGTGCTCAATAGCAGGTCCTGAGAATTGGCGCTGGCTGAGTTACAGAGGGCTGAGGTAGCCAAATACTTTATACTGCCTGAGGCAAAGTGTAATATGGTGTCTCCAAATCGCAGAAATGTGCATGCGTGTGCACACATGCACACACAAATATACTTGTGCACACATACCCAAGATAGGTGGCAATAATTATAATTATTTTTATAATTAATAAAATAATTAATAATACCTTTTAAAAAAGGTACTGTTTGTTCAGTCATAAAATCAATCCTTTCCCTCCCTGTGTTTTACATTTCACTCATCCCTGAAAGCTCTCCTTTTGTGAAGCAGGTGAGACAATAACCAATCAAAGGCTTGGTGGGTGCCTTTATTGCTATTAATTGCATTTCTTCCATATTTTAGGTTGTTGTTTTACCCCAATATTTTGCTTTGTATAACAGAGCATGAGATGACTTTGCAGTTGACTATCACTGAAATAAAAGTTCCAATGTATAAAGGAAAGGGTCCTATTTTTTTAAGTAAGGCCTAGAAAAATCATTCCAAAAAATCACTGAAAATCTGCTCCTACTTCTTTGTTTCAGTTCTACCAGAAAAGGAGAGGGTGGAAGCATACAAGTCTACTATGATTGTATAACTTATGTTCAAACAGAGCCAATCCTCCACACACACACAAAAGAAAAGAGAAATGACAAAAAGAAGTACATCAGGACCCTTGTATCTGCAGGATCAATAGTAGTAGTTTCACTTATCCAAAGTCTGAACATATTAAATATATTAAAAGAAAGAAATCCAAAAAAAAACTATTTTTCACATGTATTACCAGAACTGGGCATTAGAGGGAGCCAGAGACCATGTTATGAATACTTATTGATGAATAATACACAACATGGTCTCTGGTGCCCTCCAATGGCCAGTTATGATAATGCATGTGAAAAAACATTCTCTGGGTCTCCCCCCCCCCCTTTTAGTCCATACTATCGGTTTTCTGTACCCATGGGAATCTTTGAACAAATCCTCCATGGATATGGGCGTTGTACTGTAACTAGAATGCGTGGCTTTCCATAAACTATTGGATCACAAGTACCATCAACCTAGGCCAGCTTTAAGGAGCAGTAAGGGATGATAAGAGCTCAGAAAAGTTACTCTGCCAGACTTTTTCCAGCTTCCACTGGGTGTGCTGGAACGTTGTCTGTAAAAGGAACTTTTCTAGGCTCTGCTTTCGGTTTTGGTATGACATTTCCCTCTTGATGGCTCTTGGATTAGGCAGTGGGTCTTCCGGACACTCCGAAAGGTTTAGTAGGGATGGTCCCGGACATGTTCCATGATCTTCAGCAGGGCTACCCAGGTCTCTTCTGCCGTTGGGATGATCTGATCAGCTGGCAGGACGAATCCGTGCTTGCCTCGGTCTCGGAGCTCGAAGGTGAAAGAGTATTTGATACCATTCTTATAGCTCCAGTCGATGGTCGTCCCGTCAGCTTGATCTGTAGAAGCAGAAAACAAAAATAAATCCTGCTTCGGACACCCTGTTTGTACTGGCATATTTGGCGAAAACAAAATGGAACATTAAGAAGATGAAAAAGTCACAGCATCTTACAGACTAAATGGCTCTATTTTTATGTGAGAGCTTTCGTGGCTCAAGTCCACTTCCTCAGGCGTAAGAAAGGCAATTATTTATACAAGGCCCCCGAAAAAAGACCCTGTTTGTTTCCTGGATATAACTTCTGCAACAATTTATGTTTTACTTCAGAACTGCAGAAGAACTGGAAGAGACGGTCAATCAAAAGGGGGTTAGGACTGGCCGAGTTTAAAAGTAAAGATAATTCTTTTTCTCTGAGGCAAAATATTCCAAAACATCTCCAACTTCTGATTTACTCAGGGTTCTTTTCAAAACAAGAGGCCACGTTACTTTTCAAAAGTTGTATTTTATTTTCTATTCTTAAGATGCAAAAATACGAATTCAAAAAAATATCAAAAATATCAAAATCTTAACAAATGCCAATCATAGTTTTATTTCCCTAAAAAGAATAAAACTAAGTCATCCTGACTAATTGATTACATTCAAGATTTCTCCTAAGGGCCTTTTTACACAACCCCTAAGATCCGCTGGCCACTTAAATTCGGACCAGAGATCTTAGGGGTTCGTCGCTCTTCCTCTGTCCCCACCCCCCTCCGCACTTCCTGGTTGCTGGCTGCGTGAGGGAGGGAGAAAAAAGAAAGAAAAGAATGCCGGTTTACCTCCGTTCTGTTCCCGGCAGCATTCAGATCTCTTAAAGGGGCAGGGGGCAGAAAAACAACAAACAGAAGCCAGGAGAGCCCCGCACTCACTATCCTTACACCGGATCAAATATTTTTCACATCCAAAAAGCAGGTACAGTGGACCCTTGTATAACAAACAGCTTGTATAACATAAAATTTGTACAACATAAAAAATTCCGGAGATAGGGGAAATTTGCTTAACATAATCGCCTATGGGGAAAATCCGTACAAAAATTGGATCACTCCATTTTCAATGTATTCCTATGGGGAATTTGTATAAAGGAAAATTTGCTTAACATAATTTCATTTGGAACGAATTAATTCCTTTCCCTAAAGGTACCAACCTGAAAAGCTAAGCTCATCTAAAGTGGGCTGACTAATTTCCTCTTAACTCCGGAGCTGGTGGGTAAACATTTTTAATCTCCGGAGCTGGGAGCCATTTGCCCCGGAGTTTAGGGGTCGTGTATAAACGCCCTAAGCTAACTTTTCCTACTCTACCCAACTGCAGTGAGCTCCATTGCTCAAAGTGATCCTAAGATCATCATCAGCATAATAATCAGTATAATAATGGCTTCTCTCTGTCTTCTCATCATCTTGCTCAAAGCTTCCAGATATCACATGATATAATTGACCAATGATAGTTTACCATATTCCGCGCTGCTAGCTTATGTCTGTTCCTCTACATACCTTAGATAAGGTATAATACAATTTATTTATTTATTTATTTATTTATTTATTTATATTTTAATACTGCCTGTCTTCCAGAGGAACTCCGGGCGGTTAACAATAAGATTAAAGAACAATAAAACACAAGATAAAAGATAATACAATAATAAAAGAAACTCATCGGCAAGAGGCGTAAAAGGGGGGGGGGACAAATTAAAGGTCTCCAAATGCCTCCCGATAAAGCAAGGTTTTAAGTGCTTTAAACAAGCCCGAAACGTGCACTTGATATTCAGCTTAACAATTCGCACTATATCCCATCATGCTTATTTCCATACATATCGACCACCGAATCCACCCTCTGTCAAGGAGGCCCAGCGGGGAATCAAACTCCCAACCTCCCAGTCTGGAGCCAGAGAGCAAAACCACTGAGCTATCTAAGGGCGTTTATACACGACCCCTAAGCTGCGCTGCAAATGGCTCCCAGCTCCGGAGCTTAGAAATGTTTTCCCACCAGCTCCGGAGTTTGGAGACAATTAAGTGCGACCCCGCCCACCTAAGCGTGTCCCAGCGCACTTTTCAGGTACCTGCTCTCTGCAGGTGAAAAAAATTTGATGCGGATAAGAGTGCTGGGCTCTCCTGGCTTGTCTGTTGTTTTTTTGCCTCCCGCCCCTTTAAGAGCTCCTTGAGCCGGAACCAGGAAGTAATGGGGGGCTCATGGCAAGTTCGACCGGCACCGGCAGGTTAGTAAAGGCTTCTTTTGTCCTTTTTTTCCCTCCCCCCCCCTCACGCCGACAGGAGCAGGAAGTGCTGAGGGGTGGGGACGGAGGAACAGAAACGAACCCCCAAGATCTCTGGTCCGAATTTAAGGGACCAGCGGATCTTCGGGGTCGTGTGAAAAGGCCCTAACAGTTCATTAGGATCATCCTAATCATCACTAAAGAGCTGGAAGGGGCCCTCTGGATCATGGAGTCCAGCCCCCTGTCAAGGAGGCACAGGGGGGAATTGAACCCCCAACCCCTGGCTCTGGAGCTAGAGAGCTAAGCCCCTGGAGCAATCTGCCTGGAAATACTCACAGATGGTGTCGATCAAGCTTCCAAAAGTGTATTTCGTGCCGTACACTTCCTCCAAGGCTGCCACTGCTTCTTGAGCAAGGTTATTCTGCGTGAACAATGAGAAAAAAACCAGAGGACGCCAGTGGGGCGGAGGTCCTCCCGCATCAGCACCTGCAACGGCTGAGGGTTTTCCTGCCTGCTTATTAATCTGATTTGTTGCCTATCCTCCTCTGCTTGCACAGATGGGACGCTAGAAAGCTTACAACAAAACGATGCAAGTACGATTGGAAACATTTAGGCCAGCAGACTAATCTCTCCGTGAATAGAATGCCCCCTCGGATCAATTGCTAAATGGCCTTCCCGGTTGCCATGTATGGGTGTGAAAGTTGGACTGCGAAGAAAGCAAATTGTGGGAGGGGAGGGGGGAATGATCCGTTTGATATGGGGCGCCGGAGAAGAGCTGTGTGGATCCTCCGGAGAGCCAGAAAAGGCAAACAAGTGGGGTCCTAGATCAAATCAAGCCTGAACTATATCTCTGGTGGGAAAGATGATTAAATTTAGGTTGCCTTATTTTGGGCACCTCGTGAGAAGGCAGGATAAGAAAAGAGGAAGGCAGCAGGGAAAGAGAACGACCCAATACGAGATGGACTAACACCCTGAAGCAGGGGTCCTCAAACTTTTTAAACAGGGGGCCGGTTCACTGTCCCCCCTGGCTGTTGACAACCTCGAGCGGGTCCAGAGGAGGGCGACCTGGATGGATGAAGGTCTGGAAGAAATGTCTTACAAGGAACGGCTTAGGGCGTTTATACACGATCCCTAAACTCCGGGGCAAATGGCTCCCAGCTCCGGAGCTTAAAAATGTTTCCCCACCAGCTCCGGAGTTTACAGGAAATTAAGTGCGGCCACGCCCACTTTAGCACGTCCCAGCGCACCTTTCAAGTACCTGCTCTCTGGAGGTGAAAATTCTTTGATGCGGTGTAACGATAGTGAGTGCGGGGCTCTCCTCGCTTCTGTTTGTTGTTTTTTTGGCTCCTGCCCCTTTAAGAGACAGGAATGTTGCCGTGGCAAGAATGGAGGTAGAACGGAGGTGAGCCACGATCTTTTCTTCTTCTTTTTTCTCCCTCCCCTCACACAGCCAGCAGCCAGGGTGGGGACACAGGAAGAGCGACAAGCCCTTAAGATCTCTGGTCCGAATTTAAGTGGCCAGCGGATCTTAGGGGTCGTGTAAAAGCGCCCTTAGATAGATGGGAAGGTTTAGCATTTCAAAAAGAAGGCTGAGGGGGGATATGATAGCTATGTTTAAATATTTGAAAGGATGTCCTATTGAAGAGGGAACAGGTTTGTTTTCCATGGCTTCAGAGACTAGGACGTGGGGCAATGGTTTCAAGCTACAGGAAAAGAGATTCAATTCGAACATTAGGAAGAACCTAATCATGACGGTTTGAGCTGTTCGGCAGTGGAAGATGCTGCCCCAAAGGAGGGTGGTGGAGTCTCCTTCTTTGGATGAGGTTTTTAAGCAGAGGCTGGATAGCATTTCTGTCGGGAGTCCTGTGATGGGGGGGGGTCCTGCAAGGCACGGGGTTGGACTGGATGGCCCTTGAGGTCTCTTCCAAGTCTATGATTCTATTCTATGAAGCAATCCTCAGACACTGTTTGGGGCCAGACTATAGGTTGGAAAAAACAGTGGAGGAGAAGGAGGAGGAGGAGGAGGAAATTAGAGTTGCCCTTTTTTTCCTTTCACTTCCAGTCTGCCAGGGTTGGCATGCCCGTGGCTCGGCAATTCCCTTGTAGGTGTCTGCTGGAAGGGTGACACAAGGCCCTGGTCATTCCTTGCAATTCCACAGAAGAAAACAGGGATGGGCAGGGGAAGCCCGGGGAACAAACGAGGGCTCGTTCCGTGAAGCCGCCCCGCATGCCTCGGCTGCTGTCCGGAAGGCGCCTGAAACAACAGCCCTTCTTGGGGATCCTCTGCATGCCACGTTTTCGGCTCAAGGGGGGGCAAGTGGTGGGGGGCTGTGCAATGGCTGGCAGTCCAGATTCAGGACCCCAGGTGGGCCGGATCCGGCACATGGGCCAAAGTTTGAGGACCCTTGCCCTAAAGGAAACCACGGGGTTTGATTTTTCAAGTGCTGAGCAGAGCTGTTGAGGGCAGGACATCTTGGAGAGCTGTTGGCTTAATGGGATTTATCCAAGTGTTGGCTTGTTGATGTCGCCGTCGTGTGTCGTCAAATCGCTTCCTAATTCTGAGACCCTAGGGATGAAAGACCTCCAAAATGTCCTGTCCCCAACTCCCCTGCTCAGATCTTACCAACTCACAACTGTGCCTTCCTTCAGTCCATCCCATGTTCTGTCTTCCTCTTTTCCCGCTACCACCTTCCACTTTTCCTAGCATCGTCGCCTTTCCCAGTGAACCCAGTTTTCTCATGACTGGTCCAAATCCGGAGGAGAGCCTCCGTTTGGTCATTTCTGTAGCATTGCATTCCTCAAGAGCAGACGCTTGGAAGCACACTGTCCATGGGCAAAGAGAAACTCGAAGTTATTAGCTATTAGAAGTGGAATATGCTGCCACAAAGGATGGTGGTGGCGTCTCCTTCTTTAGAGGTTTTTAAGCAAGGGCTGGATGACCATCTGTTGGAGGTAATTTGATTAGGGTTCCTGCATGGCAGGGGGTTGGACTGGATGGCCCTTGAGGTCTCTTCCATAATTCTAAGATTCTATTATTCTATGATTTCATTAAGCTTTAGACTTATGTCTGTGAAGATTCTCAGTCATCCAGGTGAGTTTATCTGGAAGTTGAGTCATGGCTACTGGACTTATTTTTTGAGAGATAGAAACGTTTCGCTGTTCATCCAAACAGCTTCATCGGTCTGAATACAGCTAGTGCAAATCCTCCATTTTATAGGCAGCTTTGACCTCTTGTCACCCTGGCCTGAATTAGGCTCATAAGATGAACAATGGCCTGAATAGGCTCGTTAGGGAGACAATAGTATCCTTAGCCTTAAGGTGAACAATGGCCTAAGGTGCTAAGAATGGGTCCTTAGCTATGGCCTTGGTGGTGAAGGCTTTAGACTTCTTTTCCTCTTTTTAAGAGTGGCTTTTATCCAGAAGCTTGGACTATAATTTTGACAGGGACTACGGGAATCCTTGTGCAGACAATAAACTGGTTCAGCCACCACCATGGGAATACCTAAACCAGGTTCCTGGCTGAAGCCAGGCCATGTCATTTGACTTTTTAAATTAGACGTGGGAATATCCAGGGAGCCTTTGCAGAATAAAACCGTAGCCTCTCTGGCAGCGTGGTCATCCTGTGGGGAGGGAGGGTGTGCTTCTCACCAGTTCCTCGTGGTCAGGGGCCGGCTCTTGCGTGTAACCGTAGGGGAACATCAGCATCTGGGAGTAACTGTGGATGGAGACCACGGATTTCACGTTCCCGTGGGCCAGGATGAAGTCCACGATGGATTTGACTTCGCTCTCCGAGTGAGGGAAGGCCCCGTGATACGTTTCGTCACAAGGGTTGCCGCTGGCACCTGGACCTGCGGGAGAATTCCAGGCGGAAGCAAGCTGAGCTTTGATGCCCCTCCGGGCAACTCACGGTACCTGGCGTGATCTCGTGGATAGAATGATGAACTAGCACTCAGGAGCCCTGGGTTTGAATCCCCACTCAGCCATGGGATTGGGTAGAATTGGTAAAAACCCTCCTTAAATATCTCACGGGCCAGATGAGCCCCATTTGGGAATCTGTAGTCCCTTGGCAGCACATAAAAGGAGCTTCACAGAGCAGGTGTACATTCTGGGCATGGGAAGGAGGGCACCGTTTCCGTGTGAGAGCGCGTGCGCTGCATGCTGGCATTTCTTGGCCTCCAGATTATCTAAGGGCGTTTATACACGACCCCTAAACTCCGGGGCAAATGGCTCCCAGCTCCGGAGCTTAAAAATGCTTACCCACCAGCTCCGGAGTTAACAGGAAATTAAGTGCGACCACGCCCACTTTAGCGCGTCCCAGCGCACCTTTCAAGTACCTGCTCTTTGGAGGTGAAAATTATTTGATCCGGTGTAACGATAGTGAGTGCAGGGCTCTCCTTGCTTCTGTTTGTTGTTTTTTGGCTCCCGCCCCTTTAAGAGCTACTTTTACAGAGACAAGAGGCAGAACGGAGGTGAGCGGCATGCTTTTCTTTCTCTTTTTCTCCCTCCCCTCACGCAGCCAGCAGCCAGGAAGTGCGGAGGGGTGGGGACACAGGAAGAGCGACGAACCCCTAAGATCTCTGGTCCGAATTTAAGTGGCCAGCGGATCTTAGGGGTCGTGTAAAAAGCCCCTAAGAAGGATCGGGATGCAACCATGCCCAAAACCCAAAAGAAAAGAAAAGTGTTCTGCTTATATACCGCCCCATAACACTTCAAGTAGTCTTTGGGCGGTTTACAATTTTAATTACAGTATGCAGGCTACACATTGCCCCCCAGCAAGCTGAGTACTCATTTTGCCCACCTTGGAAGGATGAAAGGCTGAGTCAACCATGAGCTGGCTACCTGGGATTGAACCCCAGGTCGTGAGCACAGTTTTAGCTGCAGTGCAGCTGATTAACCACTGCGCCACAAGGCTCCCTGAAAGAAGACTCGCTAGTTTGTGTAAGACAGAGATGAGCAATTTGGAAGGTCCCAGAATCCCCCAGCCAGACTGCCCACAGAGTGACCTCACTACCAGATGGGCAGTATAAAAATCCAATAAATAAATAAATAAATAAATAAATAAATAAATAAATAAATAATTCTGGAATTTCTACTGGGAAAAAAGTAAATCTTTCCCACCTACATGGCCCATGGTCTTATTCCAACCCGGTTGTTTCCCCAACAGTGGGACTACAACTTCCATCCTCCCCCAGTCAGCATGGCCTGCTAGTTTCACTTGCCTCCAAAACCAACGTCCCAGTTGCGGTTGGGGTCTACCCCAATGCAGGAAGACCCAGCGTTCACTGACCTTGTCTTGCGCCACATGCGGTTCTGAAAAGAGCAGAAGATGTAACGTGAGCTGGTCCTCTTTTGGCTAAATGTCTGGAACTAGCTATGCTTTCTGCCCAGGAACTGCTTCTTTGAAGGCTTTGATGGCCAGGATCAGATAGTTGTTGTGAGTTTTTCGGGCTGTTTGGCCATGTTCTGGAAGTTTTTCTTCCTGACGCTTTGCCAGACTCAGTGGCCGGCATCTTCAGAGGGCAAGGAGCTCAGGGAACTAGGAGTTCTCTCTGCCCTCTGGGGTATAGAGTGAGTGAGACTGGATTTTTTTAAGTTGTGGGAAAGAGGAAACCCAGTCTCACTCACTTTACAACCCAGAGTACAGAGAGAACTCCTAGTTCAGTGACAGCGAACCTTTTAGAGACCGAGTGCCCAAACTGCAATTCAAAACCCACTAATTTATTTGCAAAGTGCCAATACAGTAATTTAACCTGTATACGGCTGGCTATGAAGGGGCGATGTCGGGTGCCCACAGAAAGGGCACCGAGTGCTGCCTTTGGCACCCGTGCCATAGGTTCACCATCACTGTCCTAGTTCCCTGAGCTTGACAGAGGATCTGACCCATACAGCAGGATTAATATTGGTTCCCCTGGGTCCCCCGTGGCCCTTCCTTCCAAGAGAACCTACCGTGCTGTGGGTATAAGCAAAGCCGTCGGGATTTGTGACGATCTCCAGGAAGATGTCCATGGAGTTGAGGATGGACGTCACCGAAGCCTCGTTGCCAAATTCGCGGGCGATCTGCAAGAGAGCCAGTGGCTTTCCATGGGTTTCCGTTGCTTGTTCCCATCTGCTACGTGAACCCATTGAGGGCTATGAGGCGGCTGAGTGAGCATCATAGCAAGCGGATCTCCCTAAACCAGTGGTTCTCAACTTGTGGGTCCCCAGATGTTCCTGGACTGCAACTCCCAGAAGCTTTCACCACTAGCTGTGCTGGCCAGGATTTCTGGGAGTTGCAGTCCAGAAACATCTGGGGACCACAGGTTGAGAACCACTGCCCTAAACCTATACATTACAGCACCATTCTTTTCTCCTGGAAAAAAAAAGGATACCTTGCCCAGTCTCAGCCTCAAAAGAGGTCGTTCCGGGGCACAGTTACCTTGTTTGCTGTCCATAGTCCTGTCGCCTGGGTGATCCACTCCCGGGAGTGAATGCCGGTGTCGATCCAAATGGCTGGACGATTGTTCCCTCCTGTGCTGAACTGCAAAGGGAATCAGCAGCCGTAAAAGATAAAAAAAAATCACCCCCCTTTGTGACAGTACAAGAACCCATCTGGTTGGCTTTACCTCGTTGTGTGATTCTAGGTGGCTGCTTTGGGCAGCACCCTCAATCTAATGAAAAGGGATTCTCTTCCCTACATCAAAGTTAATGTGCACTTGGAGGTGTGCAAACCTTCGTTCAGGGATTCATACAGATCTTGGCAAAGCAACAAGTGTACTGACAGTTCCTAACAACAGGGTTTCCCTGGGAAGGGTCTGTAGTAGTAGTAGTAGTAGTAGTAGTAGTAGTAGTAGTAGTAGTAGTAGATGGTGATGGTGGTGGTGATGATGATTTTGTGTTAAATTCCTCTAGCTGAGTGACAGAATTCTGCGGATTTACAGAGCAGAACAGCTTCAAGTTCCCCATCATACTCCACCCCTTTTCTTATTCACTAGCACTTACAGCAGGCATGTCCAAATTTCGGCCCTCCAGATGTTTGGACCACAACTCCCAGAATTCCAAGCCTGTATTTCCAGTGCCAAAGGACTGTGGGAGTTGCGGTCCAAAAACATCTGGAGGGCCGAAGTTTGGACAAGCCTGACTTACAGTCTCAGTAACTCACTCCGAGACATGAATGGGGTAAGAATAAAAAACTTTTTTTTTTTACTTTCAGTTGTGAATATCTCAAATAGCATACTAATAAACATGACTGTTTTTCAGCAACAGACTCAAGAGATGAGGGGGAACACTGAGCAAAGTGGCAGGGTTCTCTTTTTGAATTCAGAGGCAGGACGAAACAATTGGTTAGTGTTGGCTAGATTAGCAGTCACCCTAAGCCCAGAAATAGTCCTCTCAGCCAGACATTCTGCAAGCATCATACGAGGTTGTAAAAAAAAAAACTCCAGGATACCCTAAATTCATTGAATACCATCTCCAAATAACGAATGCCCTCCCAAGTGAGATCCGCCTGGCACCAACATTGATGACATTTCGGTGCCAGGTAAAAAAACTCCCATTCCAGAAGTTTTTTAATTGATACAACATAGACTGTGGGTCCTCTGATGGCAATTTTAGTGTAATGGTTTTAGTGTAAGGTTTCTATTATTGTTTTAATTATTTATTGATATTTGATGTTTTAACTGTTTTCATTCTTTGATTGTCAGCCGCCCAGAGACCTTTGGGTAGTGGGTGGCATATAAATAAATAAATAAATAAATAAATAAATAAATAAATAAATAAATAAATAAATAAAAATGTGTATATGTGTGTGTGTGGGGGGGTGTTCTTCCTCTAAAAAAGCCCAACAGCTGCCAGACATTATTATTTATTCTGATTACAGCTTTGTTGTTCCACAAGGCACTTCTTAGGAAAAGTGAAGAACTTCTTAATTTAAGATCAAATAACGGGCAGGGAAAAAAACAGAAGGAAAAGATGGAGGGAGAGGAGCAAGGCAGAACATGGGATGTCTGCAAATAAAAGCAGTAACACGTATTTAGGTTTTGCCAAAGGAAGCAATTATTGGGTGAACCAGTCAGTAGCCTCCCGTTTGCTGTGATTTCAAAGCAAAAACCGGAGATTGGGAGGTGTGTCCTTGCAATTCCTGTGATGTCACAGAGGCAGGGCAGGCAGAAGTTGAGAGCAGAAGTGTAATGGAGGCAGGCCTTCTGGGGACCTGTGCTCAAGGCTTTCTGATGAGTAGGATCTATGGCCCTTTGTACACGATCCCTAAACTCCGCCGCAAATGGCTCCCAGTTCCGGAGCTTAAAATTGTTTCCCCACCAGCTCCGGAGTTTACAGATAATTAAGTGCGACCAGGCCCACCTAAGCGCATCCCAATGCACTTTTCAGGTACCTGCTCTCTGGAGGTGAAAATTCCTGATGCGGATATAACATAGTGACTGCCGGGCTCTCCTTGCTTCTGTTTGTTCTTTTTTTGCCCCATGCCCCTTTAAGAGATCTGAATGCAGTGCTGGGACGGCAGAACGGAGGTGAGCGGCATTCTTTTCTTCCTTTTTTTCTCCCTCCCCTCACGCAGCCAGCAGCCAGGAGTGCGGAGGGGGTGGGAACGCAGGAACAGCGACAAACCCCTAAGATCTCTGGTCTGAATTTAATCTCTGGCCAGCGGATCTTAGGGGTCGTGTGAAAAGGCCCTATGACATCCTCCACCCTTCCCTCAGGCTTCCCTGTTCCCTCTAAAAGTTGAGCCACAATCCTCAAAGCATCTGAAATTAGCAATATATTGTGGTTTAGTTTTGGATGGGCATTAAGAGCCATGGGTATCACAAAAGGCCTGCTCCTGTTATGATCCACTGAGCCATCAGCCTATTGTTTTGGACAGTCCTAACAAGAGGGGGTGGCTGTTGGGACTGCTATGATAAGCACAAACAAATTGACCACTATCCCTCTGGTTAAGCGGTGCAAGCAGAAGAGAGATAGGTTGGACTGAACCATTTGAGCATGGATTGAAGATACGATGCCCAGGCTTCTCATTTACAACAATAAGAATGTCTTCCCTTCAAGTTTCTTTTCCCTACCAGGAGACCAGGAATAACATTGTGGTTCCCCAAGACTTCAGCAGACACCCTTTGACCCAGAAGACCTAACTACCCTTTCCTTCTTACTTTCAGAACGTAGATGGGCCGTCCTTCGTAGCTCCGCCCGATCTCAATTTTGCTGACCAGATCTGGATTTTCCGCCACAAAATCGTCCATCCAGCTGTAGATCTGAAAGTCAAAGATTGATGGCTTGGCTTGATACTGCGGCACTGGCTTGGAGAACCTATCCAAATATGTATGCCCAGAAGCCAATTTGTTTTAATTCATTTTGAAGGAGGGAAAATGGAGTAAAACAATTTAATTTAGCAGAGTATTACAGGAGGGCCAGTATATCCGCAGGGAATGCCCCACAGATGCTGAAAGATGCAGATTATAGTGAACACTATTTTAATTGTGAATCATGTAGTATACATAGCATGGTCTCTGGCTCCCTCCAGTGGCTAGTTCTGGTAACTACACCTTTAGAAAGAATATTTCTAGGATTTTTCTTTAATATTTTTGATAATTTCAGAGAGTGGATAAGTGAATCAGCTGATATACTGATCCCATGGATAAGAGGGTACTTTTGTACTGTTGTAACCCTAAATGAATAAAATCCAGTTCTAGAAACTCTGGGTCTTAACTTTATGGAAGTCTTGACTGAGGACGGCTTTTCCAACATTGGGAACCAGAATCACCATGAGCGATAAGGTGGAATCCCTCCTGTCAGAAGACTAAACTCCACCATGATGGATTATTTATGGCTGTTGAGCCCCAGCCCCAGCAGAGGTCCCTTCCTTGCAGGTCCCTGGAAAGGCAGAACATCTAGCCGGTGGCTCCCAACCTTGGTTCCTCAAATGTTTTTGGACTACAACTCTCATAAATCCCAGTCGGCACAAGCAGTGATGAGGAATTCTGGGGTTTTTAGTCCAAGAACATCTGGCGACCCTTACTGGGAGCTGCCATGGGCCAGTGGAGAGACATTTCAAAACTTTTGTGAACCACAGGGTGGAAGAGGCAAGCATGAAGTACTTCCAGAGACACCTTCATTTATGAGGAAGAGTAACACAAAATGCAGCAAGGGTGTAGGACAAGAGAAGAACCAGCTCAAAGCAGCCAAGTACCTCCTCTATGGTGTGGTAGGAAGAAAAGCTGAATTTCCCAGTACTTCTTTCAAACTTCCTGGCTGACTGCATGGCTGCCTGCTCTTCATCCAACAAGGCCTGTATTCCAATGATAACGACAGCATTAATGAACCCAAAACGCGTGCAGAGTGACAATTTTTCAGAATTTTTGCGAATCCTGGGATTCTCCCAGCTTATCCATTGAGGCCTTGATCAACCACTCCTAGCCTCGTGCCCTTCCATCACTCCTTGAACATCTGACATACACCTTGAAAACACAATTAGGGTCACTGTGACTTGGCAGCGATTGGATGGCACACATCACAACAATGAGAAAGCCAGTCCTTGGCTTTCCATTTCTTCCTTCTTGAAGGAAAAATGTCACCAGGGAAGACTCTACTGTCCCAGAGACCATAGGCAAGATGGAACCCCTTTTCTGCTCCTCACCTGGAGATCTTCGATCATGATGGTGTACGGAATGGCTTTGGACTCCAGGAAGACCTTGACCGCTTGGAGGCTGTGGAAAGGTACTCTCATGTCCACCGGGAGGTTGGGTTTAGAGGGGCCTCTCCAGAAATCAATCTGGTTTTGGAAAGAAAAACATTATTACCCTCTCGCATAACTTTCTCTCCAAGATGATCCAAGGCAGCTTACAGGCAGACAGACAGACAGATAGATAGACACAGTGGTACTTCAACGTACGAATTTAATCTGTTCCAAATGCATGCTCTTAAGTCGAACTACTCTTAAGTCAGGGTACCTATCTAAAAATTGAAAAAAATAAGTTAAAAATGGGGGGGGGGATTGTAAGTCGAGCAGACCAAAATTGTAAGGCAGCAGTTAAAACGCCAACAGTTTTTTGCTCTTAAGTCGAACTGCTCTTAAGTCAGGGTACCACTGTAGATGATAGATAGATAGATAGATAGATAGATAGATAGATAGATAGATAGATAGATAGATAGATAGATAGATAGATAGATAGATAGATAGAACTTGTGTCCAAACCATCTATCGACAAGCCACCACTCTGGGAGGTTTTCAGCTATCAAAACCCATGCAAATAAGCAAATGAATAAATAATAAAAAAATAAAACAACAAAATAATAACAATAATAATAACAATAACCAAGAAGTGAAAACGTAGAGGTAACAGCAACCAGGTAAAATTCTAACACAAAATACAATAAATGGTTACAGTATGGAAGAGCAATACAATCTAGTACATAAAAACTAAATCTAGTTCAAGAAAACTGTGAAATGTTTTAAGCACACTCTGGGGTTTTTTTTGGGGGGGGGGAGACATAGCAGCCCTGTTTTTAGAAGCACCCTCATAAGTAGAGAGCTCCTGGGGACCAGGGGAGCGGGTCCTGTCTTTTATTGGGAGGAAGGAAGGAATGTGGATACGGCTGATTTGCCATCAGTGTGACCTGCTGGGGCGCTTCAGCTCCAGGGCTTGTGCCCGTCAAACCGGTGTATATTCTGCTTCTCTGCTTTACCTGCAGGCCTTCCAGTTCTCCCAGTTCTTTCAACCAGACCAGCTGCTCTTCCCCATTTGGCTGGATGCGGAGAACCTGATCTCTGGAGAACGGGAAAGAGAAATCAGATGCTGCCTTGATCCAGCTGGAAGGCTCTGCAGCACAGAGAGGACCTACACAGCGTAAGAACCTAAGAGCAGCCTTGCTGGGACAGGCCACAGCCCGTCCAGTCCAGCGTTCTGTCTCACACAGCGGCTCATCCTTTGCTTCAGGGTATTCCCAAGCAGATGTCTTCACCTGCTTTCGATTCCCTGCAAGTGGCATTGAGAGATATCCTGCCTCTCTCTCCAACCCGGAAGTTGTCCTTTAGGCATCCATCATGATAGCCATGGAGACCCTTGTTCTCCATGAACGTGTCTAATCCTTTCTTAAAGCTGTCCAGGCTGACAGCTGTCACCACTTCTTCTGGCAGGGAGTTCCACAGACCAGGGATCCTCTGGGTGGAAAAGGACTTTCTCTTATTTGTTTGAGATCTAGCACCGAAAAGTATCATGGAGTGCCCCGCTAGTTCTAGTGTTGTGCGATAGGGAAAACAGTTTTTCCTTATCTACTTTGTCCACACCGTGTATGATTTTATAAACTTCGGTCAGGTCACCTCTTAGGTGCCGTCGTTCAAGAGTGAAGAGGCCCAGCTGTGGCAGCCTCAGATGGTAAGGAAGGTGTTCCATTCCCTGAATCATTCTGGTTGCCCTCCTCTGCACTTTTTTCATTTCCATAATATCCTTCTGGAGTTAGGATGACCAGAAATGTACACAATATTCCAGATGGGACCTCACCATAGATTTATAACGAGGCAAAATGACATTTGCTGAGTTATTTTCTATACCCTTCCTAATGAGCCCTAGCATTGAGTTTGCTTTTTTCACTGCTATGGCACACTGGGTTGACCCCTTCATTGAGCTGCCCACCAGGTCCCTTTCCTGGTTTGTTGCAGAGAGTTCAGACCCCATCAGTTTATTGTGTTTTCGGTGTCAACCATTTTACAAAATGGTAGGGGTGACAAAATGCACAAAAGACAGATCTGCAGCTCTAAATCAGCAAAATCAATGCTGTATCCTACATGGTGGGGTTGTAAAATTATTAAGAAGGAAGGAAATAGGAGGAAAACTTCAAAAAACTTAACTGAATACTTTATGGACATGAAACTTGAAACCCACTTGTTAAATATGTGGAAACCAAAGTTGAGACAAGAGTCACCTTTTTGGGTCAGATGGCCAGGAGAAAAATATTATAATAAATGAATGAATGAAAGAAAGAAATTAGTTTATATATACTAGGAGCAGCTAGCAAGACAATGAGGAGAAAAGGAGGACTCTTTGGTAGATGAATTATTTACAAAATTACAGGAATTAATATTGATGGTTAATTTAACGGGCTCTTTAAAATAAAAGAGTAGAGAAGACTATGAATTTCCATGGGAGGAATAAAGATATATTTAGAGGAACTATGTGAGAACGAATTAAAAATTGCAACATCATAGAATTAGGAGAAGTCGAGGTGAACCCAAGTGAGACCTTCTCTTGATACTGTACTGATGTATACAAACAAGGCAATGATCAAACAAGATGGTTATTGTGGAAATAAAACAAGAACCAAGAAAAGTACTCATATGAGTGAAGAAAATAGTAAGGAAGAAAGACAAATGGGATTAAAAAAGGAAATCAAATGATTTATTTATTTATTTATTTATTTATCTATTGAGCTTATATACCACCCGTCTTCCCGGAGGAACTCCGGGCAGTTCACAGCATAAGAAATGGACTGTTGGAGTGTGTTCCCTTGTAAAACAGCAACTAAAAAGAAAGAAAGCCACATCCTTATAACGATACAATTGTAATAACGATTTTCCCCTAATTGTTAATGAACTGCCAACCTCTGGCTCCAGAGACCTAAACCAGTAAGTGACCCAGAAGTTCTGTTTTAATGTTTTTGAGGAAACATCTGGCTTATTCTTCGGTTGGCCTGCCTTTCTCTGTCTGTACTCACCCAACGAAGAGCGTGTGGCTGAAGGCAGTTGATATAAAAATCCCCAAGAGCAGAAGCTGCTTCATGATTGACCAGCAAAAGTTTAAAAAAAATTAACCTGTATATTTTGGGTATATATATACTAGTTCCTTACTGGCATTTCTCCAGGACTGGCCTCTGTAGGGACATCATTAATCATGTCCTTATGGATTGCAGGATTAGAGATAACTTTGCAGCAGGTTTGGAAACAAGTAGTTTGTGGAGTCTCAGCGCTATTGATTCTGTGGCAAAGGTGAAGGGAAGGTGGATTGTACACACCTGCAAAATGAACACAGCTACCTCAACTTAAAACCATCATGTAATCATCTGAAGGACTGTGTGGCATCGTGGTTACAGCGCCGGACTGGGATCTGGGAGTCATAAGAACATAAGAAGAACCATGCTGAATCAGGCCAACGGCCCATCTAGTCCAGCTTCCTGTATCTCACAGTGGCCCCACCAGATGCGTCTGGGAGCGCATGAGACTAGATATCTGTCCCCTGATACCACTCCCCTGCATCTGGCCCTTGAAGTACCCTGGTTTTAAGCCTGGAGATGACACGTCTCCATCACGGTTTGTCATCTGGGATGGAACTTTTCCTCCAGGAATCTGTCCCATCCCCTTTTGAAGGCATCCAGGCCAGATGCCATCACTACATCCTGTGGCAGGGAGTTCCACACACTAACAATGCACTGGGTGAAAAAATATTTTCTTTTGTCTGTTCTTACTCTCCCAGCCCACAATTTGAGTGTATGTCCACTAGTTCTGGTATTTTGTGAGAGGGAGAAGAACGTCCCTCTATCCACTTTACTCATGCCCTGCATTATTTTGTACGTCTCAATCATATCCCTCTTCAGGCGCCTTTTCTCCAGACTAAAGAGCCACAAACGTTTTAGCCTTTCCTCATAAGGGAGGTGCCCCAGCCCAGGAATCATTTTAGTCCCTTAGGCTAACCGTGACGCAGGCCACAAAGCTGAGCATTAGTGATGCTGGGCCAGTCATCCTCTCAGGGTGGTTGTTGAGCTCAGCTAGAAGAATCTGGTTAGCCTGCCTTGAGTTTTCCATCTGAGGAAATAACTGGAATTAAGCCCTATTCTCCTTCACCCTTTCTCTCGAAAGACAGCTGCCCTTCTAAGATGGTAGAGCCATGACAGGAAGTGAATCTGTTGTGAATTTCTCCCATTCCTTGTAGGTTCAAGTAGAAGATCAGAAAGACCGCTGCAAAAATGCACTGGAAGCCATTTATCTCAAACATCCTTGTGCAGGGGCCATGCTAATTTTCTCTGTATCATTCCAAATTTAGTACAGTATATGGGCTGCCAAAGTGATGGTACATATGCTTGTTTGTAGTGTATTATTTTGCAATGATCTGACAGTTACACAATAAAGATTCTATTCTGTTTCATGCAAACAGATGGATGGACTAGAAGCCAGCAACTTTTTGAAATACGCCATTGTTAGGCTTTAAAAAAATTCCCTCAGAATTGCCCAAACCGTAGAAGATAGTTTAAATTAAGCCAGCCCACTCATCTCATCTGGAACATGTCTTTTCTGCCTGGGGAACAGGAAGACCTCAGCATGGCAGATGCAAGATTGCAGGTAGTCTAACGCCTACAAATACCAGATTAAGAAGAGAAGCAGGGGTCTCCACTAACTCAAACATATCAAAAGTTATGTCACAGACATGAGGAAATTGGGAGACCCCCAGCAGTATCTGGAATTCCTATTTAGGGTGTTTTCTACACCAGTTTCTTATTTACAGAGCACAGAAGCTCTGGTCAAAGGAGCTCTCTTGATTCGACTTGATTTCTACTCTCTCTTAATGATCTGAGAATTGGTAACTTTATAGATGTAATTATTTTATAACGTAGGAAAACTATTTTTGATCGCAACTCCAGTGGCGAAACAATCTCCAGGATCCTAACAGGAATGGAAGTACTGACTACAGCTTCGGGCATCACGTGGGGGGGGGGTCTGAGACCGAGGCGGACTCATCTTAGTGCAAGAAAAATAGTGCTGGCTCTCGCATGGGGCAGAAGGAGACAGCTGCCTCAGGCAGCAGAAGTGGTGGTGGGGCATCCAGCAGGGCAGTCTTCCATGTCTTCAAGGATTCTCAGTTGAGGCAGCTATAAACACATCAGCAGTCTCCCTAAAGGCCGTCTACAGAACCATCAGACTTTGCTATATCTTTGTTATCTTTGCTAAATCCCAGTACCTATGGTGATGTTTCATGTTGCAACGAGAAGGATCTCCACCCAAGCTCCGGACATTCTCCCACAAGGCAGTACAGTAGGACTGCCATATCCATGAGGTTCTGGGACCACCTGCGGATAGTGAAATCCACGGATAAGAGCAAACACTCTTATCCGAGGATAACTTCCGGACCTCCACCGGGGACCCAAGCGGGAAGTTCAAAGGCCGCTTGGCCAGGTGGGTCCTTTTAAGTCCCCACCCCACCCCTCCGGAGGCCAGCAGCAACGACAAGAAGAGTTCAGCAACGATAAGTTTTCTTTTCTCTCCCCCACCCCCCTTGATCACTGCTGGTCTCGGACCTCCGGTCTCGGACCTGCACCCACTGATCACCAACCGCGGATAACAGAATCAGTGGATGTGGGGGTCGTACTGTATTATCATAGCACCACCAGGGAGAAAGCTTGAGGGGTGACAGCGTTGCCCTTGAGCGTAAGGTCCTACGGCCAACCTGAGCTCAGTGAACCTGGAGATTTCCTTGGGGGAAAGAAAGGCACGTGATGAATATTGGATGCAACTGTGCCCATTGGACAAGGTTCCTTTTTAATTAAGGTTTCCTTGCACTTGTAGAATGGAACAGATCAAACGCCGTGGTCTGGCCTCCTTTTCCAGGAACCCAGGTCAAAGGGAAGGAGCAGCATCTTCTGTATTTGCTCTTTCTTGTGGGTAAACCAGCAGCCGGTGGAAATGGTGAAGGACGCCGAGATAAACTGTTAACGTGCTGGCTGATACGTTGCTGGCGTGTAAATAAGAAAGATTAGTTTTGGATCCAGCAACTGGCTGCGAGGATTTGTGTCATGGACAAATCAATAGGAGAACTTGGGGGACATCCCCTTTTGGGACAGGTGTGTGTCTTGTACCCCCTCAATTTGGCAGGTGTCCACGGGGTTTTAAGTAGTTCCTTTGGGGGGGGGTGGCTCAGTGGACTAAGGCTTCTGAAAACTGTCAGCTGCAAAGTCGGCAGCTCAGCGGTTCGAATCCCGGGTGCCACACAGCGGAGTGAGAGCCTGCTGTTAACTCCATCTCCTGCCAACCTAGCAGTTCGAAAGCATGTCAATGCAAGTAGATAAATAGGTACCGCTGTAAAAAGCGGGAAGGTAAAACAGTGTCTCCTTGCAGCCACGCCGGCCACGCGGCCATGGACTTGCACAACGCTGGCTCTTTGGCTTGAATACGGAGATGAGCACCGCCCCTAGAGTTGGGCACGACTAGCGGGGGGAAACCTTAAACCTTTTTTTGGGGGGGGCATTACAACTTCCGAATTCCCTTGCATGTTTGTTCCATTGATTGATTGATTGATTTGATTTGATTTTACTTTTAAGTATCTGTTTGCTTAATATCTCTCATGCCTTTCTCCCTGCTAGGATTAAAAAAAAAAACAACTCCCAGACTTCCTCAAGCCTTTGGTGCTTTTGCTGCAACCGTTTTTAGCTGCAAAGGGAGGAAACGTGGACAGAGGTAGAGGCGAGAGGGAGTGGCAACTTAGAAAGGGCCACTACAAGTCACAGAAGTGGCAAGCTTTTGGGTATTGGGTAGAGGACAACCACACACACACACACACACACACCACAGTGTGTCGGGCATTCTGTGTCCCTAAATAGCTAGATAAAGGAATTATCCAGAGTAGTTTTTCTCGCAAAAAATAAAGATAAATTACTGTACAAGACCATGCACTTGATGGTATCACACTAGGAGATTTTTTTCAGCCGCTTGCAACTACAAGATCGTCAGGAACAGGGTCTATTTAGATGGCACATTATATTCTCCACTTTGAATCTGATTCATTGATGGTGCTGATCATTTTGGATTGGGCATTCTTGTCAGAGCCAACAAGGTGTTGTTGTTTTTTCCTGGCTGTAAACAGGTCATCTGAGGACTCCCTGCCACCATCACCACCTTCTGCAAAGTCCTTCAAGTTTCTGACTCGATTTTTGTCAAGTGAAAAATCAAACTGGTGTTCTTGCCCATGGGGGGGGAGGGAGGACGACAAATTTAGCATGAAACGAAGCCCGCCCGAACTGATCATTGGGTGCCTCTAACTCAGGCATGTCCAAAGTCAGGCCCGGGTGCCAAATGTGGCTGGTTTTCAAATTTTGAGCGGCCCGTGGCCTCTTCTGCCCACTGTCTCAGCTTGTCATTCATCACTGCCAGCTGGCTCCTTCCCATACTGGATGGAGACGTCAGCTTGCAGTTTTATGGTTTGCCTGCCCTCCCTGCCTCTGTCCATCCCCCCAGCCACCTGCCTAGCCTACCTGCTCCCGGCTTTGTGGCTGCAGCATCCTCCCTGCCTCCTTGCATGTTATAGAGACTTGGGCCGTTACTTCACGAACCGCTCGCTTCGCGGCAAGCCCTCATTTCTGTGTGAATCGATCGTTTCAGTCCGCACGCTCCTCCTTTTTGGCTGCGATGCCACCCCGACCACGCCCCCTTTACCGTGCTCCAAGCGGGGTGAGTGGTTCCCCTGCCAGCGGCCGGGAATCTTTTCGCTTCGCATCTCGCTTCGCTCCCAACGTGACGTGTGGTCTCGGTTTTTGGCTTTTATTTCAAGTTTTTTTAAAAAATATTCAAACAGGGATATTGATGCATCGCTATATCGTTTCATCGCTTTGCGCTGTTACTTCCTCGCTCGAGTAGCAGCGGCGGCGGTGGCGGTGGCGGCGGCGGTGGCGGGAGCAGGAGGAGCCACTGCCGCCTCGCCCGGCCAGAGCAGGGCACCCGGGGCAGGCAGCGTGCAAGCGGCGGAGGGCGGGCGCCTGTGCCATGCGGGGCTCCCCCCGATTAGCGGCGGCGGCGGCGGGGGGCTGCCAATGATGCCAGGAAACAGTTGAAATCAGTAGAGCCATTGCAACTGACAGTCCAGCATCAGTGCATCGATACGCCGTCAGTAGGTATTTTTTTAAAGGACGGATGGGAAATAAGGAACGTTGAAAAGTGGCATGCGAATGCGAAGGGAGCACGTGAGGTTGTGCTCGAATCGGTCCTAAAACTGCAGCTCGTGAGTACTGAGAAACAGGGGCGGGAGCGAAGCGAGAACACGTGACCGCCACGTGACCGCCTCCAAATTCACAGCGAAGGCAAGGTCGGTTCGAAGTGAGGCACTTCGTGAAGTAACGGCCTTGGCCAAAGTTCGGTCCGGGGACCAAATGTGGCTGAATGGACAGCCCCCACACATTTTAACCTCACCAAATCTGGCCCGCCATGCAAAAAGGTTTGGACACCCCTGCTCTAACTCCAAAAAAAAAGCAACAGAGGCCTGAGATGAATGTGTTGGTAGTAAAATGGGTTGATAGTCAGTTTGGTCCTTCCTGTAAAAATGAAGACGCAAGCAAATGTTTGTAAAGCAGAAGAAATAAAGTGAAGTGTTCTGATTCTATACCACCCCACAGCACTTAAAGCACTGCCTGGGAGGTTTGCAAGTAATTGTGCAGGCTACACATTGCCCACCCACCCCCACAGCGAGATGGGTACTCATTTTGAAGGGTATAGATCAAGCATATATAGCTATTTTAGTAACCCCTAGGCATTGACAAGACTCATGTATTCAAAAACAGCATATCCCAAGCTATACCCTGCACAATATCAGCCACACAAGTTATATATTTAGAAGTAGTAATATTAATAAGCACTCCAATTGTACCCACATGTATATTCGTGTCCTGCAATCAAACTTTGGTCAAGCCTTCCGGCATAAAGCAGACCACTAAGTGAAAAGGACTTCCGTTATAAAATTGGCTGAGCCAGCAATAAGATTCAAGGATCCAATTATTTTTGTAGCTTTGATGCTTTACAGTTAATTACATGTAGCTAAGCCAGCCAAGAAAACCTTATCTTTGTTTTGAGAGCTCGCCACCTACAGCAGCTGGCATGCATCACTGTCAACAGCCAAGCACACTGGCACTCCTAGCCCCGTGTAGGTCAGATCAAACGCCACAGCAATTAGGAACCCAAGGAATACATTTAATTGGTGTCAGAAATACAAAATAAATGGCCAAGGATGTCAATTAATGTTTGATGTATGTAACAGATGTGTATGACGTAAATTCGGACGGGCGGAGGGAAAGAGGAGGGATTCGGCCCTCTCCCTGGAAGCCCAGGTGATGGCCGTCTCCAGGGCCGCTTTTTTCCATCTCCGCAGGATCGCCCAGATCCGTCAGTACCTTGACGAGTCCTCCCTGAGGACAGTCGTGCAGGCCCTGGTGATCTCGAGGATCGACTATATGAGGGGTTGCTTGACCCTGGTCGGAGCTTACAGCGGGTGCAAAATGCGGCGGCCAGGCTGGTGGTGTGGGGTAAATTCGGACTGGTCCGCCTGCATTGGCTCCCGTTGTCTTCGGATCAGGTTCAAGGTTCTGGTCTTGTTTTCAAGGCCCTCCATTAGGACCAGGATAGAGCGCATCTCCCTGAGGGCATCCGGATCCAGACCCACGAGATGTGAGTGGCCACACCCAGAGGCGCAACGCGGGATAACCATCTCCCTCCTGAGCTGCGCCTGCTGGAGTCCCTGCCCGCCTTTAAGAGGGCTTTGAAGACCTTCCTCTTCAAAGAAGCATTTGGTGTCCTCATTAGTTAGTTTCTCTTTCTTTTCTTTGCTCTTACCGTCTGCCGCCATCTTGCCTTCTGCTGCCCTTGCTTGGTGGCCTTGTTATTTTTAGCTTTTTAGCCTTTTTAGCTTTTTAGCTTCTTGCGCTGTTAGCCGCCCAGAGTTCCCGTTGGGAAGATGGAGCGGGATATAAGTATTTAAATAAATAAATAAATAAATAAATAAGATATGCTGCATTACCTTTGTAGGACGGACTTCCCACTCGCTTTGCATTAAGAGGGATTTCCCTGGTTGCCAACCAAATAAATCTTTTTCCTGTCTCAAGAGACCCAGACTGCTCATTGCATATTGTAGAGCCTATGCTTGCCAGCAGCGGACCCCAAAATTCTTATTCCTTTCAATTTTACCGACCTCGGAAGGAGGGAAGGCTGAGTGAACCTTGAGCCAGCTACCTGGGACTGAACCCCAGGTCGTGAGCACAGTTACAGCTGCAGTCCAGCAATTTAACCACTGCACCATAAGGCTCTTTTTAGAAAGAATTTTTTGGGGGGTCACTTCTCATTCCAGCCAACCCCCCTCCTCCTGAGTCCCTGTGTCATATTATTCGCCTGGGCTAGTAGAAGCGAGAGTGATTTCTGCAGTTTCTCATGACTAGACTGTACCTATGCACGTGTAGCCATGTTAGTCTGTGCAAGAATTATAGATGAAAACAAAAGGAAAATGAAGAAATAAAAGACAAAAACATTGTGGCACCTTAGAGACCATTACTGTATACAGTGGACTGTTGAGTTTAAAATAAGATTAAAATTCTATTTCAGACAGGCTAGCCCTGCTGAGTTCCACTGGACCCCAGTAGCCCAATGAAGCATCCAGTGAGAGAGAGATCCTCAAGGAAATACTGCGTTTATTAGGCCCAATAAAGACAGCAGGTGGACACAAGCCAGGAACCAGGCAAAGATGTCCGACCCCGAGCACATGGAAACCCCAACTTTTATTGATTGTTCCCCCCTCCCTCCCTGGGTGGCGCCAGTCCAGGGGCGGGCTGAAGGATGATCTTCAAACTGTCCAATCAATGTAGTCCAGGGGTTGGCCAGAGGTGGTCCTGGCCAGTCTCTGGCAGGCTGGAGTTGGATGCCCACTGAGGTGTTAATGAGTCCCAAGTGTTCTTTGATTGGGCCATCCTGATATCACAATAGGAAGGGGAAGCGATGTATTGTCCTTTGGGTCTGAGCAAACTGAAGGAATCAGACAATCAACAGAGGGTTGGGGAAGACTAATGCCAAAGTCAATAGGAGACAGGAAAAGCTGGTGGGATTATCCAAAGGTGTCTGGGCAGTCTTTTGTGGGTGCAGAAATGTGATGATGGAAAACTCCCTCAGGCTAACATCTGTGGTCTACATGACAAGGAATTCTGGTACTCCAGGAAGCAGCTGTGTGTACGTGCCAAGAACTCTGGAAAAGATGGATCCCTTCTAGAAGATGAGGCCAGCCTCGTGACGTCGCCATGATGATCCTGTTCTTCTTTGTGCCATAAACCCCCATTGCCCCAGATGGTAGAGTATAGAAGTCAAGGAATAGGACAGGCACACGTTTTAAGCACACCCAGGGAAGGAGGGAGTGGGAGGAGGAAGGAAAGATAGGGAAGAGGAGGAGGAGGAGGAGGAGGAGGAGGAGGAGGAAATTAGAGAGAGAGAGAGAGAGAGAGAGAAAAGGGGAGAGTGGGGGGCACCTTTTGGGCCAGGGGCCTGGGTCTGGATCAGGCAGGGATAGCAGGGCCAGGCATCAGATGGTAGGGTGATCTCTGAGAATGATTGTTTAAAACCATTCTCTGACAAGCCATGAGCATGATGAAAAAAGGGCAGGCAGGAGGGGTGGAAAGGAAAAGAGAGAGGGGGGGTTGAGGTTGGCTGGGGCCAGAGACCTGGGCCAGTGTAGACAAATGGATATGATGGAAGTAAGCTTCCTAGAGGGAAGGGTGGGGGCTGGCTATGGCTAAAAGCCAGGGTTCATATAGATAGAGGGGCAATGGAGGTAGCTTTGAGAGTAAAAGGATGTCTCCGGGGGTTGATCTGTGGCCGCCACCCCATGAGCCATGACCACAGTAGGGATGAACTGCCAGTTCAGGGGGATTCAACCTGAATTGTGTGTTTGGCTCTTTTGAATGTCCTGGAAATGAATTATTTTATTCTGGCCCAACAAGGAATGTTTTGGGAGGGGTCTCAGGGGACCCCAAAAGCATCTCTGAGAATTTCATCATGCCCAATTATGACTCAACAGGACCCTCGTATAACAAACAGTTTGTATAACATAAAATCTGTACAACATAAAAAATTCTGGAGATAGGGAAAATTTGCTTAACAGAATCGCCTATGGGGCGAATCTGTACAACATAAAAATGGGATCACTCTGTTTTCAATGCATTCCTATGGGAAATAAGTATAAAGGAAAATTTGCTTAACAGAATTTCATTTGGAACGAATTAATTCCTTTATACAAGGTACCACTGTATTTTTAATGGGATCTCTCTCTCTCTCTCTCTCTCTCTCTCTCTCTCTCTCTCTCTAATTGAGTAGATTTGTGGTTTTAGGACTACAACTCCCATGGCATCCTGTGGAATCCTGGGAGCTGTAGTCCAAAAATTAAAACCACAAATCCACATGCCTCTCATTTTTGCCCCAGCTGGAAAAACCAACAGACACGTAATAGCTCCAGAATGTATTCATCAAAGGACACACAGCAGACTTTTTCTAAATAAGGAGAAAGCTTTATTTCACATATTCAGTGCAAGAAAACTAAGGAGTGTCAATGAAATAATAGCCCAGTGTTGAGTTCCATGTGTGGTGGGTTTGCTGTTTTCCACGGATCCCCACCCATTCTCTACAAAAGCACCTTTATCTCAAACGTCTTGGGGTGAGGGCAGGGAATCTTATAAAACAGCAAACAGGTTTCAGTCCATTACAAACAGAGATGGGGAAAGTCAGGTCCTCCAGGTGGCATTGGCGGCCGTCTTGCTCCACCCTAGCCAGTAGGCCATACAGCCATTAGCACAGGATCAAGGGCATCACACACCTTTCAGGGGACCCAACGTTTCTCTCCATCCTAGAATTAAAAGCCGCTACAGGAGCTTATAGGCTGAATCCCAGTGGAAGGTTCTAGATTCCTATATGTTCCATTGAAATGGCAACCACCCTATAACCCAGTGTGACCCCAAAGCTTCCTCTTTTTTTTTTTTGACAGAACAAGAAAGAGGTATAAATTAGAGGAATGGGCTTTAAATAAAATAAACAAATAATGACTATTCTATCAAGAGAACAGTGTGTTTGCCACTTGCAAAAAAACCACCGAAGGACTTGGCTTGCAAAGCAAGAGCCCTGCAGATTACACCCACCTGTTGTTTGTTCTTGTTAAGCCCAGCGGTTCTCAAACTTGAGTTCCCAGATGTTCATGGATGAAAGACTCCAAGAAGCCTTCACCGCTAGCTGTGCTGCTTAAGATTTCTGGGAGTTGTAGTCCAAGAACATCTGGAGAACGAAGTTTGGGAACCCCTGCTCTAACCCAACAGTGGGGGGGGGGGTCCAGATTCCCCTGTGGCAAAAGCGGCCATACTTTTATCTCAAGGCTCTGCAGGAGAGCCACCACGGGCGTTGTCTCTGAGGTGTTGCATCTTGTAATCCATTTTCCCTCAGGAAGTTGTGAATGACCTCCGCTGGGCCCACTTCGGCCTCTTCCTGGAATTTCTTGGCTAAGTCCACCAGTCGGCTCACCAGCTGGTCCCTCTCCTGGCTTGGGCCACCTACGATTTGGAGGCCAACCATGTACTTCTCCAAGGCCGCCTCTTTCAGCCCCTTCCTCTGGAGGAGGAGATCCCCCCACTGCAAGTAGAAGGCCCGTTGGCACGACTTGCTGGCGCTGGGCACTTTCTCCACCAGGTTCTCGTACATCTCTTCCTCTTGATCCGGAGCCTCCAACCCGTAGAGTTTGGCCAACTCCAAGATGGGCTCCAGAAAGAGAGAGTTCACTTCCGCCGCCCGGTGGAAACTGTCGATGGCGGGCGCGAGGCTGGCGGCTCTTTCTTCCGGCGGCCCTCGTTCCATCTGGCACTTGTAGCACAGGCCGAGGTCGTAGTGAAGGATGTCGTAGCCGGGCGCCAGAGAGATGGCCTCTTTCAACACCGCAATGGCCAAGGGCAGCGACTGCGGCATGAGCATGTACAACTTGGCCACTTTCCTGAGGACCTCCGGGTTGCGGCTGTGCTCAGCGACATCCTCCAGGAGGTAGCTGACTCTCCGCTCGCTCACGTTGCAAAGCAAGGTGGCCAAATAGATCTTCATCTCATAGTTCCCCGGCTGCAGCATGACGATGCCTTCCAGGAGCTCCTTGGCCTTGCCCCAGAACTGCTGCGTCCGGAGGTATTCCCAACTGGCGTAGAGAGAGATGGCCAAGCCTGACCAGAACGGCGTACTGAACAGGTCCTGCCTCAGCGCCATCTCGAAGCACTCTTTGGCCATCAGGGCGTTGCGGAAACCAGCCGCCAGGAGGGACCAGCCTTTCTGAGCCAGGATGTGGCCCGTCTTCACCGAGTAGGGCTCGGGGCTGGACATGGATTGGCAGATCCCGTGGATCCGGTGCAGGTAGAGATGGACCATGTTGTAGTCGCTCAGGTGGTAATAAATCCAGGCGTAGTTGCTGTAGATCAGCAGGATGTGGCAGGTGATGTTGGTCAGGGGGTCGATGGCCAGGAACATTTCGGCTTCTTTGAGCGTTCTCAACGCCTCGCCGTAGCGCTTCTGCTGGTGGTACAGAAAGGCCTTCATGGCGAGGTAGGTGCTGTGGTTGTGGTGGGGGGTGTATTCTATCTTCAAAGTCAAGAACTGCAGGAGGTGCTCCACATCCACCTGGTCCTCAAACTCAGCATTCCAGGTGAAATGGCACTGCAGCAGCTGCAGTTTCTCCCATAAAGCTCCTCTGTTGCAAAAAGAAAGAACATTGGAAAGGTAGGGGTTAGAGGCGGGCATTTCATTTCAGAAGGGGACTGGTTGCAAAATGAAACATGCCAGCCCAGCTGGCACTCGGAACCCAGTCCCAACCTCCGGAACAAAATCACCCAAGGTCTGACCTTGCTGTAGTTCGCGCTGGGTGAAATTCCAACAGGAAGCAGCCTGCAATGCGTCATCTTATCCCTCTCCTTGGTGCTGGCCAATCAGACAGGGAGGCGGGATGATGCATGTCCTTGCACAGCTCCTGATTGGCCAACACCAGGAAGAGGGAAAGATGATGCATCGGAGGCTGCTTCCTGGTTGGAATTTCACCCAGCACGAACTACAGCAAGGTAAGACAGTGGTTGATTTTGTTCCTGAGTGGGGAGGGGCTGGTTCTGAGCGCCAGATGTGCTGGCATGTTTTGTTTCAGAACCAGTCCCCTTCTGAAATGAAATGCCCATCTCTGGTACAAGTCAACGTTGGGATAGAACAAGATAACTAAAGTGTCCCCAAAGTTGTATAAACCTGAATTCAAGAATTCTTCACTGGGCGAGATGTTACCCAACGTCAGCTTGAGGCAGAAAATTTAATCAACAGTCCAGTTTGAGTATCTGAAATATTTTTTGTCCACATGTGAGCGTTCCCTGCTCTTGAACCCTTTGCAACAAGTAAAAATTCACAGTGAAGAAGCAAGCTTTTGACAAGGAAGTGAAAAATCATACGTTCCCCACAAGATGTTTCCCCTTTGTTAGCTTACAATCCTAATGTTGTTCAGTTACACCTTGGCCATTGAGAAGTGAATAAGTTTTAACTTGTAAGTTGTAACTAATCACTTCGCATCTCAGAAACGTGTAACTAATTACTTTCTATCTCAGAAACCTATAACTAATTGCTTTCCATCCCAGAACATTATACAGCACACCCTTTCCTGAGTAAGGCAGCCCCACTAAACTCAGTGTGCTTCCTTCTCACAGAACACAACATGAATATTCAACATTGATCTACTATCTCATTAAACATCTGATCTCGCCTCATTTCGGAAGCCAAGCAGGGTCAGCCCTGGTTAGTACTTGGATGGGAGACCACCAGGGAATACCAGGTGCTGTAGACACCTGGAGTAGGAACTGGCAAGCCACTCCAGTATTCCTGCCAAGAAAACTCCATGGACATGGGGTCACAAAGAGTCGGTCACGACTGTAATGACACAAGACACATAAATGATATTATACCCCACTTCTGCATGAAAAGAACTTCCTATAACCCTTTCCTTGAGCATGCACTCAATAGAACTCAATAGAGCTGACACCTGAGCAGAGATATACAGGACTACACCTACTGGGGGGGGGTGCCCCCTTGAGCAGAACTTTTTTACTCCCAAGTAAGTGTTCACAGGATCTCAGCCTGAGCTGCCAATGGCCTCCTTTGTCCCTTTCATACCACAGAAGAGGCAATCTGCAAACATGAGGGTCATGGCCTCTCCTAAGCTGTGCTTTTCTTTGTTATGTAGTGTTTTGGAATTAACTGCTCTCAGAATTCCATAGGTAAGTAGCTCTGGAAGTTGAGTCATGGCTACTGGGCTTCTTTTTCTTGAGAGAGAGAAACGTTTAGCTGGTCATCCAAACAGCTTCATCAGTCTGAAAGCTGTTTCGATGAGCAGCAAAACTTTTCTGTCTCTCAAGAAGTCCAGTAGCCATGACTCAACTTCCAGATAAACTCACCTGGATGACTGAGAATCTTCACAAACACAGGTAAGTAGGATAGACTGCCCGGGGAATCCTGGGACTAGTAATCCAACAGCACAGACGTGTATGCCTCTGTGGTTTGCACTTTCCATCCTTCTGGCTGGAAGTTGAGTCATGGCAACTGGACCTCCAGAATAAACTCACATGGTTGACTGAGAATGTTCACAGACACCCTTCTGGCTGCAACCCACCCTCCTCCTTTCCACTGCAACCGATGCATTAAAATCACTATTCAGCATCTTGTCCGGAGGGTCTCCTTACCTCTGCATCCTTCACTCTTCTTAGGGAAATCTCTCTGCAAAGAAGCCCCTGGGTGTGGCTCAGCTTAAATCACCAACCACTTCCAGGAAGGAGCAGCCTGAGATTGAGCCTGAACAGGAGGGGCTGCCCCTCTTCCATATATGTGTATGGCTTTCTGCAAAGGACTGGTCTTTTTGTAAAATACCCATGCACACAAACATGGGAAAGTGATGTTGAAGTCTATCAGAGGCAAATTACAGTATTGCAAAGCTTCACCTGGTGCTTACAGGTGCTGGTGAGAAAAGGGAGGTTGATTTAACTAGGAAGAGGAGAGTGAAGCATTTCTGTGCTGAAGAGTTAAGGGAGAGTGTGGTGTAGTGGTTAGATTGATGAGCTAAGACCTGGGAGAACCCCCAGAGGAGTTTTCCCCCTGGGCCTTGGGGATTATGATTTTGGTCAGCGCAAGTGGCATATCTTTCTGCGTTCCAGTGCTGTTGTTCTCCTGATGCAGGCCGCCCATCGCCAAAAACACACCAACTCCCTAAAGCAGTAGTTTTCAACCTTGGGTCCCCCAGTGTTCCTGGGCTTACAAATCCACCCCCCCAGGCCTTTGCACACACACACATACAGCTATGACAGCCAGGATCTCCGGGAATCATAATCCAAGAACATCTGGAGGGACCCCTGGTTGGTTGGGAAGCATGGCTTGTTCAGATATTTTGCTCTGATGGGTGATTAATGATGGTGTTTGGAGAGCTAGGGGTAAGAAGACCCCTGTTCCGTTCCCCAATGAACACACTGGGTGCAGGGGACATACCTGAAGGATCGCCTCCTTATCCTAAGATCGAGCCACAAGGTCCCTCAAGGAGGTGAGAGGGATGTAGACCAGGTTCTTGATCCACATTACAAGGTAAAAACCTTCTTGTTCCAGAAGGTTTTTAATTGATATAATATGCCTGATTTATTGATATTTTACTCTTAACTATTTTAAATTGTTTTATTCTTTGGATTGTCGCCCAGAGACCCCATATAAGTTAAATAAATAAATAAATAAATAAATAAATAAATATCCTGCGCACAAGGTCCCTGTTGTCCAGGTTCTTGATCCACATTACAAGGTATGCCTGGTTCCTCTTTCGAAACCCTTCCCCACGTTGCTGATGCCGTGGTGTCACATCTTGCTTGGACTTCAACAGGCAGGCAGGCAGATGTTCCTTCTTCATCACGATGGAGCATACCGGTGCGTACACTTAATCATTCAATTGGGCGATAAGTCACCCAGGTCGAGAAGCACAGAGTTTTGAACGTTACATTTTAGAAGGCACGTGTTGTGTTGCCCTTTGCTTCTCGCAACCAGGTTGCCATAATTGTGGCACAGTCACAAATATTTTTTGTTCAGTAATGCGTTCCTATCAACACATTGCGTTGTTGTTAACCACAGACTACTAGGAAAAACCAGACTCGCTGGGACCCTCTAGTGGCCAGTTTTGATACTGCAATTTGAAGATGTTTTATCTGAAAAAAATTAAACTAAAGGATATTTCCCCTTAAAACTGTAGGGATGGAAAGGACATGATGGATCAGTGGGGAATCAGACCCCCCAAAATATAGCCCCAAAGCCAGCTGCCTAAACCACTGTGCTCTCTAGATCTGATAGGTGAATGGCATAACCTCTGAAAAGTTCCTGTCAAACCCTTCTGACAAGGCCCTTCAAAGAGATGTTTGAAACTTAAATACTCCTTACATTTTAAAACCACAACTATTTATCATCACTCATTCTGACTTCACAAGGTATAGATAGCAAACTCAAGTGCTTTACTAATCATGCGGCGTGCCATTCACCGAAGGCTGCACAGGCTGGCTTTTCTCCCACAAGGAACTGTGGTGGATTGTAGCCTCTATCATGATGGATGCCGAAGGACAACCTCCGGGTTGGAGAGAGAGGCAGGATCTTTCTCAATGCCATTTGCGGGGAATTGTAAGCAGGTGAAGACATCTGCTTGGGAAGACCCTGAAGCAAAGGGTGAGCTGCTGTGAGAGACAGAATGCTGGACTGGATGGGCTGTGGCCTGTTCCAGCATGGCTCTTCTTATGTTTTTGTGTCTTGCCTTGAAGAGGGCATCCTTGAATGGATTGCTCCTCAAACTTGCTACTGAAAACAAGTTTCTTTCTTTCTTTCTTTCTTTCTTTCTTTCAAATTCTTGTTGTGTGCAACAGAAACATACAATCACACCTCTGCAAACTGGCTTTTGTTTGTTAATGCTGCTCCTAATGGGGAACTAAAGCTGTCTGACCTTTTTACTCCTCTGCAAGAGTGTATAATCTCACAGCAACTGACAATTTTTGATGGAGTAGTCTTGGTAGCTAGGAATTCTCTTTCTTTCTTTCTTTCTTTCTTTCTTTCTTTCTTTCTTTCTTTCAGCCAGTTGCTACCCAGTATCCCTTGCATTCTGTGGGTCCTACACAGCACACCTGACACGTAACTTTGTAATAGTCACACTACTAATTTCCCAAAAGCAACTGCCTATCATCCAGTTACTTCCGAGTTCTAGGTGAATGGGAAAGTAGAAAGACATGGAGCTGGAGACTTAAGTAAAACAATGGGAGTAGGGGAAGAACCCACATACATACACCTTTGTGTAGAAAGATTTATTTCACATGTTCAATGCAAGAAACCCAAAAGGTAGTGAAATAATGGCTCAGGGCTGTGCTCCTTGTGTGGTGGATTTCCTGTTTCCCACAAATTCCCATCTGTTCCCTACAAAAGCACCTTTATCTTGAAGACCTTGGGATGAGAGTGAGGGATCTTATAAAACAGCAGCCAGGTTTTAATCCATTAAAAACAGAGATGGGGAAAGTCGGGTCCTCCAGGTGGAGTTGGTGGCCATCTTGCTCGACCCTAACCAGTAGGCCGTACAGCCAATGGGCACAGGATCAAGGGCATCACACTCCTTTCAGGGGACCTGACGTTTCTCCCCATCCTAGAATTAAAAGCCACTACAGGAGCATATAGGCTGAATCCCAGTGGAAGGCTCTAGATTCCTATGCGCTCCATGGAAGTGGCAACCGCCTCGTCATTCAGTGTGACACTGAGGCCTGCTCTTCTGCACCCCTCCGCTGTAACTTCACGTCCATTTGGAACAGCTTCAGTTACTTTCAACTACAGTTACTTTCAACTCCCCGAGACGATTTCACCCTTTCTTGTGGGAGGATGATTGGGGGGCGGGAGGAGGAAGGAAGGGAAAAGGTTCAGAATTGCTGGGATGCAGAGAGACGTTACATCATAAGATGACATCCCCAGAGCAAATAATTAATGGACGATTAACAGCACCCCAGGGCTTCCACAGCGACAAAGAGGTCTCCATAAAAAGCGTGCATATCTTCCGCATAAAAAGAGAATCCCACCCACCCAACCTTGTTCCTTCTCATTCAGAAGACCTCTGGTCCTGAGACATCTTTCATCTCAAGGGTCGGTTGTGGTGCCACCACAACTCTTGACTCTGAGGGCCTGGGTCCTCATAGTGGACGCTTTGAAGGAAGGTATAGATGGCTTCCGCACGACCCGTTTGGGAGTCCTGCTTGAACAGGTGCGCCAAGTTCATCAGGCGCTTCCCCAGGTGGTTCTTGCCAACGTCGCTGGCGATCCGGATCCCCGCCATGTACTTCTCCAGGGCCTTGTCCTTCTGACCCATCTGATGCAGGAGGTAGTCTCCCCACTGCAGAAAGAGTGCCTGCTGGCACGGCTTGCTGATGTAGGCGGCCTCCTCCACCAGCAGGTTGATGTAAACGTCTTCCTCGCCGGCTGGGACCGAAGCGCCGTAGATCTTCGCCAGCTCCAGCATGGGGTCCACAAAGAGGGCGTTCATCTGGACAGCCTTCTGGAAACTCTCGATCATGGCCGGCTGGAGGACGGCCTTCCGCTCCGGAGTGGCACTTTCCACCTGAGCCTTGTAGCACATCCCGAGGTCGTAGTAAAGGATGTGGTAGTTGGGGTCCAGAGCGATGGCCTTCTGCAAAATATACATGGCTTGGGACAACTGCTGTGGTTCATGGAGAGACACCTTGGCCGCCCTTCTGAGGACTTCAGGGTGGACGCTGTTCTCCACCACGTCTTCCAGGAGCTTCCTCGCCCTTTGCTCATCCTTGTCGCGAAGAAGCCTGGCCAAATAAACTCTGGCCTCGTAGTTCTGAGGTTGGACACGGACCACCTCTTCCAGCAGCTCTGTGGCTTTCTCCTTGTCGGGATCGCCCTGGAGGTGCTCCCAAGTGGCGTAAACAGCGAGGGCCAGGCCCGCCTGCAGCTGAGGGTTCGAGAGGTCCCCTCTCAGGGCTCCTTCAAAGCACTTTTGGGCCTCCCGGCCACGGTGGATGCCCGCCACCAGGAGAGACCAGCCTTTCTGGGCCAGGATTTCGGGGACCCCTGAGGGGCAAGGCTGGGGGCTGGAGAAGGAGTGGCCGATTTGATATATCTTTCTTAGAAGCTGCATCACTGTCCTGTAATTGCCCAAGTGATAATAAATCCAGGCATAGTTCCCGTACGTCAACAGGGCCTGGCGTGGGAGGTTGCCAGGGTGATCCTGGGCCAGAATTTTTTCTGCTTCCTGGAGACTTTTCAGGGCATCACTGTAGCGCTTTTGAAGGTGATACAGGAAGGCCTTCATGGCAAGGTACGTGTCCCGGTTGTGGTAGTAATTGTTTTGTACCTGGAGAGTCAAATACTCCTGGAGGTGTTCCACATCAGCCAGGTCCTCAAACTCTAAATTCCAGGTGAAATGGCAAGGTATGGTTTTGAGCTTCTCCAATAACAGTCCGCCGCTGCAAAGGAAAGAAGCAGAGGAGGGAAAAGTCGAAGTCAGAGACGGGTGGTAACTCACTGTTGCTGTTGTTGCTCCTATAGTTTAGGGCAGTGTCGGCGAACCTATGGCACAGGTGCCAAAGGTGGCCCTCGGAGCCCTTTCTGTGGGCCCCCGACATCGCCCCTTCACAGCCACCTGGATTCAGGTTAAATGGCTGTATTAGCACTTTGCAAAAAAAAAAAAAAGAAGTGGGTTTTGAATCGCAATTTGGGCACTCGGTCTCTAAAAGGTTTGCCAGCCATTCCTGGTTTAGGACCCAGATACCCGAAGGACCTACTCCTTCCATATGAACCTACCCGCCAGTTAAGATCGAGCCAGGGAGCCCTCCTGAAAGAGCCATCCCTCAAGGAGGTGAGAGGGATGGTCTGTAGACAGAGGGCCTTCTCAGCAGCTGACCCCAGGCTACGGAATGCCTTCCAAACTCAGAACCCGCCTGGCACCAACATTGATGACATTTTGGTGCCAGGTAAAAAAAAAAACCTTCCTGTTCCAGAAGTTCTTTAACTGACACAACATAGATTGTGTGTCCTGGTGGCAATTTCAGTGCATTGCATTTTAACGTATTTTTAATTGTATTGTATATTAATGTTCTCATTGCTTTTAATTGTTCATTTTAATTTTGAATTGTAAGCTGTGCAGGTAGTGGGCAGCATATAAGCTGTATAAAATAGATAGATAGATAGATAGATAGATAGATAGATAGATAGATAGATAGATAGATAGATAGATAGATAAAAAGCAAAAAGCAAAGTGTTCTGCTTATATACCGTCCTATACCACTTCAAGTAGTCCCTGGGCGGTTTACAGTTTAATTACAGTATGCAGGCTACACATTGCCCCACCCCCACCCCCGGCATGCTGGGTACTCATTTTACCGAACTCAGAAGGATGGAAGGCTGAGTCAACCATGAGCCAGCTCCCTGGGATTGAACCTCAGGTCATGAGCACAGTTAAATAACTTCCAAATAAATAACTTCCAATTTATGGTGACCCTAATAAGCTTTTCAAATGTAGTCTAAGCACTACAGAACACTACTAGCTCACCACAACTTTATTCTTTGTTCTTGGGATGTGCTCTCAAGTTGCCCCCAACATACGAGTGCTCTCCGAGGTCTCCTGCGCTCAACGGCCCCACTCAGATCCTGCAAACTCAAACCCATGGCTTCCCTTAGAGAGTCACACCATCTCATACCTGGCCTTCCTCTGTTCCTGCTGTCTTCCCAATGGTATAGGTAGCACTAAAAACTGCAAAGGTGACATGAATTGTACATCAGGCAAGATGGAGCAAGGAAGAAGACGAAATGGAAGAAGAAGAGAAATGGAGAAATGGAGAAAACACAGAAATCTCCCCAGTCTCAACAGGTGCTATCTGCTCTTCTGTGTATGGACATGGGCTGGTTAAGAGGGTCAACTATATTATCTAATAATGCAGGAAATTCTGCAAGCATACAAGTAAATGCAATTCAACTGCGAGTTTTCCTTTCCCAAACTGTCCTTTTGTCCCCATCCACCACTGGGGCTATGATTTTCCTCCCAGTTGAATGCATTTGCATTGGTTCAGGCGGTCCAATCTCTTGAGCTAATGAAGAGGGGAACCAAAAGCCGGCTTTCCAGTTTCCTGGTTTAAAGTGGGGACAGAGGAAATGAATGGGGCACTCCCTTTTGTCTTCAAATTTATTGGGGAATTTATTGGGGAAAAGAAAGAGTGGGAGAGGGAGAAATTAGCAGCCAGACCTTGTTTGTCTTTTGTTAATGTAGCTTAACAAGAAAACTAAGAAGAAAAACTAAATAAAAAAAAACTAAGATCATGGCCACTGGTCCCATCACCTCATGGCAAATAGAAGGGGAAGAAATGGAGGCAATGACAGAGTTTATTTTCTTGGGCTCCTTGATCACTGCAGATGGCGACTGCAGCAATGAAATAAGACACCTGCCTCTTGGGAGGAAAGCAATGGCAAACCTAGATAGCATCCTAAAGAGCAGAGACATCACTTTGCCAACTAAGGTCAGGATAGTCAAAGCTATGGTTTTTCCAATAGTGATGTATGGAAGTGAAAGCTGGACTATAAAGAAGGCTGATCGCCACAGAATCGATGCTTTTGAGCTGTGGTGCTGGAGGAGAGTCTTGAGAGTCCCCTGGACTGCAAGGAGATCAAACCTATCCATCCTGAAAGAAATCAACCCCGAATGTTCACTGGAAGGACAGATTTTGAAGCCGAGGCTCCAGTACTTTGGCCACCTCATGAGGAGAGAGGAGTCCTTGGAAAAGTCCCTGATGTTGGGAAAGATGGAAGGCAAAAGGAAAAGGGGATGGCAGAGAATGAGATGGTTGGATGGTATCATCGATGAGACCAACATGGATTTGACCAAACTCCGAGACGCAGTGGAGGATAGGAAGGCCTGGCGAGCTCTGGTCCATGGGGTCACGAAGAATCGGACACGACTCAAGAAGAAGAAGAAGAAGAAGAAGAAGAAGAAGAAGAAGAAGAAGAAGAAGAAGAAGAAGGTTGCTCTAATGTAGCAGTGCCTTCTGCAAATTATGGGGAGCTCAGCAGAGTCACCTTAACAGTGTCCTCTACTCTGCTGCTCTGCTAAAGCGAATTTACCCAGGGAATCCTGAACTCTAGGGTACCACTTGCAGGAGGTCGGCTAGAATCTTCCTTACGTCTACCCAAGGATGTTTGAACCGGAATGAAAGCCTTTCCCCATGCAAAGTACTTCCCCATATTTTCAAGTTGTGAAGGGTGTGGGTGTGCTCTGTCTAATTTTTAAGTATAACCTAAAGATCCTGCACCACAAACCCTGTATTCTCATTCGGTATGCAATAGCACCTGTTGGTTGTTATTTTAAAAGCCCCCTTTTAGTGGTCAAAACTATATTTCAAAAAAATTAAATTGGGACAAGGCTGCTATGGCCCTGTAACACACAGCAATCCTCAAAAAGGACACCAAGAGAAAATGCTTGAGGTCTCCTAAGTGTGTTAGGTTTGGATATTGGCTTATAAGGCATGGTAGGGCAGATGAGAAGGTTTTAATAATAATAAAAAAACTTATAGTGAGAAACGAAAGGATCAGAGCTGGATTTGGGAAGGGCCACACAGCCAATCTTAATCCCAGATGAGAGAAATTGAGATATTAAAATGACAGTGAAATCACCTCAGAAATTCAGTGGAGATATTATTCTGGGTTAATTCTCCTGGAAGGCCACAGACTTCATCCTGCCAAGGCACAGGATGAAATCCTGCCGTTTACGGTAGGAAAGTAACACGAGAGGAGACCCATTTTGGTGAATCAGCCCCTGCATAAATCCCCACTTAATAACTTACTACACTACATAGCAGGATATCAGCTACTTAAAGACTGAATCGTTTCATCTCTTTTACTGAAGTATTTTATGCAGCGCACTGGGAAGGCATGGATCAGATTTCTGCACCCATCTCCTTAAGAGTAAACCCTAGAGATGTCTGTTGGGTTTATTCCCAATCAGGCATACAGAGTAACACTTAGAAGTGTGGTTAGCCATCAGGTCTAGCAATGATTCCCAACCTGGGGTCACCAGATTTTCTTGGACTACAACTCCCAGGTATCCTGGCCAGGGCAGCTAGTGGCAAAGGCTTCTGGGAGTTGCAGTCTGAGAACACCTGGGGACCCCAACCTTGGGAACGATTGTTGTCGAAATTTGCAGCCATTAATTTGTGCATGGATAGAATATAAAATTAGCCGGGGTAAAATATGTGCACGGGGCTCCACCAGCATTGGCGTCAGCTGTCTCCAGCACAGATTGTGGGGTGGTGGTGTGAGGTGGGTGTCCCTTGAGATTTGTCTTTAAGATTATCTACATAATCCAAGAAATTAGTTCCTTTATCTTCACCACACATGGGAAAACTAGCATCCCTTTGTCCCCGGAACGGCCCTGCTAATTCCAGCCCTCCCTGCTTCACCCGGCAGCCCCCCAACAAAAGAACTCAGTCCCACCCCCTCCTCACTTTGCCATCCTCTTGGCTTCCAGGTGGTTTCTCTCCAAAGAGGTTCCCGGGTCTGTTGATGCACAGATGGGTCACCAGAGTTCTTGGACCAACTTCCGTCCAGAAGAAATAAGACACATCCAGGCCAGGCACTGTAGGTACATGAGCAAAGCGACGGACCTTAGGACTCTCTCCTTGACCCCCTAGGAACTCACTGTTGCAACTCGCCTTAAATTGAGAAGAGTGGGTTGCAACCTGTGAAATAAAGGCCCGGAGAGTCACACCTGGTGGGCACAGGTGTTGGTAGCCAGAGGGCTAGTGGTGGAGTTCCCATTTCAGCAGGAAGGGCCACCAAGGTGCTGCTGCTCCCAAGGGGCTTGTGGGGCAGGCACTGAGGTCTGAGGCTCTGGTTTATTTATTTATTTATTTATTTATTTATTTATTTATTTATTTATTTTAGAGTATTTTTACCCCGCCTTTCTCCTTGGAAAAAGGACCTGAGGCAGGTTACAGTAATGAGGGATAATATACAATCCAGTGCAATTAACACACGTTCAAGTATTGAGAGCAGGGAATTGGAGGGACATCTTACAGCCTTAAGAGACACACCGCTCAGTGAGTAATCATGGACTTGACCTACCTCACAGGGCTGTTGTTCCAAGGGTAAAGTGTGAGACAGGAGGTATGGAAGGACAGCGGGAGCTATGAGTCGCACCCGAAACTAGGAACAAATGAGCTGTGCATTACTGTTTGGACTGGGTTTGTGTTTTCCATTTTTCTGAGTGGCATTTTTTCTATTATTTGCTTACTTATTTTTCTTAACTTTCATACTGCTTCTGTAACGACGTAAAATGGCTCTTCACACCCACTGTTCTTAATTTTAAATATTGTCTTCAAAGCAAAGTGTTCTGCTTATATACCGCCCCCATACCACTTCAAGTAGTCTCTGGGCGGTTTACAGTTTTTAATTACAGTAATGCAGGCTACACATTGCCCCCCCCCACCCCCCAGCAAGCAGGGTTCACATTTTACCGGCCTCAGAAGGATGGAAGGCTGAGTCATCCATGAGCCAGCTACCTGGGATTGAGCCCCAGGTCCTGAGCACAGTTTAACCTGCAGGACAGGCATTTAACCACTGCGCCACGAGGCTCATTCAAGGTGTTAACACAACTCTTGTAGACTCATTCTCTCCAACTTGATATGTTTTCCTTCAGTGCTGTAAGCCACCTTGGGTCCTTTGGCGGGGTAAAAATATTTAAAGCAAATTATGGGTAGCAGGAAAGCAGCAAGAGAGGGACGCACAGCAGCCAAATGAAAGCACCTACACACACCCATTTAACCCTGTACTATATAGGGGTAGATTTAGGTTTTTAAAATTTTTCACCGGAGAGGGTTAAGCCTCCAGATGACTGTATGGGCGTCGCTGTCCATGTCCATTTTATACAAACATTTTTATGCATGATGATGAAATATATCTTCCAGTTTAACCTTCATGAGAAGCAATGTTGTCTGGGGGAATACTGGGAGATGTAGTCCAAAACATAAGTAAATTCTCTAAACTCTGATTAGAGGGAGGGAGGGAGGGAGGGAGGCAGCCCCTCCCTTGCAAACATAGACCATTTGGGGCTCCTGGTTTACACCCCAGACCAAAATTATACTGGCCTCACCCCAGATATCTGTATTTCATGTGTGAGCCAAGGGAACAAATTGGATTGATTCAGATTGCCTGAATTTAAAGGACAAGCAGGCCAGATCTCTTTCAGGCCACAAAATGCAGCTCCACAAACCTTCAGCATGCCTCAAAAGTCCACCTTGCTCGCCCGTTGTTTAAGGTGACACAGGATCAGGCCCTGTGGTGGCACCACTGCCCAGAGCTCCCAAAAGCTTCTTGTCTGCTTTTTGGCTCTTCCTAAATGCAAACCGATTGAGGGCAGAGTTGGCTGCCTCTAGTCCAGTGGTGTCCAAACTTCAGTCATCCAGGTGTTTTGGACCACAACTCCCATAGTCCTTTGTCATTGGCAATCTAGGCTTGGAATTCTGGGAGTTGTGGTCCAAAATATCTGGAGGGCCGAAGTTTGGACACCCCTGCTCTAATCTGAAGCCGAGACCGATGAGGCATTAGCTTTGCAATTAGATAGTGACAGAATGTTTTCCTTCCGGAGGCAGCCAGTTTTGGGGGTCATAAACGGGATGTGGGTGGTTCCTTATTAAGGATCCTATTTCTGCATTTTGACGGCATTTTGGCATGCGGCCTAAGGGACTCCCCGCCTCATGAGTCAAAACATTTGCTCTGAGTTATGCATGTGTGAGTGGGTTCATTTTCTTCTTCACGATCCGGCGCTCTTGGAACAGAATGACCAGGTGACGATGTTGTATTTTCTAATAAACTTTTATTCAATATATATTAACTGCAAACGGGTTCAACGTATTTTCCGATTCAGCATTAACTTGTCATATTTCTAATGTAACTGGTTTATTTTTAGCTCCTGTGGAAACGTTGATGTTCTGTAAAAGTGGGGTCTCCCACCCCGAGGTTTATGGGTGGCTGGCTCGAAATAACTCCCTGTCCCATGGCAGGGACTGTTGTAGCACGGGTGCCATGCCCATCGGGGAGGATCCTTCAAGCCGTGATAAGGGATATTCTCCTTCGCCATCCTGGGGTTGCCCCCACTCCATGATGGAGTGACCGTTGCAGCCCACTCCCAAACCTCCTCTGGTCCAACTGCCCCAACCCTCACCTCCTCAGTTTGTGTCCCCGCATCCCGCTTCACCATTGGTTCTTTTACCAGCCAATCCCTAATCACCAGAACCTCCTCCTCTTCCACATCTGCCCATAACCCTTCCGCTTCATCCTTCTTTGCCTTAACCATCACTTCCTCTGCTATTCCTGCTTCCTCCCTTCTCTTGTCTCCTGCTGCATCCCCAGCTTCATCTCCCTTCAGTATCTTCGTCTCTCCCTGTCCTTCCTCGTCCTCCTTCTGTTCGGACGGCCTACCCGTAGCCTCCTTCTCACAGCATGCCATGCACCTTGGTCCACGTGTGTTGTGATGTGGCTGTTGCGTTTTCAGCAGCTGCTATGCTTTCAACATCCACTCAAACTGAGGGTTGGGAAAGTGAGAACAGAGAAAAGAAAATGTTTTTTACCCAGTGTGCTGTTAGTCTGTGGAACCCCCTGCCACAGGAGGTGGTGACGGCATCTGGCCTGGATTGCCTTCAAAAGGAGATTAGACAGATTCCTGGAAGAAAACTCCATCCCAGGTGACAAACCATGATGGAGACATGTCATCTCCAGGCTTAAAACAGGGGTACTTCGAGGGCCAGATGCAGGGGGGTGGTTATCAGGAGCCAGAGATCTAGTCTCGTGCGCTCCCGGACGCATTTGGTGGGGCCACTGTGAGATACAGGAAGCAGGACTAGATGGGCCTTTGGGCTGATCCAGCATGGCTCTTCTTAGGTTCTTATGTTCTTATGAAAGATCTTGGACCGATCCCACTGTGTTTGTGTGAATGGGCCTTTGTATAGGGAAATTAGGCTCTGGCTGGATTTCTATCCGCAAGCACACATCTCGGCGGCAAACAGCCACCAGCTAAGATGGTGTGTGCGTTCAGCGTTGCATGTCACTCATATGATGTTGCATGCGACTAATGCCCTCGCCCACTTTTAACAAGCAGCCATTCGCTGCTGAACTTCACACCGAAGAAGCTGTCATTGGCATAAACCTGCCATTGGATTCTGGCCACTTTTTCAATTTACAGTAATACCTTGGTTTAAGAGTAACTTGGTTTAAGAGAGTTTTGCAAGACAAGCAAACATTTCTTCTAAATTTTGCCTTGATCAATGAGCAATGTCTTGCACTACAAGCACTGGAGCAGGTCACATGATCACAAGTGAGCCAATGGTGGATCTCCCCCCCCCCCAAAGCTGGATTGTGGGTGATTTTCTGGATAGTTCTGTCTCAGGCAGCCTCCAAAGCAGAAGGAGCAGAGGGGAATGCAGGTTTCCCTTGCACCAGCCAGGAATGTTTTTAAAGGAGAGGGGAGGTTTTTCTTTATGTTTATATTGTATTTATTTTATTTTCAACATCCTTTCTTATTTTTCAAACTGTTTCTAGTCATGGGGCAGCTAGTCAAGGGTGTATAGGGTTACAAATTGCAAAGAGCCTCGTGGCGCAGTGGTTAAATGCCTGTACTGCAGGTGAAACTGTGCTCACAACCTGGGGTTCAATCCCAGGTAGCAGGCTCATGATTGACTCAGCCTTCCATCTTTCCAAGGTCGGTCAAATGAGTACCCAGCTTGCTGGCGGGGCAATGTGTAGCCTGCACACTGTAATTAAAATTGTAAACCGCCCAGAGACTACTTAAAGTGGTATGGGGCGGTATATAAGCAGAACACTTTTGTATAGGGCTACAAATTGCATTTTATGATTGTCACATTAAAAACACAGAGTAAGTCTCATTTGGAGCACATTCTGCAGCCAGGTACCTAAAACCATGATGTGGACGTGGATTTCTAGCCAATCAAAGCCTATTATTCAAAAATTTATATATACGCGTTTAGTGCGCGTGTGATAGAGGCCCAGGTGACCCCCTGGGAGGGAGCTACGGTCACAGGGAACAGAATCCCTCCTCCTCCTCCTCCTCCTCCTCCTCCTGCGGCTCCTCTCAGTAAGGGTGATCCCGCACATACTCCAGGATGGTCATCAGCGCCAGCCACGTCTCTTTGGCCGTCGGGATGATCTGGTTGGCAGGCAAGAGGAAGCCGTGGCGGCCGGTGTCTCTCAGTTCGAAGGCGAAGGAGTATTTGATCCCGTAGTCATAGGACCAGTCGATGCTGCCCCCACTGGCTTGGTCTGGGAAGGAAGCGAGAGGAGAGCCACGGCCTATGGGTTGGCTGCCCGCTGAGCGGGAGACCTCGAGATGGCGAACCTTTTGGAACCCGAGTGCCCAAACTGCGGTTCAGAACCCACTCATTATTCGCCAAGTGCCCATACAGCCATTTAACCTGAGTCCAGGTGGCTATGAAAGGGCGATGTTGGGTGCCCACAGAAAGGGCTCCTCCGAGGGCCACCTTTGGCACCCGTGCCATAGGTCCGCCAGCATGGGGCAGCCCTATGGACGAATCATAGATTGTCCATAAGACAAGAGGAGGGAGTTAAGGGAACGGTTTATATATGTAATCCAAGATGGCTACGCTTATGCTATAATTTATTTTATTTATTTTTTAATTTATATTATGCTTATGCTCCCTGCTATAGTTAGCTTTCGATACTCCCTGCAGAACTTAGGTTTCGTTTCCTTGAGCGATTACATGTCTGTGAAAGAATGCAATAAGAGAACTGTCTCCTTGTGGAGAGGCCCTGGGAAACCATAAATCTGTCTGTGGGTTCCCGTCTCAGCCCAGCACGGCTGATAAGCCGAAGATAACACAAAAGACACTCTGTAAGCATCTCCCCCCCCCCGCCCTCGTTTACAACATGCAGCTGGGTTGCTATCAGTTTGGGTAGGGGAGGGGCGGAGAGTAAAGAAGGATACAAAAAGTCTATGCTTTCTATTCTCTGCGCTCCAGTCTTTGGAAATGATCCCACTGGGTCCGCTGATCAGTGTAAACAATAAAGTCTTTCTCTGTGCAAGAATTCTGGCGTCGATTGCTCTCTCGCCTACCCGAACTGCAGCGCAGAACCCCAGAATAGGCTACAGCCCTAGGAGGAAGGACTGAAAAGAGGTGGCCTTGTTTAGCTTTGAGCAAGGGCAGGCATGACCAAACTTCGGCCCTCCTGACGTTTTGGACCACAACTCCCAGAATTCTAAGCTTAGATTGCCAGTGACAAAGGACTGTGGGAGTTGTGGCCCCAAAACACCTGGAGGGCCGAAGTTTGGACATGCCTGAGCAAAGGGGACTGAGAGGAGATGGCGCAGCGCTGCTCAAAACCTTGAAAGGCAGTCCTACAGCTGAGGGGCAGCACCTGTTCTCCACCGTCCCCAACTGCAGGACACGGAATAATGGGCTCAAGTTGCCTTGCCAGCGAAGGGGGAGGGGGGTTGGTGCAGAAGGACCATGAGCTCCCCCCCCCATACCAAGGAAGAGGCAAATGGGCCGTCAACGGAGACATGACAAGACTGCAACACTGAGTAATCTCTTTTCTTTTTACTTGACCCAATTGGCTACACCCGGTGGACTTTTCCAAATCCTATCCCAATCCTCAAATGAAATGCACGGGGCTTTCTGCACCAACCCCCCCCTTCCCCCTTCACTGGCAAGGCAGGAGCCATTGGCCTCAATGAGCCACATTGAGAAGAGGTGTGAATGTGTGTAGGTGAGCCGTGAAATGTCTTTGGAAGTACTTCCTTCATTTCTAATACAGCCTACAACATCCAAGCTCCAAGCCTCGACTGCTGCTTTTACACGACCCCTAAAATCCACTGCAAAATGCTCGCAGATGTGGAGCATAACATTGTTTTCCCACCAGCAGCTTGAGCACAACCACACCCACTTAAGCACGCCCCAGTGCATTTTACAAGTACCTGGTCTGGAGGAGGTAAAATCCTTGTTGCTGTTTTAAAGCATTGCATGTCTGGCCCTCCTCTGCTCTTTGTTTGTTTTTGTTGGGTCCCCCCCCTTTTAACAGACAGGAATCCTGACGGGCTGGAACAATTACCTGCTGCCAATGGCAGGCGGAGGTGAGCCTGCATTTTTTTCTCTCTCCCCTCACCGCAGACAGAAGCAACAGAATCAGAGTGCAGGAGGTGGGAACACAGGAAGCAGAACAAAAACCATGTTGAAGGGATCTGCATTTAAGTTGCCAGTGGATTTTAGGGGTCGTGTAAAAGAAACTGCCTGGCTCCCCCAAATCTGGCCAAGGACCTTACATCTAAGAAATAACTCCTGGAAAATCCATCTTTTGCCATGTTGTAACCTGTTGTTACCACTCTGAGGGTTTTGGCCTTGAAATATTAGCAATGTTTTTTGTTATTTTTCTAGTAGCCTAAAGGTATCACCTGTTCTGTTCCACTTTTGTAAAAATATATATTGGATAATAGCAAGCATACTTACAAATGACGGAGCAAATGGGTCCAACTTTGTACCGCGTACCGTACAGGGAGGCCAGGGCATTCGCAGCAGCTTCTGCCACATCGTTCTAGCAAGAGATCGACCAAGAAGGAAAAAAGAAAACCACAGAGGAGCTGGAAGCCATTCATCTATATGCCCTATCTGCTCCCAAAGGATTGTTAAATGCTAAGCTTGATCGGTTGGCTTTCTGGTGGAGTTATTACAACCTCGCCTGCTGCCTCTAGTAAGTGTGGCTGGGAGGGACCTTTCTGGGATGCGGTGAGTGTCAGTCTATCCCGCACGAACCAATCGTCCGTTCCCTGTCTCTCTGAATTCAAAAAGAGCCCCGCCTTTCTGATCAGTGCTTTCCTCCTCTCTAAAGTCTGTGTTGCCGCTGAAAGCAGTCATGTGGGTCAGTTTGCTATTTGATCTGTTGAATTGCAAGTAATGAAGCTTTTTCTTCTTTTGAAAATATCTCTGAGTGAGTGAAGGGGAAAAAGCCAGATCAGGAATATATATACTTTAGAAGGGATATGGGTATAGTTAAAAGATGGATTGAAGATTATCTATAAAGGAGGAAAAATATATACAAGATATACAGTGGTGCCCTGAGATATGGGTGCCTCGTGACACAAAAAACTCATGATACGAAAGGGAAGTCCGTCCAGGGCCCAATGCACCCTGGGAATGGTAAACTTCCGCAAAAACTCGAGATACAAAAATGTCCTATGGAAAGCGCCGAGATACAAAAATCTGCGGAAGACTTCAATTCCCAGGGTGCATTGCAATCCACTTGGATCCGTGATACAAGAATTTTATGATACGCAGCGTCCCACAGATCAAATTAATTTTGTATCACAAGGTACAACTGTCATGTCACTAGGGTGAGGGAAGCACTGAGTTTTTTTATTACTATTTTTGTATGTAATCTGTGTAGATGGTATTATTATCTTATATTTTATAAATATACTGTATATAGTTATTTTTTATTTTTATTTTTAAACCACAAATGTCTCTGGGGAACTTATTGAGGCTATAAGTGCCAGTCAATGAGAAAAAGAGATGGGCTACTCTGGGTGAACCTGAAGCTATTCTACCTTGCATTTCTGCTGTGCATCTAGAGGAATTTAACAAAAAATGGCCTGGCAGCTCACTCTTCCGTATTTGAAAAGGATCAAGAATTCAGAGACCCCAGGATCTCTTAACTGACATCGTCCTCTGGTTTGTTTATATCAGTAGTTCTCAACCTGTGGGTCCCCAGATGTTCCTGGACTGCAACTCCCAGAAATCCCTTCCAGCACAGTGAGTGGTAGAGGCTTCTGGGAGATGCCGTCCAGGAGCATCTGGGGACCCACAGGATGAGAACCACTGGTTTATAGCCTAGCATGCAGAAACATAATGTACAGCTAACAGCACTTTTAAGAGGAAGCCCTAACCATTTCGGTGATCACTATTTCGCATCTCCAGTTACTTGCCCAGCTCTCTCAAATACTGTGGGGACAAAATGCGAATTTAATCTCCATTTATTTTAAGATGAATTAGGGGCCATGGACAGGGTCTGGGTTCACCAGGAAGTCTGTAATCCGTACATAAACATGACACTCACAATTCTCTGGGAACAAGGAATTACTTTCAAATTGAGGGCTGGAAGAGTCAGAACAGACAAAAGAAAATACTTTTTTCACCCAGCGTGTTGTTAGTCTGTGGAACTCCCTGCCACAGAATGTGGTGATGGCATCTAGCCTGGATGCCTTCAAAAGAGGATTGGACGGATTCCTGGAGGAAAAGTTCATCAGAGGTGATGAACCATGATGGAGATGTGTCATCTCCAGACTTAAAACCGGGGTACTTCAAGGAACAGATGCAGGGGAGTGGTATCAGGAGACAGATATCTAGTCTCATGCGCTCCCAGACGCATCTGGTGGGGTCACTGTGAGACAGAGGAAGCTGGACTAGATGGGCCATTGGCCTGATCCAGCATGGCTCTTCTTAGGTTCTTAAAAGAAAATATTTTTTCACCCAGCATGTTGTTAGTCTGTGGAACTCCCTGCCACAGGATGTGGTGATGGCATCTGGCCTGGATGCCTTCAAAAGGGGATTGGACAGATTCCTGGAGGAAAAGTCCATCACAGGTGACAAACCATGATGGGGAGATGTGTCATCTCCAGGCTTAAAACCGGGGTCCTTCAAGGGCCAGAGGCAAGGGAGTGGTATCAGGAGACAGATATCTGGTCTCCTGCGCTCCCAGACGCATCTGGTAGGGCCACTTGTGAGATACAGGAAGCTGGACTAGATGGTCCTTTGGCCTGATCCAGCAGGGCTCTTCTTATGTTCTTATGTTCTTTAGAATGGCCCCAATCTCAGGATGTGAAGGACCAGAAATTTTCCTCATCGTTTAAACAAGAGGACTTTGTCCCACCCTGGAGATCACCCTTGGGGATGGGGTGGGGTGGGGGATCCTGGATGGTTTAATCAAGAGTCAAACCAGATTGGATAGTACCATCATGGCCTCGGCTGCCAGTACCCCTTACCAGCTCTGCGTAATGGTTGATTTTGGTGCACTTGTATCCATAGGGAAACATCAGGAGTTGAGAGTAGCTGTGGATGCTAAGGAACGCCTTGACGTTGCCATGGCGTTTGATAAACTCCACAATCGACCTCACTTCCACTTCAGAGTTGGCGCTGGGTCCGTGGTAGGAATCTGAGCAAGGGTTGTCACTAGCTCCTGGTCCTGTTTCCGGGGGACGGGGTAAAGAGTCAAACGCCTCGGTCAAAACGCAAAAGGGAATGTCCCACCATCCCATCCTCTATGATGGAACACCCCAACGCCCCTGAATTTCTGCCTCCTCTCTGCTCAGGTGTGGTTTTGTGTTTGCCTCTACACATCCCCCCCCCTCCTGGTGCATGACTCTTTCCGTCTGAATCCCAAGAAGCATCAAATTATAGAAACGAAGTGCAAAGCGGTTATCATTTTGTGGTGTTTTGACTCATTCTCCTCCATCTACATTACAAAAAAGTGTCTCTTTCTGTATACCTAGACAAAAACAACTAGGTAGCCATGAAGATGGAAGAGTGAATGGTCTTCGCTTTTACCAACTATATAATCGAAAAATCTCAGCCTAGTCATTATCTTTGCAGTTTTGTCATTTCGCTGCTGTTCAAAAGAGTGGAATGTTTTCTTCCATTCCATAGGATTTCATCACAGGCAATATATTTCCTTGCCCTACTAACAGCAGAATTACCTATCTCTCTTTCTTTGAGGCTCAGGGACCAATTTCATGTGAGGCGCATGATGTTCTTGATTACGTTTCATTCATTTATTTCTTGAATTGTCTCCCATTTGCCCCCCCCCCCAAGAGCTCAAGATGGCATATATCATCTATCTCGCTTTTTATTGCCCGCATACCCTGTTAGGCATCTAAAAAATCCTCTCAACCCCATTGCCATGATCTGTTGGTTGCAGCCTCGTGAGGATGTAACCTAAACATTGGGAAATTTATTTTGGGGCATCTGCCGCTGGTTATCCATTAAACCCTGGCAAGAAAAGACCAGCCTGTACCTGGAAAGTTGGGTACTTTGTCCACCAGGACTAAGCAGCTGGCACCCCACTTGGACAACAGGAGATGCCGCCCTAGCTTCGCCTCCTCTTCCTTAACCATGCCATCCGAAGGAGTACTCGTAAGTACTTACGAGTACTCGTAAGCGGGCCTTCTCGGTGGTGGGGCCGTCCATTTGGAACAGCTTGCCGAGCGATTTACGGCAGGCTCCGTCGCTGGCGTTGTGGGAGAACAGGAGTTAATGGGTTAATGGTTTCATAAGCTAGTTTGCAGCAAGGTTTACCATGCCAAGGTGCCATACCAAAGAAGCTTAGGTCATGATGTACTCTGTGCATGCTCTAGGAATACAAGTGCTATTGTTTTACTTTATCTCTGGTTAGCCAATGATAAGGCGTCATTTAAGAAAGGCTTAAAGACTCTGCTTTTCAGGGACGCCTTCAATAATGACTAGGGTAGGGATACTTTTTTCCCCCTTTCTTTCTCCTCTTTCCTGGCTATTGTGATTGTTCCTGTCCTTAGCCGCCTTTTAGTTTTTAAATTTTTTTATGTGAACCACCCTGAGTTCTCGCTCAGGAAGTAGGAGCGGTATATAAATCTGAAAATAAATAAATAAATAAATCCAGTGTGGCAAAGTGTGGTTGTCTTCCGCCAGAACGCTCTAATAATGTGAGCCTGCACTCAGTTCTTGGAACATTCTCTCCGCTCTGTCCTTCGTCACCGGGTTCTTGTGACAATACATGGCAGAGGAGAGGCTGTGTATGCCCCCCTAAGTCCTTGGTGAAAGGGCAGGATAGAAACACGTTTAAGATCCAAATCTTACGGCCCTTTTGAATGTTAAGAATGAGCATGGAAAAAACTGATTGGCTGGCCAAATGAATCAATCTTATCATATTAACAGAAATGTACACAACAGCTAATAATAATAATAATAATAATAATAATAATAATAATAATAATAATAATAATAATAATAATAATAATAATAATAATAAAAGTCTTACAAATTGCAACTTTGTTAGAATCTCTGCCTCCTGACTTCCCAGCTGGTATGGAATGAGGTGAGTGGGCATTTTGATGCAACAGAATCTCTGCTCCTGACAGCACGAGTGAGTGGGCTAAAAAGCAACAGTAAGGACTAGGAACTTAGCCCTGACTGGACTCTGGCTTCTCCTATGGAGTGGAAAAGCAAGACAAGTGAGTAAAGTGGATAGAGGGAAGCTCTTCTCCCTCTCACAAAATACCAGAACTAGGGGACATCCACTGAGACTGAGGGTTGGGAGAGTGAGAACAGACAAAAGAAAATATATTTTTTTTTACCCAGCGCTTTGTTAGTCTGTGGAACTCCCTGCCACAGGAGGTGGTGATGGCATCTGGCCTGGATGCCTTCAAAAGGGGGTTGGACAGATTCCTGGAGGAAAAGTCCATCACAGGTTAGAAACCGTGATGGAGATGTGTCATCTCAGGCTTAAAACCAGGGTCCTTCAAGGGCCAGATGCAGGGGAGTGGTATCAGGAGACAGATATCTAGTCTCATGCGCTCCCAAACGCATCTGGTGGGGCCACTGTGAGATACAGGGAGCTGGACTAGATGGGCCTTTGGCCTGATCCAGCATGGCTCTTCTTAGGTTCTTATGTTCTTATGTTATGTTCAAGTGAAGAAACTGCTCTGAGAGCCTCAGCCAAGGGGGCATTCTACCTCCAAAGCCTGCGTCCCAGTTCCAGTTTGGATCGACTCCGATGCAGTTACTACCAGGAATCTTGGAACGGGTCTTTCGCCACATGCGATTCTGGAGGCAAGACACAAAAACAGTGTGGTTGCAGAAGGAGGGGAGCGCCTGGGAACGTGATCCAAGATCCCTGATCTCTAGTTGTACTGAATGAATCTGCCCCAGAGGTTATACATAACTAATTGTGAATAAAAGTTGTCTGTAACTACTTTAGGTGGAACTAAGTAATATTTCATATGCAACACAATTAATATTTGAAAAGTTACTTTTTTGGTGAACAAATAATGCTTTCTAGTGACTTTCAAATTTTACTTCTAACAACCACTTTTTGATTAGTTATTTTCAAGGTATTATTTTGCCATTCTCTTAATCATCCCTAAGCAGCAAGGGAAATATTGCTTGTTTCTGGTATAGTTGTGTAAATATTTTCAAGTACAGTATCAAAACTGGTCACCAGGGGGACCCAGTGAGTATTTCCTTGTATTTTCTGTGCTATAGATTGAAAATACAAGGGCTGATGCCTCGTTTGTGTGAATGGGCAACAGGCTGGCTGTTCCCAAACAATCAGGAAAACAAGGAATTCCTTTTTAAAATAATTCTGCAGGCTTTCAACTCCTTGTATCCACAAATTATACATTGGGATGTCTCTCTACATATTTTTGGTACCTGTGAGACCAGTGTTAAAATATTGATATCCTGTCACTTGACTTTTAGTGCAGTGTTATATTAAACGTAAAGTAGAAGCACAATATCTGCTGGACGTAGGTTTCAAACTTCCAACAGTTGCCGAAAAGTGTGGAAGTGTCTAATAATGCTATACATTGTATCGTCTCTGGCTCCATCTAGGGACCAGTTCTGATGATGAGTACACCTTGCAGTTATGTATAAACACCTATTTTTGAGCGTACTGTATTACATAATTTGCAGGCATTAGATAAATGAATCCACAGGTAATAATTCTGTGGATACAGAGGTCTCGCTGTATCTATAGTCTCTCTTTGGGCGTTTATACATGACCCCTAAACTCCGGGGCAAATGGCTCCCAGCTCCGGAGCTTAAAAATGTTTCCCCACCAGCTCCGGAGTTAACAGGAAATCAAGTGCGACCACGCCCACTTTAGCGCGTCCCAGCGCACCTTTCAAGTACCTGCTCTTTGGAGGTGAAAATTATTTGATCTGGTGTAACGATAGTGAGTGCGGGGCTCTCCTTGCTTCTGTTTGTTGTTTTTTGGCTCCCGCCCCTTTAAGAGCTACTTTTACAGAGACTGGAATGTTGCCGGCAGGAGCGAAAGGCAGAACGGAGGTGAGCGGCATGCTTTTCTTTCTCTTTTTCTCCCTCCCCTCACGCAGCCAGCAGCCAGGAAGTGCAAAGGGGTGGGGACACAGGAAGAGCGTCGAACCCCTAAGATCTCTGGTCCGAATTTAAGTGGCCAGCGGATCTTAGGGGTCGTGTGAAAAGGCTCTTTATTTGCAAGTTTTGTATATTTCACTTGCCATAAGCTGTCTTGTGCCTCTTGAGAGTGGGAGGGAAGGGATATGGTTTCTGAGAAACTTTCTCCATCATCATCATCATCATCATCATCATCATCATCATCATCATCATCATCATCATCATCATCATCATCATCATCATCATCATCATCATTTTAGGACTGCCAAGGGCTGGCAGCAATTAATTGTCTTCCTAGTTCGAAGAGTCAGGAGATTAGAACGCAAGTACCGTACTTACCTGCGTGTGGGTGAATACATATCCATCGGGATTGGCCACAACCAGCAGGTACACATCCATTGTGTTTAGCAGGGAGGTCACTGATGGGTCTTGCCCGTAGTCAGAAGCAATCTGGAGATGGCAGAAGAACAGTTCCAAGCGAGGTCAAAATTGCGGTAATTGGCCACAATTCTACTGTTGACTTACGCTGGGGTACAAGTCTTAGCAGTCAATTGCTGCTCATTAATGAGGTGCTTCTGGTAGCGTATAACCTGTCATATGAACGAGCACAAGCCAAAGTATGCAAATAACCAAGCGACATGTGATCTCCTCTATACGGATTTAAATCACCAGTAAGTTTCTGGCTATTGTCATGTTTATTCAACATTTCCTACAGTAGCTTTGTTTTTTTCCAATTTTTTAAAAAAAAATGTAAATAAGAAAACTGTTGTAAGATTTACAAGCATGGACATAAGTGAGAATATCAGTTTAGCAGTATCTCAGATTACTTCCAGGTGACGCCTGGGTCCTGTCATGTTTTGTCCCTGGCTCCCAGAGGATAACAGGATGTACGGGGACTCATATATTTGCCAACTTTATAGCAATCCCTTCTCGTAATGTCTGGAAAGAGGCCACACTTGGTCTGCATCTCAATATAGGCAAAAGTCTGGTCCATCGGACCCTTAAAAGAACATCTTAATTGGCTATACCAAATGCCCATCCCAAAGCTGGCACCACAGAGATGGCATACTTCGACTGAGTTCTCATCTTTGGAGATAACGTTTGTCATCACTCAGTGTTTCACTCCCTATTTAGAAACGGTGCTCCCCTAAGTCATACTGTACAATCTGATTGCCCAGCCTAACACAAGTTTTTGCCACTCTGCATTGTGCAACCCTTCCCTTGCTTTTTTTTTTTAAAAAAAGATCAGTCTTTGGTGAGCCACGGCTGACCTTTTTTGCAGTCCACAGAGCAGTGGCGTGGGTGACCCACTCCCGAGCATGGATCCCGGCATCAATCCAGATTGCAGGGCGATTGCTTCCTCCAGTACTGAACTACAGAACGAAACACAAGCTTGGGTAGTGGTGGTGGGGTGGGGATCACAGTTTATTTATGCATTAAAATTTTAGATCACCTTGTCACCAAATGGCACTCAGGATGGCAAAGATAAGAATCAGTTTTGAAGCAATGACCAAAACACAACAACACGTTTGTAGACAATGAATAGATTAAATCTAAATAATGCACTGCCCGTTGCAATGAAAATGTAGTTGCCTACAGAACAGGCAGACATTTACCCGAAAAACGATGTAAAAGGACCTCAATAAAGAGTTCAAGAAGCAATGAAGAAGGCCATTTATTGGGTCCCCTCCAAATGTGCTTAAGATGTTACCGTATTTTCCTGTTGATAAGATGCACCCCATGTATAAGATGCCCCTCCCCGCAATTTCCAGCCCGGAATAACAGTTTCTCTACTGTGTACTTCTCCCATTGACTTACTTCTGTGTATAAAAAAGGTAACGGTAAAGGTTCCCGCCATACATGTGTGCCAGTCGACTCTAGGGGCGGTACTCATCTCTATATTCAAGCCAAAGAGCCAGTGTTGTGCAAGTCCATGGCCACGTGGCCAACATGGCTGCAAGGAAACACCGTTTTACCTTCCCACTTTTTATGGCAGTATGAGAGGTGTCCTTGGAAAAGTCCCTCATGTTGGGAAAGACTGAGGGCAAAAGGAAAAGAGGACGGCAGAGAATGAGATGGTTGGACGGTGTCATCGTTGCAACCAATATGGATTTGACCAAACTCCGGGAGGCAGTGGAAGATCGGAAGACCTGGCGAGCTCTGGTCCATGGGGTCATGAAGAGTCGGACACGACTGAACGACTGAACAACAACAACAACCTATTTATCTACTTGCATTTACATGCTTTCAAACTGCTAGGTTGGCAGGAGCTGGGGTTAGCAGCAGGAGCTCGCTCTGCTGTGTGGCACCCGGGATTCGAACCGCCGAGCTGCTGACTTTGCAGCCGACAGTTTTCGGAGCCTTAGTCCGCTGAGCCACCATCTCAGACGCCAAGACAACCCTAAATTTTTAGTCTAACAGTTTTAATAAAAATATACAGCATGGTCTACATAAGTTTGAAGAGGCATTTGTCCAACTGGCAGAGGAACAGAGGCAGGCACAGAAAGAACGAAACTCGAGGACCGGGCAAGAAACAGAATACATCTGTCCCCGGTGCGGTAGAGACTGCCATTCCCGAATTGGTCTATTTAGTCACACTAGGTGTTGTTCTTAGGATCTCTACTCCAGGCATGATACTATAGTCTTTCGAGACTGAAGGATGCCAATGACTGTAGTCTTATACATGGAAAATGCAGTACTTTCACTGATTTGTGGCCTCAAACCAGCACTTTGCAAATGTTTCTGGAAAGAGTGTGACCCTATTTTGAGCAAAATGTACCCCATACCCACTCCCTAAGATAGTTTTCATGCTCCCCGGGGGTCCCCTGGGAAAAATAACGGGCCCAAACCTGGCTGGTTCCTTCTCCAGATGCCAGGTGAAACAGATGCTATCTGGAAGTGGGATGGGAAGGGTGGTATGCGAGACCAACCCACTCTCCTCCCCCCCCCCCAGATTTATGGTTTTATGCATGGTCTGGTATACTCAGTCTGCTAGGATTTCACGAGTGTCACGAGATCAGAGAAGAGCTACTGTTGTCAATTAAAAATAGTGAATGAACAAGAAACAGGGGGCAAAATTAAGAGTCACATATCACAAGGGAGGGGTGTGGAAAGGCTGGGTGCCATATGCATGCATTAGAGAAACTATTTTTAACGACATAGGGGCCAGTTAAGTGGCCAGTTGTGCTGATCACACTGTATTATTGTTCTGTCTATTCTATCTCTGTTTTTAATCTATTTTCCCTGTAACTGTTATATTATTTGATTTATTGTGGGGTTTTTTTTTTGTTTTTGAGCAAATTGTTTATTTGGATAATTTGTTGTACGCCGCCCAGAGTTCCCAAGGGAAATTCGGGTGGTTAATAAATGCAAAAACAAACAAATAAATAAATATCCTTCAAGGGTGTTTAGAATAAAAATGAATTATGAAACGCTCCAGAAGGAGTTCTCCAGGTTCGAAGCGCTGCAAAACGGGGTTCAATGGAAGCAAAGGCAAACAATACAGTACCTTGAGCACATAGAGAGGCCGGTTTTCGTAAGACTTTCCGATCTGTTGTTTGCTCACAATCTGAGAGTGTTCAGCTACAAGATCATCCATCACACGATAAATCTAAAATAAAACAGCGTTGTTTGTTTTTCAGCACGAACCCCAAAAACAGTTTGTTTTTCGGGGGGAGTCATGACAGTTTGTGGTGTGCAGGCATTCATGAATCATGAACCACCCTTTTTCTGGCTCGCACCCATCTCTACAAGCAAGTGCATGGAATTCGCTCTTTAGAGCCACCTTATCTGAAAGCGTTACAGGATTCTGGCCTGGATTATCAGCCAAAGTTGGGAAACGTTAATTGACTAAACAATGGTTTGGGGCTATGGTTTCAAACTACAGGAAAACAGATTCCATTTGAACATTAGGAAGAACTTCATGATGGTTAGAGCTGTTCGGCAGTGGCATCTGCTGCCACAAAGGAGGGTGGTGGAGTCTCCTTCTTTGGAGGTTTTTAAGCAGAGGCTGGATGGCCATCTGTCGGGAGTCCTCTGATGGGGGTTCCTGCATGGCAGGGGGTTGGACTAGATGGCCCTTGAGGTCTCTTCCAACTCTTGGGTTCTATGATTCTATGAACCCCCCAAGTATCTCATAGCATCATGGAGTTCTTTAAGTACAACCCCCTACAGACCGGGTGATTAAGGCCTGCAACCCCGAGAGAGGCTCAAAAAGAGAAAAGAAGAATAGCTCATGCCTTCTCGGCGGTAGCCCCCACATTGTGGAACGAAATTCAACTGGCTCCTTTAAAAGAGCCTTAAAAACCTGACTCTTCCAGCAGGCCTCCCCGGGATAGGTATACCCTCCTAGTTGCGGCTCTGTCTCAGGGCCTTTTCACACGACCCCTAAGATCCGCTGGCCACTTAAATTCGGACCAGAGATCTTAGGGGTTTGTTGCTGTTCCTGCGTTCCCACCCCCTCCGCACTCCTGGCTGCTGGCTGCGTGAGGGAGGGAGAAAAAAAGGAAGAAAAGAATGCCGCTCACCTCCGTTTTGCTGTCCCGGCACTGCATTCAGATCTCTTAAAGGGGCGGGGGGCAAAAAAAGAACAAACAGAAGCAAGGAGAGCCCGGCAGTCAGTATTGTTATATCCGCATCAGGAATTTTCACCTCCGGAGAGCAGGTACCTGAAAAGTGCGCTGGGCGCGCTTAGGTGGGCGTGGTCGCACTTAATTATCTGTAAACTCCGGAGCTGGTGGGGAAATAATTTTAAGCTCTGGAGCTGGGAGCCATTTGCCGCGGAGTTTAGGGGTCGTGTGAAAAGGCCCTAAAACTCCCTTTTCTACTTTTTACATTTTTATTTAGCTTACCTGTAATTTAACTTTATGTAAGTTTAATTGAAGTTATTGAATATGATTTTATAATGCCCTTTACGATTTATTTTGTGTTGAAATAGTGCAATGTGGTACCTTCTATAAAGGAATCAATTCGTTCCAAATGAAATTCTGTTAAGCAATTTTTCCTTTATACAAATTCCCCATACGAATGTATTGAAAACGGAGTAATCCCTAATCGTGACCATTTTTATATTGTACAGATTTGCCCCATAGGCGATTCTGTCAAGCAAGTTTCCCCTATCTCCGCAATTTTTTATGTTGTACAAATGTTAAGTTATACGGACCGTTTGTTATACGAGGATCCACTGTATTTGTTTCTTATTTAAGTTTATTATTTTGTAAGTTTGCTCTGTTTGATATCTGTTTTTGTTTAGTTTTGTTCTAAGCCGCCCAGAGTGGCCAGATGGCCAGATGGGTGGGACATAAGTTTATTAAATAATAAATATATAACCCCCTGCTAAGGGTGGGAATCCAAATCAAAGCAGGTCTGACTGGTATTTGTCCAGTTTTCTCTTAAAGGCCTCCAATGTTGGAGTGCTCACAACCTCCTGAGGTCATGGGTTCCATTGTCAAACTACTCTAACAGTCAGGAAAATTTTCTTGATATCTGGCTGAAATCTGGCTTGCTGTAGCTTGAGCTCAAGCCAACACGACCATGAAGCTAGACTGTCTAAAGGCAGAATCCTTCGAGTTCCTTGTGCTGGTACAAAATTGTTGTATTGTCGTGCAGGCTGGGGAACTGCCTGGATATTGTTGCACTGACTAGTAGACGGATTCTAGCCAACAACAGCAATACTTCCAAGCTCTTGTATTAGCAGGGCAGGTGGGATTCTGAGAGCTACTGGGTGCAATCAGAGGGCAATACAAGATTCCTTTCAATTGTATCAGAAAGGTCACTTCATTGTGTGTGGTTTCTTTTAAAGAGATCCCTGCCATGTGCGTGTAGTCTGATCTGCTTCAAAAACAGAGTCACTCTTCCACTGGACCAAAAGGTGCCGAAGATGGGCACAGAGTAAGTTCGATCTGGCTTGTGGTTTCCCACACATCAGTGGTTCCCAACCTTCCTAATGCTGCGACCCTCATGTTGTGGGGACCCCCTTGCCCTGCTCAGAAGAGGCCACCAGCCCCCTTTGGCAGGCCACTGCCCCAGGGGCCATAGAGCCTTTGTACACGACCCCTAAACTCCGCCGCAAATGGCTCCCAGCTCCGGAGCTTACAATTGTTTCCCCACCAGCTCCGGAGTTTGCAGAAAATTAAGTGCGACCACGCCCACCTAAGCACGTCCCAGCGCACTTTTCAGGTACCTGCTCTCTGGAGGTGAAAATTCCTGATGCGGATATAATGTAGTGACTGCCCGGCTCTCCTTGCTTCTGTTTGTTGTTGTTTTTGCCTCCCGCCCCTTTAAGAGAAGGAATCAGGACGACGACGAGGCTCTGGGCGTCTTTGGAGGTGAGCCTGCATTTTTTCCTCTCTTTTTTTCTCCCTCCCCTCACGCAGACAGGAGCAAGGAAGTGCGGAGGGGTGGGGATGTAGGAAGAGCAACGAACCCCCAAGATCTCTGGTCCAAATTTAAGTGGCCAGCGGATCTTAGCAGTCGTGTGAAAAGGCCCATAGAGAACTTCCCTCTACAGCAGGCATGTCCAAACTTCAGCCCTCCAGATGTTTTGGACCACAACTCCCAGAATTCCAAGCCTGTATTTCCAATGGCAAAGGACTGTGGGAGTTGTGGTCCAAAACATTTGGAGGGCCAAAGTTTGGACAAGCCTGCTCTTCAGGCACCTTCAGCCAATCGCAGCCTCCGGTGCCATGGACTGACATCCCCTCCAACCTATCAAGCTGTAACTCACTCCCCCCCACCTTCCTCCTCCTTCTACTCCTCCTCCAGACCTAAGTCATTCGTGCCTTTTTCTTCACTGGCTTATATCGACCCCCTATGAGATGGTCATTCGACCTCCCAACCCCAAGCCTGGGAACCACTGCCGTATGTGGTGTGGTCGCTGAAAAATAGTAACAACCAATTGTGGTCACATGTGGTCCCACATGCAAGCTCTGTTACCACATGTCGTTCATGAAATTAATTTTCGCGAGATTGAGGGGGGGGGCTCAGCACCCCATCCAGAACGATCCACAGATAATCATTCCTTCCCAATGGGGGCAGAAGTAAGAGGGTGAACCTTGGACCTACTTACGGATTCTAAGGAGTGATAAGCCCCATAGTTGAAACTCCGGCTCCCACGCTCCTTCCGCTCGTTGAGGTTCATCTCCCGGGTTTCTTCATCGATCAAAGCCTAAGAGGAGAACATCTTTCAGCCCAAGGGGAATTGTGTTTTCTCTGTGTGTGTTTGTCTGAATGAAAGAAACAAGTCCCTCCCTCGTGACCTTGAAGCTCCACCACACGTGGGACCTCAGGTTCCGTCTGCAACTCTGAAACCACCACTACTACCATGGAAAGGGTAAAGGTCTACAAATCTGCCCAGTGAGGATTGCGCATGCTTAGAATGCACATCTCTGTATCTGCGGGACCTGAAGCTACGGATTCACTGATCTACTGTCTGAAAAATAATAAAAAATATTAGAAGAAGAAAAAAATCCTAGAAACATGTATTTCTAAAGATGAAGTTACCAGAACTGGCCATGTGAGGGAGACAGAGACCATGCTGCGTATAGAGTTTGATATTAAAATAGCATTCACTGTAATCCACGTTTTGCAGTATTCATGCGGGGAGAGCTGAACCCCTCTGCATTTGGGAATACGACTGTACTTGGAGGGGGGGGATCCAGAAACTAGGGGAAGCTAGGGAAGGAATAACAGTAGGAAGATATGACTAACTGGAACAGAGAACAGGAACACTCCGTGTGAGAATAGTCCCATGAAATGGAGGATGGGCGCGTTTACCTTTACCTCTTGTCTCCAAGAGAACTTATCAATGGCAAGAAGTAGTAAAATTACTAGATAACTGATATGTTACCCTGTTTCCCCGAAAATAAGACATCCCCTGAAAATAAGACCTATTTACAGTTTTGCTCCACACTGAAATATAAGGCATCCCCCAAAAATAAGGCCTCCCCATAATAAGATAACAATAAATGTGTACCGTATTTTTCTTCATGGAAAAATAAGACATCCCCTGAAAATAAGACCTAGCGCATCTTTGGGAGCAAAAATTAATATAAGACACTGTCTTATTTTCGGGGAAACATGGTATTATATTCTGCTATGCATGATCTTTGACTTGATAGATTCAATGCAACCTATTGCGATTCTTTTATTTTTATTTTTATTTTCTTTAACGGTCCTTTCCCCCTTCCCTTTTCCCTTAAAATTAATAAAACCTTTAAAAAGAGAGAACACTACATCTCTTCAACAACCACAAAGGTGCCGAAGCCCCGTCCTCTGTTTCATGAGGCGAACTTGGCTCTGCACTGCACCATTTTGTTGCAAGGTACAAATTTTCCTCAATCATATCGTGACGGGATTGCCCAGGCTGGAGATTTTTGACAATCCTCGGTGCCAGGCTCAAAATCTGCTTTCAAATTGTATGAGAACGAGAATGCACGAGCTTCGGATTCCATGGGTCTTTGGGGAATTTGTAGCGTCCTCTAACTCTGAGCCTGCAAAGTCCAAGGGCATTTATACACGACCCCTAAACTCCGGGGCAAATGGCTCCCAGCTCCGGAGATTAAAAATGTTTACCCACCAGCTCCGGAGTTAACAGGAAATTAAGTGCGACCCCGCCCACTTTAGCGCATCCCAGCGCACCTTTCAGGTACCTGCTCTTTGGAGGTGAAAAATATTTGATGCGGTGTAAGGATAGTGAGTGCGGGGCTCTCCTGGCTTCTGTTTGTTCTTTTTTTGCGCCCTGCCCCTTTAAGAGATCTAAATGCTGCCGGGAACAGAACGGAGGTAAGCCGGCATTCTTTTCTTTCTTTTTCTCCCTCCCTCGGGCAGCCAGCAACCAGGAAGTGTGGGGGGGTGGGACAAGATCCTAAGATCTCCGAATTTAAGTGGCCAGCGGATCTTAGGGGTCGTGTAAAAAGGCCCCAAAATCAGGGGTCATCATCATCATCCCCACCACCATCGCAGAGGAATGCCACTCTTCCCCTGTGCATCCTGAACCTAGGTGTAGCCCTGCTAAAGCAAATCCCACGGAGACGTCGACCTGGTTGTGCTGCCCTACCTGGACATCTTCAATCAGGACACAGTATTTTATCTGATGGGATTCCAGGAAGGTTTTGACGTCCTGGAGGCAAACAGAAGGCACTTGAACGTCCGCCGGTTCATTCGGGTACGAAGGGAACCTCCAGAAATCGAGCTGGCAAGCGGAGAAAGCAAAGAAGCATTCAGGGTTCATTGGAAGCAAAACCTGACTTCCCAGGAGACCTGGGGGGGGGGCTGAGAAGATGCCCACGCTCTTTTCCCATCCCTCCACAAATGCAATTTATTCCTGTCCTGGATGGGGTTGCACTCCCCCTAAGGGACAGGGTCCACAACTTGGGGGTACTCCTGGACCCCGGTCTAACTCTGGAAGCCCAGATGGACTCGGTGGCCAGGGGTGCCTTTCTTCAGCTGCGAAAAATATACCAGCTCCATCCCTACCTAGACGAGCAGAGCCTCATGACAGTTACACATGCACTGGTAACATCCCGTATTGATTACTGCAATGCGCTTTACGTGGGGCTGCCTTTGAAGATGGTTCGGCGATTGCAACTGGTTCAGAATCGTGCGGCGCGGCTGGTAAGCGGTGGGGCCGCCAGGGATCACATCACACCGATTCTACGTAGCCTATATTGGTTGCCAGTTGCTGCCCGAGCCCAATTCAAAGTGCTTGTTTTGACATATAAAGCCCTAAATGGCTTAGGATCTAGATACCTGAAGGACTGCCTCCTTCCATACGAACCTACCCGGCAATTAAGATCGAGCCAGGGGGCCCTCTTGAAAGAGCCATCCCTCAAGGAGGTGAGAGGGATGGCTTGCAGACATAGGGCCTTCTCGGCAGCTGCCCCCAAGCTATGGAATGCCCTCCCAAGTGAGATCCGCCTGGCGCCAACACTGATGACATTTTGGCGCCAGGTAAAAACCTTCCTGTTCCAGAAGTTTTTTAATTGATACAATTTAGATTGTGGGTCTTCTGATGGCAATTTTAGTGTGATGATTTTAGTATAAGGTTTTTATTATTGTTTTAATTATTTATTGTTGTTTGATGTTTTTAACTGTTTTAATTCTTTGATGGCAAGGCGCCCAGAGACCTTTGGGTCGTGGGCGGCATATCAGTTGTAAAAATAAATAAATAAATAAATAAATAAATAAATAAATAAATAAATAAATAAATAATTTTAATCCCCCTCCCAAAAAAAGAAAGAAAGAAAGAAAGAAAAGGAAAAGAAAAAAACACACACAGAAAACTTTTTTAAAATGCAAAGTACAGAATAGGACTTAGGGACTGGGGTTGATCCCATTCCATTCCATTCACAGTCCTTCACAGGCAAAAATCAAAGAACAACAAAACAAAACACACAAAACAGGTGGCACCTTAAAGACTAACTTTCATATTTTAATGTAACGTTTCGTGGACACATCCACTTCTTCTTCCCACCACCTCTACTAATCAACTCTCCCTCCTCCTCTCCCCCCTCCCCTACCCCCCCCCCAAAAAAAAATCTCTATATACTACAGCCAATGAATATCTGGTATGAAATTTATATCCCATCACATATTATATTGCACATCTCATTTTGTTGCTATATGTCTGAAGAAGGGGACATGTCCATGAAATGTTACATTAAAATATGAAAGAGAGTCTTTAAGGTGCCACATGGTTTTTTTTTGTCTTTTGTTCTGTTTTGTTTTGTTTTTCTTTGATTTTTGTCTGAAATTCTTGAAAAGACTAACAAGGCTACCCTCTCTGAAACGGTCCATCACATTCATCTTGGTTGTGTACAGCTTTTTTCACATGGAAAAATTGGGGGTGGGATCAGGTGGGGGGCCTCTAAAGCCATAAAGTCTAACCTCCTGTTCACGGCATATCATAGCAGACCACACAGACTCTGGCCCAATTTCCTCTTGAATGCCTCCAGGATTAGATTGCACCTCACCTCCTGAGGCCATGGGTTCCATTGTTGTACTGCTCTAACAGTTAGGAAGTTTTCCTAAAACTTAGCTTAAATCTGCAATTGCAATAGCAGTGACAAACCTAGGCAATGAGCAATAAAAATAAAAATAAAAATAGCAATGACAAACCTAGGCAATGAGCAATAGCAATGGCAAACCTAGGCAGCATCCTAAAGAACGGAGACATCACTTTGCCAACTAAGGTCCGGATAGTCAAAGCTATGGTTTTCCCAGTAGTGATGTATAGAAGTGAGAGCTGAACTATGGCTGATTGCCACAGAATCGATGCTTTTGAGCTGTGGTGCTGGAGGAGAGTCTTGAGAGTCCCCTGGACTGCAAGGAGATCCAACCTATCCATCCTGAAAGAAATCAGCCCCGAATGTTCACTGGAAGGATAGATTTTGAAGTTGAGGCTGCAGTGCTTTGGCCACCTCATGAGGGGAGAGGACTCCTTGGAAAAGTCCCTGATGTTGGGAAAGATCGAAGGCAAAAGGAAAAGAGGAGGGCAGAGAATGAGATGGTTGGATGGTATCATCGATGCAACCAAGATGGATTTGACCAAACTCCGGGAGGCAGTGGAAGATAGGAAGGCCTGGCGAGCTCTGGTCCATGGGGTCACGAAGAATCGGACATGACTGAGCAACTGAACAACAACAACAAAAGCTTAAATCTGGCTTCCTGTCGTTTGAGCCCAAAGGAGGGGTCATTCTCCTCATGGGCCACATAATCTACCTGCCCTGCTTTTAGGATCCTGGCCTCTTCACAGACACACCCACCCATCCACATCCTCCCTGTTTAGTCAGTGAAGAATAAAATATCCCACACTGTGCTTTTTCTGGTGCACCCGCACAACCAGTTAGTAAAGAGCAACTGTGCAAGATGTAGGCCTGGCTTTCAAAATGAGCTGTTGTCTCAAGGGTATTAATTCACGCCAGGAAGACATAATTAACAAACCGCCACCCACGAAAGAACGCACCTGCAAAGGCTCCCTCGCTCGGAGTTGTTTCAGGAGGTGGACTTGCGCCTCATTGCACGGCTCAGCTCGGAGGACTTGGTCGCTACAACAACGAGAGATTATTAACACCACTGTTTTGACTACATCGCCTGTCTGCTGTGTAGTCAGCATCCGTCGCCTTGGGGCTCCCCTTTGGCCCAGACGTTCCAGGTCAGATGGAATGACTTGTATTCCTTTAAGACAGCCATGCTAAGAGATGCACACATGGTTTCCGTGACCACTCTAATAAGAAAACCACCATGTCCTGTGCCCAAACATTGTAATGTGAGGGATAACAAAACAACAATAGGAAATTTGCAACTCTTGTAGGGTTTTTGAAAAGGAGATTGTAAGATAGAACACTGAAAGGCTGCCATGAAAAGTGTTTATGTGACTATTGTCAGACTGGAAGAAGAAGAAGAAGAAGAAGAAGAAGAAGAAGAAGAAGAAGAAGAAGAAGAAGAAGAAGAAGAAGAAGAAGAAGAAGAAGAAGAAGATTTATATTTCACCCATCTGACCATCTGGCCACTCTTTAGATCTATTTGAAATGGTCACACATAGAAATTGTACATTTTTGCAGACGGGCACCACTTTCTTTGCTTGATCTTGGAATTCCAAAGACCAGTGGAGAACTTTTCCATCAAGAGGTAAAGGACGGGAAAGGAAAGTATATAGATCTGATTTTTCTAGACCAGCAGTTCTTAACCTGTGGGTCCCCAGATGTTCCTGGACTGCAACTCCCAGAAATCCTGGCCAGCTCACTCAGCTAGTGATGAAGACTTCTGGGAGTTGCAGTCCAGGAACATCTGGAGACCTGCTGATTGAGAACCACTGTTCTAGACAGGCTGTTTTCTGCAGGAAGGTCAACCTATCCGAACAAGGGCATTTGCCTCAAGAGATCCAGCCTCTTCTATTGAATTGGGTGTTCAAAAGAGCTTCAGGATTCCAAAGGACACGTGAAGCCTCTGTACTTTCTTACACAGAATACCCCACACATTTTTTCGCCCAAGAGCACAACGTGGCATACTTTGCTTTCTTTCATATAATCATAAAATCATGAAGTTGGAAGGGGCTTCCAAGGCCATCAAGTCCAACCCCCTGCTCAAGGCAGGAATCCAAATCAAAAGATATGTATCATTTTCCAGGTGGTTGTCTAAATTTCTCTTGAATGCCTCCAGCGTTGGAACACTCGCCACTTCCTGTCATAACTGGTTCCACTGTTGTACTGCTCTAACAGTTAAGAAGTTTTTCCTGATATTCAGCTGAAATCTGGAGCCCTGAAACTTGAGCCCATTGCTACATGTCCTGTACTCAGGGATGGTCAAGAACAATAGACTTTTTGCGGTAGATCAAAGTTGTTACCAGTTTCTACAGATTATTTTTGAGTCCGTGCTTGGTTCGGAACCAGTGTCCAATTAATAAACTGAAATAAAACAAGGAAGTGCAAACACTGAACTGTTTAAGTTTGATTTATTGACACAAAGTCAAAAGTAACAGCCAGTGGTCACACTCTGGATGGTGTGAATGAGCCCTGATCATTTGATCAACATCAAGTTCAAGGTTTCCCTCAATCTGCATTGGTGGGTGATTGTTCACAATTGTCCAGATGATCCAATCTCCTGTGCCTTTAAGCTGCTGATGGTCCAAATCCTTGAGTCAATGTTCCATAGGTTGGTATCCTATTGTTCAACTGGGACCAGTCTGGCTGAGATAGGGAATGTGGAACTTCAGACAATGGGACAACCTCCTGTCCCTCAAACACAGTTTACCCTGGGGGTAATCCTCTCATCCAGGTGTTCTGCCACTTCCTGGAGTCAAACACTTCCAGTTAATTTACATTCCTAATATATTCAAGTTCCTATAATTTATCTAGCTGGAATAAATGGTTTGGAGCCTGATTTCTCATGGTATCTAAGTTATGGACAAGGCTAGGATGCAGGTCAAAATCGGTCACATCTCTGCTGATTCAGTAAGCATTTTGACCTGGATCTCACAATTCCAGCCTCTCACCCAGAGATGGGCAAAAGTATGGTTTTGTGGACATTAATTATCATCGTCTTAGAACAATTGAGCTGGAAGGATCCCTGTGGATCACCAAGTCACTGAGTTGGGGAGGCCCAGTGGGGAATTGAACACCTAACCACTAACTCCACATCCAGAGACCTCAACCATGGAGCTATCTAGTTCCTTGATGGACTGCAACCTGGATGTTTTCTTCCCATTGGCTTATGTTGGCTAAACCTGATGGGAGTTGCTGGCCAAGAACATCTGGAAGGCCATGCTTTGCTAACCCATCTTCTAACTGCTATCCAGCTCATTTCTAAGTAAGAAGAACAAAGGGCCTTTTTACACGACCCCTAAGATCCGCTGGCCACTTAAATTTGGACCAGAGATCTTAGGGGTTCCTCGCTCTTCCTCTGTTCCCACCCCCCTCCGCACTTCCTGGTTGCTGGCTGCGTGAGGGAGGGAGAAAAAAGAAAGAAAAGAATTCCGGTTTACCTCCGTTTTTCCCCCCCGGCAGCATTCAGATCTCTTAAAGGGGCGGGGCGCAAAAAAAAAAGAACAAACAGAAGCCAGGAGAGCCCCACACTCACTATCCTTACACCGGATCAAAAATTTGTCATATCCAAAAAGCAGGTACAAGAAAACTGCTGTTTGGTCGCGCTAAAGTGGGCGGGATCGCACTTAATTGTCTGCAAAGTCTGGAGCTGGTGGGTAAACATTTTTAAGGTCCGGACCTTGCAGCCATTTGTGGCGGAGCTTAGGAGTCGTGTATAAATGCCCAAAGTTCTGGTTTCAAATATTGCTTCATCTACAAAATCACTAGGTAATCACTAGGAGGACCAATATCCTATAGATTGCAATTTAGGGTTACAGCACTAAGTCAGAATTTGACTTGATGGCACACCATTTTTTTAAAAGCTGGCGGGAGAGCTCCATGGGTTAAATGTCTGGCTTGAGGCTCAGAGGATGGGAGTTCAATTCCCCACTGCCCACTTGTTGGGAGAAAGATCAGGTATCAAAATAAACAAAGAAGCAGTTGAAAGCTCACCCAGCAAAGGTTTCCAGACCTGAGGTAACTCTGACGAGGGCTCCAAGAAGCAAAATCAGCCACATATTGAAAAGCTGTCCAAACCCAGGAAGCCTCTGGCCTAGAAGGTTGCTATATGTACGCATCTCGGTGTTGTCATGACCTCCTTTTTGTGTTCTTTTCCAGAGAGCTTCCATCTGTTTGAATTCCCATGTAGGTCGAAAAGTTCAAGGCATCAGAGCAGATAAGGGAGTCTCCTTCCCTAGGAGGGTGTTTCTTGCTGTCATGTAAAGATAATTATATGGTAGAGGAGTTTGATCAGCAAAGTCAACAAACACGACTCAGGTTTTTAAAAAAACAATGTTCTCAATCTGCCTGCATTTTTTAAAATGCCCAGGCCATTTGGGAGAAGTCTGTCCTTCCTCCATCAGGTGAAGACACCATTTTGGATTTCTCAAGCACTTGAGAAATCATGACGTTTGTCCTTTGCAATGCCTTTCTCTCACCACCCGCTGCACCGCCAACAAGGATGTTGGCAGGTTTGGGGGTTCAAGTCCCAAGTCCGAGTCCTGGTGATTGACACCAAGTCCAAGTCTGAGTCTTTGATATCAAAGCACCTAATCCAAATCCTTATTAAAAACAACCTCCCCCGCCCCACAAAAAGGGTAGGGGTGGGTGGGCTCTGAGTTGCAAGTTGAGTTCGAGTTATTGATGATGATGATGATGATGATGATGATGATGATGATGATGATGATGATGATGATGATGATAGGCTTGAGTTGCCAGTGTGACTTAAGTCCAGTTTGACAGGGAGTCGCCCAACTGGAGCCCCCATCCCTGGTTGACACCAGGGAGCACCAAACACTTTGCTGTACCTGTTCGTTGGCTTGATGTAGCTTAACTCACCCTTTTATTTTGGAATTAATTTCTGGCTACTTTTTCAGTCCCTGTTTATTTGTAGAGCTGAAAGTTCTAAAAGTAAAAGAATTCGGAGAGTTGGAACACCCCTTTCCCAAACTATTTTTCATATTTCCTCCTGCCCCTGCTATTTCCCCCCCGCCTTTAATTTTATTTTCTGGAGGCGAGGTAAGTGGAGGTGAAGGAGGTTGGTAGCCAGCCTCAACAGTTGAGATGGCACCCAGAGAGAGAAAGACACACGCGCGCACACACACACAGAGGTGTCAAGGGAAGGGCTGATCCAGGTGTAGATGAGTCAACTGTAGTTTTCCATTTGGACATGGAAATGTTTCCATTGCACATACAGTGATTCATCGGCTCTTTTATCAGCCAATGGAGAGAGTATGGGAGAGAAGCCACTCTACCTCTTGGACTTTGCTTCTCAGTCACTTGGATTAATCAGGGCTGGGATGTAGCATGTCATGAAAAGACCACGATGTAGACACCCGGCAAGTCTCTCTGGGGAAGGAACCAGGACAATTGGACTTCTATTCTTGTGAGATCGAAATGTTTCACTGCTCATCCAAGGAGCCTCTTCAGCCTGAGAAAAGCTGGTGGGAGGCTTCCAATGTATAGTTCACCTTGGTTTCACACCGCCCTGGTCAGAATAGGCTCAACTCCCAGAAAACCTCTCCTGGATGACTGAGAATCTCCACAGACACTCGGGGGAAGGCGTTCCACGGACAGGGTGCCACCACTGAAAAGAGCCTGTCCCTCCTAGTAACTCGCCTTTCGTCAATGGGCAGGGGCAGCAGAGGGAGGGGCTCAGGTGAAAGTAGGGTAGGGTAGACAAATATGGGAAGGAACACTCTCTCTAGTAACCTTAAGTGGGGAAAAGTGACACCTCCAGAGGCGATTCAGCTGCCTTTCCTTTCCTCTGGACAAGCAGGACAAGCCAGTGACAAGGGAGTATGAAGGTCTTTTGTGATATACAGCCTCAGTTTGGCTTCTTGTAACTTCAACTCATGGTTGTATATCCTGTACTTTGGGATGATTGAGAAGAAATCCTGCCCCTCCTCTGTAGGGCAGCCCTTTGGGTATTTAAGAACATCAGAAGAGCCCTGCTGGATCAGGCCAATGGTCCATCTGGTCCAGCTTTGTGTGGCCCCACAGTGGCCCCACCGGATGTGTCTGGGAGCGCACAAGACTAGATCTCTGTCTCCTGATACCACTCCCTTGCATCTGGCCCTTGAAGTACCCTGGTTTTAAGCCTGGAAGATGACACATCTCCATCATGGTTTGTCACCTGGGATGGACTTTCCCCCAGGAATCTGTCCAATCCCCTTTTGATGGCATCCAGGCCAGGTGCCATCCCCACCTCCTGTGGCAGGGAGTTCCACAGGCTAACAACACGCTGGGTTAAAAAAAAATATTTTCTTTTGTCTGTCCTCACTCTCCCAACCCTCAATTTGAGTGGATTTGAAAAATGCTCTCCAAATTCCCCATCATCTTCTTTGCTCCAGGCTAAACGTGCCCAGTTATTTCAGCCTCATTATCCTTGTTGCCCATCCTTGTTCCAAGTTGTTTAGTGCTCGTGGGATATACAGCTTAGAATGTTGGGCTGGGATTTGGGAAATCCTGATTTGAGGCCACCCCGGGGAGCTAAAAAAATCGGTCCTTCTCTCTCAATCTGACCTACACTGCAGGGTTGTCCTTAAAGGCAAAGAGGAATAGGGGAGAACAGTGTATGCTGCCTTCAGCTCACTGAAGCCCAGATATAAATGCAACTACTGTGTACAATAGGACCCCCCCACTATCCACGGGGATGGGGTCAGTTCCAGGCCTGTCTCCAACAGATACTGGAAAATGTGGATGATAGCAAACACTATACATAGCAAGGTCTCTGACTCTCTCTAGTGGCCAGTTCTGGTTACTTCGCCTTCAGAATACTGTATTTCTAGGATTTTTGTTTTTATTTATTTTTTAATGTTTTTCAGACTGCGATAAAAAAGCAAAGCAAAGTGTTCTGCTTATATACCGCCCCATACCACTACAAGTAGTCTCTGGGCGGTTTACAATTTTTAATTACAGTGTGCAGGCTACACATAAGTGAATCAGTGGGTAAAGATGCTGCGGACGAGGGGGTCCTTCTGCATGTATGAATTATAAACACTCAACCATTATAATTAAAAACATCTGGACTCAGAGCAAGAAAAACATGTAATGATTAGCTCAGGAAAGCACAATTTTAACTCCACCAGCTTCCCCCGGCCATGCATTTACAACAGCTGTCAGTGGGAAAAACAGTGCAGTCATTGAAAAGGGATCTTTGTGTGGAGCTAAATCTCCATCTCTCCTGCCGCGTCCCAACAGACTGCTCCAAAAGAGGTTGAGGAAAAAGTGGGGCAGGCGGTGCTTGCCCCCCAAAGTTCTTCTCTCCTCCCTACTTCCTTTTCTCTTGGGGCCAGTTCCTGATCAAAGACGTTCTTAGCCAGCCATTCTCTTGTCCTCCTGGCATTGCAGCGGGGGCAATTTGGTTTCCTCGGCCAGAAGGAAGGGTCCATTTGCCACTGTTGGTTATTCCTCCTTTTGCAGCCGGAGAGGCTGGTACTGGTACTGTTCTTTTTCGAGCTCCCGCTGGAAAAGGACACCTGTGAAATGAAGGTGCCCAGGCCGGAAGAAGTGTTGCCCCTAGTTTTTTGTCTGGTCTTGGATTGGCACTTGTTCAGTTGCTTCCTGATGGGAGGAGAGCTTAAGGGAGGTTTGGGACATGCTTTTTCTTTCCCTCCGGAAGTCTTCCTGAAGGGACCACAGATGCTAAACTTGCAGTAACATATGCAGCCACAAGGGGGATCTAGCAACAGGAAAGACGGTGTTTAGTTTTTGAGTGGAATTGTAGACAAGAGCCATTAGCAGGCACATTTTCCATAGGAAGGAAGGAAGGAAGGAAGGAAGGAAGGAGGAAGGAAGGAAGGAAGGAAGGAAGGGAAGGAAGGAAGGAAGGAAGGAAATATGTGCACACTATCCAAAGACAAGACTTTGTGACATCTACATTAGATTACTAAAACCTCAAGCATACAGTAGCGGGTAGTATTCAACTGTACAGGCTTCTTCCTACAGCTTGGAATTATGGTGCAGGGATGTTGTTCTTATGTGCCATCACATTGGAAATGACTTATAATGACACTAGTAAGGCTTTCAAGGTAATTTATTCTCAAAGGCTTTCACGGCCAGGATCTAATAGTTAGTTGTAAGCTTGAAAAACTCACAACTTTCAAGATAACTGAAGACATTTAAGGAGTAGTTTATCAGTTGCTCCCCTCCCCCAGGTCTCCATCATGAATGGGGATTCAAACCTAGGTCTCTTAATCCCTGGCCTAGTCCATCACTCTGTCCACCACAGCACACTAGGTAGCCCAGAAAACCTATAAATATTCAAACATATGTGAACAGATACAGGTTCCTCCTTTAAAGCCAATTCTAACATGAGGGCTGCAGAAGCTATCCTGGGATGGTAAGGGTCTGGCAGCATGGATTAGATCAGTGGTTCTCAACCTGTGGGCCCCCAGATGTTCCTGGACTGCAACTCCCAGAAACCCCTTCCAGCACAGTGAGTAGTGGTGGCTTCTGGGAGTTGCAGTCCAGGAACATCTGGGGACCCACAGGTTGAGAACCACTGGCTTAGATTGTCCCTTCCTATTTTGTTCAGCAGGAGTTACTGAGTGACTGGCCACGGATTTTGGAACCTCTTCTGTGTCGCCTCCACCGTGCAAGGCCTAGCCTAAAAAGAGTCCTGTTTGTGATATTTTGTGGTCTAATAAAAAGCATTGCCCAGCCTTGCCTCAGGTTTAAATAACGAGGAAATTTGGGTCCACTGAAAGGCGTCTTAGCTGTAACAACTGTGATCAATGCCTCTGCATGTATAGAGGATGTAATTTTTCTCATTCAGGAAGCCATAAGACCCTGTAAACCTGTTCTGATCTTCTGATGAACCCATGAATCAATGATCTCTAAAGGGTTCCATCTTTAATACCCCTCTTTGCTTCGTTCAGACTAAAAACCAGGGCTTTTTAAATTGAATCAATCCATCTCAAGGTAGGTCTTCTGCCTTCCTACTGGCTTTCCACTGCATTATTGCAGTGCATTATTGTCTTTTCTGTTAGTCTTATTTTTCAAACATATATTCAAAGAACAAGAGCTTCAACATAGTTGTGGGGTTCCTTGATCAAGTCCGACCACAGTGTCGCTGCAGGGTACCTTCCCACATAAGCAGGGACCTTTCCCATTCAGACACATCAGTGGTTACATCTGGAAGGCACTGGTGATGGAGAAGAGGCATAATATGCCTGGTTAGATTAAAATATATTATTTGTATTACGATGGTCACTGTGTTGTCTGAAATGCATTGGTTTGGCAAGTTTGTGATTGGAAGGGTTGACTGAAATGAGTTGTGGAAGGCAATGATTTGAATTTGGATTTCTGCATTGAGTTAGATTCAATGGTCTTACATGCCTTGGTCATTCCCTCCAAGTACATTAACAAACTTGAATTTCTTCCGCTAGCGTTGTCACAAAGCCCTGGGTTGAGCAATACCTTAACCAGATCACTATCAAGCTGCAAATGAGGCAGGTTCCTGCTATCTCCTTAACTCACACTGAGGCTTAGGGGTATTAAGGTATTAAGCATGAAGTCACAAACCATGATAGCAGCTGTCATTCCTGAAGCCAGACGGCAAGCAAGACAAGGTTGGCAGATTCAGTGAAAAAAAAAGGGATTAAAATATCCGTCTGCGGTCTCTCCCCAATTGTAGATAACCCAATGTACAATTAACATTACCTTGCAAAAGAATCTGTTTTGTGACTTTTCAGGAGAACGTGTAGAAACAACAACTGAGTAGTTACACACACACACACACACACACACACACACACACACACACACACACACACACACACACACACACACACACACACACACACACACACACACACACACACACACACACACACACACACACACACACACACACACACACACACACACATGGTAAGTGCAGGCAGAGCAAATTGGTACCCAATCAGTAGTCAACCAGTGCTCTTTGCCCACAGTATTTTTCAATTTATTATTCCTGCATGTGCAAGGGGCTCATTTAGCCATTTAATCAAAGTAACTGCTATTTATCTGCAATAGGGGCAATGCTGTGATTTTTATTCAATATCATTTGTTCTAGGCCATTTGTTCAATAGCATTTTTTTTTAAATGGTAGCAACAGAATGAATGTTTACCTTTTGAACATTTCATCCAATTCCAATATAGACTTCCACCATGTTGCTTGATTACCTGTGCCCATAAAATATTGGGAAAACAATCATTTCAACTATTTTGTTTAAAGGGAAAAAATTACCAATCTGATGGCTATGTGTAGATATGCAATATTTTTAAAGGACTCAAGGCAGCTTACAAAATTAAACTTAGCCAATATAGAAGCTAAAAGCAATAAATTATTACTATATTTAAAAAGAAAAAATATTAAAAGCTCTTCAATCAAAAACAAAATTTTAAAAGTGTAGAATAACAAGTGCCTAGAAATACATATTCTTAAGATGCCTGGCTGACTTTTGAAATACTTGTCTATACTTGTTTGATTTCCTTCTGGCATTTTTTTCTGGGAAAATGTAAGCTGTGATGAACCTAGAACACTTTTGTTGACTAGCAACATACAGGCTTTTGTGATTCACCCTGTAGATGTGCTTTTAGGTTGGCCTGTTAAGGAGATTGATCATAAAGAAGAGACATCTACGGATGGGCACAGGACAGGTAGGTAAAATTTTCAGGCATCCGTGCTTGGAGTCACCTGGTTCTATGGGATTTCTAGCTGATTAACATCACGGGAAACAAGATTCTCTGTGAACCAGAGGGACTCTTCCTAGGTTTTCCCATAAAAATGCCAAGAACGCGTATTGCAAGAGGGCCTTACCAAACCCATAAAGAGTATCCTTAAAATGACAAAAAACGAAATATAAACAAGTAGGATTTGTCCCAAAACCCAACAAAGTTCCTCTTCTTCCTCCCTTCCGCTGTCAAACTGCAAATCTTCTTCAGGGACATCATCTGCACACTCCAGATTTGAATCATGCCACCATGAATAGAGGAAAGGCAGTGCCATGGAGGATGATTGCCAGGCAGGTGAAATGTCTGTCGGGGGAGAAAAAGAGAGTGCAAGAACAGCTGCCTTGGCACCTTAGCAAGTGATTGTTGGCATTGGTTTTCCTCACAATTGGTGGCCCTAAGCAACTGGAACCACCTTCTTGCATCACTCTTGGAACGGTAGTAACAAGGAACTGAAGAAGAATCTCTCCCTGTGCGTGTTGTGTCGTTTCAGTTGTGACCAACTCCTCATGACCCCATGTCCATGGAGTTTTTTTTTGGCAGGAATACTAGATTGGTGTGCCAGTTCCTACTTCCTGGTATTCCCTGGTGGTCTCCCATCCAACTACTAACCAGGCATGACCCTGCTTAGCTTCTGAAATCAGGCGAGATCAGATGTCCTTTGGGCATTTAGGCAGTACCGCTTCACAGCATTGGTCTCATTAAAGATGACTCAGTAAAGTCAATGAATTAAATTCTGGGTGCTTTTTTTAAAAAAAAAATTCAGGCAGTGAAAACACAGCTGCTGACCCAACGGACAAGATGGTGACCTGTTGTAAAGAAAAGGATCTGAAAATGAATGTTTAGAGAATGAGATCCATAGCAGTGGGTCCGGATTTAAGTGTGGGATTTGTCAGCAAATATACAATCCTTGGAATGTGTTTGAACGCACACTGGGACAAATGACCACATAATTAATGTCAGAGTAGTGGTGGCTGAGGGCAGCTTCCATGATATAAAAATGTATGGATCCTCCTTTCTTTCTTTCTTTAAAATATTTTAATCCTGTCTTTCTTCCCAAAGAGGACAAGGTTATCCTCATTACTGGCCCTGGAAATGCATGTTTTGAGGTCCTATGGAGTCTCAATTTTACTGTATGGCTGTGAGATGGTGGAACACCCCGGAGACAGACCAGAGGCTGTGTCGTCTGGGCCTCCCAAGAGCAATCGTGAAGAAGACAAGGAATTAGAGAGACACATTAAAAGACTTCATGTCATTGAGTTAGAGGATGACATAAAGGAAGATTGGGAAGCAGAGATAAGGGAGGGAGCAAAGGATGCCTATTGCGTGGTGGAGGAAAATTCCAATCAATGGGGTGAATGCGCGCGAGGGGAGAAAAAGCGGTGTGAGGTGAGGGGAGAAAAGAATGACAGTTGGGACCAACAGTCAAGAGAGACAGGGACCAAAACTGACAAGGGTCTGGATTGTGGGGGTGTCGGATGGACAAAGGTCCATAAAGGTGACAACTGGGTGTGGGCTGTCCATGTAAGACCCATACAGTGGCCGGGAAACTCTAGGAGGTTTCAAGAATGGAAAAGCACGAGACCTGCCGTTCCTGTGGCGCAGTAGGCAAAGCACCCACAATGTCGGGGGCGAGGATCGGCTATTCCCCCTCACCCGTAAGAGACCCAAACTTATGTTTAACGTCCGTTGATGTTGTTCTTGAAGATCTTCACGTTGAGGGATACGTTAGTCCTGTTATGCCTGAATTGACTCCTGAAGTTACTGAATATGCCCATAGAAGCTTTGATTTAAAACACAATAAAAATCCTTTCGATATTTTATTAAAAATTGACTCGTCTCCGGTTTGTGACTCGGATCCGCCGAGGGAGAGATTCGAACCCTCACAATGGCCCAGAACCAAGGACCTTATAACACAGCAACTATTTGGAAATTTTATTTATTTATTTATTTATTTATTTATTTATTTTAGAGTATTTTTACCCTGCCGTTCTCCTTGGAAAAGGATCCAAGGCGGCTTACAGTAATGAGGGATAATATACAGTCCAATACAATTAAGACATGTTCAAGTATTGAGAACAAGGAATTGAGGGACATCTTGCAGCATTAATAGGCAACATTCCATTAAAGCTACAAGGTTATCAGCAGTTATAAACACAAATTCTATGTGAAGGGGAAAAGAAACACACATTTGAAATATGGATTTATAGCAGGAATCTAAGCATTTCTTGGACCAAGGGAGTCCCGTGATAGGGGTTCCTGCATGGCTGGGGTTTGGACTGGATGGCCCTTGAGGTCTCTTCCAACTCCTATGATTCCATGTTCATTATGACTGTGCCCTCTCGTTACCGACAAATTAGTCCAGTGGTTCTCAACCTGTACCTCCCCAGATGTTCCCGGCCAGCTCAGCTAGTGATGAAGACTTCTGGGAGTTATCTGTGACGGATCAGGAAAGAGATCTTGGTGTGTTGGTGGACAGCTCCATGAACGTGTCTACCCAATGTGTGGCAGTGGTGAAGAAGGTCAATTCCATGCTAGGGATTATCAAAAAGGGGATTGAAAATAAAAGAGCCAACATTATAATGCCATTATACAAAACAATAGTAAGGCCGCATCTGGAGTATTGTGTACAATTCTGGTCATCGCATCTCAAGAAAGACATAGTGGAACTGGAAAAGGTGCAGAAGAGAGCGACTAAAATGATTACTGGGCTGGGGGAACCTCCCTTATGAGGAAAGGCTAAAACATTTGGAAAAGGCGCCTGATGGGGGATATGATTGAGACGTACTAAATAAAGCAGGGCATGAATAAAGTGGATAGAGGGACGCTCTTCTCCCTCTCACAAGATACTAGAACTGTAGCGGGCATACACTCAAATTGAAGGCTGGGAGAGTAAGAACAGACAAAAGAAAATATTTTTTCACCCAGCGCATTCTAAGTCTCTGCATCTCCCTGCCAAAGGATGTGGAACTGGCAAAGGTGGAGCCTTCAAAAGGGATTAAAATGATTCCTGGTGGGAAAACTCCATGAGGAAAGGTTACAAACCATTTGGAGATCTTTCATCTCAGGCTTAAAAAGGCACCTGAGGGGGATAAGATGAGACATCCAAAATTAGGAGAAGAGATGAGTCTCATGGATAGAGGGATCTGGTGGGGCCCTCTCACAAAGCTGGACTAGATGGAACTTTGGAAATCCATCTACTCAATTTGATGTTCTTATGACCCACAGGTTGAGAACCACTGAAAGAGTTTTTATTTATTTATTTATTGCGTTTTTCAGTTTTTGGAACGCCTATTTGCCACAGGATGGGGTGATGGCATCTGGCCTGGATGAAAATAAAACAGTTAAAACAATTAAAACATCCAAGAGACAGAGGAAAAGTCCATCCCAGGTTACAAAGCCAGGATGGAGATGTATCCTAATCTCCAGCGTCTCTGAAAAAAACCAGGTCTTTAAAGGGCCAGAGGCAGGAGTGGCGGAGCCTGGAGACAGAGATCGAGTATTCAGAGAGTGCCCCTCCCAGAGGCATCTGGTGGGGCGGGTGTGAGATACAGGAAGCTTGATTGTCGATGGGCGCTTGGCCTGATCCAGCGTGGCTCTTCTGGAGGTTTTCTTATGACCAACACCTTGAACCTTATCTGGGAGAGAACCACTGAATGAGTCAAGCGCAGAGCTCAGAAATTTCCTTTTTCTGATTACAGCTCCCAGAATCCCCCCCCAGCCAGCAAAGGATTCTGGGAGCCGTAGTCTATAAAAAAGGAACGTTTCCACAGAACACGCTTCAGCCTCGTTCCCGCCAAAACTTCAAAGGGGGGCGTTTGACGAGGGAGGGAGGGAGGGAAGGAGAGAGGGAGGAGCCCTTCGTGTCGGGAGGGGACGTTCGGAGACACGCCCCGCGGCCCAATCCAAAGCCGAGGTCTTAAACAGCCGCCAATCCCCACTCCTCTTCTCGCGTCGCCTCGGCAACAAATCCCGCCCTCTTCCCCTCCTCTCTTTTCCCTTCTCCGAGCCGGCGTCTTTCCCGCCTTCTTTGCGCAGGCGCAGTTCCCCAGTCCTCCTTGCGCAGGCGCACTTGTCGAAGGGGCCGCGAGGCCGGGGAGAGCGTGGTGGAGGTAAAGGGGCAGTTGGAAGGAAACTGGCGTCCTGGCGGGGGGGGGGGCGTTACGCATGCGCACTTTCTTCTCTCTCCTGGTGTTGGGGGGACGACATCCCATTCCTCCTCGTGCTTTAAAAGACAGCAAAGATTCTCAAAACCGGAGCTGGGGGATCCTTCCACCTCCAGTTGGGGATTCCAGTTCCCATCATCCCCAGCAGAGAGTTTGTGTGGGGGGGCAGAGTGATTGGAGTTGTAGTCCAGCCAGGAGGGTTCGGTAGGTCTCTCGCGCTCTCTTTTCATCCTTTCCCCTTAATTTTTTTTTCTTATTTTGTATTGTTTAAAACCACGAGGGAAGAGTAGTTCCCATCACCCCCCCCCCAGCCAAGAGGAGCAAACCAGGAGTGGGGTGATGGGGTTTGTAGTCCAGGAGGGCACACTGGTGGGTTTCTTTCTCCCTCCTCCCGCCTCCAGTCCCTTCCTTCTTTTAGTGCTAATACAAAAAAAAAGGGGGAACAGTTCCCATCAACACCAAGAAAAGGTAGGCCAGCCCGGGGGGGGGGGAGAAGAGGAGAGATGGGAGTTGTAGTTCTGGAGGGTCTGGTAGGCCTCTCTACAGACAAGAGTCGGGACAAGAGGTTTGGTCTCTGGGTTCGGTTTGCAGGCCTAAAGAGAAGGCAGCGTCTTCTATTTATTTATTTTTATATTTATATACCGCCACAATATTTGTGTGTGTGTGTGTGTGTGTGTGTGTGTGTGTGTACACACACACACATATACACACACACACACACACACACACACACACACACATATATATATACACACACACACACACATATATATATATATCTATATCTATATCTATCTATCTATCTATATCTATCTATCTATATATATATATATACACACACACACACACAGAGAGAGAGAGAGAGAGAAACTTTATTGGCATTGTGTACAATGACAATAAAGTCTCTATCTCTCATTTATCTGTCTATCTAACTCTGTATCTATAGATATAGATATATAGATTTACAATGAAATTGAATAGTATTCCTGGTGCAATTATTAAAAAGATAAAAAACATTTAACAGTTAAAAGGTAAAGCGAATGAAACACACTCATCCATATCCATCGCAACTCCCCCAGGGTCACACTATTTGGTCCCAGCATTTAAGATGGTTATGGCTCTTGGATAGAAACTGCTTTTTTTAAAATCTGTTTGTTCTTCCTTTTGTTACTCTGCATCTCTTGCCTGAAGGCAGTAGAGTAGTACAAACAGACTATGCCCAGGATGAGAGGAATCCCGTAAGATGTTGTTTGCCTTTTTAAGGCAACGGGAACTGTATAGTTCTTCCAGAGATGGGACAGGATGACCGTTTGTTGAACTTCTCGGCTGTAGTTACGACTTTCTGGACCACTTTCCTCTCTGTGGCTGGGCAGCTGGAGAACCATCTGACCTAAGGTCGCTCTTTGCAAAAGCAGAGTTTAGGAAAAGTTACTTTCCCCCCTCCTCGTGTTCTGTACAGAAGAACGGCTGGGTAAGTCGGTGGCTGAGGTCTCTCTGGCTGTGGAGCCGCAAGTTGGGAGTTCGATTCCCCAGGTGTTGGCCTCGATCACCCATAGGTCCCATTTCTGCTCTGTGTTTCTAAGATGATGATGCTTATTTATTTATTTATTTATTTAGAGTATTTTTTTACCTGCCTTTCTCCTTGGAAAAGGACCTAAAGTGGCTTATAGTAATGAGGGACAATATACTGACCAGTACAATTAAGGCATGTTCAAGTTGGAGAACAGGGAATCGAGGGACATCTTGCAGCATTAAAACACAACATTGAAGCTACAAGAGAAGCCAAGCAGTCAAAGAGAGAGTAAAAATTCCATGTAATTGTGCAGGGCTGACCATCTAAAAGTTATGGGGGATGGAGACAAACACTGAAAACATAGTGTCACTACAGTCACACAAGGGAGATATAAACACAACGTTACAAGTGGTTTTAAGTGTAACCGAGTACTTGCCCTCCTTGGTTACAGGTAGGTGTCCTGGCTCACCTGCAGGCGTTGGGGACTAAAGCAGTGACATTTTTGCCTGTAAAACCCACCGTCTGCCCAGAAGAGTGGAAGCAAAATCCTTGCTTTTATGGATTTTACAGGCAACCTGGAAGCAAACTAGACTCAGGTTGTGGTCTGGTCTAAGGAGGGCCAGCTCCTGGTGTGTGAGAAAGACCTCAGTGCCCTTCAACTCACTTCCTGCATTGGTCACAAAGTTAGGAGGTGAAGGAGGAGGGGAGGAGCCCTGTTGGCTTGCATGGGTCACCTTTATTTTATTACCCTCCCCAAATGCTCCTAGGTTGCAGAGGAGCACTCAAAGCAATGGATTTCCTTTGTGGTTAGATGGGCTTAACTGCCATCCCCGCCTGCACAGGGCCTCGTAGGTGGTGGCACCTTTGAGCTGCTCTGGGCAGGTGAGGGCAGCAGAGAAGGTCTGGTGGCCAACAGGTAAGAAGTAATGCTCTCTGCTTTTTACAGCGGGCTCCTGAGTTCGCACCAGGGCAGAAAAGCACAGAAAACCACCTTTTGGGGGTTGGCCTGGCTGAATTCTGTTTTCCCCTTTACCTTCGGATCTCCAGGCCTTGTCCAGAGAGTGACCCCCGAGGGCACGAGCAAGAAGGAATGAGGAGTCAGAGGAGAGCGAAGAGACGTGCCTCGCACCCATCTCCTGTTTCTTTGCAATGCTAGCCAATTTATGAACATTTGTTGCCCCATCTCCGCTGTCTTTCCGGAAGCAACCAAAGACCTTCCTCTGTAAATCTTCTCGCTTTTCTCCTCCAGACCATGCAGGGGGACCAGAGTCCAGCCGAGACCCTCATTGACAGAACCATCAAGATGAAGAAGGAAACCGAAGCTCGGAAAGTGGTCTTGGCTTGGGGGGTCCTTAACCTGTCCGTGGCCGGCATGATTTATACGGAAATGTAAGATGGCCTAGTTTTTCGGCTGTGACTCGGAGGGGGTGGGCCAGCTCTCATCTATCTGTCTATCTAACTCTGTATCTATAGATATAGATATATAGATTTACAATGAAATTGAATAGTATTCCCGGAAACTTGAAAACCTTTAGCCCACAACCTACCTTCTAAGCTTGTCTCTCCTTCCCTCCCTCTCAAAACCTCAGCTCTTCCCTGCCAGAGAGGGAACAGCCTTGTTGGATTGTAAAGAGACCTGTTTGTCAAGTGCTCCTTAGCTTTCTAAAATGCTACGTAAATGTGTTACACCGAATAAAGGGCAGGCAGCTGAGAATCCTGTCGGGGCTTAAATATTTATTTATTTATTTATTTATTTATTTATTTATTTATTTATTTATTTATTTATTTATTTATATACCGCCAGATTTTCCCAAATGGGAACTCAGGGCGGTTAACAAGTGTAACATAAAACAATTCAGAAGAAATAATAATCGGTTCCATCGAGTAAACATATAAAGAATCAACAGCAAACAGTGGAACTCAAAATTAAAAAGAAAAGCTAGCAAAAAAAAAATTCAGAATAACACTAAGGCAAGATGGTGAAAAACGGGCGGACATACAACATAACAGATGTTGGGAGCTTCCAAGAATTATAACAGACTTCATCAGGTGCCTAAAATAATTTTATAGAAGTTCACGTGTGGGTGGGTGGGTAGGTAGGTAGGTATATAGAACCAGGGCACCCCCTCCCCAGAAGAAAGGAATGGTAAAATCTCCTCTGGGTATTCTCTACCTAGAAAACCCTGGAAAGAACATTAATTAATTAATTCATTCACTCAGAATAGTTTTACTCCACTTTTCTCATTAAAAAGGCTGCAAGATGGCTTGCATCATTAAAAAACCTACATATTTATAGCCTAAAAATAGCAAATATACAAAGATTTTTTATTTTAAAAAAATAGCGCTTTCTCTGTGGTGGGTCCAACACCATGGAACCACCTTCTGAGTGAAAGGACTCTGGAGTCCCTCCAGGCATTTAAGAAGATGTTAAAAACTTGGCTTGATACGGCTGCGTTCGGCGATCAAGGAGGTTGAGTTATTTTATGAGTAGGTGTTATGAGTTTGTCTGCCTGTTTTTCGCCATCTTGCCTTAATAATGTTTTATGTTTTTAGCATTTTAAATTTTGGTTCTACTGATTGTTGTCAGGTTTGTTTTTGTTCTTTATGTCCTATTGTGGAACCGCTTATTATTTTTTTTCTCTGTACTTTGTTGTATGCTATTCCTTGTTAACCGCCCCGAGTTCCTGTCTGGGAAAATCTGCCGGTATATAAATATAAAAATAAATAAATAAATGTTGTATTAAAAGCACATTTAAATTCAACAAGGCACAGTAATCTATTAAAAAAAAAAAACCCTCGCTCAGACAGCCAGTCACTCAGGGAAAGCTTGCCTGAAGAGAAAGGTCTTTCTCTGCTTGCAGAAAGTAAAGATAGGAGGATCATGGCCAGGGAGTTCCAGAGTCTGGGAGTAGCAATAGAGAATGTTCTCCCCTGTGTCCCAACCAAATATACCTGTGCTAACATGGGATTCTGCAAAATGTGTCATAAGAGGAATTTGCCTAGAGGGGGAGAGTTGATATAAAACGGAGATATCGGGGGGACGGGGGGAACGAAAGCTATGGGAAATTGTTAGAACTACAGAAAAAAGTACAAAATAAATTCTCAAAAAAATTAGAAAAGCAAATAAGGCAAAAGAGGGGAAAATTAGATGAAATTAATAATTTATTATTATGGAAGAAACAGGCCGTGATCAAAAATGATTTTGAAAGGACCACAATTCAGGCAGGGAAAAGATTTGTATCTTGTTGGCAGAATTTAAATATGCATCGAACTTTGAGTGGCATTATTAACAGTCACCCCTGCGAGAAGGTTGAGATGAATCTTGAGCAAACTTATTGTCACACGGTTATCACTGAGGATAAAAAGAGATAAAATTTGAACTGTATATTCTAACATGTTGTATAATAAGAAGCTCTTGCCATGTTTTGTGGCTGTGAGTGACCTTGGTCTTTCTTTCTAGGTCTGGAAAACTGATAAGTTCCTATTACAACATCTCCTGCTGGTTACTATGGTATATTGGTAAGTACTTTGAATTCAGTTCCCTCTAAGAGCCTTCAGAAGAAAATAGAAGTTAAGATCTAGCCACGGAGTCCCTCCTGAGAGAGCCATCCCTCAAGGAGGTGAAAGGGATGGCTTGCAGGAACAGGGCCTTTTCAGCAGCTGCCTCCAGACTATGGAATGCCCTCCCAAGTGAGACCCGCCTGGCGCCAACGTTGATGACATTTCGGCGCCAGGTAAAAACCTTCCTGTTCCAGAAGTTTTTTAACTGATGATTGTGGGTCCTGATGGCAACTTTAGTGTTATTTTTTAATTTATTGTATTTATTGTATTTATATGTTTTTATTGTTCTAAATTTATTGTAATTTTGATGTTTTGATTGTTTATTTTGGTTGTGAGTCGCCCAGAGACCTTTGGGTAGTGGGTGGCAGACAAGCTAAACAAACAAACAAACAAAGTTGATTTGTTCAACTGAAGATGTCCCCGTTTGGAGATTTTTACAGCACGGCTGTGGCCCTCTGCATTGATCTTTTCCTCTTGTTAGATTTTTAAAGCCACCATGTTAGTCGTACCTTTCCTGCTGATGCAGTGATGTTTCGTACAGCACAGTCAGTTCTGTTCCGTTTTCAAGTTCGGGGACTGGTTTATGGGATGTGTGTTCCTTCCTCACCTGGGGGGGGGGAATTCAACTCCTCTTTCCCCCTGTTTGCCTTAAATGTAATTTCACTTTACACCTACGCTACCATGAACTGTGGTGGTGGCCGCGGCTTGCTTGCAACAGTTTGTAATCGCTGTTCATTGAAACTGTTCCCACAATCTTGTATTTTATTCCAGAACTTGCCTTTGCGTCTCTGTTCAGCCTCAACGCTTTATTTGATTTCTGGAGGTACTTCAAATATACTGTGGCCCCCACCAGTTTAGTTATCAGTCCAGGCCAACAGACCCTCTTGGGACTGAAGAATACAGGTAGGAGGGGTTTCCGAACGTTTGTAATTCAGACCGGTTGGAGCCGCCATGCAAAGAAGGTGCTATTGATAAAGCAAGACTAGCTGTCTGATCCATAAAAGAGAAACCAAATTCCAACTTGCATAAAACCTTTCATTGATCAGTAGAAAATTGCAAACAGGGCCGGCTTGACTTTGTAAGCTGGTTTGCCTTTAAGAAGGTATTCTGGAACTTTTTTTTTTGTTTTCCTCCATTCTTCCTGTTTTGGAGATCTCTGAAGCCTGCCTTGTTTAATTGTGATTCTTAGAAGCCCCGAATGGTGATGAGCGTTTTGTGTTGATGTGGGGTGGTGTTGCTTAGATTTATGCCTAAGGTTTAAACATTGGCTTGTTACCTGCTTGGCAGCTTTCTTTGTACCCACAACGGGCAGATCAATAAATATTAAAAGAGAATCAAAGGTCAGTTCCTTGATGTATACCAGGCCTGCACAACAGGTAGCCACGAGCTACTGGGTTCACAAGTAGCCCGCTGGCCATCAATAAAAAAAGTGAGGGGATAAGTTCTGCACCCCTCCCTCCTCCATCCCAAGGACCACCACTGCCCCAGCAAAGTTCTGGGTCTGCCAGCCCACTGTCTCAGCCGAGCGGGGCAGTTCAAGGGCCCTGGTGCATTGAAATCTGTTCCCCCAGAACGGATTAAACTGTTTTCAATGCATTCCTGCGGGAAACGGCTGCTCTTCTTACATGTGCTCGGAACGGATAAAATTAGTAAGTAGAGGTTTTGGTGCAGTAACCCTCAGGCACTTTGGGCCAGAAAAAGTAGACCTTGGCCTGTTCAAAGTTGAACAGCTCTGATGTATACTGTAAGAGCAGTTGAGAAATGGAACCAGTGACCCCGGGAGATGGAGCGCAGTCCAGCACAGGAGGCATTCGGAAGAAATTGAGAGAATCACCCTCTGGGGTGTATATTCCAGCCTTGAGCGAAGGGTTGGACTCATTAGCCATATAGGCCCCATCCAACTCTGTGATTCTTTGTTTTCAAGACGTCGCAGATGATGCCAAAAGTTTATCCAAGCTGCATTCTGCCCATTCTCCTCCAAGATTTGTTGCTGTCGGGTCTCCATTAAAAACTGTGTTTAATTGCAGCCGTCCAGCTGTCTCCGCCACGTGAACTGGTGCAGAAGAAAACGCCGCCTTCTACTCCTTCTCCTTCCATCCAGGGGCAAAGCGTGCTGAGCTACAGCCCCTCCCGCTCCCCAGGCGCCAGCCCCAAATTTGGCCCGAGTTGCATGTCAGGCTACAGTCCTCAACTCCAGGCCCTGTCGGGCAGCAGCGGATCTTACGGCACAGCTTTGACGTATTCCCCAGGCAGCAGTTACAGTAAGGTACGGGGCCCGCTTGTTAGGCTGTTCTCTATCCAAAGCATTGAAATAAAGGGGAGCCATGTGGTCAAAAAAATATAATATATGTCAACATATAAGGGGATTATGAAAGAAATACACAAATGCACATGTTTATGTGTCTAGCAGAGAAAAGTAGCTTAGCAGCAGCAGCATGTAGATAAAGTGTAGATAATTGCAATAAGTGTTATTGGAACTGAGAGACATAGAGACAAAGAACATGACTTAGAATAAAACTCTTAACAGTAGCATAACACCAAGCATATCATATATACAGAGCAAATATACAACAGAGCATTGGGTACTGTTTTCTCACCATAAACAGTCCCAATTTACTTTACATCAGCCAGTTCTTTTAAACACATTTGAAACTCATCAGACATTATTTTAACCAATCACATCCTGACACACCATGATGTCATTAAACTATTCCACCTGTGTTAAATCACTTTAACCTTCTAGTGATTTCTAATCCCTTGCACTTGTGGCTAACATCATGACACTGCATTTTTGACTGACTCCATTTTACAAATTCTCTGTTCAATCTGTTAAAATATACATTACATACAATTTGTCAATTCTACATATTATGACATGCAAAAGTAAGCAATACCTCTATAGGCCACTTTTTTAAAAAAGTCATCATCCAATACACGAGCTTTTCTGGATGAAAAACCCACTTCACTGTGCCATCTTAAAAATCCAACAGCTCATGGCAAGCTGGATTTTGCCAGGAAAGCTTCTCTTAGATGTCAAATCCAACAGGTTCTTGGCAAGATGGAAGGCACCAGGCACGTCTCTCTTAAACGTAAGCCAAGGAGCAAGGGTGGTTGCTTTTATGGTTACCGCGGTGGACTGAGCGTAAACCCCAGTTCACAAAAACAAAGGAGTAAGAGCCGTGTTATGCAGCCAGAAGGCAAACAGCATGGCCTGCACTCCTATCCAGCTGGCGCTTAAAGAGTCACCACTGTTAATTAGGGGCGCACGTGCCTGCTGGCTTTGGGTGTGTTCAGGATCTTCAACAGAAACTCTTTAATTGCTGACTGGAGCCAAATGATCATTTCCTTCTGCCTGCATAACCGGTGGGATTTGGGAAGTTCTTTCAGACAGGCACCCTGTAGACACCTAACTCTGTCAATTATAGGGGTTCGCTGTAGGGAAAGGGCCTAAATGGAAGGATCTGAGGCCCAGCTAGGCCGAGCTCCTTCTAACTTCCGGTTCAGAACGGAAGCTCCCAGCTAGAACCAGAGTAGTATCAGAAAAAGTGAGCAAAGCTTGGACCCTGATTCTTCCAGTTGAGCCAACTTAGGTGACTGCTAGGTGTCGCTCCCAGAAGAGAATTATGAGATCTGTCGTCCATGAAGTCCAAAAATCCCGTCCCTAGAGTTCTTTTTCGGGAAGTTGAGTCATGGCTACTAGACTTCTTTTTCTTGAGAGATAGAAACTAGATTTCTTCAGCCTGATGAAGCTGCTTGGATGAGCGGCGAAATGTTTCTCTCTCTCAAGAAAAAGAAGTCCAGTTGCCATGACTCTACTTCCAGATAAACTCACCAGGATGACTGAGAATCTTCACAGGCATCCCTAGAAGTCAGATTTGTCATCTAGCACACCACAAGGCCTGCATATATTATCACTGCAATAAAACCTAGAAAACAAAGCCCTGTTCACTGCTGAGAAGGCTAGGGAACAGACAGAGGAAAGTTACCATAAGGTTCACATGGGAGGCTGTCAGGGAAGCATCCAGAAGATAAAATAAATGGCTGGGTGGTTTTAGAGAGACCTTGCTGTGGAACTGGAGGCTGGGAGTTTGATTCCCAACTGGGCTTCTCTGATAGGGGGCTGAACTCGGTGATCTAGAGGTTCCCTTCCAGCCCTTTGGCAGATGAGGATAATTATCCTTAATGAACTACATTAATACCTCGGATAACGAATGCCCCTGATAACGAATTTTTGGATAACGAATCACAATTTCCAGGTATAGGTCTACCTTGGATAACAATTTTCCCTTATGGGCTGCCTTGGATAATGAATTTTCAGCATGCATCAGTAAAAAAGAGTTATCCTGGGTTGCATCATGCCCTTTATAAAGACTTTTGAGCAAAAAAAAGGTGTCTGTGTCATTTTCCTAGGTTCCGAACAAATTAATTGGTTTCCCATTCATTCCTATGGGAAACCGTGTTTCGGATAATGATTTTTTCAGATAACAAATTGCCTCAGAGAATGAATTAAATTCGTTATCTAAGGTACCACTGTACTGGGTATTTAGGTCTCTGGCTGCAGATCCAGAGGTTGGGAGTTTCATTCCCCCGTTGTGCCTTTTTGAAATTTATTTATTTATTTATTTATTTTTATACCACCCATCTTCCCGAAGGAAATCCGAGCGGTGAACAATGTGCAGACATAGGGGTGCTTCCACTTCTGCAGTGCTGTATATTCTTGTGTCTTTATTTATTGTGCTCTGTGGATCTGTCTTATAAGATTTTCTTGTATGTTATTTATTTATTTATTTATTTTATTTTTACAACTTATATGCCGCCCACTACCCAAAGGTCTCTGGGCGGCTTACAATCAAGGAATTAAAAGAGTTAAAAACATCAAACAACAATAAATAATTAAAACAACAATAAAAACCTTATACTAAAACATCACACTAAAATTGCCATCAGAAGACCCACAATCTAAATTGTATCAATTAAAAACTTCTGGAACAGGAAGGTTTTTACCTGAAATGTCATCAGTGTTGGCGCCAGGCGGATCTCACTTGGGAGGGCATTCCATAGCTTGGGGGCAGCTGCCGAGAAGGCCCTGTGTCTGCAAGCCATCCCTCTCACCTCCTTGAGGGATGGCTCTTTCAAGAAGGCCCCCTGGCTCGATCTTAATTGCCGGGTAGATTCGTATGGAAGGAGGCGGTCCTTCAGGTATCCAGGTCCTAAGCCATTTAGGGCTTTATATGTCAAGACAAGCACTTTGAATTGGGCTCGGGCAGCAACTGGCAACCAATATAGGCTACGTAGAATTGGCGTGATGTTTCGATTCTGAACCAGTTGCAATCGCCGAACCGTCTTCAAAGGCAGCCCCATGTAGAGCGCATTGCAGTAATCAATACGGGATGTTACCAGTGCATGCGTAACTGTTATGAGGCTCCGTTCATCCAGGTAGGGGCGTAGCTGATATATTTTCCGCAGCTGGAGAAAGGCAACCCTGGCCACCGAGTCCACCTGGGCTTCCAGAGTTAGACCGGGGTCCAGGAGCACCCCCAAGCTGCGGACCCTGTCCCTTAGGGGGAGTGCAACCCCGTCCAGAACAGGGAAGTGTCCCTCTAACCTGTCTGGCGAAGCACCCACTAACAGCACTTCCGTCTTGTCTGGATTGAGTTTCAATTTGTTAACCCTCATCCAGTCCATTATCTGGCCCAGACACGAGTTCAGCACAGAAACCGCCTCACCTGGATTGGTGGAAAACGAGAGGTAGAGCTGAGTATCGTCAGCATATTGCTGAGTCCTCAGCCCAAACCTCCTGATGACCTCTCCCAGTGGTTCCATGTAAATGTTGAACAGCATGGGAGACAGTATAGAGCCCTGAGGAACCTCCCAGAGAGTGTTTGCAATAACAGGGAGGTTAATTGAAATGGAACGAATAAAGGAACCAATGAATCAGTGAATTTACGAACGGAGGAAAAACATGGATCTTCCCGGTTTCAGCGGCTGTTTTTGCTTTGTTCCACGCAGGCGCCGTCGTTCACCCCTTCCCCCGCTAGTTCCCCTTACCCCACCAGCCTTGGCCCCATGGATGCCAGCGGTCCAAGGTCACGGTACCGCTCTTCGCCCACGGTGTACAATTCCCCTGCCGGCAAGGAAGACTACATGACTGACCTCAAGTCCCTCGACAGCTTCCTCCGAAGCGAAGAGGAGAAGCAGCACCGGGTCCAGCTGGGTGAGCCCCCTCGGCTCGGCTCACGCGGCCTTGCCTTTTTGGAGGGACTGGGGGATTGAACCCTTGACCTTTCGAGAGTCCTCAGCGGGTTTCTCTCCCTCGTGACGGTCTCCTTGGGTCGTTACAGGGAGCTCCGATTCCAGCTCTCCCTCCAACAGTCCAACCTTCTGGAACTATGGCCGCTCCATGGCAGATTACGCCCAGATGCTCCGGAAATTCCAGTACCAACCAGCTTGCCGGTCGCAAGCTCCTTCGGCACACAAGGATGAAGCTGATTTGACTTCCAAGCAGGCTGCGGAAGAGGTAAAAAACAAAACAAAACCAAAGACACATAGACAACAAGGGGAACCCCCCCACACACACTTCTGGCGTGTGTTCCAGAACCACAGTGCAACGTTCTTTGTTTACACAAAGTTAGAAGGACACACCATGGGATTGTTGCAAATAATCTTGAACAGCTAGTGATAGCTGAGGGCTGGAGTAACAGGAAAGTGCTTTGATCTCTCTCTCTCTCTCTCTCACACACACACACACACACACACACTGACACAGAAAACTGAAACTTCGGTCCAGCCGAGCCAACCTCCTCTCTTTCTAAGAGGCCTTGTTTTATTAATTGCTCTGACATAATTAATTAGCATAAAGCAAATGACTGCAAATATTTAACAAACAATGCTGTCATTACAAGAAGTCAACACGGGTTTCTTAAAAACAAGTCATGCCAGACTAATTTGATCTCTTTCTTTGATAGAATTACAGGCCTAGTGGATGAGGGGAATGCTGTGGATATTGTTTATCTGGACTTTAGTAAGGCCTTTGATAAGGTTCCCCATGGTATTCTTGCTAAGAAGTTAGTAGAAAGTGGGATAGATAGTGCTACTGTTAGGTGGATTTGTAATTGGTTGACTAATCGCACCCAAAGGGTGACCATAAATGGCCTCTCTTCAGCTTGGAGAGACGTGACCAGTGGGGTACCCCAGGGTTCTGTTCTGGGTCCAGTGCTGTTCAATATCTTTATTAATGACTTGGAGGAAGGAATAGAGCGTATGCTAATTAAATTTGCAGATGATACCAAATTGGGAGGGGCTGCAAATTCCCTAGAGGATAGGATGAAAATCCAAAAAGACCTTGACAGACTAGAGTGCTGGGCCAAAGCTAACGAAATGGATTTCAACAGCTGGAAATGTAGGGTACTACATTTAGGTAAAAAAAATGAATTGCACAAACATAAGATGGGGGATACTTGGCTGGAGGATAGTACCTGTGAAAGGGATCTGGGAGTCTTGGTGGACCACAAATTGAACATGAGTCAGCAGTGTGATGCGGCGGCCAGGAAAGCCAATTCGATTCTTGGTTGTATCAACAGAACCATAGTGTCTAGATCAAGGGAAGTGATAGTACCACTCTATTCTGCTCTTGTCAGACCCCACCTGGAGTCCTGTGTCCAGTTCTGTGCGTCTCAATTTAAAAAGGATGTTGACAACCTCGAGCGGGTGCAGAGGAGGGCGACCAGGATGGTTGAGGGTCTGGAGGAAATGTCTTATGAGGAACAGCTTAGGGAACTGGGAATGTTTAGCCTCTCTAAAAGAAGAATGAGAGGGGATATGATAGCTGTGTTTAAATATTTGAAAGGATGTCATATCGAAGAGGGAACAGGTTTGTTTTCCATGGCTTCAGAGACTAGGACTTGGGGCAATGGTTTCAAACTACAGGAAAAGAGATTCCATTTGAACATTAGGAAGAACTTCACGACAGTTAGAGCTGTCCGGCAGTGGAATAATATGCTGCCCCAAAGGCGGGTGGTTGAGTCTCCTTCAGTGGAGGTTTTTAAGCAGAGGCTGGATGGCCATCTGTCAGAAATATTGTGATGGGGGTTCCTGCATGGCAGGGGGTTGGACTAGATGGCCCTTGAGGTCTCTTCCAACTCTATGATTCTATGAAAGCATTACAACACTTTGTTGCGCAGTTAGAAATTAACTAAATATGGTTATGAAAGGTGTTACTCAAGGAGGCTACATTAATATGCATTTTATGGTATAACTATTAATTGGTAAGTCTTAGCATAATTGGTAAGCGACAGGTGATGTGATAAGAGAGTAAATAATTGGCAGACAGCTTCGCTAATTGGCAGACTAGCTGGGAAAGTGATAGCAAGCAATGAAATCACCCTTTGGCTAACTTCACTAAGGAATCATGAGACAATGAGACAAGAGAGGTGGGGTGGGCTGCAAGCTGACATCTGCTGTTGCAGATTCTGGGGGAGCCAGAATCAAAGATGGCTCTGATCATGTCAAGCTACAAGCCCCCCGTTCCAATGTATCCTATCCCAACGGGGATAACCGTGAGACCTGACTAGGAATAAGGATTGGGGCTGCACATTGTACACGGATCCTCCACTTATTGTGGGGGCTAGGTGCCTTACCCCATCCACGATAAAGGAAAATCCGTGATATGCGGATGCTGGGTTGAGTCATGACTGGGGGGGGGCTGTCTGGGGTCTCCTACACTTAACCTTAGGCCTGATGTTGCCCAAAATGAGCCTCGCAACAGGCTTCCCGGGCCTGTCAGAGGCCGCAGAAGTGGTTTCTGGCAATCCAGAAGTCAATTCCGGTATTTCGGTGGTGACTTCCGGTTTGCCGGAAACCACCTCTGGGGCCTCCGACAGGCCCGGGAAGCCTGTTGGAAGCTCATTTAAGGCAGCACCAGGCCTAAGGTTAAGTGTAGGAGGCGCCACGCAGGCCCGCACAGCTTGACCCAGGAGCCCTTGCCTTCATATCCTGCGCTCCCGCGATATACCAGGACCGCAGTATATGAATCGTGAAATGGCGAGGGATGACTGTATCCCTAATCTGGAAACATAGAATCATGTTGGGAGGGGCCTCTGAGGCCATCAAGTCCAACCCCCTGATCAGGGCAAGAAAGCCCAAATCACAGGATCTCTGCCAAGTGATGGTTTGCATTTCTCTTGGACGCCTCAGCATTGGAGCACTTGCTACCTCTTTGGTCAGTTCCGTTGTCTTGCTGCTCTAAGAAAATTATGCAGGGCATGAGTCAAGTGGATAGAGGGATGCTCTTCTCCCTCTCACAAAATGCCAGAACTAGGGGACATCCACTCAAATTGAGGGTTGGGAGAGTGAGAAGAGACAAAAAAAATATTTTTTCACCCAGCGCGTTGTTAGTCTGTGGAACTCCCTGCCACAGGAGGTGGTGATGGCATCTGGCCTGGATGCCTTCCAAAGGGGATTGGACCGATTCCTGGAGGGAAAGTCCATCACAGGTTACAAACCATGATGGAGATGTGTCATCTCCAGGCTTAAAACATAGGGTCCTTCAAGGCCAGACGCAGGGGAGTGGTATCAGGAGACACATATCTTGTGCGCTCCCAGAGGCATTTGGTGGGGCCACTGAGATACAGGAAGCAGGACTAGATGGGAACATAAGAACATAAGAAGAGCCATGCTGGATCAGGCCAAAGGCCCATCTAGTCCAGCTTCCTGTATCTCACAGCGGCCCCACCAGATGCGTTTGGGAGCGCACGAGACTAGATATCTGTCTCCTGATACCACTCCCCTGCATCTGGCCCTTGAAGTACCCTGGTTTAAAGCCTAGAGATTACACATCTCCATCATGGTTTGTAACCCGTGATGGACTTTTCCTCTAGGAATCTGTCCAATCCCCTTTTGAAGGCATCCAGGCCAGATGCCATCACCACATCCTGTGGCAGGGAGTTCCATAGACTTAAAACGCGCTGGGTGAAAAAATATTTTCTTTTGTCAGTTCTTACTCTCCCAGCACTCAATTTGAGTGTATGTCCCCTAGTTCTGGTATTGTGAGAGAGGGAGAAGAGCTTCCCTCTATCCACTTTACTCATACCCTGCATTATTTTGTATGTCTCAATCATATCCCCCCTCAAGCGCCTTTTTTCCAGACTGAAGAGGCCCAATTGTTTTAGCCTTTCTTCATAAGGGAGGTGCCCCAGGCCAGTAATCATTTTAGTTGCTCTCTTCTGTACCTTTTCCAGTTCCACTATGTCTTTCTTGAGATGCGGTGACCAGAATTGTACACAATACTCCAGGTGGGGCCTTACTATTGTTTTGTATAACGGCATTATAATGTTGGCTGTTTTATTTTCAATCCCCTTTTTGATAATCCCTAGCATGGAATTGGCCTTCTTCACTGCTGCCACACATTGGGGAGACACCTTCATGGAGCTGTCCACCAACACACCAAGATCTCTTTCCTGATCCGTCACGGATAACTCAGAGCCCATGAGTTGATAGATGAAGTTTGGATTTTTTGCCCCAATATGCATTACTTTACATTTGGTTACATTAAAACGCATTTGCCATTTCTCAGCCCATTCCCCCAGTTTGGAGATATCCTTCTGGAGCTCTTCACAATCTTCTCTGGTTTTTACCACATGGAAAAGTTTTGTGTCATCTGCAAACTTGGCCACCTCACTGTTTATCCCTGTCTCCAGGTCATTTATGAACAGATTGAAAAGCACCGGCCCCAGGACCGAGCCCTGGGGCACACCGCTTTTCACTTCTCTCCATTGTGAAAATTTCCCATTGACACCTACTCTTTGTTTCCGGGATCTCAACCAGTTCTCAATCCATAAGAGGACCTGCCCTCTTATCCCCTGACTATGCAATTTTCTCAGCAGCCTTTGGTGAGGGACTGTGTCAAAAGCCTTTTGAAAATCCAGATAGACTATATCCACCGGTTCACCCAAATCCACGTGCCTGTTGACCTTTTCAAAAAATTCTAAAAGGTTTGTAAGACAAGATTTACCCTTACAGAAGCCATGCTGATTTTCTCTCAGCAAGGTTTGTTCTTTTATGTGTTTTAAGATTTTCTCTTGGATGAGGCCTTCCACCATCTTCCTGGGACAGATGTAAGGCTAACCGGCCTGTAGTTTCCTGGGTCCCCCCTCCTTCCTTTTTTAAAAATTGGTGTGACATCCGCTATCCTCCAGTCCTCCGGCACTGTGGTCGTTTGAAGAGACAAGTTGCATATAACCGTTAAGAGATCTGCAATTTCATTTCTCAGTTCCCTAATAACCCTTGGGTGGATTCCATCTGGGCCCGGTGACTTGTTAATCCTCAATTTATCAATTAGTCCTAAAACCTCCTCTCTTTTAACCTGTATTTGATTTAATTCTTTAGTCAAGAGGGGCGGCTCAGGCAGCGGAATCCGCTCAAGGTCCTCTGTCGTGAAGACAGACGCAAAGAACTCGTTCAATTTCTCTGCAATATCCAAGTCCTCCTTAACCTCCCCTTTTCCTCCCTCACCATCCAGAGGCCCAATTGGTTCTCTGGCAGGTTTTCTACTTCTAACATATTTAAAGAAGCTTTTATTATTACCCTTTATATTGCTAGCCATGCGTTCCTCAAAGTCTTTCTTTGCCTCCCTTATCATCTTTTTACATTTCTTTTGCCAGAGTTTGTGTTCCTTTTTATTTTCCTCATTTGGGGAGGATTTCCATTTACAGAAGGACCTCTCCTTGTGCTTTAGAGCCTCTCTAACTCCACTCGTTAACCATGCCGGTGTCCTCTTGGACTTAAATGAGCTCTTCTTTCTTTGTGGTATGCACTTGTGCTGGGCCTCTATTATTGTTGTTTTAAACAGGCTCCATGCACTCTGAAGAGATTGGATTCTTCTAACCCTCCCCTTCAGTTTCTCTCTAACTAGTTTCCTCATCTGAGGGAAGTTTGCCCTTCGAAAATCAAGGGTTTTTATGTCTGATTTGGTTGACACTCTTCCTCCGACATGCACGGCAAAGGTAATTGCAGCATGGTCACTGTTCCCCAGAGGCTCAGTGACATTCACATCCCTGACGAGGTCCTGAGTATCACACAATATTAGATCTAGAGTTGCCTGTTCTCGGGTGGGCTCCATGACAAGTTGCTCTAAGGCACAGTCATTCAGCAAGTCGAGAAACCCAGTTTCTCTTTCTTGCCCAGAGGCATTGGCCCAGTCAATGTGGGGATAATTAAAGTCCCCCATGATTACTATCCTATCCCTCTTAGCCACCTCCATGATTTCTCTCCTCATTTCAAGGTCCCCCTCAAGTTTTTGATCTGGTGGACGATAGAATACTCCAACTATCACATCACTCTTTGGACCTGGTAGTTTAACCCACAGTGATTCTATGGCGGAGTCAGACCCTCTGTCAATCTCCATTCTGCTGGATTTTACGCCTTCTTTGACATAGATGGCCACTCCTCCTCCAACCCGCCCCTCTCTATCCCTTCTATAGAGTTTATAGCCTGGGATTGCTGTGTCCCACTGGTTCTCCACATTCCACCAGGTTTCTGTTATGGCTATTATATCAATGTTATCCCTAGCTGCCAGATGTTCAAGTTCTCCCATCTTTGCTCGGAGGCTTCGAGCATTGGCGTAGAAGCACTTGTACAGTGGGTCCCGCAACAGCTGCTGCCTTGTTCTTCTCCCCCCCACAGCTTTTATTTTCAGTAGACGAACTGTCACATTCCGCTATTCTGCCAGTGTTAATACTTGCTATGTCATCTCTATGTGATTCTCTACCCTCTCCAACCTCTATCCTTTATCCTGATCCAGCAGGGCTCTTCTTAGGTTCTTAACAGGATGTTTTTTTCCTGATATTTAACCAAAATCTGGCTTCCTGTAATTTAATTCCATTATTACATGTCCTGCGCTCTGGGATGATTGAGAAGAGATCCTGCCCCTCTGGAAGACAGCTTTTCAAGTATTTAAAGAGTGCTGTCTTATTTCCCCTTCGTCTCTTTCTTTTCTCAAGACAAAACAGGCCCAGTTCTTTCAGTCTTTTGTCATGGCGCTTGGTTTCCATTCTCCTAATCATCCTTGCAAATTTGTTCCCGTTTGTCAGCATCCTTCTTGAACTGCAATGCCCAGAACTGGACTTAATGCTCAAGTTGAGGCATAACCAGTGCCGGATAGAGAGGGAACCTTGCAGGCTCTTGGAACGATATATCTGTTAATGCAGCCGAAAATAGCATTTGCCTTTTTTGTGTCCACCTCACACTGTTGGCTCATACTTACCTTATGATCTAAGAATATTCCAAGATCCGCTTATAGTATGCCTGCCTTCGCCTGTTTCAAGAAGATGCTGCTGTGCAGTCGGTTCCTAACCTTGGCTCCCTGGATGTTCTCGGACGACAACTCCCAGAAAATCTGGCCAGCACAGCTGGCGTTGAAGGCGTCTGGGAGTTTTCATCCGAGATTATCCGAGGGCCCCAGCTGTGATGCTTGGTGTGAAATCCCTTCTATTTCCACCTCCGCCTGAAATTCTAACACTTGTTTTCCCGGACAGGTTTGGGCACGGTTGTCAGTGAGCCGACAGCTGCTTGACCACATGGACTCTTGGACGGCGAAATTCAGAAATGTGAGTTGGGCTGTGGACTCCAGCTATTTGAGTGTGTGTGGGGGCACCTGACCGAGTGGTTTTCTGACGGAAGATTTGAATTGATAGAATATTGGGCTTTGAGAAGGGTCGCAGGAGTGAGCTGTCCTGGAATGACCCAGATCTTTCTCTCAGCCACGCTGGAGAGATCTAAAGCCCAAAATGCAGGTTTGTTTTTTCAGCTAAGTGCCTCTGGGTTAGGTCTTGGCAACTCCCTGCTTGGGGGACTGCTGAAGAAATGCTTTTATCTCTTTATATTACTAAATACTTGTCTTACTCCTGCAAGAAAGAGACAAGATAAAAGCAAACATTGCACATTAACCTGTTCAGTTATAACCTTCTACCCGCAGTTTGGAGGAAGAAAAAAGTTTTCTAGACTACAATTAAGTTCCATTTGTTTATTTGTTATTTATTTGATTTATATAACGCCCATCTGACCAAAGTAGTTAGAATCCTGCCTGTATCACAGGGCAGATGACCAAGCTGTTCTAAATGATTTTAAATCAGGATATGTTTTGAACCATTTAAAATTGCACCGTTTAAAACACAAAATTAAAACATTTAAATATTAAAACCACTGCATTGGAACCTATGTAGGTTATGATCCTCAACCGTCAAAGGCCCTATTAAATACATCAGTGTTGTTACAAATAAATGAGTATAATAAACCACCCCTTGGCTGTGCTGTTGAGTGGAATTTGGGCAGATGCACGAAGTTTATTCAGTATCGCCGTTGTCATCATCATCATTGTCTTAGAACTTCAGATCTGGAAAGGATCCAGTAGATTATTGAGTCCAGCCTCTGCCAAGGCAACCCCCTTGGGAATCAAGCTCTCAACCAAACCACTGCATTATATAATAGCAGGTTATGCTGGTGTTCAGTCTCCAGTTTGTTCACAATTCAAGGCCAGAAATGCTCAGGGTAAGAGCAGGGACTCGTTTGTTGCCATTGTGGAATATGGATTTATTTTATTTGATTTCGATTATTTTTTTACCCCACCATTCTCCTTGGAAAAGGACCCAAGGTACCTTACAATAATGAGGGACAATATACAGCCCGGAACAATTTAAGACATATTCAAGTTAAGAACAGAGAGTTTGAAGAGGCAAAATGGTAACCCTACAAAGAGCACACAAGAAGAAAAGAAAAAATTTGAGGGGGTGAAAAGCAACATGGAAAACACTGGTGTTCTTATGAAATCAGTTAATCTCTGCTAGTTTATTTTTTCCTTGAACATAACTGTGAGGGAAACTTCTCAGAAGGGAAGAGAGGTATTCCTGCACGCCCAGATGAGTGGCTGGAGAAACAAGGGCGAAAAGGCGAGCCTGAGAAACAACCAACATTGTCACCGGTGGAGAGGGTCATGTTATGGAAGGGATATTATGACGCCCTCAAGATAATTGAGCAACAGAAAGAAAGGGGGAAGGAAGAGAACCCGGGTTCAACAGGAAGTGAAGAGAAGGACATGGCGGGAAAGTCTGACCAATCCGCTCCCATGGAGGTGGGGTTCGGGACTTGTAAAAAGGGAAACAAACGGGTGCTCCCAGGAGGATGGGAGTGGGTGTGGATGGAGGATCCCTGGACAGGGAATTGGGAACAAATGATGATGCCCCATAAGGAGGCTGAGAGTTATAGATGCCGGGACTACAAACAAGGGTGCTCCTATTGGGGAGAAAAGGAGTACCGGGAATATAACAGAAAGCGCAAAGAGATCCGCAAAGAGATTGAGCTGGAAGAATGGCTGGCAAAGATCCGGATGGAAGCCGAGACCGGGAAACTGGACCCCCGAGAGGACTTGACCCAGAGACCCGACTATCCTTTACGTACACCCCAGCGGAGACGCCCTGGTCCCAGGTCCACTTCGGAAGTTGGGGTACAAGTGGGAAAACCCAAACCCTCAGTGAAGGAGATTGGGGTACAAGTGGAGGGGCTGAGGCTCTCAGAGAGGAAGGAGGAGATCAATGGTGGAGCCGGCTGTCCTCAGGTTATGGTGGGGGACTTGATCACATTCTAGAAACCCCAACCTATGGAGGGAAAAATAACCCGTTCATGTCTGATGTTAAAGATGTTGAAACTGTAGTTAGAAGGAAAACTCCGTTTATTGTTGATGAACCGAATAAAAGTTCAGTTTGTTCGTTCCGAGAGATGCCTTCCTTAAAGTTTGAAGGGCGGGAAAAAAGCAAAAGCAAAAAGTGTTCTGCTTGTATACCGCCCCATACTACTTCAAGTAGTCTCTAGGCGGTTTACAATTTTAATTACAGTGTGCAGGCTACACATTCCCCCTCCCCCCGCAAGCTGGGTACTCATTTTACCGACCTCGGAAGGATGGAAGGCTGAGTCAACCATGAGCCTGCTACCCCTGGGATTGAACGCCCAGGTCGTGAGCACAGTTTTACTTGCAGTACAGGCATTTAACCACTGCGCCACGAGGGTAAAGACTGAACCCTCACAATAACAAATCCCTATCTGTCATAATATAGGGTGATATACTTTTAACAGTGTCAATTCCTGTCGATGCCAAATCTCAGTGATTCGGTGCCTCAAGGGCACGCCCTGGGTAAGGCATAAATGCTCAGTGTGATGTGTGTGAACTCAACAGGAAGCCTGTTACATGCAGTCCAACAGAAGAGACCTCTTGGAAGTGGGGCGGCTAAAAAATCTGGTAAATGAATAAATAAATAAATAAATAAATAAAGTGTGATGAATGTGACTCAGGTGGCAGACCCACAACTGAAGAGTCTTGTTATCCTGTGGCTATTGTTGCCAACATGTAGAAGAAAGCCACAGGTGCTTGGTTTTTCTGAAACTGAAAATTGTGATATTGAAAAATGAGTTTTTCGTTTTAATTAGTGAGTAGGGTTTTTTTTTTTTTTAGAAAAAAATGAAAGCAGCTGCCCATTCCGCAGAAGAACAAAAGGATGCAGCTTCTGCTTCTGCCCTGATTCTTCCTCTTTTGATTGACAAGGGCAACTGTAAACAAAAATCCCTTGTTGTTTCTCTTGTAACTTCTCGTTTTTCCCCTTCCTCTTTCTTCTAGTGGATAAACGAGACCATTTTAGTGCCTCTCGTCCAGGAGATGGAGGTTGTGAGTATGCAGCTGAGGAGGATGGGGTGTCCTGAGCTGCAGATTGGAGGTACGATGACTGTGTATCTGAGAGCGCTTGGCCACTGGTTGCCAATCTTGCAATCCCCAGATGTTTGGGGACTAAAACTCTCAGAAGCCTTCGCGGCCAGCGGTGCTAACCAAGGTTTCTGGGAACCCAGGGTTGAGTACGGCTCAGTTTCAGGAGACTTGGCTTTCCCCGTGGCTGCTCCTTGTGTATCTGTGTGTGAATGAGAGAAAGTGTTTAAGGTGCATATATTTACTAGGTGCTAAGTAGGAACTGGCAAAACACTCCAGTATTCCTGGCAAGGAAACTCCATGGACATGGTGGAGTCATGAAGAGAACAACACACACACACACACACACACACACACACACACACACACACACACACACACACACACACACACACACACACACACACACACACAGAGTCACCTGCCCTTTTGAGTAGAAAAACTTCCTTGGTATATGAAAGTTATGATCTCCAAATACAATGGTACCTCTACTTACTAGTTTAATCCACTCAAAATGCATCCTCGTAAGTCGAACAACTTGTAAGTAGAGCAGCCCTATCTAAAAAATAAAATAAAAATTATTGAAAAAAATTAAAAATGTAAGTAGAGCAGACTGCATCTAATATTTGTAAGGCAGCTGTTAAAACGCCAACGGTTTTCTGCTCTTAAGTCGAGTTGCTCGCAAGTCAAGTTGCTCATAAGTAGAGGTATCACTGTGATTGAGTTGGGAGGGGCCTCTAAGGCCATCGATTCCAAATCCCTGCTCAATGCAGGATCCAAATCAAAGTAGATCTGACAGATGGCCATCTGACTTTCCCTTGAATGCATCCAATACTGGTACACTCACCTCTTCTTGTGGTCTCTGGTTCCGTTGTCGCACTACACTAACAGTCAGGAAGTTTTCTTCATGCTATGGCTTCCTGGAACTTCCGTCCTCATGGAGGATAACCACTCGCTTACGTGCTATTTCCCCTTTGTCTGGTTGTCTACATTTTTCTTAAAAGTGCAGGGTCCAGAATTGGTCACAGGGCTCTTAAGCTGAGGCCGGACCAGTGCCTAATAAGAGAATATAGGCAGCTGAATGATACCGAGTCAGATGCTTGATCTGTCTCGTCAGCTCGGACTGAAAGTCGTGGCTCTTACGGGTTTAAAGCCGGGTTCTTCCCTGCCCGTGTTCTCCTCCGAGACGACGGGGATGAAATTGGGGATTGTGAAACCTGTGGTTCTAGGCATGCCGAAACTTTGGCCCTCCTGATGTTTTGGACCACAACTCCCAGTATTCTAAGCTTAGATTGCCAATGGCAAAGGACTGTGGGAGTTGTGGTCCAAAACGCCCGAATCTTCAGGGGAGGGGTGACGTTGGGATTCAAATGATGTTCTGCTGGGGCGCTTTGGATAAATTTCCTGCTTTGTGCAACAAAGCACCACCTCTGAAGCCAAACAAAAGGCAGTCAACCGTTTTTTTAAATCAGCGCTTCTTCTGTGGCCTTGGGAGCTTTTGTGGCCCTTTGTCTTGCAGAGGCCAGTATCAGCAGTCTGAAACAAGCCGCCCTGGTGAAAGGCCCCCTCATCCCTACCTTGAATACGATTGTGCAGTACCTGGAACTCACGCCCAACCAGGAATACTTGGTTGAAAGGATCAAAGGTAAAACAGTCATCTCACCAAGCAGGGGGAAAAAGTTGATCTTTCTTTGCATTTGGCGTCACCTGGCAGGGAAAACTCAATTCACCAGCTCAGCTGTCTCCTGTGAAGGTTTTTTTTTGTTGCTCATTTTGCATTTCCCCAGGATGTCCCACGTTGTACCCTGAAGATCTGCATGTGAGGCCTTTCAGTCATGTGACTATTGGAACTGTGGATCTGGCCAAAAAAAAAGTGCATTTGAAAAACAGGCTGTGAAATGTTACAGCTGTTTGGGGAAGCAAGCTCCTCCAACTTGCCCACTGTGGAAAAACAGCCCCCCCCAAATACAGTACAGACAATTTTCCACACTGGAAGAGTGTTGCAGTAAGAATTTGGATGGAATTAAAAAGCTGATGGGCTTTCTGAGAAATGCCACAGAAAGAGGAGACAGAATTCCACGTAGAGCTGTATTAGACAACATCTCTGTTGTACCAAATAAAAAATCTGCCCTTTGGTTTCCAGAGAAGGAAAGGAAGTTTGGGGGAGGGGAGGGGAATGGAGCAAACCAAACATTGCACGTCTACATTTTCACTTGGCCTGGAAACGGTGCAATTTGCTCCCCCCCAAGTCGTAATTGGAGGGGGTTGAAACTTCAAGGACTCGTATCTTGTGATAAGTGTGTGTTTGGTGTTGCTTCACACTTGCTCATTGTGGAGTTGTTTCCCTGGCCCCATATCAGTGCTGATTGTGTAGCGCCACCTATTGCAGTGATGGTGAACCTTCGGTACTCCAGATGTTTTGGACCACAACTCCCAGAATTCTGAGCCTAGATTGCCAATGACAAAGGACTGTGGGAGTGGTGGTCCAAAACATCTGGAGTGCTGAAGGTTCACCACCAATGACCTGTTGTGGGTGTAGCATCACCTGTTGTGTGTGTCTGTGTGTCTGCATGTGTGCACATGTCCGCGCATTGGCATCATCTCTCGCCTTCCTCCCGTTCGGCCGCCAAGTAACCTGCTCTTCCGTTCTGACCACTCCCAGAGCTTTCTCAAGGAGGGTGCATGAGCTCTTTCCGATGGAATCGGGGCGGAGACTTCAAGGCCCGCAAGTGGGATACGGATCTGCCAACCGACTCTGCGGTAAGTCTTGCTTTCGTCCCTGCCCGAAAAAAGAGGGGCCCCGGCGTGGGTTGGGTGGACTTCCTGGGCTGCCCAAGTCACATGACTTGGGACTCCCTCTTTGGCTGGTAATAATAAAGATGGTGGTAGTGATGGGCAAGGTTGTCGAGGGGGTGGCTGCTGTCCGGCTCCAGTCATACCTGGAGTTAAATCATATCCTGGACCCCTTCCAGTCTGGATTCAGGCCTCTTCGCGGAACCGAGACCGCCCTGGTCGCTCTGCAGGATGACCTCCTCAGGGAGGCCGACAGGGGGAGTTCCTCCCTGCTCGTCCTCCTTGATCTCTCAGCAGCCTTTGATACCGTCGACCACGGTAACCTTCTGGCCTGGCTCGCTGAGGCGGGAATTGGTGGTCAGGCCTTGGCCTGGCTCCGTTCCTTCCTTGGCGGCCGGACTCAGAGGGTACAGCTGGGGGATGTCTTGTCGGCTCCTTGGACTCTCCCTTGTGGGGTGCCCCAGGGGTCGGCAATCTCCCCCGTGCTGTTCAATGTTTACATGAGGCCGCTGGGGGAGGTCATCAGGAGATATGGAGTTTGCTGTCATCAGTACGCTGATGACACGCAGCTCTATATCTCCTTTTCTACGTCTGCAGAGGAGGCGGTTCGCTCCCTCGATCTGTGCCTGGAGGCCGTACTGGAATGGACCAGAGATAACCGGCTCCAGCTTAATCCGGAGAAGACGGAGGTTCTGTTCTTCGGGGCGCCTTCGTCTCGGTACAATGGCCCCCTCCCTAGTCTGGGGGGTACTTCCCTCCAGCCTACAGACAGGGCCAGGAATCTGGGCGTGGTCCTGGATTCGGCCCTCTCCCTGGAAGCCCAGGTGATGGCCGTCTCCAGGGCCGCTTTTTTCCATCTCCGCAGGATCGCCCAGATCCGTCAGTACCTTGACGAGTCCTCCCTGAGGACAGTCGTGCAGGCCCTGGTGATCTCGAGGATCGACTATTGCAATGCCCTCTACGTGGGGTTGCCCTTGACCCTGGTCCGGAGCTTACAGCGGGTGCAAAATGCGGCGGCCAGGCTGGTGGTGGGTGCTCGTAGATTCGAGCACATCACCCCAGTCCTGGTCCGCCTGCATTGGCTCCCCGTTGTCTTCCGGATCAGGTTCAAGGTTCTGGTCTTGGTTTTCAAGGCCCTCCACGGCTTGGGACCAGGATACCTGGCGGAGCGCATCTCCCAGAGGGCATCCGGATCCAGACCCACGAGATCATCGCAGGCGCGCTCCTTGAGAGTGGCCACACCCAGAGAGGCGCGGAAAACGCGTACGCGGGACCGCGCCTTCTCTGTGGTGGGGCCCTCGCTCTGGAACCATCTCCCTCCTGAGCTGCGCCTGCTGGAGTCCCTGCCCGCCTTTAAGAGGGCTTTGAAGACCTTCCTCTTCAAAGAAGCATTTGGTGTCCTCATTAGTTAGTTTCTCTTTCTTTCTTTGCTCTTACCGTCTGCCGCCATCTTGCCTTCCGCTGCCCTTGCTTGGTGGCCTTGTCATTTTTAGCTTTTTAGCCTTTTTAGCTTTTTAGCTTCTTGCGCTGTTAGCCGCCCAGAGTTCCTGTTGGGAAGATGGAGCGGGATATAAGTATTTAAATAAATAAATAAATAAATCAAGTCCATTCTGGACTTATGGCAATCTTTTCAGGGTTTTGCAGACAGAGAATATTCAGAAGTGGTTTTGCATTCCCTTCTTCTTGTGGGGGCACCCTGGGACCGTGCAGCTGGCCCCCAAGGCCATCCAGGCTGGCTCTTCTCCCAGGAGGCTCAGTGGGGAAATGAACTTCCAACCACTGGCTCTGCAGTCAGAGACCTAATTCACAGAGATATCCAGCCACACTGTGCTACATTGATAGAAATAGGACTATGATGAGTGCAAGAACTGCCACCCGTAAGATGCAAGGGCGGGGATCTATCTTGTGTAGTTTGCAGGTGTGACTTAAAGCAGGGCTATGTACCTAAAATTCTGAGTAACACTTCATCTTTCTGAAGAGGTGCAACATAGTCTACCAAAAAAGACCTTCTTTTAGGTATTTTATGCCACCCTTGATAAATAGATGCTCTAAATCTACTACATTCTTCCCTGAACTGCCTTTAAATAGCAAATACAGTGGTACCTTGTATAAAGGCATGCATTTTCTGTTAAGCAAAATTTCCTTTGTACATACTTACCATAGGAATGCCTTGAAAACGGATTAATTCCTAATTGCGACCATTTTTCTCTTGTACAGATTTGCCCCATAGGTTATTCTGTTAAGCAGTTTTCTCCTATCTCTGGAAATCTTTTCCTTTAAGCAGATTTTCTGTTAAACAAACCACTTGTTATACTAGGGTCCACTGTAATGCTCTTTTTAAGTAGACCATTCAGCCTTCTGTTGGAACCCTCCCATTCAATTTTTGGACAGAGGGTTACAGTTCAAGATGGTGGCCTGCATGCAGTCCATAATAAGCTATGAAACGTTTGCTCTGCTGCATTGCGGCTAGCGGTAGCCTTCTCCGGCTAGCTGGTTGTGCGTTTTGCAGGACCACCTTCGCCAGGCTCAAAACAGCAAGGGTGGACATTAAGTCTGTTTCCCCGTGTAATTACACTGATGTTTAGCCGTTCTTTTTCACAAGAGAAGCAGCTTTTCACCCTCTTCAAGCTTTGTTATTTCCGATACAAATTGGGGAAAGAGTATAGGGAAACATTAAAAGGGGGTGGGGTACAAAATACAGAGAGGTGTGAGTTGGTAGTCACTGATATCTAATTGCCACTAGTTTAAATCTTTCTACACATCTAAACTGACTCATGTTTATCATGAAGTATGTACAATAATGCTTTTTCTTAATTCTCTAGCTTTTGTTATTGTTTTCTCTCCTCTTCATCCATACATAGTCTTTTCCCCAGACTTTATGGTGATTTTCCTTCCTGGAAACATCTAAGCATTCTGATAATTTATCCATCTCTATTGTTTTTAAAATTTTAAACATTATGGAACATTAATTCCTGTTCAGACGGTATTCCAGGTTCCTTCCAGTATCTTTTTTTACAGCTCCCTCCGAGCATTACTGAGGGGCGTGCGAGGCCTGTGGGCTGCTCCCCAGGGCAATTTTTCCCTCCAGGGAACCTTTTCTTGAGACCTGCAGACATGACATACAGGTGTGAACCAAGAACTGGGGCATGTGAGGAGGAGGAGATGGCATATCTCCTCACGCTTGCTTGTGGGCCCCTTCAGTGTTGCTGCTGCTCCTCCTATCTGGTCTCCAATCCAAGAAGGGGATTGTGCATTTATTTCCATTTCTAGCATCTTTTGGGGAGAAGCACTGAACGGATCTGTTTCCCTCCTCCTCCAGGTCATTATGCACGTCTTCTGCACCTACCTGGATGCCAGGCTGCCGCCTCATCCGAAATATCCTGATGGCAAAACGTTTACCTCCCAGCACTTCATTCAGACACCGGACAAGCCAGGTGAAGGGACCCTATCAAACATTGCATGAACTCAGGTGGCAAACCTGGGCCGGTTTGCTTCTGTGCAGCGAATGTCCTCTCCCTGGCGGAGGCATCAGTGTCCCCACCCCACCCCCAAGAATCTCTGCAGAGGCAGAACTCCTGTCTTGGCATGGAGCTTTTGATGAGAACTTCACAGAAGTTGTAGGTCCTCTGCTAATTGTGTACTGGGAGTGCTATTCCCACCAAACCTGCGTCTGTGACATTCATCCAAGATTCTCCCAACTATCTCCTATGCCCCCCCCCTTTGGCCTTGTTTGTGTTATTTGGCCATGTTATTTGATTTTAATTAATCGTTATGTTACTTTGTTGTATTTATTGTATACCACGCAGAGTAGTCCAGCAGCTAGATGTACAGTACCCCCCCCGTCTATTCGCGGGGTTAGGGACCCGACCCGACCCACGATCATTGAAAATCTGTGATATGCAGATGCAGGTTGAGTCGGGTCTGGGGGGGGGCAATGTTTAAAATGTCTTTAAGCAACGGAGTCAGCTTGGCTCCGTTGCTTAAAGTCGTTCTAAATATTGCACGCCACTTCTCCCGACACCCCCCCCCCGGGTGTGGGGGAGTGGCGCGCAAGTCCCAGGCTCCAGCTGATTGGCGCTGGGGTGGAGTAGAAAAACCTTTTGTTTCCCCACCCCAGCACCAATCAGCTGGAGCTTGGGGGAGGTGGGGTTTAAATTGCCCGGGCTTTTAAAACCTTTTTCCCCCTTCCCTCAAGCCCTTTCCAGGTACCACTGTACTGCGGTCCAGCGATATAGTGGGACCACAGTATATGAACCACGAAAGGGTGGGGGACCACTGTATATAAATCCAATGAATTAATGAACAAGCGAATGAATGATTATAGAAAGGACATGTGGAGTTCAGGAGAGTCAAAATACCAATTTGCTGTCCACAGACATTTCAAATGAGAACTTGTTCTGCATCTATCAAAGCAGCATTAATCCTCCTCATTATGAACTTATCTACCAAGGACAAATCTACAATCTACCCAAGGTAAGAATGCGGAAGTTTCACGTTGATCTCTCTAGAGTGGTGGAAGATTAGCCGTGCAGCTAGATAGAACGGTATATAAATTAAATAAATAAATAAATTACAGAAAAGGGTATTCAGATGGTGTTGAAAGCTGCCCAGGAGGCCTCCAGTGTATGGAGTTCCCTGCAGTTTATTCACTGTGCTATGAGGCTGCCTACAAGAACGGCAGAAATCTTTTCCTTTGCCCTCTTAAGAGTGTTTCCAGTGGCATCAATTTTTGCACAGATCTGTCTCGTACTAAATTTGCACAAAAATATGGGAAACCACGCCCCATGAAGAAAGGTTGGAAGAACTGGGCATCTTTAGCCTAGAGGGGGGGAAACAGGAGACAGGGTGGCACTTTTCAAAGAGTTCAAAGGAGTACTTATGCAGAGGAGAGACAGGATCCGTTCTCAATCATCCCAGAGTGCAGGGCACAGAATAATGGGCTCAAGTGAAAGGAAGCCAGATTTCACTTGATTATCAGGGAAAACTTCTTGACTGTTAGAGCAGTACAACAACAGAAGCCATGACCTCGAGGAGGTGGTGAGCACTCCCAACACTGGAGTCATTCAAGAGAAAAGTGAAAGTGAACAAGGATAGTTCCGATCGTGTTTTGATTTGGTTTCCTGCCTTGAGCCAAAGTTTGGACTTGTTGGCTTAGAGCAGGGGTCCTCAAAGTTTTCAAACAGGGGGCCGGTCCACCACGCCCCAGGCACCACTGGGGGCCGGACCACAGTGGGTGGGGGGAGCGGGCGACCTTGCCGTAGCCCTCCCACATTGAATGCCCCACTAGCCAGCATGCTGATCATCTGGGCAGTAGTTGGGGGGAGTGGGAGAAGAGACATAGCCCACCGCTTTGATCTGCCTCAGCAACAGAAGCAGCTGCGGAGGCTGGCTTGCTCGCAAAGCAGGGGGTAGGTGGGGGGTCTGCAATTGGTCCCGGGGGCCGGATTCAGGACCTTGGGGGGCCGCATCCGGCCCCGGGGCCTTAGGTTGAGGACCCCTGGCGTAGAGGCTCCTTCCAACTCGGTTATGGTGTTCTAAAGGCTCCCTCTCATCTCAAAGGATCTGAGATTCTAAGGATGCTGAATGGTCCACCGGGCAGGCGTGAGCGTGTCACACCGAGGATGTCCCAATGGTCCTCATGAGGACTTCACCTCTTTGAAGAGCTTGTAGCAGTTTAGAGCGAAATGAATCCATAGCAAGACGGAAGAAAAAAAGCTGGACCAATAGAATTGCTCAGTCCCAACCATGCGACTCCTTTCTTAAGGCATTCCTATTTCTTTCCCCCTTCTGATCTAGGGGAGAAACAACTTGTTTCACACTCTGCTTATGTTCCTGTACATCATAAAGACTAAAGAATCCGGGATGCTGGGGTAGGTACAGTGTTCTGTTTATCGCTGTATCCAGAAGACCACAGTCCTTTGGGGTTTGGACAGATTCCTGGAGGAGAAGTCCATCCCAGGTGACAAACCATGATGGAGGTGTGTCATCTCCAGGCTTAAAACCGGGGCACTTCAAGGACCAGAGGCAGGGGAGTGGTATCAGGAGACAGAGATCTAGTCTCATGTGCTCCCAAATGCATTTTTGGGGCCACTTGTGAGATACAGGAAGCTGGACTAGATGGGCCTTTGGCCTGATCCAGCAGGGCTCTTCTTATGTTCTTATGGTTTTGTTGGGGGACGGTAGGAACAGTGAGTGTTTCTCTGGGGCATTTCTGCCCAGTAAATATTTGCAGGAAGCAATGCCATATTGAAGGTTCTTTAAGCTCTTTGCAAGAAAATAATTTAGAACTATCTCCGCCTCCATCAGTTTTCCACTTTTCAAGGGATTTGGGGTTTTGTCATGTTGGTTTGTATCCAATTAATTGACCCAGAGCTTGCTTGTGGTCTGGTCTCCTCAGTTTCACTGTTTTACCTAAAAAGGGTATGGGGGAAAAGCTGATGTAGGAAGTAAAACCGAGTGAATAAGCATTTCCCTCATTAATATAACTCAGTTTTGTTGAAGCTCCTTCTAGTTTGGACATGACCCACCATTTTTGTTCTACAATATTGGGTCAACAGCCCGCTGGAGATGTCCCCACGGGCAACAGGCACTGCTGTATTTCGTGAGGTGTTTGTTGTCGGGCTGATGGTGCCACCCACCAAGTGCACAACCAATTGTGTGGTGGACAACTCATCAGACAGTCCAAATGCATGCATGACCATCATTGCACACACAGAAATCCAATCTGCTGTCTAGCTAAACAGGTGGAATTTTACTGATAGTTCCATCTTTCAGTTCTAGAAGGGAAAAACGGAAATTGACGTCGGTGTTTCTGTGGTGTGGTTAATATTCAAATACTTTTGTACTGTTCTCTTTGCATTCGAAATGCATTTCCTCGTCAATCCTCATTTTGAAATTGTTCAAAAGCGTCACAGTAGGTTAGAATCTGAGCCAATAGTTCCCACTTCCCAGTCTTGGGTCCCCAGATATTTTTGGAGTTAAAAACTTCCAGAAGCCTTCTCCATTGCTGGCCAGGACTTCTGGGAGTCGTAGTCCAAGAATATCCGGGGACCGAAATTTCAGAAACTCTGGGATCGACAAAAGCCCTATATCAATGCAGCAAAATTTTTGGATCTTGTGATTTCAAATGAGAGTTTCAAAAATTTTAAAATACAGTGGCTGATATAGTATTGCTTAGTATTTGAGATGAGGCCCACTATAAAGCAGTGGAGATTTGACGATTCAGCTTCTCTGCTGATCCCATTGATCCAAATGGGACTCCTCCAGTTCTCGACTGACTTTAGCGTTGTGGAATGAATGGAACTTAAAGAGCAGCTGACTCTCCAAATTCCCTGCCAGTTCCACCAGCCTAGTATGGGGGGAACTTACTACACTGTGCAACAGAATTTCAGCCATTAACTGAACGTTATTTCTGGGCTGAGGTCCAGTCCAGATGCTTTATTTATCTTGATACAAATGCATGATATGTACAGTCTCTGTGATGTATCTGAAATATAAATGTGTGAACTGTATTTGCAGGCGGGTCAACCTGGGCTTATCGGGTGTGAACGTCATGTGGATTTTTGGAGACTAGCTGGTTTCTCAGTTCCTTCAAGTGAAGCACCTGCTCAACATCAGGGAGGAAGAGAGTTGCATTGCTTGCTGACTTGAAAACATTATTTGGATTTAAAGCAGGAAGTTTTCGAACTGTGGCTGAACCAATATCAAAACACCTTTTGAGACGAAGCATAAAGGAGGTTCACTCCAGGATAGAGAAGTTCCATTATCTGGATCAACGGAATGGGTTCTTGGGAGATCCTTGCTGGGTCTGAGTTGGAAAAGGTGTCTTCTAGATAACAGAGCAGAAGACGGAAAGAGGACCTGGTATTCTTCTGTCCATCCATAAGTCTTGGAGGAATCTGATAAGCCTGAAGCCTAGTGAGTTCCTGAACAGGATCCAAATTATCCCATAGTAGATCAAAATGGTGGGATCATTGACCTGGCAAGCAAGAGCTGAAACACAGAGGGAATATAGTAAAGCAAGGATTCCACGGAATCTTAGTTTTCCCGATTACAGTGGTACGTGCCTTATGCCACTAGCACCTAAGTGGCTTGTATTTTCTAGGCTGGGTTTCTTGTTTGTTAAGTGACAGCATTGTCACTGGTCCAGCAAGGGCATTCTGAGTTCTCATTTGCTCTGCAGATTCTTGAAATAAGATTTTAAATACCCCCAAAAAGAGCAAGGTTACCTGTTCAATATGCACCTTTCCCAAGACTCCTTAAAACCCTATTTCGTATTGGCTGGAATCCTGTTGTGTAACGTATGCCTGCAGAATCCATGGGAATCTGGTGGGTCAGATCCTTGGTAAATTCCGCCGATTCAAGCGGACCTGGTTCTGACTTACAATGGTGTAGACAAGTTATAACGACAGCAGGTCCCTTCAAATGGCCTCTTTGGAGAACTTTGCCAATCGGTGAACCAATTTCATGTAGTAACCCTTAAATAGAGTAGGCCCACTTGGATCAGTAGAACTTTAGGAGAAGCTGACTCACCAAATCCCCACCAATTCAGTCGGCCTGTCCTAGCACGACTTAACTTGCTAAGCAAGAGGACTCCAGCCACTATATCTAAATCTAATCTGGAATTCTGTGCCAACGTGTTTTTTTAAAATCATATTTCCAGCATAAATTTGCAGTGAACGGTGGTGTAGTCCACCAGGAATGTTTCCACAAGTTCTCTAGACATGAATGAATTCTGCTTCCATTCATGCCCGGACCGCTTGAGAAAGAGTCATTCCCGATAGATTGAGGACGTATTTTGAAGAGTTGTCCCAAAACCGTAGTATGTATTGCTCAACATGGTGAAATTGGTATACAAGACAGAGGTATTGCAAACCTGCAGGACTTGTTTTAAAAGCCAGAGTATTTTTGAAAGATAATTTCCCCAAACACTCGGCAGGAAATGTAATTCCTTTAGCCATACCCAAACTGTAGGTCCAGCAGATCTTGGTCCGAGTGCAATCGAGTAAAACACTAGCCTCAAATGTTTCCCACCGGTCCTGGCAGGACTGAACAGCCTACCTGTCAAGGGAGATCTCCTTACAAGATTCATTTTGTACTCTCATTTTGTACGAACTTGGTGGGGTGGTACTTCTGCAGCTACTGATTTTTCCCAACCTGTGTGCCAGGAGCCGTTGCGTCATCTTTTCTCATCCACGCCATGCTGTCGTCAGACCCCGAGATCTTTGTTAATTCCTTGGTGCTGTCATTAAATGGATTATATTTTTGTTATCGCTTCGTTTTGTCTTGTGTGTGTGTGTGTGTGTGTGTGTGTGTGTGTGTGTGTGTGTGTGTGTGTGTGTGTGTGTGTGTGTGTGTGTGTGTGTGAGAGAGAGAGAGAGAGAGAGAGAGACCAGCCTGGAATACAGGCGTTCCACACCTGGCATAAGATCCAGCTTTCTTCTGCTGATGCTGATGGTGACATCGGTGGTGCTTCCGCCCCTTGGAAGGCCTCTCTGTGCCCTCCAACGTCCATGAAAGCTAGGCGACCCCATGGAGAAAAAAATTCAACAACAGAGAGAGCGGAAAGAATGGGAAGTGGAGTTTGCGCTGCATCCGGAGTGGAGCGCTCACCTGAGACTGGAATGAGACCTTGCCCCTTTGATAGCTCAGTGGGTGAAGTTTCCCGCTGCAAAGCCAAAGCTTGTGAGTTCGATTCCCCGCTGCGTCTCCTTAACAGAGAGGATGACCCACAGCGTATTTTCCAGCTCAGCTGTCCTGAGATGATTAGGGTTCAGAATTTACTTGGCTGAATAGCTCAGTGGCTGGGGCCTCCGGCGTCAAAGCCAGCGGTTGGAAGTTCGATTCTGCCCTGGGCCTCCTTGAGAGAGGCTAGGGCTCCGTAATCCATAAGATCCCTTCCAGCCTGGCATTTCAGTGAAGATGATGAATCTTTCCCCCTGCCTCACCCCCTCCCCCTTTTTATTTTGGCCTTGTCTCTTACCTACTTAGCCACCTGTTCACATTAAAGAAGTGAACGATGGCACAGGCCTTTAAGTAAATGGGCAGGAAATATATCTCTCTGCTCGTAGCACCCCATTAACGACAGCGTATGTCTTAAAAGCTACTTTCAAGTCTCTTCTCAGCCAAAGGCGGATGGTGAACCCAAGCCTGGCAGGACCTCCGCCCTTCCTCTTGCCCCCGTTTCCATCGCACTCCTAAAATCACCGTTAAACCAGACGGCCCCTTTATGGAAGCAGACGGACCCCCCTCCTCCCTGGGCCCACCTCTTGGTCTCCCAGCTGCTGCTGTCTCCCTGCAACTTTTCTTGGCCTTTTCCCTCCTGGTACCTCCCCAGCCCCAGCTGCCCACCTGTCCCCTTGCCGGAGGGATGCCATAGCAGCATCATCATACGGCCAGCGGTGGGAATGGCAGAGGAGCAGAGCCCTTGGCACTGCTCATCACATGGGATTTTATTTTACAGTCACCCCCTGCCATTTCGCAGTTCAGGTACTGCGGTCCCACTACATCGCGGGATCGCAGTATCTGCACCTCGGGGCCACGTGGGGGGGGCGTGGGGGGCGATCGGATCGCTCCGTGCTGCCCCCCCAGGTTCCCCCGAGAAGCCTCGGGGCCTCGTGGGGGGCGGCGGGGGGCGATGGGATCGCTCTGTGCCGCCCCCAGGCTCCGCACCGCCCCCAGGCTCCTCCACTCACTTCCGCATATCGTGGATTTTCATGCATCGTGGGTGGGGTGGGTTCCTAAACCCCACGATCGGCGGGGGGGGGGGTTTACTTATTTAGAGTACAATAGTTTTACCCTGCCTTTCTCCTTGGAAAAGGACCCAAGGTGGCTTACAGTAATGAGGGATAATATAACAGTACAGTACAATTAAGACATGCTCAAGTACAGTGGACCCTTGTATAACAAATGGTTTGTATAACATAAAATCTGTACAACATAAAAAATTCCGGAGATAGGGGAAATTTGCTTAGCAGAATCGCCTATGGGGCGAATCTGTCCAACATAGAAATGGTCGTGATTAGGGATTATTCCATTTTCAATGCATTCCTACGGGAAAATTTGTATAAAGGAAAATTTGCTTCACATAATTTCCTTTGGAACGAATTAATTCCTTTATACAAGGTACCACTTTATTCAGAACAGGGAATTGAGGGATCTCTTACAGCATTCACAGACAACATTACATTAAAGCTAACGAGAGAACACAAGGAGTTAAAAGGAGAGTAAAAGTTCCCCTGGGTTCAGCCCAGCCAAAAAGCTTTTTGGTTTCTCAAGAAGCCACTGGAGTGAGTGCGGGAGTTTGTTTCAGCCTGTTGCCCACCAACTGCAGGACAGGAGAAGTATTTGTGACATCTTCAAGTCTGCCTCGAATTATTTCCATATTGGCTTTCGCGGATTTTGCAGGCAGCAATCCCCCCTTGCTCCTTCCTAAGTGCCATTGGTGTTTGTGTACATTCCTGGAGCCGACTGGGGTGCTGCCAGGGTACCTTTTTGGTTGCATCCCTGCTGATGTGCTCAATTGCGTTGCCGAGATTGTCTCAGTTAAACAATAATTGGGTGCTATTGAGTCAATTCTGAGCTATGGTCACCATTTCCAGGATTTTCCAAGTAGAGCATACGGAAGGAGTATCCTGGGGATTAAGAACATAAGAAGAGCCATGCTGGATCAGGCCAAAGGCCCATTTCCAGCTTCCTATATTTATTTATTTATTTATTTATTATTTATTTATTTTTGAATTTTCCATCTTCCCACGGGAACTCTAGAGCCCCACCAGATGCGTTTGGGGAAGGATCTCTGTCTCCTGGTACCATCCTCTGCATCTGGCCCTTGAAGTACCCTGGTTTAAAGCCAGGATTACATATCTCCACCATGGTTTGTAACCCTGATGGACTTTTCCTCTAGGAATCTGTCCAATCCCCTTTTGAAGGCATCCAGGCCAGATGCCATCACCACATCCTGTGGCAGGGAGTTCCATAGACGCGCTGGGTGAAAAAAATATTTTCTTTTGTCAGTTCTTACTCTCCCAGCACTCAATTTGAGTGTATGTCCCCTAGTTCTGGTATTTTGAGAGAGGGAGAAGAGCTTCCCTCTATTTTACCCTGCATTATTTTGTATGTCTCAATCATATCCCCCTCAAGCGCCTTTTTCCAGACTAAAGAGGCCCAATTGAGCCTTTCTTGGAGGGAGGTGCCCCAGCCCAGTAATCATTTTAGGCTCTCTTCTGCACCTTTTCCAGTTCCAATGTCTTCCTGTGGATAACGAAACCATAGATAAGAGAGAACACAAAAAGTGCCAAGGGTATGAAAGCTATTTTACTCTTGCCATACACTAGCGAGTTCCATGATGGAGAGGGGATTTGAACTTGGGTCTCTTGAATCCCAGTCTGCACGCTGACTCGATGAAAGGCTGCTCCGCGTGATGGCTGAACCGTCTCCTCTGGGGTTGGTTCTCCTGAAATCTGTGAAATGTGCATTAACATAGTTGTGTGGTTTGATAATAGTGGTTCTGTTCATAGCTCCAGCCTGGGGCTAGAACAAATTGCAACTAGAAACCAAATATCCGGCTACATGAAAACTTTATTTGAAAATGAAAATTGAAAGCTAAGTCAGCAAGTACAGTGTACACTTCTGGTCACCATCCCTCCAGAAGGATATGATGGAAATGGGAAAAGTGCAGAGGAGGGAAACCAGAATGATTGGGGGACTGGAACACCTTCCTTACCATCTGAGGCTGCAACGACTGGGCCTCTTCACTCTTGATTGACAGCGCCAAAGAGGTGACCTGATCGAAGTTTATAAAAACATATACGGTGTGGGCAAAGTAGATAAGGAAAAACTGTTTTCCCTATCACACAACACTAGAACTAGGAGGCGCTCCATGGAACTTTTGGGTGCTAGATCTCAAACAAATAAGAGAAAATACTTTTCCCCCCAGAAGATCCCTGGTCTGTGGAACTCCCTGCCAGAAGAAGTGGTGACAGCTGTCATCCTTGACAGTTTTAAGAAAGGATTGGACAAGTTCATGGAGAACAAGGGTCTCCATGGCCATCATGATGGGTACCTAAGGACAACCTCTGTGTTGGAGAGAGAGGCAGGATCTCTCTCAATGCCATTTGCAGGGAATCATAAGCAGGTGAAGACATCTGCTTGGGAATACCCTGAAGCAAATGGTGAGCCACTGTGTGAGACAGAATTTTGGACTGGATGGGCTGCGATGGCCTGTTCCAGCAAGGCTGAGATTATGACAAAATATGGAGAGGGTTTCCTAGTACTGTATAGGCCAATGAAGGCAGCTGAAGAATTTTTATTTATTTTATTTATTTATTTATTGGATTTTTAAACCGCCCATCTGGCAGCGAGGTCACTCTGGCCGGTTTACAACAATGAACAAATTCAAACAATCCATACAATAAAACCATAAAATAGTAACACAATAAAATAAAAATAATATTAAAGTGATATAAAACAATGCATTATTATTGGCAGGCTAATCAGTTAAAAATCAAAATTTAATGGGTGAACACTGAAATTGCAGGCATATGCTTTGTATGGCGGTTTTACTAACAGGTTTATTGGGATAAAACACAAAAATTATAAGATTTTTTTTTAATCACAGTCTTCAGAAGTCCATGTTTGGTACAGAACAGGGTTCTGCTGTCCTGTTGTACCAAAAAAAAAAAAAAATCAAAATCAAAGATCAAACATTTTCAGTTGAAATATGAAATCTACTTCTCAGTATGCATGAACTTAAAAAAGAAAAACAATGCTAGGCAGTGGAGATAAATGAGCATTAAATACCAGAGGTTCAAGCGGGAATGTAAAGCCCGATAAATTTTAGGATTAAAACGGGTTTCCTTGCTTTGCAATAGAAAATGCCCTTGACCTTGAATGAGTCCTTAAAAAATGGAATCAAACTTGCTGCCAAATTTCATGATATAGTATGCTTCTGTCCCACTACCCAGAAGAATTTTTACTTTTGTGTAAAGGGCTGAGTATTATAGGCCATACTCAGTTTCCTGTTCTACTAATTGCAAGTAAGAGCCCTGGGTTCCAATTTGTAGAAACCGCTGGGGGGGGGGCAGGTGCCACTGCCAAAACCTCACCTTGAACAAGCTATATAGTGTGAAAATTCACTTTGAGGCAATGGGTCGCAACTTGTGGTGGCACTTAATACAGTAGGACCCCCGTATGCACTGATTTCATTATCCACTGATACAGTTATCCACGGTTGGCAGAGTAAAAAATTAAATAATTCAGCAGCCGCAAAGCAAGCTACTGCCACAAACTGCAGCTATAAAGCAAGCTACTGTTGTAAAACTGCAGCCGTAAAGCAAGCTACTCTCACAAAACAGCAGTTTTAGGGATTTTTGGTGTTCTCTCTTATCCACGGTTTTCATTATCCACGGGAAGGTCTGGAACCAATCCCCAGTGGATACCGGGGTTCTACTGTATCAGGAACTGCTACTAGTAGCAGGTGTAAAAATGCACCCATCCCTGTTGTCAGCTTGAGAAGGCCAAGATGGAACACATAATAAACAATACACTTTAGTAACTATCTGCTAGTTCTGACACCTAGGTTTAATTTTGCAAGGCCCGACTAGCTCCCGATCTTTATTGGCACCAGAATCCTGTGCTGTTTAAAACCATGTGGACGTCCACGAAACAGAGGTCAAAATAAAAGCCAATTAAAATGCTAAAGTAAGCTTAAGTCAAATAAATAAATGCTAAAATTAAACTTAAATAAAGCAAATAAATGCTACAATACGCTAAAATAAGCTATTTTAATGAGAAGTGGCTACTTCAGTCACTTTGTCTTGACCATTTGCTAGATCTGGCGGGGCGTAAACTGCACACATGTAAGCGCTGCATGAACTGGATTTCTCTGCAGTCCTGTAAAAAAAAAATTAGCCCCACTTGGTTATTCTTGTTTCTCCCAACATGGCTTCAAAAACGATTAAGTGGGGTGTGTAGTGTCAAATGGCTTGTCTCGCTGCCCTTGCGGGAAAAGACAACTTGACCCCGTTGCTGGCGAATATCTTTTAGGAGCTTCTCCTGGGATAAACCTATTACCACCCTTTACACAATAGATTACAGCACAGCTGACATAATTCCTAAGAGCAACCAAAACTATAATTAGCCATTGCAGAGCATTGCTAGAGAGAAATGAAACAGGGAGTGGTGGGGTGGGCAGGATTCTGAACCTTACAGCCAAAATCCACTTGACCACATCAGCTGCAAGTAGGATTTTTATTTATTTATTTTAATTTATTTATATTTATCTACCGCCCGACTTTCCAAAGGAACTCTGGGCGGTTCACAACAAAAGAGTCCATACAAATCAATTCTACAAACGTATACAGTGGTACCTTGTATAAAGGAATTCATTCATTCCCAATGAAATCATGTTAAGCAAATTTTCCTTTATACAAATTTCCCATAGGAAGGCATTGAAAACGGAGTAATCCCTAATTGCGGCCATTTCTGTGTTGTACGGATTCGCCCCATAGGCGACTCTGTTAAGCAAATTTCCCCTCTCTCCAGAATTTTTTTATGTTGTACGGATTTGATGTTATACAAACCATTGGTTATACAAGGGTCCACTGTATAAAACAAAAACCAACCGATAAGAGCATTAAAATCAATCAAAACATGGGGTATAAGATGGGGGCAAAAAAGAAAAAAATTAACCCAGTTAAAAATTATCATTATCATCATCGCCGCCACCAGCAGTCCTGTTTCCAGGTATAACTTTGTGTTTCTGCTCCATAGAACAGTCTGGAGTTCTTTGGAGTGGCTTTTTAAATCAGGGTAATAGATTGCCGGAGGATTCCCAGGGCAGGGCAGGGGGCAGCATTGGTGGGCTAGGACTCCATCCGGAGGCCTGGGTTCGAATCCCTGCTCAGCCATTTAAAAAAAAAAAAAAACACTGAAGGAAGGGAACTGGAAAAACAACAACACACGCCTTTTATGTCTTTGAAAGGCCTTGGTCGCTAAGGTGGCACCAGAACACATATACACATACAGGAGGACCCCAGTATCCACTGATTCAGTTATCCACGGCTGGCAGAGGAAAACAATTAAAGAATTCAGCAGCCACCAAGCAAGCGATTGTCACAAACAGCAGCTGTAAAGCAAGCTATTGGCACAAATAGCATCTGTAAAGGAAGCTACTGTCAGGAAACAGCAGTTTGGGGGTGGGTGGGCAGGCGTTCTCTTTTATCCACCGTTTTCATTATCCACGGGAAGGCCTGGAACCAATCCCCAGCGGATACCGGGGTCCCACTGTGCATTGATATAGAAGGGTGGGCTTGTGGGGCTCCTCTGAAGAAAGGGGAAACATGATGATGGTTGATGATGATGTATCTGCAGGTGGCTCTTTGGAAGGCTTTGGGGATAAGAGAGCGGGCTTAAGCTCATCTTATCCCCAAAACGGCAAATTGCACTTCAGTGACCACTAGGCCATACAGCCCCTCCGGGTCCGACTCCAAAAGACCCGCTTGGAGTCATCACGTTCCCACCGTCTTCCTCCAGCGACGGGCTTGCTTGCAGGCGCCTCCTGGGCATTGCAGGTCGCCCGGTTCCCACGTTGACCCGTGTGTGTGTGTGTGTGTGTGTGTGTGTGTGTGTGTGTGTGTGTGTGTGTGTGTGTGTGTGTGTGTGTGTGTGTGTGTGTGTGTGTGTGTGTGTGTCTTGCTTGCAGACGCCTCCTGGGCATTGCAGGTCGCCCGGTTCCCACGTTGACCCGTGTGTGTGTGTGTGTGTGTGTGTGTGTGTGTGTGTGTGTGTGTGTGTGTGTGTGTGTGTGTGTGTGTGTGTGTGTCTTGCTTGCAGACGCCTCCTGGGCATTGCAGGTCGCCCGGTTCCCACGTTGACCCGTGTGTGTGTGTGTGTGTGTGTGTGTGTGTGTGTGTGTGTGTCTTGCTTGCAGGCGCCTCCTGGGCATCGCAGGTCGCCTGGTTCCCACGTTGACCCGTGTGTGTGTGTGTGTGTGTGTGTGTGTGTGTGTGTGGTGTGTGTGTGTGTGTGTGTGTGTGTGTGTGTGTGTGTGTGTCTTGCTTGCAGACGCCTCCTGGGCATTGCAGGTCGCCCGGTTCCCACGTTGACCTGTGTGTGTGTGTGTGTGTGTGTGTGTGTGTGTGTGTGTGTGTGTGTGTCTTGCTTGCAGGCGCCTCCTGGGCATTGCAGGTCGCCCGGTTCCCACGTTGACCCGTGTGTGTGTGTGTGTGTGTGTGTGTGTGTGTGTGTGTCTTGCTTGCAGGCGCCTCCTGGGCATCGCAGGTCGCCTGGTTCCCACGTTGACCCGTGTGTGTGTGTGTGTGTGTGTGTGTGTGTGTGTGTGTGGGAAGAAAGTAAAAGGCGGAACTTGACGGAACTCCCTGATTTCATATGATTTTTACATGGGATCTTTCCCAAATCACCATCAAATCACAAATCCCATTCATGGCCAACTATTGCACAAGAATAATCATGTATCCTCCAGCGCATGGCTCGGCGGTGGAGCAAAAACATGGTTCCATCGCACGGAACCATCTGATTTCATATGATTTTTACATTCGATCATGATAAATCCACTATCATATACAGAGCCCATTTCAGCCCACAGATTGCACAACAAAAATCACGGGTCCATCAGCGCATGGCTCCACAGTGGCGCAAAAACATGGTTCCAAGGCATGGAACCACACGGAACTCCCTGATTTTTACCCAGGATCAACTCCAAAACACTATCACATCCTAGGCCCCATCCATACACACAGACTGCACACCCGAAATCAGGCGTCCGTCAGCACATGGCTCTGCAGTGGCGCAAAAACATGGTTCCAAGGCACGGAACCACACGGAACTCCCTGATTTTTACCCGGGATCAACTACAAACCATTATCACATCCTAGGCCCCATTCATACACACAGACTGCACAACCAAAATCAGGCGTCCGTCAGCGCATGCCTCCACAGTGGCGCAAAAACATGGTTCCAAGGCACAGACCCACACGGAACTACCTGATTTTTACCCAGGATCAACTACAAAACACTATCACGTCCTAGGCCCCATCGATACACAAAGACTGCACATCTGAAATCTGGCGTCCGTCAGCGCATGCCTCCACAGTAGCGCAAAAACATGGTTCCAAGGCACGGAACCACACGGAACTCCCTGATTTTTACCCACGATCAACTCCAAAACACTATCACATCCTAGGCCCCATCCATACACACAGACTGCACACCCGAAATCAGGCGTCCGTCAGCGCATGGCTCCGCAGCGGCGCAAAAACATGGTTCCAAGGCACGGAACCACACGGAACTACCTTATTTTTACTCAGGATCAACTACAAAACACTATCACATCCTAGGCCCCATCCATACACACAGACTGCACACCCGAAATCAGGCATCCATCAGCGCATGGCTCCACAGCGGCGCAAAAACGGGTCTGGGTAAAAGGCGGAACTTGAGGGAACTCCCTGATTTTTACCCAGGATCAACTCCAAAACACTATCACATCCTAGGCCCCATCCATACACACAGACTGCACACCCAAAATCAGGCATCCGTCAGCGCATGGCTCTGCAGTGGCGCAAAAATATGGTTCCAAGGCACGGAACCACACGGAACTACCTGATTTTTACCCAGGATCAACTCCAAAACACTATCACGTCCTAGACCCCATTGATACACAAAGACTGCACATCCGAAATCTGGCGTCCGTCAGCGCATGCCTCCACAGTGGCGCAAAAATATGGTTCTAAGGCACGGAACCACACGGAACTACCTGATTTTTACCCAGGATCAACTCCAAAACACTATCACATCCTAGGCCCCATCCATACACACAGACTGCACACCCGAAATCATGGGTCCGTTGGTGCATGGCTCCACAGCGGCGCAAAAACGGGTCTGGGTAAAAGGCGGAACTTGACGGAACTCCCTGATTTTTACCCAGGATCAACTCCAAACCACTATCACATCCTAGGCCCCATCCATACACAAAGACTGCACACCCGAAATCAGGCGTCCGTCAGCGCATGGCCCTGCAGTGGCGCAAAAACATGGTTCCAAGGCACGGAACCACACGGAACTACATGATTTTTACCCAGGATCAACTCCAAAACACTATCACATCCTAGGCCCCATCCATACACACAGACTGCACATCTGAAATCAGGCGTCCGTCAGCACATGGCTCTGCAGTGTCGCAAAAACCTGGTTCCAAGGCACGGAACCACACGGAACTCCCTGATTTTTACCCAGGATCAACTCCAAAACACTATCACGTCCTAGGCCCCATCCATAAACACAGACTGCACACCCAAAATCAGGCGTCTGTCAGCGCATGGCTCTGCAGTGGCGCAAAAATATGGTTCCAAGGCACGGAACCACACGGAACTCCCTGATTTTTACCCAGGATCAACTCCAAAACACTATCACATCCTAGGCCCCATCCATACACATAGACTGCACACCCGAAATCAGGGGTCCGTCAGCGCATGGCTCCACAGCAGCGCAAAAACGGGTCTGGGTAAAAGGCGGAACGTGACGGAACTCCCTGATTTTTACCAAGGATTAACTCCAAAACACTATCACATCCTACGCCCCATCCATACACACAGACTGCACATCCGAAACCAGGCGTCCGTCAGCGCATGGCTCTGCAGTGGCGCAAAAACATGGTTCCAATGCACGGAACCACACGGAACTACCTGATTTTTACCCAGGATCAACTCCAAAACACTATCATGTCCTAGGCCCCATCCATACACAAAGACTGCACACCCGAAATCAGGGGTCCATCAGCGCCTGGCTCCGCAGTGGCGCATAAACATGGTTCCAAGGCACGGAACCACACGGAAATGCAGGTTACTTACCTGTAAGTTAAGTTCTTCGAGTGGACCTCTGTAAATAGACACAATGGGTCTTCGCGCCTGCGTGCTTGAGTTCCCATTCGTTCCAAGCTTAAGGGTTACAAGCCCCTCCCCTCCATGCGCATGCTCACCCATCTCCCGCCTTGCTGACTCAGTTCCCCTCTAGTCCGCCGCTGACCCTTTGAGAGTACAACGAGCCATGACGGAGAGAAGTGAAGCGGGTAGGTGGTGTGTATTCACTGAGGTCCACTCGAAGAACTTAACTTACAGGTAAGTAACCTGCATTTCTTCTTCGTGGACTCTGTGAATCCACACATAGCGTGACTGGCAAGCTGACTTACCGGTGGAGGGTAGTCATGGTAGCACAGTTGTCAAAACTGCTTTGCCAAATGCGGCTGATCTCTGCGTCCTGACATCTAGCTTGTAGTGCCTCAGGAACGTAGATGGTCGAGACCAGGTAGCCGCTTTGCATATGTCTTCCAGGGGCACTCCTTTTAGGAAAGCCGTGGAGGAGGCTACTACTCTTGTAGAGCATGCCTGAGGCATGACAGGTAGGGAGACATGCGCAGTGGTGTAAGCCATTTTGATAGTTGTAACAATCCATCTGGAGATGGATTGAGGGGATACCTGATGACCTCGAGATGGTGCTGAGGTCCTGATAAAGAGCTTGTGTGTCTTTCTAACGGAAGCTGTTCTGGAAGTATAAGAGGAGAGCTCTTTTGACGTCGAGGAGCGAAGCTTTCTCTCGAGGTGAGTACTTGGGTTTGGGAAGAAGGTCGGTAGAATAAGTGGCTGAGACACGTGGAAGGATGACACTATCTTCGGTAAGAAAGAGATGTCCGGCCGAAGTTCCACTCTGTCATGATGGAATTTGAGGAACTGTGGGTCCGCTCTGAGCGCAGCGAGTTCTGAAGCTCATCTGGCTGATGTGATTGCCACTAGAAAAGCTGTTTTTAAGGTAAGTAAGTACAGAGACGTGGTCGCCATAGGTTCAGGTAGTTAGACAGTTCAGTACCAGGAAGAGAGACCATTGTGGTGTCAGGGCTCTATGTTGTGGACTTAGGCTAGCGATGCCTCGTAGGAACCTCTTAAGTTTAGGATGAATAAACAAGGCTGCCGCCTCCGAATCAGGTGGTTGATGTGCACTACGGCTGCAGTGTAGACTCTTAAGGTAGATAAGGATAGTCCTCTGTTGAAGAGCAAGAGGAGGAATTCTAGGAGGACCTGAATGTTAGTTGGACTCGAGGGTTGAGAGTTGGCTCAAATGAAATGTAGGAAGGACGCACACTTATGTGCATATAGTGTATTTGTAGACTTCTTCCTGGAGCTTGTGTGTGCATCTGTAATTGTTAGCAGATGTACCATGCCGTCAGGTGGAGAGTCAGGACGTCTGGGTGTCTGACTTGGCCCTGGTGTTGTGTCAGGAGATCAGGCGTTGATGTCAGCCTGATAGAGTCGATCGCCATTGTTTGTAAGACTTGAAACCACCACGGGGCCAGCAGTATGACATGGGCTCAGTGGTGCCTGATCTTCATCAGCATTCTCTGGATGAGTGGTATTGGTGGGAACGCGTAGAGAAGACCCGGGGGCCAGCTGGTGGCAAAGGCATCTCCCTGTGAGTGTTTGCCTATTCCTGCTCTGGAGCAGTACAAGCTGCATTTGGTATTGGCTTGAGATGCAAATAGATCCATGGTTGGGGTGGCCCACCTTGTGCAGAGGATCTGAAACGCTGTCTCTGAGAGGCTCCACTCATGGTTGTCGTGGATGAGGCAGCTCAGTTCATCTGCCGCCACATTGTTGCATGATGCAATATGTATGGCTATTGGGTGAATGCCCTTGGCTATGCACCATCTCCAAAGTTTGAGGGTGAGGTGCAGTAGAGATTTCGAGTGAGTTCCTCCTTGCTTGTTCAAGTAATAAAGTGCTGTAGTATTGTCTGTTATTACTTGGACCGTCTTGTGTGCAAGGAGGAGCTCGAATGCCTTGAGGGCTTTGAAAATGGCAAGGAGTTCTAGGTAGTTGATATGATGGGCTTGCTCCTTTAGTGTCCACCTGTGATGGAGCGAGAGGTGGTTGCAGGTGGCACCTCATCCCGTCGTACTGGCATCTGTGGTTACCTGGATGGACGGGTAATGCTGTTTGAAGGGCCTTCCCGTTCTTAGATCGCGGGAGGTCTTCCACCACCTTAGGCTGGTGAGGAGGGCGGAGGTGACTCTGAGCCGTTTGGAGGGGTTGTCGCGGTGAGGTCAAAACTGGGCTAGAAGCCATGAGGTCTCATGCGGAGTCTGGCGTGTGGAATGATAGCTGTAGTTGAGGCCATCAGGCCTAGTAAGCGTTGGGCCTGATGTGCAGATACCTTTGTGGAGTCCAGAAAGGGGCCTAGGATGTGATACTGGTTTGGAGCTGCTCCTGGGTAAAAATCAGGTAGTTCCATGTGGTTCCGTGCCTTGGAACCATATTTTTGAACCACTGCAGGGCCATGCGCTGACGGATCCCTGATTTCGGGTGTGCAGTCTTTGTGTATGGATGGGGCCTAGGATGTGATAGTGGTTTTGGAGTTGATCCCGGGTAAAAATCAGGTAGTTCCGTGTGGTTCCGTGCCTTGGAACCATATTTTTGCGCCACTGCAGAGCCATGCGCTGACGGACGCCTGATTTCAGATGTGTAGTCTGTGTGTATGGATGGGGCGTAGGATGTGATAGTTTTGGAGTTGATCCTGGGTAAAAATCAGGGAGTTCCGTCAAGTTCCGCCTTTTACCCAGACCTGTTTTTGCGCCGCTGTGGAGCCATGCGCCGACGGACCCCTGATTTCGGGTGTGCAGTCTGTGTGTATGGATGGGGCCTAGGATGTGATAGTGTTTTGGAGTTGATCCTGGGTAAAAATCAGGGAGTTCCGTGTGGTTCCGTGCCTTGGAACCATGTTTTTGCGCCGCTGCGGAGCCATGCGCTGACGGACGCCTGATTTCGGGTGTGCAGTCTGTGTGTATGGATGGGGCCTAGGATGTGATAGTGTTTTGGAGTTGATCTTGGGTAAAAATCAGGTAGTTCCGTGTAGTTCCGTGCCTTGGAACCATATTTTTGCGCCACTGCAGAGCCATGCGCTGACGGACGCCTGATTTCGGGTGTGCAATCTTTGTGTATGGATGGGGCCTAGGACGTGATAGTGTTTTGTAGTTGATCCTGAGTAAAAATAAGGTAGTTCCGTGTGGTTCCGTGCCTTGGAACCATGTTTTTGCGCCGCTGCGGAGCCATGCGCTGACGGACGCCTGATTTCGGATGTGCAGTCTGTGTGTATGGATGGGGCCTAGGATGTGATAGTGTTTTGGAGTTGATCCTGGGTAAAAATCATGTAGTTCCGTGTGGTTCTGTGCCTTGGAACCTTGTTTTTGCCCCACTGCAGGACCATGCACTGACGGATCCCTGCTTTCGGGTGTGCAGTCTTTGTGTATGGATGGGGCCTATGACGTGATAGTGGTTTGGGGTTGATCCTGGGTAAAAATCAGGTAGTTCCATGTGGTTCCGTGCCTTGGAACCATGTTTTTGCGCCACTGCAGAGCCATGCGCCGACTGACGCCTGATTTCGGATGTGCAGTCTGTGTGTATGGATGGGGCCTAGGATGTGATAGTGTTTTGGAGTTGATCCTGGGTAAAAATCAGGGAGTTCCGTCAAGTTCCGCCTTTTACCCAGACCCGTTTTTGCGCCGCTGTGGAGCCATGCGCTGACGGACCCCTGATTTCGAGTGTGCAGTCTGTGTGTATGGATGGGGCCTAGGATGTGATAGTGTTTTGGAGTTGATCCTGGGTAAAAATCAGGGAGTTCCGTGTGGTTCTGTGCCTTGGAACCATGTTTTTGCGCCGCTGCGGAGCCATGCGCTGACGGACGCCTGATTTCGGGTGTGCAGTCTGTGTGTATGGATGGGGCTTAGGATGTGATAGTGTTTTGGAGTTGATCTTGGGTAAAAATCAGGTAGTTCCGTGTGGTTCCGTGCCTCGGAACCATATTTTTGCGCTACTGCAGAGCCATGCGCTGACGGACGCCTGATTTCGGGTGTGCAATCTTTGTGTATGGATGGGGCCTAGGACGTGATAGTGTTTTGTAGTCGATCCTGAGTAAAAATCAGGTAGTTCCGTGTGGTTCCGTGCCTTGGAACCATGTTTTTGCGCCACTGCAGAGCCATGCGCTGACGGATGCCTGATTTCGGATCTGCAGTCTGTGTGTATGGATGGGGCCTAGGATGTGATAGTGTTTTGGAGTTGATCCTGGGTAAAAATCAGGGAGTTCCGTGTGGTTCCGTGCCTTGGAACCATGTTTTTGCGCCGCTGCGGAGCCATGCGCTGACGGACGCCTGATTTCGGGTGTGCAGTCTGTGTGTATGGATGGGGCCTAGGATGTGATAGTGTTTTGGAGTTGATCCTGGGTAAAAATCAGGGAGTTCCGTGTGGTTCCATGCCTTGGAACCATGTTTTTGCGCCACTGTGGAGCCATGCGCTGATGGACCCGTGATTTTTGTTGTGCAATCTGTGGATTGAAATGGGCTCTATATATGATAGTGGATTTATCATGATCGAATGTAAAAATCATATGAAATCAGATGGTTCCGTGCGATGGAACCATGTTTTTGCGCCACTGCCGAGCCATGCGCTGGAGGAAACGTGATTATTCTTGTGTAATAGTTGACCATGAATGGGATGTGTGATTTGATGGTGATTTGGGAAGGATCCCATGTAAAAATCATATGAAATCAGGGAGTTCCGTCATGTTCTGCCTTTTACCCAGACCCGTGTGTGTGTGTGTGTGTCTTGCTTGCAGACGCCTCCTGGGCATCGCAGGTCGCCTGGTTCCCACGTTGACCCGTCTCTCTCTCTCTCTCTCTCTCTCTCTCTCTCTCTCTCTCTCTCTCTGTGTGTGTGTGTGTGTAGCTTCACCCCAGGAAACGGGGTTGCAGCAGGTCCCGTCTGAATGCGGCGGCGTGCAAGCGTGGGAACCCCAAGGCACGACCACCTTCCAACCGGGGCAGGCGCATGCTCGGCGGGGCGCTGCCTTTACCCCCCCCACACACACAACACACACACAACACACACACACACACCAATCTCCTCCCCGCTGGCCCGGCCCCTTCGCACTTGCCTGGCTCGCCCGGGGAGTCCGAGGGGGCGATCGCGGCTCAGTCGCCCTCCAGCCGGCGAGCCGAGCGAGCGAGCGGGCGGGCGCGTCCACACGTGCGCGCCTCCCTCCGTGGCCATGGCCACCGACCCGGGTCGTGGGAGCGTCCCCGGCGAGGAGGATCCTCTCCGGAGGAGGAGATACACGCAGGACAACTACGGTGAGTGGGGAACGCGCGCGCACACACGCAACTGTCCTGCACGCATGGGGGCGTGTTTCTGTGCACGTGTGGAGGCATGTGCACGGGTAAAGGGGGCTTCCGTCGGGAAGCAGGGCGCGGGGATCTCTCCTCCTTCCCCCCCGGTCCCCATCTGTATCTGCTTCCCCGCTGGGGGGAATGGGCCGCCCGCGCACGCCCTTCCGACGACCCTCCCCACGGGCGCGCGTCGTCCGCCGCTGCCTTGCGGGCAAACCTCCCCCCCCCGGTCTCTTAAGTATTTCATCCTCCCACCTGCGATTTAACGGAGCAGGATCGTTTTCCGCGGGAGGCTTTTCCCCCTCCCTCTGACCCGCCTTTCCTGGCGCGTAACGTGTGAACGGGCGCTCTCTCGGCCTCCCTGCTTTCTGATCCGGTTGAGATGGGAACGCAGGGGATGGTCACCGTGTTCTCGTTCCCGGAGACCCAGCGGGGGACGGACTTCTTCTTTTTGTGGCTGGAAAAGTCGATTTTTCATGGGATTCCCATCGGGAATTAAACTCTTGCGGGTTTTGGGTGGGATTAAAGGCAATGATCCAACCTTCATTGATTTGGGATTTAGTCTCATTTGAACTCAAGGCGGGTCTGTGTGCGTGTGCGTGTTTTCTCAGTTTCCAGCTGGGCTGACACATTTGTATTTTAATAGATTTCTGTATCGCCCATCTAGCCCAAATAATACTGAAATAACCACGCTGACCTCCCAGTTTCCCCCATTTGCAGGAACGGTGTTTTAACTTGCACCTTGTGTAGGGGGGGGATTTCTCGAGAGTAAAATCCTCAGGTTGAGGTTGGACCAGCCTAAAAGGGCAGGTGAGAGAAGCAGGAAGCAAACAGGATATTTTTACAGACTTCCATGCAATCTCCTCTAATCCCGTAATCCTGTGCCTTTTTAGATACAGTATTTTGAACAACAACTCCCAGCATGCTGGCTGGAACTAATGGGGACTGTGATCCAACACACACTGGGAGAGAACCCCATTGAAGGAAGCGGTTTTAATATGCTGGCGTATAATTTGAGAGTCTGGAAAGTTTTTTGGGTTGGGTTGGTTTTTTTTTTTTTTTGACTACAGCTCCCATAATCCCCTGGCAGTGTGGCCAGGGGCGGGCTTCTGGGACCCATTGTGTATAAACTAATGTTTTCCAAGCTCCAGAGGAGGAAAGAGAGCCTGGCATTTTTGATAAACAGTAGGCCCCAGGTAAATTTAATCCGGTGATCTCTATCCAGGTAGGACTTGTTAGGTTGCTGGTTGGAATAGACAGGTCTGAGCAGGATCCGCGAAGGTTTGGTGTAAAGGCATTTCCTTTGCTGAAGCTGCAGACGATTACCATCCTGACAATGGTTTTTGCAAAAAAACAAACAAAAAAACCCACCCCAAATTAATTAAAATCCAGCATGTCATTGTAGTTTAAGACTCTGCAGGGTGCAAACATTTTGCAAGTCCCCCAAATTTTGTGTATTTTTTTTCCCCTCCTTCATCTGAATAAATTTCCAGAATGTTAAAACTCAGATAAATAGAAGGTAAATCTGGATCTGCAGGTTGTTCCTCTCTGGAGTGATCAGCAAGGATTTCTCACTCCCAGTTGCAACTACAGCAGAATGAAATTGGAACGATTGTGACACCTGTTAAAAGGAGCTCATTTCTTTTCCTGAGAGCCTGTGTGGGTTGTGTGGATCTGCCTTGTGCTGTGTTGTGTTGCATTGTGTTGATTGCTGTTAACCTCCCAAAAACCCAATAAATAAAAAAATAAATACCAGCCAACAGATACACAGGGGGTCTTGTACAGCTGCAGGCTTGGGCTTGGGCTTTGACCCAAGGTGATGGAATTTTGGAGGGTGTGCTGTTGTGTTGCTAGAAATGTGCAAACTCACACACTGTCCTGCAAGCACTGTTCATATTTGCTGCTCCAAGGGCCTGGGTCCACCCACCCTCCATGGCAGCCACCTGTGTTTTGGAAACACCCAACATGCAAGTTCGGCATGAAATGGCCAGCTGTGCACTCGGTCCGAAGCCGCCCTCATTGCTCTCCCTTCCCCTTGCCGTGGGTGCCGTTGTCACCTGGCCTAAGCAACGGGGCGCGGCTCAAAGTGGCGAACCATGGCTCCGCACTCCCCACCCACATTTCCCTGGCACCACAGATGTGCACAGGCCAGATGTTGGGGCGCTCTGCAGTGTCGTAATCTGGCCCTGATGGAGAAAGCTCCACCGTGCATTCAGCGCACACAATTTGCGCGCATTTGCCGTCACAATGCTGACTCAGAGGCCCTTTTCGTCTGGGATCTACAGCTCCTGGATTAGCGATGATTGCAAATATAGCGTGTGTTTTTACAAGCTTTTATCTTGAAGGCTTAAAATGTGATACAGAAGCAGTGACGTGGAGCAAGATCTTAAGAAATTTGGAGAGCAAGATTTTCTGGGCCTTCCTCTTTTAAGCGGTACCTTTTCAAGTGAAAAAAAAGCAGTTAGCATTTGGGTTTTGGGGGGTCTTGGTGCTAGGAGGTTTAGGCTTTCGGTCTAAAGAGTGAGGAATTTGCAGACTTTTACCTGTTGGGGATTTAAGCTCGTCTTGTTTTTCAAAGCCAAGTTTATTGGTGGTGGTGGGGGAGGCAGGTATTTCATTCAAAGCACTTGGCACTCCCCCCCCCAAAAAAAGCCAGAGGTGCGGCTGTTTTTAAAAGGACTTCCTAGATAATGCTAGGCCAAATCTTCATTGCCTGTCTTTTCAAACAATCCAATCTAAATTGCCCTTATCGTCTGTTTGTCAGTGGAGAACGTTGTGGAATAGAACACGGCCACCCTATGGTCAACTTCAGGGCCTTTGTGGGTGAAGTCATTTGCACGCTTCTCCCCTTGTAGAAAAGTGGAGGGATTTTCCGCCTGTTTTGCAAAAAAAAAAAAAAATCCTTCCTCTAGCAGGCACACCAGCTGCATGCAGTGGGTAATGTGTCAGAACTGGGAAAGGTGCAGAAGAGAGCGAATAAAATGATTACTGGGCTGGGGGACCTCCCTTATGAGGAAAGGCTAAAACATTTGGGGCTCTTTAGTCTGGAAAAAAAGGCGCCTGAGGGGGGATATGATTGAGACGTTCAAAATTATGCAGGGCATGAGCAAAGTGGATAGAGGGAAGCTCTTTTCCCTCTCACAAAATACCAGAACTAGGGGACATCCACTCAAACTGAGGGCTGGGAGAGTAAGAACTGACAAAAGAAAATATTTTTTTCACCCAGCGCGTTGTAAGTCTATGGAACTCCCTGCCACAGGATGTGGTGATGGCATCTGGCCTGGATGCCTTCAAAAGGGGATTGGACAGATTCCTGGAGGAAAAGTCCATCACAGGTTACAAACCATGATGGAGAAACCAGGGTCCTTCAAGGGCCAGATGCAGGGGAGTGGGATCAGGAGACAGAAATCTAGTCTCGTGCGCTCCCAGAGGCATCTGGTGGGGCCTCTGTGCGATACAGTGAGCTGGACTAGATGGGCCTTTGGCCTGATCCAGCAGGGCTCTTCTTAGGTTCTTATGCTTGAAACGAGACATTCTCAACCTTTTCCTGGCCATGGCCATCAACACAAAATGAAAGAAGTATAGGCTGCCTCGGGGGTCTATAAGTCTCATCACAAACTTTGTGAGGTGGTGCGTGATGGATGGCTTTTAGGCTGTGGCCTCCTTCCCATGCGCCAGCATTGGCCCTTCAGTTGTGTTTGGCCACCAGCCTAACCGCGCATGGGAGCCACAGCTAGGAAAGAGGAGAGTCTCCGTTCGGCCACTGGAGCCCTACAGAAGGGATCAATCCAGCCATCTCAGGCTTCCCCCTTATTGTGCATGGAAATGTTTCCAGCCTCCTTCTGATAGGGAATCTGATGACCCTTCAACTCAAATCTTCCAAAGGCCTTTGGGCTTAATTCGTATAACGGTAATGGTATAATTGATTGTCCTGGTGGGCCATCATATGAGCTTCAAGTGAGCTGGATGTGCCCTCCTCTGCATCATGTGAGTAATACTCTGGCCCCCTTGGGTGGGGTGAGGAATCATCCTTCTAGAGGCCAGGACTGCCCCAACTCTGATGTCTTTCCGGAAGCAGGAAAAGACCTTCCTCTTCAGGCAAACTTTCTCTGAAAGATGGACTATCTATTATGTGACTTGGATATGAATCTGCCCTACATGATTACATAGACTTTGTGTTCGTAACCACATATAACTGCAATCTCCTTGTATGGTTGCATTGACACTATGTTAGTTAATTAGTTTCCATCCCTAATAACTTTTAGATGGTCCACCATACATGATTGCATTGACTGACTTCATCAGTAATTCATTTGAAAGGATGTCACATTGAAGATGGAACTGGTTTATTTTCCATGGCTTCAGAGACTAGGACTCAGGGCAATGGTCTCAAACTGCAGGAAGAGAGATTCCATTTGAACATCAGGAAGGACTTCCTGACAGTTAGAGCTGTTCGGCAGTGGAAGATGCTGCCTCAAAGCAGGATGGTGGAGTCTCCATCTTTGGAGGTTTTTAAGCAGAGGCTGGATGGCCATCTGTTGGGAGTCCTGTGATGGGGGGTTCCTGCATGGCAGGGGGTTGGACTAGATGGCCCTTGAGGTCTCTTCCAACTCTAGGAGTCTATGATTCAGCCTTCTGTCCTTCCGGGATTGTTGAATTGAGTGCCCGGCTTGCTGGGCCGGGGGAAGCAATGTGTAGCCTACATCATTTCAAACTGCCCTGAGAGTGCTTTAAGCACTATGTTGTGGAAAAGAGATTCCATTTGAACATGAGGAAGAGCTTCCTGACAGTTAAAGCTGTTCAGCAATGGGAGATGGTGCCCCAAAGGTGGGTGGTGGAGTCTCCTTCTTTGGAGATTCTCAGTCATCCAGGTGAATTTATCTGGAAGTTGAGTCATGGCTACTGGACTTCTTTTTTGAGAGATAGAAACGTTTCGCTGTTCATCCAAACAGCTTCATCGGTGACAGTCCAGGAGCCATGACTCAACTTCCAGACTCCTTCTTTGGAGGTTTTTAAGCAGAGGCTGGATGGCCACCTGTCGGGAGTCCTGTGATGAGGGGTTCCTGCATGGCAGGGGGTTGGACTAGATGGCCCTTGAGGTCTCTTCCAACTCTATGATTCTTTGATTCAGTTCCTCATAATGGAATTTTTATTCTTTTCTTTAACTGACCGTGTTCCCTCTTCACTTTAGTGTTGCCACTTAATGCTGTATGTCCCTCAATTCCCTGTTCTCAAACTTGAATACGGTATGTCTTAAACATACCGGACTGTATATTGTCCCTCATTACTGTAAGCCACCTTGGGTCCTTTTCCAAGGAGGAAGGTGGGATAAAAATACTAAATAAATAAAGGATTCAGGGCTGTTTCATTTGCCCTGGGCCGGGCCTGGTATCATCCTCCTTCCCATTCGCCAGGGCTGGCATTTCTCCACCTGGAAATGCTTAACTTTTACAATAGTTGCTTCCTAATGTTTGGCATTGTCTTTAGAACACTTGCCAGCTTCCCCAGGGCTTTGCATATTGGAATCTTAATTAACCTTGTAATGTAGGCAATCATTCGTCTTCTTAATAACCTTGTAAGGTTGGATGGTATTCTCCCTACATTGCGGACAGATTAAAGGGGGGGGAGGAAGCCAAGTGTTGCCCTGGGCTACAAACTCAAGCTTTCCATTTTGTATTATGTCCCCTAGATGGCCCCAGCAGCATGGGAGTTGTAGTCCACCCTCATGTCCGCACAACTGGTACAGCATGGCTGAAATCCCGGGGCTTAATTTAATGTGTAGCTCGAGTAGAACCATTTTGAAGCAGTGGGTTTCGCGAAGGAGCTAGGTCACCGTGACTCCAGTAGAAAGAACGGGATTTCAACCGTGAATTGAACTTAACGTCGGCGCTAAGGCCTGGTTCCAAGGTATTCTTTTCTCCCGCTGCTGGGTTTTTTGATCCCTTTGCTGATTGTGTTGGATTTTTCTTGCTCCCATGAGTTTCCACCATGGGGGGGGGCAGGATCTCCAGCTGGGGAGGTGTTAAGAGAGGGATGTGGCTTTGTGTTCTTGGACTACAACTCCCAGAGTTCTGCAGGTAGATTTTTTTTTGGTAGACCAGATACACAAATCTTTGCCCCTGTAAAATCCACTTGCTACCTGTTTTGTGGGATAAGTTGCCTAACTCTGGCTGTATTCTGTGAAAGCGACACACGCTGACGTTAGCGCACAAGAAAAAAAGAAGTTTGGAGCTGTGCGGCCATAAAAACAAAACAAAATGAAGACTAGACTATGGGTGATACCTTCATAGGCTGCTAGAAAAATAACAAAAATAGTTGGAAAAGAGAGCTTGCCCTTGAAATTTCACCAACTTTTCTGTTATTTTTCTGGCAGCCTACGAAGGTATCACCCATAGTCTAGTCTAGCTTTTACCACAGGAGAAAAATCAGTGGGGCTCAGCAGCAGCGCAGTGGCAAATTCCGCAGGGTGGCCATGCAGGCCCGGTAGCTGTTTAAAAATACACAAATCAATCCTTAGCGTTCCCTTTGATCTCTCTTGTCTCTCTCTTTCTCTCTCTCTTGCCTTCTAGACTTCCCGAGAGAACTGGAGTACAAGGCTGACCTTCACCGGAGAGGGTCTCTCTGCGACCGGCATTGTGCTGCCATTAACAACATCCATGGAGACCTCAGGGACATGCATTCAGGGTCTCATCACAGGATTCTTCCTCCGAGGATTGTGCCCGGTAAGGGAAACGGGCACAGGGGATTCCGGCAGCCACCAAGGTGGAAGGGTTGGGGTTTGACTTCAGAAATACCAGACCCAGCCCATCAAAGCTATCAAAACGTTGGCTGGATTTATGTAACAGATGCAAAGCTGCACCCAAAACATAAGCATCCGTTAAGTATCAGCGTAGTTCCTGTCCTGTTCGTAACAATGCCGTTGTTGTCGCTCCGATGGTGTTATTTCGGAGATTTGCAACTGTTAAAAAGTGGTTGGTGTTTTTTTTTTTTTAATGTTTCAGAGATTAGCAGAGTTATGCAGTGGCGTGGAAAGATAATTGCTAAGCACAGTTTTGAAGCTGGGAGACAGAACTTGAGCATAAAAGCTTGTATTGCCGTAACATACCCAAATACACAACAAGATAAAACACGCAGCAGAAATATTACAGAGTCGTGGGGAGATTGCTCATCTCACCAAAAAGCAATCCCAAAACAAAATGGGTTACAATCCTGCCTTTTATACATATGGCAGGCATCGTATAAACCAACCACATGAGTACACATAGGCAGACAATGGCCGTTACTTCACGAACCTCTCGCTGCGCGTCGAGACGTAATTTCTGTGCGAATCGATCGTTTCAGTCCGCACGCTCCTCCTTTTTGGATACGCCCCTAAACCGTGCTCCAAGCGGGGCGAGAGATTCCCCTGCCAAACGGGAATATCGCATCCCGCTCGCATCCAAAGTCACGTGTGGCCAGTTAATATATATATTTATTTATTTTTTACTTACTTTTTCTCCGAAATGCCAATGCATCGATAGTTAACCCGTTCTACACGGGGCAGGGGCAACAGAGGGGGGGCAAGCGTCCCGGGTGACGTGAGCAGAGCCCCTCCGCTGGCAAGGGATTATCCAGGGCGGGCACACAGGGCGATGAAGCTGAGAGAAGCCTCTCCCCGCCCCGCACCCCCAAAAAAACCAACCCAGCTGCTCTGCTTCAGGGAAACACGATGGCCGCCCACAAGTCCTCGGGACAACGGCAGGGGCCTTTGAGCGGGGGCTTGACCGCTGGCTTGTGCGATTGACCGCAAATGACAGCCGGGTATTGATGCACGCCGTGGTAATTTTTTTTTTAAAAAATAAAAGAAAGCAGAAACCGGACGTTGCAAGTAAGCTTCCCAATGCGAAGGGAGCACGTGAGGTAGTAATGGATTCGATCCTAAAATTTCGCATGGTGAGGACAGAGAAAGAGGGGTGGGGGCGAAGGGAGACCACGTGACCGCCTTCGCATTCAAAGCGAAGGCAATCCCGCTGCGAAGCGAAGTACTTTGTGAAGTAACGGCCAATGTTAAGCAGTTATCCAGGGCACCTGGATATAATTCTGACATTTTCATGTGATTACATTATTCACCTGTGTCTTGACCAATGACGATGCAATTATACACAGAAACCATTTTGAACCGGTTAAATATTATATTACATACATTTTGTTAAAAGTTACATTACTTGACAGTAACTGCTTTTAATACTGTGTGAAATCCTGATATTATTGTTGTTGTTATTAATATTATTATTATTATTTAAAAAACAGGCACAGTTAACCAAGGTTATCAAAACATTGAATGTTATTTTATTCTCAAAGGCTTTCACGTCCAGGATCTGATAGTTGATGTGGGTTTTTCGGGCTGTTTGGCCATGTTCTACAACTTTTTCTTCCAGAACACAGCCAAACAGCCTGAAAAACTCACAACTATTGAGTGTTATTATATAACAGATACATATTTTAACCAAAACCTAAGTATCTGTTAAGTAAGTAGGAACTGGCAAGCCACTCCAGTATTCTTGCCAAGAAAAACTCCATGGACATGGGGTCACGAAGAATCGGTCACGACTATAACGACACAACAGTATTTATACTGTTCCTTATACTGCTGGGTTTTTTGGTGTTATTTTTAACACTTGCAACTGCTTGTAATAAGATACATTTAAGAAATAATATTCTGGATTAAAAACCCAGCCATAAAGGAAAGAGTGATCAGCTGGCCAGTTACAGCCATAGGTGACTAGAGGGGGTGGATGGTTCAAGCCCTGGCATGCTGACAAAAGACCTCAACGTGTTCTGTGTTTATTTTCTTAGTGCTTACAAGCCCTTCCTCTTGCCCTTACCACTCGGAGGAAGTGCAGACGTGTGATGGCTGCTTGATGAAAACCACCCTCACCGCAGAAAACGAGGTGGAAGCTCACAAACTCTCCAACAATTACAAGGTCTCTATGCTTGCCTTTCTGGTGTGCGTGTTGACATTTCATAGAGCAGAGGCACCTCTGCAGAGGACAATATTGCTTTAACTTGCCAGTAATTGCAGAGTTCTGAGTTTTAAGTGAAATTCTCATAGCTACACAGCAGTTGCGCAGGGATTCACAGAGCAGAATAGCTTCAAGTTCCCCCAGATTAGTCCACCCCTCTTCCTCATCGTCTGGCACAATCTCAGCGATTCACTTTTGAGTCATTAGTAAGAAGAAATTCTTTTGTTTTGCTTAATTCTGTAAACCACCCCTAGTATTAATTTACTTAGTCTACCAGTCTGGAGGCTCGAGAAATGAACAAATAATGAAGAAATAAAAGTTTTCATTACTTACCAGTTGAATAGATCGAATGGCAAACACGACAGCTTTCAGAAACAGACTTCAACAGACTCAGGAGAGGGAAAAAGACACTCAGGAGAGAGGTGGGTCTTTGAATTCAGAGGCAAGAAGGTAACTATTGGTTGGTGCTAGATAGATTGGCAGTCACCCCAGTCCAGAAAGGTCCCTCCCAACCTGAACCAATTTGACTGCCAATGTCTTCCAGCTTTTAGCTTCAAAAACTCAACCAACTCTAGGCATGCTGGTCAGTGCCTGCTGGGCCCATAACCTGACAGGAATTTGAGGGGTTAACCTCAGGGCACTGAGACCAAAAAAATATGACAGATTCCGTTGCTGGTTTTCTATTAAAGTCTGTTTGCACTATTTACAGATTCCAGTAGTCTTCAGACTTACAGTGGTACCTTGTATAAAGGAATTAATTCGTTCCAAATGAAATTACGTTAAGCAAAATTTCCTTTAAACAAATTTCCCATAGGAAGGCATTGAAAACGGAGTAATCCCATTTTTATGTTGTACGGATTTGCCCCATAGGCGATTATGTTAAGCAAATTTCCCCTATCTCCAGAATTTTTTATGTTGTACAGATTTTATGTTATACAAACTGTTTGTTATACGAGGGTCCACTGTATATCCAGTAGCAAAGACATCACCTACTCACCTCAGCTTTACAGCATATCACAGACTAAACAGCCCCAGCTGTCAGGCTAAGCAGTCTTGTTCCACAGCACCACTTGCATAGCGGTACCCTGGGCTAACAGCATCTCTGACCATCACATCTTCAGCCAGCAGCATCCTTGACTGATGGCAATCCAGCTAACAGCCTTGATTGACAGCATTTCCAGCTAGCAGCAAGAACATACTTCCTGAAACTCAAATATATATAGAAAACCTTTCCAATCATGTTTTTCCACATTTTACACCACATGACATAACGTCTTTTCTTAACTCGCTTCTGAGCCCCGCTCTTGTGACCTTGGATGTAAGACTTCCTTGTCAAGGACACCTTCCGCGTTTGCTCCAGCCCTCTCAGTTGTACATAATCTTCACTTAGGGGCCTTTTCACATGACCCCTAAGATCCGCTGGCCACTTAAATTTGGACCAGGGATCTTGGGGGTTCGTTGCTCTTCCTGCGTCCCCACCCCTCCGCACTTCCTTGCTCCTGTCTGCATGAGGGGAGGGAGGAAAAAAGAGAGGAAAAAGTGCAGGCTCACCTCCGAAGCTGCCCGGAGCCCCGTCCTTGTCCTGATTCCTTCTCTTCTGTTTTCTTTTCTTTTTTTTGCCTCCCACCCTTTCTCTTAAAGGGCCGGAGGCAAAAAACAAACAAACAGAAGCGAGGAGAGCCCCGCACTCACCAGATTAAATCTGGACCTGGGGATTTTCACCCTCCTAGAGCAGGTACAAGAAAAGTGCGCTGGGACGTGCTTAGGTGGGCGTGGTCGCACTTAATTTCCTGCAAACTCTGGAGCTGGTGGGGAAACAATTGTAAGCTCTGGAGCTGGCAGCCATTTGCTGCGGAGTTTAGGGGTCGTGTACAAATACCCTTAATTACAAGTTTAAAAACTTTTTGTCAGACCTTTACAGAAAAAAAGCTCTGACAAAACTTATTGAAGGTCAGCATGCAAATTTGCAAAAACTCCAACACCGGTTGCATTCAATACTACTGTAACCGCATGTGATTTCCGCTAGCTTCCATGACTTCCCCACAAAGAAATAGATTAAATATAGAATTGGGAAGAAGGGCTTGGTGATGGGGCCCACAACCGCACACACACACACAGAGGCTAATCTCTTAACTCACAATTCTTTCACACTGGTTTGCTGCTTTATGCAGATTGAAGCAAAAAAGTTTTGCTTTATGCTGGTGGACGTAACTAATCAAATTGGAGCCAACGTTTGACCAGACCAAAACCCGCTGCTTCCGAACTGCCTTCGCCAGGATTCCCCAGCGAAGGAAGGAGCGCCCTTAGATTCAAAGGAAAGGAAAGTGTGCTGGTGACACGTTGTCCCCTTAGCGCTTTCAGCACCTTCTGAGTAGTCTGCACTTTAGTTAAGCAGACGATCCGTGGCCCCTCCTGCATGCGAACTGGCTACTCAATTTACTGATGTTGGAAGGATGGAACCCTTGGGTCCACCTCAAGACATCTACCTGGGCCTGTCAGGATTGAACTCAAGTTGTGAGCAGAGTCTTGACTGCAGTACTGCAGTTTTAAGCACGGTGTCACAAAGGCCCCTGTGCTGTAGAATCCTAGAGTTGGAAGAGACCTCAAGGGCCATCCAGTCCAACCCCCTGCCATGCAGGAACCCCCATCACAGTATTTCCAACAGACGGCCGTCCAGCCTCTGCTTAAAAACCTCCAAAGAAGGAGACTCCACCACCCTCCTTTGTGGCAGCATATTCCATTGCTGAACAGCTCTAACTGTCATGAAATTCTTCCTAATGTTCAAATAGAATCTCTTTTCCTGTAGTTTGAGACCACTGCCCCAAGTCCTAGTCTCTGAAGCCATGGAAAACAAACCAGTTCCTTCTTCAACGTTACATCCTTTCAAATATTTCAACATAGCGATCGTATCCCCCCCTCAGCCTTCTTTTAGAGAGGCTAAACATTCCCAGCTCCCTAAGCCGTTCCTCATAAGACATTTCCTCCAGACCTTCAACCATCCTGGTCAATTTGTGGTCCACCAAGACTCCCAGATCTCTTTCACAGGTACTATTTTCCAGCCAAGGATCTCCCATCTGCGTTGTGTCCCCCCCCCCGCCACCGCCCTCCCCAGCTTAACACAGGTGCTTTTCAAACTTTCAGTTTGGCTTTAAGAAATGGAAGAGTCATGTGACGGCCAGGCCCTGGGAAGACCGCTCAGAGATCGTGAAGGAGCTCTACTCGGACCTCAACGTTGTTAGAAGCCCCACAGGTATTTTAAAAAAAAATGGGCTGTGTTCCTGCTGGATTTTGGTGCTTTGGTTTTTGAGGGGCTGCAGCCCCTTGAATCCTCGGGTGACTGGGAGGATTCTGGGAAGTGTAGTTCCTATTCACTTACCCCCCCCAACACCATTTCCATTTAAAGGAAATAAGAGAGTTTTTTCCACCAAATCTGGGGACCAAAACCCAACGTCAAGAAAACCGAGGTTGCTTGCTTTCACTTGAGCGTCAGGCAAGCCGACAATGCAGCGAAAGTGGAATTTAGGAATGTAGGACTCAACTGCTGAAGTCCAGCAGCAATGCAAAGTATTTAGAAGGGACCTGTGACTTGATCCTTAACCTCTAGGCAACCTTTACGAAGGATTGTGGATAAAATGAAGGACATCAGCTCTTGCCTTAGCATATTTGGTGGCTGAGGATTGCAACACATGGTTTTTGGTATCCATTAGTGTTGCAGGTTGGAACCCATTCCCAGTGGGTATGTCATGCACACGTGCGCACGCACATGCGCACACACACACACAGACAGAGAGAGAGAGAGAGAGAGAGAATGGTATTTGTTCAGTACAGGAGTTGTTTGGTCAATGCTGGCCCCTTTTCCCAATCCCACGAAGATGGAACGCCTCAAAACCCAGAGAAGGTGGTTTGGGCCTGAAGGCAGAAGCCGTCCCCGCCCCCCAACCCCAAACCACTCTGAGGCATCTCTCTCTCTCTCTCTCTGGGGGTTTAAAAAAATGCCACTTTGTCAATATAGCTGCTGCAAATTCTAACAACAGTCTACTGTGTAGTGTGTGTTGTGTCTGTTTCTCAGAGATGAGAAACATAGCACTCTGTCTATAAGATTTTTGGGAGAACGTAGGAACCCAAGAAGAGCCCTGCTGGATCAGACCAAGCCCACCCCACCCCCAGTCCAGCTTCCTGGATCTCCCAGTGGCCCCACCAAATGCCTCTGGGAGTGCATGAGACAACAAGATCCCTGTCTTTCTGATCCCACTCCCCTGCATCTGGCCCTTGAAGGACCCTGGTTTTAAGCCTGGAGATGACACATCTCCATCATGGTTTGTAGTCTGTGATGGACTTTTCCTCCAGGAATCTGTCCGATCTCCTTTTGAAGGCATCCAGGCCAGATGCCATCCCCACCTCCTGTGGCAGGGAGTTCCACAGACTAACTATGCTGTGAGTTTCCATAGCTGGGTAAAAAATTTATTTTTATTTTGTCTGTTCTCACTCTCCCAACCCTCATTTGGCTTCTAGCCGCCTCCTCTCCTCCAAAGAAATGAACATTTCTGCTTTTCCTTCCCGTTTTGCATCAGGTCAAATTCATCTATTCTCTGCACATGATGGTTGAAGGTCCTGTCATTCTCTAACTCCCCAGGAAACCAGCTTGGAACATGTGGCTTGTATAACGTTGCTTTCTCTCTCACACTGTTTCTTTCTCTCCCGCGATGTCCAGGGTCTATGTTGACATGCGGGAAACCTCTTCTACCTGGTCTGCTTTGGATGGTGGCTGTCTCTCCTCTACGTCCTCATCTCCATCACGATGTTCCTCACCGTTGTAGGAGCCCCATATGGTGAGTTTTAGGGGAGCTCAGACTCTTAGGAGGTGTGTGTGTGTGTGCACGCGCGTGTTTGTGTGTGTTAGGGAGGGTTAGAGTCAATGATTTCGTATTTTGGCAAGTGAAGTTCAGCAATGGTGACCATTTGTTAGCTTTTGGGCGAATTCAGTTCCCATAGGTGACTGGGAGGCTTTAGAGATCTGTAGTTTAATATAGTTACTTTAAAATAAAAGCTTTGCAGTGTTCCTTCTAAAAGACACGATGTGTGAAAGAAACATTCAAAAAATATTCCACTCCTATGTTTCTGTTGCAGTTCAGAAAGCAAAGCAAAGCAAAGTGTTCTGCTTATATACTGCCCCCACACCATTTCAAGCACTCTCTGGGTGGTTTACAGTTTAATTACAGTATACAGGCTGCACATTGCCACCCCCCTCCCCCAGGAATTATAGGGTTTATTCCTCTTTGCATTTTGAAAGTAGCTTGGAAATCCTATGCCAGTGGTGGCGAACCTCCAGATGTTTTGGACCACAGTTCCCAGAATTCCAAGCTTGTGTTGCCAATGACAAAGGACTGGGGGGGGTTGCGGTCCAAAACATCTGGAGTGTTGAAGATTCACCATCACCGTAATATGCTTTTAGTGCTCCAACTGCTGGAATCCCACAGGGCGATGAAGACTCTTGAGAGTTGCAGCTCAAATCTGAAGTTTGTGATCTCTGTTTTTTTGCATGACAACTCTCCTCGGCCCTAACCTTTTATTCACATCGTCTGAAGAATTGTAGACCAGAATATCTGGACTTTCCCAGGTCAGGAAAGGCTTACTTACTGGAGCTTTGTGGCACAGTGGCTAAACTGCAGCACTGCGGTCAAGACTCTGCTCATGACTTGAATTCATTCCCAACCGGTTCAAATAGACTGCTCAAGATTGACTTGCATCCTTCCGAGGGTGGCAAACTGAGTACCCAGCTCACTGTGATGGTGGTGGTGGTGGTTTGTGAGGGGGGGAGGGGGGGCAATGTGCAGCCATCCTAATAATGCTGCAAATTATCCAGAGAGTGCCTTAAGCACCATGGGGCAGTGGATAAGCAGTACACTTCACCCTAAAGCATTCTGGACAACAGAGAGTGAAATTGGCCCCTGATCGTCTTTGTTTTGGCATTTTCAGCGTTGTTCTCTTTTTTCTCCCTTCCTGTTCTTTGCCCCACCCCACCCCCAGGAAAGCTGTGCTGGAAACTGGCTGGTTATTTTCTGTGGCCTTTCGGAAAAGTGATCCAGAAGGTAAGAGACGCAGGTGGGCTGAAAGGATAAGAGAAGCGTCGGCAGCATCTGGAATTAGGATAGACCTTTTGCCAAGGTGTGCCAGCTCATTTTGGAGCTGTGCTGTTGTTTTTGTTTTTAATTTATCCTTGGCCATAACTGGCCTGTGGCCACGGAGAAGGGAGATGTTGGAGAAGTGGACAAACGCCTTCTTAGCGCCTCCTTTGAAATTCGCCCCTTTTCTCCCAGTGGATTATCCCACATCCCTTTGTAAAATGGTTAGTTGGCAAGTCCTAAAACTTGTCCAGATGGCACCCATTAAGAGAAAAGCTCACCAGAGGAAAAATTGAGCCTTATATCCTTGGAAACCTTCAGGAAGCACAGTCTTCCCTCTGATCAGTCCAGGCACCCTTTAGCCGTTAAAGAATGAAAAAATTGCAGTGTTGCATGTGCACATCTTGAACGCCTTGTGTGAAGGACATTTTGACTCATAAGAACCTAAGAAGAGTCATGCTGGATCAGGCCAAAGGCCCATCTAGTCCAGCTTCCTGTATCTCACAGTGGCCCCACCAGGTGCATCTGGGAGCGCACGAGACTAGATATCTGTCTCCTGATATCACTCCCCTGCATCTGGCCCTTGAAGTATCCTGGTTTTAAGCCTGGAGATGACACACCTCCGTCATGGTTTGTAACCTGTGATGGACTTTTCCTCCAGGAATCTGTCCAATCCCCTTTGGAAGGCATCCAGGCCAGATGCCATCACCACATCCTCTGGCAGGGAGTTCCACAGACTAACAACATGCTGGGTAGAAAAAAAATATTTTGTTCTCAATCTGCCAAACCTCAGTTTGAGTGGATGTCCCCTAGTTCTGGTATTTTGTGAGAGGGAAAAGAGCATCTCTCTGTCCACTTGACTCATGCCCTTCATTATTTTGTATGTCTCAATCATATCCCCCCGTCAGGCACCTTTTTTCCAGACTAAAGAGCCCCAAATGTTTTAGCCTTTCCTCATAAGGGAGGTGCCCCAGCCCAGTAATCATTTTAGTCACTCTCTTCTGCACCTTTTCCAGTTCCACTATGTCTTTCTTGAGATGCGGTGACCAGAATTGTACACAATACTCCAGGTGCGGCCTTACTATCTTTTTGTACAGTGGCATTATAATGTCGGCTGTTTTATTTTCAATCCCCTTTTTGATAATCCCTCTTGGGTGCAGATTTAGTGCAGGAATTCTGGCACCTGTAAATTGTCCTCCTGTCTTGCTTTCTGAATGGTCCTTTCCCATCTTCCGGTGCCTTTGCAGACCAAAGCAGCCAACCCTAATTGCAACATGAAGTTCAGCAAGTACGAAATCATCTCCACCACCACCACCGAGGCCAAGGAGGTGATGCCGCTGCTCAGCCGTCAGGAGCCGGATGGTCTTCAGTGTGACTCGCATTGGGTAAGGGGAGGGGGTGGGTGGGGGGTTACGGCCACTTTCTCCTTCTACCGTTGGCCTCCCATCCCTGTTGGGAGAGAAGGCCCCTGTTGCTCATCTAAGATGGTTACTTCATGTCCATTCTCGTTCCGGGAGGAAGTTTGTTGCGTGTTGACGTCGGTCGCCGTCACGTGATCTTCTCCTGCTTCTGTCCCTGTTCCCATGTACCGACAGGCGTGATTGATGATACTGGGACGACTGTTACCGCACGTCCTCGTTCCATGACGAGATGTGAAATTCTATGCCTTCGTTCTCTCTCTCTCTCTTTTTTTTTTTGGTCTGACCTTCCATTTTCCGATGTTTCGATTCTCCGAAGCCTTGCCTTCAATGCGTTACGGAGCAAACTTTGAGCCATTTGTCTTTTAAAATCTCAGCACTGCATTGCTAACTCCATAGGGAATTTACTGGTGAATGTCACTTCGCACTCCTGCCACTACATGGCAACGAGCTACAATCCGCACTCGTTCCGCGATGAGGCTTACCTCACGGGCTCTCGTCTCGGAACGAGAAGCGAGACGAGCAGGTTCCTGAGGCCAGGGAGGAGAATTGCTCATCCCACTTAAATTGCAGTTCAGGGGGTGTGGTCGGGACGAACCCCCGTCGTCACGCAATGGATGTGCGGTCAGATTACTTCGTGCCGATACCAAGCGGGACCATGAACTGCGATGAAAGTGAAGTAATGGCCTAAGAATCCTTCCAAAGAGTGTCGACCCTCCTTTATGCACCTCAAGAATCCTCATCCTCATACAGTATGCAAAGATCTTAGCTTGAGGGTAGAAATCTAAAAGCTGGTGCTTCATGCAGCCGGGAGACAAGAGGCACTTTGACAGTGCGGGAGAGAACACGACTTTCCCGGAGAACAGCTCATCAAATTTGCGGTCAATGCAAAAGTTGGGTGGGGTAGCTAACACCTTGGAAGAAATGACATTCACAATGTTGTAGATGGGCTTGAGCCCTGGGCTGAAAACAACACAATGAAATTTGAGAGGGATAAGTTCAAAGTTCACTACTCCTGAGGTGGGTTGGGGGAGAGAACCTGATGCATTTACAAGATGGGGGATACTCTGCTGTGCTGAGATGCTGTGAGATGTCCCTCAATTCCTTGTTCTCAAATACAGTAATACCTTGCATAACGAATGCCCCGATAATGCATTTTTCGGATAATGAATCGCAATTTCCAGGTATAGGGCTGCCTCAGATAACGAATTTTCCCTATGGGCTGCCTCGGATAATGGATTGCAATTCTAGGTATAGATCTGCCTTGGATAATGAATTTTCTCTATGGGCTGCCTCGGATAACGAATTTTTCCTGTGGGCTGCCTCGGATAACGAATTTTCCCTATGGGCTGCCTCAGATAATGAATTTCCAGCATACATCAGTAAAAAAGAGTTATCCTGGGCTGCATCACATCTGTACCTTTAAAGTGCACTTTATAAAGAGTTTTGAGCAAAAAAAACCACAGGTGTCTGGAGTCATTTTCCTAGGCTCTGGAATGGATTAATTGGTTTCACATTCATTCCTATGGGAAACCGTTTTTCGCGTAACGAATTTTTTCAGATAACGAATTGAATTCGTTATCTGAGGTACCACTGTACTTGAACATGTCTTCATTGTACAGGACTGTATATTGTCCCTCATTACTGTAAGCCGCTTTGGGTCCTTTTCCAAGGAGAAAGGCGGGGCAAAAAAATCTAAATAAACAAATTCTCCCCCCACACACACACATTGGTTTTATTTATTTATTTATTTATTTATTATATTTATATCCCGCTTATCTTCAATTTGAACTCTGAGCGGCTTACAACAATGGACTACAAGTATTACAGAAGCAAAACAAAAAACAATATGCATTAAAGACAAATAAAACAGCATTACATACAAGATAAAACCTAGAAGCACCTCAACGAATCATTAAAACCTAACATTATAGGTAATACGCAATATGATGGCGAAAAGAAAAAAAAATTAATAACGATCGCCAAAGGCCTCCCGGAATAGATGGGTTTTTAAAGCCTTCCGGAAGGCCAGCAGGAACTCTGCAGAGCGCACTTCAGGGGGGATGGAGTTCCAGAGGCTAGGGGCCGCCACCGAGAAAGCCCGACACACATTGGCCTCTCGAGGGGTGACCACTGCGCTCACTGAAAGGCCACCAGAGAACTGACTGGGAAACATAACAGCCTTACATCCTATTCAGTCGAAAGCCTCACATGGTATGGAATGGTGGCCCGCTTGCTTTCTTGGTCGCTGATGCCTCCGGTCTTTCCCCGTCTTCCAGCGGTGTGTCAGCACCTATGTGTGGCTCGTGTCCGGCTACCTGCTCCTCTGCCTTGCCCACGGCCTGGTTTGCTTTCTCTGCTGGTTCCTCATCTTCCTTATCCCCATTGCCAAGATGAACGGCCGCACGATCACCAACGTCCTTCTCTTGCCCCCGGAGCGTGTCCACATCCAGAGCCTACGGAAGGTAAAGCACGCAGGCAAGGCATCCTGAGGTCAAATGGGACAGAGGCCGCCCAAAGAGAGCTGTCGAGAGAGTTTTTCGGGCTGTTTGGCTGTGTTCTGGAACTTTTTCCTCCTGGAAAAACTTTTGTGTTCTGGAAGTTTCTTTTCTTGGAAGAAAAATGTCCAGAACATGCCAATCAGCCTGAAAAACTTGCAGCAGCTATCAGATCCTGGCCGCGAAAGCCTTTGAGAATACACTTCCGAAAGAGTTGGGACAAGGGTCTTCTTTTTCCCTTGTTGTGTGGAGTGTGAGTGTAGGCTATTTCCCTGATCGGTTGGTCCCTGTAGAAATGCACCCCTGACCGATTGGACCCCAGGCCTGTGATTGAGAGAAAATTTTGTAGATGATTCACCTTTCAAATATATGCATTTCATTCACTTTTTTTTTGGAGGCAGTGATTAAACTGCAGTACTGCGTTCAAGACTCTGCTCATAACCTGAATTCAATCCTGGTGGGCTCAGGTAGCCTGCAGGGGGTTAATTCTGCCATGTATCTGAATTAAATTGTATATCCAGCTCCCAGGGTTTGGGTGGGGGTTCTATGTAGCCTGCATAATTTAAATGTCAACTGCCCAGAGAGTGCTTTAAACACTATGGGCTGGTAAGTAAGCAGCATGTTTTGCTTAGCTTTAAACGTAACAGTTGGTAGTGCCTCGGGTGCGGTGAGCAAACTGAATATTGGACCCAAATTGTAAGCGTGGAAAAGACCAGAGTCAACAGAAACGGAGAGAAGCTGTTTGCTTGCTCTGAGGCAGCTTGAAATTTGCAGAATTGCAAATGATCAAGGGAACAGCCTAGAATAATGACAGACCGCATGCAGTTCTCACAGAATGCTGAGCCTCAGCTGGAAAAAGGAAAGCAGGTTTTGTGGGGAAGAGAGTTTCCTAGCCAGCTGGATAGTTCAGCGGATGAGCTCTCTGCCTGGGACACCAAAGGTTGGAAGTTTGAGCCCCCCTCCCTTGGGCCTTCTGGGGGAAAACTCGGCCTGTGTGGCCTTGGGCAAGCTGCATCGTCCCAGAAGATGATTGATACGATGGAGAAGTACAAAAAAATGCAGGGCATGAGTCAAGTGGATGGAGGGACACTCTTCTCCCCCTCACAAAATACCAGAACTAGGGGACATCCACTCAAACTGAGGGCTGGGAGAGTAAGAACAGACAAAAGAAAATATTACATTTTTTTCACCCAGTGCATTGTTAGTCTGTGGAACTCCCTGCCCCAGGAGGTGGTGATGGCCTCTGGCCAGATGCCTTCAAAAGGGGATTGGACAGATTCCTGGAGAAGTCCATCACAGGTGACAAACCATGGTGGGGATACATGTAATCTCCAGGCTTAGAACCGGGGTCCTTCAAGGGCCAGAGGCAGGGGAGTGGTATCAGGAGACAGAGATCTAGTCTCGTGCACTCCCGGACCCATCTGGTGGGGCCACTGTGAGATACAGGAAGCTGGACTCGATGGGCCTTTGGCCTGATCCAGCAGGGCTCTTCTTAGGTTCTTATGTTCTTATTTTCTTAATATGGAAATGGGAAAACCGCTTTGGAATATTCTGTACCTGGGTAAATGTTGGAAAGGGTCACCATAGGTCAGCCTGGGCAGGACAGGTTGAATATAAGAGAAAGACCTGGCTGGCCAGCCGGCAGGAACCCTGAGCGGGAAGGGTCCGTCGGCTGAGAATTGTGGTTGTGCTTGGGTGGGAGGTGTGTTTTGTCCTTTGCAACATGGCAGAGCTTCGGGGGCCGGGCGTCTTCTCTTGATCCTTTTCTTTCCCTTTTTCTGCCCTGCAGACGTCCGTTCTCCTCGATGCCGAAGTGGTCCTTTGTTGCTACCGGGCTGTCAATGCTTATTATTACAAATACGCCGTAGACGGGATCAACGTTTTTGCCGTCAGTATCCTTTCAGAGACGGGGGTTCTGCCTTTTGGGGAAGGGAGGAGGTTCTCTGTTGGGCGCGCCTGCAGATTCCGGGTCCATTTACGGGCGGGATGCGGTGGGTTTCCTCAGTGTTTGCTGTGGCTTTTGCCCAGCCGAAAACCCGGGACTTGATGGAGACGCTTTCCTTAAGGATGTGCCCTCAGACCTGCTCCCTTTAGTTATTATGACTCTCGTTCTGGGCTACGGAGATAAACACAACCATTACACCGGCTCCGTCACAAAGTTCACCTTGGCTCTGTTCTCTATAATGCCCCTGTCGTACTACATAGGCATGGCGATCGCCAGGTAAGGCGTTGGGTTAAAGCAAAGAAAAAGCAAAGTGTTCTGCTTATATACCCCCATACCACTTTTAAGTAGTCTCTGGGCGGTTTACAGTCTTTAATTACAGTGTGCAGGCTACACATTGCCCCCAGTCCCCCAGCAAGCTGGGTACTCATTTTACTGACCTCAGAAGGATGGAAGGCTGAGTGAACCTTGAGCCTGCTACCTGGGATTGAACCCCAGGTCGTGAGCACAGTTTTACCTGCAGTACAGGCATTTAACCACTGCGCCACGAGGCTCATCTTTGGCCATTAAAGAGGAAGCAGAAAAGAATTCATTGCCCTGAGATCTAGGTGTGTGTGTGTGGGGGGATCCCAGGTGCCACGCAGCAGAGCGATCTCCCACTATTAACCCCAGCTCCAGCCAACCTAGCAGTTTGAAAGCATGTAAATGCAAGCAGATAAATAGGTACTGCTGTAAAAGAGGGAATTATTTATTTATTTATTTATTTATTTATTTATTTATTTATTTATTTATTTATTTATTATATTTCTATACCACCCATCTTCCAAAAGGAACTCTGGGCCGTTTACAATGGGTTAAAAAGCAAAAATAACACCAGAAAGAAAACAGACATGCAACAAACAAAACAATTAATAAAAGAGTCACCGGCAGGAGGCGTCTTTTTAAAAAAAAAAGATTAAAGGTCGCCAGATGCCTCCCGGTGGAGCATGGTTTTAAGTGCTTTTTTGAAGGCGGGCAGGGACTGTGCAAGCGCAACTGACTTGGAAGATGGTTCCAGAGCCACAGAGATGGCCTGGATGCGTGTAAACACTTTCCTCGCCTCCCTAGGCGTGGCCACTCAGAGTGAGAGCACCACGCCTAGGGTAAACAGTGTTCCATGCGCAGAAACGCATTCAGCCATGCCGGCCACGTGGCCACGGACTTGCACAACACTGGCTCTTTGGCTTGAAAACGGAGATGAGCACCACCCCTAGAGTTGGACAGGACTAGCACACACGCGCAGGGGTAACCTTTACCTTTGACCTTTAATGAGCAGCTTCACTGGTGCAAATGAGTTCTGTTTTTACTTACCTTCAGAAGTTACTTTTTCTTGTGCCTTTTAAGTCATTTTGACCACGCACACACACACACACACACACACACACACACACACACACACACATGTTGGGTTGTCATTCTCCTTTAAATCCTATGTGTTTCTTGTTTCAAACAACAGCAACAAAGCCTAAAGTTAAAAAGCAATATTTTATTTATTTATTTATTTATTTATTTATTTTGAATATTTTACCCCACATTTCTCCTTGGAAAAGGACCCAAGGTGTCTTAGAGTAATGAGAAAGAATATACAGCCCAGAACCTATAAGACATATTCAAGTTAAAAACGGGGGTTAGAGGAGGCATCTTAGAACATTTAAAAGGTAACAGTAGAGCTACAAAGAGCACACAAAGAAAAAGGAAAGTAACATGGAAAACACTAGTGTTTTTATGAAATCAATCAATGCAATCATGTCTGGTAAGCCATATAAAAGTCACATCGTAGGAAGTCCCTCATTCCGGGAAAGCTTGCCTGAAGAGGAAGGTCTTTGCCTGCTTCCGGAAAGACAGCAGGGACAGGGCCCAGCCTGGCCTCCGGTGGGAGGGAGTTCCAGAGTCTGGGAGCAGCAGCTGAGAAGGCTCTTTCATGGGTTCCTATGAGACGCACCTGTGAGGGTGGCAGGATGGAGAGAAAGGCCTCTCCTGATGACCTTAACACCTGACCTGGTTCATACTGCAAGATTCGATCTTTGAGGTACCTTAGGCCCAGGCCGTTTTGTGTAGGTTAAGGTCAGCCCCTTGAATTGTGCCCGGTCGGTAGATACAATGCAAGCGTATTCTTCCCAGCATGGTAATGTGTATTGCTGATATGCTTTTTAAGTCCTCCAGTGAGTAACAGGAAAGCTTTTGCTTTGAATGAGGGGTGTCCCTATCTCGGTTGGGAAATTCCCTGTGCTTTCTCTCTGCTGTCTTCCAGTATCTCTGCCCAGAGCAACTTTGCAGTGGGGGCGGTGGTCAACGCCACTTTTGGCTCCATCACAGAGTTGACCTTCTACATCACCGCCCTGATCAAAGGCGCCCGGGAGAAGAACAAGTGCTATGAGGAGATTGTCCGGTCGGCCTTGACGGGGACCCTCCTGGGTTGTGTCCTCTTCATCCCGGTGAGTCAGCTTGAGCGCTTCTGCTCCCTTATCCTCGCTTTTGCCCCACTCCTCATCTCTTTTGAGCTGCTGCCATGCTTGTTCTACCAACCTAGAATTCTGCAGCTGAACTCCGCAGCTTGAATAAGATTTTTTAAAGCCCTGGGAGTTGAGTCATAGCCACTTTTCCTGCAGGATGGAAACGTTTTGCTACTCAAAACATTGCGATCCTGCAAGAAAAGAAGTCCAGTGGCCATGACCCAGCTCCCAGGTAAACTCACCTGGATGACTGAGAATCTCCACAGACATAAAAACAAGGTCTAATCCCGCATGTCTTCTTTTCACAACTTAGGATAGACTTGAGGGCCTCATGAGTTTCTTCCAACTTAATCCTACTGCGATTTGATCTGCAATTAATTGCCTGATTTGTTTCTTTTTCCCCTCACTTTGATTCATAGAATCATAGAGTTGGAAGAGACCTCAAGGGCCATCCAGTCCAACCCCTGCCATGCAGGAACCCCCCATCACAGGACTCCCGACAGATGGCCATCCAGCCTCTGCTTAAAAACCTCCAAAGAAGGAGACTCCACCACCCTCCTTTGTGGGAGCATCTTCCACTTCCAAACAGCTCAAACCATCAGGAAGTTCTTCCTGATGTTCAAATGGAATATCTTTTCCTGTAGTTTGAACCATTGCCCCGAGTCCTAGTCTCTGAAGCCATGGAAAACAAACCTGTTCCCTCTTCAATATGATATCCTTTCAAATATTTAAACATAGCTATCATATCCCCCCCTCTGCCTTCTTTTAGAGAGGCTAAACATTCCCAGTTCCCTAAGTCGTTCCTCGTAAGACATTTCCTCCAGACCCTCAACCATCCTGGTCGCCCTCCTCTGCACCCGCTCGAGGTTGTCAACATCTTTTTTAAATTGAGGCGCACAGAACTGGACACAGGACTCCAGGTGGGGTCTAAGCAGAGCAGAAGAGAGTGGTACTATCACTCTTTTGAGTCTTGGAACGGACATTGACCTGTGCTGTTTATATATTTTTTGTCTCTCTCTTCTGCTGTTGGCCAAGGAGAAAAGATTTGTTCGTCTTTCTATAACTAGTCTTTTGGCTAGATTGTCATGTGTGCAAGAAGGCCTTACTCTGTCCTAGACTTCTCCCACCTGGTGCAGTCCAGATGTGGCTGGCTTGAGAGGTGGAGCGTTGTCATTGAAACCCTTTTGGACAGGCACTCGACCCGTGCTGTGTCCCTTCCAATTCAAGGCCGACACATGCAAGGATACCAATCAGGCCTGCTTTTTCTGACTTGTCCCTCGGCCTGTCTCCTTCCAGGGCCTGTGCATGGTGATTGGGGGCATCCGGCATCAAGAGCAGAGGTTCAACAGCCGCTCCGCTGGGGTCAGCTCAGCCCTTCTTTTCCTGTCTGTGGGAGGTAAGCCGCCCAGTTTGCATAGATGCATAATACCACAATTTTCTGAGAGACAGAGAGAGAGAGAGAGAGAGAGAGAGAGGAGGAGGAGGAGGAGGAGGAGGAGGAGGAGGAGGAGGAGGAGGAGGGGAGACAGAGGAGGAGGAGGAGGAGGAGAGAAGGAGAGGAGAAGGAGAGGAGGAGAAGGAGGGAGGAGGGAGGAGGAGAAGGAGAAGGAGAAGGAGAAGGAGAAGAAGGAGAAGAAGGAGAAGGAGAAGGAGAAGAAGAAGAAGAAGAAGAAGAAGAAGAAGAAGAAGAAGAAGAAGAAGAAGAAGAAGAAGAAGAAGAGGCGCAGTCTCTTCAGCCGCAGTGCATGAACATGTCTATGTCTTTCCTGGCTTTGGCCAGTTCACTCACCCCCTTTTGGAACCACCCAGGGCCCTTGCCCACCTCTTATGTCGATAGCTGGCAAGGGCACGCACAGTTCAGTTTGAGAAAGAGGTACGTTGCTCTGGTCAGACCCCACCTGGAGTCCTGTGCCCAGTTCTGTGCGCCTCAGCTTAAAAAGGATGTTGACAACCTCGAGCGGGTGCAGAGGAGGGCGACCAGGATAGTTGAAGGTCTGGAGGAAATGTCTTATGAGGAACGGCTTAGGGAGCTGGGAACGTTTAGCCTCTCTAAAAGAAGGCTGAGAGGGGATATGATAGCTATGTTTAAATATTTGAAAGGATGTCATATTGAAGAGGGAACAGGTTTGTTTTCCATGGATTCAGAGACTAGGACTCAGGGCAATGGTTTCAAAGTACAGGAAAAGAGATTCCATTTGAACATCAGGAAGAACTTCATGACAGTTAGAGCTGTTCAGCAGTGGAAGATGCTGCCACAAGGGAGGGCGGTGGAGTCTCCTTCTTTGGAGGTTTTTAAGCAGAGGCTGGATGGCCATCTGTCAGAAGTCCTGTGATGGGGTTCCTGCAAGGCAGGGGGTTGGACTAGATGGCCCTTGAGGTCTCTTCCAACTCTAGGATTCTATGATTCTATACGTGGGATGAAGGTCCCTTGTTTTTTAAAAAAAGGATCACACATTCCACCGCGGTTGGGTGACTTCTTTTCATGACTCCACCGCTGGCACAAATGTGGCAGGGACTCCAGAGGTGGGCAGAGCGATATGGGAAGCCGTGCTCTCCCCCACATTAAAGATGCGCCCAGCCGTGTTGGTGGCTCTGGGGGCTTAATGTTAGAGAACTTAACGGGGCTCCTCAAGAGAAGTGTGCTTGTGTAGCTTTTGTGTGGAGGGTGCGTTTTTGAGTGCTGTGTGGTTCCTAAGATAGCCTGCCCTTTGGTGTGCAGACGGTGGCAATGTGTGATGTTGTCGAACTAGTGGAAGATGATAGTTGTGGTGGTGGTTTTCCAATCAGACACTCTAGTGTTTATTATGGGATGCCTTTAAAGTTCAGGGGAAACGCACTGCTTTCCTTGTGTCTTCTTTAGTCCAAATTGGGTAAACCACAGCCTTGCTCAATCTGTATTGGCTAAGGCCTGTGATGTCACGGACATGCCTTTTCTGCTGCTGGCTTGTGTTTTGGGACTGCTATGCCCAGAATGCAGGGGAGTGTTATTAGGAGAGAGATATCTGGTCTCGTGCGCTCCCAGAGGCATTTGGTGGGGCCCCTGTGTGAGATACAGGAAGCTGGAATAGATGGGCCTTTGGCCTGATCCAGCATGATGGCTCTTCTTTGGCTCTTCTTATGTTCTTATGACATCCACTCAAACTGAGGGCTGGGAGAGTGAGAACAGACAAAAGAAAATATTTTTTCACCCATCGTGTTGTTACTCCCTGCCACAGGATGTGGGGATGGCATCTGGCCTGGATGCCTTCAAAAGGGGATTGGACAGATTCCTGGAGGAAAGTCCAGCCCAGGTTCCAAACCATGATGGAGATGTGTCATCCCCAGGCTTAAAACCAGGGTACTTCAAGGACTGGATGCAGGGGAGTGGTATCAGGAGACAGATATCTATTCTCATGTGCTCCCAGATGCATCTGGTGGGGCCACTGTGAGATACAGGAAGCTGGACTAGATGGGCCTTTGGCCTGATCCAGCAGGGCTCTTCTTAGGTTCTTGTGTGATCTTCTCTTGCGCTCTTTTTCTGCCAGGGGTGTTTGCGCCCACCCTCTTCTCCAAAGTCTACGGGAGGCTGGTGTGCGGGGAGTGTCAGAATGTGACCCAGGAGCCGTCCGGCCACTACGTCTGTCAGAGCTGCCATTTTGATTTGGTGAGTAGAAGCATCCTGGCAGCCACACGGGAACCCAAACAGTCAGAAGCTGTGGCAACCGGGCTCTCTTGGCTGCCTCTCGTTGGAACTCAGGAGAGGAAACCTGACTTGGGCTCACTTGGGCTTCCCAAATTACTCTCAGGCCTCAGAAGGCTCTGTTGTCCTTTTTTTTTGATAACAATCATCTTAGAACAAGGCATGTCCAAACTTTGGCCCTCCAGATGTTTTGGGCCACAACACCCACAGTCCTTTGCCATTGGCAGTCTAAGCTTAGAATTCTGGGAGTTGTGGTCCAAAACATCAGGGTCATGCCTGTCTTAGAACTTTCAAGGCTGGACGGGACCCTCTGGATCATTGATTGTGGCCCCTCTCAGGGAGGCAGAGTACAGATTCAACCCCCTCCCCACCCATCTACCCACCCCCAAAAAAACCCCTCTGCCTGCATAGGGAGAGCAGTGTGTTACTAGGCTGGGGGCACCTCCCTTATGAGGAAAGGCTAAATCATTTGGGGCTCTTTAGTCTGGAAAAAAGGCGCCTGAGGGGGATATGATTGAGACGTACAAAATAATGCAGGGCATGAGTAAAGTGGATAGAGGGAAGCTCTTTTCCCTCTCACAAAATACCAGAACTAGGGGACATGCACTCAAATTGAGGGCTGGGAGAGTAATAACAGACAAAAGAAAATATTTTTTCACCCAGCGCGTTGTTAGTCTATGGAATTCCCTGCCGCAGGATGTGGTGATGGCATCTGGCCTGGATGCCTTCAAAAGGGGATTGGACAGATTCCTGGAGGAAAAGTCCATCACAGGTGACAAACCATGATGGTGACAAATCTCCAGGCTTAAAAAAACAGGGTCCTTCAAGGGCCAGAGGCAGGGGAGTGGTATCAGGAGACAGAGATCTAGTCTCATGCGCTCCCAGAGGCATCTGGTGGGGCCACTGTGAGATACAGGAAGCTGGACTAGATGGGCCTTTGGCCTGATCCACCAGGGCTCTTCTTATGTGAGACCTCAACCACTGGGCTATCCAGTAGTTAGTTACAGATTTATCATCATCATCATCAAACTGCACAAGAGTTGGAAGGGCCCTTACGGATCATGGAGTCCAACTCCTGCGAAAGTGGCCCAGCAGGGAATCAAACTCCCGACCTCTGTCTCTGCAGGACGAAACGTCAACCCCTGAGCCACCCAGGGGTTCCTCCAGATTGTAATGTCTGGCCCAGGCAGATTTATTTATTGATTTTTGGATTTTAATACCACCTATCTGGCAGCGAAGCCACTCACAGATCTGATGCTTTGAATTCTCTCCTCCCAGATGGAGAACAACGGCACCCTCTACTACAGCCACGTCGAGTAAGTGTTCCCTGCCACTGGAAAGAGGAAAGGGTCGTTTCTGGATCAACCAGCCACCAACTGACATGATTCCCACCCAACGGCCAGTGGGATGTGAATAGAGCTGCGCCCGTTGTCTTGTGTTCTTCACAAACTAACTAACCTCAGTAGGCAAAGGACAGGCCACACAGGTGGCCCCTTTGAGTGGCCCGGGCTACCAAAGGCTCCCATTTAAAACAACCCCAAAAGCCCTCTTCCTAGACGTTGGAGTTATTTTAAAGCCACCCCACCCTGCAAAAAATCTAGCTTTCCCAGTCTAGGCAGGGTTGAGTTTCGATTTTGGTCTTGTCTTTTTGTTTTTTCGCCTGAAACAAAATTTTCTAGGTTGCCTTTGGGTTGCCACAAGGGCTGAAGGGAAACATTGGAGGCCAGACCGCACCGTGGCTTCCCATTCTTGTAATATTATACTGTATAGCGTTGTTGCGTTACGAATCACACAGGACACAGAGTTTCGGGGTGCAATCATCTGGCGCTCAGGGCAGCATTCCTGTTCGTCTGTCTGTCAGGGTTCCATGGATGTCTGAGTGTCTCTGTGTGTCTGCATCGGCTGCGTGCATGTGAGATTGGTGATGATTCTCCCTCTGAGCCTTCTGCTCCCTGAGCCTTCTCCTCCCTGAGCCTTCTCCTGCTGCTGCCTGAGCCCCCGTGTTTATTATAAGAGAGCAACACAATAGATACAGAGAAACATTCCTCGGTGGGGGGAAAGAATGCAAGCCTTATCTGTTCAGTAAACAGGTACACAAAGCAGGGGAAGTGGAATCCATAGGTGGGGGGGAAAGGCTCCCTAGCTAGTGAGACATTACTGATAAGAGGCTTCCTTGGGCCTGAGCAGATGTATCCTGATATCCTGGTTTCCTGGCCTCCTGACCTATGCTTAGATCAGCATCAGCTTAGCTGCACCTGGGTGCCTGCTCAGCCCTGGGGATTTCTGGGAAATCCAGGTCCTCAGCTTCCTCTAGGTGCGCTTTTGTGCTCTGCCCATTTCTTGGGGTACAGAGCTATCGGGGTATGAATATGAAATCCCCACATAGCGTCACACTGCCTCTCATCCTGGAGGCGATATTTATTTATTTTATTATTTTATTTTATTTTATTTTATTTTAGGGTATTTTTACCCTGTCTTTCTCCTTGGAAAAGGACCCAAGGCAGCTTACAGTAATTACAGTAATGAGTGACAATATACAGTCCAATACAATTAAGACTTAGGATCTAGATACCTGAAGGACTGCCTCCTTCCATAGGAACCTACCCAACAATTAAGATCGAGCCAGGGGGCCCTCTTGAAAGAGCCATCCCTCAAGGAGGTGAGAGGGATGGCTTGTAGACACAGGGCCTTCTCGGCAGCTGCCCCCAAGCTGTGGAATGCCCTCCCGATTGAGATCCGCCTGGCGCCAACATTGATGACATTTCGGCGCCAGGTAAAAACCTTCTTGTTCCAGAAGGTTTTTAATTAATACAATATAGATTGTGGGTCCTCTGATGACATTTTTAGTGTAATGATTTTAGTGTAAGGTTTTTATTATTGCTGTGATTATTTATTGATACTCTATTTTGAACTGTTTTAATTCTTTTGATTGTAAGCCGCCCAGAGACGGGTAGTGGGCGGCATATAAGTTGTAAAAATAAACAAATAACTAAGTATTTGAGAACAAGAAATTGAGGGACATCTTACCGCATTAAAAGACAACATTACATTAAAGCTCCAAGGTTATAAGCAGTTATAAATTACTGATAGTTCATATCTACTTATAAATGCTATAGATAGCCTCCTTCGGCTTCTAGCCATTGGTGGCCCTAACCTCTAGGAAATGAACTAATTGTTTTTCAAAGCCACCCATGCTGGTACCCCTCCCCACGTCTTGGGTTAGTGAGTTCCACGGCTTCACAGGCCAGATTCCGAGCCGAAACAGCACAGTGGGGTTAAGTCTGTTGGCATGAATCTCAGCAGCAAAGGGTCAGTGGTCGAGAAGCCAGCTTTTGTGTGTCTTGACTCAGGTGGAGTCACGTGACTGGTGCGTGACGGGAGATCGGGCTGCGGACTGGTTTGTTTCCCCCCTCTGTGACGGCCAAAATTGGATTTTTAGCTCTGCACTCCGGCTAGCGGCTAACCAGGCCCCACGCCTCTCTCTTTGGCCACGCTAGTGCCATGGATTAGAGGACACCCTTGGCCAGCTGAAGGCTTCAGGCCTAGTCCTTGAACCCCCTTGTTTGTTTCAAAAGAAAGACCAAATTCTTCCTCAGGATCTTACACAAACTGTTACCAGCTGGCACAGATCTTTGGATCTGATCTGGTGTGAAGAGCAATTCCTCGGCTGCTTATGCCCCGACTTGCCCTATGGAGGGTATAGAATTTCTGGCCATTTTGGCCGAATCTGGTCCGCTGAGACTCCTTGGCTGCCCTCAGAACAGGGATGATGGCACGTGTTTTGGTTTTGAGTCTTTAACATCAGCTCCCAAGCTTGAATCCCTATTAAAATGAGCTTTGTCCCCCTCCAGGAGAAAGGGAGAAGGTTTGTGGGTTGCATATCGTGAGTTGAGTTCGGGTCATTGAGGGGAAGAAATCTGAGTAGAGTCTGCAGTGCTACCCAAGTCCGACTTGGCAGCAAGTCCGGCAGCATAAGGCCCCTGCCTCGTAAGAGGGGTAACGGTACGAGGGAGCTATGGCAGGAACAAAGGGCTGGCTTTGCCCTGAGTTTCCCCGTGAGTCCTCTCGGATTGGGTCTCCTTTGCCCTCTCCCCTCCCTCTGGTGGAAAGTTGGTGAGGAATGCAGGTTCGTTGGAAACGCTTCAGGCCAGCTGTTGGGTGGGTGAGCCCGTTCTATTAAAGGGGGAGGTTGTGCTGCCCCCCCCCAGGTCCTGTGGCCCTCCAGGAGGGGCCGGCCAGCCCACCTTCCGACAAACAATTTCCCACTCTTGTCTTCTGGTTTGGTCCTGGGGGGGGGGGAGCACTTGGCTGAGATCTTGGTTGACCTAGATGGGTGGATCAGATGAACGTAGAACAGGTTCGCACATATTCTGTGGGGGTCCAGATGTTGAGTCATGGCAACTGGACTTCTTTTCTCGTGAGAGCGAAACATTTCGCTACTCATCCGGGATGATAAGCTAAACATTTCAACCTCAGAAGAAAAAGAAGCCCAGTTGCCGTGACTCAGCCTTCGGATAAACTCACCTGGATGACTGGGAATCTTCACAGGCACATTCTGTGTGTATGTGTGTGTGTGTGGGAGTGTATCCTCTTGTTTAAATTATTATTTCCCACCTGCCTTGTTCTCTTGCCTGCAGGCCTCTGGTGTACACCGTCTCGTTGCTGCTCCCTATAGGATACATTATCGGTCTCATCTTCACCCTGAAAAGACACACTCGCACATCTACGACATTCACATCAGCGACTGTCACCGTGAGTCACCTTTCGGACCAAGTTCCAGGCGGGCAAGATGGAGTGGGATGTATGGGAATGTGTGTGTGTGTGTGTTTGTGTGTCTCAGCCACCTCGCCTTGGGACCATGAGGTTCTGAGCTATCAAGTTCTACCTGGCTTGGGACCAGCACCTAAGACCCCATCTAAACAAGACGCATCGTCAGCTCTCAAGCTTTTGATAGAATCATGGAGTTGGAAGAGACCTCAGGAGGGCCATCCAGTCCAACCCCCTGCCGTGCAGGAACCCCCATCAACAGTACCCCCGACAGATGGCCATTCGGCCTCTGCTTAGAAACTTCCAAAGAAGGAGACCCCACCACCCTCCGTGGCAGCATTTTGTCCCCCAGATGTTGTGGACATCAACTCCCATGTGCCACGGCCAGCATGGGCAACCGTGGTGGTTTCTGGGAGTTGGAGTCCCACAGAAAGATCACAAAACCCCACCCCACCCGCCCCTGTTACAACCACTCCCTTGGCTGATGCCCCATCTCCAAGCAGAATTTTAACCTATAAAACCCTGAACATCTACTGAGGTTAGCTGCCTTGGGGTCTTTTTAAGGAGAAAGGTGGGATAAAAGTGTTTTAAATACAAACCGATAAACGAACGAATGAATTCTAAAAGCCCTGGGGGTTGTTAACAACAGCAGTCTACTCATGGCCCTGCGGGTTTGAGGGGAAGCATCCAGAGCAGAGAGGTGGTTGCTTTTTGAACTAAAAGCAAAGTGCAGGTAGCAGGCTTGGCTCAGCCTTCCATCCTTCCGAGGTCAGTAAAATGAGTACCCAGCCTGCTGGGTAGCCTGCATACAAAACAATAGTAAGGCCCCACCTGGAGTATTGTGTACAATTCTGGTCACCGCATCTCAAGAAAGACATAGTGGAACTGGAAAAGGTGCAGGGCAGTTTACACTAAAATGATTACTGGGCTGGGGGACCTCCCTTATGAAGAAACCCCTGCCCCAGCAATCTGGGCTAAAACAATTGGGCCTCTTCAGTCTGGAAAAAAGGCTGAAGGGGGATATGATTGGGATTAGACAAAATCATGCAGGGTATGAGTAAAGTGGATAGAGGGAAGCTCTTCTCCCTCTCTCAAAATACCAGAACTGGGGGACATACACTCAAATTGAGTGCTGGGAACAGTAAGAACTGACAAAAGAAAATATTTTTCACCCAGCGCGTTGTAAGTCTTGGAACTCCCTTCTCACAGGATGTGGTGATGGCATCTGGCCTGGATGCCTTCAAAAGGGCATTGGACAGATTCCTAGAGGAAAAGTCCATCACGGGTTACAAACCATGATGGAGATGTGTAATCTCTAGGCTTTAAACCAGGGTACTTCAAGGGCCAGATGCAGGGGAGTGGTATCATGGAGACAGATATCTAACAGTCTCATTTGCTCCCAAATGCATCTGGTGGGGCCGCTGTGAGATACAGGAAGCTGGACTAGATGGGCCTTTGGCCTGATCCAGCATGGCTCTTCTTATGTTCTTATGTTCTTATGTACTGTAATTAAAAACTGTAAAACCACCCAGAGACTACCTGAAGTGGTATAGGGTGGTATATAAGCAGAACACTTTAATGCACAATCTCTGGGCAGTTTACAATTTAATGATGTAGAGGGTACACACATTGCTGCCCACCACCACCCCTGCCCCAGCAATCTGGGCACTCAATTCAACAATCCCAGAAGGACAGAAGGCTGAATCAACACTGACCCCATTGGGATTAGACTCACGTCATGAGCAGAGTCTTCACTGCAGTACTGCAGTTTCTCTGACCACCGTGCTTCAGGGTGCTCAACACCCCAACCATGTGGGCTGTGAAATTCCCAGAAATGTCCCTCCTTGCTGGAACAGACCACCTGTATTCTGCGACCGGTTTGTGTTCAACGCAAGGAGTCTTGGAACTGCTCATTCTCTGACACAGAAGACCTTTTGCAGTTGACCCTCGTATAACAAACTGTTTGTATAGCATACAACATAAAAGAATTCCGGAGATAGGGGAAATTTGCTTAACAGAATCGCCTATGGGGCGAATCCGTACAACATAAAAATGGTAGCGATTAGGGATTACTCTGTTTTCAATGCATTCCAATGGGAAATTTGTAGAATGGAAAATTTGCTTAACAGAATTTCATTTGGAATGAATTAATTCCTTTATACAAGGTACCACTGTATTTGGGGGAGGTTGGGGGGGACTGGTTATTTGTGACTTTCTCCCTGCCTCACAGAAGGCAGCCTCCTCCTTCAGTTTCGGTGTCGATTGACTGCTGATTGTTTCTCTTGTGACCTCCCCAGGGCCCGGCCATCATCACAGCGCAGTGGTCCACTGGTCCCGCTGGAGAGCCATGATCATCCTTCTGGTGGCCACCCTTTGCATGTCTGCCTGTGCTGACCTGGCCACAGAACACATCAACCCCATCCTGAGCAACTCGCCGGTCTCTCAGGTAAAGAGCAGGCAGAAGCATTAACTTCTTAAAAAGGAATTAGTTACAGTTCCAGAGTTCCAAAAAGTAATTATTGACTGTTTGCGATGGTTCATGAGGTGAGGAGGAGGAGCAGGGCCTTACCCTTATGTGCCTCCAAGCTCTGGTCGTGGTCTGCCTGTGGAATTTGAGACAGTTACATTTTACCTCAAAAGTAACTACATTACTTTTTAGTTAATTTTGCAGGATGAAGTCCCTGAATGTTTCAGACGTTGGCCTCAAGACATACTCATATTAGCTCAGCACGTAGGGACATAACAGGCTGGTGTTTGAACATGGCAAAACCCAAGCCAGATAATAGTTCCTGTAATATACAAAGCTCCTGTAAAAAGTAACTGTTCTAGCAAGAGGCCTCCTCTCTTCTCACTGTGCTAATTAGTTCCTTTTATTTCGTTAGGCCAACATAGGCTTCCCTTTGCAAGCCTGATTGCCTAAGTGTTGCATTTTGAAAGAATTGGCAGTAAACATTTTAAAAAACACACGTTTTGCTTATTTTAAATTTTAAGATTTTCAGTTTGATAATACAGTACATCTCTTTTCTTGAAAATGTCCATGGATTCTAATGGACATTTTACAAAGAAAGGCCGTGCATTAATTGCAGCCATCCTTCTACAGCTTTCAGCTGAATTGAGCTTTATTTTCTAATTTGAGTATTCTCAATTTGTTTTCAGCCATTTATATATACCATAACACATCTGTCCAGAATTTTATATGTAGGCTGTGTGGTTTCTCTTTCTGTTTATGTGCCGCCATGGACTCTGTAAAAGAAGACAGTGATTGAAACCTGTTACTGGGCTCTTAATATCCGTGTTCTGTTCTGAGTCTTTTTTTTTAATGAAGTCTATAACTTGTGCTGAATGTCTGGTTTGTTTGTGTGCCTTCTGGTTTCAAGTTTCAGTTTCTCCCTTTTGATTTACTCTTCCTCTGTCCAGAGGATAAATGTTGTAAGAGTAAGAAATTCAGCTCACTAGTTCTACAGACAGGATGGGTCTTGGAATGGTTGTAAATCACAAGCAGAACATGAGCCAAAAGTGTGATGCGGCTGCAGAAAAGGCAAATGCAATTTTGGGCTGCATTATTTATTTATTTATTTATTTATTTATTTATTTATTTATTTATTTATTTATTTATTTAACTTGTTCCCTGCCCTTCTGGCCACTCTGGGTGGCTTACAACAGTACTAAACAAAACACAATCAAACAGAGCAAACGTATAATATAATAAACTCAAATAACAAACAAATAATTACACTATTACAGCACAACATCAATCACTGTGGATTATAAAATCATATTCGATACTTCATAAGAACATAAGAACATAAGAAGAGCCATGCTGGATCAGGCCTCATCCTGAATGCTGCGTCCAGTTCTGGACACACTATACAGTGGGCCATTGTATAACAAATAGTTTGTATAACATAAAATCTGTACAACATAAAAAAAATTCCAGAGATAGGGGAAATTTGCTTAACATAATCACCTATGGGGCAAATCCATACAACATAAAATGGGATTACTCAATTTTAAATGCATTCCTATGGGAAAGTTGTATAAAGGAAAATTTCATAGAATAATAGAGTTGGAAGAAACCTCAAGGGCCATCTAGTCCAACCCCCTGCCATGCAGGAACCCCTTCACAATATTTCCGACAAATGGCCATCCAGCCTCTGCTTAAAAACCTCCAAAGAAGGAGACTCAACCACCCTCCGCGGCAGCATATTCCACTGCCGAACAGCTCTAATTGTCATGAAGTTCTTCCTAATGTTCAAATGGAATCTCTTTTCCTATAATTTGAAACCATTGCCCCGAGTCCTAGTTTCTGAAGCCATGGAAAACAAACCTGTTCCCTCTTCAATATGACATCCTTTCAAATATTTAAACTTAGCTATCATATCCCCTCTCAGTCTTGTTTTTGTAAGGCTAAACCTTCCCAGCTCCCTACGCCGCTCCTCCTAAGACATTTCCTCCAGACCCTCAACCATCCTCGTCGCCCTCCTCTGAACCCGCTCGAGGTTGTCAACATCCTTTTTAAAGTGAGGCGCACAGAACTGGACACAGGACTCCAGGTGGGGTCTGACCAGAGCAGAATAGAGTGGCACTATCACTTCCCTTGATCTAGACACTATGGTTCTGTTGATGCAACCAAGAATCGCATTGGCTTTCCTGGCTGCTGCATAACATAATTTCATTTGGAACGAATTAATTCCTTTATACAAGGTACCACTCTACTTTAAGAAGGATGTCAACCTACTGAAGTAGAGGAGGGCATCCAAGATGATCAGGGGACTGGAAACCGACCCTTAGGAGGAAAGACTGAAGCCCTGAGAAAAAGAAGATTGAGGAGAGATTATATTGAGTACCATTTTTCAAATCTTTGAAAAGTTGTCCTACAGAGGAGGGTCTGGATCTGTTCTTGGTCACCCCCAAAGCACAGGACACATAATAATGGGCTCAAGTTACAGGAAGCCGGCTGAATATCAGGAAAAACTTCTTAATTGTTAGAGCGGTACGACAGTGGCTCTTGGGAGGTGGGAAGTGATCCAACGCTGGAGGCATTCAAGGGGAAACGGGACAAAAATCAGTCAGATCTGCCTTGATTTGTGTTCATGCCTTGTGCAGGGGATGGGACTGGATGGCCTCAGAGGTCCCTCCCGACTCCGTCCTACTGAGATTTGATGGCTCTGAGACTCTTCCTTCACCCTTAAGCAAGGCACCTGGCAGGTTCAGTGACCCAGAGATGGTAAACAAAATTGTTTTCTCCCTAGTATTTCATCGGTGTGACAGTGCTTGCCATGGTTCCTGAGCTCCCCGAGATAGTCAACGGTATCCAGTTCGCCCTGCAGAACAACCTCAGCTTGAGGTGGGTCCCTCATCTACGCTCGTCTCTATCTCTTGTCGCTTTCCTCATAAAGCTGTCGGCAGAGTTTGGGAGGGGTTGCTTAACATAAGAACCTAAGAAGAGCCCTGCTGGATCAGGCCAAAGGCCCATCGAGTCCAGCTTCCTGGATCTCACAGTGGCCCCACCAGATGCCCATGGGAACGCATGAGACTTGATCTCTGTCTCCTGCTACCACCCCCCTGCATCTGGCCCTTGAAGGACCCCGGTGTTAAGCCTGGAGATGACACATCCCCATTATGGTTTGTCACCTGGGATGGACTTTTCCTCCAGGAATCTGTCCAATCCCCTTTTGACGGCATCCAGGCCAGATGGCATCACCACCTCTTGTGGCAGGGAGTTCCACAGACTAACAATGCTTTGGTTGAAAAAAATATTTTCTACAAGTCCCAGAATCCTCCAGGCCATTGGGGAATTCTAGGGGTTATAGTCCTGGGCGGGGGTGGGTGGGTGGGGGGAATGACTTCAAATTCTGCCTGGTGGCAGTCCTGTTTTTGTCCCATGCAGTGCATCATTCTGGTCTTAGTGCCAGCGGGCCGATGCCAGTGGCTGCCTAGGCACCTGATCTAAAGCTTGACAGGATAATGTTTGACGTGGTCTCCCACGAGCCGGACAGTGGGCTTAAGGCTTCCACGGTGGTCTCGCTGGCGTCAAGGGTAAAGGAAATGTGGACGACGTTGACCATTGGGCTGTCCTAGTGGGGCTGTTCTCACCTTCTGGAACAAGTTGCGTACAGGTGGAAGGGCTAAAGGGAAGTCGGATGTGGCCCCGTTTGTGGTTAGAAGTGGGATTTTGTGAACTGGGGAGATGGGGGGGGGACTCTCACCCAATTCTGTCTCTGTAGGAACTTACAACCAGGCTTGCATGCAAATATACATACTACAGCCAATGAATATTTGGTATGAAACCTATATCCCATTACATATTATATTGCACATCGCATTCTGCTGCTGTATGTGTGAAGAAGTGGACGTGTCCACGAAACGTTACATTAAAATATGAAAGTGAAAGTCTTTAAGGTGCCACTTTTTTTGTCTTTTTTTTTTCCTTTGATTTTTTTTTGCCTGGAATTCTTGCACAGACTAACACAGCTACCTTCTCCAAAACTTTTTCTGGCAAGATCTCTGGCACCTCTAGTGGCCAATTTATTTAGACCTATTGACCGCCCGATTTTCCTGCAGGAACTCTGGACGGTGTACAACATGTTACACAAAACAGCAACTGCCCATAGCTACAAACCCAAGACATCCCCATCACAATACAAATACAGAAAGAAAGAAAAAAGCAAAATAGAATAAATACCAATAACCATAATACAGTGGTACCTTGTATAAAGGAATTAATTCGTTCCAAATGAAATTATATTAAGCAAATTTTCCTTTATACAAAATTTCCCATAGGAATGCATTGAAAACGGAGTAATCCCATTTTTATGTTGTACAAATTCTCCCCCTAGGCGGTTATGTTAAGCAAATTTCCCCTATCTCTGAAATTTTTTATGTTGTACAGATTTTATGTTATACAAACTGTTTGTTATACAAGGTTCCACTGTAATACTAATATAAAGGTACTAAAAAAATAATTAAAATAAAATGGACAATGGCACCAAAAACAACCGTGGCAGGGCAACTCCAGCAAGAAAGACTGGTGCTAGCAGTAAACCACCAAACAAAAACACAAACACAGTCACAGTGTGCTCAGAGGTGCCCAAAGCATTCCTTGAAGAGCCAGGTCTTTAAAGCCCATCTAAAGGCCGACGGCAACTCCGACCACCTAATCTCCGATGGCAGCTTGTTCCAGAGTGCGGGGGCTGCCACTGAGAAGGCCCAGTTCCAGGTAGAGACCCTTCGGGCCTCTCTCAGGGTGGCCACCCGGAGTGCAAGGGATACCGAGGCTCTAGTTGTTCAGAACGAGATTGAGCTATATTTCAAGTCCATTTCTGGCCTTGCGGACTGCTGGACCGCAGGTTGCTCAAACCACTTTAGATTACACAGGTTTTTTTCCCCCTAAGGCTGTTTGGCTGCTGGCACACCTCGGGTTAAAACAGAACAGGGAGGTCCAGACCTATGATTAAGCCATCATTGCTATGAAAAGCACTGAATATGCAAAAGATGGCAACCCCTTTTGTTATTGTTTCCTATTATTTATGTATTGCCAGAGATGGAAGAGGAGGCTTGTGCAGGTTTTGGATTGAGGCTCTGAAATAATTTGGACGGCATAGAAGACCGGGCCCCTTTTGTCAGAGGAGAGGACATTATCTCTCGTTCTGACTCAGGCAGATAAAGTGTAATAAGAAATGCTATTTTTCTGCAGGTTATCCTTCAAGGAAAAATAGATGGGAAGTGTGCACCAGGGTGCAGAAGAGCATTCTGGCTTAAGAATGTAAGCCAATGGATTGCAGTGGGCACAGCTTCTCTGTTTAGAATGGCCTTAGATCAAAAACAGATTGTGCTACTACAAGGACGTGGCATTTGAAGAAGACGACTCAGGCAGCAGAATCACTTGAGAGGCCCTCAGCCCCTGTCTGTCAGTTTTCTCATTAATTTCTCCCTAGTGTTAGGCCAAAGTGGGTTTTGTAAGATGGTACTTCCCAAATCAGAGATGAGGAACCATGAGCCCTCCAGATGTTTATGAATCCCAAATCCTGAGCCTCTATTGCCATTTGCCAATGATAAAGGACTGGGGGAGGGGTGTCCAAAACATCTGGAGGGCCGGAGGTTCCCCACCCCTGTCCTAAAGCCTCTTGGTCTCGTGTTTCTCCTTCCTGTGTTCTAGCATCGAGATTGGGAACAGCATCGCCGTCCAAGTGTGCATGCTACAAATACCAATTGTGGTGCTCTTCACCGTCTTCTACGTAAGTAATGGGGCAAATAATCCTCTGTATCGATGAGCGGGGCTGGGAAGCCCGTGGCCAGGTAAGATGGGAGTTGTAGTCCTGAGCATACAAATCGGACTGTTGGTCCACCAAGCCCTGCCTTATCAACTCCGATCGGCGTGATTGTCTGCATATCATTCTAGGTCAGTTCTGTGTTGTCCAAGGGACAAATCAAAATAGAGTCAGGCTGTGGTATCAACGGAGATTGGGTTCAAAGCCCTCTTCCAGCAGATGGTGAAAACTGCAGATAAGAGCAAGCCATGTACATTGCGTGGTGTGTGGTTCCCTCTAGTGCCTAGTTCGGGTAATTTCATTATGAAAATATATAAGAAAAGATATTTCTGGGGTATTTTATTTAATATTTTAAGGCAGCAGGTAAGCGAACCCACAGATATTGATTCTGTGGATGGATGGCCCTACTGTATCCCATAACAATTATATTCCCTCATAAGAAAGGAGAAAAAAGCTTCCCTTTCTTATCTTAATCTGGGCCATGGGTGTATCATGCGTGTTTTATCAGGGAAGCTTAGAGTTCTGAAGCCATCAAGGTTTTGCCTCCAGAAGGAACCAGGCTGGTTTCATCCCAGGTCTTTCCCTCTCTTAGGGCCTTTTCACACGACCCCTAAGATCCGCTGGTCCCTTAAATTCGGACCAGAGATCTTGGGGGTTCGTTTCAGTTCCTGAGTCCCCACCCCTCAGCACTTCCTGCTCCTGTCGGCATGAGGGGAGGGAGGGAAAAAAAGGACAAAAGAAGCCTTTACTAACCTGACGGTGCTGGTCGAAGTTGGCCACGAGCCCCGTTACTTCCTGGTTCCTTCTCAAGGGGCTCTTAAAGGGGCGGGAGGCAAAAAAACAACAGACAAGAGAGGAGAGCCCGGCACTCTTATCCGCATCAAATATTTTTCACCTCCAGAGAGAAGGTACAAGAAAAGTGCGCTGGGTCGCGCTAAAGTGGGCGGGGTCGCACTTAATTGTCTGCAAACTCTGGAGCTGGTGGGGAAACATTTCTAAGCTCCGGAGCTGGGAGCCATTTGCAGCAGAGCTTAGGGGTCCTGTATAAATGCCCTTAATGGCTCATCAAGAGCCGTTAAGCACCATCAACACTTTCTTATGCTTACTGGCTCTGAGGACAAAGTCGTCTTTACTGAGTTTTTCCTCAGTGCTGCCTTCTGTCTTCAGAGGATTGGCCCAAGTAGGAATTCAGACTTAAGGAAGTCTAGCATTGCCATCAGTTACCGGGGGGCAGCAAGAAAACTGGGAGGTCTGTCTCTTAATTTTAATTCATCTAAAAAAGGCCTTTACTTCCTGATTGGTGGACTGGAGGCGATAGGCGGAGATGTCATTCAGAATGTTCTATTTATGTAGGTCTCCTGCTGGTGACAGGCCCAGAGTAGGGTTGACTGGAGGTGATCTGGGATCTCCTGGATCCATTCTCTTCTTCTAAGCCTTCAAAACCAGGCCAGTGGTCTTAGGCAAGCTTGGGGTTGGTGTAGGTGACAACCTCTCGTGGGCAGCAATAAGATGTCAGTGGGAATAATTGCCCCACGGCCACCAGAAGCATCTTTGGCAAAGGCCACACGCTGCCCTCTCTCCTGTCGGAAAGGGTCTCCTTCCACCATCACCTTTTGCCCCTCATTTTGAGCCTGGCGTTTGTGATAGAGACACATACGGTGGCTTTGGAACAGCGAGAACTGTTCGTTGTCTCAGTTTTTATCTCGACTACAGTAGGGTCTCTGTGTCTGCACAATCAGTATCTGCAGTTTCACTTATCCATGGTCTGAAAAAAAAAACTAAAAGAAAAAAACCCTAAAATATGTATTTTCACAATTTATTTACCAGAAATGGCCACTAGAGGGAGCCAGAGACCATCTGGTGTATTAATCAATAAGAACATTCCATAGCATGGTCTCTGGTTCCCTCTAGTGGCATGTTCTGGTAATCCATGTAAGAAAATACATATTTTTAGATATATATTTTTAAACCATGTAAACGCAGAGATGTAAAGGCCTGGGGAAAAAACAGAAAAATTGTGGAAAAAAGTTTTTTTACAGTAGCCTTTTAAAAATGATTCTGGAATGTTTTATTTTAACATAATGAATAAAATATTTTAAGACAGGGTGTTCAAGTATTTTTTTTCTCCCACCATCTGTCAGTTGCTTGCTTTGTTTTTTGGTTATTTAGTGTTTTTAAATGTATATTGTATTGATGTTGATACTGTTATTCCCTGTGTTGTTCACCGCCCGGAGTTCCTTCGGGAAGACGGGCAGTATATAAGTCCAATAAATAAATAAATTCCCAAATCATTTCTAAAATATATCACTGAAACTTGGCCCCACTCCCTTCTATACATTTCCCCCCTCTTCAATTATTTTTATGAGAATGAGGTTTTTTATTTTTATTTTATTTTTAGTTAATACTGTGGAGAGGAAATATGAATAATTGTTAATTCTGGATTATTAAACATTGGTTTTTTGTTCCACATAAACTAGTAAACAGTTCAGGAATTTGTTATTCCATTTGTTACAATTACAAATAAATATTATTTACAAAGTAAATTCTCTTTGTAATAATTGTTTGGATAGACTATACCAGTGGCGGCAAACCTTTGGCACTCCAGTTGTTTTGGACCACAGCTCCCAGAATTCTGAGCCTCGATTGCCAGTGACAAAGGGCTGTGGGAGTTGTGGTCCAAAACATCTGGAGTGCCGAAGGTTCGCCACCACTGCACTATACAGTAGGACCCCAGTATCTGCTGGGGATTGGTTCCAGGCCTTCCTGTGGATAATGAAAACCGTGGATAACAGAGAACGCCAAAAAAATCCCCAGAACTGCTGTTTTGTGACAGTAGCTTGCTTTACAGCTGCTGTTTTGTGACAGTAGCTTGCTTTATGGCTGCTGATTGTGATAGTAGCTTGCTTTGTGGCTGCTGAATTATTTATTTAACTTTTCCCTCTGCCAACCATGGATAACTGAATCAGTGGATAATGAATCAGTGGATACCAGGGTCCTACTGCACCGTATTTTAATATGCTAGTTGTGATAATTTTATGCCAAGTCAAATTGTCCATGGTCATATGTTATGTTCTTAAAGTAGCAGAATGATTTTCAAGCTGTAAAGAGTGTTAATGTAGCATTTTGTTCATTTTTTCTGAAAATTTCCATCCCCCCTTCCCCCGAAAAAAAAAAACAGGAAAAAAGGGTATTTTTCTGAGCTTCAAAATTTCCGGAAATTTTGCATCTCTTTGTAAACATGGGTTGGAGAATCCTGCCAGACCAACTTTGTAGACAAGGCTAACCCTCTTCCCAGGCCATTCACTTGCTCGTTCTTTTCTCTCTTGCCAGCCCACGGGGTTCATCCTGGTCTTCAGTGACCTTCACGTCTACGCCAGCATCTTCAGCGTGGTCCTCATGAACTACATTTTTATGGACGGCAAGTGTGACTACTTCCAAGGTAACGGCTTGGGGCTTTCTTCAGCTGCCTTCTGGTGCCATGCTGTCAGATGAGCTTTCCGATAAGACCTGCTCGATTCAGGGAACAGGGTCAGCCTTGGAAGGTGGTAGATGCTCCATCACTGGCAGTTTCTCTGTAGAGGTTGGATGGTCAGGGAGGCTGGAGTTGTGGATTATCAGTGTTGGCAGGGGTTGTATTTTATCTGTCTTTCCCGACCTGGAGTTTCCCTCTGAACATTAGGAAGGACTTCCTGTTGGTTAGAGCTGTCTGGCAGTGGAAGATCACAGAATCCTAGAGTTGGAAGAGACCTCAAGGGCCATCCAGTCCAACCCCCTGCCATGCAGGAACCCCCATCACAGGACTTCCGACAGGTGGCCACCCCTCTGCTTAAAAACCTCCAAAGAAGGAGACTCCACCACCTGCCTTTATGGCAGCAATTATTCCAATGTCATGAAATTCTTCCTAATGTTCAAATGGAATCTGTTTTCCTGTAGTTAGAGACCATTGCCCCGAGTCCTAGTCTCTGAAGCCATGAAAAACAAACCAGTCCTTTCTTCAATGTGACATCCTTTCAAATATTTAAACATAGCTATCATATCCCCCCCAGCCTTCTTTTTGAAAGGCTAAACATTCCCAGTTCCCTAAACCGTTCCTCGTAAGACATTTCTTCCAATCCCTCAATCATCTTGGTCACCCTCCTCTGCACCCATTCAAGATTGTCAACATCCTTTTAAAATGAGGTGCGCAGAACTGGACACCGGGCTCCAGGTGGGGTCTGACCCAAAGGAGGGTGGTGGAGTCTATTTCTTTGGAGGTTTTTAAGCAGAAGCTGGATGGCCATCTGTCTGCCGGGCATCCTATGATGGGGGGTTCCTGCATGGCAGGGGGTTGGACTAGATGGCCCTTGAGGTTCTCTTCCAACTCTATGATTCTATGTTCTTGGACTACAACTCCCACCAGACTTTGCCAGCACAGCTAGTGGGGAAGCCTTCTGGGAGCTGCAATCCAAGAACATCTGGGGACCCAAGGTTTGGCACAGCCGGACTAGATGATCCTTAGGATCCCTTATAAAGACCAAAAAAAAAAAATCAACATTTCTCAGGTGAATTAACTCGGAGGAGGAGTGTCTGTTTTGTGACCTGTTTAGAAAGGTCCCGTGCTCACACTGGTGGGCAAGACACATCAACGTGCTGTGTGGTCCCAAAATGAGCTGCCTTGAGCCGGTGAGTGCACCTGGGCTTGAGCCTTTCAACAGACCTGGTTGATTGCTTTGCCACCCCAAGAGGCCAGGGTGATGGGTTAGGGTTAGGGTTAGGGTTAGGGTGGTGGGATACCCTCCCAAGAGAATTTGAGAGGGCCGCCTCTCCGGGGGCTTCCAGCAGGCAGCGGAAACCAAGTTGGTCTGGACGGCTTTTTCTCCCTAAAGTTGGACCTTAGAAGGGGCCTCGAAAGGTGGTTGGATTTTTTTTTTAAACTTGAAAATATGAAAGTATGTTTTATTCCTGCTTCTAAGTCATGGGGTAGGTAATTTATTTTTTAAATCTGGTTTCAATCATTTGAAGGTGGGGTGAAAATGTTTATAAAAAAAAAAACATTAAAAACAAGAAGCATTGAAAAAACTTGGCTCTTTGCCTTGCTGGAGGTGTTTATTGCTGTTCTTATATACTGTATATATTTGTTTGTGTTCGTGTTGGTATTTCTATTTTTTGGGGGGGTATTTCTTACTTGCTATTCTGTACACTGCCCAGAGTTCCCGTTGGGAAAGTTGGTGCAGTTTGCCCACCTTCTTGCCTTGCTGCAAGAAGGTGTTTATTGCAGGTTCTTATATACTGTATATATTTGTTTGTGTTCGGGGTGTTGGCTCAGTCTTGTAAAAATTTCAGAAGTCTGGTTTTTTAGGGTTGGGTATTTCAGTAAAACTTAAATGTTAGACATATTGAACATTAAAAAGTGGAGGCATATAACTTGTGGACTATAATTCCACTGCCTCCTCCCTCTTTGAAGAGTTCCCAGAAGGAATCTCCTATCCCAGTCAAATTTGTGTTTAATTGCTGTGCAGTTCATCTGGAACGGATTAATCCGCTTTCCCATTACTTTCTATGGGAAAGCGTTCATTTATAAATAAATAAATATAACCAGAATAGAACAAGGTTCCACTGTATATAAATAAATAAATATAACCAGAATAGAACAAAAATGTATTGTAAATGATCTTGGGAGTCCTGCTGGGCAGAAGATGATAAGCAGTGTTTTTTGGAAGGAAAGAAAGTGATGATGGGTGGAGGAAGGAAGGAAGGAAGGAAGGAAGGAAGGAATGATGGATGGAAGGAAGGAAGCCAAAAAATTTAGAGGAAGGAAGGAAAGAAACCAGAAAATATAGAAGGAAGGAAGGAAAGAAAGAAGGAAATCAGAAAATATAAAGGAAGGAAGGAAGGAAGGAAAGAATTTTGTGAGTCACGCCTCTTCCCTCTTTGAAGTCTTGTTAAATCCTTGTGTGACGATGTGCCCTCTCTGCTCTCTCTCCCCAGGCACCGTACTGGTGATGGTGTATTTCATTCTCCTGGCCGTCTACTACTTTGCTCCGTCTCCTGCCGGTTGCTGATATTTTTAAAACAATCCTCCTCTTCTGGGCTCTTCCTCCGACCTGCATCTTTGGAAGGCCGTCTGTCTGTCCCACGCGTTGGCTGGTTCCTTCCATCCTTCTTGACATCCAAGGAAGGTCTCTCAGGGATTTGGCCAATCTTGGGCTTCCTGGAACAAAAAATCCAGGAAGCCACCAACGTCATCCCATTCAAGGAGCCTTGTAGAAAGCTTTTCCGACCCGAAGCTGTGGCTGCCTCGTGAGGCGTGAGTGTTTTAAACCAAAAAGGCAGGAGAACTGGTGGGTTTCCCTGGAGTTTGTTGAGGAGAAACAGAGTTTAGCCGGAGAAAGCGAGATGGCTTCCCAGGTGGGCAACAAGATTCCAGATGGTCCGAGACCCGCTGGGATTTTTAAAAACTACAGTTGGAGAAAAGCTTGTTCTCTTGACCTCCATTCATGGTGGCTACCTCAGGTTTTTCCACTGCTGTGGCTGCCGCTGCCGGGGAACACCTCTGAGGAAGGTGGTCTCTTGGCTTTACATGGAGCACAATAAAAGAAAGATATTTGGAGTGTGTTCTCTATGGTCTGCCGTTCAGTTGGTATAGGTATGTTTCTCATACACCATCTTTCCTTGGCATGTTAACCAGTCTCTCCGTTTTAATCATTTGTAAGGGAAAGGTAGGGTCAAAATATTTGTAAATAAAATGAAATGAAATAAAAATGTATCGTAAATGACCTTGAGAGCCCTGCTGAGATGAAGGACAATAAGTAAAGGGTATATAGTAGGTCCCTCGTTATCTACTAGGGAATGATTTCAATAACCCACATGCAGATACTGAAAACTGTGGATTATAGCAAACACTACATGTATTACCAGAACTGGCCATTAGAGGGAGCGAAAGACCACTATGAATACTTGTCAGTGAAGAAAGAATACACAGCATGCTCTCTGATACTCTCTGGTGGCCAATTCTTGTAATACATGTGCAGTGGCAGGGAACCTTTGGCACTCCAGATGTTTTGGACCACAGCTCCCAGAATTCTGAGCCTAGATTGCCAGTGACAAAGGACTGTGGGTGTTGTGGTCCAGAACATATGGAGCGCCGAAGGTTCGCCACCACCAATATAGAGTGTTTGCTATTATCTGCATGTTTCAGTATCTGTAGCAAGGAGCAGGGGCTTAGAATCAATCCCCAGCGGGTATTGGTGTTTTACTGTAGTACCGTTATTGAATATATTCTTGTCAACTTGTAAGTCCAACACACGAGAAGATGCTGAAATCAAGGGGCGGGGGGCTGAAGCTTTCCTTTGTTACTTTGGAACCCAGGTTCCAAGGGGCTGATTTTTCATCATTGACAATATGCATGCAAATCGCAACAGCACAGGAGATTTAGAAAGTCTTAACCGCTCCCGATGTGTGCGGCATCGTGCTTCTTGGTCGGCCCAACTCCCGCTGGCCTCGATGCCTGTGCAACTCGAACACTTGGATTATCTCCCGTTAACTGAGGACTCGCCGTTGCATCACGACCAAGTGGCCTCCTTTCTATGCTTTTTAGAGAATAAGTGGGTGGGGAAGGAGCAAGTGAACGAGGGCAAAAGCGTCTTTCAAGTAACGGTTGTACATTTGAATGCATGTCTGGAAGTTGAGTCATGGCTACTGGACTTCTTTTTTGAGAGATAGAAACGTTTCGCTGCTCATCCAAACAGCTCCATCAGTCTGAATACAGCTAGTGCAAGTCCTCCATCTTATTATAGTCAGTCAGCTTTGACCTCTTGTCACCCTGGTCTGAATTAGGCTCATAAGATGAACAATGGCCTGAATAGGCTCGTTAGGGAGACAATAGTATCCATAGCCTTAAGGTGAACAACAGAGGTGGCGGCCTCAGGCATAGTCTATCTGCTACTTATCAGGCTGTGCTTTCCAAGTACCCAGACAAATCAAAAAGCCTTCACCACCAAGGCCATAGCTAATGACCCATTCTTGATAGGTTTCAGCACCTTAGGCCATTGTTCACCTTAAGGCTGTGGATACTATTGTCTCCCTAACGAGCCTATTCAGGCCATTGTTCATCTTATGAGCCTAATTCAGACCAGGGTGACAAAAGGTCAAAGCTGACTATAAGATGGAAAACCTGCACTAGCTGTATTCAGACTGATGAAGCTGTTTGGATGAGCAGCAAAATGTTTCTATCTCTCAAAAAAGAAGTCCAGTAGCCATGACTGAACTTCCAGATAAACTCACCTGGATGACTGAGAATCTTCACAGACATTTGAATGCATGAAAAGCCCACAAGTGATGAGTAAATGAAGGAGAAAAACCAAGGCCCTGTTAGAGCATTATGACAACGGAACCAGTGGCCTTAGGGAATGGTGAGCGCTCGAGCGCCGAAAGCGTTCAAGAGAAAATTGGGACCCCCATCGGTCAAACCAGCCCCGATTTCGATTTCTGGCTCTGAGCGGGGGTGCCCTCCATGATTCTGATTCTTGCATCTCTGCCAATGAGTGAAGAAGTAGTGAAGAAAGGTGGGGAAACGGACCCTCCGTTTAAGCATCAAGGGCCACCTTATTCAAGTCAGCAGACTCAAGGGACAGAGATTCCTTGGCAGCATTCTTGAAGCGGGTAGGAAGGAAAGAGTTTATAAGTTTCAACACACCTCCACAAAACCACAGATGCACACATGTGGCCTTGCGAGGACAGAAGGGCCAGGCACCTCTCCCCAATTCTGAGGGGCGCTGTGCCATGTCACAAAAGCAGAACAGGAAATCTTGAACCACCCAGCCCACCCAGAGGGGAGGGGTGGAGGGGGTCATTCAGGGCCAAACTTTTAATTTCGTGAGTCATGTCAACTCTTTTTATTCCCTCATACATACTACCAGTTCAAGTGAGAGAGCGATTTTACTGCCCTATGAATTAAAAGCATACATACACACACGCACACATACAAATCAGCAGCAGATTTCACATACATTTTAAAAACAAGACAATGGACATTTTAAAAAAACCAGCCAGAGGTGGGCAAGAGGCTTGGTTTACTACCCATTTGTGACCCAAACTCCAGAACTGACTGGCACGGCTGTTGCCAATCAAACCGCTGAAACGGAGGCTGGTTTTCCCTTTCCAGTACTGTTTTCCTTCTTTCTTTCTTTCTTTCTTTCTTTCTTTCTTTCTTTCTTTCTTTCTTTCTTTCTTTCTTTCTTTCTTTGAGGCAAAGACAAATACAGTTTTGCCCGCGTGCGTACGAAGGCCAAAAGGACATTCTGCTGTGAATGTGGCATTTCCTGGGAACACGCGACCGGTTGGGAGGTGAGGTGAGAAGAGCCAACCCATAGAAACAAGGTTTTAAACAAAAAAGCATGCTTTCACAGTGAAAGCAAGAGCATTGAGGCCAACGGGATCAGCGGAGGATCGACAGAAGAAAATCTTGTGCTGACACCAGATTCACACCGGCAACAGGACATCCCTCTCCCCCAAAAAAAGCAAAGAAAAAAACTTATTCACAGCTTTCTCCACTGACATTTGTGGCGCTGGAACCATCGTTGGACCCTACACTTTTACCACCCTTCGAAACAGACCGTTCTGCTGAAGCCAAGTTTAAATTAAGCATTTAATTGGCTTTTTCGATACGAAAAGGTCCACGTACGCTTTAGGACGCCACGAAACACTGCAGCTGTCTTCTACACATCCTTTGGTGAGAGGACAGTTCATGGCAGGGCCCGACTGGGCTGCTGACGCTGTGGTTCCTGGTGAGGCAGAGATGGGGAAGCGTGAGGGGAGTGCCCTCCGGAGACCCACATTGGACCAGCCTGGCCCTCCGAGAAAAGCCATCGGAACCAACGGAGGGCATTCTGGGCTGCAAAGTGCCCCTAACGAAACAGGATCTAGGAAGCCTCCGGTAGGAAAACAGATCACCCCGTAGGCCTCTCCCTTCCCTTCCCCGACTCCAGGCATGCAGCAAAAAAACGTGCAAATGAGTTCAGCGACAGCATCTTAAGTTCATGATTTGTGTATTTATAGGTCTCCATAAATTGTTTAAAAAAAGAAGAGCCGCGGACTTCCATAAAACTTTAAAATAAAAATTCCACAAGAAAGGCATCTGACGTCGTTTGCCGAGTAAGGCTTTGGGGAGAAGCTTTCCATCTCCTTTAACACTGTCCTCTGCAGAACTCATAAATTAGGGGAGTGGTGGAGGGGGAAGAGGTTGGGAAAGAGGGCGAGAGAGCAAGGACAGAGGGCATCAAGGAGCCACTTGTGTTTTGTTTAAATTATCGTTTCTACGGCAAAATACTCTCATTTCAAACGTTCAATGAGTCCCTGTGTGAGTCCCAGGTGCAAAAGCTGCGGCCTGCTCAGAGTCGCGACGTGAGGGAAAAATTCCAGGAGCTTCTCCCAAGAGAGTTCCAGGAGGCTGGGCACCACCAGCCACATCTTGAAAAGAGAGCCAGTCCGTCTGTTCATATGGATGTCCACCACCCCGCCGTGGACGTACATGCAGCCGGCCTGTGTGGGGAAAGAAACAATTTCAATCGGGTTTATGGTGGTAAACTGCCCGGAGCAATCCTTTGGGGCTGATAGGAGGGGGACATAGATTAAAATAAGACATAATCTAAATGAATGCACTGCCAGGTATCTATTCTGATTATTCTGAGTCTACCAACTTATATAAATAGGACACTGTCTTTTCCCCTGCCTTATAATAATTTTCTATTAGTTATTTATTTCCCATTTGTTCTTATTTTGAATTGTTAATACATTTTGATTTATTCTATTTCTGCTTATTTGTTTATTTGGTTTGATTGATTAGTTTTTATTTTTCTATTTTAAGTTGCTTAATCTGTTTTTATATTTTGTATATGCTTGTAAACCGCCCAGAGTCGCTTTTTTGCTAGATGGTTGCGGTATATAAATCAAACAAACAAACAAATAAATAAATAAATACGCTGGACTCTGGGTGCCGGAGAATAAAGAGCGAGGACAGGGACTCTTCCTCTGGCCTTGCCATGGGTGCCCTGAATTTTACCTCTGCCTGAAGTTTTGAGTTTCAACTGAGATGGGAAAGAAAGAGATCTACATCCACAATCGGGACGGTGCCCATGCAAAGTGTCTCCTTCTGCTGTCTGTGGTATTCCACATCTTCCCCAGAGGCAGGGCCAACGATCCAAGTAGAGGATCTGCTTGTTGATGCAGATCTCTTCACGCCTGGTGCCTCTCCTTGCTCAACCCAGGGCACCCCCCCCTCCAAACCACATCCGGTCACTCCCGAGTTGGGTGCACAACTCCTACGGTGGGTGGACCCTTTTGATATGTCTGCAGGCAGATCTTTACCCCACTCATACCGTCCACCCAGGTGACAACGGAGGCTAGCTCCTCCGGCTATCATGTTGCCAATCGCCCTGGAATCCTCCAAGACATGAGCTGGAGACATTCGAGATCAGGATGGAGTCTCCTCCTGCTGTCCCGAGACAACAGACCGAGACTGGGAGATAGCCTGAAATGATCCAATGCCGCCGACGTCTCCTGTTTGACATGGGCAGCCAACTCAGTATCGTCAGAGAGAGCTCTGTGCACACCTCAGTTACTGACTCTTACTTGGCTTGAGCCACTCCGCTCCCTGGCTGTACCCACCTGCTCCACCGAGGCAGCGGCAGGCTGCTTCCTAGCAGTCTCATAAGAACATAAGAAGGGCCACGCTGGATCAGGCCAAAGGCCCATCTAGTCCAGCTTCCTGTATCTCACAGTGGCCCCACCAAATGTGTCTGGGAGCGCACAAGACTAGACATCTGTCTCCTGATACCACTCCCCTGCATCTGGCCCTTGAAGTACCCCGGTTTTAAGCCTGGAGATGACACATCTCCATCATGGTTTGTCGCCTGGGATGGACTTTTCCTCCAGGAATCTCTCCAATCCCCTTTTGAAGGCATCCAGGCCAGATGCCATCACCACATCCTGAGGCAGGGAGTTCCACAGATTAACAACACGCTGGGTGCTATGTGTTTTTTTTTTCTTTTTAACACGCTTGTGTTAAAAGAAGCATTGAGTGGGGGGGGGGTCCTCCGGAGAGGGAGGGGCAGCCAGGAAAGGCCGCACTGGCCATTTCTGTGGGGAGTTATACAGAAATTACAAGGCCGAGGAGCATACAGCCACGTACCGGGGTCACGGCGGCACAGTGGAAGTACACGGGCTCAGGCATCGCAGCCGGCAACCTCACCCACTGGAAAGTCTGCAGGTTCAGTTTCCAGATGTCCCCCAGGATCACTTCTCCGTTGTATCCTCCGCAAACAAAGACATCTGGGTCGGGAGAGAGAGCGCACGGAAGCTTTAAACACTTTCCCGAGTGATAAGGGGACCCCAGCATGCACGGCCCAGAACAGAAAAGTTTCCCTATCACTGGTCTCAAGATGTTTATTTTTCTAAATGAGTTGAATAGAAACCCCCCTTTTCTACCATATTTCTTCCATGGGCATTTCCCCCAGGGGCCGATGTTTGCTTACTCTGGGGCGACAAACCTCTCAAGGCTCACCTGGGAATGTCCACCTCTGACAAGGAGGCAGTTGCCCTAATGATCCAGGGATGTCCAAACTTTGGCCCTCTAGATGTTTTGGACCACAACTCCCACAGTCCTTTGTCACTGGCAATACAGGCTTGGAATTCTGGGAGTTGTGGTCCAAAACATTAGGAAGGCCGAAGTTTGGACATCCCTGTGCCTAATCGGTGAGCACACTTAGAGGCACCTCGTGGTTTTCTGAGCCATCTATCCCTCCAAGGTGGGTAAAATGAATACCCAGCTCACTGTGGAGAGGTTGGCAACGTTTAGCCTGCATAATTAAATTGTAAACTGCCCAGAGAGTGCTTGAAGCGCTATGGGGTGGTATATAAGCAAAACACTTGGCTTTTTTTCCCCTTCCAACTTCATGATTCTATGATACCTAGATCCTGAGTTAGGTGGTCTTCTGAATCAAACCAACCCTGGGCTGAGAAAAGTTAATGCTCTGGACTACGACTCCCAGCATCCCCCAGCCATCATCACTAGGAGCTAGCTGCATCCAGACGCTAGCCTTCCCAGGCAACCTCTGAATTTGATCACCGCACATCTCTGATTTTTGTCTCTCATGGTGACTGACCTTCCCCCGCTCCCTGCCCAAGTGAGTGTTCATGAGCATTCTAAGGCCGCCACAGCAGGTTCGGTCCATTTAGCCCAGTCACAGGGTCCCGAGCCATAAATAAGAAGTGCTGCTGCTTAGTAAACCCAGAGACCATTTGGTAGTGGGGAGGGGGGCTAAAACATTCCATAAATAAACAAACAGATAAATAAGTTGGTTCTTCTTACCATTTTTTATCTGTACGCAGCTGTGGCATCTCCTGGCGGCTGGGAATTCTGGGGAACAAGATGTTGATTGTGAGAGAGCCAATTTGAGGGAAAACAGGCTTTCTCCTTACTGGAGGAGTGGAATTGATAAGAAAAGGAGGTCTTCCCAATATCCAGGTAAGGCCCTCATCTGAAGCCGTCCCAAAATGAATTGCTTATCCACTCCCTCTTCCCTCCTTGCAAATGAGTAAGTAAAGAACAAAGAGGGAGGAGGGTGCTCGTATTTCTCTGAAGCAGGCTTAGAAGACAAGAAGAATGACTTAAGTGACCTTGGAACCCTCTAGAAAACCATCTGAAGGTAAGAAGGTGAGCATGCTGACAAAGAATTAAAATTGCCAGGGAAAGAGAACATAGTCATCATAATCATTTATTTATTTATTTGCATTAGCCATGGCCTTAGCAAAAAAAAAAAAAAAGGATAACATTTACATAGATATAAAATTGGCATACTAAAATCAAGATAATAAATACATATGCATCCAATATTCCTTTATCAGATTTGGACAAGTAATCCATAAAAGATTATTATTTTAAAATCACAGTTGGCCTCATTTTAATTGCTGCTGCTAAAAATTTGGCTGTCTGTAGTGTCACCTGTTTGTCTCAGTCTCCGAGGAGTAAAGATATAAAGAAATCAGATGAACGACCTGGCTTCTTTACTAACATGGGGAAAGTAGTTCTTGTCGCACCTCTCTATAAAAAGAGCATAACAGCAGTACATGGGCAAGTGTTTCAACACCTTCACCACATGGGCATGTGCGATTTTGCAGAGGGATTCCTTTACAACGACCCTCAAGCACAGCTGAAGGCATGACATTAAATTGTGCATATGAAAAGGCCCTTCTGTACTTTGGAACTGCTAGCATGTTTAGATATTGTGCCATTGTTTTGGGATGACTTCAGGGAAAGAGAACCAGTTTTTCCCATTGCACTAATTTAGCAACCTTGTCTATAAAAACATATGAAAGAGAAACTGGCTTCCAGATGAGGTAGTTTTAAAAGCCACCTTGCCTTTGGAGATTATGCTGAAGGTAAGATTGCAACATCTTGACGACTAGGTAGCCAGAGGGACCATTCAAGAGCTCCACAGAGCAGAGATAATAACGAAAATTCTCCAACTAAGTGAGCAACGTTTTTTTTTAAAGCTCAATGTCAAAGAATGACTCAAGAGTCTGTAACAAAACTGCTGTCAGGAACAAAAGAACATGGATACACGGAAATAGAGGTACCTGGGCCCAGCTATTTCACAAAGATGAATTTAGGTGGATTTGCGTGACAGGTTTGGCCTCTATTCCAGATTAAGGTACGGAGCAAGAGTCAAAACATGTCTTTCTGATGTTTCTTTAGAGCAGTGGTTCTCCACCGGTGGGGCCCCCAGATGTTCCTGGACTGCAACTCCCAGAAATCCCTTCCAGCACAGAAAGTGGTGGAGATTTCTGGGAGTTCCAGTCCAGGAACATCTGGGGACCCCACAGGTTGAGAAACCACTGCTTTAGAGCGTGTGCTGTGCATGTGCACATCTTTTAAAAATGCTCTCCCCCTTAATCTCTGCCAACCCACGTTCTTTTTAGAATGCCTACCTTTCTTCTTATAAGGCTTCGTTGTAATTTCTTCCCAGGTGTTCGTTTCCAGGTTGTAAGCGTGGATCTAGAGTGGTAAGGAGAAGATAACCAGAAGCAAAGGATCAAAAAGGCGGCAGGAATCGAACAGCGCAGACGGCAGGGCCTCTAATTACAGTAGTACCTTGTATAAAGGAATTAATTCGTTCCAAATAAAATTATGTTAAGCAAATTTTCCTTTATACAAAATTCCCATAGGAATGCATTGAAAATGGAGTAATCCCTAATCACAACCATTTTTATGTTGTACGGATTCGCCCAATAGGCGATTCTGTTAAGCAAATTTCCCCTATCTCTGGAATTTTTATGTTGTACAGATTTTATGTTATACAAACCGTTTGTTATACGAGGGCCCACTGTACTTGTGAACTAACGAGAGACTGCTCTAAGTGCTATGGGGTGGTATATAAGAAGAACATGTCAATTCCTCCCACGACGCTAGCATCACACTTCCTGCTTGCTGGGCAGAAATTCAGAGGGCCAAAAGCCCTTTGCCGTGGGTCACCTTACCTTGTCCAACGAATACGCGGTCCAAGATGTCCCTCCTCCCAAGATATAAATCCTCTGCCCATCGTGTGCAATTTCGTGTCGGTATCTGGGGAGAAGCAGCAAGATTTCTTCTCTCTATCTCAACCTTCCTACTCATCATATTTTGGGGGGTGGGGGAGTGAACATGTTTCTAATCCTTACAGCACATTTGATTCTTTTGAGCTGTCACCGAGGGGAGGCACTAGAGGAGCCACGTCATCTGCTGTCAAATTCAACAACTTTGAACAAAACCAAAACCAGCCCTGGGCTGAGAGGAAGTGATAGGGACGGATGAACGTGTCTCAAAATCAAAATATATTATAAGCAGACCCAAATGTGCTGACAGGTACAGGGTCAGGTTAACCCAGCAAAACTTGGCATAACAGCTAAGCTTACAGCGGGGGTGCCAGTCTATGAAGATCAGCAAATATTTTGTGGTTAGCTTGAATGAAGCCAAGCTAACAAGACTAAGGTCATGATGGCCCATCATCACAGTGTAGAGGTGTCGTTTTGCTGACAGCAACATATGGCAGTTAGCCAGTAATAAGGAACCAGCTTTGAACTAGGGAAATAGGGTCAAGTCATTCTAGCTTTGAGGGCCAAATGGCTATAAGCCAAAGAACATGAGCTGATGAACAAGCACATGAAAGCACATGTAGGCACGTGTAGAGATGAACGAAATACGTCAGTACACCATGCAAAAGAGTATAAAAACCATCAGAAGCCATTACTCCGGGGGTCCAGGACAGCAGGGCCATCTGGCCTGTATGCTGTGCCTTGGATCCTTTGTTCCTTAAACTAACCTATTTTCTGTACTGTATCGTTCTGTGTTGTATCTCTGTCTGTCTTTAATAAACCTTTTGCTATATAACTAACTCAGCGTGGCAATTTTGATGAACCACCAATGATGCATTGACAATTTATAATGGTGCATTGGCAATTTATAACAAACAACCAATACCAATTCTTAAACTAAATTTTTGACCTTATCAGAAGGAAGGCAGGAAAGGGCAGTGGGGAAGACCTCTTTCCTCATAAGGGAGGTGTCCCAGCCCAGTCATCATTTTAGTTGCTCTCTTCTGCACCTTTTCCAGTTCCACTATTTCTTTTTTGAGATCCTGCAACCAGAACTGAACACAATACTCCAGGTGCGGGTTTACCGTTGTTTTGTACAATGGCATCATAATATTGGCTGTTTTATGTTCAGTCCCTTGTTTAATGGCCCCTAGCATGGAACTGGCCTCCTTCTCCACCACCACCACCACCACCACCACCCTGGGTCGACACTTTCATCGAGCCCCAGGGTGTGCCCCAGGGATCTCCATAAATCACAGAGTGAGCAAACGTTCCTAGTAGGTGTTTACATTTGGGGTAGAAGGCAAGAGTGGAAGCGGGTCCTGTGAGGAGACAGCACGAACCGCATCGTTTCCCATTTCAGAAGAGGAAGAGGTGGAGGAGAATGGAAACAGAAGGACAGGAGCAATGATGGGGCACCTTTCAACTGGTTTGGGGGGGGGCAGCCCCAGTGACTATTTGGGCAGCTTTACCTCTCCTCTGGCATATCGCAATGCATGTTATTTGGCTTCAACTGCGTCCACTCCCTGGTGTTCAAGTCCAGCTTGTGCAGGTCCGTGCTGTAAATGTAGCCGGTCGTGCCTCCAAATACATACAAGGACCCGTTGATGATCGCCATCGCCTGGGCCAAAAATAAAAAGACAAATGATGTCGCTGAGAACATGCACGACCATCCGGGAAAGACAGCCCACCCCACCCCTACCCGCCTCAGAGTACGTTTTAAATCTATTCCCAGATGACACGGTGGAATCCTAAGTCTACACCCGTGCGGGTCAATTTCAACGCAAGGCTTCCTTGTTGCATCCATTTCGATCCCACCTTGTCACCACAGGGCAATTTAGAAGCAACTTGCATAGAAGTATGGTGGATTTAATTCAATTCATGATTCAAACTTTACAGGTTGGATTTTTTTTTAATTTAAATTTTAAAAACCATTTTAAAATTTATCTGGAAGTTGAGTCACGGCAACTGGACTTCTTTTCTTGAGAGACTGAAACGTTTCGTTGCTCATCCAGTTGCCATGACTCACCTTCCAGATAAACTCACCTGGATGACTGAGAATCTTCACAGACATTTTAAAATTTAAATCGTGATTTAAATCAATGATTTTTTTTAAAAAAATGTTGATATCATGTCTTACAGAAATGTTTAATTGTTTTAGAGTTGTTTCAGTTTTTCTTTCTAAACAAGTCTTTGATTTTTGTACATTGTTTCTAAACAAATCATTGGTTTTTATCCACTCTGCAACAGGGAGTTCCCAGCCTGGCACTTAGAAAACTTGTATTGTATCTATTTTCATCTCATGTACACAGATCATGTTCAACTGATTTATACCAGTGTCAGAAGAGGTAGCCATGTGATTCTAGGCAAGCAAACCAGACAAAATCCAATAAAACAAAACAAAACACACAAAAGACAAAAACATGTGGCACCTTAAAAACTATTATATTTCAGTATAAGCTTTCATTGATCAAGTCAATTTCTTCAGACGTACAGCAACTGAATGAAATATTGAAAGAAATATCAGTTTCATAGCAAATATTCACTGGCTCTTGGGCGTATGGTATATTTGTGTGAACAGCACTGGCTGATGTTTTAAGACTAGGCTGCAAATTCCTTAGCACACCCTGATTGCAAAGCCATGGCGATTTCTACTCTTGCTTTAAAAACCAGGTCAACCCTCAGGTTCAGGAAGGAAACAGGCTTCTCCGCACACGCAGAGATGCTCTATGACTTCCAGGCAACCAGAAAATTACATCTGCCATCCATGTTCTCATGGGAGGAGGAGCTGAACGAAGCCATGTGGCGCAGTGGCTGAATGCCTCCACTGCAGGTAAAACTGGGCTCACGACCTGGGGTTCAATCCCAAGGGGTAGCAAGCTCATGGTTGATTCAGCATTCATAAGAACATAAGAAGAGTCCTGCTGGATCAGGCCAAAGGCCCATCTAGTCCAGCTTCCTGTATCTCACAGTGGCCCCACCAGATGCGTTTGGGAGGGCACGAAACTAGATTTTCTGTCTCCTGATACCACTCCCCTGCATCTGGCCCTTGAAGTACCCTGGTTTTAAGCCTGGAGATGACACATGTCCATCATGGTTTGTCACCTGTGATGGACTTTTCCTGCAGGAATCTGTCCAATCCCCTTTTGAAGGCATCCAGGCCAGATGCCATCACTACCTCTTGTGGCAGGGAGTTCCACAGACTAACAACACACTGGGTAAAAAAAATCTTCTTTTGTCTGTTCTCACTCTCCTAGCCCTCAAATTGAGTAGATATCTCCTAGTTCTGGTTTTCTGTGAGAGGGGGAAGGGCATCCTCTATCCACTTTATTCATGCCCTTCATTATTTTGTATGTCTCAATCATATCTCCTCCTCAGGTGCCTTTTTTCAGACTAAAGGGCCCCCAATGTTTTAGCCTTTCTTCATAAGGGAGGTGCCCCAGGCCAGTCATCATTTTAGTCGCTCTCTTCTGCACCTTTTCCAGTTCCACTATGTCTTTTCTGAGATGCGGTGACCAGAATTGTACACAATACTCCAGGTGCGGCCTTACTATTGTTTTGTATAATGGCATTATAATGTTGGCTGTTTTATTTTCAATCTCCTTTTTGATAATCCCTAGCATGGAATTGGCCTTCTTCACCGCTGCCACACATTGGGGAGACAACTTCATGGAGCTGTCCACCAACACACCAAGATCTCTTTCCTGATCTGTCACGGATAACTCAGAGCCCATGAGTTGATAGATAAAGTTTTGATTTTTTGCCCCAATATGCATTACTTTACATTTGGCTACATTAAAACGCATTTGCCATTTCTCAGCCCATTCCCCCAGTTTGGAGAGATCCTTCTGGAGCTCTTCACAATCTTCTCTGGTTTTTACCACACGGAAAAGTTTTGTGTCATCTCCAAACTTGGCCACCTCACTGCTTATCCCTGTCTCCAGGTCATTTATGAACAGACTGAAAAGCACCGGTCCCAGGACAGATCCCTGGGGCACACCGCTTTTCACCTCTCTCCATTGTGAAAATTTCCCATTGACACCAACTCTTTGTTTCCTGGATCTCAGCCAGTTCTCAATCCATAAGAGGACCTGCCCTCTTATCCCCTGACTGTGCAATTTTCTCAGCAGCCTCTGGTGAGGGACTGTGTCAAAAGCCTTTTGAAAATCCAGATAGACTATATCCACCGGTTCACCCAAATCTACATGCCTGTTGACCTTTTCAAAAAATTCTAAAAGGTTTGTCAGACAAGACTTACCCTTGCAGAAGCCATGCTTCTTTTCTCTCAGCAAGGTTTGATCTTCTATGTGTTTTAAGATTTTCTCTTGGATGAGGCTTTCTACCATCTTCCCTGGGACAGATGTAAGGCTAACTGGCCTGTAGTTTCCCGGGTCCCCCCTCCTTCCTTTTTTAAAAATTGGTGTGACATCTGCTATCCTCCAGTCCCACGGCACTGTGGCCGTTTTAAGAGACAAGTTGCATATTACCGTTAAGAGATCTGCAATTTCATTTCTCAGTTCCCTAATAACCCTTGGGTGGATGCCATCTGGGCCCGGTGACTTGTTAATCTTCAATTTATCAATTAGTCCTAAAACATCCTCTCTTTTAACCTGTATTTGATTTAATTCTTTAGTCAAGAGGGGCCGTTCAGGCAGCGGAATCTGCTCAAGGTCTTCTGTCGTGAAGACAGATGCAAAGAACTCATTTAATTTCTCTGCAATTTCCAAGTCCTCCTTAATCTCCCCTTTTCCTCCCTCACCATCCAGAGGGCCAACTGGTTCTCTGGCAGGTTTTCTACTTCTAACATATTTAAAGAAGCTTTTATTATTACCCTTTATATTGCTAGCCATGCGTTCCTCAAAGTCTTTCTTTGCCTCCCTTATCATCTTCTTACATTTCTTTTGCCAGAGTTTGTGTTCCTTTTTATTTTCCTCATTTGAGGAGGATTTCCATTTACAGAAAGACCTCTCCTTGCGCTTTAGAGCCTCTCTAACTCCACTCGTTAACCATGCCGGTGCCCTCTTGGACTTAAATGAGCTCTACTTTCTTTGTGGTATGCACTTGTGCTGGGCCTCTGTTACCGTTGTTTTAAACAGGTTCCATGCACTCTGAAGAGATTGGATTCTTCCAACCTTCCCCTTCAATTTCTTTCTAACTAGTTTCCTCATCTGAGGGAAGTTTGCCCTTCGAAAATCAAGGGTTTTTATGTCTGATTTGCTTGACACTCTTCCTCCAACATGCATGGCAAAGGAGATTGCAGCATGGTCACTGTTCCCCAGAGGCTCAGTGACATTCACATCCCTGACCAGGTCCTGTGTATCAGACAGTATTAGATCCAGAGTTGCCTGTTCTCGGGTGGGCTCCGTGACAAGTTGCTCTAAGGCGCAGTCATTCAGCAAGTCAAGAAACCCAGTTTCTCTTTCTTGCCTGGAGCTCGCATTGGCCCAGTCGATGTGGGGATAATTGAAGTCCCCCATGATTACTAACCTATCCTTCTGAGACACCTCCATGATTTGTCTCCTCATTTCAAGGTCCCCCTCAAGTTTTTGATCTGGTGGGCGATAGCATACCCCAACTATCACATCACTCCTTGGACCTGGTAGTTTAACCCACAGTGATTCTATGGTGGAGTCAGACCCTCTGTCAATCTCCATTCTGCTGGATTTTACCCCTTCTTTAACGTAGATGGCCACTCCCCCTCCAACCCGCCCCTCTCTATCCCTTCTATAGAGTTTATAGCCTGGGATGGCTGTATCCCACTGGTTCTCTACATTCCACCATGTTTCTGTTATTGCTATTATATCAATGTTATCCCTAGCTGCCAAATGTTCAAGTTCTCCCATTTTTGGTCGGAGGCTTCGAGCATTGGCGTAGAAGCACCTGTACAGTGGGTTCTGCAACAACAGCTGCTGCTTTGTTCTTTTCCCCCACAGCTATTATTTTCAGTAGACAAACTATCACATTCCATTATTCTCCCAGTACTAATACCTGCTATGTCATCTCTATGTGATTCTCTACCCTTTCCAACCTCATTCCCTGTGGATGAGGTGTTCCGAACCGGATGCCACTCAGCTCCTGTCGGCTTTCCCCCAGTTATCAGTTTAAAAGCTGCTCTGCAGCCTTTTTGAGGTTGAGTGCCAGCAATCTGGTCCCATCATGATTCAAGTGCAACCCGTCTCTCCTGAACAGGTTTGGCTTGTCCCAAAATGTTCTCCAGTTCCTGACAAATCTAAAGCCCTCCTCTCGACACCATCGCCTCATCCATGCATTGAGGCTTCTGAGTTCTGCCTACCTGGCGGGACATGCACGAGGAACAGGTAGCACTTCTGAAAATGCTACCTTGGAAGCCCGGGTCTTCAGTCTTCTACCTAGCAACCTGAAGTTGGCTTCCAAGACTGACCGCTTGGCCTTCCCGACATCATTGGTACCGACGTGTACCATGACCACTGGCTCCTTCCCAGTTCTCTCTAACAAGCTATCTATATTTCTGGTGATGTCTGCAACCTTTGCACCCGGCAGGCAAGTGACCATACGGTTATCATGCTCCTCACAAATCCATCCCTCCATATTTCTAATTATAGAATCCCCTAGTACAATGAGCTTCTCTCCTGCAGCCTGCTCATCAACATGTACCTGATCTTGTATCTCATCAATAGTGATGAGGGAGAGATCCTCCGGTGGAACCAATTCTTCCTCTATGTGTGCCTCATGAGGTGTGATGAGGGAAAGAGCCTCAAATTGATTGTGCAATATGAGACTCTCTGAGCGATCCCTTGGCCTTCTACTCCTTTGAGTCACATTCCTCCACACATCTACCTCCTGGGTTGGGGAAGTGATTACATCCTTCTTCTTTTTTTCACTTTTAATTATTTTAGCCTTCCATCCTTCTGAGGTCAGTAAAATGAGTGTTCAATCCCAGGTAGCAGGCTCAAGGTACACTCAGCCTTCCATCCTTCCGAGGTCGGTAAAATGAGTACCCAGCTTGCTGGGGGGGGGGGGGCAATGTGTAGCCTGCATACTATAATTAAAACCTGTAAAACCACCCAGAGACTACTTGCAGTGGTATGGGGATGGTACATAAACAGAACACTTTGCTTTCCCCTGTATAGAAAGGGGCTTCCGAGAGCAATGGGAGGCACCTCTGCCCGCAATAACACCAGCCGCCTGCCTACCTGCCCGTAGATGCGGTTTGGTTTCTTCCCGCGGCAACTGAAAAGGGCCCAGCGCTTGTACTTCACGTTGCACACGTGGACGTCATTGCCGTTGCTCTCGCCAAATGGGATGCCGGTCCCACCAAAGACCAAGAGGTTATTCCCGTGTAGCACGACTAGCAAAAAGCAGAAACAAACAAACAAAGAGAAACAAAAACAAAACAAAAACAAAAACACAGGAGGAGTTTAATCGGGAACCCGTTAATTCTGCCGCAGAGAGGCCCTGTAGAATATTTTCTACCTAAGCCCTCCTTGGGTAAACAGACGGTACTATAGGAAACAGCGCTGAGAAAGGAGGAGGTAGCCCAGCCGTAGCAACTAGAGATGGGCACGAAGCGCTTCGTCCCACTTTGTCAGAGCTTTGATGAAGTGGGGCAAAGTGCTTTGTGCCCGTCTCTAACAGCAACAGTAAACTACAAAACTACCTACTTTTTCGTCTATAAGACACTGCCTTTTATTAGACGCCTCCCGCTTTTTAGACCCCGAAATGAATAAAATGAATAAATTAATTTCCCCATTGTAAACTGTCCTCTCGGGTTTGGTGCGTTTGTTTTTTGCAGGATCAGGCTCTGTAGGGCTTGACCAGCCCATTAAAAATGCCTTTTCACAAAAAAAAAAGGTATGGCTTTTTTAGTTTCTTTCCTGAGTGCATTTCTTCATGGGCTGCTCAAGCCCAACAGAGCCTGATCCTGCAAAAAAACAAACCCAATCTGAGAGGAGTGTTTAGAATAGGGAAATGAAAGAAAACAGCAGGGGTGGTGGGGGTGGAGAACTCAAGGAAAGACAGAGCCGATCATGCAAAAAACAAACCATGGATGGGGGGAAAGGAAGGTAAGTTTGGGTTCTCCTCCACTCACCCACTGTGACAACACCCTGGAAGCAGGAGAAATATATATGTAAATCATCAGCCAATCCCAGCAGGAGGGCGGGGATTGTATGGTATAAAAAGGGTGGAGCCTGGTCTGTGAGTTGTTGAGAGTTGAGAGATGAGAGTGCTGAGAGAGCACAGCTCTGTTAGAGTTCAGTCAGGCAGGTTAAGTGTGAGGGCTTGACTATTTACTGTTTATTAAAGATAGGGAGGCTTGAAGATTTGATTTAATCTATTCTATATTTAAGGCAACGCATACCAACTGCAGTCATTGTTGTATTTATTTATTTTCTCGATAAACATAATCATTATTTTTATATTATACATCTGAGTCTGTCCCAGTTCATAAGGTGACGATTTAAAAGGTGGCAGCATTACCAAGTCGATCCTGTGAAGATTAATACGTTGGCTCCCTACACTTCACTTCACACTTCACATTTTCATCACAATTACACGTTTTAAAAGGGAGGTGTCATCACACCCACCCACCCCGAAAGGCCTACTTCTGTGTAAACCACGCCCCTTAATTTTTGGCGTCATGAATTTAGAAGAAAGTAGGGTGGTATACACGGAAAAATACGGTACACGAGTGATAGATTGGGAAAGAGTGTAAATTGTAGCCTCATCAGTATACCTGCCATATGCAAAAAGTGAGAGCAAGCCAACTCAGAAAACATGCCACCAAAAATGGAGGCGTTTGTAATCTCCAGCAGCCACCATTCATTTGCTGACCCTTGCTTTCAATGCCGAATTTTGTAAGCAGAAAATACAGGGTTGACACTACCATTTTATTTTCCATTTCCCTGACTTTCCCTGACCAACATTTGTCAATTTCCCTGATTCTGTGTTAGGTTTAGCAGGAGACCAAACTGCTACTTCTCTGTTGCAGTTGCCACAAGAACTGACCATGCTCTTGCAGCAGCAAGTCAAAAATCCAATGCTTGAATATATTTTAATCACAATTTCCCCGGGTTTCCCTGACATCAGACCAATCTCTCTGACTTTCCTGACCGATTCCCATTTCCTTGACTTTCTCTGACTTTCCCAAAAGCGGCAACCCTTACGTAGCCTGTTCATAGCCCAGAGATGTCCCCGGGGAACAGCACTGGTAACTATTGAAGATCCAAGTTCCTCTTGGCATGTAAAGGTCAAAAACCAGACTTGGGAGACACGGGCATTACGACCCAGATCACGAAAATGCCCAAAGAGAATTGCTCTCCTCCTTCCACTCCAGTGCTAATAAGGAAGAGGGCGAAGAGATATATTCGGACTCTGCCTTGCACCCTTCACTTTGGGCTACGGAACGGAAGTCTCTCCTTGCACTCACGTGACATGGACGCCAACTCTCGCGGCATGTAGCCCTCCGTGCCCATTTGATGCCAGACGCCGGTGGCAAAGTTGTATCGCCAGAGCTCTCGGAACAGGGGGTAGTCTTCATTCTCTGGCCCTCCAGACTCATTATAGTCAGGGTTATAGCCGCCAAACACGTACAGGTTTGCGCTGTCTGCTACACAGCGGTGGCCGCTTCTGGCGGGCGGGACCCTGTGGCCTACAGCAGAGAAAGCATCCGTTTTATTAGTCAAGGAAGTCAATCAGCTGCCCAGCGCTGGCTTCAGGCCAGAACTTCCAGGCCATCTCCATTGAACTGCATTGGCTCAATGCATTTCTTTTTAAAAAAAAAAGGTTTTATTGGTTTATTTTAAAGTAGGGAAAAAGAAAAATGGGGAATGGGGGAAAAAGGGAAGGGAAATGGGGGGAATTGATACATTGGATACAGATCAAAAACAAAGGCTAGATACCACTGAATACAGCTGATTCTATATATCAGTAAATATAACTAGCTTAACAATTCTCAAGTGCAGCTGCCACTCCTTGCCATTTTCTTGCAAAGAGTTCTTCCTAGTCTCCTTTCAAATAACCAGCAAGTTTATCCATTTCCATACAGTCTCTTATCTTGCCATACAGATTTTTCTCTGCCAGGATTTCATCTTGCTTCCAAAACTGCATACAGCACCCTAGCTGTTGCAATTATATGTTGTAAAATGGAGCGGCTCGGTGCATTTCAATGGAGAAATTTTCTCCTGCGCTGATTAATCCCTCCGGAATGGATTAATTGACTTTCAATGCATTCCTATGGGAAACCGCTCCCCGATTTACGAGTTAACTGACTTACGAGCTTTCGCTCAGAACAGATTAATCTCGTAAGTTGGGGTACCACTGTACTTCAGCCTCCTCTGCATGATCGCTGTGGAGATGCGCCCCCAAAGGAGCCTGGGAATGTAGGAGCGCCGTCTGTTCCTGAGCCAGAGGGTGCAGCATCCAGACAAATCTCTCCAGAAGAGGGGAAAGGAGAAGTGAACACACCTGCGCTGGTGTGCAAGGGTCGGGTTGAAGTCCTAAGTCAGGAGTTAGAGCATGCAGAGATCAGGAAGGAAAAAAGTGCCAGAGATTTGAAGGGGGGAGAGCAGAGAACGGCCCAAGGTCAGGGATATAAAAGGGAGGTGGCCGAGGGTTTTGCCACCAGGCTGGGACTATGTCTGGATGGAGAACCAAGACACAAGAAACTAGGAAAAGTTGATGATGCAAGAGAAGGAGGCGGAAAGCTATAGACGGCGAGCCCATCAGTTGGGCTGTTCTTACTGGCGAGAGGGAAGCCCGAGAATATCACCGTAAAAGAAAGGAGATACGACTGCAGCTGGAAAGAGAAAAAGCCTTCACCCGTAAGTCAAAGAACCTACGGGCGTTAGGGTTGTCGCCTACGGGTCAGGCCTTAAAACCAGCCGTTCGAGCAGAGCGGGTTGTATTAAAAGAGAGAGGATGTGGCCAAGGGGTTAAGACCATGGGCTGTGGAACCGACCCTTAGAAAGGGAAGAGATTGAGATCAAAAACAACCTGGACCCCCCACGAAGGTCAGGTGGTTTGGACTGAATTCGTTTTGGGAATGGAACGGGAGAACAACAGTTTGTTGTTTCCAATGCAGAGTTCTTTAATAAACCAAGTTCTGTTGCACCTCAAACAAATCATTTATTTGAAAATAAGGAGTCTCGCATCAGGTATGAAGTCGAACCCTCGCAATCACCTTTCAAGTATTTGAAAAGTGCTATCATATCTCCCCTCAGAGGAAAAAGATTTGTGGGTGGGTGGTGCACTAGAGACAGACACTTGGGGAGGGTAAGAGGTGCATATTAGCGTCTCAACAATCAGACCGGAATTTATTCCAGCTCCTGACACTAAACAAACCCCTGTGTATTCACTGAAAGACATTTGTGTAAAAAAACAAAAACCCAACACTCATGATTCTGAAGCCATGATATGTTAAAAAAATACCTCTAAAAAGTTCTAAAAATGAGAAACTGCAGTACCCCTCCCCTCATGGGTATTTTTGATTTTTCCCATCCACTCCTCCACTCAGGCTTGCATCCATGGTTTTCCAAACAATGTTCCTACTTGTCTTTGTTTAGAGAGTTTTATTTCATTTCTTCACTTTATGCTGAACTATTGTCATGTTGAAAAGCACTACTATCTATGAATGCAGCTACAATAAGTAAAACCAAGGATGCAATTGGGGGATAGGGTGGGGAGAAAATAAAAAGAAAAACGAGTTGATGAAAGAAGCCATTGGTACAAGATGCACCATCTTAAGCAGAAAAACACAAGACTTCAGCTGGCGCAGTTAGTTTTCCACAAAGTGTATTTACATTTTATTTTGCCTAATTTAGAAATCTCAACATACTGCTATGCAAGGCAATATAAAACTACAGTATTTAAATTAAAAAGTGGTTAAAAACAAATACAGTGAGAAGAAACTCCAAGCAACATCTTCCCCAAATATCTTAAAAGACAGCAGTGCCCACACAACCTGGTTTCCCTGCTGAACATTCTAGGACTCAGTGGTTCGAATCCCCAGATGTTCTTGGACTGCAATCCCCAGAATTCCTTGCCAATAAAGCTAGTGGTGAAGACCTCTGGGAGTATGAGTACAAAAATCATAGAGTTGGAAGAGACCTCAAGGGCCATCCAGTCCAACCCCCTGCCAAGCAGGAACCCCCATCACAGGACTCCTGACAGGTGGCCATCCAGCCTTGGCTTAAAAACCTCCAAAGAAGAAGACTCCACCACCCTCCTCTGGGGCAGCATGTTCCACTGCTGAACAGCTCTAACCATCAGGAAGTTCTCCCAAATGTTCAAATGGAATCTCTTTTCCTGTACTGTAGTTTGAAACCATTGCCCCGCATCCTAGTCTCTGAAGTCATGGAAAACAAACCTGTTCCCTCTTCAATATGACATCCTTTCAAATATTTAAACATGGCTATATCCCCTCTCAGCCTTCTTTTTGAAAGGCTAAACATCAACCATCCTAGTCACCCTCCTCTGGCCCCACTCAAGTTCTCATCATCCTTTTAAAATTGAGGTTCACAGAATTGGACACAGTACTCCAGGTGGGGTCTGACCGGAGTAGAATAGAGTGGTACTATCACCAACCTTGCTCTAGAAACTATGCTTCTGTCGATGCAACCAAGAATCGTGTTGGCTTTCCTGGCCGCCGCGGCACACTGCTGACTCATGTTCAATTTGTGGTCCACCAAGACTCCCAGATCCCTTTCACAGGTACTATTCTCCAGCCAAGTGTCCCCCATCCTATATTCATTCTTTTTACCTAGATGTAGCACCCTACATTTCTCTCTGTTAAAACCCATTCCGTTAGCTTTGGCCCAGCACTCTAATCTGTCAAGGTCCTTTTGGATTTTCATCCTATCCTCTAGGGAATTAGCAACCCCTCCCAATTTGGTGCCATCTGCAAATTTAATCAGCATACTCTCTATTCCTTCCTCCAAGTCATTAATAAAGATATTGAATAGCACCAGACCCAGAACAGGACCCTAGGACACCTTACTGGTCACGTCTCTCCAAGCTGAGGAGAAGCCATTTATTACCACCCTTTGGGTGCAATCAGTCAACCAATTACAAATCCCCCTAACAGTGTCACTATCTTTCCCACATTCTACTAAATTCTTTGGAAGTATACCATGAGGAACCTTATCAAAGGCCTTACTGAAATCTAGATAAGCAATATCCACAGTGTTCCCCTCATCCACCAGGCCTGTAATTCTATAAAAAAAAAGGAATCAAATTAGTCTGGCATGACTTGTTTTTAAGAAACCCATGGTGACTTCTGGTAATGACAGCATTGCTTGTTAAATAATTACAGACTGTCTGCTTAATAATCTGCTCTAGGATCTTTCCAGGAACTGAAGTCAATGATTTATTTATTATTTGGGTCCTGTTTATTCCCCTTATTGAAAATGAACATCTGGAGACCCAAGGTTGGGAACCACTAGTTTTGCTGAGCGATTCCAAATACCAGCTGTGTTTATGGTGGACATCATACGTTCACCAGTCCTATAATTGTTGACTCAGCACATATTCAGTTCATTAGGACTTGATCTCAAGTGTGTGCTTGCATAGGCTTTCACCCTGATGCTGCAGTTTCACATGTGAGTGAAAACCTATTATATTCAATGTCAACTTACTAATGACTGATATACAGCTTGCAATGCTAGTAGCAGAAAGGGGATCCTACTGGGTTAATAATGTGGGTTCAAACGAGTGGCATACAACACAAATGAGTAATTTCTAGTAAATGGTACCAGGGGTGCTGCCAACCGTAACCACAGAAAAAGTCCCTTGCTTGTATCCAGAGCCTGCAAGTTCTCCACTATTTAAAACACAAAATTATAAGGGATTATCTGCAAAGAACTTTCTCAGTGCAAGGTGATACTAAAGGCCTTACTAATCAAGAACAAGAAAAGAAGGGAAGAACACCAGAATTTGGTGTAGAAAGATAACAAAACGGAAAAGATAATACACTACAAATCAGTTGAAAGATATTTAAAAAACTTTGAAGGGAAGCAATGCAGACCCAAAAGGTATCACAAAAGTACAATGTTCTCTCTCTCTCTCTCTCTCTCTCTCTCTCTCTCTCTCTCTCTCTCTCTCTCTCTCTCTCTCTCTCTCTCTCTGTCTCTCTCTGTGTGTGTGTGTGTGTGTATGTATGTTGTGTCGACTGACTCTTTGTGACCCCATGTCCATGGAGTTTTCTTAGCAAGGTAGATTTGATTTGAATCAAACTGATTTAAATTTTAAAAATCATTTACAGTATTTAAAATCGTAACTTACAGTATTTTTCCATGTATAAGCCTATATTTTTGTTAGGCTAAAAACTGAGGGTGATCTTATACATGGAAGCAAGCATGGGAGAAAGCCGTGCGGTAGCAAAACTGTAATTTTTTGGGTTTTTTTAAATAATTGTTTTTATCTATCCTGATCTATACCATTGTTTCACTCAAAGTCAATAAATTAAATAAAGAAGCAGTCCAAAGGATCTTGTTAAAGCCAACGTAAACTCAAAATAACGCATACGTGCTTATTTATGACTCCAAGAAATCAGCTTTGTTTCTGCTGTGGTCAACAATATAAACACCCAACTGTAGCCCAGGAGCATTTATGTTTTGGTGAATAATTTATATATGGCGAATGAAATCTTGTGTTTACATTTGAAAACTGGTTTTGGATACATATGTTCCCTTCTTCTCAAACATACTGGCCGGAGAAGCCAAAACTATGTGCACCAGAGCACTGAGTGTCCAAATGAGTGGAACCTTGAAAGGGAAGCCAGTACAGTGGAACCTTGACCTACGTCATTAATCTGTTCCAGAGGTCTAGACATAAGTCAAACATGACTTAAGTCAAATGAACGTTTCCCATAGAAAGTAATGGGAAAGTGGATTAATCCGTTCCAGATGATGAAAAAGACCCCTGAAAACAGCAATGTAACACAAATTTGACTGGGATAGGAGATTCCTTCCGGGGATGTAAATGAAATGTCTCTTCAAAGAGAGGAGGAGGCAGTGGAATTATAGTCCACAAGTTATATGCCTCCACTTTTTAATGTTCATAGCAACAATGTCTAACATTTAAGTTTTACTGACTTTTAACCTGACGTTCCAAGTTCTGAACAACTCTATGCTTACCATTAGAGTCCCACAACTGTACAGCTCCCCAACTAAAATGCTTCCATTGTGGACCAGACTTCTGCAGCCAGATGTTTTACAACAGTGCTCCCCAACCTTTTTATCACCGTGGACCGGTAAATGCTTGATAATTTTTCCCTGGCCCGCTTGTTTTGATTTAATAAGATAAAAAATGTAAATGCCCCCCCCCGGCCGCTAACGCACATGCGTGCTAGTCGTTTCCCACTCTAGGGGGCGGTGCTCATCTCCGTACTCAAGCCGAAGAGCCAGTGTTGTGCGATGAGTCCTTGGCATCGCTGCAAGGAAACACTTTTTACTTCCTCGCATTTTTCCCCCATGGGCTTCCTCATTTTCTTTCTTTCTTCCTTCCTCCTCCTCCTTTCGTTCTTCCTCTCTCTCCCTCACTCCTTCTCTCCCTTTCTTTTTCTTTCCCTCCCTCCTTCCTTTACTTACTTACTTTCTTCCTCCCTTCCTCCTTCTCCCTCCCTCCTTCTTTCTTTCTTTCTTCCTTCCTCTTCCTCTCCTTCCTCCCTCCCTCCCTCCCTCCCTTCCTTCCTTCCTTTCTCCCTTCTTTCTTTTTCTTTCTCTCTCTCTCTCTCCCTTCCTCCTTCTCCCCCTTTCTTTCTTTCTTTCTTTCTTTCTTTCTTTCTTTCTTTCTTTCTATCTTTCTTTCTTTCTTTCTTTCCCTTTTCTTCCCCCCTGCCTCCCTCCCTCCCTCCTTTCTTTCTTTCTTTCTTTCTTTCTTTCTTTCTTTCTTTCTTTCTTTCTTTCTTTTTCTTCCATCCTTCCTTCCTTCCTTTTTTCTTTCTTTCTTTTCTTTCTTTCTTTCTTTCTTTCTTTCTTTCTTTCTTTCCCTTTTCTTCCCCCTGCCTCCCTCCCTCCCTCCTTTCTTTCTCTTTCTTTCTTTCTTTCTCTTCCCCCCCTCCCTCCCTCCCTCCCTCCTTTCTTTCTTTCTTTCTTTCTTTCTTTCTTTCTTTCTCTTCCCCCTCCCTCCCTCCCTCCCTCCCTCCCTCCCTCCCTCCCTTCTTTCTTTCTTTCTTTCTTTCTTTCTTTCTTTCTTTCTTTCTTTCTTTCTTTCTTTCTTTCTTTCTTTCTCCCTCCCTCCCTCCTTACTTTGTTTCTTTCTTTCTTTCTGGCGGGGCAGGGGCCCGCCCGAGTCGCAGCGGCGGCACCGCGATGGTGGGACAGGGGCGAGCTTGACGGGGCGATTGCAGGAGTCGCCCCGGGGCGGCCGGGGGCTGGGCGGTGCTGGGGGCGCGCTGCGGCGGGCCCTTCCCAGCCCTCCCCGTTGGCCGGTGGGACGGGGCCTTCCTTCGGGGTCACGCCGCCGGCTCCGTGGCGGACAGGGGCTTCTTTCTCCTCAGAGTCGGACGGGGCGACAGCGGGACCCCCCCGCGGTCGCGGCGGGCGGGCGGTGGGGGGATTGCGGCGGCGGGGGTCAATCGGCGCCGGCGGACGGGGCGACTGCGGCCAGCCAATCAGCAGGGCGCTTGGGACGCAGTCGCTCCGAGGCGACGCGGCGGCAGGGGCAGGGGAGTGGGGGTGGGGGCGGCGGCGGCGGGGAGCGGGGCGATTGTGGGGGGGTCGTGGTGGTGGCGGCGGGACGGGGCGGTGCGGCGGCGGCGGGCGGGACGATTGCGGGGTCGCGGCGGTGGGGATCGGCCGGCGGCGGGCGGGCGGGGCGGTGGGGGGGGGAGGGGGCGGGGGTCGCAGCGGCAGGGGCTGGGGCAGGGACGATGGCAGGGGGATCGCGGCTGGCTGGCGGGGGACGCGTCGCTCGCGGGGGGTCGGGCGGCGGCGGGGCAATTGTGGGGGGCCTGATTGCAGCACCCGGTGCCGATTCATCTACGGACCGGCACCGGTCCGCGGCCCGGGGGTTGGGGAACACTGATTTACAAGACTGAGCCGACCGTCTAACCAGCGAGGCCAGCCCCGAGTTCCTGGCCCTTCTTCTCCTCCAGCAGCAGCGGCGGCTTCGGTGAGGCCGCGGACCAGCTCCAGGTGCTCTGAGCTGGTCTCGCTGAAGCCACCGCTGCCAGAGGAGGGGAAGAAGGCAGGAGCAGTTTGGAGGCGGCAGCCGCAATGCTGGGTCGTGGCTGCCGCCCGATTCCGGTGCCTTGCGCTGGGGCTCCGAGATGTAAGTCAAAGCCTGCGACTCAAGTCAAAAAGGCCCCTTCTTGCTGCAAGTCAAATATGCTGCAAGTCAAGCGGCATGTAAGTCAAGGTTGTTCCACTGTACTGGACAAGTTGTGTGTTACGAGAGGCAGCCAGTTATGTACGCTGTGATTGCACTGCTCTATCAGACTCTGAATCCGTCGTGTTTTTTTATTTGAAGAAACACAACAGATAGGATGAAAACCCAAAAGGACCTTGACAGATTGGGAGTCCTGGGCCAAAGCTAAAGGAACGGGGGTTCTAGCCAGAAGGAAATATAGGGTGGTGCACCTAGGTTTAAAAAAGAATTGCACAGATATAGGATACAGCTGTCCCTTCCTCCGTTCGGCCGCCAAGCAAAAGCGCTCCTCCTCTTCCGTTCCCGAGGCCGTTCCTTCCTCCGTTCCTTTGAGGTCGTTAGGAGGGTAACGTCGCTTCACTTATGTCTTGTCTTGCTTTTTTCCCCTTTTTTCCCCCGACTTTATGACTTGTATTTATTGCTGTTACCCGCCCAGAGTTCCCTTTGGGAAGATGGGCGGGATACAAGATTTAGGATGAAGTTTTCTATGCATCTGAAGGTTATAATAATAACTGTGGGCCATCAAATAAATTCTGATTTATGGCAACACGTTCCAGGGTTTTCTAGGTAGGGGTTATAAATAAATAAATAAATAAATAAATAAATAAATAAATAAATAAATAAATAAATAAATAAATAACGCGTAACGTTATAAATAACGTTATAAATAAATAAATAACGTGTAACGAGGCTTGTAACGAGGCTTGTAACGAGGCGTGTAACGAGGCGTGTAACGCCTGGCCTGGGATCCCAACTACCCCCCCCGCCCGACGCCCCCCGCCCCCGCCGCACTCACCGCCTCGTCCTGGGCCCGGCGAGAGCTTGACGAAGCGGTTGAGGAGACCCCCGGGGGCGGCCGGGGAAGCTGGGCCGTCGCCGCTGGCCCCTCCGCGCTGCGGCCGGTTCCCTTCCCAGCCCTCCCCGTTGGCCGCCGACATCCTTCCTTCCTTCCTTCGCTGCCGCCGCCGCCGCCGCCGCTCTCCGCCCTCTTCCTCCTCCTCCTCCTCTTCCTCTTCTTTCTCCTCAGAGTCACGACGGGCGAAGCGGGACCCCCCCCCCCGCGGTCGCCTCAACGGGAGAAGCAGACAGGCCCCCCCCTTCCCTCAGCCAATCGGCGCCGGCTTCGCACTCGGCCAGCCAATCCGCGGGGCGCTTGTTGCGCAGTCGCTCCGAGGCGACGCGGCGACGGGAGGAGGGGAGCGGGATTGGGGGGGGGGAGAGAGAACGTCACCATAGAGCCGGGCGAAGAAGGGCTCGGCGCAACTACAAACGCAGGCCAGAGAAATCGATCGCCAACCTCGCTGGGGATCTTCCGGCGGCGGCGGCCATTCCTATTTCGGGAGGAGGGGGAAAGAGGACATCGAGGCCTGAGCAATCGATCCCAGAAAGCCCCGGCTTCTGCCTGCCCTCGATGGACCCACGACTCGCAGAGCCCGGTGACACCTTGAAGGCGGCTGCAGCGTTGATTGCAGCACCCTGTTTCGTGCACTCTAATTCAGATCCATAGGTGCACGGGGGAACAGAGGAGACCGAGTTCATTTAGTTTATTTATTTTTGAATATTTTAAGCCCACCTTTCTCCTGGACCCAAAGGACCCAAGGTGGCTTACAATAATGAGGGACCATATACAGCCCAGAACATTGAAGACCTATTCAATTTTAAAAAGACCCAGAGAATTAGAAGAGGAAATCAAAGAGAAAAAACAAAACAAAAGACAAAACATATCGCACCTTAAAGACTAACTTTCATATTTTAATGTAACGTTTCGTGGACACGTCCACTTCTTCAGACATATAGCAGCATCTTATTATAAGGCAAAATTAAAGCTACAAAGAGCACACGAAAAGGGGAAAAATCCATCATGAGGGATGAAAAGTAACATGGAAAACACTGGTGTTGGTATGAAATCAGCCAATGTAATCATGCATGGTTAATCCATATAAAGTAGCTTCTCTGGGGACTGCAATTTCAAGAGAAGCTGGAGGATTCTGGGAGCTGTAGTCCAAAAAGGAACTTACCATCTTTGGAAACTCATTGAAACGGCACAGGATTGTGCGGGCAGCGTAGATGGGGAGAAAATAGTTTTAACATAGTTTCTAATGTTTACTTGCTTCTAAATTATTCAATTGTACTTTAATTCGCTTAGAGATTTTTTTATGTTTGACATGTTTCAATTCTATTCTTTTGTGAAGCACCTTGGGTCCCTTTATCAGGAGAAAAGTAGCCTATTCAGTAAATAAATGCACAAAACTGCTGACAATTATTTTCATCACCTGGGTAGGGGAGATAGGCTATCACTCCAAGTTCACCCTTGCCTCTTGGAGTACAATGTCGCCCTCTGCCACTAAGGCTTTGTAAGTACAGCATCACTGAAATTTAGGATGAAGTTTTCTATGCATCTGAAGGTTATAATAATAATTGTGGGCCATCAAATAAATTCTGATTTATGGCAACAAGTTCCAGGGTTTTCTAGGTAGAGGTTATGCAGAAGTGGTCTCCTCTTGCCTTCTTCATAATGGCCAGGACTTGTCTTGACAGTCAAAGTTGACGAGAGAATGGAGCCAGCTGCCTTATAGCAGACTTCATCTCACCCAACATCATATTTTCCAGCAATGGCTCTCCAGGTTCTTGGGCACAGAATGAGCTCTTTCTCTTCTCTAACAGGAAACAGGAAATAACAGGGCTGGGTGTAAGTCCTGTGGCTTCCCATTCAATGTTTTTAAAAGTCCCCAGGGAAAATTTAGCTGTTGCTATGTGTTTGCTTTTTTCCTGGCAGTGTTCACAAGCCTTGAAGAGAGCAGACAGAATTCATAAGAAGAGCCATTCTGGATCAGGCCGAGGGCCCATCTAGTCCAGCTTCGTGTATCTCACAGTGGCCCCACCAGATGCGTCTGGGAGCGCACAAGACTAGATCTCTGTCTCCTGATACCACTCCCCTGCATCTGGCCCTTCAAGTACTCTGGTTTTAAGCCTGGAGATGACGCGTCTCCATCATGGTTTGTCACTTGGGATGGACTTCTCCTCCTGGAATCTGTCCAATCCCCTTTGGAAGGCATCCAGGCCAGATGTCATCACCCCATCCTGTGGCAGGGAGTTCCACAGACTAACAACACGCTAGATAAAGAAGTATTTTCCCACAGGCAGCGCCCTGCTTCTCCACCCTGTGCTTTCTTTCCACCTGCGAGGCAGCGTGTAAAAGCCATTGACTCAGCCAGGAGGATGGCATGGGACAAATCTGTCCAAATCCACCCTAAGATCTTTTAATTTGACTTGCTTTCAAGTAAAACACACACACACTGATCTGGGCCTAACAGAAAAGTTGCTTCTAAGCCAGGCTTGTCTAAACTTTGGCCCTCCTGATGTTTTGGACCACAACTCCCAGAATTCTAAGCTTAGATTGCCAATGACAAAGCACTGTGGGAGTTGTGGCCCAAAACATCTGGAGGGACGAAGTTTGGACATGCCTGTTCTAAGCTGTCTCTACTGCCTTTTCTTTCTAAAAATCAGGGGCTGTAAACCAGTGGTCCTGCAAAAATGTTTGGATTGTAATTGTGCCCCTTGCTCTCACTCGAGCCTCGCCCACTGCTTGTCTTGCGCAGCCTGGGAGAAATCATTTTTCAAGGGAGCAGTTATCCCTTATGGCCACCTTTATTCCTTTGAACCCGAGGTTACCAACTTTGGGGTGGGGAGATGTGGGAGATATCCAGATGTTCTTGGACAACAACTCCCAGCAATCCTGCCGAGCACAGCTGGTCGTGAAGGCTTCTGGGAGTTTGAGTCCGAGAACATTTTTTACTTTTTTTTTACTTCTGTATTTTGTTACTATTGTTGTACCCTTGTGTTCCCGTTGTTCAATGCCCAGAGTTCCTTCGGGAAAGTTGGGCGGTAAGGAAATGAAACGGTTTAGGACTTCGCTACTTGTCAGAGCGCCTTCACCCTTTGAAAACCGTCCATAATACCTGATCCTCCCAGGCTAGGCGTCTGAGGCAACTAACACCATGAGAGGCCCAAAAGGAAAAAACAAGAAATAGGGCCTTTTCTGCTGTTGCCCCTCGCCTGTGGAATAACCTTCTACCAGACATCTGCCTGGCCCCCTCTTTGGCTACCTTTAAAAAAAACTATTAAAAACTTGGTTATTTAAGCAGGCATTCCCCCAAATATAATTCCAACTCAGTGTTCACCCATTAAAGCTTGATTTTAACTGATTAGCCTGCCAATAATAATATATTGTTTTGTTTTATGTCACTTTAATATTGTTTTTATTTTATTTTTGTTTTATTGCATTACTATTTATGGTTTTTATTGTATAAATTGTTTGAATGTATTAATTGCTGTAAACTGCCCAGAGTGACCTTGCTGCCAGATGGACGGTATAAAAATCCAATAAAACAATAGATAGATAGATAGATAGATAGATAGATAGATAGATAGATAGATAGATAGATAGATAGATAGATAGATAGATAGATAGATAGAAGGGAGGGAGGGAGGGAGGGAGAATGAATTCATGGGATAGATAGATAGATAGATAGATAGATAGATAGATAGATAGATAGATAGATAGATAGATAGATAGATAGATAGATAGATGATAGGGAAGGAAGGAAGGAAGGGTTGCATAGATAGATAGATAGATAGATAGATAGATAGATAGATAGATAGATAGATAGATAGATAGATAGATAGATAGATAGATAGATAGAGAGGGAAGTAAAGGAAAGAAGGAAGGGTTGCATAGATAGATAGATAGATAGATAGATAGATAGATAGATAGATAGATAGATAGATAGATAGATAGATAGATAGATAGGGAAGTATAAGGAAAGAAGGAAGGGTTGCATAGATAGATAGATAGATAGATAGATAGATAGATAGATAGATAGATAGATAGATAGATAGATAGATAGATAGAAGGGAGGGAGGGAGGGAGGGAGAATGAATTCATGGGATAGATAGATAGATAGATAGATAGATAGATAAATAGATAGATAGATGATAGGGAAGGAAGGAAAGAAGGAAGGGTTGCATAGATAGATAGATAGATAGATAGATAGATAGATAGATAGATAGATAGATAGATAGATAGATAGATAGATAGATAGATAGATAGATAGATAGATAGGGAAGTATAAGGAAAGAAGGAAGGGTTGCATAGATAGATAGATAGATAGATAGATAGATAGATAGATAGATAGATAGATAGATAGATAGATAGATAGATAGATAGATAGATAGATAGATAGATAGATAGATAGATAGTGACAGCCTATAGGTTGTCTAAGGAAAGAAGGAAGGGTTGCATAGATAGATAGATAGATAGATAGATAGATAGATAGATAGATAGATAGATAGATAGATAGATAGATAGATAGATAGATAGGGAAGTATAAGACAAGGCTGTCCACCTAAACTCACAGGCTGAACAAGGAGAAAGAAGGAAGGGTTGCATAGATAGATAGATAGATAGATAGATAGATAGATAGATAGATAGATAGATAGATAGATAGATAGATAGATAGATAGATAGATAGATAGATAGATAGATAGATAGATAGATAGGGAAGTATAAGGACACAGCAAAAAGAAGGAAGGGTTGCAGATAGATAGATAGATAGATAGATAGATAGATAGATAGATAGATAGATAGATAGATAGATAGATAGATAGATAGATAGATAGATAGGGAAGGAAGGAAGGAAGGAAGGAAGGAAGGGTTGCATAGATAGATAGATAGATAGATAGATAGATAGATAGATAGATAGATAGATAGATAGATAGATAGATAGATAGATAGATAGATAGTCAAAGGAAGTATAAGGAAAGAAGGAAGGGTTGCTATCTAATAGATAGATAGATAGATAGATAGATAGATAGATAGATAGATAGCTGGAAGTATAAGGAAAGAAGGAATGGTTGCATAGATAGATAGATAGATAGATAGATAGATATAGATAGATAGATAGATAGATAGATAGATAGATAGATAGATAGATAGATAGAAGGGAGGGAGGGAGGGAGAATGATTCATGTTTCATGGGATAGATAGATAGATAGATAGATAGATAGATGATAGATAGATAGATAGATAGATAGATAGATAGATAGATAGATAGATAGATAGATAGATAGATAGATAGATAGATAGATAGATAGATAGGGAAGTATAAGGAAAGAAGGAAGGGTTGCATAGATAGATAGATAGATAGATAGATAGATAGATAGATAGATAGATAGATAGATAGATAGATAGATAGGGAAGTATAAGGAAAGAAGGAAGGGTTGCATAGATAGATAGATAGATAGATAGATAGATAGATAGATAGATAGATAGATAGATAGATAGATAGATAGATAGATAGATAGATAGATAGATAGATAGATAGATAGAAGGGAGGGAGGGAGGGAGAATGAATTCATGGGATAGATAGATAGATAGATAGATAGATAGATAGATAGATAGATAGATAGATAGATAGATAGATAGATAGGGAAGTATAAGGAAAGAAGGAAGGGTTCATTAGATAGATAGATAGATAGATAGATAGATAGATAGATAGATAGATAGATAGATAGATAGATAGATAGATAGATAGATAGATAGATAGAAGGGAGGGAGGGAGGGAGAATGAATTCATGGGATAGATAGATAGATAGATAGATAGATAGATAGATAGATAGATAGATAGATAGATAGATAGATAGATAGATAGATAGATAGATAGATAGATAGGGAAGTATAAGGAAAGAAGGAAGGGTTGCATAGATAGATAGATAGATAGATAGATAGATAGATAGATAGATAGATAGATAGATAGATAGATAGACAGACAGACAAAGATACAAACAAACAAACAGACAGACAGTCAGACAAGCAAACATCTGAGGCCCCACGGTTGGGACCCACCGCACTCCCGTGCAGGGAGATTGTCGGTGGGTGTGGTGATGGGGGGAACCGAATGTTCGCGGACCGGAAGTGTCCCGCCTTCCGGGGCGGGAGGGACGGTTTATCGCGAGGGACCAAGATGGCGGCGCCCAGCCTGGTGGCCGTGACTCCGGCCTCCGACTCCGAGGAGGGCGATCTCGGGAGCAAACCCAGATCCCCGGCCGTCACCCCGCAGAAGATCCGGGAGCTGATCGACGGGGGGATCGCCCCGGAGGAGAGCAGCCTCGAAGGGTGGGCGAGCGGGCGGACGGGCGAGCGAGGGGAAAGAGCCGGGAGGGGAATCGGGGCCCGCGGGATTTGGCCGCCGATGGAGACCCTCCTGGGGGCTCTCCTGGGGAGCGGGGGAGCGGGGCCCGCTTCCCGGGCCGCGGATAGTGGAAGGAAAGCCCATCCCGGAAACGCGACCCTTTTTCAGAATCTTTGAGCCCCTTGAGTCGTTACTCTTTTAAAATAGTAACGACCTCGACTCGTTACTCTTTAAAAATAGTAAGGGCCTTGAGTCGTTACTCTTTTTTGGAAAAAGAGTAACGACTTTGAGTCGTTACTTTTTAAAATAGTGACTCTTCTTTCCTCTGGGACGAGGTGAACAAGGGCAGCTGAGACGGAAGGTTGTTGGGCTGAGTGACCTTATAGGCCCCTTCGCACTCTGTTTGGGACACGCAACAGTGGGCTCCAGTTACAGGAAACTGGAGGGCATAAGAAACTAAGAGCCACGCTGGATCAGGCCAAAGGCCTATCTAGTCCAGCTTCCTGGATCTCACAGTGGCCCCACCAGATGCGTTTGGGAACACATGAGACTAGATCTCTGTCTCCTGCTACTACTCCTCTGCATCTGGCCCTTGAAGTACCCTGGTTTAAAGCCTAGAGATTACACATCTCCATCATGGTTTGTCACCTGTGATGGACTTTTCCTCCAGGAATCTGTCCAATCCCCTTTGGAAGGCATCCAGGCCAGATGCCATCACCACGTAGAAGTGGTGATGTTCCCAAACCGCCCCGAGTTCCCTTTGGGGAAAATTAGCCATGGTATACAAATGCAAAACATAAATAAATCAATAAATAAGAACATTCTGGCTTTAGAATTTAAGCCAGTGGTCCACAGTGAGCACAGCTGCTCTGTTTTGAATAGCTTTGGATCAAAAATAAGTCCAACTACTGATCACCAATGTTCTACAAGGACATGGCACTTGAAGAAGAGTTATTTATTATTTTTTATTTATTCTTGCATTTCTAGACTGCTTCATTTTCCCTTAGAGACTCTGGGCGGTTTACACCAAAGCCAAATACAGTAAATAATCAGCAGACAAAATCAGTGAGCAAACAAAGAACAAATAAACAGTGAATAAACAATGAATAAACCAGATAATCAGAAAACAATAAAAAAACTAAGAAAAATAAAAAAATAACTAGCAAATGCCCAGCAAGAGGTTAAAACTAGATGATAGATAGATAGATAGATAGATAGATAGATAGATAGATAGATAGATAGATAGATAGATAGATAGATAGATGGGATGAATATCAGGAAAATATTAATATTAGAGCAGTATGACAATGGAACCCATGATCTCAGAAAGACGTGACGAGGCTTTCAAGGGAAAAAGGACAACTAGCAGGCAGATCTCCTTTGTTTTGGATTCCAGCTTTGAGCAGGAATCAATGGCCTTAGAGGCCCCGTTCCAGCTCCATCATCCTGTGAAGCTATGAACAGCAGGAAGGAAGAAATAAGTGTTCCTGATGGATACCTTTTTAGTACGGTAGCAGATTTGTCTTGGGGTCCTGCACCGTATGAAAATGTTGGAAGACTCGAGTTGGACAAGATCGGGATGGATTTGATTTAAAGTTTTATTTAATAAATCAGGTGTTTAAAGTTTTACATTTAAAATTTGATTTTTGATTTAAATTATTATTTAAATTGTTTTTTTAAAAACCATTGGTTTTTATCCACTGTGGATGAAATATCTACACTCTCCTCTTCTTTCCTGCAGCTGGTAAACAGAGGTAGGCTGTATTGGAAAGGTAAAACAAAACCAGAAATCTGCACATCTCTTAACTAGTACAAGCAGTGGTAATATGTCTGTCCCAACTAGTAGCCAGGATCCTTCCCTGGCTCTTTGAATTTGCCCTGTTTACTTTCAGTACAGTTTTGTGCTGCTGCAAATTCATACCATCTTATCGTAAGAACATAAGAAGAGCCCTGCTGGATCAGGCCAAAGGCCCATCTAGTCCAGCTTCCTGTATCTCACAGTGGCTCCACCAGATGCCTCTGGGAGGCACGAGACTAGATCTCTGTCTCCTGATACCACTTCAATTCTGAAAGAGTGCTGATTGCAAAGAAATAAGATATACAGTAGGAGCCTGGTATCCGCTGGGGATTGGTTCCAGGTCTTGCTGTGGATAAGAGAGAACACACACACACAAAAAAACCCTGAACTGCTGTTTTGTGGCAGTAGCTTGCTTTATGGCTGCTATTTGTGACAGCAGTTTGCTTTGTGGCTGCTGGATTATTTATTTATTTTTTTCCCTCTGCCAACCATGGGTAACTGAATCAGTGGTTAATGAATCAGTGGATTCAAGGTCCTGTATATCAAAAGATTGGAAGAGCTAAAACCACGATGGAGATGTGTAATCTCTAGGCTTAAAACCGGGGTACTTCAAGGGCCAGATGCAGGGGAGTGGTATCAGGAGACAGAGATCTAGTCTCATGCGCTCCCAGAGGCATCTGGTGGGGCCACTGTGAGATCCAGGAAGCTGGACTAGATGGGCCTTTGGCCTGATCCAGCATGGCTCTTCTTATGTTTTTATATGTTCTTATCCTTCTGATAAATTATTTCATGGGAGGGAGCACTACAGAATGCACAAGAGTGAAACACCCGGTCCAAACGCTTGTGTATGTCGTTCCAGTTGCTGCCTGTTTGGAGCTGACTCCTCTGTTCCATTCCCAGAGCAGCCGAGAGGTTTTCCTAATTAGTATTAATAAAGAGCAACACCTCAAACACCCAGGCTCATCATAGTCCTCAATAGCTACTGCCAGCCTCAAACAACTGTGGCCAGTTGTGGGCAGTTATAAAAATTCTGCATTGGGTTGAATGCAGAATGTCAAGGGCGGAAACCATTTTCGTGCACGGCATTTGTGGGCGCCCACGTTATTCTGGGACCTGTTCTGTGCTTTTCAGGAAGGATTCCTCTACCGTACATGAAGTTACCAATGGGTCTCCCCGAACTGATGACCTGCCTTTTGAAAGCACCAGCAAAGAAGCTTTCTTCAGTCGAGTGGAAACATTCACCATATCCTTTTTGACTCTCCATGAGGCTCTTTTCCTGAATGGAGTTGAAGTGGGCATAGGGGAAGTGGGGGGATAGGGAAATGAAGGGAGATAAATGGGAACGGTGTACTATGGGTATTATTCTCTATGGGGGATTTGAAAGCTGGCAGAAGGGATTTCACACAAAATGTTCGTGAGTCTGTGGAATTATTCATTTACCGTATATACTCGAGTATAAGTCGACCCGAGTATAAGTCGGGGCCCCTAATTTAAACCCCCAAAACTTGGAAAATTTATTGACTCAAGTATAAGCCTAGGGTGGGAAATGCAGCAGGGCCTGGCAGCTCCTCCTTTGTGAGCTGGGTGTGTGTGTGATGTTTAGAATGACTTTTAGCCCCCAAGGCAAGTGCTTGAGTTGGTGGCTAAAAGTCATTTTAAACATTGTTTTAAAATGACTTTTAAAAAGTCATTTTAAACATGGGGGGGGTCAGGAGAGGTGGCGCACAATGTTTAAAATGACTTTTAGCCACCGACCCAAACTTGCCTCAGTGGCTAAAAGTATTGACCCCAATATAAGCCGAGGACCCCTTTTTTCAGCCCAGAATTAGGGCTGAAAAACTAGGCTTATATTCGAGTATATAAGAACATAACATAAGAAGAGCCATGCTGGATCAGGCCAAAGGCCCATCTAGTCCAGCTTCCTGTATCTCACAGTGGCCCCACCAGATGCGTTTGGGAGCGCATGAGACTAGATATCTGTCTCATGATACCACTCCCCTGCATCTGGCCCTTGAAGTACCCCGGTTTCTCCATCATGGTTTCTAACCTGTGATGGACTTTTCCTCCAGGAATCTGCCCAATCCCCTTTTGAAGGCATCCAGGCCAGATGCCATCACCACATCCTGTGGCAGGGAGTTCCATAGACTTACAACGCGCTGGGTGAAAAAATATTTTCTTTTGTCAGTTCTTACTCTCCCAGCCTTCAATTTGAGTGTATGTCCCCTAGTTCTGGTATTTTGGGAGAGAGAGAAGAGCTTCCCTCTATCCACTTTACTCATACCCTGCATTATTTTGTATATACAGTATAGGCCTATGTATGTATTGGATTTGTTCATCAACCTTTCCGCCCACCAGGGCTCCCAGAGAACTAGTCGATAGTTCACATTTTTTTAAAAAAAGCTTTTAAAAATAATGAAAATTTAAAAAACTTAAATTAAATTAAATTAAATTAAAAATCAGAAAGATTTTATGAGCCTGCCCAAGCATTAAGATCACTCAGGGAGGCCTTTCAGTCCTGCCACCCTCCCAGGGGTGTTTGATGGTGACAGGGGAGAAGGCCTTCTCTGTGGCTGCTCCCAGACTTTGGAACTCCCTGCCACAGGAGGCCAGGCTGGCTCCATCTTTGCTGTCCTTCCACAGGCAGGCAAAGAGCTTTTGCTTTGGTAAAGCTATCCCTTTAGCAATTGGCTGTCTGAGTGGGGTTTTTTAAATGAATACATGTGCCATACTTCTCTGAATGTGTTCTTGGTGTTACTTTTCTTTATTGAGTTTTACTGTGGTATTTATTTTATTTTTAGTGCTTGTATACTTACTGGTTTTAGCTTTGAATGTTGCCTTTTAATGAAGTAAGTCATCTTGGGTCCTTTTTTTTTTAAGAAGAAAGGCGGGGTATTTATATTAAATAAAATGAATTTTTAAAAAATTAAATAAACAAAAGATCCAAAATGTTTGGCAAAAGCCCAATTGGAAAAACCACCAAAAAACCCAAAGACTTTTTGAAACAGTTTCATCCCCTCATCGCAAACTCAGTGGGGATGAAGCTGGCCTGTCTTCCATAGGACAAGTTCAATGAGACATTCGGGAAACAAAAAGACATTACAGAGGGACAAGGCATGCGAGGATAAGTTTTGTTGTGATTGGTAAAAAATGTGCTAAGGAAGGATGTGCTGGCTGTTCTTATAACACCCCCCCCCAGGTGCAGGACCTGCGTGGCTGTTGAGTAAGGAGTTCCATAGTCCACTGGCACCCCACTACAGCTTCTCTCCCCAGGAGGCTCCTGTCACTGAAATGAAAAATGGGACTTAAAAATGGGCAGTGGCGTCCTCAGAAAACTCCAGCCACCGTGACTGTCCCTTTAAAGAATACAGTGGTCCCCCGCCTCCTTCCATTTCACGCAATTAAGTTCAGCCATACTGCAGTCCCGCTTTTCAGCAACTGCCCCCAGATTGAATGAGACCGCCAGTACCTATTCCAAAAGTTTTTAAAATGGGTTTGAGGGAGGTATTTATTGGGTTCTAAAAGGTTTTAAAAGCTGGGGCTTTTTAAACCTCCACCCCTTCCCCAAGCCCGGGACTCCAGCTGATTGGCGCTGGGGTGGTGAAGCAAAAGGTTTTTCTCCCCCACGCCAGCACCAATCAGCTGGAGCCTGGGGCTTGCATCCATGGAGGCATCGCACGCCGCTCCCCCGCACCTGGGGGTGGTCGGGAGAAGCAGTGCACAATGTTTAAAATGACTTTAAGCAACAGAACCAAGCACTTGGCAGTGTTGTTTAAAGTCATTTTAAACATTGTGTGCTCCCCCCCCCCAGTCCCGAGCTGACCTGCATCCCCATATTGCGGAATTTCAATTATCACGGGTTGGGTTGGACCTATCCCCCACAATAGATGGGGGTTACTGTATTTGGGAGGGGCTGTTTGCATTCAAAATGGGCCTGGAACAGCCTTTCTGTCTCCTCAAAAAATTTTTAAATTTTTAAAAAGTGGGGTGTCACCCTGGCTAGCCCTGGGGGTGATAAGAGGTCTAGTCCCCCCCCGCCTAAACCCCCTATTGGGAAAGGGCTATCTAGTCTATCAGAAAGGCCAGGAGAGGGCCTCATTGGGGCCCTGGGAGTTCTGGCCAGCACCAGAAGAGAGAGTGAATGACACAGGCATGGAAAAGAAGCTTGGGAAACCATACCTCCATCTCTAAACTGTAGAGTCCCACTCCTTAACTCCTGCACTCCCTCAAGTGGGCAGGGAAGCCCCACGAGCTGTCCCCCTTGATCTGTGCCAGGTATGGATGGACCAACGTCGAGTGTGACATGTTGAAGTGTCCCAGCTGCCAGGCCTACCTCTGTGCCAGTCTCCAGCTCTCCTTCGATTTTGGCAAATGTAAGACGGCCGGGCGGTCCATGGCAGGCCAGAGCCTGGGGCAGTTAAAACTGAGAAGAGTTGTGAGCTTTTAACCCGGTTCTACACTCGTCTTCGGCAGATGTGACGTTTAGGTAGAAAGTGGGTGCCCAGAAGTAAGAATTAGAATCATAGAACCATAGAGTTGGAAGAGACCTCAAGGGCCATCCAGTCCAACCCCCTGCCATGCAGGAAACCCCATCACAGGACTTCCGACAGATGGCCATCCAGCCTCTGCTTAAAAACCTCCAAAGAAGGAGACTCCACCACCCTCCTTTGTGGAAGCATATTCCATTGCCGAACAGCTCTATCTGTCATGAAGTTCTTCCTAATGTTCAAATGGAATCTCTTTTCCTGAAGTTTGAGACCACTGCCCCGCATCCTAGTCTCTGAAGCTGTGGAAAACAAACCAGTCCCCTCTTCAGTGTGACATCCTTTCAGATATTTAAACATAGCTATCATATCATTAAGCTTGATAGGGCGGTATATAAGCAGCACATTTTGCTTTTCTTAAATGTTGTTGTAATACTTTGGCTTGAGTTGGGTGCCCAGAAGTAAGAATTAGAATCATAGAACCATAGAGTTGGAAGAGACCTCAAGGGCCATCCAGTCCAACCCCCTGCCAAGCCGAAGATTTCCAGTCCTCCAAGAAGCTGTTTTCAGCACCAGCGCTGATTGGAGGTCACATATCCTTACACATATAAACACACAAACAACCCCTCTAGGACAGCTAGGTCTGCATTTATTTATTTAATTTCAGGAGAGAGGCCATTTCAGGGATACTGTTATTCAACAGAAATCCTTTCCAGTTCTATGGCAAACCACGTTGGGGGCTTAACAGATAAGAGATCTGCCTTCGGTGTGTTTGAGCTTGTCATTCAACTCTAGAACAATGGTTCCATCCTTCCTAATGCCGGGACCCTTTAATACAGTTCCTCCTGTTGTGGTGACCCCCTTGCCCTGCTTGGAAGAGGCCACAAGCCCCCTTTGGCAGGCCACGGCCCAGGGGCCATAGAGAACTTCCCTCTATAGCAGGGGTCCTCAACCTAAGGCCCCGGGGCTGGATGCAGCCCCCCCAAGGTCCTGAGTCTGGCCCCCAGGACCAATTGCAACCTCCCCACCTACCCCTGCTTTGTGACCAAGCCAGCCTCTGCAGCTGCTTCTGTTGCTGAGGCAGTTCAAAGCAATGGGCTATATCGCTTCTCCCACTCCCCCCAACTACCGCCGAGATGATCAGCATGCTGATCTAGCATGCTGGCTAGTGGGGCATTCAAAGTGGGAGGGCTACGACAAGGTCCTCCACTCCCTCCCCCTTTTTTCCATGTTGGCCTTTTTTTTTTTTTAACTGTGGTCCGGCCCCCAGTGGTGTCTGGGGCATGGTGGACCGGCCCGCTGTTTGAAAACTTTGAGGACCCCTGCTCTATAGGAACCCTCAGCCAATCGCAGCCTCCGGTGCCATTGACTGACATCCCCTCCAACCAATCAAGCTGTAACTCGCTCTCCCCCAGCTCCCTCTCCTCCTCCAGACCCAAGCCATTGGTGCCTTTTTCTTCACTGGCTGATGGCGACCCCCTGTGAAATGGCCGTTCAGCCCCCAAAGGGGTCCCGACCCCAGGTTGAGAACCACTGAACCAGAAGGAAGCAACTTAAAGAAATTCTCAGGGTTGTTTTGCGTGTTTGCTTTTCAGACAAAGAGAGGTGTTTGGAGCTGCGGAGAGCGTTGTCAGCAGCTCACGAGAAGTTCTGCTTTTGGCCAGACAGTCCCTGCCCAGGTGAGTGATGACATGCCAGGACAGGAGGTGGGGAGAAGATGATGATGATGATGATGATGATGATGATGATGATGATGATGATGATGATGATGATGATGATGATGAAAGGCCATGTAGGAGGAAATGCTCTCCAAGGGCCAGGCTGCCTCTGTCGGCGTACTCAGAAGTGTCCCAAAAGTTAAGATTACTCCGGTCATTTGCCTTGGAACTAGAAAACAGCAAGACTGATTTCAGTTCCTTCAAAAAAGGAGGAGTTCCCTTTTGGATTTTTTAAACGAACTGATGCATCACTTTTTATTTCAGTAGGGTTGTATCTGTGCCTGCAGCCCCTCCTCTCTGGATCATTCCACTGAGGCCTCGTTCTTGACCACCTCTTTCTTTCGCTCCCGACCAGATCGCTTTTCTGTCTTGCTGGTCAACGAACCTCTGGCTGTTCTCGGTGACTTCCTGGAGCGCTTCCAGAGCCTGTGCCAGCTGGAGCATCAGCTGCCCTCCCTGAAACCCGAAGATCTTAAAAATATGGTACGTCACGCTTCTGGTTGATGAAGGTGATGGGTTGAGGTGGGAGCATTTGGCTGTTCATGGATTTCAAGCATCTTATGCAGATGTTCTTCTGAATTCATGAAAGGGGTGGGGGGTTTTTTGGGTTTTTTTTTTTTTGAAATGGGGGAGATTTCTGAGGGTGGAGGGCCACGCTTCCGCGGCCACCACAGAGGCAGTGAAAGAGAGACAGGCAGGCAGGCACTGGGCCCTCTCACGGTGGCTTCCTTCTTGGGTTCCCAGTCCCTGTCGGAAGAGACGATCAGTCGCCTCCTGCAGCTGATTGAGGAGGAAGCCGGCTGCAAAACAGAGAGCGAGAAACCCCCTGGCAGGCATGCGCTGGATCTCCTCCACGTCCACGTCACAGCTTGTGTCTTGGCCCTCTGCGGCTGGACAAGTAGGTACGTGGGCCATCGGCCTGAGTCAAAAGACCAGTTCATTCACAGAACTCTCTGTGTGAGTGTCTGGGCTCTCGGCTTATTCCTGTCTTGGCTGTGCCATAGTTGCCTCCTCCTCCTCCTCCTCCTCCTCCTTCTTCTTCTTCCTCCTCCTCTTCCTCCTCTTCCTCCTCCTCCTCCTCCTTCTTCCTCTTCCTCCCCTCCTCCTCTTCCTCCTCTTCCTCCTTCTTCCTCTTCTTCCTCTTCCTGTTCTTCCTTCTTCTTCTTCTTCTTCTTCCTCCTCCTCCTCTTCCATTTCTTCTTCTTCTTCTTCTTCTTCTTCTTCTTCTTCTTCTTCTTCTTCTTCTTCTTCTTCTTCTTCTTCTTCTTCTTCTTCTTCTTCATAAGCAACAGCAGCAGCGACTATTTGACCAGTTCATTTCTGTAATCAAAGCTCTTGACCCAGGGAAGATTATGAAACCAGTGATAGGGCAGAACAGAGTGGTGGGGAAGGAGGAGGGGGAAAGCCATCTCAGGTGGCAGTTGTTCAAGATATAATTCTTATAACTACCAGCTGCTTTGAAAACTGTTTTGCCAGCTGCAGGGGATGGCTGCCAGCAGGGTGAGCATTTGGGTATCAGTGCAGGAGGGGGGGGCTTTAGTTTTTTTTCGGCAGAAGCAGTGATGAGGTCTTTTCTTCTCCTCTGGTCGACAGGCTATAGCCATCTTGGGCGAAGGATGCAGAAGCTGCCATCCCAAATAGCTTTTTCAAGACAGAACCAGGCCATTGTCCTTTCTCCTGGAATCATAGAATGATGGTGTCGGGCAGAGCCCCGAAGGAGATCTGGCAGGTGGCTGCCTAACTTTCTCTTGAAGGCCTCCCATGTTGGAGTGCTCACCACCTCCCCCAAGCTGGTTGGTTCCGTTATTGCGCTGCTCTAACAGTTAAGACATTTCCCCTAGTATTCAGCCTAAATCTGCTTTCCTGCAGAGTTAATCTATTGTGTTAATTTACAAAAGAATGTTATCAGAAGTCTCTGTTGAGAATGGAATGTGGCTTTAGTCTCTGAGGTATCTTTTCTTTCTCTCTCCCTCCTTTGGTTTTTTTTTGGGGGGGGTGGGGAATCTCCCTTGGGTTTTGCCCCTTAGTCCTTCTTTGGGGTCCGTCCATCTCCCCTTAATCGCGTGCTCCCGCTGCATGAGGAAAGTGGGCCTGTGGAGTTTCCTCCAGATTGAATCCGCTCTGCCTGAGACCGAGACGCCGACGCCGCCTCCTCCCACCCAGACCAGCACCTCTGCCGCTCCTGTGGACGGGCGCCCCGACAAGGTCCCCGCGGTGCCCACGTCTCCGCGCCGCATGATCACCCGAAGCCAGGACACGACCTTCCCGCCAGGACCTGACCAGGTACACCTCGGAGCCTGCCTTCCTAGCTTGGTCGGAGTGACCTGTTGAACGGCAACCCCTCTCTCTTCCGACAGGGACTGGGAACCACACGCCGGCTCTTAAGTGGGAGGCTGGCCAGAGCTGATGTAATAGACTGGATTTTTGGAGGGGCCAGGTTGGAAGCCAGGTTATTCTGTGGCAACAAAAACGAGCTTGATAACACTTCAATATAAGGCTCCCAGCCTTCAGTCCTGAAATGTTCTTGGACTCAGACTCCCAGAAGCCTTTGCCTCTAACTATATTGGCCAGGATTTCGGGAATTATGGTCCAGGAATATCTGGGGACCCAATGTTGGGAACGGCTGCCTTAAAAGACCCAACAAGATTTATTTCTCAAAGGGTTTTGTGGACTGTTGGCCACTTTGCAATGCTTCAAGGCTTGTTGTAGTAATAGGCAGAGAGTTGGTGCCATAACCTCCGCCTTCTCCAAGCTGAGGCCCTGCAGATGTGATGGTCCCCAGCGCAATCACCCATCACAGGTTGCAAGAATCATAGAAGGGTAGAATCATGAAGTTGGAAGGGGGCTTCAAAGCCTTCCAAGTCCAACGCTCTGCTCAAGGTAGGAATCCAAATTAGAAGGGGACTGGTTCTAAAATGAAACATGCCAGCACAGCTTTCGCTCAGAACCCAGTCCCACCCTCCAGAATAAAATCAACCACTGTCTTAGCTCACACTGGGCGAAATTCCAACCAGGAAGCATCCTCCGATGCGTTATCTTTCCCTCTCCCTGGCGCTGGCCAATCAGACAGGGAGGCGGGATGATGCATGTCCTTTCACAGCTCCTGATTGGCCAGCACCAGAGAAAGGAAAAGATGACGCTTCAGAGGCTGCTTCCTGGTTGGAGGTGGAGGAGGAGGAGGAGGAGGAGGAAGAAGAAAAAGAGGAGGAGGAGGAGGAGGAAGAAGAACAGGGGCTGCTTCCTGGTTGGAATTTCGCCCAGGACGAATTACAGGAAGGTAAGACAGTGGTTGATTTTGTTCCGGAGGGGGTGGGGACTGGGTTCTGAGCGGCAGCTGTGCTGGCATATTCTGTTTTGGAACCAGTCCCCTTCTGAAATGAAACACCCATCTCTAATCCAAATGGAAGGATGCCGACCAGGTGGGTTGTCTAAGGGTCACAAATTCCATTGTCGTACTTACAGTGGCCCAGGATTTTCTTGCTGGATATTTCAGAGAAGAGCCCCGTGGTGCAGTGGTTAAATGCCTGTCCTGCAGGTAAAACTGTGCTCACGACCCTGGGGTTCAATCCCAGCTAGCAGGCTCACGGTTGCCTCAGCCTTCCATCCTTCCGAGGTCGGTCAAATGAGTATCCAGCTTGTTGGGAGCAGGGACAGGGAATGTGTAGCCTGCATAAATAAATTATAAACTGCCCAGAGGGTGCTTGAAGTGCTATGGGGTGGTATATAGGCAGAACACTTTGCTTTGCTTTGCTTTGCTTTGCAGAAGTGGTTGGCCGTTCTCCATGTCTGCTGATTTCCATCAATCCCTGTGGCCTTAAACCAAGGGTGGGAATTAAATAAATGGGAGGCAAACCCCCAGCAGCCATTTTTTTGCACCTCAAAGAGGTTCCCCCAATTGCATTTCCCCCCACAGAGACAGGAGAGAGAGTTGGGTTTCTGGACCCCCCCCCCGAGATGCAGTCCTGTTTTAAGGACGTGACACCCCACGTTTGTTGGTAGGGCCAGAGTGAGCCAAGCGCGTTCCTCCAGACGCCATTGGGCTGCGCCTCCCGCCCTTCCCCGCGGTGGCAAAGTCTGATGACGGTTGTAGTCTAAAAACATCTGCAGGGCTATATCCTGTCCACTTCGGGTTTTGACATGACCCCATTTTTAATTTTATTTTGTTTGTTTGTTTGTTTGTTTATTACAAACTGGAAGCAGCCCTTCTTGACCGCTGGAGAGTTCTGCTAGGTGCTCTGGCTGCCGAGGCAGAGGCTGGGAGGTTTTGATTTCTGCTTCCCCGAGAAGGGCTGATCTGTAGCTTCCCTTCCAGCCCGGCAGTTTGGAAAGGATGATGCTGATAAATCTGATACAGCCCCATTAGGCTTCAGCGTTTAGCTGTCTGGCTAGCTCAGTGGTTGAGGTTGGGGGGTGGGGTTCGTTTCCCCCCTCCTCCCGTGGGCCTCCTTGACAAGGACCAGACCTCGACCTCTTCCGGGTCTGCTGTTCTAAGATACAGATGCTTCAGGGCTTCTCCAAAAAGCACCCCCCCACCCCCGTGGCAGGCCTACGAGTAGATGAGAAACGGTTCTCAGATTTCCCCGTTGAGCCTCTCTTCCATGTGGTGGTGGTGGTGGTAGGAAAGTCCATCCTTAACCCCCCCTTCTTCCTTTGGGGAGTCCTTCTGAGTTCTCCTTTTCCGGTTGGTTGGTTGATTGATTGATTGATTGATTGATTGATTGATTGATTGATTGATTTTTATATTTCTATACCGCCCATCTTCTGAAGGAACTCCAGGCAGTCCACAACAGTTATAAAGTGTTCTGCTTATATACCGCACCATACCACTACAAGTAGTCTCTGGGCGGTTTTACAATTTTGATTACAGTGTGCAGGCTACACATTGCCCCTCCAGTGAGCTGGGTACTCATTTTAATGCAACAATATTTTAATACAACAATAACAACAGAATCAGAGTTGTTGTTGTTGTTGTTGTTATCACCACACCGCTAACTACGCTGGATTTTGTTTTACAAATCACTAGTCCAACGCTTCCCAAGCGTTTAGGACTACGTGATGTATCAGCGAATTATGCAAGCAGATCCAGTTTATTTTATAATAATAAAGTGTCCAGTTTCTGCTGGACATATTAGTATTAAATTATCACACAGCAAACAAGATAACTACACTGGGTTTTGTTTTACAAATCACGATTCAAACACTTCCCAAGCATTTAGGACTATGGGATGTATCGGCAAATTATGCAAGCAGATCCCAGTAAGGCGGCTTTCTGCATCTGACTGATGGTGACTTTGTCAACTCCAATATCTTCTAAATACTTGCTTAGCTCTTTAGGTGCTGCACTTTTATTATTATTATTATTATTATTATTATTATTATTATTATTATTATTATTATTATTATTATTATTATTATTATTATTATTATTAATCAAAAACAAAATCCAGCGTAGTTATCTTATCTGCTGATGATGATGATGATGATGATGATGATGATGATGATGATGATGATGATGATGATGATGATGATGATGATGATGATGAATCAGCAAAGATGGCGGCTAATATTTCACAGGGAGTAAAAAAAAATCTACACAGGCTAATGGTTTCCAGAGATGCCGTGGCTCAGATCTGACTCCTGCGTCTTCTCCCCCCCCTCCCCTTGTAGCCCGAGAAGAGCCCTTGCCCCGTCATCGGCCGCGTGCGGAGCTGCGACAGCTTCTCCTCTGGTGATCGGGGGGATGCGGACACCGCCAGCCTCAGCCCCGGAGCCGCCCCGTCACCCGCAGCATGGGGCAAGGCGACGGCGGTGGCCTGGGGGCGGAGGTGCCTTCTTCCAGCCCCCACCGGAGGGCCAAGCGGGCCCGCTTGTGCTCCGCCAGCAGTGCGGTGAGTGGGTGGAGGCACAGGCGCGCACACAGGCGGCATGAAGCGGGAGCACACCCGCCGGCAGCCGGCGGTAAAGGCAGCTGGGATCTGCAATGGAGCCACATTTAGAGGACATGAAGGCTCTGGCCGACCTGAGCTACACCCATCTCTGTGCGCTCGCTTGCAGGCATGAGGGCTATCCTCCCCCGCCACCTTTAAATGACTTTACAGTAGGACTCCTGTATCCACTGATTCATTAACCACTTATCCACGGTTGCCCGAGGAAGAAAATAAATGAATAAATGAATAATTTAGCAGGCGTAAAGCAAGCTACTGTCACAAACAGCAGCCGTAAAGTAAGCTACTGTCATAAAACAGCAGCCATAAAACAGAGTCCTATCATAAAACAGCAGGGTTAGGGAGATGGCGTTCTCTCTTATCTGTGGTTTTCATTATCCACGGGAAGGCCTGGAACCAATCCCCAACGGATACTGGGGTCCTACTGTACTTCTGGAGCACACTATGGGACATATAGTACTCCATCTAGGTGTTACAAATGTGGTGATAGGTGAATCGAGGGAGGCTGGGGGTGGCAGATGTATTTATTTATTATTATTTATTGAGTTTTTATACTGCCCATCTGTCAGCGAGGCCAGATGTAAGGACGTAAGTTTGCTTTTCCTATTTTCCACCCTTTAAGTCCCTTAAAAGCAGCAATTAATCAATTAATTAAATTATTAACAGTTAATCAAAATACAAGCCGTAATCCCATAGAATTATCACATACAAATAATCACATACAATTAATACAAAGATATAAAGACATAAATTCAAAAATTATGAGATGATGAGGGCAGAATCAGAGAGTCTCCCTCCCTCCTCCTCTTTTCTCCTTCATTCTCTCTTGTTCCCTCCCTCCCTCCTCTTCCCTTTCCCCTGACGCTGTTCCCTGAAAACGCCTTGTTTGTTCTTCCTCTCTGCCAGGATTCCAGCTCTCGGACCTTTTTCGACCCGGTCGCCCAGCATCGCGATTGGTGCCCTTGGGTCAACGAGGTCAAAGAGGCAGTGCCTCCTGCGGCCGGAGGGGAACACACGGAGGGTGCGGGCCAGGCAGATCTCGGCTGGCAGGTGGTCCTGAGGGTCCTCCAAGCATCCCGGCAGTCGGACGGGCCAGCAGAGAAGGAGTCCAGCGTAAGGAGTCTCGCGTTGGGGCTGAGAGCAGGCACGCTGGGTGTGGCGTTAGGTCTAAGCCACTCCCCAGCAGCCGTAACTGTCTAATGCCCTGGTCCCACGTCCCTTTAAAAGCAGTTTAAATTACCAGATAACCTGTGTCTAAAAATGCCGTCCCCACAGCCACTGGGCTTTTTGAAAAAAAGAAAAGAAAAAGAAAACCCGGTAATGCTCCCTTAAGCGAGATTTCTGTGACTCACCCAGGAGGTAGGGAAATTTTTGCCTTGGTTTGAAAACCCAGCTTTTAAGGAGGCAGACGCCGTGAGACCACGCAGAGGATCCGGGTTTCTTTTTCTTTCTTTTTTCATAGCACCGACCGGCTGTTCCTGGGGCCAATCTGCGCTGTTTTTGTTAATTGCTTTTCACCTTCGGAGAAACAGGAAGTTCTATCCGGTCCTACAAGTTTTAATTTCCCCCAAGCCAAATGGTCCGGGTTTTTTTTTTCCAAATGCTAGCGCCACCTGCTGGCCAAGGCGGCTGAACTGCACTTTAAAATAAAAAAACAGCTTTTGACGTGGGAACTCTTGTCCCACATATTAAATCATGTGATGGGACGAAGAGGAAAAGCCAGAGCTTCAGAAGATCAGGATCAAAACCCAGGTGTGACCACGGCCTAAGGGCTTCTGTGTCCACTTTGGAGTTCACAGGTTTCTACACCCCTGAAAGCACTCAAGGGACCCTGGGATCTGAAAACCGTGGTTCGGTAGAAGCAAACTCCGGTCGCCTTTTGAGTTGGCTGGAGCCACGTCACAAGGCGTTGTCCTGCAATGCGTGATGGGATTTCCCTTTGGCCGAGGCAGCTTTCGAGGATCTCTCTTTTCTCTTCCCACTGCAGAGCCTGTCGGAAAAATCCTGCAAGGTTTTCCGGATCTTCCGGCAATGGGAAGCCGTGTCTTCCTCCTCAGGGCCTTAGATCAGGAAACGCAGCGCCCGGTCATCGGGATGCCTCTCTGTCCGTCCCCACGAGGCAAAGAGACACTATTATAGGGGGACTGGGTCTCAAGGGGTCCTGGAAAAACCAACCTTCATGCCAGCCCTGTGTACAGAAGCAACGCAGGAAGGCAGCACAGGTAAAACCAAGGAGGGATCTTGAGAGCGGCAGCCCCAGACGGCCGTTTCAGCCCCGCTTGGCTCCATCTTCAAGGCCCCCCTGCATGCGCTCGCTTTTCACTGAGCCGTCGCGGCCTGTGATAAAAGACAAGACGACGCCGTCAGCTCGTCACGTCGCAACTCCGGGGAACTCTTGGCTGCCGAACGGAAAGGGTTTTCTCGCCTCTGCCCAGCTGCGGTGAATTTTGGGAAGCCTTGATCTTGCAGGATGCTGAAACCTCTGTACACCCCTCAGATTCCGGGATGCCTTGGGGCCGGGGGTGTGGCATGATATTCTTGTGAATTAAGTGCTTGCCCCTTTCAAACCCGGACAGGGGCACTTGTGTTGAGTTGTGTAGCCAAGCTGAGACACGGTCCCTTCCAACTGCCTTTGGGGAACTTTGTTATTCGCGATTAATAAAATGGATTTCTTGTCATTTCATTCTTAAATGCAAAAAGAACTTATTTGTTTTATTTGTTTGTTTGTTTGTTTGTTTGCAAAAAAAATTAGCCACCCTACTACCAAGTTGTCTCTGGGCGGCCAGTGATTTGATTTCTTTAACGCCCATCTGGCTGCCAAGTCCACTCGGGGTGGTTGACAAAATTAAATAGAACAAGAACAATCACAATGTTAAATTAAAATAAGGTAGGCATCAAAATGTGCTGCCTAGATGCCCTAAGCCAGTGTTTTTCAACCTTTTTTGGGCAAAGGCACACTTGTTTCATGAAAAAAATCACGAGGCACACCACCATTAGAAAATGTTAAAAAATTTAACTCTGTGCCTATATTGACTATATATAAAGTAATTTTTTCAATTTTTCCCACGGCACACCAGGCAACATCTTGCGGCACACTAGGGTGCCGCGGAACAGTGGTTGAAAAACACTGCCCTAAGCACATCCGATCTCCTGAGCACTTGGATGGGCGACCACCAAGGAATACCAGGTGCTGTAGGCGCCTGGAGTAGGAACTGGCAAGCCACTCCAGTATTCCTGCCAAGAAAACTCCATGGACATGGGGTCACAAAGAGTCAGTCATGACTGTAACGACACAACACACACACAGGCATCAAAATAATACAAAGAATAAACAGGAACTAAACATTGTAAATTAGGAACATTATAAGCTTAGAATACAGCACAGGGACAGTAACATTTCAGGATATGGGTCGGGTGGTGAAAATGAACGGTGGACCCATCTGTTAGAAGGGTTGTGCAGTTCTGGAGGAGCGCAGGAAGCAAACAAAGTGGGTGGAAGAGCTTTTCCGGATAAGTTTTACTTCCTTCTTATTTAGAGCACAAGTTGCTAGTCCTTAACGCTTGATGTGTGGCAAAGTGAGGTCACTGACGAGTGGGAGACGGTGGTGGCTGAAAATGTGATTTTGCGGCTAAGGCATTGAGAACCGTCACAGTTTCTTTTCCAGATGATCAGGGTGAAAACTACGAAACGATAGAAAAAGATTGAAGCAAGATAGCACAAGGGCAGATCATTGGTGAGTACAGTATTTGAAAACTCACCTCTGTAGATTCCATTGATTCCAATGGACCTGCTTTAGTTGTGACTCCTTACACAGTAAGCTACAACTGAGCTGTTCATGGTGACACATGCCTTGGTTACGTGCCGGACTGCCGATGGAAAGTGCCGGGACACTCCAGTTGGGTCCAAAAATGCTGCAGCCAGATTGCTGACGGGCTGGTCGCAGGGATCACATAACCCTCCTGTTATAACAGCTCCACTGGTTGCCGATCCATTTCCAGGCACCATCCAGAGTGATGTTTTTAACCAATCAAGCCCTGAACGTCTTGGGTCCAAGCACAGACCACGTTTTCCCATTATGTTATCCTCCACATTAGGTGGTCTAGGCCCGAAAAGTCGTAACAAGGAGTAGGGCCTTCTCGGTGGTTGTTCCCAAGTTATTGAACCATCTACCCCCTGAAATTCGGCTGGCATCCTTGCTTCAAACTTTTAAAAAACTATTGAAGACCTGGTTTTATAGAATGGCATTCCCTGATTCTTCAAACATTTAGTAAGTCACTATTTTTAACCACTTCTTCTCTCTCTCCCCCTCCCCCCTTTATCACTCTCTCGCCATTTTTAGCTTCATTTTAGTTTTTTGTTGATTTATGTATATTTTATTTTATTATGTCTTATAGAAAGCTTTTAAGGTGTAACTGTTTAATTGTTGTGTTATCACATGTTGTAAACCGCCCAGAGTAGCCCTGGGTCTAGATGGGTGGTGTAAAAGTCAAATAAATAAATAAAATAAATAAATAAAATAGCCTCATCAAATTTGCCCTAAAAGCAGCTCACAGTGTCCCTATTTGGTCAATGCAGGTATGGCTGAGAACATGCAGCCAAGGTCAAATTCTTCCTCTTCCTAGTACCTCACAACAGCTGGCCAGAATTCAGGGGACATCTACACAACAAATTGAGATCCTCCTCGCTTGTAAGTTACTGAGCAAAAGAAAATATTTTTTTCACCCAGCGCGTTGTAAGTCTATGGAACACCCACACACAGGACACACAGGTGCAGAACTTGTCCCTTTGAAAATGCCCTTTTGTGGTTTTTTTGTCCAGTTCCTAAGCCTATCACGATCTTTTTGAGTTTTTATTTTTTATTTATTTTGAACATTTTTACCCCACCTTTCTCCTTGGAAAAGGACCCAAGGTGGCTTACAGTAATCAGGGACAATATACGGACCAGAACATACTAGACATATTCAAGTTAAATTTGGGAATTGGTAGAGGCATCTTGGAACAATTAACAGTAGAGATACAAAGAGCCATGGCCTGATCCAGCATGGCTCTTCTTATGTTCAATCAATGTAATCATTATGGTAATCCATATAAGTTATATATTTTATTCCGGGAAAGCTTCCCTGAAGAGGAAGGTCTTTGCCTGCTTCTGGAAAGACAGCAGAGACGGGGCCCAGCCTGGCCTCCAGTGGGAGGGAGTTCCAGAGTCTGGGAGCAGCAGCCGAGAAGGCTCTTTCATGGGTTCTTCTGAGGTGCACCTGTGAAGGATGGAGAAAAAGTCAAATCCTAAATAAAATAAATAAATAAGGTGGTTCCTCATGAGAATCGAGGTTTGAGGTGGCAGCCCAGGCCGTTTCCCTTTATTTAGGTCAGCACCTTGAATTGTGCCTGGATTGGGAGCCAGTAGAGCTGCTTTAGTTGAGGTGTAATGTGAGTTTTGCTTCTGTCTTCCAAGGCAGTGGCTTGGAAATATTTTTTTTAACCAGCGTGTTGTTCGTCTGTAGAACTCGCTGCCACAAGATGTGGTGATGGCATCTAGCCTGGATGCCTTTAAAAGGGGATTGAACAGATTCCTGGAGGAAACGTCCATCACAGGTTACAAACCATGATGGAGATGTGTCCTCTCCAGGCTTAAAACCAGGGTACTTCAAGGGCCAGATGTAGGGGAGTGGTATCAGGAGACAGATATCGTCTTGTGCGCTCCCAGAGGCATATGGTGGGGCCACTGTGAGATACAGGAAGCTGGACTAGATGGGCCTTTGGCCTGATCCAGCAGGGCTCTTCTTAGGTTCTTATGTTATGAAAGAGTGGATTAACAACTACAACAACTGAAGGAACTGGATATGCTTAGCCTAGAATAAAAAAATATTTTTAACCCAGCGTGTGGTTAGTCTGTGGAACTCCCTGCCACAGGAGGTGGTGATGGCATCTGGCCTGGATGGTCTTCAAAAGAGGAATTGGACAGATTCCTGGAGGAAAAGTCCATCACAGGTTACAAACCATGAGGGAGATGTGTCATCTCCAGGCTTAAAACCAAGGTACTTCAAGGGCCAGAGGCAGGGGAGTGGTATCACAAGACAGATATCTATACACATGCGCTCCAAACACATCTGGTGGGGCCACTGTGAGATACAGGAAGCTGGACTAGATGGGCCTCATGGCCTGATCCAGCATAGCTCTTCTTATGTTCTTATGGCTATTCCACCCGGTGTTGTGTCAGTTGCAAGTGTGTTCAGTATTCCCTGTATCCCAAGTCATTAATAAAAATACGGAAGAGCACTGGGCCCAGGACAGAGCCTTGGGGTCCTATCCTGGTTACTTCCAGTCCAGATGGCCAGATGAGTGCGGTATAAATATAACAAATTAATAATAATAATAATAATAATAATAATAATAATAATAATAATAATAATAATAATAATAATAATAATAATAATAATAATAATAATAATAATGCCCTTGTTTCTTCCAGTTTGAGAAGGAGCCAGCGATGAGCACTCATGAGTACAATCTTGTCGCCCACGGTGCATCCATCTATCAGTTGCTTTGCCCGCCCCACATCAAGGGACTTGGCCAGCCCCACAAGCGTAGGGGCCTTGCTCAGGCATCACCCTGGGGCGGCAGGGCCCTCCCCGAAGAAGCCTTGGCCCCTCTCCAACGTGCCAACCACGACGAGGACAAAGCCAGGCCCTTTTCGCTCCTCTGTGAGCTGCATAGGAGGCTGGCCGAGATGAGCGGTGGCGCGCAGGCGTGCCCTTGAGATGGGCTTCCTTCGCTTTGCGGTGGGCCAAGTCCCTGGTCTGAAGGCTTCCCGGGACGTTGCGCAGAGGTTGACGTGGGAGGAGGAAGGGGCAGGAGAGGAAACAACCCTGGCTGTCCCTCGGTTTGTGTGTGTGTGTGTGTGTGTGTGTGTGTGTGTGTGAATCGGGGGGGGCCTGGTGCCTTTGGCTCTTCCTGTGCTTGAACCGGCCGAGGGGGTTCAGCACCAGGTGGGCGGGTGGCCTTGCTGGAGGCCGCTATCTCCACAAGCCACGCCGTGGCCGGCTTCCCTGCACGGGACTTGATAGGACGTCTAGAGGGACTTGGAAGCTGGAACGTGGTGCAGCCTCGCCGTTGTCAAGCGAAACAGCTGTTCTCCTTACAGGCCTCCCGCCGCTCCATCAAGACTGTTGCTGAGGGGTTTTATCGTCTTTTGAATGCCACTCATGAAACTCCTGTGTTATTTGGGGTTCCCCCTCCCTCCCCAAAGTGTCAAACACGTAGGTCTCAAGGCTGGCAGAGGGCATGTTGGGGGGAACAGAAAAGAGCAAAAGATGCCTGTGTATCTCTCTGTGAAATTAGCCAATCCAGAGTACAGCTTTGACTCTCCCCTGGACTACAAAGCCCAGGATGCTGGGCCATGCTCGCCAGGGGATTCTGGAAAATGTAGTGTCAGGCATGAATTTTTACCAGCTTTCAAGCCAGAGAGGTAATGGGTTGGTCTGCAGTCTTTCAGCAAGATAGTGAGAACTTCATATCTCCATATCCGCAGATACGCTTATCCACGGTCTGAAAATAGTATACATATCATGGTATCTGGCACTGTCTAGTGGCCAATTCTGGTAGTGCATGTTAAAATATTTTTTCCTGGATTTTCTTTACCCCCTGTATCTGTGGGGGATTGGTTTTGGGTGGACATGGGTACTGAAATCCACAGATAATAGCGAATAATTACTACATTAAGTGGTGGCAACCCTTTGGCACTCCAGAGGTTTTGGACCACAATTCCCAGAATGCCAAGCCTGTCTTGCCAATGGCAAAGGACTGTGGGAGTTGTGGTCCAAAACATCTGGTGTGCCTAAGGTTCGCCACCACTTATTGTAGTTAACATTCGCTATTATCTGTGGATTTCAGTACTCATGTGCCCCCTACCACCAATCCCCCACGGATACAGGGGTCCTAGTGTACTGACTTCAGAGAAAGTTATGGTGGCTGCAGTGTTTGGCAACAAAACCCCAGCAGTCTGTGTCCTTCCGCCTCTGTCTTTTTCTACCAAAGGGGAACTTGACAGTTTCCCACTCGGCTCCTTGAGATGCAAGCAAGATGGACACCACCACTGATGCTCCAGCACCGGAGCCATTCGAGGGAAATCTAGACAACTGCCTGGCTTTGATTTTTGTTCCTGCCTTGAGCAGGGCATTGGACTCAATGTCCTTAGAGGCCCCTTCCAACTTCACTAGTGTATGAATCTAAGATTCAAGATGGCTCACCTGAGAAGCAACGGTGGTCTTTTAGCTCGTCAGGCACCAAGCTATTCTCAGCATGTAAACAGGTTACTGGGGGGGTGGGGGTGGGCTTGGCCATGAATGAACAATAAGCAGCCAAGAGAGCAGAAACACTTACAATTCAAATGTCTGATGGGCAGGATGGTCCTTTTGAATGGAATTTTTCTTTTACATTTAGAATTGCATTGTTTATATCCTGTTTTTCCAGCTTGGTTGCATTTCTTGCTTTTAGGCCAGTAGGATAGCAATGGTGTAAATCCATACATTTATTTATTATGATTATTTTCTAAAATACAAGCATTTCTCTTCAGTCTGGCTCTTCCTTCGTGGCTGGTTTTTCAAGCGGGACACTTTGTATTTTTGGTGCTTTTAAACTTCGTTTAGTCATGCTTTTCCCTAATTTTTTTTAAAATATCATGTTTCTTTAATTCTTTTCTCTTTCTAATATTTCTGTACTTACTCTTTTAGCTTTTAAATATTTTTTTTTAATACTGTAAGCCAGCTAGGCTCCATTTTCAGGGAGAAATGTGCAGTGAAATAACAAGAATAATAAATAAATAAATAAATAATAAGCAAACAAGTAAATAAATAAATAAAGTGGCAACTACACACACACACACACACACACACACACACACACACACACACACACACACACACACACACACACACACACACACACACACACACACACGGAGTCACCAGGACAGGCTCACTGGATGTCAATGGGCATCTCTCCAAACCTTCCTGGACTGAGGCTGTTCCTCGCAGGTCCTTTGAACTTCAGACATCAAAACAATGGAGCAAACAAGGCCTGTTTCAATTAAGGGGATGACGCGGCCTCTGCGAGAGACACACGCTAGACCAGAAAAGCCACTAAAGAGGAGCCTGATGTGGTTTCGCCAGAGGGCTTTTTTTCTCCCTTGGTGTCCTCATGGGCCGCCACACCCTTGCGCAGCTGAATCAACCGGATTCCAGGTCACGGAGCGCGAGTCAGCCGCAAGGCGTCACCGGATGGGATTGTGTTGGCGTTGCTAGAGGGAAAGACGCCAAGAATCACAACTGGCACATACCGTCAGGTACTACTACTACTACACAATCCATGGAGGTGTGCGTGCCCAGAGGAAGTGACCTCATGTCCTTTTGAGGGATGCTTCGGAATGGCCCCAGGAGCCCGCTTGATGCAACAACGCAAGGCAGATCTTGCGAAGGAGGGGACCAACGTGAGCGGTCGGGCAGGAGGTGTCGTGGGCAAGGAAGCGAAAAACAGGCCAGGAAGCTGTGGGTGTGAGGAGCTTCCTGCCTGCCTGCCTGCCTTTCAGGAGGCAGCGAACACAAGGACACATCCTCTCCATGCAACCTGCCTCCCTTTGACATCTTGAGGAAGGCTGGAGATCTCTCAGACACTTGGGCGGCCATGACCTGTTGGGTTGCACAAGGACCCTGGGCACAGCCACCTTCCAGGGTTGGGCAGAGTAAAACTGGGCTCATGGTTTGATCATTTCATCCACCCCCTCACATGGAAGGTGGGAATAAAGTGACCTGGCTTCATGGACCAACACAATACAGTAATACCTCGGATAAAGAATGCCTCGGATAACAAGTTTTTCTGATAACAAATGGAAATTTCCAGGTATAGGGCTGCCTCGGATAGGGAATGTTCCCTGTGGGCTGCCTTGGATAACAAATGTTTCATAATGCCTTGCAAAAAAAATGTATACCCTGCATGCATTGCAGGATGCATAGTTTGTGGAGGGGTGGGAGGAGTTAGAGCATTTTTATGGTGTTTTGGAGCCATTCTGGACATGTTTTGCTGAGGGATTTGGACCTTTTGAACTTGGAAATGTAGGGAGCTAGCTTTTATTCATCTTTGCACTGCTTTTCTTTGCATTTTTGGCTGGAAGAGGCTGGGCTAGTCATGCTGGTTTCATTTCTCCATGTTTGCAGTCTTTTTTCATTGCTCTACAGGCAAAAATGGGCTGGATTTTTCTTCCTGCTTTTGTTTGTTTGTATTTTTCCCCATTGCACTTTGGGTGGGAACAGGCTGGGGTAATCTTGCTGGTTTCTCTTGTCCATGTTTGCATTGCACTGGAGGGGGATGTTCTGGAGGGCATTCCAGCACTGCAAGCCTTTAAAGTGCATTTTATAAAGAGGTCTGGAAACCCCCCTTAGCTTTTTTGCCTTTTTTCGGACCTCCGGAATGGGAAACCACATTTCAGATAACACATTTTTCGGATAACAAATTGCCTCTGAGAACAAATTAAATTCGTTATCAGAGGTACCACTGTATTAATTTATTCTCAAAGGCTTTTACGGACAGGATCTGATAGCTGTTTTGAGTGTTTCGGGCTGTTTGGCCGTGTTCTGGAAGTTCTGGACGTTTTTCTTCCCGACGTTTCACCAGTTTCTGTGGCCGGGCATCTTCGGCAGGCAAGGAGCTCAGGGAACTAGGAGTTCTCTCTGTGCTCTGAGGTGTAGAATGAGTGAGATTGTGGGTTTTTTAAGTTGTGACAAGTTTCTCCTTTCCCACAACAATATTCCTGTACTTGTCCAGCAGTGGACATGGCTATAGAAAATGTCACGGGTGCCACACACCCACTGAGGGTTGTTTTAGATCTGCAAGACCTAGGTTTTTCTTTTTTTAGAGGATGAAAGGTGGCACAATTTTAACCCAAGTGAGACTAAAAGAACAGCCGGGGGTCTCAGAGCTGGATTGTCTCTCAGAACCACGCCGGCTCCCTTAATGAGAAGCAAGGCTTCATTAGCCACTTTGTGGACAGATGAATCTCAGCAAGAAGTTTTATTTAGCATTTTTTAAAGGGGGAGGGAAAGATCTCTCTTCCCTCACAAACATCCCGCTTCCTCGCCACCGTTTTCTGTGTAAGGTCCCTCAAAGCATTCCTCTCTTCCTCCATCTTGAATTTCCCTCGCCATTTCTATGCGCCGGATAGAGAAATGCTCGGATTGCTAAGAGCTAAGTGGCATTTCTCTCACCCCACCCCCCAACCCCAGAGCGAGCAGACATGCACTAGAGGTGGATCGGTACAGGCTTAATCCTAAAATAATAATATCAGTCCTTTCAGAACTGTGGAAAGTGAAAACTGCGTCCAAGGCAGTGTATGAGAGGTCCCTATCTATCTATCTATCTATCTATCTATCTATCTATCTATCTATCTATCTATCTATCTATCTATCTATCTATCTATCTATCTATCCTTTTCTTTTGCTATCTATCTATCTATCTATCTATCATCTATCTATCTATCCTTTTCTTTTGCTTTCTATCTATCTATCTATCTATCTATCTATCTATCTATCTATCTATCTATCTATCTATCTATCTATCTATCTATCTATCTATCTATCTATCTATCTATCTTTTCTATCTATTATCTATCTATCTATCTATCTATCTATCTATCTATCTATCTATCTATCTATCTATCTATCTATCTATCTATCTATCTATCTATCTATCTATCTATCTATCTATCTATCTATCTATCTATCCTTTTCTTTTGCTTTCTATCTATCTATCTATCTATCTATCCTATCCTATCCTATCCTATCCTATCCTATTATTATACCCCTCCATCTAGTGGTCTTGCCACCACTCTGGGTGGTTTCCAGCAATAAAATAATCTTAAAGAAAACCAAATCCCCAACAATTTCAAACCCTCCCTCATCTGCTTAAACTTTAAAGCATAAGAGGTACCAGAACTGAAGAACGCCCACCCATGAGATCCTAGAGGCATAGATAATACTGTGGGGGGTGCAGCTGGGTATTAGAAACAATCATGTTAATTAAGTTTATTTTTCTCCCATGAAGCGGGAACTTGCCGTGAAGTTCTCCCCTTGCTTTTAAATCTCAGAGGTCAGAAATGCTCCTTCTTTGCATTACAGCTCCCATGAGCCAGGGTGGCTGGAGATTCCAGAGTATTGCCATAAAAGTTCGTATTTCCAAGCTTTCAGTCTTTCAATTGTCCTGTGAAGCAGAAACAGGGACTGGCGAGGAGCCCCTCCACTTTAAATGTGATACTGCATCTGACCAAGGTCTAGGATACAGTGGTGTGAAATGTGTAGGGTAGCCATAAGCTACAGATGGCGGCAACCTGGCACATAGCACAAACCTGCACACCTTGGTTTATAATTTTTATTTATTTTTATTTTCTTTGTTTTTTATAAACAAACAAAGAGAGGTTTGTGCCAGGTTCATCCATACTTCTGAACCATTCCTCACCAGTCTGGCATGTCCTCCATGTTTTGGACTACACTACTCATCAAGTACCCCTAATTGGCTGCAATAGATAGGGATCATGGGAGCTGGAGTACAATGCTTCTGCCATTCACTGGCTTAGGAAATCCAAACCATACAAGTCAGGTATGCTTGTATCTTTTCTTCCCCAAAATTGGTTGCACGATGACTACTCCCTGTTATCAACACCTTACAATTTGTCATTATGTTTGAACTGGGACCTGTGGTTATTTCTAATTACGGTTAATCTCAACAAGTCAGGCTCACAAACCAGGTCCTCAAGTTGACCTATCAGGACAAATAATTATAAAAATTAGTCACAGTTGCTACGTGTTTGGATTAAATGAGAAGTAAAAGTGTATGGTCTCCCTGTGAACACACTGCAGGAAGACAGAAACCCTCTTAACCTTTACCTACCATTAAACCACAGTTTATTGTTATGCCTGAATGTAACCATTGTGGTGTCATTAGGAAACCTCTGGACAAGATAGTCCCTATGATGTTAGTACAAAGATGGTCCCAAGACATCTAGGTTGAGAAAAAAATCCCCCCTGTATTTGCATACCTCACTGTCTGTGATGGGGGATTAAATATCTACTCCAAAATCAGACCTTGGAATAGATAGTTCTCAAAACTAGAATCCCCCAAATCCACCAACCTGCGTGAATAGCTAGGGGATTTTGTGACTTATACTAGAAAAAGATAAAAATGTATTGCTCTGTCCAAAATTATGTTGTCTCTTGAACTTGTGGGGACTGAACAATTGAAAGAAAGAAAGAAAGAAAGAAAGAAAGAAAGAAAGCTGGTTAGCTGAAATCTGGTATGCTCTACGTATAAGTAGCATATCCTAAGACTCAAGAGGCCTGGGTTCAAATTCCCCCTCAACTATGGAAGCTCATTGGGAGTGAGGAACTGGTAAAGGCACTCCTTAAATATTTCACTTACCTTTAAAGCCCTATATGGGAATGTCTCTAGAAAGGGGGAGAAATGGGGTTTGTTTTTGTCTTGCCAATAGAGATGGGCACGAAACAGAAAAATAATGTTTCGTTTCGTTTAGTGTCACCCCCGTTTCATTTTGTTTCGTTTTGTACGAATTTGTAAAAAAAAAACCTCTTACAAAATGAAACATAACAGTTCCCCTGGGTCCTAGAGGCACCATATTTAGTACCCGGGGGGCATTTTTAAAGGGGTCCTGCTGAGCTGTCATTGGGTGGACCCCTTTAAAAATGGCCCAGGCAGCACTGGGGGGACCCCCTGGTGCCAACTTGTCCATTTTTAAAGGGGTCCAGCGGATGACAACTTGGCTGGATCCCTCTGAAAATGGCTCCCCGGCACCAAATCTGGTGCCCCTAGGATCCAGGGGATTCACCCCCCCACCTGCCTCCCAGCTGAGAGGAGGCCGGAAGCAGGGACTGAGAGGAGGAGGTGGGGAGTGCCAGAGCAGCAGGGGGTCCCACTTCCTCCTTTTCCTCCTCCTGGGCTCCGGTGGCGGCAGCTCATTGAGCCCAGCAGGTAAGGGACCCCTTTTATTTATTTGTTTATTTATTTTATATAGCTTGTATGCCACCCACTACCCAAAGGTCTCTGGGCGGCTCACAATCAGAATGAACAATTAAAACATCAAGATACAATAAAATTAGAACAATAAAACATGTAAATGCAATAAATACAATATATTAAAAACACACCACTAAAATTGCCATCAGGACCCACAATCATTAGTTAAAAAACTTTTGGAATAGGAAGGTTTTTACCTGGCGCCGAAATGTTATCAATGTCGGCGCCTGGCGAGTCTCATTTGGGAGGGCATTCCATAGTCTGGGGGCAGTTGCTGAAAAAGCCCTTTTCCTGCAAGCCATCCCTTTCACCTCCTTAAGGGATGGTTCTTTCAGGAGGGCTCCCTGACTAGATCTTAATTGCCGGGTAGGTTCAGATGGAATGAAACGGTTCATTTCAATGGGGAAAAAACCGACCGTTTTGTTTCATCTGTAACGAAATTATGCTTCCTCCTTTCGTTTCTTTACCTAAAAAAACGACAGATCAGAATTTCGTTTTTCGTTTTGTGCCCATCTTTATTTGCCAATACCATATCTGGGAAGAGAATTGAAAGCATTATTGTTGCCACTAGATATTGTGCCCCCCTAAGGATGTTAGTCCAAAAAAACTAAGAGGAAGCAAAAACATGAAGAACTTTCCAGAATTCCTAGGCAAGGCTCTGACAGACCATATTCTCAAAATTTCAGGTCCAAGTTAACAACTGTGTGAAATAAATTCCTGTCTCCTCTCATCTTTGTGGATTAAGACTTTTCTAGTCTCCTGGGTTTTAAAAACAAGGTTTAAAGCTTGGCCTTTTTAGCTTTAAAATCTGTATTTTGGGGTGCTGTGAGATTTGTCCTGTGACTGTCCTTACCTGTTATGCTCTTTTCAGCACCGTTTTCACTGTGGTGTTTAAGTTATTGTTTATGTTTCTGTATTCAATTGTTTACTACCCAGATAACATCATTTTAAGGGAAAGAAATGTCATATGCTAGGTATCACGTAAGAAAATAAATAAACTCATTTCATACACTAAAGAGAATCTGGCGCGTTAACATCCACCTAATTCCTGAAAACCAGCGTATACCCTCTGGACTGGTCATACTGGATGTAAAAGCTGGGATCCAAAGCAGAACCCTTCAAAGAAACAAAAAAAGGCCAATGAGAAGGCTGACCTGCTACAGTCTGGTTCACGAAACAGCTTGGTACATTTCAAAGGCCAGTGTCCACCCACCGCTGACCTCTGGCAGGCTTGAACTACATAATCTGTCCTCCCGGTCTAGAGATTTGGGGACAACTGTGTCTGCAGCCATAGGCCTCCTTATACATTGGGCTAGGTTGTTTAACAGCCATGTTATTACTGGACTATTCAAGCAGCCTCTGGTGCTAATGACATGTGAGTAGCCGGAGCAAGCATGCGCTGATGCAACCATGTTAAAAAGACCTGCCCTTGGTGGATGATGAAATGGAGTGTGCTGTCTTTATATGGCCCGGGAGCGGTCCAAGAGAAGGCTACAAAGGAAGTCCAACTATGAGCCATCCTCTTAGATTGTAGGAACTCATTATACTGAGTTTGGGATGCATAAGCTGCGGAACCAGCTATGCTTGTCCCACTTAAGTTACACAGGATGTTGCTACTGTGGATGCAGCAGTGTCAGGCCTCATGTTGCCCTGGGCAGCTCCGTTCATGTGGCACACCAAGTATGCAGTCCATTAAAGTCCCAGACAACCTGTGTTTCAATAAATGGCCTCTTCGGACAAAACCTCCCAGAATTTCTTAGCTGTGACTGCCACTGATAAGGAATTGATCCTTTTTTTTTTTTAAGTCATATTTCTCCAAGCTGTCTTTGAAATCAGAGGGAAAACTTTCCTGGATGATCTCATAAGAACATAAGAAGAGCCATGTTAGTTGAGGCCAAAAGCCCATCTAGTCCAGCTTCCTGTACCTCACAGTGGCCCCACCAAATGTGTCTGGGAGCACACGAGACTAGATATCTGTCTACTGCTACCACTCCCCTGCCTCTGGCCCTTGAAGGACCCCGGTTTTAAGCCTGGAGAGGACACATCTCCATCATGGCTTGTAACCTGTGATGGACTTTTCCTCCAGGAATCTGTCCAATCCTCTTTTGAAAGCATCCAGGCCAGATGCCATCACCACATCCTTGTGGCAGGGAGTTCCACAGACTAACAACACGGTGGGTAAAAAAAATCTCCTACATCAACGGTAATCCCCATATAATTTTTGCCTCCAACTCATTTAAAATGGAGGGGGAACCCTTCAGCCCTGGGCACAAGACATCTATGTCTCTGTTGTAGTAACAGCTGTTCTCATGGAACAATGGAGTTGCAAGGGGCCTATAAGTCTGTCAAGTCCACCCCCCTGCTCAAGGCAGGAATCCAAGCCAAAGGAGAATGGGCAGGTGTTTGCCCCGATTTCTCTTGAATGCCTCCAGTGCTGCAGAGTTCACCACCTCCTGAGGTCATTGGTTCCATTGTCGTACCACTCTAACAGTTAAGACGTTTTTCCTGATATTCAGCCTATCAGGAAAATCTGGAGTCCTGTAATTTGATCCCAGTTGTTGCGTGTCCTGCACTTGGGGTGACTGAGATCTGCCCCACCTCTGTAGGACAAACTTTCAAATATTTGAAAAGGGCTGTCCTGTCTCCCTGCGGTCTTCTTTTCTCAAGGCTAAACAGGGCCAGTTCTTTCAGTCTGTCTTCACAAGACTTGGCTTCCAGTCCCCTAATCATATTTGTTAGCCTCTTATCAATTTACTCTTCTTAAAAGTGCTGAGAAAAACTTATATGGGAAATTAGTACAATTATACTCAAAATCATAAACAAAACAAACACTTTAAAAGAATCAAAAGCCTTTTTAATCAACTTACAGCAGCAAACAAAAGCAGGGACGGCAGTGTTGATATAAAATACATTCCAAACTCCATCTTAGTTGATACTTCTGTAACTGTGTGCCATCAAGTCATTTTGGACTTCTGGCAATGCTTTCAAGCAGTTTCTAGGTAGATAATCCACAGAAGTGGCTTACCGTTCGCCTGGATTCAGAGCTGCTCCCAGACTCTCAGGTAGCAGCTGTGGTTGGTGGGGGGGGGGTTGCCCACCTTTGGCTGGTGCGTCAGCTGCGACCATACCTGGATCATGCAGACCTGGCAACGGTGATCCACGCCATGGTGACATCAAGGTTAGACTACTGCAATGCACGCTATGTGGGGCTGCCCTTGAAGACAGTTTGGAAACTACAACTAGTACAGAATACGGCGGCCTGTGTAGTTACTGGATCTAGGCGGTTTAATTCTGTTGGGCCACTTCTCCAGTGACTGCATTGGCTGCCCATTCGTTTCTGGGCCTAATTCAAGGTTATGACATTTAAAGCCCTGTACAGTTCAGGAACAGGATATCTGAGAAACCGCCTCCTTCCATATAATCTGGTCCATCCCCTTAGGTCATCACAGAGGCCCTGCTACGAGTGCCACCACCCAGGCAGGTAAGTGGGGCGGCGGCAAGAAACAGGGCCTTCTCAGTAGTGGCACCAGTATTATGGAATTCCCTTCTCTTTCAGCTAAGAACGGCCTCCTCCCTGGAAACATTTAAGCGAGGCCTTAAGACGTTTTTATTTAGGCAAGCCTTCTGAGCTTCCAGCCTTTTTATAAATTCTTTATATTTAACATCTTAATACTTAATTTTTAGCAGCTGGGGCCTTTTTAAATTTTGCGGCTTCTGCTGTTTTTTAGTATTGTCTTTTACAGTGTATTTATTGCTATTTAAACATTGACCTTGATTTTTAAAATATCGATTATGTTGATTTTCTTTTGCTGTTGTTGTAAGCCGCCTTGGGTCCCCTGAGGGAGAAAGACAGCATAAAAATAAAGTTGTTTATTATTATTATTATTATTATTATTAAAGTTTACGATGGGACTCTGCAGCTTGCCCAAGGCCACCCCGGGTGGCCCCTCTCCCAGGAGGCCCAGTGGGGAATTGAACTGCTGACCTCTGGTTCTGCAGCCAGATACCAAACTCTAAGAGTTATCCAGCCAACGATACCTTCAGAGACGCACCAAAAATGGTACAGCTATGCACACAAAATTACAGTATATTCGCTTTTGGGAACATTTTCCCCTTCATGAGCAGCATCTTTCTTTATTCAAGTCAGAAAACAACCAACAAACGTTGACAGATAAACATATACAGTACTTCTTCTCTAAGTGCCATGTCCTCGTAGAACACTGGTGATCAATAGCCTGAACTGGTTTCCATCTAAGGCTATTCTAAAGAGAGCAGCTGTGCTCACTGTGCAGACCATTGGCTTAAGTTCTTAAGCCAGAATGTTCTTCTATGCCCTGGGCTATGCTTCCCGTCTATTATTCCTTGAAAGATAACTTGCAGCAGATGGTATTTCTCATTGTGCATTATGTGTCCAAAATATTGCAGTTTTCTTCTCTTTATGGTATTGAGGATTTTTAGCTTTTTATTCATGCGCTGTATACAGCCATATTAGTGACTCTGGGTGTCCGAGGTGTCTTCAGAATTCTGTACATCTGTATTTCGAATGCTTCCAGCTTCCTGCATAAACCATAAAGTGTCTGTAAGGGTCCAAGTTTCGACACCATAAAGAAGTATACTGAATACATAGGATTGAATATTCGAGTACAAATACTACTAAGCAGAATATACATAATTTATAAAATTATTAAATATAAAAAGGATATTAAATGAATAAGTTTTTTTTTAAAAAGGCTAGATGACATTTGCATAAGCAGAGGCTGGATGGCCACCTGTTCGGAGTCCTGTGATGAGGGGTTCCTGCATGGCAGGGGGTTGGACTAGATGGCCCTTGAGGTCTCTTCCAACTCTACGATTCTATGATTCTGTGACCAACTCCTCTTCCCAACATAAGATCTTCCTCTGTTCACGTTGAAGGGCATCTTATATATCGTAACATGTGTGAGATGGTTTGTTCTTCATTTTCCCACAAGGTGTCTTCTCCAGGGAAACCCCGTTTTATCAGATTATCCTTTGATCTTCTCACACCAGTGCACAGTCTGTTTAATGCTTTGCATACGGACCAATATTGTTCTTGGCCAGGCGGTGGAGACTTGTGTAGTTCTGCCCAGTTGTCCAGTCCTGGGTTACTTCTTAAACAGATTCACCAGGCAGTCTTTCCATTATACAAAGAAGAATTATTTTTAAGTAGTAGTTTAGGTAAAGGTAGTCAATCATGTTTATCAGCTTTTATCAATTTTATTGATGATGCCCCGTCTCTGGGGATAAACATTTGAAGAGCTTCTCTTTGTTTTCGCCATTTATATGAAAAACAGAGACAGATCTAGAACAGGGACTCCGAGCAAGGAGTCTAGGATTAATCCTTCCTTTTGTCACAATTTTTAACCTTATTTAAACCCCCATAACTGTGGGCAATAGCTATATATTGCGCCCCTCTTTTCATCCACCATGACTAGCCTCTGGAGGAGATATTTAAATGAAGCAACCAACATGAAGCAAAAGCTAAGAACCCCATACATGCTATTTTTACCTAAACCCAAATGGATGATTTTGATTTTTGGGGCAAAAATTTAAAAAGTGCCAAACATTAGAACATCTACACAGCATATATAGCTGAGAAAGAAAGAAAGGCATCTGGAGCTGTATTCATGTCAGTGTCATCTCAAGGAAACAGGAGTCTGCTTGTTTGTTTCGAGGTTTTTGTAGTGCCTGGAAGACCCACTGAACCAGAGATGAGAGAGAGGCAAAATAAATGAGTGTGCACACCATCTTTAGCTCTTAGAAACTATTGTTTGTCTCTAGCTCCAGTTTCCGGAAATAGGTCAAAATGACTCACAATAAAGTCAACATCAGCTTCAGCTATTTTGAAGAGCTTAATAACATAAGAGTTTTCAAGTTCCTCCACTTATTCACCATCAGAGACTTATAACTGGTTGACTCTAGAAAAGCTGCACCCAACTTTAGCTCACCAGTGCTTCCTGCACCCCTGGTTCTCCAGAGGAGACATGGAAAATGGGGTGCAACCAAGTTCTTTCCCCAAACCTGGAATTCTTCAGCGTTTTTGCACTTGGGCTACTTGGGTGGAGGGCATGCCGAGCCAACATATTGATGGCACCTGCCTGTGAGATAGATAGTTAAGACCTTTGATGGAAGGCAGTAAATAGCATTCAGAATTATTGTTACAGGCTACCTCAAAATTCAATGGTGATTGATATAAATGTCCGCTTCTTTATGGTAGGGGGGGAAACAGATTTGGATAACACCTATCTTGACAGCAACCCTCATGGGAAGACTCTGTGTTGGCCCATAAACTTAACATAAGTTGCACTGTATGAGGTGTTTCCTAACATTGTTAATGGAGTTCTCAAGTCTGCAGACTGTGTCCAGTCCATGCGAAGTAATAATACTATCCTGGCTTGTTTTTTCTTGTTCTAGGTGTTACATTCTAAGAAGATTAACAAAACTAGAATATAAAAGATGGTGAGAGCAGTATGAAAAGCAGACCCTAGGAGCTAGAAATGTAAATTCCACAGAAGTGACAGCTATGAAGTTGATATGATTGCCCTGCTCAAATATTTGCAGTCCTGTCTCATAAGGAACATTTTTACTTTTGCTCAGAAATTGGGACCAAAACCAGTGGGACCAGATTAAAAAGGGATTTTGGTTAAATATTAGCAGAAATTTCCTACTGACTAGGTTGTTCAAGAGTAAAACTGGGAGCCTTCGGAAGTGCTGGACTCGATTCTGATAGAGATTTTTAAGCAGAGGCCATTGGGACACTACTGTATGGAACCATATGGTAGTCAGATATCAAGAGGACAGAACTCTTGCACCTTTAATTATTATGCAGAAGTAGAAATTTTATGAGGCTGGACCTCATAGAGAATACCTGGCAAGATGGAGCCAGTGGAAGCAACTGAATTGAGCCAAAACCATACACAATCAACATGTCTGGGATTTTGCTTTTTCCCTTGTGACCTCTTTTAAATACTTAAATATTTTAAATATTTGGTGCTAGATTCCAAAGCTAGCTTATGGCCAGTGCCCTGGTTTTTATTTTAATGAGAGTTACACAGGGTGGCTTCCAAACTCAGATGGACTTGCTTCCTCAACCCTAGAACTATTTGGCTGAGTATGCGCGTCCATAGTGGTGTCCTAGCTTGTTGTAGTCCGTCCCCCTCAGGGATAGTGAGGAAAATGTTGCTCAGAGTCCAGCTCATAAAAATAATTTTATTTATAACATATGCTTTTTTGGGGGGGGCAGGTATTCTGATATGCGCTTATGCATGCTACTGTTGTTTATGGGTCCTGAAACAGAGGCTGAGGCACATTTCCAGACCCCCCGCGTGCCATCCTCGGAAAAGCCCTCTGCACATGTTCAGAGAACGTCTTGTTTGCGGTCACTCGGGTCACTTTCTGGGGCTCGTGGGCAGGGTGGGTGGTTGGGTAGAATGAAACAGAGCTCTCCTAGCGGGCACCACAAGCAAAAGGAAGCCCAGAGCTCGCCAGCCCCACATCAAGGTCCGCCGACACACACCACCCCCAGACAGCTAAGTCGCCGGCATTCCCTCGCCTTTTCCCTCAGAAGCGTGGGACTACGACTCCCGGCAGGCCGAGCGGGAGAGGGGGGGGCGGGGCCTCCGGCGACGCGACGCGACGCGAGGCGTCGCCGCTCTCTCCTCCGGCCCAATAAGAGCGCGGCCTGGGCAGTGAGGTCACTGTGGGTGACGTCAGAGGCCTGGGGGGGAGGAGCGAGCGAGCGAGCGAGCGAGAGACAGACGGCAGAGCCGGAGCAGCAATTCGGGAGCGGGAGGGCGCAGGAAGCGGAGGCTGAGGGAAGAAGAAGGAACAGCAGGAGGAGGAGGAGGAGGAGGAGGAGGAGGAGGAGGAGGAAGGCGGCAGCGCAGCAGCAGCAGCAGCAGCAGCAGCAAGAAGAGGAGGAAGAAGAAGAAGAAGAGGGGGGGGTTGTGGAAGGGGGGGGGAGCCGGCTCGTGAAGGGAGGGGCCGCCGAGGCGAGAGAGAGAGAGAGAGGGGAGGGGGGGGCAGGCCTCCGCGCAGGCGCAGAGCGGGGCTTGGAACCCCCTTCACCCCCCCCACCAGCCCCCCCACCACCTCCAGAAGCGCGACCCCCCCCACATACACCCCTCCATTGCAAAAAGAGGGGGGGCGTCCTGACAGGACAAGAGAGAGAAAGAGAGAGAGAGAGAGAGAGAAGGGCCTCGGCTTGAGACTCCGCCGGGGAGGGGCCGCCGGCCGGGGGGGCCACCATGTCCTCCCCCAGCCCAGGCAAGAGGCGGATGGACACCGACGTGGTCAAGCTGTATCCTTACCTGGAAGGAGGAGGAGGAGGAGGAGGAGGGATTTGAAGTTGGGGGGTCTGAAAGCAAAGTGGTGGTGGGGGGGGGAAGAGAAGGGGCCACCTCTCCCACCTTCCTCCCCCCCCCCCCAAATTGGCATGCCTGTGGGGAGAAGGCACAGAAGAGGAAGGCCTTCCACATCTCTCTTCTCCCCCCCAGCAAGGAAACAGTGGTAGGGGGGGGCAATGAGGGAGGCGAGAAAGGCAGCCTCTCTGGAGGAATGAGGGTGTAAAAAGGAAGAATTTCAAATGGGGGGGGTGGCAGAGAAAGGAAGAGGGCCCCAGAGAGCAAGAAGAGCCTCCCTGTGGAACTGGACGAGGGGGGGGGTGTCATGAGAGAGAGAGGGGGGGTTCATTTGTTGAAAGGGGGGCTCTGGAGATAGAGACCTTCCATTGCAAATGGGGGGGGGGAGAGGAAGTGCAGTCTGGAATGGGGTGGTGGTGGTCCCCAGTTAACTGGAGATTTGGGAAGAAGATCCTTTCTTTTCCTGCTTACATCCCTCTTCCCCCACAACTCCAGTGAAATAATAATAGCAATCAGTCTTGCAAGGATACCCCCCCCCCAAAAAAAAACATCAGGTAGGGTACAAAGGCTTTCCTAGCAGAGAAAAAGGGGGAGCACCCTCCCCACTCATGCCAAGATGAGTTTTTAAAAAAAATAGAAAAGAAAATACAGTATGTCCCATATTTGACAAGGGGGAGAAGAGAGCAATAGGATTGAAAAATAAAACCAATGGGAGAGAAGTGGGGTCACCCCGGTAATCCAGGAGGGGGGAGGGAAACTTGGGAACCCTGGAGAATAGTAATTTTCCTCAGCTCCAGGTGGAAAATTATTTATCAGGCTGGGAGAAATCTGAAGGGGGAGAAGGTGCCTCTTAAGGCATTTCAACAGAGAACCTCTGACACAGAAAAATAAAAAGAAAGAAAACAACCCTTTCCCCCTCCCTTTCTTTTAAATGTCTGATTCCATGGTAAAACCAGAGGCCACAGGCCTGTACTTTTGACAGAGAGAGAGAGAGAGATCTTATTTTTCACCAACGTCCTTCTTGGGAAGGCCTTGTTTCTACTTGGGGGGAAGGATCGGGAAGGCTGCCCACCCCCCACCCCCCAAGCAAGGGTGTTCTGCCCTTTCTGTTCAGCTTTGTGCAAGCAAGCTGTCAGTTTACTTAGAGGTATAAAACCTTGCCCCTCAAATAGAGAGCCCCCCCCCAAACAGCGCTGTCCCCCAGGTTCAGGAAATATATCCTTTTAATCAATATTCACCAATCACCACCTTATTTTGAGGAAATATGGGGTCCACCTTTGTGCAACCCCCTTTCCCAGCCTTCCCTTGTTTCTTGACCCCATAAAGTAACTTGGGGGGGGATATAACCCTCTTCTCTGTGTAGAAGCCTATTTCTAAAATCAGTCTCTTTTGGGATAGAGCACCCTCCCCCAGCTTCCTCTAAATAACCCTTTTTATCTCTTAATGGAGAATTGTTAGAACAATTTCTCTTTAGTTTAAGGAAATCAGTGGCGGCAGGGGGGAGGAATGTAATGATCCTTTCTGTCTGCCTCAGTCCTGTTTGGTGACAAGGGTTAAGCGTCCCCCCTTTTAATTATTGTAACAATACTTTGAAAATAATACTTGAGTAATAGGTATGACAGCTCCACACGGGCCTTCAAATATATTTGCTGCCTTCCACTGCAAATCATCTACTGCTTTGTGGGGTGGGGGGGCATTGGGCCATATTTAGTTGGGGGAGAAAATGATGGAGGGGAGGGGAAGAATTAGTTGTTGACAGAAAATCTGGTGATCAGCTTCTCGAAATGTGTTACTATTGACTCAGTTTTAGTTCTGGTCTGCTCTTCGGGAAGCTTCTGATGCCAGAAATGGGGCCGGGGGGGGGAGGATTTAATACTGGTGGGGAGGAGTACCTGAAGTACAATATTAATTAAAGTGGCTGCAGAGGAGAAGGAGGATTGACATAATTCAAATTCATCAGAAAAACAACAACCCTCTTTCTCCTCCCCTTTTCTTGCTACTGATTTTGTTTATGTAACAGTTCATTGCCATGTAGATTTCCCTTGACTTAAGGGGGGGGTCTAATTCTTGCTTCACGGATCATACTGTTTTCTTGCTCCTAATATTGTTGTGCCTATGTATGTAACTGTATGCATTCGGAGATTAATTGCTGTCCATTTGCTTATAGAATTGTTTTATTAATAGTTCCGTTTGTCAGGTGATGGGGAGGGGAAGGAAGGATTGGTCGGAGTTGACACAGCTAACTGAAATACAGTCAGAGATGTTTGTTGAGTGTGTTAACCTCCCCCAAGAGAATTTAACCGAGAAGGATTTAGCTAGGTGGAGGGGCGAGATGGGTAGAAATAGCTTTGCAATAAACAAACTTGTTTAGATTAGGCCTGCAGGGGTGAAATTATATTATAGTCAATCTTGACACTGGGTGGTGACTTTCCAGCCTTCTGCTTAACTGTTGGTGTGTATAATTTAGAAAACAAAAACAAAAAATCCTTGTTTGATAATGGATATTAGATTGCCTTTTTAAAATGTTCGTAATAAATAGGAAATGGCTTGTGATTAGAATCAAAGCTATTTTTATCTTCTGCTGGAATTGAATGTGCTTGGCATATCCTTCTTCAAATATAAACCTCTGTTTGTTGATAAATTTCACCTGATTTGAAGGAAGGTTAGTACTCCAGCTCTTTGGTGGGGGTGGGTGGAAGAAAAAAAAGATTCTCATTATATATAAATTGTGAAAGGCAGCTGGATTATGGTGACCGAGTCCACATTGTGACCTGCTATATTCTTTTCTCTGTCTTCCTCTTTCTCTTCGTTTGGTAGCTGGGATGTTGAAAGAGCGTAGCATTTTAGGAGACAAAGAACAGGGTTGGTGGAAATATATACATGACTTAGCTCCCTAGTTTGATAGGGAGTAGGGGAAAAGCAAAAATGTCCCTCTACGGTTTATGTTTTGTTGCTGTTTTTTTCTGGTCATCCAAAGAAAGAAGGCATCATCATTTCTATCTTATTATCATTTCTATCTTAAGGGAAGTATTTCGTCTCTCCTATGTGTGTGTGTGTGGGGGGGAGGGTGATGGTGATGCTGGTTATGTGCCGGGAATGGCCAAATAGGTCAAGGGTGTCCAAACTTCAGCCCTCCCGGTGTTTTGGACCACAACTCCCAGAATTCCAAGCCTGTGCTGCCAGTGATAAAGGACTGTGGGAGTTGTGGTCCAAAACATCAGGAGTGCGGAAGTTTGGACACCACTGAAAGAGGTATTTTGTGATCTTAGTTTTGCCTGCTCCACATTTACTGTCTCTGTGGTCAGTGTTTTGATATAGAAGTTTTGGATATTGAGCTTTGGATACTGTGACCCTGCTGAGTTCTGCTTGTGGTTACTTGGAAGTCCAATTAATTTGGTTGGGACTTACTCCCAGGTAGGTAAGACTTGGGCAGCAATGTTAGTTTTTGAATGAGTTTTGCTGGCCGTGATGTGAAAGGAGGGACACCAGGATATACTCTGGTAGTTAGTTACCAGACAGAAAATATATGGCCTTCCTTGCCGTTGGTTGCTTCTGTTGTCGTTATAGGTTTCATTCCTTTCAAAGTAACTCTTGTGTGTAATCTTGCTATGCAGTATGTGAGCCTGTGTCTAACTTTGGGGTGTGGGTGGGGAATGAAGACGTGGCCTCGCAGAAAGGGTGTTCTTTTACAGGTTTGGTGGGGGGGTGGTTCAGCTTCTCGCCCTCTTCCTATTTTTACTGTCACCATGCCTGTGCTTTGGGTATACACACACACACACACATCTGTGCAACACAGCGAGGGGGAGGTTGCTTGGCCTGTCCTATAATACACGGGGAAACTTGTTCACAGAAAACCTCGTCTAGGTACCAGTAATTGCGTGGCTGAAACTCTGAGTCACGGGGTGGCTTTGGGGACTCTTCGGTGAACCTTTTGGAAAGCAACAAGGAACGCCGTTTGGGTGTTTATGCGCGTGTATGCATGCAGATGCTGTGTTCCCACCTTCATGGGGGGATACTTGCACCCTCCATCTCTCTTTAGTAGCATTCCTTGCATTACGGAGTTACTGAGAAGTTTGGAAAACAAACTGCCAACTCTTTCCTAGCGGTAGCGCCTTGCTCCTCTTAGAGAGCTCTCGTGTCGGTGAACTTGGAAGTGTGATTTCTTAAAAGTTTCCACTCTCCACCACCCTGTTCTTAAGAGGCTTGAAGGTGGAGGGGTGGGGGGTGGGGGCAAGAGAGGAGGAAACAGGATCTGGTCTCCCGGGGCCCCGTGAGTGGAGGAATTCCTCCCTCCCCTTTGCACTTGAGTTCCCTCCGTGCTCCGGAAGAACCCGGGAACTGCTTGTTTTGGAAGAGGCTTTGCAGGCAAAAGGCCTCCGGGCAGGGCCTGCAAGGGCGCGGATTGGCTGTTCTGTTACTACCCGGAAACCGAAGCCTGGGCGGAGCAGCTCAAACAGCTGATGGAGTGTGCGACAAGAGTGTGTTTATATACAGAAGTGTGGGGGCTGAGAAAGGGGGGGGGAGAGAGTGAGGCAGCAGTTGAGAGGAGGGCAGTCTGTGCTGGATCTTACGGTTTGCTCGGTGCAAGAAGGGAACAGAGGCTCCTGCAAGCAGAAAGACACAGCTGTTGCTTCTGAATTGTGTTAGTTTCAGGGAGAGGATCATCCCACAGAGACGGGGAGAGTTGGCAGGAAACGTACTGCTTTTATGTTTGTGTGTCAGTCACGGTGCCGCGGACTGATACGTCGGGTTGAAAGACTGTTAGGTCATAGTACAGTGATGGCGAATCTTTGGCACTCCAGATAGTTTGGACCACAACTCCCAGAATTCCAGACCTGTATTGCCAATGACAAAGGACTGGGGAGTTGTGGTCCAAAACATCTGGAGTGCCGAAGGTTCGCCACCACTGTCATGGCTGTACTCCTTAAAACGGGGACATTTTAATGTGAGCTTTCAACGGTCACGTCCCCTCCCTCAGATTAGAGTTAGACTGTATCCCAGTGATGGACAACCTTTTAGAGACCGAGTGCCTAAACTGCAATTCAAAACCCACTACAAAGTGCCCATACATCAATTTAACCTGATTACAGGTGGCTGTGAAGGAGCGATGTCGGGTGCCCACAGGAAGGGCTCCGAGGACTACCTTTGGCACCCGTGCCATAGGTTCGCCAACACTGCTCTATGCCATATTTATACATGGCCTTATCACCAGGTGCGGATCCAGATAATAGACGGAGTGGCGGAAGGGTGAAAAGGAGGCACTCTGCCTGATGGGAAGATGGTCCGAAAAAAGATCCGTGTGTCTGTGGAAAGAATGACCCATGAGTGAAAGGCCTTGGGAGGTTCTTCGCATACTTGAATGAGCCTTGGATAAAGGGACAGGATGATGCTTGCCAGCGCCAACTAGGGAATCCTCTCCTGCTTCCCTAGTTGTATGTTTTATGTTGTATATTGTCTCTCCTTACTGTAAGCCGCCTTGGGTCCTTTTCCAAGGAGGAAGGTGGGGCATAAATACTCAAAAATAAAAAATAAATAAATAAATAAATAAACACACAAACAAATAGCTTGGGTACAAAGAACCAAAAGCCAGGAAAGGGCCTGTATTGAAGCCTGTGATAGTTGAATGTAGATGAAGAGAAACTTGGATTTATATCTAATTGCTGCCATTGTCTCATGGGCAAGTTCTAGGCATGTCAGAGTGCTGTTTCGGCCTCAGTATTGCCTTCTATAAAATGGGAATAAGGGCGAATGTGGGTTTTCTTCCTGCCATTTATGAACAAACCTGTATTTTAGACTGGATTGCTTCTGCCCAGAAGACAGAGCAAGACTTAAAACTGATGCCGCCTTCCTCTGTGAAAGAGCGCCCCTTCTCTCTGTCTTGTCAGTCTCTCGAAAGGAAGATCATTTGCAGAGATCTGTCCAAGGGTACTTTTTCCTCCCCTTAATTTCATCAGAACATCTCCTGAATGCTTCGAGGTGCCCTGGAGTGTGGAACACCCGAAGGGGTGATGATGCCTTTTTAGTTATGACTCGAGAAACCTTAACAGCCTTCTGTGGCTGTACAGGTCCTAGCGCAAGAGTTCCACCACAAAATCCTGTGTAATGTAAGATATGGTTTTATAAGAGTGCCTTTAGGAGTCCAGGTGAGGTTCCCATAAAGTCTTTATTGCTGCTTTCCTTACAACCACATAAAATGCCTACATTCTGCAAGAGAGGGTTGCAGAAAGGGAGGGCTGCCAGGTTCAGCAGCATGAGAGTGTGTTTGTGTGGAAGCCTGGGTTTCATCTCTGTCACAGATTGTTTGATGGCCTTGGGAAAGTCACATGCCTTTTTCCCTGGCTGGTAAAATGGCAGTTCTGCAGTTTTCTAGTTACATAGCATTTTAGAGGGTAACAGTAATTATTGCCTTTTTGGCAGGTGTAATATACACCTTACAGTTTGATCCTGTGCATTTTTAAGCAGGGAAATGTGATTTAGGAACAGAGGTAACTACTTTAGACTTAGTGTGCGGGCTAGCAGTAATTTTCAGAGAAGAGCCTTTCCTAGCCTGTGTGTTTAAAAAAAAGCCAAGAAGCCCCAAAACAAAGTTTTTTGGCACTTTCAAAAATAAGAGATTTGTTTCACTGAGATTGTTTGTGAGTTTCAGGCCAGATATTCCGATCCTTACATGGAGACACCTGGGACCTCCTGCACAGAAATGTGTTTCTTTGCCTTCGGGGAAGGATAATTCTTAGGAAGTGTACATAAGATCGTAGCCTTGACTGTGTCAGATTTGACCGTGTTTCCTTTTATAGTCTGAGGCTGAATTCTTGCGGAGGAAGTAAACATCTGTCTGGGTTCCACTGCTTTAGACTGGAAGGGACAGCTTACATATTTGAATGGTGCCTCTGTTAAAAAAGGAAACATCTCTCCCACAGCACACAGGAATAGTAACAAAGAGATTTCAGCCATTTCTCCAGAAATTCTGGTCTCCTCTGTATAGGAAATATTTTGTTGGGACATTTCATCAAACGACCCTCACCCTTCTCCAGCCTGAAGTTGTACCTAATAATGTCCAGATATATGTTTACTACTTGGGCAGGAAGTGCTGTAGAGTACAGTATGATCTCTAATGCCTGTAGCATATCTCAGGTTGATTTCTTTTTGTATGCACAGTTGGCTTTCCTTGAAAGAATGCCAGACCTTCATTTAGATCAGGCATGTCCAAACTTTGGCCCTCCAGATGTTTTGGACCACAACTCCCACAGTCCTTTGCCACTGGAAATACAGGCTTGGAATTCTGGGAGTTGTGGTCCAAAACATCAGGAGGGCTGAAGTTTGGATGTGCCTGGTTTAGATCCTCTGAAGACATGGTGGGAGATGGTGACAGACCCTTGGTCCTGAGTTGCGAAGATCCTGAGTCCTCCCCAGTATTAATTGTTTGTCTTGATCCATTTTAATTCCTGAAATATTGAAAAAGAATTGGAGGTGGGGGGAAACTTTGAAATAGAACAATACGCACATTGAAATGAAATGCAAATATAAAGCTATGCAAAGCATTATACGGAAATGGTTCCAATATTGCTTAACGTTTTTATCATTTAATGGCCGCTTAAATGTTCAGATTATATGGGCTGGAACTACTGTACGTACAAAGAACTTGCAGTCTCCAAAGAACTTGGGTTCTCTTGCAGCCTGGGTGTGATTTGTAAACACTTCTCTGCTTTTGCAAAGTTGTAATTGGAGACTCTGAGCAGCGGTAAAGGTACTCTGAAGTATAGGGACCAATCAGGGATAACAGGATAGGGAACAATTTGCTAAAGCAGGAACAGTACTTACCGTTGTTCTAAAGTAGTCAGTTTCTCCAGCTGGAATACCAAGTTAGAAACCTGGTAGCATATGTGCGTCATGTATGTCTGTTTTCTCCTGATTTGTTTTATGCAGAACAAGTGTTGGTGTGAGGGGGAAGTTGTGGGTTGCGAGAAGGAGTCATCTGCATGAAACATCCTTTGAAGGTTTTGTCACAGTTGAGATATTTACAATTAATGTTCAAGTTTGGTGTGTGTTTTTTGTCTCTGTCTCCCCTCTGTGGTGTTAAATGCTCATCTTAACTCTCTCTCTCTGTGACTCATACTTGGCAATCCGGTCTTTTTCTTTTTCTATAAAAATAACTATTTTAATCTGGATGTACAGGAAAAAAATGAGAGAGTTCAGAGTGCTAGTTACAAATAACCACCATAGGTAAGGAAACTTGAATGTTCTGTTTTGAAACTGGTTCTTAAATGAATTGGAATTTGTAGAGCTAAATTTGCTGAGTTGTCAGCAAATAAAAAAGGGCTTATATATAATTCTTTCTTTCTTTCCATCTCTTCTTCTGTTCTCTCTTTCTTTTTTCTTTCCTTCCATCTCTTTCTTTCTTTCTTTCTTTCTTTCCTTCTTTCTTTTGTTTCACTTAAATCATTTCTCTACTTCTCTTGGCCCGACACAGCCAACTCACATATGGAGTGGCAAATCTTGATTGTATAATCTGAGCGACGAAGAACAGTCTGTTTACAACAATATTGTATGCCCTGAACGAGGGAGTGCTCTGATTAAAAATTCATATTTTTAATCTGGGATTAATGAGTTGCCTGAACATTCTGATTGATTGCCGATGCAATGACCGCTGTGCATGAATGATAGCTTTCTAAGATCTCACCTTGTTGCTTTCAGAAATAAACTTAACTAGGCTGTGCTGTGTTCCTTCCCTGTATGGAGGGTGGCTAGGCTTTGATTTTAAATTCACCATCTCATTGTTACTTTGTCAGTTTGATTGTCTATGCCATTGAAGCTTAGTCTTGTAACCCAGACTTGAAAGGGTGCTGCATCTACTTATAATATCATTAAAATGGTTATTTGAGACGTGAACACCCTAATATGAATTGGCTTAGAACAGCTTGTGATATAAGGGCCTCTGCAGCCTTTTCATTCCAGACTTCCATTCAAATAAGGGCCTGTTTGTGTGTAGGTTCAGCTTAATTAACCAGCAGAGTTGAAAGCCGGAACTGAGTTAGCCCAGTCAATGTATTAAATAGATTTCAAAGATCTAAAATCCATTTTTTTTTTTTTTACAAACGGCAGTTGGAATTGGCTGATTGGGCTTTGGTTAGGACAGCATTTTTGGAAATTTTGCGCACCTTTCAGTTGAGCCACAGTACGTGGATTTTATAAACCCAGCCTGCTCTGTGACATGAAGTGATGAATTTATCTTTGAATTAAGAAACAACAACAATGGTTGCCTGGGTATTTCTTCAGTGGACGGGTTGAAAGCAGGTAACATCATGCCCTATCTTCGCTTGTTTGTCTTCTTACGTGTTCAGAATTCATGCGGGGTGTGTGTTTGTGTGTGTGTGCGCGCGCACGTGCGTGCTAGCTGTGCTTAGCTTCTTAGAGAACCTTAGAGCACAACAGAGCAGTGTTTTTCAACCACTGTTCCGCGGCACACTAGTGTGCCACGAGATGTTGCCTGGTGTGCCATGGGAAAAATTGAAAAATTCTAAAGAAGTTCAACCCAGGGCCGGCGGGCGGCCCACAGCTGGGAGGCGCTATAAATTGCATCCAAGGGCCAGCTTGGCTCCTCCCCCCCGAGGCCCGCGGCGCTGGCGTCACTTCCTCCCCAGCCGGACCTGGCCCCGCTCATTCTCTTAGTGTTTGCCCTGTGCCTGCTGCCGCCGCCGGGACTCGCTCGCTTCCCTCCCTCCTTCCTTTTTTTACCCTGGACCACCACCACCCCTTTCCTGGGAGCTACCAATGGACTGAGCCGCCCGACAGCCCGCCCGCCAACACGAGCCGGCCCGGGAGCCCCAACCCAGAACAAACCACCAGGTGAGGGGAAGGGGAGGAGGGGCGCCCGGCTGCCCCACGAGCACCGCGGCAGGGCTGCGAGGAGGAGGGGATGGAGGAGGCCTCCGCCGGGCCTGGGCTGAAGAGGTGGGCGGGCGGTGGGGGCTACTGACACGGCTGGGCGGCCGGACGGACGGCCTTTAGGGTCCGGGAGGGGAAGAGCCATCTCTGAGGGGCCCCGCGATGGGTTCCTTGAAGTCTTGCCCCTTTCTTTCTGTCTTGGGTCGCCCTCTTCTCTCTCTCTGTCTTTTCTTTCTTTTTTCCCCACCTCTCTCTTTCCATTCGTACCCTTTCCCCTCTTCATAGAAACGTGCTCATTTCTAGCCTGCATATGTGTATGTCTAGCAGCCTGCCTACTATAATTAAAACTGTAAACCGCCCAGAGACTCCTTGAAGTGGTATGGGGCAGTATACAAGCAGAACATTTTCTGCCTTCTTTCCTTCCTGCCTTCCTTCATCCTCCTCCCCTCCTGTCGCTGGACTTGCTGAAGGCATCTGCCTTGGCCACAGTGTGGAGAGCAAGATGGGCTTTTGGGTCTTATTTGTGTTCCTGGAGAGTCAGTGCTCCTTCTCAGGTCTCCACTGGACACAGAAGTCCATGCAGGGCAAAATGTCTTTAAAAAAACAACACAGGTAAGTGGGAACTGGGTGCTAGAGAGCGGGCTGCCTCAATCTGTGGCCCCTCTGTCCTGCTTCTCCCTACACCAGCAATGGCGAACCTTTTAGAGACTGATATAGGCACAGAGTTAAATTTTTTAACATTTTCTAATGGTGGTGTGCCTCGTGATTTTTTTCATGAAACAAGTGTGCCTTTGCCCAAAAAAGGTTGAAAAACACTGCAACAGAGGGGTGTTCCCACCACAGCTGGTTCTTTGCTTATTTCCTTTCCTCTGCTACTTCTGCGCTGGTATAGGGGCTCAAGGCTGTCCTTGCATAGTTAAAAGCAAGTACAATTAAAAATACAGTAGGTTATAATGGGGAAAACAAGCACGCAATAGTACTTGAAAATGGCACTGAAGAGCAATTTTAAAGCATATTTGTTGTGAGTTTTTCGGGCTGTTTGGCCGTGCTCTGGAGGTTTTTCTTCCTGCCGTTTGGCCAGACTCGGTGGCTAGCATCTTCAGAGGGCAAGGACCCTCTGAAGATGCCAGCCAGAGAGTCTGGTGAAATGTCAGGAAGAAAAACTTCCAGAACAGGGTCAAACAGCCCAAAAAACTCACAACAGCTATCAGATCCCGGCCATGAAAGCCTTTGAGAATACAATTTTAAAGCACTTAGAAAAAATAGGAACTCGAACTAGAAAGAGAAAAGAAGCCCTGCACTCAATACATACAATTGTGAAAACCTTGCTTAGAAATGAATTTATTAATTTATTATTGCCTGCTGTCAAAATGCCATCAGGGAGAAGGCCAGCTCCCAAGAGCAAGCACTCCCTTGTGTCCCCCGTCCCCTCGAAATGTGGCTGTGGCAGGAAAAAGACCTCCCCCCCCCGAGATGTTAAAACTTCGGCTGGCTCATATACAGAACCCAAGGGAGCAAGAGAATCTCTGGCTTCTGAAATCCCTGTTCTCTGTGGATCTTGACACAGATGGGAAGGAACAACCTTCATGAAGATCATTTGAGTTCCCTGTTTTGATATCCACACCACCCAACCGCCCCTGTCCAATCTTGCACTCATATTGTTCCATTTATTATCTTGCGTTTCCTCTGGTGAGCCCAGGGTGGTATGCAGACCTTCTCTTTCTGCTACATCCTAGCAACAGCAGCTCTATGGACTTAGGCTGGATACTGGACCACTTCAGGACCATTGTTCCGTGTAATCTGTGCGTGCTCAGAGGTTCAGTGGTGCCGCTCAGCAGAAGCTGAAATCAGTGCCAGTTTACTTTCGGGTTTCAGCTAAACACTCCCCCCCCTTGCGTGTGCAGATGGACAAAGCTTGTGCGCAGAAGAAAAAAATTAGAGAGAACATTTCTCGGGACCCCAAAAGTGGTGTGCCTTTATTATCAGAAATAAGAACATAAGAGGAGCCATGCTGGATCAGGCCAAAGGCCCATCTAGTCCAGCTTCCTGTGTCTCACAGTGGCCCCACCAGATGCCTCTGGAGCTCATGAGACTAGATATCTGTCTCCTGATGCCACTCCCCTGCATCAGGCCCTTGAAGAACGCTGGTGTTAAGCCTGGAGATGACACATCTCCATCATGGTTTGTCACCTGGGATGGACTTTTCCTCCAGGTATCTGTCCAATCCCCTTTTGAAGGCATCCAGGCCAGATGCCATCACCACCTCCTGTGGCAGGGAGTTCCACAGACTTACAACGCGCTCTCCCAGCCCTCAATTTGAGTGGATGTCCCCTGGTTCTGGTATTTTGTGAGAGGGAGAAGAGTGTCCCTCTATCCACTTTACTCCTGCCCTGCATTATTTTGTACCTCAATCATATCCCCCCGTCAGGCGCCTTTTTTCCAGACTAAAGAGCCCCAAATGTTTTAGCCTTTCTTCATAAGGGAGGTCCCCTAATATGAGAGCGGTGCTCATTCTCTCATCAAATGCTGAACAGACACTTGAATTGTGGCAGAAAATGGAGGCCGTGTCTTTGATGTGGTCCTCTAATCAAGTGCAGTTTTTAATTTCTTAAAGGGAGCCTTGAAATTCCTTGAAATTGTTGCAGGCCTCTTCTGGAAGTACAGTAATGCCCCTGAAGCTTTTCTGGGGGAAATGCATTGTACCTGCCACTGCTGATCTCACCGGTGAGGTGCACAACTGCAACCAACCAGCCTTTGGGTGTGCTCTTGGCTCTTGCGCAGATCGGCCTGAAATGACCTGGCATCATTTGCAACTGGCAGTGGTTCCCTGAAAGGCATGTTGGTGCATGTGAGATGTTCCCCGAGGGCAGGTCTTGTTCACAGCCGTGTTCAAAAAATCAACCATAATCTCACATGGCAGTGAGGAGCAGAGGTTGGATTATGTGAATCAGCAAGAAGTTATGGTTGCAAGGGTGGAGGGTTGGTGCACAACACCCATGGTATTTTGATTAGAAGGGCACTGGAGCTTCCAGATAGTTGCACGGAGGCTCCATGGATGCTGGGTTAATGTGGGGGATAATGCAAGGGATTGCCTTGTTAGGGGAGAGGGATCCAGTATGAATTAGCAGAGACGTTTGGAGGCGAGTGTGAGAGCGGTGTTTGATGCAGGACAGAATTTCAGAGAACGCAAGTTGTATAGGTGGCTCTTGAAAGCTATGCAAATGGAATTAAACAGCTCCAAATGGTGTCACTTGTCACACTTTGCAGAGGGCCAGGTCTCTTGTGGGCACTGCTTTGCACTTTTTAGCATGAGTTCTGCTCTCAAGTTCCCATGAATTGTAAACACAGAGAGGTGGCACACCAACCCACTCAGCCTGAGCAATGGCCCATGTAGATGTAGTAGCAAGCGGGAGAGGCAACATCCTTGATAGGCCAATCACCAGTCAAAAGAAACACACAAAAGGCAAGCAGTGTAGCTGGGGGAACAGATGTGAAAAATTATTTATTTGTTTGATTCATAGCCCCCCCCTTTCTCCAGATAAGGGGACCCGAGGCTGCTCACAATTGAAAACATAATTAAGTTAAACATTCAAAAACAATTGAATACTGTTAAAATACTATACAGTTGAATAATTAAAAGGTGAACTTTTGAAATGATCTTCTTAAAAATGGCATTCAGGGATTCTCTCAAGCTTGCCTGAAAAGATGGGAATTCAGCTGAATTCTGTGTTGTGTCCAGCTGGTTGTTCCAGGAGCACCGGCAGGGATTTTAGATGCCCTTGTTACTCAAAAGGTTGCCACCTAGCACGTGCATTTATCTCAATATCTGTGTGGCAGCAGGTGAGTACGGGGAGGTAAGCAAAAAAATGAGCTCTAACCTGGGAAGATTTTTGAAAATCATGTAGGGTCAGTGTTCATCAGATGACCCATCCTATGGAAAAAATACAACTCTGTTTCCCTGCACTGTATTTCCCTAATCTGTGAGAAACCACTTCCTATAAACGTGGGAACTGATTACAAAACTTGCAGGCCTCTATCAGACACTAATATAGTTAGTTAACTCAAGAAAGGAAGAAACAGCAGACATGGGGGATGGGGAGCAGGTTGAAGAGGCAAGGAAGGAATGGCTGAACTCACTAAAAGGTTTTTTTTTTTTTTTTTTTTTTTTGAAAGGCCTATTCATGAACGCGAGGTTTTCAGTCTCCTTGCCCTGCTGCTATTACGGCAGCTTTTCCCATGGCTTTTCCCACAATGACGCTGGAGCGCTTCTTCTGCAGGAGTTATAGACTGCAGATGTCAAATCACTTGGCTGGCCCCAGACCTGATACTTGTTAGTAAATTAGGGACTCTGGGCAGTGGGTCACATAGTGCGTGACCTTTGGTCAGCAGGACGCTGGGACCCATAGAAGGTTTGGAGAGAGAGTTTCAACCCGCCTGGCTTTGGGTGCTCCAGTGAGACAGGTCTGTCTTTGCCAGACCTTCCGAGTGGAGCCATTGTTCTGCCCGCAGTAATTGGGGGCCTCAAGTTGATCATTAATCTCAAAGCCCCAGTGCCAGAAAAGTCTGACTTCCAAGGGCCCTATGCCCTTGGCTTCCATTAATCAGGATCGTGCCCACTGCATCTTAACGCGGTTCTTCCACATTTGGTCTGCAGAGGCAGAGAGCAAGGAACAATTGCATTATGCCTTTTAAAGGGCTGAGCCTGTTCCGAACTGTATACGTTTCCCTGCTATGCATGTTTCTGGCTTATCGTGCAAGATCAAAATGTGGCGGATTTTTGATGAGCCTGTTTTGGTTGCCACGCATATGTCAAGTCATTCAGGATAGCGTACTAAGTGTTTGGTTGACGTGCACAGTAGTCTCAAGAGCTGGAAGACTTTGGTGGTTCTTTTGTTTCAAATGAGGTTCAGGATGATGTGTTTCGTCTGGTTTATTGGGAATTCATTGAGATGAGTAGGTTACTCCCATAAAGAAATGGAGTATGTTATACTAGTTGAACAAGAAGACGTAGTAGTAATGGAAGCTGGTTAGCCAGGAAGGAGAGCAGTGACTGTCACCAGTAATCCTTTACTAGGTAAAGTGGTTAGGACTAGAGGTGGAGGTGTGAATTGAGAACTGAAGTGGACAGATGCCCACCTCTCAAATCCTTGTTGAGTTGAATAAGGAAGCTTTCTTCCAAATCTGAGAAGCATTTGTGGCATTTAGGACCCACCTCTCCTTTGAGACAAGCATCTCTGGTAGGGGCAGATGGGAGGATTTAGAATATATTGGATCATGACTGTCCGAACATATGGATGGATGGAATGTGTATTAGCTTCCACACAAACTGTCCTCAAGAATTCTCACCTGTGCTTCCTGTGGCTCTTTAGTAAAAGATCCTTTAGTCTTGTGTGTTTTATAGCGAAGGAAGAATGCACAGATTTTGGGGACACCTTGGCAGTCCTGGATCTTGTAGTTGGGTTTCTCGCTGGAAAATTCACTTCAAAATCCTTGCCCTTCATTTGAATGCTTGGATTTAGTAGTGAGATGGGTTTTAAATTGGATTTTTAAATTAGCATATCAGGTTGCGTTAGCATTTGAGAAGGTGAATGACAGAAATTATTGGGAGGGGAAGGTGGATGTTGCAAGAAAGATTTCCTTCCCCATCACTAGAGGTCTTGAGCAGTGCTTCCTGGGAACTATTTTCTTTGATTTGGAAAATATTGAGTATATAGATCTGTGGCGGAATTTCCACATTGTTCAGGAATGTGAAATTGTTCTGTACTGAAAATCCATGCAGACTCTTGAAGCAAAAGCCAAGATCTCAGTTTGTCAGACTAAGATTAAGAACAGAGGCTGGTAAACTGTAAGTCCCATAGACTCTCACCATTGGCTCTGCAGGCTTGCAGTGTTGGAAGTTGTAGTAGGCCAAAAATACCTGGTGGTTCCCTCCAGTCCCTGGATGCGCTTACAGCAGGAGGTCCCGGTGAATTCAGGTGCTTGCGGATGTGCACAGGTTTTTGCTTTTCTGATAGTGACCAAAGTGTTTAGATTGGATTCCTTTAAAAAGTGCTCCTGAATTAAGTCAAGGTGACAATTGGAGTGAAAGCTGGTCCTTTTGACAAGAAAGTTTGGGGGAAAATATTATAAATGAATAAATAATAACATTAAGGATTTGTGGAGCTGAGCCAGTGTCACTTAAGAACATCAGAACAGCCTTGCTGGAACTGGCCACAGCCCATCGAGTCCAGCATTCTGTCTCACAGCGGATCACCCTTTGCTTCAGGGTATTCCCCAGCAGATGTCTTCACCTGCTTATGATTCCCCACAAATGGCATTGAGAGAGATCCTGCCTATCTCTCCAACACGGAGGTTGTCCTTAGGCATCCATCATGATAGCCATGGATGTCCTTTTTCTCCATGGACTTGTCCAATCCTTTCTTAAAGCTGTCCAGGCTGACACCTGTCCCCACTTCTTCGGGCAGGGAGTTCCAAAGACCAGTGATCCTCTGGGTGAAAAAGTATTTTCTCTTATTTGTTTGAGATCTAGCACCCAATAGTTTTGCAGAGTGCCCCCCTAGTTCTAGTGTTGTGCGATAGGGAAAACAGTTTTTCCTTATCTACTTTGTCCACACTGTGTATGATTTTATAAACTTCAATCAGGTCACCTCTAAGGCGCTGTCAATCAAGAGTGAAGAGGCCCAGCCGTTGCAGCCTCAGATGGTCAGGAAGGTGTTCCAGTCCCCGAATCATTCTAGTTGCCCTCCTCTGCCCTTTTCCCATTTCCATCATATCCTTCTGGAGGTAGGGTGACCAGAACCGCCAGGTGGGGCCTCACCATAGATTTATAGAGAGGCAAAATGACACTCGCTGACTTATTTTCTCTACCCTTCCTAATGATCCCTAGCATTGAGTTCGCTTTTTTCACTGCTGCAGTACACTAGGTTGACCCCTTCATTGAGCTGTCCACCAGGACACTAAGGTCCCTTTCCTGGTTTGTTGCAGTGAGTTAAATGCTGGGCTGTTTCCAGTACAGATACTATCTCAGAAGTCCCTGGCCCTTGTCTGCAGATCAAACAGGACTATTAACAATGATCTCCAACTTAGCATTTGTTGAACGGTCTTTCTGTACAAAGAGGAAACTACAGGTTTCCCGGTTTACGGGCTGCATTGCTCATGGTAGCCCCAAAGAAGGCTGCCTGTTCCAGTTTCATAAATCAGGTGTGCAATGGCCAAGTCAGTACTTAAAAACCAGGCTAAATCTTACTCCTTAAGGTAAAAGAGCCACCATGTTCATTGGTTCCCAGCCTGGGGGGTTCCCTGATGTTTTTGGACTAGAACTGGCCAGCATAGCTTGTGGTAAGAGCTTCAGAAAGCTTTGGTCCAAGAGCATCTTCAACATTGGGGAACACTTAATAGTTTAGCTTTAGTAGCAGCAGGATGGGTTCTTAATGGGGGGGGGGAATTCCCCCTGAGTCTTGCTCTCTCCCAATTTGTTCTGCTCATCTAACAGTTAGTGCTTCAAAAAAAAAAAGGGAGGTTGTGGTTATGGCCAGCTTGACTATTATCAATGTACCAGCCACCTTGAAAGCTTCAAGCCTGGGTCCATATTGGCTGGAACTATTTATTTATTTATTTATTTATTTATTTATTTATTTATTTATTTATTTATTTATTTATTTATTTATTGTATTTATAGACCGCCCATCTTCCAGATGGAACTCTGGGCGGTTTACAATTAGAATAAAACAACAGTATAAAACAGCAAAAGAGAACAAGAAAAAATAACTAGTAAAATAGGAGGAGGGAACCTCCACAAGAGGCGAGGCGGGCGGCAAGGAGGAGAAGGGGAAAAATTAAGTAAAAAAAAAATTAAAAAAATTTAAGTAATGAGGTCGCCAAATGCCTCTTTAAAAAGGAAGGTTTTCAGAGCCTTTTTAAAGGCGGGCAGGGACTGTGCAAGGCGCAACTTACTAGGGAGATGGTTCCACAAAGTGGGGCCCACCACAGAGAAGGCGCGGTTGCGCGTGAAGCGATTCCCGCGCCTCCCTGGGTGTGGCCACCCTAAGTGAGCGCGCCTGCGCCATCCTCATGGGCCTGGTCCCGGTGGATCTCTGAGAGATACGCTCCGACAGGTACTCTGGTCCCAAGCCGTGGAGGGTTTTGAAAATCAAAACCAGGCTAGAAAATCAAAACTAGACAGGCTGAAGCCCTTGAGCCAGTTTCCTTTTCCTGATCTGTCTTGATTTTATGCACGTGTGCAAGCAGTGGGTATCGGCCTCAGTGGGTGGGGGGAGCCTCCCAGTATTTAAACGGGACTCTTCAGAGTTGGCTGTGGGGCAAGATCTGCCTGTTGCTAAGTAACAGCATTCTTTGCACCTGTTAATCCCTGTGCTTTTGTGAAACTCCGCTCTTGGACGGGATTTACAATTAAGGTGACCGAAGATGCTCCCATATACAACTTGGATGCAAAGTCAAGTACAGGCTTTGTCAAAGGGAGTGGTCCCCCCCCCCCCGGGATCCAAAGGTTTATTTAGAAATAAGTAAAGCTGGAAAGAGGTAGTGTGTTATTAAGGTGTCACCCCCCCTTTTTTTTTTTCTTTCTTTCCTGGACTTCTGCCTCTTGTATTGGCAAGACAGTTGGAAGGCCCATTTTATTGACTGGCAACAGACAATTGAATGTGGTTGTACAGCTGGGTGTGTATGTGCAGGTATTTATTTTGATGGGACACTGTGTATACCCTTTATTGTGTGTGTTCAACCCCCTGCGTCCATTGCTTCCTCTTTTCGGCATACCTGGAGGTTTGGTGTACATGAAAGGCGCAGGGCGCTGACTAGGTCCCTCTTGCGATTGTGATATTAAATGTTTTGCCCTTTCCTGCCTTTCTTGCTGGCCTCACCCAAATGTTGGAATGATGCAGATGATGTGGTCGTCCGGCACCATTCTTCAAAGAACTGTACCTATTGCTTATGAGCCTTATCTAAAAAAATATAAAATGACCCAGGTGGTTAAAATGAAGAAATGTGTGTTTTTTATGGTAGCTCTGGAAGTCTTGCTTTTGATTCTGTCCTTGGGCATGGTTTGAGAGGGGGATTTCTTAAAATGATCCTCCACCAGGTAGGTCAGCAACCTGTGTGGCCTGCATCCCCACCACTGCCACCTCCTTATGGCCACTCCGTAGAGCCCCCCCCCCAAAGCAGCTGAGGTGCCTCATCAGGGCAAGCCTACCACCGGCTGGGTGCAAGTGGGCTTTGTGCAGAACTTTATTACTACTTCTAAACAAAGCAAAGCATGGTATTTATCTGCCATCCCATAGTGCTTAAAACACTCTCTAGGCCAGTGGTGGTGAACCTTCAGCACTCCAGATGTTTTGGACCACAGCTCCCACAGTTCTTTGTCACTGAAAATGTAGGCTTGGAATTCTGGGAGCTGTGGTCCAAAACATCAGGAGGGCCAAAGTTTGGACATGCCTGCTCTAGGCCAAATCTGTCCAATCTTTGGCCCTCCTGATGTTTTGGACCACAACTCCCAGAATTCCAAGCCATCCAAGTTTAGATGGCCAGTAGCAAAGGACTGTGGGACTTGTGGTCCAAAACATCTGGAGGGCCGGCGAGAGTCTCTGGAACTGCCGGCCTTGCCGCCAGGAGTCCATGGAGGAAAGCTGTAGGTCCTGCAAATGGTTTATGGAGGACCCCTCCGCCCCCAAATTATGAGGCAGTGATGGGCTCTCCTGCCAGATGGTTCTGTGGCTACAGAAGAGAGGAGGAAAACCCAGTTCACCATAAGAACATAAAAAGAGCCATGCTGGATCAGGCCAAAGGCCCATCGAATCCAACTTCCTGTATCTCACAGTGGCCCCACCAGATGCCTCTGGGAGTATCTCACACTGGCCCCACCAAATGCCTCTGGGAACGCACGAGACTAGATTTCTGTCTCCTGATACCACTCCCCTGCATCTGGCCCTTGAAGTACCCCGGTTTTAAGCCTGGAGATTACACATCTCCATCATGGTTTGTCACCTGGGATGGACTTTTCCTCCAGGAATCTGTCCAATTCCCCTTTTGAAGGCATCCAGGCCAGATGCCATCACCACATCCTGGGGCAGGGAGTTCCACAGACTAAGAATGCGCTGGGTGAAAAAATATTTTATTTTGTCTCTTCTCACTCTCCCAGCCCTCAATTTGAGTGGATGTCCCCTAGTTCTGGTCTTTTGTGAGAGGAAGAAGAGCATCCCACCATTGTCTCCAAAACCACCCTAGCTACAAAACCTGGGTTTGAGGCATTTTGCCCGATCATGGAGATAGAGGAGGAGGAGGAGGAGTGTGTGTGTGGGGGGGAGACCAGCAGAGCATAAAAGTGCTCAAGAAGGGGAAACACCTCACCCATCTTCCTCTTGTATTATGTGACACCTGGCCTCCCCTGGGAAGTGCTGCTCCTCTGCCCCATCCATTCCATTTTGGACATCAGCAAATAAATATCCTATCTCTTCACTTAGATTCTTGAGATGTAACCTGGTTCTCACAGTTTTAAGACTGTGTGTGCTGCTAGTTTGTTTCCAGGGTAGATGCCTTTAATTACACATCAATGTTTCATATTGTCCTGGCCTCGCTTGGAATGAAGGGCATAATTAATATAAGTAATTCAGCAGGCTCTCTGTGCCTTCATGGTCCTAGATGAGGGCTTGGAAACTGTCAAATGCCCAGACTCGGGGGCCCTTCTCTCTCTTAAGAAACTGCTTCCACTGCCAACATAGATTTTGCTGTCAGACAGTTTTGCATGGCATGTGCCCAAAAACCTCAAATTTGGCTGCGTCTTCCTCACCCCTGGCACAGATGATTCTATTATTTGCCCTTGACTTTGGGAAATACAATATTTTTCTGTGTATAAGACTATATTTTTGTCTAAAATTGTTAGACTGAAAATTGGGGGTCGCCTTATACATGAACGTAAGCCAAGGAGAGAACCGTGTGGTTGCGAAGTTAATTTTAGGTTGGAAAAGTGGAGGGTGTCTTATACATGGGACTGTCTTATAGACTGGAAAATGCAGTATATTTGCTGGAGTTCTGCTTTTATTTATTCCAGTCTCTTGGAGAACCACCTTGGGTCCTTTTGGGGGGGGGGGAGGCAGGATAGCAATATTTTGAATGAATGAATGAATGAACAGAGAAGCAGACAGACAGACAGATAGGAGAAGAGTAGGTTGATTAATTAATCTGACCGTACTACTAGCTTGTTTTCAGACTTTGGGATTTGGGCTTCATAAACCAAGTTATGTCCAAGAAATAAGCCCTTAAACTGGGCATTCCCTGAACTTGCTTTCAAACAAGGCAGGACAATCCATTATTCAATGTTAGCTGCAGTCTCTTGACTTTCTTGGAAGGTATTGACCATCTTTGAAGACCTGGACATACAAGGCGGTGTTTTAACTGCACCTTCTTTTTTTCTTGCTTATGTGAGGGGTAGAGTGAAGATGTTACCTTCAGCAATGTGATACTTACATCTCTCTCTCTCTCTCTCTCTCTCTCTCTTTCTCTCAAGAGTACAGCTACAAGAGCGACAGGGACTGATCTAGTCAGGGTTGCTTTGGAACAATGGGGCTCAATTGATCGCTCTTTCCATTCACATGAGAATTGCTGATGCTGCCCCCTTAGCTGCGATCTAGTCAACTACATGTTGATGTTAGTTTGCTGTGTTTTGGGCCATTTGGCTGCAATGTGTCCCTCCAGTTCTCGCTCCCTGCCTCTTCCTTCCCTTTTGTAATTGCTGTCAGGTCGTTGGGGGGACATTCTTTTTCTACTTGCTTGCAGGAAGGCATTAATGCTGGGGTTTTTATGTGCACACAAAGGATACGGGATGCTATTTTTTCAGCCCCCTGGTTTCTCCTTTTCTTTTTTAGCATTTTTGGTAAGTGGCATAGCGCTGCATTGTTTCATTGCTGAAGGACTCTAGGTGACCCTCTGGCACTCTTCATTTCTGAAATACATTTCCATCTTAAGAAAATAAGAAGCACCGCTGCCTAGTGTACTCTTGTGCCATGTAGTCTTCACTGACAGGTGTTGAGGAGTGTCAGCTTTTGCCAACAAAAGTGAGTCAAGGCAAAGTTACACAACCAGGACATAAGCTGCAGCCCTGTGATTTGTAGCACTGAAATGCTGCAGCACAATAGTGGGGAAGTGTTTATTTTTAAATTTAAATTAAGCTTAAACATTTATTTATTTATTTATTTATTAAATTGTTATACTGCCCATCTGGCAGCGAGTTCAAAGTAGGATGGAAGGTGCCTTCTGCTCTCATGGCCAGACCATACTTGCCACTACACATCACCACTGATGTGTAGGGAGAGCACACACATCTATTCCACGCTGATCTCAGCAATTGCACAAGCTCTGTTTACTTGGGCTGACCCTAATTGTTCTGAATGAACAGTAGTCTCTTGATGACTTGGAACTCTCTAAAGCAGAAGCAAGGCATGCTGCTTATCTACTCCCACCCACCTAGCGCTTAAAGTACCCTCTGGGCGGTTCACAAGTTAATTATGCAGGCTAAGGTGCGAACCCCTGAAGCTGAGTTCTCAATTTACCAATCTTGGGGAAATGGAAGGCCGAGCAAACCTCAAGCTGGCTACCTGGGATTGAAGCTGGGTTGTGAGCAGAGTTTTGACCGCAATACTGCAATTTAACCACTGCGCCGCAAGGCTCCTACATATGAACTCTTAATACAAACATGATGTAGTTCAGTTTTTTTTTAGAAAGATCTCAATTATTCCAGCAGAGAGCTGGACTAGTGCACTAAAGTTCCATGGAGCAAGGCTGCTCAGGGGTCTCAAGGCCAAGGTGTTCGTCCTGCCCGCTGCTATGGAGTAAGGAACAAGGTGAATTATGCCCACTGTTGTGGGATTGCAGGTCAGAGTCCGATGACCCTGTGACCGCCCATGGAGGCTGGCTGCCTGGCTTAACTTGAAAAGGCTGCTTGCTAGACATCCCAAAGGGTCACTGTTTGTTCTTAGCAGTTCTCTTTAATTGCTCTGTTACAATCATGGGTTGCAGTTTGTTATGTACTGCATATTGCTTAGTCCCGCATTCTGCATTTAGACACCAGGGCCAGAGTTTCTGAGTGGACCTAGAAGGGTCATCTGATCTGTTCCCATCATAGAACACACCTAAAATTAAAGTTTTCCATGCAGCTGCCTATCACATTCCATTTTCCTGAAAAAGAAAAATCCAGACAAGTAGTTGAGCAACCTCTCTGGATGATATTGAACGGTCTGCCATTTCTGGCTTCAGGTGATGTTTGAATATTCTCCAAAAGGATGGTGTGGGGTGCCAATTCTCCATGCAGAAAACCCTCCTTTCACCTCCTGAGTCTTAATTCTTTATACATAGAGATGCTTGCTCGAGATAAAGCACTCAAACATACCAAATGAAATGGTACCAGGTAGGAAAAGCTTTCAAGTTTAATTCCAGTTAGAGAGAGTTCTTCCTAATAGCAGTGAATGCTTTGTTTTTGTTTTTGTTTAAAAACCCATTTCTGCTTGTACATGGTCAATACTTTATGCTCGTATCACTGCAGGATAGTCTTGCTGAAACTTTTAAAGCACCCTTTTTATTGAACAGGACGCCTGGTCTGGTTTCTCATAGGTATTTATTCATTCATGATTTCATTCATTTAATTTATATACCGCTCCATCTAGCTACAAGGCTACTCTGGGCGGTTTACATACTGAACAGAAATCAAAACCATAAACAGTAAAATACAATATAAGAGATAAGCACAAATAAATAAATAAAGACACAATAACTGGCAAACAATATATAACAATAACATAGAACAAGTATTGCCTTCAACCCTTTTCAAGGGGGTAGCTGCTAGCCAGATTAAAAAAACAACAACAACATAACGGAAACTCTTGTGGCATTCAGAAAGTCAGGTGGTACTTGTCATAAATTTTCCCTTCATTAAAAAGCAACAGTGCGGTGAAACATTGTTAAGTTGCATCTGAAAAAGGAGGCTCTTGTCCATACAAACCAAAATTGTTCATTTTTATGTGTTTATTTTAAGGTGCCATAAGATATGTTGCCCCGTCTCTAGCCATGGAATCCCATTTGCTCATCTTCATTCTGTCTTCATGGCTGCATGGTCCTCAGACAGCTTTGGGATCTTTCTGTGCTTTCTCCTCACAGCCGGCCTCCGGTGGAAGGTCTCCTTGGAGGTTTCCTCTTGTGGCTATCTGATGTCGGAGCTGTCACAGCTCAGCTGACTCGTGCTGTGCAAGGGAGCTGAGAACTAGAAAACATGCACTCCACACCACCCTGGTCTTTGTGTACTGTGGCGGAGAAAGTGGGATAGGATTTCTATGAAGTTGGCAGTGTGATGGTATAACGTGCAATCTGAATTATAAGTAGGTGCTTCTTCTTTTCTTGGTGCACGCTTGGTGAAGTAATGCATTCAGTTAGGGAACTCCGAGGGTGTTAGGTTGCTAACCTGCGGACCCTTTCTGTGCAGCTTATTTATTGATTTAAACTTAAGATTGCACCAGGAATCCATTTGATATGATTTAGTTTTCATATTAAATGGAAGCAAAGGAGAGTCTTTTAGAAAATGAAATATGTGTCTGTATCTGTTTTGTGACCATGTCCTTCACTGAATCTTAAAGAGTAGCTTTTATGGAGCTTTTAGCAGTCCATTTGACAGGAGAAGAAGGATGTTTTTATATTTGCTGTGCTTTGTAACATTTGCATCTAGCAGAGCATTTAAGCGGCAGAACAGTGTGTGTGATGAGTTAGAAGAAGCAACAGAAAACTTCCTGCATGTGGTTTGCTTGACGGGAACATCTGGAAACTCGATGCTGCTGTAATAAAGCAGTTGCCTTGTTTGAGAGTCATACAAGGTTCAGGCAAAAAAACTCCAGCAAATCTAAGATGCAGCAGACAGAAGAGAAATAGAAAACAAATTAATTGAGGTTGCACAGCTACTTGGCTCTCTTCGTTAGAGATTGTGTTTTGATTTGTTTTTATATCTTTAAAAGGTATTTTTTACAATTAGGTAAAGGCGCATGGCCCCACATTGTAAGGGATAATTAAGAGTAGGTGGAGTTTAATGTAGTAAAGACATTTTACTAGCTGCTGCCTCTGTGTATTTTATATGACACATGTCCAGCAGTCTATGGCCTCAGACTGGATTGGTCAGCACTAGGGTGTCGACAGCCCTAGGGTATCATTTGAGCTCAGGATGGTACCTCCATCCAACTTCCCAACAAGGGAAATGTAAAATTAAAAGGCTCAAAAGGTGAGGTGGACATGGGGGTTTGCTGCTAATCATACTTCGTTATAGTACAGTACTTGTAGTGTATTATAGAATTGCTTGCCGTTACTCTGTTTACTCTTGCAGTGACAGTGCAGCAGGTCAATCTTTCTTCAGAATGCAGCATGAGCAGAAGTGGCCATGTGTTCAATCTAGGGCTGCCCACATATTCTTAGTGTCCAGATACAAATCCCCAGTATTTGGGATTGTAGAAGTGAGTGTGCTCTCTAGTCACCTGAAGGTGTGATGTTTACTTTTCCTGAGCTGTGAGGGCAGATTTTCTGATTATGGACTCAAGCTGGACGCTTGTCATGTAAAATGCTGTTGTTCAGTCATTAAGTTGTGTCTGACTCTTTATGACCCCATGGACCAGAGCACACCAGGCCCTCCTGTCTTCCACTGCCTCCCCGAGTTTGGTCAAATCCATGTTCGTTGCATCGATGACACCGTCCAACCATCTCATTCTCTGCCGTCCTCTTTTCCTTTTGCCTTCAATCTTTCCCAACATCAGGGACTTTTCCAAGGAGTCCTCTCTTCTCATGAGGTGGCCAAAGTAGTGGAGCCTCAGCTTCAAAATATGTCCTTCCGGTGAACATTCAGGGTGGATAGGTTTGATCTCCTTGCAGTCCAGGGGACTCTCAAGACTCTCCTCCAGCACCACAGCTCAAAAGCATCAATCCTGTAGCAATCAGCCTTCTTTATGGTCCAGCTCTCACTTCCATACATCACTACCGGAAAAACCATAGCTTTGATTTAATCCGGACCTTTGTCGGCAAAGTGATGTCTCTGCTTTTTAATGGAGGCGGATTAGAAGATTTTGTCCTGATCCTTTCCAGAATGGTTGCCTGCATTTGGTCTATAAACAAAGCGAGGCACTTCAGAGGTTGTTGGGACTATGCTACCCAGCATGCTTCACTATTGGCCAGGGTTGCTGGGAGTTTTAGTCCAGCTTCTGGAGGGACTCCCTTGGCCGTGAGCTGCTGATCTCAGTAATTAATCTTTGCAGCAATCTTGTCGGCTGGCATTTCTGAGGAAGGTGGCTTGCATCCAGCCTTTCAGTGTGTTCCAGGGCTGAGTTGAAACCTGAACTTTGGGCACCAGCTCAGTGCCTTCAGCTGCTCTGCTCTCCTGAACCTCATGGGGGAGAGGGGCTGGGCAGTTTTTGACCCACATTTTCTCTAGTGAGCAGCATATTTGATTCTCTTCGTCCTCCCTACTTCAACTTACCAAAAACCCTGTGAGGGCAGGGCAGGCTAAAAAGGAGTGACTGACCTAAGGGATGTCAGGAGCCAGTGGGGCTTTTCTGTGGCCTCTTTCCCAGTTCTTTCCCATAGTAGGGATAAAATTCCAGTCTCGCAGTTGACCTCTATCCCGTTAGGTGCATGTGAAGCCTCCGAGTTTCCGGTCCAGCTCTCATGTTCCACCTGCAGCTGTCCCTACTTGACCCGTCCCACTTTTTAAACTGTTGTTTTGGGTGATCCTGAGCCGGTATGAGAAATGCAGCACTTCTTGATCTCTCTGAACAACTTTAAGCCTGGCTGTGCCAAATCTCATGCCTGCCAAGTATTGATTACATGAGATGGCAAGGAGCAGAGGATTAAGCTGTACAAGGTCTCGGTGTCCTCTTTGCTTAGCTAATAATCTTTCCAGATCCGTAGCTCTAGGAATAGGTGTCTCTGAGTTTGCTTCTATATTTGCGTGAAAAATTATTGGGGGAGGGGAGCGGAGGGGGAGAAGTGTCTTGCAGCATAGATAAAGTTGTGTGGGATGGCTTGTATAATTAGCGGGCGTTTGTAGGAACTCTGAGACACAGAATTAACAGAGCAGAGGTGGCATGAACAAGCTACTGCATTGTCATTTTCAGACTCCCCCTAAATGTGCCATATATGAACTGTTTTGACCTACTTTACATGTGACTGTTGAAGGGATCCCTTCAGTGGGTTTGAACTGTGGCTTATTTTTAAGATGTGCTCTATAAATGCTAAGATTTTGTTGTTTATTTTATTTATTATAGGGTATTTTTACCCCACCTTTCTCATGGAAAAGGACCCAAGGTGGCTTAACAGTAATGAGGCATTGTCCAGCTGTCCTTTGGTCCCATTAGGACCCATAAAACCCTTGTCTTGACAATTTTCCAGGTTTTATATGGGTTTCAAAGATGGGACAAATTACTTTCTTGAAGCATAGCACAAATCACTGGCAGCCTACAACCACCAACTCCCATGTTCTAAAAGGCTGAAATGTCTTTCATAGGGTTCATCTACAGTGGTACCTTGTATAAAGGAATTCATTCATTCCAAATGAAATTCTGTTAAGCAAATTTTCCTTTATACAAATTTCCCATAGGAATGCATTGAAAACGGAGTAATCCCTAATCACAACCATTTTTATGTTGTACGAATTCGCCCCATAGGCGATTCTGTTAAGCAAATTTCCCCTGTCGCCAGAATTTTTTTATGTTGTACAGTTTTTATGTTATAGAAACTGATAGTTATACGAGGGTCCATTGTATATTTTGAGGGAGGAAACAAGAAACGGCTGATTAAAACGGGGGCAAACTTGTCTGTGAGCCGAGCTAAAATTTAAAGAGTTTCTGGCTTGGATTGTATTAAGCTCAATATTTCTCTCTGTTGGCCCAGGCAGGTTATATTTCTCAACCTCTCCCATTTTATTCTCCATCTCGAAAAGCTGGCAGACGGCTGGCATCATGTATTTATTTATACAATGTATGGTTAGAGGTGACTCACCACGCTGGAGTCAATCTCGTAGCCAGGAAGGAGGCTGTAGGGAGGGCAGAGTGGAAAGACAAAACTTTCTAGCAGCAGGACCTAAAGTCCCCTTGGGGAAAAGCCTTTGCAGATGCCTCTTCCCCCCCCCCACACACACATGCACCCCATACACCAGGGGTGCCCAAACGTTTTGTAAGGAGGGCCAGATTTGGTGGCTGAGAATGTGTCAGGGGCCGGTTGCTCCCCGACCCTGCCACCCCACTGCAAGCCCCACCCACTGACCCATAAGCCCCACCCACTGACCCCTTGCAACCCCATTTGCAGGAAGGAAGGTGGGGACCAAGGGAGGGAGGGGGAGGGAGGGAGGGAGGAAGGAAGGAAGGAAGGAAGGGGGGACCAAGGGAGGGAGGGAGGGAGGTGGAAACCAAGAGAGGAAGGAAGGAAGGTGGGGGACAAGGAAGGGAGGGAGGTGGGGAACAAGGGAGGGAGGAAAGAAGGAAGGTGGGGACCAAAGGAAGCAGAGGGAGCCGTGGCCACCGCAGGGGGATGTGTGGGTGAAGGAGGGGAAGGGAGGGGCGGGCCAGCCAGCCGCGGGTCACTCAGAATGGCCTGACGGGCCAGATTTGGCCCCCGGGCCGGACTTTGAGCAGGCCTGCCATACACCAAAACACACTCTGTGGCACATGGCACTGAATTGGCTGGGATGGCAGGTGCTTGGCTTTTATTTTCTAAAAATAGCCTTTTCCTAGAGACCATGTTTGGGGGGACCTGTTGCAGGTGCAGTGCTTCCTGGTGGCTGGAAGATCTTATTCAGTCATATGTTTTTTCCAGCAGTCTTGCATAGCCGCCTGGGATTGGAGAGTAGAACACACAACTTTCCTAGAGTAGCACTAAGCAAGAAGGGTGGGGTGAGGGTAATGCTAGTTCAAAATAACTTTTATTCGTTCATTTTGGGCCTTCTGTGTTCCGTCCTGTATCCTGAGTCTCAAAGCTGAGCTAGTGTTAAAAACAGTATGAAGTCATTCAATACTTTAAAACTGTTCAAAACCTTAAAAAGTGCATACTTTAGAACAGCAGTAGAAGAACTCTGGGCCTGTATTTATTTATTTATTTAGACTACTTTTACTCCGCCATTCTCCTTGGAAAAGGACCCAAGGTGGCTTACAGTAATGTCGGACAAGATACACTCCAGTATAACGAAGACATATTTGGGTTTGAGGGATATCTTACAACATTAAGAGACTGCATTAAAGCTACGAGACAACACAAACAGTTAAAATGAGAGTGAAAAATCCATGTAATCATGCACGGTAGACCATCCAAAAAGGAGATATAAACACAAATTTATAAATGGTTATAAACACAAAATCTATGTAATCATGTATGGTAGAGTCATATGAAAGACACATAATAGGTAGTCCGTCATTCAGGGAAAGTTTGCCTGAAGAGGAAGGTCTTTGCCTGCTTCCGGAAAGACAACAGGGAGGGAGCAGTCCTGGCCTCTAGTGGGAGGGAGTTCCAGAGTCTGGGTGCAGCTGCCAAGAAGGCCCTTTCATGTGTTTCCATGTGACTTACCTGTGAGGGTGGCGGGATGGAGAGAAAGGCCTCTCCTGAGGACCTTAAACACCTGAACCCCAAAGCCCCCAAAATCTTTTGTATATAACCATGGTTTAACTTGGTGCTGAGATAAGACGATTGTTAGCGCCCGTCAAGCCTCTAAGGGAGTGCATTCCATAATGGAGGCGGTCGTTTTCTGGTGAGATCAATGACCAGCAGAAACCCCTGGAGACACTCTGGAAGTGTCTGAGCAGTGGAGGTGTCAAGAGTTTTAAAAGTTTTGTCGCCCGCCTGTGGTGCTTTGTTGCGCAGCTCTTCCACAGAGGTGTGCAATTTTCAGAGGCATGTGAGCCGTGTTCATTCTTGTCAGGACGCCAGTGAGCCACGCAGGCCTAGCAGTGTTTCTAGGCAGGCCTCACAGCAACCTAGAATTTGTTTTTAAAAATTGTTTTTAAAATGGGCCCCTCCCATACTTGAGGAAGTACTGTTGGTCGTTTCGAACTCTGGTTTAGAATCCTGTTTTCAGAGCAGGAAGTGATCTAGAATAGGCTCACTGTTGCGACAAGCTCTTCTCCGGTGAGTGCCCCCTCTCACAACAACAGACCTTGGGGGCTAGTAGAAGTGTGTGTTTTTGTGTTTTCACCCCTCGAAGGTAGCTGGGAGCGGAAGAAGGGGAGGAAAAGTTTGTGTGTCTCTCCCCCCCCCTCGGTGGTCCCAGAGACATGGTTATTGACCAGCCTGTGTTGGAATCATAGAAAGCAAAGCAAAGTGTTCTGCTTATATACCGCCCCCATACCACTTCAAGTAGTCTCTGGGTGGTTTACAGTTTTTTAATTACAGTAATGCAGGCTACACATTCCTCCCCCCCCCAGCAAGCTGGGTACTTATTTTACCGACCTGGGAAGGATGGAAGGCTGAGTGTACCTTGAGCCTGCTACCTGGGATTGAGCTCCAGGTCATGAGCGCAGTTTTACCTGCAGGACAGGCCTTTAACCACTGTGCCATGAGGCTCCTTAAGAGTTGGAAGGGGCCTATAAAGCCATCACGTCCTACCCCAAGGCTGCCCTCCAGTGGTCAGGGAAAAAGTGGCTTAGGTGGGCCTAGATCCAGGTAGCGGTTGTTGTGTAAGTGCCTGTACATTCCTTCTGCTTGGGTGTAGCCTCACTTCTGAGCTTGTTTACAGTCTGGTGTCCTGAGATAATACAACCTTAATTCGCTCCAGTCCTTGCAAATTTACAGCACCAAGGGGTTATTCAGGGTCACTTCAGGCATTTGTGTGTTTATCAAAGCTGTTCAAGTTTCCCATGCTTGCCTGTTTCTAAAATTAATGGCAATAGGTCGACTGTGCCTGGTTAGATGGTAGCTCCTGTTTGCAGAATTCTTAACCCAAGACAAAAGGGAAGACTGTCTTTGGTAGACTTTGGAGGAAAAATGGGACAGGGGATGTCTCCCGGATTTTTCAGGGTTTTTCCCAGGTCTTCATATCCTTAGTCAGAGTCATTATTGGAGATGGCATGATGTATTTAGACACCTAAAGATGCCAAAATGGTGCAGACATTTCCCACAATATACATGTTTTTCCCCATCCTCGTTATTTGGTTAATCAAACAGGTCTTGGCCGCTTTTCCCTTCAGTTAGTGACTGAAAAACCTACAAGGCCCCTTCACCAGAGACACTCTCAGAGCAAAAGAAATACATATAAGTTTAGCCTTGAGAAAGGACAACCAAGGGGAGATAGCGGTAACACTTTTCAAATCCTTGTTAGTTAGTCCTACAAGGTGGGTCGGGCTCTGTCCTCTTGTCCTCCCACCTTGCAGGACATGCAACAGTGGGCTCAATCTACAGGAAGCCAGATTTTGGCTGAATATCAGGGAAAACTTCCTAAGTCTTAGAGTAGTTAGTATGACAGTGGAACCAAAGGCTTCAGGAGGTGGTGAGCACCCAATGCTAGAGGCCTTCAAGAGAAAACTGGACTATTGTCTGTCAGATCTGCTTTGATTTGGATGGACTTGAGGGCCTTAGGGGCCCCTTCCAATTCACTGATTCTTTGCCTCATCCTGTTCCTTTCTCTGGAAAACAGGAGTCCTGCTGTGGTTGTGGTTTAAGGTGTTCATGTGGTCTCCCCTTGAGGGGGGGGTGTCTTTAGAAGAGCAAAATACACAGTGGTCAAAATGGTTTCTGCTGCATTTAGTGCCAGCTGCCAGCCGCTGGGAGAGGAAAGTCCGTAAGAAAACATCTAATTCAAAATTAGACAATAGTGCAGCTGTGCTTAACTCTGACGGACAGATGCAAATGTCCATGATTTGAGATCAGATTTTTCTCTAGCCCAACTTACCTTCAGGTGTTCAGTAGCAATGTCCTATTTGTTTATTTCTTTTAAAAATATTTATTCATTTATTTTTATTTAATTGATATACCACTTCATCTAGCTACACGGCGGTCTGGGTGGTCCAAACTTCCAGAATTCTCTTTAAAATTCTCCAGGCAGCATTCTGGGAGTTCCTGCCTGCAGACCTAGAGCTCCAGACACTAATATTTTGCTCCTTTGGAACAGGACCTGCGTGGCAGCCTCCATATCAGCCTTGGGCCTCCTTTCCTGTTCTAAGTGTACAAAACTGCAATCTGGTGCTATGCTTTCTGGGTGTTGTAGTTCTTTGGGGGCACCCTCTTTAGAACATAAAGGGCAGACCAGGCATTACATGGGAGACCTGTGAAGTATTCCCTCATTTACCCATCAGTATTTAAATAGATGAGATAAGATAAATCTTTATTGATCCCACATCGGGGAAATTTACTTGTTACACAGCTCCCAATACAAAGAACAAACAAAGAAGAGTAGGTGCACAAAAATTGTTGAGGTGAGAAAGAAGAAGATAATAGAGAATAGAGATTAAATAAAATAAAAATCCAATATACACTACGAAATTTGGATATAAAAAATAAATGTGAAAAAAAGAAAAAGAAGCTACAATATACAAATAGAAATATGTTAGACTGTAGAGTTGTAGGGTCTCACAGCAGTGGGAACAAAAGACCTGCGGTAGCGCTCCTTCCCACACCGGGGAGGTCTGAGTCTGCCACTGAAGGAGCTATGCAGAGCCTCGACTTTCTGGTGCAGTGGGTGAGAGGTATTGTTCATAATGGATGTCAGTTTGGCCAACATCCTCCTCTTACCCATCTCCTCCACAGAATCCAGAGGGCAGTAACGTGGTGGTGGTGGTGGTGGTGGTAGGTTGAGCCTTCCCCCTGCCCCCCAGCAGTTCTGTAATCAAAGCGTTATTTGGTGTCAGGGTTTTTTTTTTTGTCCCACCCTGCATGGGAAAGTGGCATAGAGATAAGAGGTTTTAATTAGAAAACTGGACAATAAAAAAGCAAAAGCAAAAAGCAAAGTGTTCTGCTTATATACCGCCCCATACCACTTCAAGCAGTCTCTGGGCGGTTTATAGGTTTTTAAAATTACAGTATGCAGGCTACACATTGCCCCCAGTCCCCCAGCAAGCTGGGTACTCATTTTACCTACCTCAGAAGGATGGAAGGCTGAGTGAACCTTGAGCCTGCTGCCTGGGATTGAACCCAGGTTGTGAACACAGTTTTACCTTGCAGGACAGGCATTTAAACCACTGCGCCACGAGGCAGCTATTGAGTTGTGCTCTTATGTTCTGATGCTCTCATCAGATATGCAGTGTTTCCTCACTGACCTGGCAGCAGCGCCCATTGGTTCCGCAAAAGATGAGACTGGAGATCTTCCCTTTTTCTATTGTCATCGGACCTTCTGTGACCGCGAGGAGCAAAGGCTGCCTTGTGTGGCTACTTCCTGAGCAGAACATGGGGAAATGTTGATAGAATTTTCACCTCTTGTGGAGGGTCTCCCCCCTCCTTATTTTACCAGTTTCTCTTGGGGTTTTTTTGTGTGTTTTTTTGGTTAACTCTGATGATTGTATTTTATTGTAATCCGCCCAGAGTTCCGTTCCGGAAGATGGGCGGTATAGAAATATAACAAATAATAAATAATAAATATTTTGCAGCAAAGCGGGCTAGCTGGAAGGGGTCTCGCAGTGTCTACCTATAGGTTCTCCAGCAGCCACCAAGAAAGTTGGGAGCCAGATCTGGGACAACAGAAGGTGATGACAGAAAAGGACAGCAAGGGACATGGGGGTGGGGGTGGGGGTGGGGGCTTGTAGAATAAGGAAGTTAGGTCTTTGTAGGAGGGGCTGCAGATACAGTGGTTGGAAAAGTTGTGTTTTTCAGTTGTGGTCCACAGAATTCCCCCAGATATCATGGCTTCAGAAAACGAGAAGTGTTATTTGTAATACAGTGGTACCTTGTATAAAGGAATTCATTCATTCCAAATGAAATTCTGTTAAGCAAATTTTCCGTTGTACAAATTTTCCATAGGAAGGCATTGAAAAGAGTAATCCCTAATCGCGACCATTTTTGTGTTGTACGGATTCGCCCCATAGGCGATTCTGTTAAGCAAATTTCCCCTATCTCCAGATTTTATGTTGTACAGATTTTATGTTATACAAACCGTTTGTTGTACGAGGGCCCATTGTACCTGGATTGGCACAACATCTGCCAACTGGGTTTTAATCTCCACCAGAACCCTGACCTGGCTCTGATCTACCCCTGCTGCTCAGATTTCGAGCAGATTTGGGAAGAAAGATGCCTGTCCATACTGCTTGCCCTGAAAAAAATTGCAATATACTGAGGAACTCTAGAGCTGCAAAAAGAAAAGATAATAAAATGGCTGTACAACGTTAGATGGTGATCTGGGTAGCGCTTGACGGGGCCCTTAACGTTTTAGGGAAGCCTGGATTTTCCTTTTGGGAACATACAATAGTAAGCTGGGAAGACATCCCTGAAGGTCATCTATTCCAGCCCCCTGGAAACTCTCGGCTGGAGCCTCCCCAGAAGTTGGCCGTGGCCATTTAAGCAATCTTTAAAACTGTCCAGTCAAGGGAGCCCAACACCTTCTGATCTTTTTTGTGCTATTTTGTGGGCGCTGAGTTGTCTCTTGTTCAGACTGATACACCGGGAGCTGAAGGAAAGGAAAGGCAGGGACACCTTGATAAATTGCGCCCACCTCCTGTTTTGCAGATGGCAACAGTTACGTTAGTCGTTTCAAACTTTTGGCAACTTAACAAAGAGAGTGAGGAATTTGAGATCCGGATCCGGTCTTAGTTCAGCTGCCTTCCCCCCGACCCCAGCTTTTGTTTTGAACAAAATGTGCTCTGTTCAAGTCCGTGGAGGTTCAGTTCCTCTAATCTCTTCTCTCTTTTGTTGTCAGTGGAGCTGTTTTGTGAGTGAATCTTGTCTCCAGTTTGTTTCACGAGATGTAGAACTTGGAAAAGTTACTTTTCTTTCCCTTTCTGGAAACAGCAAATTCCCTGGCCAGCATGTCTGAGGGTTGTAGACCAAAACAGAAACTTCCAGAGCTCCGATATTACCTCTGAAGAAAAATAGGACAGTACTTCTAAATCTGCCCTTAAAATAAAAGATAATGGTCAAACATTTTGCTGCTCCATTCCAGGCAATATTTGTGCTTTTCTGTCCCAGTGGGCTCTGGATGGCATGCACATAATTTCTTATTTCCCCGATTCAAAGCCATCCAGAAAACTTTATGGCTCAGGGGAACCCACCTGTCCTTGGGTCTGAACCCAGTATCTTAACTGATGTGTCACAATGTTTCCCACTTGCATCTGATGGAGGGATGTTGGTCTCCGAGGTGATTGATTCCTGCAGTGAGCTGGACGCTCAACCCCTGGTGAAGGGTCCAGCAGCAGTTTGCCAGGCTTGGATTGGGCACTGGTACCTTGGTCTAGACCAAGGTTGGGGAACTTTAGCCCCTCCAGATGTTTTGGACCACAGCTTCCACAGTCCTTTATCATTGGCAATAGAGGCTTGGAATTCTGGGAGTTGCGGTCCAAAACATCTGGAGCTCTGGAGCTTCTCCACCCTTGGCCTAAGCCGATGGTTCCCAACCAGTGGATCCCAGATGTTCTTGGACTACAACTCCCAGAAGCCTTCACCATTAGTTGTGCTGGTCAGGATTTCTGGGTGCTGTAGTCCCAAGACCTGGAAATGCAGGCATGGTTGTATATATCTACAATTAGGACCTTAAAACATGATGGTATGAGAGGATTGATGCCTTCAACATCCCCTGGAAAAGTGCTTTTCTTTTGCAAAGGCTTCCACTGCCATCCTGGGTTGAATCAATGTTTCAGGGTCCCATTGCATTTCTTGGCTACAGGATAATGGGTCTTGTACTCATAGAATCATAGAACCATAGAATCCTAGAGTTGGGAGAGACCTCAAGGGCCATCCAGTCCAACCCCCTGCCATGCAGGAACCCCATCACAATATTTCCGACAGATGGCCATCCAGCCTCTGTTTAAACCCTCTGCTTGGGTGTAATTCTTCTGGCCCTTACTCTTAAGCCCTCTGCAAGTGACTCTCTTCTTGCTGGAATCTAAATCTTAGCAGAGGAAGAATGGGCATCTGGGTATTGACTTTTCTCCAGAGTTCAGGTGCAAGGCAGGCCACTATTGCATTCTCTGGCGAGCTATGGCATGTGCGGTCACCTCTGCCATTTTGTGCCTTTTCACTGATGTGGCGATCTGTCCTTTGGCAACTTCTTGGAAAAACATGTATAGGTCTGTGGAAGAGTCAGGGAGTGGAGTAGTTCTGTTTTGTAATGAGCTCTTTGTCCTCTTTCTTCTATGCACACACACAAACACGCACAATGTCAATGCTTCTGATATCAGAACCCTAGGCATGGTATTTAGCTAGGGCCGGGTGGCTACTGCTGAATCAGAACAAGTTCTTTGTTAAACTAAATTATCAAACTTGGCTTCCGCAGCAACATAGTGGCATAGAATTGCACATTTTCTATATGCAGAGACTCCAGAATCATGGAGTTCCTGGTGTTGCTGCCTTACAGGAAAAAAACTGGCCACAAGGGTTCTCCCCGTGAGTCAGAACCCTGGTTGGGGACACAGTGACCGCAGCAGGGGTGTTAGCTTTGGAAACACAGGAAAACGGACGTGGACGCCACTGTTTTAGTCTTTAAAAGGCAGGAGTACATTGACTGTTCCATGCGCTGGTCCAGTTTTGAGGTCACCAGACCTTTTTGATGTGGGGCATAGCACAGCATTTTTTCCGGTTCCCTCTGCATGGAGTTAAGATTGCTAACTTGTCTTTCCTTTGTTTGTTGTTCTTTGCCCCTGCCACCAAAAGCCAGCCTGGATGGGCCTTACCGCACCTCTAAAAAATGCACGCTTGCGTTTTACCCACAACCCCAAAGACTCTGAAATCAGCAGCTGCTTGCTCCGTAAATGACACGTCTATTGTTCCATGTGTGGTTTCGTATTTGGCATGGTGTGGTCTGGAAAAACTTGCTTCCGGCAGGTTATTCCAGGACAGAAGGAGTTGCCTTAGACCGGTGTTTCTCAACCTTCCTAATGTCGCGAGCCTTTAATACAGTTCCTCCTGTGGTGAGGACCCCCCCCCCTTGCCCTGCTTGGAAAAGGCCACAAGCCCCCTTTGGCAGGCCACGGCCGCTGGGGCCATAGAGAACTTCCCTCTACTACAGGCACCTTCAGCCGTTCGCAGCCTCCGGTGCCATTGACGGACATCCCCTCCAACCTATCGAGCTGTAACACACTCTTCCTCCCCCCCTTCCTCCCCCTCCTCCTCCAGACCCAAGCCGTTTGTGCCTTTTTCTTCACTGGCTCAGGGTGACCCCTATGAAATGGCCATTTGACCCCCAAAAGGGGTCCCGACCCCCAGGTTGGGAACCACTGCCTTAAACAGTTTGCAAGCTCAAGGCTTTGTATCTTGGATGGTCTCCTATGGTCAGTTTCTGAGAAGGCATGAGGTTTGATGGCAGGGTCGGCCCTGGTGAGTACTTGGATGGGAGACCACCAGGGAATACCAGGTGCTGTAGGCGTCTGGAGTGGGAACTGGCAAGCCGCTCCAGTATCCCTACCAAGAAAACTCCATGGACGTGGAGTCACGACTGTAATGACACATCACACACACACACACACACACACACACACACACACACACACACACTTAACCACTGTGCCATGGGGCTCCATATATCATACCGTAATGGTAATTCCTTGCCGTTATGGATCGGGACAGTCAAGTGCTGAGGCACAGTCTTTGGATCTTAGTTTCTTTGGATCTACACCAAGGTTTCCCCTAAGCTGTGCGGCCACACACAAGGCCCTGGCGCCCTCTGCACAGGGGGTTTCCAACGCCGTGCAACCATCGCAACCATGTTTCTTCTGGTCGCAACAGAATCCATGGGGGGAAGTGACTTGTGCATGGAAGAGAGACCCACGCAAAAGGGACCAAAACTAGAGGGCATGTTGATCCACACAGTCCCAAGGCCTCCTAAAGGATAGGATGCCCTTCTGCCCTTCTTGGGTGCTTGCCAGTAGCTAGCAGCCTATCGACAGTTATTTCTAGATCTCTTGCATGTGGCTTTGTGTAAGGGATGCAGACATCCTAAGGCAGGCATGTCCAAACCTTGGCCCTCCTGATGTTCTGGACCGCAACTCCCAGAATTCTAAGCTTAGATTGCCCATGGCAAAGGGCGGTGGGAGTTGTAGTCCAAAACATCTGGAGGGCCGAAGTTTGGACATGCCTGTCCTAAGGAAAAGGTAGGGGTAAATGACCATGTGGGGAACTTCGCAGGATTTTATTCTAGTTTCAGTGCAGGTAACTGTTTTATGCATATCTGGGCATGCAGGGTAGTGCGAAATGTGGTAGGCTAGTAAACATCTAGGAAAGATCATATAACCTCCCTCTGTTACAGCAGCTCCACTGGCTGCCAATCCAAAGTCCTGGTTGTGTTCTATAAAGCCCTAAATGGCTTGGGCCCGAACTATCTCAAGGACTGCATCTCCCTGTAAGACCTTGCTTGAGTGTTAAGCTCATCAGGAGAGGCCCTTTTTTTGGGGTCCTGCCACCCTCACCAGTGTGTATGTTAGAGGCCCAAGAGAGGGCCTTCTCTGTGGCTGCTCCCAGCCTTTGGAACTCCCTCCCACTAGAGGCCAGCCTGGCCCCATCATGGCTGTCCTTCCATAAGCTGGCAAAGATATGTTTCTTAAGGCAATCTTTCCTTTAGCGACTTAAAAGAGTTTTAAAGCACGATGGTTTATATGTTTGTTGCTAGTGATGCTTTTACCTAACAGATTTAATACAGTAACACCCCCACCGATCATGGGGGTTAGCGACCCACCCCACCCGCGACCCATGAAAATCTGCAATATGCAGAAGCGTGGGGGGGCGATCACAGAGGTCTTGGGGTGGCACTTCTTGTCCAGGGCCGTTTCCATTCAAATGCATTGCCAATGCATTTCACTGGAGAAAATTTTCCCGATTGGAAAACATTGGCTCGTTGCTTTCCGATGGGAAACTTTTTCCATTGAAATCCATTGACAATGCATTTCATTGGAAATTGCGCGCGCCCCCCCCACCGCCCCCTGCACGGCCCCGAGACGTCTCGGAGGGGCCTGGGGGGCGGCGCAGAGTGACCCAATCGCCCCCGCCGCCCCCACCCCTCCAGAAGCCTCAGAGCCGTGCAGGGGGCGGTGGGGGGCGATCGCATCACTCCCTGCCACCACCACCCCTGCGCGGCTCCAAGCCTTTTCGGAGGGGCCCTGGGGGGCTGCGGGGAGCTATCCCGCTCCCCGGCACCCCCCTGCACGGCTCTGAGGCTTCTGGAGGGGTAGGGTGTGGCGCGGAGCAACCCGATTGCCCCCTCCACCCTCCCACGTGCCCCCCCAAGGCTTCTCAGAGGGGCCCGGGGGGCGGCGCAGAGCGACCCGATTGCCCCCCCGCCACGGTGCAGGTACTGTGATCCCACGATGTAGTGGGACCGCGGTACCTGAACCGCAAAATGGCGGAGGGGTGACTGTATGTTTAATTATTTTTATATGTTTGAATAATTGCTGTTTATAGCTTTTAATAATTTTGTTCTTAATGAGATAAGCTTTTGCGAGTCATTTGTTTAAGAGAAAGGGAGGGCAAAATATTTTAAAGACGTAGATAAGCTTGTTTTGTAAATTGAATGAATATTTTCGCCAGTCCACAAATGAGCTCTCTCTGTGTGCTCCTGCAAGTAAGCCAATGTAATTAAAGTTAATGCCCTTTCTTCCCTTGTTTGTCTGGTCCCCGTCCCTTCTTACTGTAATTTTAGGATGTAAACTCCCTGGGGCAGGGACCTATGGTCTTTTTATCTTTATAGAGTGTCACATGCTTACTGAAAGGGTACCATAAACATTGCCCTCAGTCACCAGAAGCATTGCAGAGGCTGGAAGTGTTTATACCGTGAAATCTGTTAATTATCTTTCATCTGTTTATCCGGTAGACTGTTTTTTGTGCTTAAAAGCATTGGAAGGGAGCTCAAATATGCTTTGAATGGATTTTATTGGCTGGAGGATTAATTCAGATTTGCTTGTAAAGCATTTCCAATTTAAGCCATTAACCTGTTTCTTGGATGCCAAGGTTCTCAAGATGGGATCATGAAGGGTTTTGCGCATGAAAACATTTCCTTTACTTTGATACCTTTTAGTATTGAAAGCAAACATGAAGTAACAATCCTAGGTGGACTCAATGAATTCGTAGTCAAGTTCTATGGACCACAAGGAAGTAAGTATACAAGGGGACACTTGTCTCTTGCAGTACATACATTAACCATTGCTTGAAATGTGTTTTAAACAATGTGATTTTTAGCAGATCTGTCAGTAGTGTGGAGAATAATCACTTAATGGTATTATGTCTCATATAAAACATAGCTGGCTTTTATTGACATTAATGATGTGCAGCTTTGGAAAGTTTTTTTTTTTTAGACTGGGCCTTGGTACTGGCTGGATTATTGTAGCCTTTAAAAATTAACTTTTCCAAACCTGGGGGCTCCAACTAGCACCATCTTTTGCATTCATCCACCACTGGAGGTTGGTCTTATCCAACTCTGAAGATCTGAATATCAGGGAAAAAAACTTCCTAATTGTTAGAGCAGTACAATACTGGAACCCATGACCTTTGGGAGGTGGTGGGCTCTCGACCGCTGGAGGCCTCCAAGAGAAAATTGGACACCCCCCTTGGTCTGATCTGCTTTGATTTGGATTCCTGCACTGAGCTAGTGGGGGGGGGGAGTACCGCTAGTGACCTCAGAGGCAACCTCCAACTCCATGATTCTGCAATCTCTACAACCGGAGATGCTGCCTTGAAGCAGAAACTCGCTGTGTGTAAAACATAGATTTCATTGCCTAACTCCTTTCCTGAGAGTTTTTTTTTTCAGATAAAGGTTTGGTCTACATTTTTTTCAGAGAAAGGTTTGGTCTCCAGCACAGCGAGTGGTGGGGGTGTTCCATCTGGGGGCACTGGTCTACGTCAATAGTGTTCCATGGCAGCCTGACCTGAATAACAATATGCTTCATGGTTTTTTGATGTCCACTTGGTGGGGCTGCTGCAGAAGATGATTCAAGAGCCAAAACAAAACACCCTTGAATCCGTATTAAAAACAAAACTGAAGAGGGATTCCTCTGTTCTGTTTTCCAGTGCTGGAGGAATGCGTCTTCCAATGCAGCCTTATTTTGTCATAACTTCCAGAAGGCTATTCGCATGTAACCGTTCTTCTGTGCTTGGGTTTTACTCATTAGAGGAGTCCCTTTTGTTAGGAAAAAAAGCAGACCAGTGGGAAACAAAACATGCTGTTCCTTCTTGTGAGTTCCCTTAGCTTCCTCAGTGAACAGAGTGCTTGCCTTCTTTCATCTCTTAGTGCAGCTCCTCTTTTAAACCACCCAGAGTTCCCCTGGGAAAATTGGTGCGATAGATAGATAGATAGATAGATAGATAGATAGATAGATAGAATCTAGATAGGGTCACCTGGCCTGGGATAGGATGATAGATAAATTAGATAGAAGCCTAGATGTCTAGAAGATAGATAGGAAACTGGGGAGGGAGGGAGGTCACCCATGGGATCAGTAGATAGATAGATGACCTTTCTGATAGATAGATAGATAGATCAGTTCTAGATAGATAGACACAAGAATCTTGCAGAGTCAATTTTTCACCTTCTTAAGGATGCTTTGATAAGGCTGCTGTCCAAATGCAATGCTGTCACAGTTATATGTGAAATGTTTTCTAAAAACACACAAACAATTTTTGACCTTTTTTCAGCAAATTTGTCTTGAAATGTTTTTTAAAAACACACAAACAAATTTGATTTTTCCCAAAAAGAAAAAGAAAAAAAAAAGCTCAAGTTCCTCAGTTACCACAGTGTAAAGGGATAAATATCTTATGTTTTAAAAGTTAACATCCAGAAAAAGGAAGGGATTTGGGGCAGATGCATCCCTGGAGGAAAAACAATATTGGGAATGAATATCAACTCTGTTTGTTCTGCATCTTGGGATTTATTCTGGATGTTGTGCTCAGGTTCCTTTCATCTGGTCGTCTCAAATAGCTCAGGGGTACCTCTTGAATTAGGTTGTGTTCCAGACATAGGGGGAAAACAAGAATCCTAACAAACTTTATAGTTACAATTAAATGATTTTTTAAATGGGCTACAATCTCCAAAATGTTGTTGCCCGATAAAACATGATAGCTCTGATGGTGCTAAATGCCCCAGGGGTTTTTTTTTTTCCTGGAGCAGACCATTACAGTGGTCTTCCCTCTTAACAATAAAAATTTTTAAATGCTGGGTGCCAGCTCTTCCTGGAAGTGTCCTCTCCTGCCATTCCAAGAAAAGTGGTCTTCAGACAGATAAGTGTCATTCTCAGGATCTAAGGCAGGCATGTCCAAACATCTGCCCTCCAGATGTTTTGGACCACAACTCCCAGAGTCCTTTGTCATTGGCAGTCTAAGTTTAGAATTCTGGGAGTTGTGGTCCAAAACATCAGGAGGGCTGAGGATTGGACATGCCTGACCTAAGGTCACAGCCCCTTTTCTGATGGGGCTTTTCTGCCTCAAGTCCACCAAGAACGGTACTGTGGGGTGGCCCTGTTGCTGTTTTAACGGGACTTGCTTAGGAGACCTTCTCGGTGGATTTCTACCATTTTGAACCACACGCCTGTCCTCATTGCCAAACGGAAAAAAAGTCTCTCATTGAAAATTTCCACGAGGCTTATTTTATTTATTTATTTTACAACCAACACATTATTTTCTCTTCCTTTTGCAGCACCGTATGAAGGTGGCGTATGGAAAGTTAGAGTGGACCTTCCTGACAAATACCCCTTCAAGTCACCATCTATAGGTAATAGTAGGAAGATTGAGGTATCTCCTGGAATATCCTCTTTAAACAATGGTTTCTGAACTGATGGATAACATTGGCATCAATGCTGTTCCTTCCTTCCTTCCTTCCTTTCTGCAGGCATAGTTTTTATTTACTCAAAATGCTAGGGCCTACATAGAAGTACAATACCTACTTACCTAATCGCATGAAGATCTGTATGTAAAACAATCTGCAGAATTAGAGATTGGCATATGTCTAAAGAGAATAGGGTACAGTAGAACCCCGGTATCTACTGGGGATTGGTTCCAGTCCTTCCAGTGGATAATAAAAACCATGGATAAGAGAGAACGCCTGCCCACCCACCCCAAACTGCTGTTTCCTGATAGTAGCTTGCTTTATGACTACTGTTCTCCAGTTTTAAAACAGTAGCTTGCTTTACAGCTGCTGTTTGTGACAACAGCTTGCTTTTTGTGGCTGCTGAATTATTTAATTTTTTCCTCTGCCAACCGTGGATGACTGAATCAGTGGATAATGAATATGTCCTACTGAACTTAAGGTATATATGTGGGGATGGCTGCCTTTGTGAGAGAAGTGTATGCTGCAGGAAGGCTCCTTTTCTTTGGTAATTGTGGTCTTTCTTTCTCTCCTGACCTTTCTGGTTTGATGGGGACAATTGTGGTAAACACAGTATTGTTTCTGTCCAAATAATAGGCTTTGTTTTGCTTTGTTGTGCAATCTGTGGTTTCTCATTTAATTCACCTACTGCAGTGGTGGCCAAAATTTCGGCACTCCAGATGTTTGGACCCCACAACTCCACAATCCTTTGTCATTGGCCATCCAGGCTTGGAATTCTGGGAGTTGTAGTCCAAAAGATCTGGAGGACTTAAGTTTGCACTGCCCTACTGTTTCACAAATGGGGGGGGGCTTTGAAGATACTTGTGCTTAGGTAGCATCAGTTGTTATGGCCATTTGCACCTCTCTCTTCAGGGCACACGAACACGTCTGTATCAGGTTAGGTTGATTGTATTTTTAAAATCTCATGTGTGTGCTTGTTTGTGAAATTTAGCATGCTTATTAATTTGCAAAGGAAGTATGCCATGTTGCTAAAGCAGCAAAATACATTTACGTTTGATTGCAAATAGGTACTTGTATCATTTCAGCCCAATATTTCCATGGTATTCCTAGGGGGAAAAATCAAGGATATAGTGTAGGGATTGATTTCATAGCTTTCAAGATTTTCCAGCATCATCCCTCTGCTAACATAAAGTGCTGCTGGAACCCCTTTCAAGAGGAGGTCGGTTTCAATGGCTTCTCCTGATTCTCTTCTGTTTTGTGGTCTCCCATTGGAATAAACCGCTACCGCTGTGGGACCGTGTAATTGGTTGTGTGTGGCTGCCCCCTATGGGACAGGAGGGCACATTGCACTAGATTTGAACCATGGTTAAAGGAGGAATGGGTTGCGCGAATAGGTATTTCTGTATGGGGAGGGTGATGCTGGTGCAACAGAGAAGTACCGGTATTTATTTCTTGCATGAACAAATTGGTGGGAAGCTTTTGCTGTAAAGATTGTGTCATTCAGTCGTATCCGACTCTTTGTGACCCCATGGACCAGATCTCGCCAGACCTTCCTGTCCTACACAGCCACCCAGAGTTGTATAAAGGTGGGGGAATATTATTTTAGTAACATGTCTTCCTGGCTTCTTCACACCCCTCCAGTGTCCCTTTGGGTGATGGCCAGACCCCCCCACTGTGAATGCTAGGTAGATTTTGGCCTTATTGTAATGCTCCTCCCCCATGCTTCATTTTTCCCTTTTCCTGGGAGCACAGATGGTAATCAGGTGTCTGTATGAAAACAGAAGATTGTGAGTAGGTCAACAGTTGGCTAGTATTTTTAGGACCATCTGTAATGCCACAAAAGTGTATAGGAGTTCTTTTTTAAAAAGTGTTCTGAACTTTACCTTGCATGGTGCACAAATTAAGAGATGAGGAGAATTAGGAGCATCTAAACATTTAGACCAGATAGGAGATCTGAGATTAAACTGATTTTCATATTAAATGAGACTACCTCAAGCTCTTTCCCAACCTGATGCCTCTAGAGGTGATTGACTACAACTTCCATCATCCCCAGCCACCCTCTATGGTTCTGGGTGGTGGGCCACACATGCTAGCGTGCCCCACAGTACAGTGTGGCAGAGTCTTTCAAATTGTTTTCTGACCTTTATACAGGTGAAACTTATTTCAGTAAGTCTACTCAAAAGGTGAAACTAATATATGAGATAAGACTCATTACATGCTAAGCAAGATATGTCAAGCCTTACTTTGGTATAATTGAGATGATTATGGTGTACAGCTTATTAAAACCGCAAATTCGCAGTCTCCAAAAATCAGAATAATGTGAAAAGGTTCCCTATTCACAGTAGTGCATCAAGAGCCACCACACAGAGACGGGTCCTGGACATGGCCTTTAAATGTCATACTCCTCTTCTCCAGCTGCTCCTGAAACAGTGACAAACAATGTCAGAAGTGTCTTACCTGGGCTACAGAAAAAAGAATAGGTCTGTTGCTCAGTGGTCCAAAATCCTCTTTTCTGATGAGAGCAACTTTTGCATCTCATTTGGGAAACCAAGGACCCCGAGTCTGGAAGAAGAATGGAGAGGCACACAATGCACGATGCTTGAAGTCCAGTGTGAAGTTTCCACGGTCCGTGTTGATTTGGGGAGCCATGTCATCTGCTGGTGTTGGTCCATTGTGCTTCATTAAGTCCAGGGTCAACACAGCCGTCTACCAGGAGATTTTGGAGCACTTCATGCTTCCTTCTGCAGACACGTTTTATGGGGATGCTGACTTCATTATCCAGCAGGACTTGGCACCTGCTCACACTGCCAAAAGGACCAAAACCTGGCTCAATGACCATGGGATTACTGTGCTTGATTGGACAGCAGACTCACCTGACCTGAACCCCATATAGAGAATTTATGGGGCATTGCCAAGAGAAAGATGAGGGACATGAGACTGAACAATGCAGAAGAGCTGAAGGCTGCTATTGAAGCATCCTGGTCTTCCATAATACCTCAGCAGTGCCACAGGCTGATAGCATCCATGCCATGCCATATTGCAGCAGTAACTGATGCAAAGAGGGCCCAAACCAAGTACTGAGTACATAGGCATGCTTATATTTTTCAGAGATCCGATACTGTTCTATTTCCAATCCTTGCGTTATTGATGTCATGTCATAGTCTAATTTTCTAAGATTGTGAATTTGGGGTTTTCATAAGCTGTATGCCATAATCATCACAAGTATACCAAAGTAAGGTTTGACATATCTTGCTTTGCATGTAATGAGTCTATCTCATGTATTAGTTTCACCTTTTGAGTTGACTTACTGAAATAAATGAACATTTGCACGATATTCTCATTTTTCAAGTTTCACCTGTAGAGATTTCTTTATGTCTATTTTGTTGATGGACACTGCCCAGAATAGTAGCAAGGCTACTAGATGGTGCGGTATAAAAATATAAATTAATAAATAAGTGTAGCCTTTAGGAGACTTTCTGAGCGTTCTCTTCATTGAGGGAACCACCGATACTTCTAAAGAGAAGCTTTTACTCCAAATCGGACTTAAGTGTCTTTGTTTAGAAACCGCCAACCAAAGGGATAAACAACAGGGCAGGATTTCAGCACTGTTCCCTTATGTTTTGAAAAGAAAACCGCTGACTCATCGTTGAATTGGCTTCTTCCAATTAAGGACAGGTTTATTAGTCGGCCCGCTGATAATCCTGCAGCCACACCTCCGTCTAAAACACAGGAGTGGCCCAGAGAGTGGAAACATGGCAGCAAGACAGTTCTCTTCTGTTCCAATGTCCTGGTTTGAGTCGGCAGGCCCTGGCTGTGTCCACCTGCTGCTGGTCTTTGATTCCTCGGACGTTTTGTCCGTGTTTTTTTTTTTTTCTATGCGCAAGGTTTAATCTCTGTGCACGGCGCTTCAAAGGCTTGGCATTTATTTTCCCCACTAAGCTTTCTTGCCTTGTCTCCAGTTCTGCGTTGGCTGGCACCTCGCTGCCTAGCAGGTCTTGCCACACCCGCAGGAGGCTGAAGGATGTCCCGAGACTTTAGCTCTTGGCTCAGCTTGAGTTTTGACATTCCCCCCCCCCACACAATGTTCTTTCCAACAACTGCAAGCGGTGGGTTGGCAACCTAGATAGAGAGGTGACTCATGTCGTGCTGTGGGTTCGGGCCCAGGAATCGCCCCAAGCAGGATATGTGCCAGTCTTTTGCCTCTGCCAACCTTCCAGCTGCTCGCTGGGCTGACCTCTTCTAGTTTCTGCCTGTGTTACAGAGAGTCACCAGTGGAATTTGAGATGGATGGAATCGGGGAGGTATGAGTTGCAGATGCACCAAATGAAGGAAGGCCCCTGGGTCTTTTACTCGGGCTGAAGTACTGGGGTGAAAGGATTTTAGACACAGGTCTGAAGTGCTGTCCGTTTTATTATTTATTACTTATTTGTTTATTGAATTTATATGCCGCCCGTCTGGAAGCAAGGCCACTCTGAGGGGACTTTTCCAGGAATAAAAATTGCCATTTGCCTGGGTTCAGCTTGAGCCCGTGAGCCTCTGGTCCATTCCAGCCTCAAGCCCAGACAGCCCTCCAGGGACTGGATGGCATTCCCAGCCAGAGTGGGAAAAGGAGAGGACCTAGATACCTGAAGGACCGCCTCCTTCCATATGAACCTACCCAGCAATTAAGATCTAGTCAGGGGGCCCTCCTGAAAGAGCCATCCCTTAAGGAGGTGAAGGGGATGGCTTGCAGGAAAAGGGCCTTTTCAGCAACTGCCCCCAGACTATGGAATGCCCTCCCAAATGAGACTCGCCTGGCACCGACGTTGCTAACATTTCGGTGCCAGGTAAAAACCTTCCTGTTCCAAAAGTTTTTTAACTAATGATTGTGGGTCCTGATGGCAATTTTAGTGGTGTTTTTAATGTATCATATTTATTTATTGCATTTACATGTTTTTATTATTCTAATTTTATTGTATTTTGATGTTTTAATTGTCCATTTTGATTGTGAGCCGCCCAGAGACCTTTGGGTAGTGGGCGGCATACAAGCTATATAAATAAAATAAATAAATAAAAAATAAATCTGCGTGCTGAGGACAGGACAGTCCACTCCAGACCTTCCCTGGTGGCTGAGCACGTAGATGTTAGATAGCATCGGGGAAAAAAAAATTACAGGTTTTTGAGTTACACAACGCAAAATCAAGACTAAACCCTTACAGGCTACTAGCCAAATAACAAAAAAAAAAAAAAAAACACAGAACATTAGCAGTTTGAAAGCATGTAAACGCAAGTAGACAAATAGGTACCACCATAAAAAGCGGGAAGGTGAAACATTGTTTCCTTGCAGCCATGCCGGCCCTGTGGCCACGGACTTGCACAACACTGGCTCTTCGGCTTAAATAGTGAGCACTTGGACAGAATTACCTAGCCTGTTGTGTAGATGCTTGTGTTTTTAAGGGGGGGTTGGTGTTTTTAAGGGGGGTGGTGGTGGCTGGGGGAGTGTTCAGGGATTTTTATGTGTGCGTGTTGAAGGGTTTTTTGTTTTTTGTTTTTAATGTGTGTGAGAGTGTTTGGAGATTTGTGTGTGTGCGTGTTGAATCTGGTCTCTGGGTGTCTGAATTTCGTTGTATGTGTATACTGTGTATATACACACAATGACAATAAATTAAATTAAATTAAATTAAATTAAATTAAATATGGAGATGAGCAGTGCCCCTAGAGTCAGACACGACTAGCACGCATGTGTGTGGAGGGGACCTTTATAAAGGTATCACCTAGCCTAGTCTTGCTTTTTGTTGGGGAAAGACCCCTCTAGCGGCATCAAAGGAACAGTCCTACTCTTTTGGTTCTGTTTTGTCTCCTCCCATGTGGTTGACATAGCCGAGTCCGTTATGTCTCTTGCTGCAGATCCAGATGTTTGGATCTGTGCCTCCCAGAAGAGCCAACCTTGGGCCAGCTGCACAGTAGCCCCAGGGCACCTCCAGAAGAATCTTTTTAGTTATTTATTTTTTTGTTTCATTTTAGAGTATGTATACCCCACCTTTCTCCTTGGAAAAGGACCCAAGGCGGCTTACAGGAATGAGGGACAATATACAGTCCAGTACAATTAAGATGTATCCAAGTATTGAGATATGAGAAGGGAATGACAACCCACTTCTGAGTATTCTTGGCCCGGAAAGGGTCACCATAAGTCAGAATTGGCCTGAGGGCACATGATGATGAGCTGGCTGGAGAGCTCTGGTTTAGGTGTTGGGTGGTGGAGCCAGAGGTTGGGAGGAGAGCCAGCCTGGGTGCCCTTGGGGACAAAAGCTGCTCAGTTCCCGGGTGTTTTCAGAAGAAGGGGATGGGAAACCCACCCCTGAGTACCCTCTACCTAGAAAAGCTTTCGAAAGGGTTTGCCGTAATACTGAGTTGACTTGATGGCACACCTATAATTTTTAGAGGTGATTGTGAGTTTGAATACCCTTGGCCGAAAACATCTCGGGGGTGGGGTGGGGGCGAGGTTGCCCCTCTGCCCAGACCTGCTAGTCAGCCCAAAGTTGGGGCGGAGTTTTGCAGGGGTGGTGGTGGTGGTGAATTAAGCCCATTCCTGCTTTTTGTAAAGAAGATAGAGCCACGAACGGAGAGAGGAGGCGGCTGCCTGGGAAGAGCCAAAAAGAAAGGTGAAGAGACCTCTGTATTGCCTTGCCTGAAAGAGGAGACCTAGCGCAGAGCCCCAAGTTGGCTGGGCCAAAGGAGATGGACCTTCAGAGCAACCCCATCAGATTGGGGGAGAGTGGGCTGCCCATTTGCTGCCAGCTGTTCAAGCCTACTGTCCTTTGCTTTCCTCGAATCCTTAGATTGGTAGGAACCCCTAAGTCATAGAATCATAGACTCATAGAATCATAGAGAGCTGGAAGAGACCTCCAGGGCCATCCAGTCCAACCCCCTGCCATGCAGGAACCCCCATCACAATATTTTCAACAGATGGCCAGCCAGCCTCTGCTTAAAAACCTCCAAAGAAGGAGACTCAACTACCCTCCTTTGTGGCAGCATATTCCACTGCCGAATAGCTCTAATTGTCATGAAGTTCTTCCTAATGTTCAAATGGAATCTCTTTTCCTGTAGTTTGAAACCATTGCCCTGAGTCCTAGTCTCTGAAGCCATGGAAAACAAACCTGTTCCCTCTTCAATAGGATATCCTTTCAAATATTTAAACATAACAAAGTTTCGCCATGTCCAGCCTCGGGCCAATGTGGGAACCCACGGCCAAAGCTAAACCCTCACAGACCATTCAGATGCTGTTTAAAACCCTTCAAACAAGAAAGGTCACTGCCATACGAGGAAGCCCGTTCCACTGTTTGGAATTTACCCTCAGGGTGGTTCTTCTGCACCTGCAAAAAAATTTTTTTCTTGTGGTTTTGAATCCAGTGGTTCCAATTCTCCCTTTCGGCAGAGCAAAAGGCAAAAACAGCACCCTGTCATGACCAAGCCTCACGACCGAGCCTTTTACAACAGGCATGTCCAAACTTCGGCCCTCCAGATGTTTTGGACCACAACTCCCACAGTCCTTTGCCATTGGAAATACAGGCCTGGAATTCGGCGAGTTGTGGTCCAAAACATCAGGAGGGCCGAAGTTTGGGCATGCCTGCGTTACAACTAGCCCTGCAACAAAACGCTGGCCTCGTGCAGCCAAAGAGCAGATTGTGGCCGTTTCAGCTCACGTTTGCCTCTCAGCTCCCCAGATCCAACCAGGATATGCCTCTGCGCCCAGGCAGGGGCTGCCCAGTGTTGGTGGAGAAGGAGGCTACTGGTAATAGGAGGAAGGTGAAGAAGGGGTCTGGCAGGGAACAGGGGCCCTTGTGAGGCTCCCACCCTGTCTAGACTCTCCTGGGCTGCTTTGTCGCTCATTAAGAGGCTCCAGCTTTTCATTGCGGGAATCCGGGCTAATCGGGAACAAAAGGGTGCCAGGCCCTTAGGCTGGCGAGACGCTAATTGCTGGCAAGGCCTTACAGCTGCTAATTATCATTTGGGGTAAGGAGAAGCGCCTGTTGTTCTGATGGGCTAAGGGGTGTGTGTGTGTGTGTGTGTGTGTGTGTGTGTGTGTGTGTGTTGTAAGTGCCTCTTTTTTTTGGGGGCTCTGTATCACCTGCACACAAAGGCACGTTTTCCCCACAGCAGGACCTCTGTGAGTGGGATCGCGGTGGATTTTCCCCCATGTCACAACTGGGGCTGCCTCCCAGTGGGTGCTGTCAGGTTTCCCTCAAGGGCGGAATGGAAACCGTTTGTGGATGCAAGAGAGATAGCACGGGTGCCTTTTGAGCCATGCGAAGGAGGTGGTGGTGGTAGGGAATCCACCCTTTTTCTCCAGTGACCCGTCCCCCCCCACGACCCACTCCCCATTTCAGGATCAGGCTTTCTGCCTCCGTTCCCATGTCATTGTTTCAGCCCCAATGAGGCTACTTTTGGCATCTGCTTTATTATTGTTGCTGCTGTTTTCAGGAATTCGTCCCTTGCAGTTTGGGCTTAAAAATCCCTAAGGTAACAGGACAAAATCTTGTTTGGGCAAAAACATTTTAGCTCAAAGTGTGATAGTCAAGCATCATGGTGGATGTTTTGTTCTTCTTTAAATTTATCTATTTATTTTTATTTATTTGACTTATATGCCACCCACTACCCAAAGGTCTCTGGGCGGCTTACAAGCCAAAGAATTAAAACAATTTAAAATAATTAGAAGTAAAATATCAATAAATCATCAAACAATAATAAAAACCTTACACTAAAAACATTATCCTGAAATTGTCATCAGCAGACCCACCATCTATATTGTATTAATTAAAAACCTTCTGGAACAGGATGGTTTTTACCTGCCGACAAAATATTATCAGTGTTGGTGCCAGGCGGATCTCACTTGGGAGGGCATTCCATAATCTGGGGGCAGCTGCCGAGAAGGTCCTGTTCCTACAAGCCATCCCTCTCACCTCCTTGAGGGATGGCTCTTTCAAGAGGGCCACCTGGCTCGATCTTAATTGCCGGGTAGGTTCATATGGAAGGAGGCGGTCCTTCAGGTATCTAGGTCCTAAGTCGTTTTGCATAAATAGGCCCTTAGAACACAAGCAGCAAGTAAAATGGTTAAATACCTTGTATAAAGAAATTAATTCGTTCCAAATGAAATTATGTTAAGCAAATTTTCCTTTATACAAATTTCCCATAGGAATGCATTGAAAATGGAGTAATCCCATTTTTATGTTTTACGGATTCACCCCATAGGCAATTATGTTAAGCAAATTCCCCTTATCTCTGGAATTTTTTATGTTGTACAAATTTTATGTTATACAAACTGTTTGTTATACAAGGGTCCACTGTACATAAGAATGAGGTGCCATGTTTAAAAAAATGGGGAAAGGGGTTTGAGTGGCATCAATGAAATGACACGAGTGATGCAAAAGGGGGGGGGCTGTTCTTGTAAGGGTGGGGGACTTGACTGGAATTTGGACACCACTGCAGAAAGGCCTCCAGAGCACACCAGCAAGGCACTCATAGCAGGGATTTTGACAGTGGCCTCAGTTGAGGGACAGGTTTTTATGAACCTCAGAGGCCCCTTGTACCCAGGCCCTACCTCTTCGAGGTCAGTTTTGCATGCAAAACCGTTCTTCCTGTAGGAAGAAAGAGCAGCATTTTTCCCCCTCGTTGGAAAGGGGTTGGGGGGACACAGTAAAAGTTCTGGAGGGTCACGCATGACCCATGGATCCTCCTTGGCCCGCTCTGAAGGACATGATGTTAGATTCCTGCCTGGGTCGTATCCTATCTGTGGTTATCGTTCAGCAGTAGAGATGGGCACGAAAGGAACTAAAAGTTCATTTCGTTATTTGTTTCGTTACGTAACAAAGAACGACCCTGGGGGTAAATTTAAAATGAAACGAAACGAACCAAGAAAAATTGGTTCGGTTAGGTTCGATTTGTTAATGGGGGGGGAGGCGGAGATGTCTCCTACCTGGTGCTGGTCCAGAGGTCCCGTCTTCCTGGCTTCTGGGATGGGACCAGGGGTGGGGGGGAGCCGACGGCCGCGCTATAGCTGTAGCACGGCCACGTGGTTGGCAGTTAAAAAAAACACACACAATAAAAATAAAATAAAATAAAATAAATAAAAATAAAAAGGAACGTTGACCGGGCCTCAGGGGTGGCCTGGTCGGCACCCTAAAATAAAAATAATAATAATAAAAAAAAAAAACAGCGCTGATGGAGCCCCAGCGGCCATGCAGTTGGAGCTGGAAAATTTTTTTTTTAAAAAAAGTTGGCCACGCTACAGCTGTAGCGCAGCTGGAACCTGGAAGTAAAAAAGAAAAAAGGGGAAAAAAAAAAAAAATGGAGTGCCAACCCGGCCCCAGGGGTAGCCAGGTCAGTGCTCTAAAATTAAGAAAAATAATAATAATAATAAAAGAAGCGCCTACCTGGCCCCAGGGGCCGCACGGTGGGCACTTGGGGGGAAAACACCTGAACCAACCTGAACTCGAACCAAACCAAGGGTGGGCCCGAACCAGACAAACTCAAACCATGGGTTTTCTGGTTCATGCCCATCTTTATTCAGCAGCATAGTGACAAATGTTCTGGGTGTGAAAGAGCCAAGAGGATAGTTACGAGTAAATGGGTGCACGTTTGTGTTTTTGGACTCCTGATTCCCAGAATTGGTGCCAAAGGAATTCTGGGCATTGTGACTCAAAAGCACAGAGCGGAGTACCTCTGGCTGTGCCTTTACTCCTTTGAGTGGCCTGACTTTAAGGTTGCCATCATTCCCAGAAAGGGCCTCCCCTGCTTCTTAGAAGCAGAAGGCCCAAGGGCTGAGACGATTCCATGTGACAAGAGGGTCACTCGCCCACGTAGCATCCTATCTATCTGCTCACAGGTGGCCGAGTCCCTTTGGGCTGGGGGACGTGGAGCCGTCTGAATACTGGAGAAGAATTTGCCCTTGGTTTTCTCGAGAGCAACCTGAGGACCCTCTCGGCTGCGACCCGTCACCCGATCACTTGTTTGCGCCGTGTCCTTGTGTTCGAAGAAGGAAGAGGCCTGGACAAGTCCTGGAAAGGCAGGACCCCTGGCCAGGCAGAGCTGGATGCAGATAATCTCACCCTCAAATTCAGAGCAGGTGTCAAAGCCATTAACTGGCAGTATTTACTCCTGGCGGTGTGGGTGGTGTGGTAGCCAACAGCTTGGTTTATTTATTTATTTGATTTATTTAGAATTTTTTTGCCCCGCTTTTCTGCTTGGAAAAAGACCCAAGGTGGCGTACAGTAATGAGGGACAAGAGACAGTCCATACTCAAGAGACAGTCTTGCATACTCAATATGCAAGACGTACTCAAGTTTGAGAACAGGGAATTGAGGAACATCTTATCACGTTAAGGGATAACATTAAAGTTACAAGAGAATGCAAGCAGTTAAAGAGAGGTAAAATTTCCATGTAATCATGCACGGTAGACCATCCAGAAGTTTATGGGGCATGGAGACTAACATTGAAAACATAGTGTCAATGCAGTCACACAAGGGAGATATAAACACAAAGTTATAAGTGGTTCTAAACAACACAAAGTCTTACTGGCAACAAACTGGTTATTTTCGATGTAGCCATTGGCTTCTAGCAACATCAGTGTCCAAGTACTGATCACAGAGTGGGCTGCAATCAGTGATTTATTTGTTCATCCTTAAAAGGATCTTAAATTTTGATCTTTTCCCATGGAACAGGCAGTACCTCTCTGCCATTCAGAGGCTTCCGAGACTTGAACTGGGGTTTTGTTAATGACCGGGGAGCTGAGATCTCTCGTACCACCCCTTCATGTATATATATTTGGTCTCATTTATTTTGTCTCCACATCAGGGTCTCATCCTGGCCCCTGTGAAGCACCACATGTGCATTGTCCATAGATGGTACCTGGTTGCTAACAAGCTCCTCTGTCTGTTTGCGTTGCAGGGTTCATGAATAAAATTTTCCATCCCAACATCGACGAAGCGTAAGTGAAGCGAGATGCATGTGTTTTGGTTTTGGGCACCAAGGTACATTTTTTGCTGGGGGCAAGAGGGTCTCTACTGGCCATTTTCTAACTCCTGGTTTGGGGAGGAGGCAAACGGAAACAAATACAGGTGCTTTTCTCCCTTCCCAAACATTTAAAGGTTTTTTTTTTTTTTTTTTGGAAAGACCACAGACTCAAATCCAGTCATCCTTTTGCCTGAAGGCGGGTGGGGGGGGCAGTGGGCTAAAAGGGATTTTTAGCCTGCCTGCTTTGGGGAGGGCCTGACCTTCCCTGGCCGGCAAGCGTAGCAGGGCTAAGAGAGCAATTTTGCCTGAATCCTGGGAGAACCATTACTGACTGATGTCAATCATAAACATAAGAACCTAAGAAGAGCCATGCTGGATCAGGCCAACGGCCCATCTAGTCCAGCTTCCTGCATCTCACAGTGGCCCCACCAGATGCCTCTGGGAGCGCACAAGACTAGATCTCTGTCTCCTGATACCACTCCCCTGCATCGGGCCCTTGAAGGACCCCGGTTTTAAGCCCGGAGATGACACACATCTCCCTCATGATTTGTCACCTGTGATGGACTTTTCCTCCAGGAATCTGTCCAATCCCCATTTGAAGGCATCCAGGCCAGATGCCATCCCCACATCCTGTGGCAGGGAGTTCCACAGACTAACAACGCACTGGGTGAAAAAATACTTTCTTTTGTCCATTCTCACTCTCCCATCCCTCAATTTGAGTGTATGTCCCCTAGTTCTGGTATTTTGTGAGAGGAAGAAGACTGTCCCTCTATCCACTTGACTCATGCCCTGCATTATTTTGTATGTCTCAATCATATCCCCCCTCAGGTGCCTTTTTTCCAGACTAAAGAGCCCCAAATGTTCAGACATAATTCAGCCATATAATTTTGGGGCCAAATGCCTCTTTTTTGTTGTTGTTCTCGACAACCCACTGGGAGCTGTAAACTCCTAAGCGAAGTCACTCAGCATTTGAGTGACAGTTGTGTAAAGGTCTGTCCGGGGACCCTGCTCTCTCCCGCTCATTTCTGTCCTATAGAGTGTGCATTCATAACTAGAGGCAGTGGGGTGTGAATGCGTTGCTTTCCATCTCATATACTCCAGCGAGATTCCCCCCTCCACGCCAGCCCTGCCAAGGAGTAAAAATGAAAGACTTCACCACATTTCTTTTATCTGTTTCAGGTCAGGAACCGTATGTCTAGATGTAATTAATCAGACTTGGACAGCTCTGTACGGTGAGTTTTGGGTGTAGGGTGGCTTTTGGGCATATAGATGAAATGAGGAGGATGGGGGGGGTTCTTTGCTTTTCACCTTGAGAGTGGTCTTCTGTATTCTTTGATAAAGGTGCCCGTGTGTTACTGTCTGCTCTGCCGGTGTGCTACTTTCCCTTTTCCCACTGTCATTGGGTCTTCTTCCCAGCACCATTGCTACTGCCAGCAGGTTGTACAGTAAACCCCCCCGCCGTTCGCGGGGGTTAGGGACCCACCGCATCCTGCGATGCACAAAAACCCGCGATACACAGAAGCGGGGGGGGTGGGGGTGGGGCAGGGGGACGATTGCGCAGTGCACCCACACGGCCCCAAGGTTTCTCCGGGGTCCCTGGGAGGGCCGCGCGGAGCGATCGGATCGCTCTCTGTGCCCCCACCCACCCACCCGGCTCCGAGGCCTCCGAGAAGGGGCGGGGGGCAGTGGAGAGCGATTGGCCTGAGGCTTCTCCGGGGTGCGGGAGGGCCGCGTGGAGCAACCCGGCCGCCCCCCCTGTCCCACCCCCATTGTTCCGGTACTGTGGTCCCGCGATGTAGTGGGACCACAATGCCGGAACCGCGAAATGGCGGGGGGGTCACTGTACTTTGATTAAGAAAGGTGTCAAAAGCCTGAAATGCCATTGTTTCTGCAAAGCTAGCTCTGTTTTGTGCAGCGTCAGTGCTTCATTTTATATCTTGGGGTTAACTGCCATGGTTCAGTGGAACGAGCCATCACCTGTGATCTTTTAATCCTTTCTCCAGCTTCACCATTATCTTATCTGTCTGAGCTCAGAAATGTTGCAGGCATGTCAGCTGGAGGGTTCTGGAGAAGTAGTCTATGTCCTTTGAGGTTTTGAGGTTCCGTGACCTATGAGGATTTACTGTCTCGGTCCAGCACACTTCCACTGGCCTGCCGAGAATATCCTTATTAGCAGAGTAAAAACATGCACAGCAAGAAGGTTGCAAACGCTTGTGGAGAGTTCTTCAAAAAACAAGCTGGGATTTATTTTAAACAGTTCCAGAAAAACAAATGTAGAATTATCTTACAAACATAGACATACACCCAGCAGAATCTCAGAAGATACAAACGGAAACAGTAGTAATGGACAGTATGCAGGAACACAGCAAAACGAAGGAGGAATGCAGGAGTCAACGCTCACAGCAGGTGGAGGCAGGAAGCAGAGAATGGAGGCTCAAACGTTCCTCCTTGAATACACAACCACATGCACGTGTGGAACTTTCTACAAGGAGATAATTCCCTTCAGGATTCTTTCCATTGCAGATTGTCAGCGCTCTCTGGGTTTCAGAAAACCTAACATGTCCCCCACCCCACCCCACCCCAAGCACCTTAACAGGGTAAGGGTCAGTTTGATGCAACAGTTGTAATGACTCAAGTTAAATAAATGGTGAGAGGTGAGAGATAGTGGCATGGATTGTCACTACTTCAGACTGTGCGTGTCCCATAACAGTTCAATTGTGTTTGTGCTTTCAGATCTTACCAATATATTTGAGTCGTTCCTGCCCCAGTTGCTGGCCTATCCCAACCCCATAGACCCCCTCAATGGTGACGCAGCAGCCATGTACCTTCACCGACCAGAAGAATACAAACAGAAAATTAAAGGTAAGAACTCAGGCGGCACATAAAGCAAAGTGTGTTGCTCATATTTGGCACTCCCTGAACAATTTACAGTTTAATTATGTAGGCCAGGGGTCTGCAACCTTTAAGACATAAAGAGCCACAGAAGAATACAAAACAGAAAATTAAAGGTAAGAACTCGCCTCAGCGGTTGAAAGGACAGGCCTGCGACCCCGCGGCTGGTCCCTTTTTAAAGACCTCTCCACACACACACACACACACACACACACACACACACACACACACACACACACACACACACACACACACACACACACACACACACACCCTTCTTGCAGCCGTGGTGTGTGTTGTTGGGCAAATTTGGCTTGTGAAGGAGACGGAGGAAGGGGCGGGTGAGGCTGAAAGAAGCCGAAGGGCGAGTGGCGCGCTGGGCCACCGTGGATCTGTGCTCCTCCATTCTGTTCGCCACCACCACCACCACGAACCGACCGGCCGCTTGGGCCTGGCGCCGCCGCCTCCTCGCCCTTTTTGGCGGGCTGGCCTGAACAATTTACAGTTTAATTATGGAGGCTATACATTGCCCACCAAGCTAGTTATTCATTTTACTCATCTCGGAAGGACGGAAGTCTGAGTGAACCCCAAGCTACCTGGGATAGAACCCAGGGCTGTGAGCACAGTTTTGGCTGCAGTACTTCGGTTTAACCACCAGGTTACAAGGCTCCTGATAGTAAAAGCTCTGTAGCATTGGAACCTGAAAATGGCCAACACTTAAAACATCAACTTGTGTGAATGCTTTGGAACCAAGCTGTAGATCTATCAGAGTTGCTTATCTACTGCAGCTGCCCCAACCTTTGGTCTAGGGTTAGAGGTTCCCTCTCACATTTTCCCTCATATGACCTGTGCTCACAGCCCCCTTGAAGATTTTATTTGTTTGTTTGTTTAAATTTTTACCCCACCTTTCTCCTTGGTAAAGGACCCAAGGTGGCATACAATAATAAGGGACAATATACAGTCTAGAACATTTAAGACATATTCAAGTTAAGAGCAGGGAATTTGAAGAGGCATCATAGAACATTAAAAGGTAACATTAGAGCTATAAAGAGCACACATGAAGAAAAAGAAAAATCCATTATGAGGGGTGGAAAGTATCATGGAAAACACTGGTGCTCTTATGAAATCGGTCAATGCAATCATGTACGGTAAACCATATAAAATCACATAGTAGGTGGTCACTCAATCAGGGAAAGCTTGCCTGAAGAGGAAGGTCTTTGCCTGCTTCTGGAAAGACAGCAGAGACTGGGCCCAGCCTGGCCTCCAGTGGGAGGGAGTTCCAGAGTCTGGGCACAGCAACAGAGAAGGCCCTTTCATGGGTTCTTCTGAGACGCACCTGTGAGGGTGGCGGAATGGAGAGAAAGGCCTCTCCTGATGACCGTAGCCTCCAAGCCGGTTCATACTGCAAGAATGAGGTAGCTTGGACCCAGGCCATTTTGTGATCTGTAGGTTAAGGTCGGCACCTTGAATTGTGCCCAATACCTGATTGGTAGCCAGTGGAGCTGCTTTAATCGGGGTGTAATGTGATCTCTGTAACCCGCCCCAGTCAGCAATCTGGCTGCTGCGTTCTGGACTCGCTGAAGTTTCCTGAGACTTTCCATTGGTAGCCCTACATAGAGCGCATTACAGTAGTCCAACCAGGAGGTCACTGGGGCATGTGTCGCAGCGGCCAGAGCAGATTTCTCAAGAAACGGGGACCATCCTAGTTGGCAGAGAGGTGGGGAGAGGAGAGGTCTCAGGAACAATCCTCACATCCCAGGCTGGGCTGCTGAGGATGTCAACCCTGAAAGAGGCCTTTGAAGGGGACGGCGACAAGATGAGGGACTCCTCGGCTCGGGATGAGTTCCCACCTGAAACTCACCTGCCCTCCATTCTCTGGTGGCCTTTATGAAATTTCAAAACTTTCCTTGTTCCGGCCAGATTCCCAGACTATTCCACCTGGATAGCCTACTGAGATCATCTTGAATTACATCATGTTTTTTAAATGGAATCCTATTTTCAATTTTTGTTTTTAATTACGTTTAGATAGATAGATGAGGTGGATAAATCCTTCTTGTCTTGGTCCTGTGCAGAACAACGAGATTGAAAGAATCTACATCAGCTTTTACAGGACCTAATAGTACAACCATACATACATACCTATTGCCCCACCCCACATACGCACATTTAACCCACTAACAACACACTTAAAAACTCTAAAAACCTATAAAACTTCTAAAAACTAATTACAGAAGCTCCCTCAGAAACTGCATTTCACTGCATTCAAAGCCAAAACCGCTCTCGGGGATGTGGAGTTATATGTTATTTGTCAACACTGAACACTGCTCAGATTAACCATGGGCAGTATTGAAATTGAATAAATGAATGAATCAATGAAAATGGAATAAATGAATGAATCAATGAAAATTGAATAAATGAATGAATTTTGGTTCCTGTGTGTTCTTTATGGGCACTGATCATTCCCCCTTCTCTTCCCTCCCTTTTTCTTTTCCATTTTTTTTTTTTTTTTTGCCCTGTCCAGAATACATCCAGAAATATGCAACAGAGGAAGCATTAAAAGAACAGGAAGAAGGCACTGGCGACAGCTCTTCGGAGAGTTCCATGTCTGACTTTTCAGAGGACGAAGCCCAGGATATGGAATTGTAGTAAAAGAAGCGCCCTGCTTTTCAGAGAGACTGACTTTCCTAACCATGCGCTGAGAAGCAGACTATAATATTCATATTTAAACAAAGCAATTTTTTATTACTAAACAAGGTTTTTATGAATAATAGCATTGAGATATATATATATATATACACACACGCATATATATATATATCACCCCTTTAGATCTTGATTTCTTGGTCGTTTCTCAGAACCCAGAAATGCATCATAGCGCATTCCCCACCCCACCCCACCCCACATTCCACTTGGTAGCAATATGATGATGCTCAGAGGCCCTTGCATGCATCCGTTCATTGTTCCATGCGAGCTGTTGCATCGACCTGTGGGGCTACTGAACTGTCAACCTAAAAACAGCTGCTTTGCTAGGAAGAGAGTCTGGATCTTCCCTTTTTTTCTTCTTCTTCTTCTTTTTTCCTTTTTCCTTTTTTATTTTTAATTATTGGTTCCAAAGACAGCAGGCGCCCGTGGATGCGAAACAAACTAACGAACAGCACTTTCAGAATGTGAAAGAGAAGTATCGGGGGGGGAAAGAATTGCTAGTAAGAGGAGGCAGCGAACGGCGCTCTTTCTGTTCCTCTGGGCTGCTTACACTTGGAATGGAGTTGGCTTACAAACAAACAAACAAACAAACAAACAAACAAACAAACACATCGCTACCAGCCAGAATTAGCATGGAGGTCCTTCTTGAGGGTTTTTTTTTTTTTTTACAAAGTGGTGTTTTGATTTTTCTCAAGTACATTTTTATGAACATCTTGCCTGCCTCAAGAGACCGATAGCAATTGGGTTGTTGGCTTTGGGGGACCTTTTTTTGGGTGGGGGTTGTTTTTGGGGTTTTTTTAAGCCAAAACCCTGGGCCCCGAAGTCACCTCGCCAATCTGGGCCCTCACGTGTGCCTGCTTCTGTTTCTAAGCGGCAGAAGGCAAGCGCTCCCCCAGTAGGGGCTTAACATTTCTGGAGTACACCAAGCCCGACCCAGTTTTGGTTCCCGTCAAGCCAACGGGCCGTCACACTTACTTGACACGCACGGGCGCGCACACTCTTTCCATGGACGTGGCTTGAAGCGATCTCCTACGAAGGGGCCGTGGAACCAAGCGGATCGCTCCCAGCGCCCTAAATCAGCAGAAGGCTCCCTTGGCAGTGTTCGCCCTCCATCCCAGCTCCCTTCCGTCGGCGGTTGTGCTTGCTTGTTCTCCAGCTGCCAGGCAGCGGCTCTTGCTTTTTGTTAACAGGCCAAGACAATCTAGGAAAGCTTAATTGGTTCGGCCTAACCCTCACCCATTCTCAGCCCCCCCCACCCCCCAAGAAGGAAATGGATCAGAGTGCTGTTTTCAGAGATCTGTCGGTTGGAAATATTTTAATTTTCTGGCCCCTTGGTGCATTCTTGAACGCACGAAGTTACTCCTCCTCTCCCCCCCCCCACCCCTTTCAAGTGAATGGCAAGAGAATTGCATAACCATAAATGCCTACCTGGGATTGTAGATGATACTTGAATGTGGATAAGAGCAGGAGCACCCGACAAGACGGATCTCCAGTGTGGATATAGCCTCAGCTGTGTCTCTCAACGTTTCTCAACAGGAATTGGGGGGCGGGGGGAGAGGGTTTGATTATGGCTCTTAAGGGGCCCTAATGTGGAATTTAAGATTTGGGTGACTCAAGTAGAAAGCTGAATGTCAAAGTAAGCTCAGTGAATTGTATTTCCCCCCTTCTTTTCTTTCTAAATGCCATTGAAGTTTGGTGTCATTGTGTGTGTGTTGGTGAGGGTGGGGGGGGAGTGTCAGAATACAATCCTAAAGCGTGATCAGTTTGCCTCCCTCCACCCACCCTTCCTGCTTTTTGGAAAGATCTTATGTAAAGTAGAATTTAATTTTGGCATGATTATTTTCCTTTAATAAAGCAAAAGCATACCAAGTATTTGAATTATGGGCATGAAGCAAAAAAAAGTAATTAACCTTTCTTTCTTTCTTTCTTTCTTTCTTTCTTTCTTTCTTTCTTTCTTTCTTTCTTTCTTTCTTTCTTTCTTTCTTTCCAATGCAATAGCAGTAACGTAAGGCTGTGGTTAGTTAGCTGAGCTGAAATTCTCTTCTCTAGCCAATGTTACTCTTTGGAGGGTTTAGTATTAACTGTGGAACATGCAATCTTGTGCTATCTAACCGCTGACCCTTGGCCTTTTTCCTTTTGCGTGGAAGAGGGAAAGCAGCTACTGCTTCAGCAGAGCCTTTTAGAGGCTCTGGGTGCTGTTGGTGGCCTCTTAGGTTTTATTTAGAAATAGATTTGATTGCTCAGTTTGGCAGCGGGTGATGGTGGTACCCATCGAAACCAATAAATTGTATTTTTTTCCAGTATTGTATATACAAATATTTAGTGTTCTAATCCCCTTTTCTTTATGCAGGTCATTTTTTTTAACCTCACTCCTGGTGTATAACCAAATTTTGATGACTTATCACACATCTCCCATCTTACTAGCAACCATCTGTTTTGGTTTTTTGCAAATGGAATCACACTTCTGGCTTTAACTGAACTGGCCAAGCAACCTTTCCATCCATGTTTTAAACAGGATCTCCCAGAACGGAATCCCGGCTTTCCTTTCTGCTTTCTCCGGTCCGTGCCACTGGTGTGGAAAGCTCAGAGGCGTGAGTGGCAGCCTTCAGTTTGGCTGCGGGGCCGGCCGTGCCTCTTTGCAAAAAAAAAAAAAAAAAAGCTTTCAACCCACACAAAGCTTTATGTGGTGAATTGATTGTGCTGCTGAAGTGACTTTGCAAGTGGCCCTGGTTAAGCCAGAGCAAGGTCCCTGTTCCGTGGGGGTCTGCCTTGACGTACGGCCATTTGCAAGAAACCATTTCAGAGGCATTTAACTTGCCCAGAGGAGTGGGTTACCACTGCCCACCCCCCCGCTCTCCTTTGCAAATACCATTGGTGTCTGAGCAGTGTTCTTCCACCACCACCACCACCCCTTTTTTTTAAATTGACTGACGCTCCCTTCTTGTAAGGTCACTGTACTCCCTGCCATATGGGACTGAAAAGCAGAACCCTAACCCTAACCCACCCACCCACCACTGGAACTGCTGGCCCACCCGTTGTTTTCTAGACACGCTCGCGCTCCCTCCTGTTCAAGTGGCCGTTCGATCGTCCAGAGCTGCCTGCCCCGTCGCTCCGTGAAACGCAGTCGAGGTAACACGCAGCCTGCCGGCGGACGCTGTCGCTCCCAAATGGGTGCGCCGTGAATTTCCCAGTGTTACGTGCACACACACGCTGTAAATGGAGGCTTAGGTTCTTGCCACTGATAAGAGCTGCCGCCTGCCCGCTTCTCCTCTCGGGTGTCTTGCAACCCCAGGAGAGGAAACCTGCAGAGGGTTGTTTAGTTTTTTGGCCTTCAGTCCAGTTCGCTTCGTTGGAAATGTTTTCTCCGCCACGGCTCAGGTGTTCCTTGAAGCTCGCCCGTTTTCTGTCCTTTGCCTCCGGCCGGCCTCCCAAATCCATCTGCGAGGGTCTTCTTGACCGTGTCTTGGAGTTGCTAGATGCAGAAGCTAAATAACCGGCATCCTGGAGGCTGGTGACCCATAAAGAGGTTGCGGAGACAGGTCTTTCTCTGCCTGTCCCGAGATTAGGTTAGCCAACCAGGTATCTCCGATTGAGAGCCCAGCAGTTGTTTGAGTCTCCTCTCTTGCTCTCAGGGTAGTTGAGGCTTTTCCGACCTCCTAGCTGGGGGTCAGGAGAAAGGCTCGGCACCAGGTAAGCAGACTGGGATGGTTTCGTGAGAAACAAGAGCCACCCAAGCATTTTGGGGGGGGGCGCTGTGCCCACTTTCTGCAACTCCGCCTGGAACGGATGATGATGATGGAAACACTTGGATCTGGAGAAAGTCCCAGGATGACTCTTGTCATCCCAACCTCTGGGATCTGGGAATGCTGTTTGTTTTTTTTAATACATGCCTATGGGTGTTTCAATTTCTATCTCACTTCCTCTGGCTTGCCTGGGGTTCCCCAGGCACTTAGAGCAAGGGGGTGTGCCCGCATGACAAATGGCCTTTTAATTATTATTTTTAAAGTTTATTTTACTGACTTGTATTTGGTACATATTGTGTGATTACATACTTGAAGAGATAAAAATGGGGCGCCCAGCCCCTCCATTTTGAGTCTGAGCTGTCTTTTTTTCCCCTCACCCCTACCCCATCCTGCCTCCCAACCTTATCCTGCCCACCCCTGACCCCCCCACCCCCACCCCTTTGCATTGTGATGATGTAGTGGGCACGCCTGAGGCCACGGCAAAATGCCTCTTCTAAGAACTATAACCTCTCTAAATTGTTGTGTATAATTAAAGAAAGTGTAAACTTTTTTAAAAATAAAAGATGTATATACCTTGTCCCTTTGCCTGATGCTTGCTCCAAGAGAGTTCTGTCACCCCTTTGCAATACTATGTGGGTGTACCATAATCCCTTTGCCCAGTTGGGTGGCTGTCATTCTGTCACTTGCACACAGGGTGTTAATATTGAACTGCAGGCGCTTGCGCGTGTTCCCCCGCCTAGGGTGGAGCCATGAGCCTCTCCCGTGAGATCCCGTGTTTTCATCCCATTCCCATGATGGAACAGTCAGTGGGATCCCCCAGCCTTGGCCTCAGATAAAGGCCGTCCGAATCCGGCGCAAGAATGGAGAAGGTCCTACTGAATCCCCTTCGATTCGTGCATAATGACAAGGACAGGGCTCCAGAAGAATCTTGTCAGGTTACTCAAACGCCAGCAATACGTGCAAAAGAAAAGGAAAGGCCTCAAAAGAAAATGGTGGCACATTAAATACGAACAGGTTTTACTTACAAGAGGCTATCAATGATTCTAGTCTTCCTGCTTCAGACGGGAAGAGCCCGGTTGTTTTTCAAAACCTTGGCCATGAAACTGATACGTCCCAATGGAAACCTGTTTAGGTTTGTTTACCGTGGCTTCAGAGACTAGGACATGGGGAAATGGTTTCAAACTACAGGAAAGGAGATTCCATTTGAACATATAGGAAGAACTTGATGGTTAGAGCTGTTTGGCAGGGGAATATGCTGCCACAAAGGGTGGTGGTGGAGTCTCCTCCTTTGGAGATTTTTAAGCAGAGGCTGGATGGCCCTCTGTCGGAAATATTGTGATGGGGGTTCCTGCATGGCAGGGGGTTGGACTGGATGGCCCTTGAGGTCTCTTCCAACTCTAGGATTCTTTGATTCTACATTTGTACTGCTGGTCCCCAACCAGGACGGAGCCATGGTGCCAACTCAGTGGGATGGCAAATTGGCCTTGAGGTAAATCTCATCCGTTCGATGGAGCCTGCTTGAGGTGGGTATGCCAGTTCCTCAGGTTTCTAGTTCTAAAATGTTTATGAGAAATGCATCCTCTGGTTAATTCTTTCAGGGGCCTCCAAGCTGTGAGAAGGGGAAAACATTTCAAAGAATGCTCGCCCGCAACAACCCGTTGGTTGTGACAAGGCCCTTGCAATAAATGGAAGGGCAGACCTGAAAGGAGCCCTTGGGGTCTTAAGAGTCCCGCCCTTGTCAACGGGTCTGGAAAGGATCCTCTGAGTCCACCCCTGTTTAAGACGGCCTTGCGAGCAATTTGAAATCCCAACCTGATTTTGCAACCAGAGGACTAAACCAGTGTTTTTCAACCACTGTTCCGCGGCACACTAGTGTGCCGCGAGATGTTGCCTGGTGTGCCGTTGGAAAAGCTGAAGAATATCAGCTTTGTGTTCAGCCAAACAGGCCCAGGTTGCGCACTGAATAAAGTATTTTATAATTTTTCATATTTCTGTTTACTTACTATTTCATAATAAAGTAATTATAAAATACTTTCTTTGTGTTTATTTGATTCCTATTCAAGAGAATTACTTTATATATAGTCAATATAGGCACAGAGTTAATTTTTTTAACATTTTCTAATGGTGGTGTGCCTCATGATTTTTTTCATGAAACAAGTGTGCCTTTGCCCAAAAAAGGTTGAAAAACACTGGACTAAACCATGGATCTATCCAACAGCGATTAAGCATTTTACCTCTTCGTACAGTAATAAATATTTGGGGTGAACGGGTGGAGGCTTTGAAATAGCTCCTACGATTGCCACCCTGCCTATTAGTGCTCGCCGGAGTTTGTGAAAGTGGTTCTCTTGTGTTTCAAATGTTGAAGGTAGGTCACGGGCCACAGGAGATGGGTAAGTTGGGGTCGATGCCTGCCCCTAATTTGGGGCTGACCCAGTGCCCAAATGGAGACCAAGACATGGCCATTAGTATTCTCTCTTCCGGCAACCTCTGGGTGAAGGTGTTCGTAGCTGAAGTTTGCCTTTGGAAGCTGGTTGGAAAGATATCTGTTAAAATGGCTGGACATACCCTGTTTTTGGTCTGACGCTGGCTGTCAGTCGACGATTGAGATGTACAAAATAATGCAGGGCAGGTGTCAAATGGACAGAGGGACGACAGAGCGCAGGGAGAGTAAGAACAGACAAAAGAAAATATTATTTCACCCAGCGCATTGTTAGTCTGTGGAACTCCCTGCCAGAGGATGTGGTGATGGCATCTGGCCTGGATGCCTTCAAACGAGGATTGGACAGATTCCTGGAGGAAAAGTCCATCACAGGTTACAAACCATGATGGAGGTGTGTCATCTCCAGGCTTAAAACCGGGGTACTTCAAGGGCCAGATGCAAGGGAGTGGTATCAGAAGACAGAGATCTAGTCTTGTGCGCTCCCAGACGCATCTGGTGGGGCCACTGTGAGATACAGGAAGGTGGACTCGATGGGCCTTTGGCCTGATCCAGAATGGCTCTTCTTATGTTCTAATGTTCTTATAAAGAAGGTTGTTTGATGGCCAGTGGTGGCAAACCTTCAGCACTCCAGATGTTTTGTACCACAACTCGCAACAGTCCTTTGTCTTTGGCAATGCAGGCTTGGAATTCTGGGAGTTGTGGTGCAAAACATCTGGGGTGCCTAAGGTTCGCCACCACTGTTCTATGCCCTTGCGTCAAGTTCCCAGCGGACCTGAAAGGCTTTGGAGCAGAGTGAAATATTAAAAGAGTGACTTTACTGGTTCCACACGTGCCCGGTGAGCTTCCATGTTTGAGCAGGGATTTGAACCCAAGGCCTCCTGAGTCCATCATCATGCTGTCCACGCTACACCATAAAATAGCTGCCTACCTATTCGAGCTATAAATGTCAAGGAGAAAGTGTGGCACATGTTGCAGTGGTCGATCTGGGACTGTGTGTGTTCATTGCAACAGCCCCCACACCATGAAGAGGGTTTCGATGCAACTCTCAGTCCATATCAGCAATGGAGGAGACTCATGGCGATGTGGTTAAACTGCAGTACTGCAGCCAAGACTCTGCTCACATTCTGAGTTCAATCTACACAGATTCAGGTAGTCTGCTTGCATCTGGCATATTATGTCCTTTTATTTGTGCAGATAAGGGGGAGTTTCTCCATATTGTCTCCTTCCTGGTTGGTTTTAATAGAAGTTGTGTGAGAGCTGCCGGCCGGGCATCAACCTGGGACTGCCATTGATTGCCATATCCGATGCCTTGGAAAAACAACAACAACAAAATCATAGAATCATAGCATTGTAGATCTGGATGGGATCCCAAGGGTCATCAAGTCCACCCCCCTCTGCCAAGTCCCAAGCAACCCTGATAGATGCTTTCCCCAATTTCTGCTTTAAAAAGTCCTGTGAAGGAGGATCCACCATCCCCTCCGAGGCCCACTGTTGAAAAGCGTCTAACTGTCAAGACATCTTTCTATAATGCCTAGTCAAAATCTCCTTTGTTTTCACTTGAATCCATTATTTCGGTCCAAGAGGCAAGTGTTTTCTCTTCCAAGTGACAGTCCTTCAAATACTGTACAGTGATCCCCCACCTATCGCTGGGGGTTACGGACCTGACCTGACCCACGATAATTGAAAATCCGCGATATGCGGATGCAGGTTGAGTCAGTCCTGGGGGGGCCTAGCTGGGGGCTCTTATACTTACCCCCAGCCTGGCCCTACCCTGAGCGGGCCTGTGAGAGCCTTCCCAGGCCTTCTGGAGACCCGAAAAGGTCCTCCCTGTGAACCAGAAGCAACTTATGGTAAACCAGAAATCATTTCTAAGGCCTCCAACAGGCCTAGAAAGGCTCCCGGAGGCCTCAGAAATGATTTTCAGTGATCTAAAAGTCACCTGGGCGGCTCCAGAAGGTCCAGGTAGGCTTTCACAGACCTGTTCGGGGCAGCTCCTGTCCTGGTGTAAGTATGGGAGGCTTGAAATGACTTTTCCCCTTTACCTTAGACCACTGATGGCGAACCTATGGCACGGGTGCCAAAGGTGGCATTCAGAGCCTTTTCTGTGGGCACCCAACATCGTCCCTTCATAGCCACCTGTATACAGGTTCAATTACTGTATTGGCACTTTGCAAAAAAGTTAGTGGGTTTTGAATTGCAGTTTGGGCATTCGGTCTCTAAAAGGTTCGCCATCACTGCCCTAGGGGGCCTTTGTTCATATACTCCGGTCCCGTGATATAGTGGGACTGCAGTATTTGAACCACAAAAGGGCGGGGAACCACTGTACTTGAAGACACCCATCCAGTGGCCTCTCAGCCTTCACTTCTCCAGGCTAAGCGGGCCACTTTACTTCAGCTGCTCCTCACAGGACTTGGCTTCCAAACCTCTTACTAGCCCAATTGCCCTTCTCTGGGACACGTGGTGGATTCTCATGATCCTTCTCCAATGGCAATACCCAGAACTGGTCACAGGATGTCACGCGAGACCTGCCCAATGCAGAACAGAGTGGTTCCGTGATTTTCCTTGGTCTGGAAAACCCTATAAAATGCTCTCAGTAGCACCAAACGTACAGGGAGGCAACCCCTTCCTCTCCTCTACAAGCTCAGTAAGTTTGGTGAAGTTTGGGTTCCTGATGGCTGAGTTATGCACCTCCATAGCGCCCCTCCCCCAAGAAAGTGCCCCCAGCACCAAGACCACCAAAAAATCACAGAGAACCTCCTCCCAGCTCTCCTCCCCAAATCTGGAGAGGATTGGGTTTCCGACAACTGAACTATACACTCACAAAGTGGCCCCCCTGCAAGGAAAGTGCTCTTTAGCAAAATGGCTTGGGGAAGCCAACCTTCACCAAATTTGAAGGGATTGTAGAAAGGAGTCCAGCGAAGCTTCTCCCCAATTTTGGTATCTCTAGGGGCCTTTTCACACGACCCCTAAGATCCGCTGGCCACTTAAATTTGGACCAGAGATCTTAGGGGTTGGTCGCTCTTCCTGCGTTCCCACCCCCTCTGCACTTCCTGGCTGCTGGCTGCATGAGGGGAGGGAGAAAAAGAGAAAGAAAAGCATGCCGCTCACCTCCGTTCTGCCTCTCGCTCTTGCCGGCAACATTCCAGTCTCTGTAAAGTAGCTCTTAAAGAGGCGGGAGCCAAAAAAACAACAAACAGAAGCGAGGAGAGCCCCGCACTCACTATCATTACACCGCATCAAGAAATTTTCACCTCCAAAGAGCAGGTACTTGAAAGGTGCGCTGGGATGCGCTAAAGTGGGCGTGGTCGCACTTAATTTCCTCTTAACTCCGGAGCTGGTGGGGAAACATTTTTAAGCTCCGGAGCTGAGAGCCATTTGCCCCGGAGTTTAGGGGTCGTGTATAAACACCCTAGGTGTCTGGGGGACATTTTATTTATTTATTTATTTTGAATGTTTTTACCCCACTTTTCTCCTTGGAAAAAAGGACTCAAGGTGGCTTACAATAATGAGGGGCAATATGCCACCCAGAACATTTAAGACATAGAATTAAGTTACGAACCAGGAATTAGAAGCAGCATCTTAGAACATTAAAAGGTAACAATAGAGCTACAAAGAGCACACAAGAAGAAAAGAAAAATCCATGATGAGGATGGAAACTAACATGGAAAACACTGGTGTTCTTATGAAAACTGTCAATGCAATCACAACAGGTCAACAGTTAGTATTTGTTGAGTGGTATTGATTTGTAAGAATACAAATCAACAAATTTGCAATTTTTGGTGACTTTTGTAATACCTTTTTTTTAATTTGTGCCCCTCTCTAGTTTTAAATGCACATCACCCCCACACTGACCGCCCTGGACTGGCTACCGGTTTGCTTCCACATGGACTTCAAGGCCCTGTTATAAGTGGTTTTTAGGGAACTTCAATATCTATCAGAGTGGTTTCTCCCAGAGAGAATGGCCAGTCATGGCCTCCGACCCCGAGATAAATTCAGAAAGTCACAACAACAAAAATCTAGCTTTCTCGGTGATTTTCCCCTCGATTATGGAATCTTTGGCCCAAAAATCTGCCTGGCTCTGTCACTGGGAGTATTCAAACACCAATTGGAAACCTAGCTTTGAAGCAAGATTTCCTTCGCTCTTGACTACCTCATCTGGGATCATTTGGGGTTTTGTTGTTGTTGTAGATTGTCTATGTCTCATTGGTGCCATATTTTAATGTTTTTTATTTCATTCTGTTCTATTTATGTATTAGCATTTATGTCATATTAGTTCTAATTTTGTTTGTAAAACGTAGCCAAATAGCTAGAAAGGTGGTATATGTATATACACCCAATAAATAAAGTAATAAAATAATAGATAAAAATGAGCCTAGTGATAGTGGTGGTGGTGGTGGTGGTGGTGGTAGTAGTAGTAGTAGTAGTAGTAGTAGTAGTAGTAGTAGTAGTAGTAGTAGTAGTAGTAGTAGTAGTAGTTTATACTCTCTCCATCTGGCCACATGGCCACTCTGGGCAGCTTACAAGAGAAACAGTACAATAACAAATAGCAAAATAAGTATAATGTAACTCTTATAATAACACAATTACACAATACATATCAACCATAGACAGCAGACAAATAATCCAAAAGCTTTTATCACTGCAGCTATTGCTGTAAGGATCAATTGATTTATTCATCGGGGGAATCATAAGTATGTTATTTGTGGTTCGTCATCCTTGACAAAAAAAGAATCAAAATGAGTTGCCATTTTTCTGATTTATTGCCCATCTCTAATCTGGATTTTAAACTCCTGTGGATACTCCGAGTCCCTAGTATGTCATTTGCACTTTTTTTTGCGCTGGAGAACTTCATGTGTTTTCCCCCATCCCCACTTTTTTACTATCTGGCCTGATGGGAAATCAGGCATTCTAGAAATGCAATAAATAAATAAATAAATAAATAAATAAATAAATAAATAAATAAATAAATAAATAAATAAATGATGTGTTCTAGATAATTTCTTTGCATGAACAGTTGACCTCAATAAATATACTGTATTGTCCACCTATGGCGACTGCAGCAACGAAATAAAAAGACGCCTGCTTCTTGGGAGGAAAGCAATAGCAAACCTAGATAGCATCCTAAAGAGCAGAGACATCACTTTGCCAACTAAGGTCCAGAGAGTCAAAGCTATGGTTTTTCCAGTAGTGATGTATGGAAGTGAAAGTTGGACTATAAAGAAGGCTGATCGCCGCAGAATCGATGCTTTTGAGCTGTGGTGCTAGAGGAGAGTCTTGAGAGTCCCCTGGACTGCAAGGAGATCAAACCTATAATCCTGAAAGAAATCAACCTTGAATTTTCACTGGAAGGACAGATTTTGAAGCTGAGGCTCCAGTACTTTGGCCACCTCATGAGGGGAGAGGAGTCCTTGGAAAAGTCCCTGATGTTGGGAAAGACTTAAGGCAAAAGGAAAAGAGGATGGCAGAGAATGAGATGGTTGGATGGTGTCATCGATGCAACCAATATGGATTTGACAAAACTCCGGGAGGCAGTGGAAGATAGGAAGTCCTGGCAAGCTCTGGTCCATGGGGTCACACAGAGTCGGACACGACTGAACGACTGAACAACAACAACAACAACAATTGTCCACCTATGGATTTTGGATGATGTTTTTATCCAATTTATTAGTTTTCTTTCTTTCTTTCTTTCTTTCTTTCTTTCTTTCTTTCTTTCTTTCTTTCTTTCTTTTATGTTTTAGAATAGCAAGTGTTCAAAGCCACAGGCAATACTTCGACTCACCAGCAGGTGGTGGAGTTGCTTCACCGTGCCAGTCTTGACAGGCAGCTGTGTGGTTTGTCTAGGGAAAATTCCCAGAATCCTCCAGATGCCCCCATGTCTTCTGATGAAGTGAACTTTAACCCTGTGAAAGCTTCTACATTAATCTAATAGCACAGAGGGTGGCAACCAGTTTCCCTCCTGAATGTTGCTGTACCACAATTCCCATGTGCTGCAGCTCTTTTTTTCTGCTTTCTAGGCCTGATGGGATTTGTAATCCAGCTATATCAGGAGAGACACAACTTGCCTGTTCCTGTGATGGTGTAAAGCAGCATCACAAGACTCTGTCTTGATTATATCCTGTCCTGCTCCTTGCATCCCGAACCCTACAAAATAGAAAAGATGGTATTTTTCTCAGAGTGTGAATCCAGTTTGCTAACAGCAATGCAAAGCTATGTGTAATGAGCTACTAGGGGAAATCTGAAGGACAACGGGCACTCATTCAAAGATGAGGATGTACACATATTAGACAGAGAAGAGAGGTGGTTTGAGAGAGGGGTCAGGGAAGCCATTCATGTGAGCATCGAAACCCCCTCCCTCAACAGAGGCGGCGGCGGTCTCTGGCATAGTCTATCTGCTACTTATCAGGGTGTGCTTTCCAAAGTACCCAGACAAATCAAAAAGCTTTCACCACCAAGGCCATAGCTAATGACCCATTCTTTTTTTTTAAATGTTTTTTATTAAATTTTAAACTACATACAACGACATAAAAAATGAAAGTAAAAAAAAACTACAACAAACAATATAAGTGCACCCCCATCCCACGGGGCCATCCATACATTCTTATTCGTTGCTCCATCTTCTATTCTTCTAGTAGTCTTCTTAAAGTTCTCTTCTCCAGAATTGTTGTGAGATATTCGTGGACTCTTTCGCTTTTCCTTCGACTAGTACATAATCTAAAAATTTACCCCAGATATCGTAGAAAATGTCTTTTTTCATTTCTCCTCGTTTAACCTTTAAACTGCAGGACATTGTTCACCTTAAGGCTAGGGATACTATTGTGGACCTAACAAGCCTATTCAGGCCATTGTTCATCTTAAGAGCCTTTTTCAGACCAGGGTGACAAGAGGTCAAAGCTGACTATAAGATGGAGGACTCGCACTAGCTGTATTCAGACTGATGGTGGTGTTTGGGTGAGCTCCGAAACGTTTCTATCTCTCAAGAAAAAGAAGTCCAGTTGCCACGACTCAACTTCCAGATAAACTCACATGGATGACTGAGAATCTTCACAGACATATTTCACAGCCCTGTTCAAACAAAGGGGGCATGGTTTTTCACCTCCCTCCGCTCACACCCACTACCTCTCTATTGGCTTTGAAAAAGCCTGTTTGGAAAAAAAAACTGCTTTGAAAAAGAGGGCTTGCCATCGAAAGCTCAGCAACTTTTTGTTATTTTTCTAGCAACCTATGAAGGTATCACCCATAGTCTAGTCTTGATTTTTTTTTAAATGGCCTCATGGCTCCAAACTTCTTTTTTTGCATCCTAGAACCTAACTTTCCAGGTCTTCCCTGGTTTCACAACCCCCAGGTATTCAGGCACCTGCTCACAGAAGATGATGTTTCAAGCCCCTAAGGAAGAGGGGAATTTTTTTTCTCCCTAGGAATTTCCAAAGTGGTGCGAAAACACTTCATTGTCCGTCAGTACAACCAAGATCCTTGAGGAGTAACCCCATCTGTTGGTCCTCAGCATCTATGGACCTCCGTCCTCTTCGTTGGGGCCACCTGGAGACAAGGGCTGATTGCAAGTCAAAGCCAGCTTGGTGAAAACGGAAGCTGGGCCCTAGACCTTTCTGTTGATTTTCCTGCCATGACGCAACACTGAGGCCCTTTGTATACGACCCCTAAACTCCGTCGCAAATGGCTCCCAGCTCTGGAGTTTAAAATTGTTTTCCCACCAGCTCCAGAGTTTACAGATAATTAAGTGCAACCACACCCACCCAGCGCACTTTTCAGGTACCTGCTCTCTGGAGGTGAAAATTCCTGATGCAGATATAACGTAGTGACTGCCCGGCTCTCCTTGCTTCTGTTTGTTGCTTTTTTGCCCCCTGCCCCTTTAAGAGATCTGAATGCAGTGCCGGGACGGCAGAACGGAGGTGAGCGGCATTCTTTTCTTCCTTTTTTTCTCCCTCCCCTCACGCAGCCAGCAGCCAGGAGTGCGGAGGGGATGGGAACGCAGGAACAGCGACAAACCCCTAAGATCTCTGGTCCGAATTTAAGTGGCCAGCGGATCTTAGGGGTCGTGTGAAAAGGCCCTGAGACCCTTCCGGAAAGGCCATTGCCTGTATTAGAATAGGACACACATTTGGAGCTTCCTGCCACTCACAGCGAGGTGGCAACTTCAGAAGGACAGCTCCTGGAGCAGAATCCTTGTACGTTGACAGCTGTGGCCTTCTCCCAAAGGGATACATGAGTGTGGCTGCTAAAGAGAGAGTGTTGCAGTAACAGGGGATTCTTCTGCCCCAATGCATTCCTGGGGGGGAAATTCCCTCTGTTTGGCTACCCTGACATTCACCGCTCTGTTTGCTCTCCAGTGGAAAGGGAAATATTCTTTGACTTGACCTTTTCATAATTTTTAGAAACTATTTCCAAGGTGTAATAGCAGAATGAGCCACTGGAAGGAACCACAGAGTCTAGTTCCTCTGGCCTGCCAGAATTGAGAGGACACCACAACTACCAGCAATTAGAGATGGGCACAAAACGGAAAAACAGCATTTCGTTTCGTTTCGTTTCTTTAGTAATTTCATTTCGTTTCGTTTGTAACAAATTTTTAAAGTAGTTTCGTTATGAAACGAAACGAAACGAAATGAAATGCTATGCTCCCCTGAGTCCTAAAGGACCAAAATGGCAGGGGAGCTTCCTCAAGCGATTCAAGGTAAGCCCCCCAAATTTGGAAAACGTTGGGATTCAGGGGGCTGAGTTCTGAAGCTCCAAAGGGGATGACCCCTGGAAAAATCTTTCTACAGTAATTGGAATTGGAAGCCAAGCCGCCATGGCTCTACATTCGCTGGTGGCTTGGTTTCTGAAGTTCCGATTCCAATTAGAAATGTTTTTTCCTAGGGGCACCCCATTTGGAGCTTCAGAACTCAGCCCCCTGAATCCCAAAGTTTTCCAAATTTTGAGGGCTTACAGGGAAGAGCTTGAGGAAGCTCTCCTGCCATTTCCTCTAGAATGAATTGTTTCATTCTAGAGGGGGGAAATTATGCTTTGTTACATAATGAAACAAAATGAAAAACGTCCTACCATTTCATTACCTAACAAAATAATTAGTTACTTAACAAAACAACAAAACAGCATTTTGTTGTTTTTTTTCTGCCCATCTCTACCGGCAGTGCCTTTAATTGCTTTTGGATAATGGCACCTTGGCTGCCCAGGGGTAACAAGCAATGTGATTCCTTTTGAAATGCCATTTTACCTGCTGTAGGGGTCATGAAAAAATAGGAAGAGGATTAGTTATGTAATTTGTTATGTTTCCGTGCTGAAGGCCTATATTGTACCACACCCACCTACCCTTTTCTCATTTGGATATCTCATGGTTGTTTATTATTTATTTATTTTAAAGGATTTTTGCCCCACCTTTCTCCTTGGAAAAGGACCCAAGGGGGCTTACAGTAATGAGGGATAATATACAGTCCAGTACAATTAAGACATGTTCAAGTATTTGAGAACAAGCAATTGAGGGAAATCTACATTTCTTTACTCATTCCATACAAACATATATATTTCCTTCTCAGGGGACAAGCTTATTCTTTGATTGGATGGGCACATGTTATAAAAGGGGGGGAAATGAAATACATCTCCAGAGAGTTGCTGGGTGCTCACTGAATCCTGGACATAATCTGTTTCAACTGTTACCCTCAGGATGATGTTTTAGGACATACTAGGACAACTAAATATAAAGATAGCTTCTTTCCAAGTACTATCAAACTGTTGAATAATTATTTTTTTCTTTTTCTATTTTTAATAATAGGTTATATTGTGTTGTACTGTGTTTTTATCGTTGACTATATGATTCTTATATTTCCTTCTTGCATATGGAGAGCATTTTTTTTACCAAAACAAATTCCAGGTATGTCCAACCACACATGGCCAATAAAAGGATTCTGATTCTGATTCTGATTTCTTGGCCATGGAGTTGATATATCCGAGGTAGTGGATCAGATTATACGATTCTGAAAAGCAGAAGCTTTTAGTAAACATGCCAAGGCAATATGTTGAGAAAATCTTTTAAATGTTGGTGGACTCAGTAGTCTGAGAAATGGCCGCAGGTCATGGAAGTGTGTGACTTCATGCCTCAGAAATACAGTACTCTTTAAGGAGCAACACAACTCTTGGGTAATTTTTAAGTAAATGCCAATTTTGACATCTTTGGGACACCACAACGTCCTTGCCTGATTTTGCTGGTGAAAGATGTGCTCCCGGGAGACCCTCACCATCTCAGAACCATGGAATGGTAGAGCTGGGAGGGACCTTGAGGGTCATGTAGCCCAACCCCACCCTGAAAGGTGACCCATATCACCTCTGCCTAAAAACCTCAGAATCCCCCTGTTGCAAAATTCCTCCTAATATTTTGGAAGAGTCTCCTTTCCTATACAGCAATTCAGACCCTGAAACTTTGGATCCTGTCTTAAGAACATAAGAACATAAAAAGAGCCATGCTGGATCAGGCTAAAGGCCCATCTAGTCCAGCTTCCTGGGTCTCACAGTGGCCCCACCAGATGCCTCTGGGAGCGCATGAGACTAGATATCTGTCTCCTGATATCACTCCACTGCATCTGGTCCTTGAAGTACCCTGGTTTTAAGCCTAGAAATTACACATCTCCATCATGGTTTGTAACCTGGGATGGACTTTGCCTCCACGAATCTGTCCAATCCTTTTTTGAAGGCATCCAGGCCAGATGCCATCACCACCTCCTGTGGCAGGGAGTTCCACAGACTAACAACGCGCTGGGTGAAAAAAATATTTTCTTTGGTCTGTTCTTACTCTCCCAGCCCTCAATTTGAGTGGATGTCCCCTAGTTCTGGTATTTTGTGACAGGGAGAAGAGCTTCCCTCTATCCACTTGACTCATGCCCTGCATTATTTTGTACGTCTCAAACATATCCCCCCTCAGGCGCCTTTTTTCCAGACTAAAGAGCCCCAAATGTTTTAGCCTTTCCTCATAAGGGAGGTGCCCCAGCCCATTAATAATTTTAGTCGCTCTCTTCTGCACCTTTTCCAGTTCCACTATGTCTTAATTGAGATGCAGAGACCAGAATGGTACACAATACTCTAGATGCGGCCTTACTATCGTTTTGTATAATGGCATTATAACGTTGGCCGTTTTGTTTTCAATCCCCTTTTTGATCATCCCTAGCATGGAAATGGCCTTCTTCACCGCTGCCACACATTGGGGAGACACCTTCATGGAGCTGTCCACCAACACACCAAGATCTCTTTCCTGATCCCTCAAGGTCTTCCTGCTGATCAAAGTATCTGTGGTGGTCCGGGTCTTTTGGCTCATCTTGACCCCCCTGATGGGGGGGGGACTGTGTGCCCTCCGTAGATGCTGACTGGAAGCTGAGAGAGCAAAAATGAAAACAAAGGAGAATGAAGATAGAAAGGTCACGGCGGGTCATAGCTGGCGGGCAGAGTGGAGCCCTTCAAATGGCTGACATTTTGTGCCTGCGAGCTTCCAAAGGACAGCAGCAAGAGACAGCTACCCTCTCGTGTTTGTGGCTTTTTAAAAAGAGGCACTGGGATGTTCTTTTTAAAAAAGAACATGAGTCAGCAATGTGATGTGGCGGCCAAGAGAGCCAATGTGATTCTTGGTTGCATCATCAGAAGCATAGCATCGAGATCAAGGGAAGTGATAGTCCCACTCTATTCTGCTCTGGTCAGACCCCACCTGGAGTCCTGTGTCCAGTTCTGTGCGCCTCAATTTAAAAAGGATGTTGACAACCTTGAGCGAGTGCAGAGGAGGGTGACTAGGATGGTTGAAGGTCTGGAAGAAATGTCTTAGGAGGAGCGGCGTAGGGAGCTGGGAAGGTTTAGCCTTACAAAAACAAGACTGAGAGGGGATGTGATAGCTATGTTTAAATATTTGAAAGGATGTCATATTGAAGAAGGGACTGGCTTATTTTCCATGGCTTCAGAGACACAGGGCAATGGTCTCAAACTACAGGAAAAGAGATTCCATTTGAACATTGGGAAGAACTTCCTGACGGTTAGAGCTGTCCGACAGTGGAATATGCTGCCACCAAGGAGGGTGGTGGAGTCTCCTTCCTTGGAGGTTTTTAAGCAGAGGCTGGATGGCCACCTGTCGGGGGGCTGTGATGGGGGTTCCTGGAAGGCAGGGGGTTGGACTAGATGGTCCTTGAGGTCTCTTTCAACTCTATGTTCTATGATTCTATGAGAAAATAGAAATGGATGTTTGTTGATTGTGGATTCTGGGCGGTGTAGTTCAAAAAAGAAAAAGAAAAAGTTTCTGTATCTCTGAGCGACTTTCCAATGGCTGTAACATCACCTCTTTGTCTGCTTTCTTTGGCCTACCCTGCAAGCTGTCGGGTTGCCGGTTCCCCCTTGTTAACCCCCTCCCCAGCCCCCCCAGCCCACACCTTGGATCCAAACCAGCCAGGAAAAAACTGAGACGCGCCATGACACGCGAGCCAGTCCCAGAGCTGTGAGTTCAGGTTACGTTTTGTAACCTTTCCCCCAGCTGGAAAAAAACAATAAGAAAAAATAAAAGGCCTGTCAGTGCAAGGATGGATCGGTGACCATTATTAATGCATGATGTTCTGATGGAAGCAAGGGGCTGGGGGGCGCTCAGGAATGTGTGTGTGTGTGTGTGTGTGTGTGTGTGTGTGTGTGTGTGTGTGTGTGTGTGTGTGTGTGTGTGTGTGTGTGTGTGTGTGCACGTGCACACGCGCACACACGCAAGACAAAGCAGAATGTTGTGGCAAGCAGAAGGCCTCCAGTGCTGGGATGAAAAAGAGGCCCGTGGATGGGGCCCGTGGCTTCTGAACCAACCTGGTGCAAATGGGGTGGCCGCGTGCACATCACACACACAAAAAAACCCAAGGGGAAGGCAAATAAGAACCTAAGAACCTAAGAAGAGCCCTGCTGGATCAGGCCAAAGACCCAACTAGTCCAGCTTCCTGTATCTCACAGTGGCCCCACCAGATGCCTCTGGGAGCGCATGAGACTAGATCTCTGTCTCCTGATACCACTCCCCTGCATCTGGCCCTTGGAGGACCTGGGTTTTAAACCTGGAGAGAACATGTATCCCCATCATGTTTTGTAACCTGTGATGGACTTTTCTTCCAGGAATCTGTCCAATCCCTTTTGAAGGCATCCAGGCCAGAGGCCATCACCAGCTCCTGTGTCCGGGAGTTGTACAGATTGGCCTAAAACAACACATGCTGGTTCGTATGTACAGGTGCAAATGAGCAAAAGCATTTGAAATTTAAACAGAGTTATTATGCATCTATCCATGGGGCAGACAGCAAACAGGTGTTTGTGTGGTCCTGTTAATGACTGCGCTGTTCAGTTGCAGGTCCCTGTGGATGACGGGGAATGCCAAGGCGCCCAACCTCCCTCTTTTGGTTCTTGATTTTTTAAAAAACAGATGTGGAACAGGTAGCCCCCTCCCAATGGCGGATGCCTTGAAAAGAAGGAATTCCCCACCCCCACCCCAGTTTGAACCTCATCCTTTCTAAAAACTTCATGTCAGGCTGTCCTGCCTCCTTTCCTCCGTTGCTGTTGGAAAAAAAACTGGCACACTGTCATCAGGTAAAATCATGCAAGTGAAGTCAGTTTGATGCTTTCGGGGTGGAGAAGGTAGATTTGATAGGGCCATGGGGGTTCAAACCCTTTTGCCTGTTTGGATCCCTGCCTTCTGCGGGGGTGACTTGTAGAGTCCTGTGACTTACAAGAGTGTTTTGCATGCCTTGGAAAACGGAAAAAGCTGTGGTCCCACAAGCATTCTCCATTTCTTCTCCTATCACTGCAGGTGTGGTTCTCAGTGGATACCTGTATGCCTATGGACTGTTCTGTTTTAATGCTTGAAAAAGAGTCATGCCAACTACAGCTACAACTACAACAAAATGGAAAGGAACTCTATTGAGTCCAGCCCCTGAGAAGGAGGTACAGTGGAATTTCAACACTCAAACTCTGGCTCTGCAGCCAGCGACTTAAACCACTGAGCTATCCAGCAGTTCAGGAGGTATCATCAATCATCAGTTTGATGATGATCCTAGAACTACAGGGCTGGAAGTCCAGCCCCAAACTCCCAAACTCTGACTCCACAGCCAGAGACCTAAACTTTGACATCCTGGCCACTTGCTTCCACCCATACCAGCGGGCACCAGGAGTCTTCTCCCTCTCACAAAATACCAGAACTAGGGGACATCCATCCACTCAAACTGAGGATTGGGAGAGTGAGAACAGCGTGTTGTTAGTCTGTGGAACTCCCTGCCACAGGAGGTGGTGATGGCATCTGGCCTGGATGCCTTCAAAGGGGGATTGGACAGATTCCTGGAGGAAAAGTCCATCCCAGGTTACAAACCATGATGGGGAGATGTGTCATCTCCAGTCTTAAAACCGCGGTCCTTCAAAGGCCAAATGCAGGGGAGTGGTAGCAGGAGATAGATATCTAGTCTCATGTGCTCCCAGAGGCATTTGGTGGGGCCACTGTAAGATACAGGAAGCTGGACTAGATGGGTCTTTGGCCTGATCCAGCATGGCTCTTCTTATGTTCTTATGTTCTTATATTCCCAGCAGATCAGCACAAATCTGAGTTCACATGTACAGCAACAGCACATCAAAAATGCAGGATGGGGTCTTGGAACAGAGAGCTGGCAGGTGCATGCTTGGGGGGCCACCACGCTATCTGGTGCCAAGTGAGGAGTGAATCGCCAGCGTTGCAACTTCTGAGCCTTCTTTAGGGAAGACCTTGCTGCTGCAGCAGCAGCAGCAGCACAAGGCTATGAAACCATGCCATCATAGGTAAACCTTTTCTGTTGTTCAGTCATTCAGTCGTGTCCGACTCTTCGTGACCCCATGGACCAGAGCTCGCCAGGTCTTCCTATCTTCCACTGCCTCCAGGAGTTTGGTCAAATCCATACTGGTTGCATCGATGACACCGTCCAGCCATCTCATTCTCTGTCCTCCTCTTTTCCTTTTGCCTTCCATCTTTCCCAACATCAGGGACTTTCCCAAGGACTCCTCTCTCCTCATGAGGTGGCCAAAGTACTGGAGCCTCAGCTTCAAAATCTGTCATTCCAGTGAACATTCGGAGTTGATTTCTTTCAGGATGGATAGGTTTGATCTCCTTGCAGTCCAGGGGACTCTCAAGACTCTCCTCCAGCACCACAGCTCAAAAGCATCGATTCTGCAGCGACCAGCCTTCTTTATAGTCCAGCTCTCACTTCCATACATCAAAGCTTTGCAGAACGAAGCAAATGGCAGCATCCTGGGTACCTCTTGTCGTCTGCCTAGCTGCAATATAAATCTCCCCTGCTCCCACTTTTTCTCTGGGTTGGGGCTTGGGCTTCACCTGCTGAAGGCCATCTCCCCTCCCCTCCCCACCTGGTGCAGTACAATGGGAGCCTTCTTTATCATAAAATATTGAACGGCTCTTGGTTGACCAGAGACGAAAGGTGACGTCACCCTCTTAGCAAGAAGACGTCGCGGAGGGGAGGGGAGGAGAAAGAGGGCAAGAAAAGTGGAGACAGGATGAAGCTCCAACGCTTAGGGCCAAGAGGGAATTCAGAGGCAAAACTGCTTCTGGGTGGAATGCTTTTTCAGCTACTAAGAACACCCAAATCACTTTTTTGGGGGTGTTTCTGAGACACTCTGCTTTCTTAGGTCAATTTGTTATCATGTACTTGGGATCAAAAAATTGCCAACATCTCTGCTACAACATCCATGCTCCTCAGAGTCCTTTTCCAGATTGTAACTCTTCACACACACACACACACACACACACACACACACACACACACACACACACACACACACACACACACACACACACACACACACACACATAGACACAAACACACACAACACACACACACACACACACACACAGAGAGACAGAGACACAGAGGTAACAGCCTCCTGCTGTTTCATGCAATGTAATGCTTTGGAAAAGTTACTTTTTAGGACTCCACCGTAGGTCCTGGAATCAACTAGTTATTATGACCACTGGACATGTAACTAGGAAAGAGTAGATTAACAACAATTTATTTCAGTTTTGCTGCTGTTGCTGCTGCTGCTGCGCTCCACACCAGAGCGCATTCCAGGAATGGTCAAAGCCATACAATATACAAACATAACATTAAAATATAAATATAATATTAATATATTATTAGTTAATTATGGAACTGTAGTCCAGAAAGTAACATCCAAGCTCTGTCCCATGTGAGCAAAAGCCCCACCAGATGGAAACGAAGAAGCAGGATGACGTGCAGTGACTGTGACATTTCCTAAATCACCATTGTGACTGTGGTTATTTATATGAAACATTTTCATTCTAGTTTTCTGCCTTTAGAAATCCTGATGCATTGGCTGTAAATAATGAACATTTGCATTTTTGGACACCGAAACTGTATAAAATGAGTCATTATCATATTGGGCCATTGCCAGTGGTTTCATGAAAAGAAGACATTGTGGTAACCTAATGCAATGTGGACAAGGATGCAGCCAGATGGCAATTCTCAGACACTTCCCTCCTTCACTTTTTAAATACATCATAGATCTTATTTATCCACTTCACCGCTTGACATCTCCAGATTCGAGGGGAAACGGGCTTTTTTCTAGCCCTGGTGCATGGATGCGTATTGTGCAAAAGCCCAAGGGGCAGCCATCTTGCCCAATGTCAGCAGCCAGAGCGGCCATTTTGTGTCCTCCCAGAAGAGCTCAAAATGGAAGCTGACGGCCCGTGCTGCAGCCTCCTCCAGGGACCTCCAGTGAGATTGGAAAGCTGGAAGCCTCCAGTTGCTGGCAGGTTAACCCCACCAGGAAGCTGCGCTGCAAAGCCCTCGCATGCACACTTTTGGGGCTGCTCGCTGCCCTCTCTTACATACCCTTCCATCCTTGCACATTAAAAAAGAGCGTCCTATGAGGGGCAGAGTGCCGAAGGCAGGCCATTTGCTATCCGAGGCAGTGGGTGTGCAAATAAAACAAAGGTTCTAAAAACTAAAATAAAACGAATTTTAAGTGCAGTGCGATAGAGCCCAAGCAGAAAGCTGAGTCTCCTGCCAACAGCAGCAGCCACCGGACTTGGATACCTGCTAAAATAAAACAAAATAAAATATTATCCCTCCAGTTGTCTATCCCTTGGCTGTTAAAATGTCATCCTCTTTGATCACTGGTGGCCTTCTTTCTCGCATAACTGGCGGTAGATTTAAGCCCCTCTCCCTGAAGGAAGACAAAGGGTGCTGCTTATATACTGACCCATAGCGCTCAAAGCACTCTCTGGGCAATTTATAATTTAATTATGCAGGTTGCAATTGCTAAGTGTGCTCCCCCCCACCCCTGGCAAGCAAGCAGGGGGACTCAGGGAACAATGGCTGAGACGGAAGAATAAAAAAGAAGCTCAGCTCATCTTCTCTATAGCAGCAATGCTATCCTGCGTGGCATATGCCATCCTTGCAAAAGGAATGGAAGGGGGGAGCGGTTTAGAAAAATGGTGAGGCTGGAACAGGAGGCACTCTCGAGAGCACTGCGGTAACATGATAGCATCACTCGGAAGAGTCAAGGGTGCCTGTGATGGGATAGCTGGTCGAAGACTGGCCATTTCACTAATTAATTTACATTTCTGCCTTTCCTGGTGTTTTGCTTTTTTCTCTCTCTCTTGCGGCTTGTCTTGCCTCCTTTAAAAACCAGAGGTACTCATTTTCAAACAGAACAGTGGCATACATGTGTTCACCTCTATCTGTGTCTTTCTGTCTATCTGTCCATCATTATCATCAGCCATTTTGGCATATGCACACCCCGCAAACTCTCTCTCTAGAGCTGTGTAATCACAGTTTTGGCACAAGGGGCTTCACCGCCCTATTGGCTCCTGTAAGATCAGGATATATCTCAATTTATTTAAAATATTTCAACTCCGCCTTTCTCTTTAAAAAGAACCCTAAAAGACAATATATAAAGCTAAAAACAGTACAGTACTTATATAGGCCCTTTGTACACGACCCCTAAACTCCGCGGCAAATGGCTCCCAGCTCCGGAGCTTAAAATTGTTTCCCCACCAGCTCCGGAGTTTACAGATAATTAAGTGCGACCACGCCCACCTAAGCGTGTCCCAGCGCACTTTTCAGGTACCTGCTCTCCGGAGGTGAAAATTCCTGACGCGGATATAACAGTAGTGACTGCCCGGCTCTCCTTGCTTCTGTTTGTTCTTTTTTTGCCCCCTGCCCCTTTAAGAGATCTGAATGCAGTGCCGGGATGGCAGAACGGAGGTGAGCGGCATTCTTTTCTTCCTGATTTTTCTCCCTCCCCTCACGCAGCCAGCAGCCAGGAGTGCGGAGGGGGTGGGAACGTAGGAACGGCAACAAACCCCTAAGATCTCTGGTCCGAATTTAAGTGGCCAGCAGATTTTAGGGGTCATGTGAAAAGGCCCATAGATACTGAAAAAGGTCAGGCAAACACTCCAATAAGGGCCTTTTTACACGACCCCTAAGATCCGCTGGCCCCTTAAATTCGGACCAGAGATCTTAGGGGTTTGTCGCTCTTCGTGCATCTCCACCCTCCGTACTTCCTGGCTGCCGGCTGCATGAGGGGAGGGAGGAAAAAAAGGGACAGAAGAATAAAGCCTTACCTCCCGGTGTTGGTGGATGCTGCGGGGGAGCCCCGGTCACTTCCTGGTTCCTCTTAAAGGGGCGGGAGGCAAAAAACAAAAACAAAAGAAGCGAGGAGAGCCCAGCACATCCTCATCAAATATTTTTCACCTCCCAAGAGCAGGTACAAGAAAAGTGCGCTGGGTCGCACTTAGGTGGGCGGGGTCGCACTTAATTGTCTGCAAACTCCGGAGCTGGTGGGGAAACATTTTTAAGCTCCGGAGCTTGCAGCCATTTGCAGCGGAGCTTAGGGGTCGTGTATAAACACCCTAAAAGACAGTCTACAAAAGCAACATTGAAAATATATTCAAAGCAAAAAGGCGCAACAATCTAGTTGAAGATCCCACTCAGACAGCCAGGCACTGAGAGAAAGCCTGCCTGAAGAGGGAAAGCCTTTGCCTTGCTTGCGGAAGGGCAGCAATGACGGGGCCAGGCTGGTCTCCAGTGGGAGGGAGTTCCACAGGCTGGGAGTAGCCACAGAGAGAAGGCCTTCTCCTGTGTTCTCATCAGATGCACACCTGTGAAGATGGCAGGACTGAAGGAAAGGCCTCTCCTGATGTTCTTAACACCTGAGCAGGCTCATGTTGGAAGACATGGTCCTTGATATAGCATGCACCATTTAGGGCTTTATAGGTTAAAACCAACACTTTGAATTGTGCCTGGAAATGGATTGGCAGCTGCTCTAACAGGGGGAGGGACACAGGAGTGGAGAGGGACACCTGGGTCTCAGCCTGTGGGGGCTGCATTAGTCCCATCTTTAACCCACCTGTTTTTCGTAGCTTGCACCTTCCCAGCAGTGTTTATTTTGGACTCCTGAATTCTGGTGCCCTAAGGCAAAGCACAGTAACCATGCCTTATCCATGTCTTTCTTTCTTTCTTTCTTTCTTTCTTTCTTTCTTTCTTTCTTTCTTTCTTTCTTTCCGAACCCAAGTGGTCAGAATAGGTCTTGGAGCTGAGGGAACCTCGCTGTATATATAGAGGTGAAATAGTAGATCCAGACTATGGAACTCCCTCCCACTAGAGGCCAGGACTGCCCCATCTCTGACGTCTTTCTGGTAACAGGCAAAGACCTCTCTCTTCAGGCAAGCTTTCCCTGAATGATGGGCTACTTATTATGTGTCTTTCATATGAATCTATAGGATCAGATAGACTTTGTGTTTATAACCACTTATCACCTTGTGTGATTACATTGACACTATGGGCGCTTTTACATGACCCCTAAGATGCATTAATTACCAAGATTAATTTTTACTAATTACTAAGATTAATTTTTACTTCTCTTCTTCCTTTTAAATAATAGGTTATATTGTATTGTTGTACTGTGTTTTTATTGTTGACTATCTGATTCTTATAATTCCTTTTATATCGAGAGCATATTTTACCAAAACAAATTCTGGATGTGTCCAACCACACTTGGCCAATAAAAGTATTCTGATTCTGATTCTTATTCTCTGCAGTGGGGAGCTGCCCCGGGAAGCATTCCAGTCTCTTAAAGGGGCAGGGGGTAAAACAGACAAACAAACAAACAAGGCAAGGAGAGCCCGGCGCTCACTGCTTTGCAATCCGCATCAGAATTTTTTTTACCTCCGGAGACCAGGTACTTGGAAAATGTGCCAGGACGCGCTTAGGTGGACGTGTAGTCGTACTTAATTTTTTTTTAAGTCCGGAGCTGGTGGGAAAACAATTTTAAGCTCCACATCTGGGAGCCCTTTGCCTCAGATTTTAGGGGTTGTGTAAAAGCGCGTTTTCAATTTTAGTTTCCCATACTCATTACTTTACATGGAATTTTTACTGTCCTTTTAACTGCTTGCATTCTCTTGTAGCTTTAATGAAATGTTGTCTTTTAATGCTGTAAGATGTCCCTCAATTCCCTGTTCTCAAATACTTGAACATGTCTTAACTGTACTGAACTGTATATTATCCCTCATTACTGTAAGCCACCTTGGGTCCTTTTCCAAGGAGAAAGGCAGGGTAAAATACTCCAAAATAAATAAAAATAAAATAAATAGGTGGGGGGGAGTCTTGTTTTTGACTTTGTTTTTGAGCACCTGAATGGTGTAAGGTCAAAAGGAAGCCAAGCAGAAAATATTTACTGTGGTTTCATTCATTCTCAGGTTTGTGTTGGGCAAGTGAAATAACTTTTGCAGTTTGAAAGCATGTAAATGCAAGTAGATAAATAGGTACCACTGTAAAAAAAAAGTGGGAAGGTAAAAACAGTGTTACCTTGCAGCCATGCTGGCCACGTGGCCACAGACTTGCACAACACTGGCTCTTCAGCTTGAACAGAGATGAGCACCACCCCTAGAGTCGGTCACGACTAGCACGGATGTGCGGGGGAAACTTTACCTTTTTAACCTTTTACCTCCGCATAAGCTGTATTTCTGTTTTTAAAATGTACATTTCAGCGGTGGGGGTGGGTGGTTTTTGTCTGCGAGTAACCGTTTGGACCAAATCCTTCCTGGTTCAGATGGGGTTTCTAGGCCAGCGATTGTGTTTGAAGGCCCTTGCTTGCCTTGGGTGGGATGGGGTGCTGGAGATTGGGGCTGAAAGGCCAGCATAAGGCCACTGATTAAATTACTAAAGTCATTCCTGCTCAAGAAGATTTATTGGGAAAATCAGCCTGGAAAAACAAGGTACGATTAACCTCTGGTAATCATTTATTTTGTTGCCAGCAGAAAGAAAGAAAGAAAGAAAGAAAGAAAGAAAGAAAGAAAGAAAGAAAGAAAGAAAGAAAGAAAGAAAGAAAGAAAGAAAGAAAGAAAGAAAGAAAGAAAGAAGGCAGGCAGGCAGGAAGGAAAACTGCAGGATTTTTCTTCCTTTATCAAGTTGAGTTGGGACCGACTCGAGAACCTTGCAAACACTTGAATGCTGGCCATGTTATCATGGCTGCGCAGCCTCTGTAGGCTGCATTAGCTGGCCTCCCATTGCCTGTTCTGGGCAAGGTAGTGTGTTTTTTTAAGTTCTCCTCCACCCCCACCCACAAGAGATAAATGAAGGAGAAAAGACTCTTTCCCTCTGATGGTATTGATTTCAGCTAAAAGCAATTGCCCTTTTCTATTCTGAGTTTCTCTCCAGTATTAGCTTGGTAACTGATGTTACTGATGTTTATATACACACATCTTTCAAGATAGCAGGCTGAAGTGCTTTGGAGAAAGAAAGAGAGAGAGAGAGAGAGAGAGAGAGAGAGAGAGAGAGAGAGAGAGGCAGGCAGGCAGGCAAACCCAGGCTCTACTCTCCACTGAGCCAATGGAGTGATAATGGGACAATCTACACAGGGTTGTTCTGAGCATTTGGAAGCATAGCCGCTCATTATGATAATCCTCCTAGCCCTGGCATTCACATCAGAAGAGAGTTCAAAAATCCAGGAAGGTGCGTTCATCTACATCAGCAAATGATGGCCAATCTTTTGTCAACCGAATGGCTCAAGGACGCTTTTACACGACCCCTAAAATCCAAGGCAAAGGGCTCCCAGATGTGGAGCTTGAAAATGTTTTCCCACCAGCTCTGGACTTTTAAAAAAATTAAGTACGACCACGCCCACCTAAGCGCGTCCCAGCGCACTTTTCAAGAACCTGGTCTCGCAAGATGAAAAATTTCTGATGCGGATGTAAAGCAGTGAGTGCTGGGCTCTCCCCGCCTTGTGTTTGTTTTTTCTGTCCCCACCGCCCCTTTAAGAGACAGGAATCACAACCGACAAGGGGGCTGGGGGGGAGCCTCCACCAGCAGAAGGAGGTGAGCCTGCATTCTTTTCTCCCTTTTTACCTCCCTCCCCTGACGCAGACAGGAACAATGGAGTGCGGAGGGGTGGGAACGCAGGAAGAGCGACAAACCCCCACGATCTCTGGTCTGAATTTAAGTGGCCAGTGGATCTTAGGAGTCGTGTAGTTTCCCATTCAAGACAAAACCACCTTCATGTACTTTGCATCACCACCTTTCTCTGCCAGTTCTTGATAGGGTGGCTGTTAAAACTCAGATGGAAGAGCACAGCCTTAGGGTGGTGGCAAGGGAGGCATGAACCCCTCCCAATCAAAAGCCCTGGTCCTTTAGACTCTGAGAGACCTGGCCTCCACTGCACCCCTGGGCTGCACAGGTCAAGGGGAGAAGGGGAGACCACCTTTGTACACGACCCCTAAACTCTGCCGCAAATGGCTCCCAGCTCCAGAGCTTAGAATTGTTTCCTCACCAGCTCCGGAGTTTACAGATAATTAAGTGCGACCACGCCCACCTAAGCGCGTCCCAGCGCACTTTTCAGGTACCTGCTCTCTGGAGGTGAAAATTCCTGATGCGGATATAATGTACTGACTGCCCGGCTCTCCTTGCTTCTGTTTGTTCTTTTTTTGCCCCCTGCCCCTTTAAGAGATCTGAATGCAGTGCCGGGACAGCAGAACGGAGGTGAGCGGCATTCTTTTCTTCCTTTTTTTCTTCCTCCCCTCACGCAGCCAGCAGCCAGGGGTGCGGAGGGGGTGGGAACGCAGGAACAGCGACAAACCCCTAAGATCTCTGGTCCGAATTTAAGTGTCATCTTTCTGTCTGCTTTCCTCTACTCCTCCTTTCCCCTACTCACGCCCAGTAGAAAAAAAAATCAGAATATAAGTGTGACTAACTAAAAATTCTGCAGATGCTCCTGTCATGCCCAGGGCTGATCTCACAGTGGCCCCACCAAACGCCTCTGGGAGGGCAGGAGACTAGATCCCTGTCTCCTGAGACCACTCCCCTGCATCTGGCCCTTGAAGGAACCCGCATTTAAGCCTGGAGATGACACATCCCCATAGTGGTTTGTCACCTGGGATGGACTTTGCCTCCAGGAATCTGTCCAATTCCCTTTTGAAGGCATCCAGGCCAGATGCCATCACCACCACATCCTGTGCCAGGGAGTGGCTTCTAGGAGGCCACAGAGGAGGCATTTGAATTGCCAACCAGCACTTCCAGATATACTGGGCTGCATGGAGAACTCAGGTAGTAATACAGGTCATCATTATTAAAAAATAAGTCACAAGCAGGGAGACAAGTACTGGAACATCTGGGATTATTGTTTTGCTAATCTTGATGCTTTTATTTTTTTTTCCGGTTGGGTAAAAATATCTCTATACCTATTTTATAAGCTAGAATCATACTGGGAGATGTCAAGGAAAAGACCGATTCTGAAAAACAGAATCCCCGATTTTTGGCTTCTGGCAAGGTAACTGCAAGTAGGTCTCCTCCTAAGTAAGCCACGAGACTTCCTTTGCCCTGTTTGGTGGGGGGGGGATTCAGGAAGGAGTAAAGATGTAAAATTTCCAGAAACCTGGGAAATAAATGGTTGTGGGGGACTGTTTATTTCCCCCCTCCAATTTTTCTGGGTTTATTTTTACCAAAGCTTTTATTCCAGGGCTTCAACATTTCCGGATATTTTACATCGCTAAGAAAGAGCAGGGCAAGGAAAGTTTATTTTTGGGTGGGAATTAAACTCCCAGAATCCCCGACCAGTAAAGTATTTTCAGGTTTGAGGGGAGGGAGGAAGGATGATCCGGGCCTGGGGGACGGGAAGGATCCGTTCGCGGTGGGAGGAATCAAGCAATGATTTTTTTCCGGGATCCAATCACCTGTTTTGCCTTCAGCTCCACGGGGGTGGGGTGGGGGTCGGGGACACAGGACAGGCAATATAAATTCCGCCCCCCCCTTTCATTTTAAGACTGTCATTCCAGAACCGTTTTCCTTTCATGTTCCACCGGGGTTTTCCCTGATTCCCCCCCACCTCTTGATTTTAATTTGATTTTAAAGGCCTTTGTTTCTGATTCTGCAGCAGACCATCCACGTGGAGAAGCGAATCCGGTGCAACTGTAGAGAGATAAAAATGCCAGCTGGTGTTTCGTTGCGTCTGGACCCCCTCCTTCCCTTCCCTTCCCTTCCCTTCCCTCCTCTTCCCCGGGGTCCGATGCTTTTTCCGATTTAATCCGGGATGTGTATTGGGGGTGGGGGGTTTCTCTGGCTTTTAGCAACCTGATCCCCCCAGCCCTACCTCCTACCCACCCACCCCGGGCGGGACGCTTTTCTCCGCTAACCAGTCCAACTGGTTTCCTTCTCTTTGATTCCCAGTTGGCTCTACAGAAGCCTTTTTTCCCCCCCTAGTCCCTCTCCACTCCCTCCCCATCCTGAGTTGACACGCCCGCAGGCGAAAGAAAAACTACACCCAGGCGCGTGAGAACGCGCTGACACGTGTTGCTGGTTTATTTATTTGTTTATTTGATGCATTTCTATACCGCAGCCTTTTTCCATAAAGGAACTCAGGGCGGTTTCCATAAACCCTGGTTTCGTCTCCAACCCCGACCCTTCCGCGACTGGGCGGGCGCAGAAACCCGCGGCGTGGTCCAGGCTTCAAGAAACAAGCCTGCTCGTGGGAATGAGCTCGATCAATCGGGGTTCATTGGAAAGAAACTCTCATTCTGTGCTCGCGTCTCCAGCAAAAACAAAAGAAAAATAAAGGGGTAAGAAGACCAAAACGTTGCGGCCTCTTAAAAACAAACTGCTATGTTTTAATGTAAGTGCAGTTTGCACTAAGGGGGCGGTATAGAAATAGATCCAAATAAATAAATAAATAAATAAATAAATAAATAAATAAATAAAGCGAGGGATGTCGGAAGTGGTGGACACGTTTCTCCAGAAGCTCATATTAAAATATAGCAATTAAGGAAGCCGTAACCAGCGCCTGGTTTTCTTTATTCCCGATCCCGAAACAAAATAAAATAAAATAAAATTATTTTACAAACATTTCTTCAGCTGGCTTTGAACGAATTGTGCTGGGATGCTCTCTCTCGGGGGCCCAGCGAAGCTTATTTAGAAACCCAGGATTCCCGGCCGGTTCCTCCTCAGAAGTAAGCCTCCTTTCTTGGTACACCTCCACCCGCGGTTTCTACGGAGAGAGAAACGCTGAGTTGGTGAAAGTGTGAGATTAATGGATGAGCACCTCCCATTACCAGATCTTTTAAAGAAAGCAACCTCCGTTCAAATGATGTATCCGTTTGAGAGACTGGATCCAAGACGTGGTCCTTCTCCGTCCCCCTTGAGGAAGGTGGCCGCGGAACTGGAAACCCGGCTACAATCCCGAATTTTTTTTCCTGATGGAAACCTCTCCGAATTAAAACTATTCCAGTTTTTGTAGGTGTGTTGTTCATTTATTCTGTTGTTCAATAAGCTTTGTACTCAGAGCCTCAGAAGGAAGGAAGGAAGGAAGGAAGGAAGGAAGGAAGGAAGGAAGGATGATGGATGGAAGGAAGGAAGGAAGGAAGGAAGGAAGGAAGGAAGGAAGGAAGGAAGGAAGGAAAGTGATGATGGATGGATGATGGATGGAAGGAAGGATGGATGGAAGGAAGGAAGGAAGGAAGGAAGGAAGGAAGGAAGGAAGGAAGGAAGGAAAGTGATGATGGATGGATGGATGGAAGGAAGGAAGGAAGGAAGGAAGGAAGGAAGGAAAGTGATGATGGATGGATGGAAGGAAGGAAGGAAGGAAGGAAGGAAGGAAGGAAGGAAGGAAGGAAGGATGGATGGAGGAAGGAAGGAAGGAAGGAAGGAAGGAAGGAAGGAAAGTGATGATGGATGGATGGATGGAAGGAAGGAAGGAAGGAAGGAAGAGAGAGAGAAGGATAGAGAGATGGGTTTGTTTGTTTGTATGCAGTCTTTCTCCCCATAGGTGACCCAACAACAGTCAGAACTATAAAACAAAAGCAGTTCTAAAATGCGATATGCATTTAATCAATCAAGCTTTACTGTTAAATCATGGGTCATCACAATAGCCCTAAAACATTAGAAACAAACACAGTACAGATACCGCATATTTATGCAGAGAGAGACATAAAATAACATGGCTTCCCTCCCTTCTTAAGGCTTCAGATGCGTGCCCCGTATGTTCTTGACTGCCAAAGCAGATTTTACTACTTGGGGGGAGGGTAGCAGCTTCATCCATAGCCACGAGTAAGTAGCCTACCTAGTTGAGCCCAGCGTGGGGGGGGGTGTCGCACACAAGGCGAAGGAGACCAACAGGAAAATGACTTCCGAGGTGCTCATCGTATCAAGAGCAGCTGAATCAATAATGGCACACATCCTCTGCATTGGTATCCTACTCAAAAGCAATTAAATCTATATTAAGCTTAAGAAAACGTTTTGAAACACAAAAACTTCCGCGTGAAAAACCCGCGTCCCCCCCACCCCACCCGGACGGCTTAAGGGCTCCAAAGCCTGCCGGAAGAGGCCGGTCCGGGCCTGGCCTGGAGAGCGAAGGACGAACCGGAGGGGCCCAGCCGGGCTGAGTCTTTTTTACTTCGTTTTTAGTTGACAAACCCTGCGTGTTCGTTATTGGAGTTATTTTAAGGTCGGGGGAAGGGAGCCCCGTTCTTCCGAAAGGATGCGCTTCCTTCCAGGAAGGAGATGGAAGCGGGAAATCCAGCCAGGCCGGCCCCGAAATGGGTCTCTTGGCGTCGTAGGTGTCTTGGTTCGTTTTCCGAACCGCCCATCTGCCCGGTGGCCACTCGGGGCTGTCTGTGGGCGATGGAGGGGGGGGGCGAGCGGCCCTCCGTGCAACCCCAATGGGGAGCCTCGGAGGCCGGGGTCATGAGGGCTTGGAAGAGGTGGTCTCCCCCCCTCCGCCACCGCCACCGCCCCCACCCAGTTTGGGGTGCACTGCCTTTCCCCCAAGGCCCAGGACATGGCTGCTAGACAGATCCGGGGGGGGGGGCGGCAGCCCGGGGGTTTAGGAATGAAGTGACCCTCGGCGCCCCCTGAGCAGCCGGCCTCACCTTCACACGAAAACCTTCCTTTCATGTGCTCCTTCCTTCCTTCCTTCCTTCTCCCGGGCTACATTGTCAAGCAGTGTGTGTGTGTGTGGGGGTGCCTTTTCCTGAGTCTACCCCAGTGGTTCTCAAGCTGTGGGTCCCCAGATGTTCCTGGACTGCAACTCCCAGAAATCCTGGCCAGCACAGCTAGTGATGAAGACTCCTGGGAGTTGCAGTCCAGAAACATCTGGGGACCCACAGGTGGAGAAGCACTGGTGTACCCGTTTCCACACAGACCTGCTTTTTGAATTTTATGCCTTCCCTCCCTTCTCCCTCTCTCTCTCTCTTCCCCTCCATCTATGGTCCCCTCCTTTTGCACTCTCTCTCTCTCTCTTTCATTTTCTCTGTCTTCTGTCTTCTCTCTTCTCCCGCCTGGCTGCGTTCCCACGTGCATCGCTGCCCCCTTTCGCCTTTTCTCTGTCTTCTATCCTTTTCCCTTCCGCTTCTGTCCCTGCAGGACAAGGCCGTTCCCATCTGTACCTCGTCCTTCTCTACCACCACGGGCGTCGGTGGGCCCGTCACGTCGGAATGCTGCAGCCCCCTGAACACTGGCACTCCCCCCTCCCTGGCTGCCCGGCCTTCCTCCTCCTCCTCCTCCTCCTCCTCCTCCTCCTCCTCCTCCTCCTCCTCTTCTGGGGGGGGGTTCAACTGCCCCATTCAGCCCCCAAGGACGTGCGAGAGGTTCTGGCTCGGCCTCAGGCGGACAAAAGCAGGGGTCGCTCTTCGCCGGCAGCTATTCAGCGCCAGCCTCTCGCCGGCCGGCCGGCCAACCATCATCCCCTTCGGCCTCCCGCTGCCGCCCGCCCGCCAGACTTCAATATTTAAACACCTTCCTTTAGACAAAATAAAAAACTTTTTTTGTGTGTGTGCGTGTGGGGGGTGCGCGCCAAGATCTCGTTTCCATCCTGGCCCCCCACCACCACCACCTCCCGCGGCCAGGCGCGGTGCAAAAAGAGACGGCAAGGGGTCCAGCGCCCCTCCGGCGGGGAAATCGGATCCGCAGCTCCCGGCCGGGCTCAGGTGTCCGCCGGGGCGATCGCTTTCCCTCTGGCCCAGGTGTCCGGTGAGCGACAGCAGGTAGGTAGCCGCCAAGCCCGGGGGAGGGGCGGTGGGGGATCGGTATAAATTCCCCCTGGAGCGGACCTAGAGCAATGGGAGCCGGGCGCTGCCACCGCGGTGAGGCCGCCTGAGTCCGGGGACAGCCCGTCGGGGGGGGGTGCCGTCGGGCAGCTTGCTTCCCTGCCTCGGAGCCTGGCCGGTTGCCCCTTGGGCTACCTGTCCCTCCAGGCCGAAGTGGACGCCCTAGCCCAGAGGGCTGGAGGAGGCGACCTGGGACGGGCAGCGCCTTGCACACCTGAGCCAGGTACGCAGGTGAGACGGCCCCTGGGCTACCGAGCGGCGGGTGGGCCCGGGTGCGCCCAGGGAGCCCTGGGCACCTCCCCGGCTCCCTTCCCAGCCCCAAGGGGCACTTCCAGGGAGCTGCGAAGGAGGAGGAGGGAGGGGGACAACCAAGTTGGGAGTTCAAATCTCCTCTGTGGCTCCTTGACAGGGACTGGACCCCGACGACCCATAGGGTTCCTTCCAGCCCTGCAGTTCTAAGATGATGATGATGATGATGATGATGATGATGATGATGATGATGATGATGATGATGATGATGAATCCAGCCAACCCAAAAATCTGTGTCCAGCCGGGGTAGGGTGGAAGGGGGATCTGAGGGTTGGGGAGAGAGGGAGGGGAGGGGGAGGGAGTAAGGGACAGGGAGGGAGAATCCCTCAAAACAGGAGGACAAGAAGGACAGCGCGAGGGACTCGACTCCCATCATCCCCAGTCGCGAGATGATGGTCGATCTGCGGAGCCGCGAAGGATGCGAGAGGCAGAACTCAAGCCCCCCGGAGGGACCCGTGTGGTGCCCATCCAACTATCGCCAGGGGGTGGGGCGGGCGGGGCCGCCGGCAGAGGAGTCTCGCAGGCTTCTGTCCTGCCCGCAGGAGGACGCTTTTTTTGGGGGGTTAGCCGCGGAGTCTCCACCCTTCCCTGTCGCCCTGTTTTCAGAGCTTTGACCCGTACGCACATAAGAACAGTCTTGCCGAACGGCCACAGGCCACAGCCCGTCCGGTCCAGCATTCTGTCTCACACGGTGGCTCACCCTTTGCTTCAGGGTATTCCCCAGCAGATGTCTCCACCTGCTTACGATTCCCTGCAAATGGCACTGAGAGATACCCTGCCTCTCTCTCCAACCCAGAATCAGTGATCACAGAAGTAATTAAAACATAATAATAAAATAAGGCGGGGCGGATGGAAAGGAATCAAGGCGGGGCGGGGCTTTGTCCGGAGCGGTCTCGATAAAGCACCCAAGGAGGCCAGCTTGCGGGTTCTGCAGGACTATTCGACCAGTGTCTTTCTCTTTGCATGGGAAAGGCGGGCGGGGGGGGGCAGTCAAATATTGGGCAAGGTGTTTCGCCATCTCTGAGACCCACACTCAACACCACCGGCCCTTTGCCTTGTCTCCTTTCGAGTCCGCGTTTCTCGGCAGATGGTCCCATCACTAGCATTCAGACGTGCCCCTAAAACCTGATTATGAAAACCCGTTTATTCCCGTGTTACTCACAGGTTTCCCTGTTAGCTGACGGGAGGGAGCACATAGAACCGTCGAACTCAAAATGCCATCAGTGGGGATGATAATATGGCAAAGGGGGCTTTTGGACTATAAATCCCAGAATCCCCTGCTAGCCAACTGGTGGGGGATACTGGGAGTTGTCATCCAGTTCTCGCCAGTTCTCCCCCCCCCTAGTCACAGGAAACAAACAGAGACCTCCGGGAAGCTCAGGGGGTAATTTAGAAACCTGCTGTCACACCTGTTACTGTTCCCACAATACCAGGTATTTCCAGGTAACTGCTTCTGAACATAGCGGTTCTTCTTAAACCTGATAGCGAAAAGCCCGGGAGGCCCCGCGTTGCGCCCGGAATGGGAGTGAATCCAGATTTAGCCCTATTTAAGACAGACCTAGAGAAACTCGGTTTAAATTAGTCCCGAGTAACCTTAATCTCTTTCATCCGGTCTACTTTAAGTATGACTAAAGGTGTGGGGGGCAAAGTATTCCCATAATTTATGATGCGGGGAGGTATATAAATCGAATAAAAAGACAGACAAACAAATATCCAATAAGAATATTTTCCCCACATTGATATTGCGTTTGTTCTTATTGGGCACATCCGGCTAAACATGGAGGCCAGTGGCATTTATTTCATTTTATTTAAAATGTTTTTAGCACCAGTACCGGCCTTTCTCCTTTAAAATAAAAACGGCAAGTGAGCTGACCTGCCAATCTATCTCTAGAGGGAGAGCAAGTCCCATAGAATTCAGTGGGGTTTGCGCTTGAGCCGGACCCCAAAAGTGCTGCCGATATGCCCGCTCAGTTCTCCACCCTATTAAAATCTGTGGAACTTGGGCTAGGTGGTGCCTAACACGCGTGCTTGAAGACAACACACTCAAGATTGCCATTGCAAAACAAGTCCGTCTGAGGATGTGGGCAGCCTTTTGCAAAAACATCCTCCCAATCCGAGTAGGAGGTTGTTACCCTTCCAGGTTGCCTGAAGGATCTCGGATCCCGGTTTCTATTGCCACCCTGCCGATGCACCCAAAACTTACAGGGAGGTATCGGTGCTTCAGCCCCTGAGCTAAAGCCGTTCATCTTAAGAGAAAAGGGTTTGTTTGTTTGTTTACCGCCCCCAGGAATACAGGTGCTCCTCCGGGCAGTGCACAAGTTTTAACTTTAAAATCCCACGGAACCCAAATAACTATATGGCAATACAAAAAATATATATCAAAAAACCAAAAATAGATAGATAGATAGATAGATAGATAGATAGATAGATAGATAGATAGATAGATAGATAGATAGATAGATAGATAGATAGATAGAGTGGACCCTCCTATAACAAACGGTTTATATAACATAAAATCTGTACAACATAAAAAATTCCAGAGATAGGGGAAATTTGTTTAACAGAATCGCCTATGGAGCGAATCTGTACAACATAAAATGGTCGCGATTAGGGATTACTCCGTTTTCAATGCATTCCTATGGGAAATTTGTATAAAGGAAAAATTGCTTAACATAATTTCATTTGGGACGAATTAATTATTTTATACAAGGTACCACTGTAGATAGATAGATAGAAATAAAACCCAAGATATAAATTTAAAATACTAATATTTTGTGTGCTCTGTGTTCTCCGCACCTCTTTGAAACACTATAGCAAAATATCCGCCACAAAACCTTTTTTATATAAAGGGGGAGGGCAACGCCCAGGGTTCTGGGAGTTGTAGTCCACAATACCGACTCTCTCTAGAAGCTTCCACACTGCGTCGGCTGCATGCCTGCACCCGCACCCGCAACCCCCCTCCCGCCCTGGAAGTCCGACACTCTCCTCGACCACCCGCCCCCCCCAACCACCCCCCCCTTCGCCCCTCCACCATCTGGCCGCCGGTCATTTGATCCTGCTGAAATGGCTGAGCTGCAGACAGGCTTCTTAAAGGGGGCAGCCGCCGCCTCCCAGGCCAGGCTCCCCTCCTCCCAAGGCGGGGAGAAGACATTCCGCCCCCCCCTCCACCCCCCACACGCCCCAAATGCCCCCAGGGATGCGCGGGGTACCAGACGGGAAGAAAAACGCTCCCCCACTCGCCCCCCCCGCCCGCCCGCCGGCCCACCTTTCGCAGGTATTTTATTTCATTTTAGGTATTGGATTGATATACCGCCCTTCTGGCCCAACCAACTGCCCTGGTCCCACATCCCATATTAACAAATACATTACAATACAGTAGCCCTAGGTCTAGATGGGCGGTATAAAAGTCAAA